>CM063171.1:18632500-19882500 GCA_031835075.1 Saguinus oedipus
TGCAGTGGAAAAATCATTTGTCTTTTACATTACTATTCATATTTGTTTGATGCTATCTTTCACTTGTTTCTGTTTTTGCACCACTATGTTTTATTTTCCTTCTGTTATTAAACTTTAAACATGAATTACCTAGAAAAAAATGACTTCTGTCATTACATGAGCACTCTAGTATCAAGATTATCTAGATTATGAAGATAATCATTCATGTCAAAATAAAAGAAAGAAAACATATTCAAAGTTTTGTGTGTCTTTTGTGGGTAGTAAAAATAATTTTTACATAATAGCCTTTGTTTCTATAGTTCTGAGGTAAAGATGAAAAGCCTTGGTAATAAGATATTTGTTTGAAAAAAGGAGAATGATGTTATTTTTAATTTACAGCATAAATTAAGTTCTTTAAAATGTAGTTTACCACATAAAAATAATGTCATCACAATATTTTGATTTGCACAAGAGTAGGGCTTAATTCTTACAGTGCTACAAATAATAGAACTGTAATATGTTTGCTAAAACTATCATTTCCCCATTTTTTAAGGAACTTTAAGAACTTAGACAAAAAGTTTACTTAATATGGAAATAATTTTTACATACCTGGATGATTTCTAAGTAAAAAGTTGATACAAAACACTAACCACTAACCACAATTTTAATATACTCTTATTTCTTATAATATATTTAATATGCAAATTATTTTGCATATTAAATGACGCATCTATACATGTAAAATTTATCTTATAACCTCAAACTTCAAAATATAATTTGAAATAAATATTTATAGTAAAAAAATCCTAAATTGTACTCCAGTTTTCTCTCATATCTGAAGAGAAAATAAGACTGTTACTTGGCTTAAAGGTAATAATTAATATAAATGTTTGACTATACTAAGAAAAATAATTAAGAGAAATACAAGCCGAGTGTGGCGGCTCATGCCTGTAATCCCAACATGTTGGGAGGCTGTCGCCAGCAGATCATTTAAGGTCAGGAGTTCGAGACCAGCCTGGCCAAAATGGCAAAACCCTGTCTCTACTAAAAATACAAAAATTGGCTGACTGTGCTGGCAGGTGCCTGTAATCTCTGCTACTCGGGAGGCTGAGGCAGATTTTCTTTAACTTGGGAGGTAGAGGTTGCTGTGAGCCAAGATCCAGCCTGGGCAGCAGAGTGAGACGTCATCTCAAAAAAAAAAAAAAAGAGAGAGAGAAATACAAATATGTACATGCAGCCAATGGGTACAAATATTTCCTTTGTTCTTATGAAGTTACTAAAGGTTTTTAAGATAGTACATTTGATTACTTTTCTGGAAACAGTGATAATAGGAGAACAAAAAGCAAAAGTTTTAGAAATTAATCTATGAATTTACAAGTCCATTCATCCTCCATCAGCAGAGGCAAGAACTATAGTGTCTAAAATGAAAACCGTTAGTAAATGAGATCAAATCCATATCCTCTTGAATTGGTTAATTAGTTGATATTATTGATTAAAATACAACACAAAAGAAATAGCTGTTTGCTCTATCAGAAAAAAATACAGTTAGAAAATGGCTCATAATTCTGAAGATTCAGATGCAAGACATATGGAGAAAAAATTCATATCATAGGACCATAAGAACATTTTAGGGAATTCTGTGACACCCTCAATAGTATGTGAGAATACATAGATTTATACATGAGTAAAGTCTAAATAAAAAGTGAAGAGAAACATTTTTCCATAAAAATGATCATATGATAAAGTGAAATATGAATAAAGAAGGGACTAGAAGAATTTTGAAAATAATTAAAACTAAAATCAATTTGAAACCAAAAGTTGTTTCTGTTTTACTTTGCTTGTTTTTGTAAACAGTCCCCAAGCTGGTAAGTTTCTGTTGAGCCCAATATTCATATGTACTTATGGTAGAGAACTATATTGATACTGCCTTCCTGGAAAGGAATTTGACAAGCAAAGAAAATATATACATCTTCACCAGGTGATGTAATTGGAGAAGTGAGTATAAAAAAGTAGACATGTTATTTTCCAGTAGAGATACATAATACTTTTCTGAATGTTTATATTTATTAAATGGTAAGCTAAAACTTCATAATATAAAAAACATGGTGAAAGCATCACATTTCCTACCATAAGTTCTTACCATGTTTTAGATCTGAACTTTGGAAAAGTATGAATATATTTAAGGTGCAATCTTTTTTTTTTTTTTTTTTTTTTTAAGAGTCTTGCTCTGTCAGCCAGGCTGGAATGCAGTGGTACCATCTTGGCCCTTTAATATATATATATTGTATGTAATGGGGATTTGGGGCACAGATTCTTTCACGACCCAGGTAATAAGCACAATACCTGATAGTTTTTCAATATACACCCTTATTCCTCCCTCCACCTTCAAGTAGAGCTTAGTGTCTGCTGTTCTCTTCTTTGTGTTCATATGTACTCAGTGTTTAGCTCTCCCTTATAATCGAGAACATGCAGTAATTGGTTTTCTGTTCCTGTATACATTTGCTTAAAATAATGTCCTCCGGCTCTGTCCATGTTGCTCCTAAGGACATGATCTCATTCTTTTTATGGCTTCGTACTATTCCATGATGTATATATACTGCATGTCTTTATTCAGGCTACTATTGATGGGCACGTAGGTTGATTCTACATCTTTGCTATTGTGAACAGTGCTCTAATGCAGGTACACATGTGTATATCTTTATGGCAAAATGATTTATATTCCTTTGGTTATATACCCAATAATATTGTAGGATTTCTGGATTGGATGGGTCAGCCATTGTGGAAAGAAGTGTGGCGGTTTCTCAAAGAACTCAAAGCTAATTCAGTTTTCAGTTAGCTTTAAGTTCTTTGAGAAATTGCCACACTTCTTTCCGCAATGACTGAACTGATTTACCCTTCACCAAAGCGTGTAAGTATTCCCTTTTTCTTTTTCTTTCTTTCTTTTTTTTTTTTTTTTTTTTTTTTTTTTTTTTTTTTGAGACGGAGTTCCGCTGTTTTTCCCCAGACTGGAGTGCAATGGCAGGATCTCGGCTCACCGCAACCTCCGCCTCCTGGATTCAAGCAATTCTCCTGCCTCAGCCTCCCGAGTAGCTGGGACTACAGGCGCGCACCACCATGCCCAGATTATTTCTGTATTTTTGGTAGAGACGGGGTTTCACCTTGTTGACCAGGATGGTCTCGATCTCTTGACCTCGTGATCCACCCACCTCGGCCTCCCAAAGTGCTGGGATTATAGGCGTGAGCCACTGCGCCCGGCCCGTATTCCCTTTTTCTTTGCAACCTTGCCGGTATTTGTTATTTGTTGACATTTTAATAATTGCCTTTCTGACTGGTGTGAGATGGTATTTCATTGTGGTTTTGATTTCCATTTCTGTAATGATTAGTGATTTTGAGCTTTGGTTTATATGCTTGTGGAGTGTGTGTATCTACTTCAGAAAAGAGTCTGTTCATGCCCTTTGGCCTCTTTTTATTGGAGCTGGTTTTTTACTTGTTGCTTTGTTGAGGTTCCTTATAGATTCTGGATACTAGACTTTTGTCACAGGATAGTTTCCAAACATTTTCTCTCATTCTGTGTGTTGTCTTTAATTTGTGGATAGTTTCTTTTGCTGTTTAATTAGTCCCCTTTGTTGCAATTGCCTTTGACATATTTATTATAAACGGTTTGCCAGGTCCTATGTCCAGAATGGTATTCCCTAGATAATATGAGAGGGTTTTTATACTTTTAAGTTTCACACTTAAGTCTTTACCTTGAGTTGTTATTTGTATAAGGTGAAAGAAAGGGGTCCAATTTCCATCTTTTGCATATGGCTCACTAGTTATCTTAGCATCATTTACTGAAGAGGAAGTCCTTTTCCCATTGCTTGTTATCGTGGATTTTGTGGAAGATTAGATGGTTGTAGGTGTGTGGCAATATTTCTTTCTCTCTAGTCTGTTCCACTGGATTATGTATCTGTTTTTATGATACCATGCTTTTTTTTTTTTTTTCTGTAGCATTGTAGTATAGTTTGAAGTCCAATAACATGATCCCTCCAGCTTTGTTTTTTTCGTTTAGGATTTCCTTGGCTATTTGAGCTCTCTCTCTCTCTTGCTCTGTTTTTTTTTTGTTGTTGTTGTTCCATATGAATTTTAAAGAGTTTTAATTTTTTATAATTCTGGGAAAAATTTCATTGGTAATTTGACAGAAATAGCATTTAATTTATAAATTGCTTAGGGCAATATGGCCATTTTAACAGTATTGATTCTTCCTATCCATAAATATAAAATGTTTTGATTGATATATTAGTAAATGAGAACAATTTAACTCTTTTAACTTATCTCAAGTGTACTTGTTATTGTAAATTGTTCCATATTCAGTGAATGCTAATGTGCCACTCTACTTCTTTTTTAGAGAAATTCAAAAGTATTAAGATTTATGTTATAGTATAATTCATTTTAAATGCTGACTTTTGTCTTATTTTTTTTATGTCTACTATCATTATTCATTTATTTGTTTCCATACTTTGATGGAAATAGATTTTTCTATTTCACCTACGTTATTCTGTCTTTCTTAAACTCAATTTAGGTTTGCATTGTTTTTTAACCCATTTTTTTTTTCTATTTTTCTGAATTAAATTGAAAAAGTATTCTTTATTCTAAATTATATAATGTCACAACAAATGATTTATCAATTTTTTTTCTTTATATGCATCCAAGTTGATTTTTTAAAATTAATCTATAAGTTTCCATATTTAAAACTAAAAATAATGAGCAGGACTGACAGTGAGATTAATATTGCTGCGAGCAATATTGCTGTTTGTAAAAAATGTTAATGATAAGCAAACCTATCATTTATTTATGAGAACTCAAGTAATAACTTTTAATTTTAAGTGCCCAATTTTTCTTTTCCTATTCAAATTCTGGGAGATGGAGTAGTATGTCACAATTTTCAACATATAAACACAAGTATATTTTTCTTATTGAAATCGTTTTGAAATTTAAAGTATTTTTAAAATACTGTTTTTATAAATATTAGAGCATCAGGATTTTATGGTCACTAGGCTGAAAGCATGATACCTAAGTTTCCAGGGACTCCTTTGTTTGTGTCTTCCAGATTGTGACTCAAGATTTCTGCTCTACTTTGCCAGCCCTATTTTGTGCATTCAGCTGTCAGGCAGCAGGAATGGGAAAGGAAGAGTGTATATCCTCATTAAGATTACTTCATGGCAACTGGAGATAATATGTCTGCTTATAACCACTGATAACAGCTTATGCTTCTGGCCAACCCATCTGCAAGCTCAGTGACTTATATTGTTGCTGCCCATTACGAGTATCAAAAGTTTGCACCTTTTTAATGGCCATTTTAAGAATCCAGATTATTTTATTAAATCCTATAATTTTAATGTTATTTTGATCACTTCCTGTATTTGGTGGAAATAGCATAACATTCCCTGACAAAGTCCTTGCATAGTCCACTTATTATGTTTTGTGGTATTTTCTTAAACATCTCACTCAATAATTGGGCACTTGCTTTAGTAATCCATACCATTACAATTTTTCTTCTTCTGCATGGATTCATTATGGTTTCATTATAATCGCCTACATTCTTTGAAGGCCTTCCTACTACTTTAGAAGAAATTGTCACTTAATAAGGTGTTGAAAATAGTCATAATGAAGCCCAACACATATGAACAAATTGATCTAGAAATAAGTCTTTTTGAGATAATAGCTATGACATGACTCTGCCATCTCTCACTTAAACTTGCATGCAATGTGAATGTTTTGCTAGTACCCACAGGCAAATTAATTATAATAGGATGTCAGTTGAGTATTAAATTTGGAGTAAAAATGTTTGCAAGTTGGTATCAGTAATATGCAAATAGGGATTGTTCACATAACAAATAATAGCAGAAGCAGTGTTTCAGCTAGCTGAAGGCTGTAAAACAGAATCAAAGAGCAGAGTAAGTGGATTTTTCCTTAAGAGAAAATATACACTTTAAAAATGTTTAGGCAGTCACTTAGAGCAAATTAACATAAAATTATAAAAACATTCTAAGACAGCCGGGTACAGTGGCTTACGCCTGTAATCCCAGCACTTTGGGAGGTTGAGGTGGGAAGATCATGAGGTCAAGAGACCGAAACCATCCTGGCCAACATGGTGAAACCCCATCTCTACTAAAAATTATAAAAATTAAGCTGAGCGTGGTGGTGCGCGGTTGTAGTCCCAGCTATTCCGGAAGCTGAGTCAGGAGAATTGCTTGAACCCAGGAGGCGGAGGTTGCAGTGAGCTGAGATCATGTCACTGCACTCCAGCCTGGCGCCTGGTGACAGAGGAGACTCTGTATCAAAAAAAAAAAAAAAAAAAAAATTCGATGACAACTCCAATCATAGTTAGAGTAAAATAAAATGTATCAATTTAAGAAGAGAGAACTATTATTAACAGATAAATAGGGAAAAACAAAGAAAACAAAGTAGAGCACTTAAAAGTATATAGAACACATGGACACAGAGAGGCGGTCTACTATACACTGGGGACTGTTGGGGGAAATGGGGGAGGGACAGTGGGGGGGCCTGGGGGGGATAGCCTGGGGATGAATACCAAGTGTGGGTGAAGGGGAGGAAGGCAGCAAAACACACTGCCATGTGTGTACCTATGCAACTATCTTGCACGTTCTGCACATGTACCCCAAAACCTATAATGCAATAAAAATTAAAATATATATATATATATAGAAGATAAAAATAACATGTTTGAAATAACAAGTATTTATAACTCATTAATTACTAATTAAAGTATTGTAGGCATAAAATGAAAGTAAGGAGTAAACTAAAGTACATTGGACCCTATCTCTCCAACAAATTACAACCCGAAACCCTAGTCTTAATAGAAAACAGCTATCAGAATATTATGAAAGGCATAGAGAGGAAGGCATAATGTTTAGAAACCTTGACATTATAGAGAAGACCCAATTCTGAGAATCCTGGGATATCTGCATTCTGTTTGTCCCATCTTGGATGCAAGTGCAGAAAGCAACCCAGAAATACTAACCAACATAGCTATTAAAAGAGAGAAAAAGAATTAGAAAAGCCCATTGTTTCTAATCATAGTACCAAAAAGAGAGGACTTGAGGCACAGAATACATATCCTTTTATTTAACAGCTTTATTGAGCTAAAATCATCACCACAATAAGATCCTGATGCTGATTTATAATTTCTGTTCCTGTAACCAGGATAGCTACTTAGCTCCCCATTCCAAAGAGTTTCTTAGATTCGCTAACCCCGAAGAATGGGAAAAGGGGTCCTGGAGGCTCAGTGAGTTTGCCAATCGAATAAATATCATGAACCCAAAGGGTTTTGCAGAAAAGTGATTTATTAGAGAAAGAGAGAAAGAAAGCTCTCACGCTGTTGTGGAAAGGGACTCAGAGAAGGAATCAGTACAGGTACGAGCAGCTGGAGTTTTAACTCTTGAGTTATTTCCTCCTCCATTCATGTTCTCATCCAATGAAAGGAGTTGTTTTAAACTTCCTCTGGAGTGATTGGTCTTTGACTCTGATACCGGATTGGCTGCTTGGTCCACGAATCTTGAGTCACAGAGCCCCCTCCTGCCAGAGCTTTCCACAGGTTTTTTTGGGACAAAGGAGTTTCACCTGGCTTTCTCTACCTAGCCCGTCAGACAAAGAACTTTACATTTGACACCCCTCCCAGATGGAGGTGTGGAGCTGGAAAGTCCACGCCCCTGTGGGACCAGGAAGAGAAGTCCCTCATTCCTAACTCTAGACCCAGGGTACCACTGCTATATTTTCTGTCTCTATAAATTTACCTTTTCTGGGCATTTCAGGTAAGTGGAATCATACATAATGTGGTATGTTATGTGGTCTGTTATGTCAGACCACTTTCTCTTAGCACAGTGTTATGAGGTTATCCATATTATAGTGCATTAGTAGTTTACTTCATTTTCTTACATACTATTTCATTATTTGAATGTACAGCATTTTATGTATACAGTCACCAGTTGATGGAAAATTATTTACATTGATTCCAGTTTTTGGCTATTATGAATAATATTACTATGAATATCTGTATACAAGTCTTTGTGTAGGCATGTTTCCTGTAGATTCCCAGGAGTGGAATTCTGGGGCATACGGTAACTTTCTGTTTAACTTTTTAAAAAACTGCCAGTTTATTAATGATTTTGCACCATTTTAAATTCCTTCCAGCAATGTACAAGGGCTTCCAATGTTTATTCAGATTTTTGCCAACATTTATTATCTGTCTTACTAATTATAGCCATTTTAGTGGTGGAGCAAAATGATATCTCTTGTAATTCAATTTGTATTTCCCTAATGAATAATGACATTAAGCATATTCTCATGTGTGTGGTAGCCATTCATTTGTCTTCTCTGATTATTAAATGTCTCATCATATTTTTTGTCATTTTCTAAATTGTGTTGTATCCCTTCTTAATATTGAGTTATGTGTTCTTATAAATTTTATTTACAAGCTCTTTATCAAATATTTATTGTGTAAATATTTTTTCACTATTTGTTGCCTGTATTATAATCATTGGCAACTTTTGAAGTAAAAATGTTTTGAATTTTGTTAAAGTGTATTTTTTATGAACTATTTTTTAATGAACTGTGATTGGTATTTTATCTATTTATATATATTATCTATATATATTTATATTTATATCACAGTTCTATTTTTTAAAGAACTGTGATTGGTATTATAGCTAAAAAAAGTCTTTGCCTAACATAAGGTCTAAAGAATTTTTTTCTATTTTATTTTCTAAAAGATTTTTTTAAACTTTTGGATTTAATTCTGTTCAGATTTGAATTAATTTCTCTGTATAAGGTATTAAAGAACTCAATTAACATTTTATGTGGTTAGGCAATTGTTGCAGGAACATTTGCTGTACAAATCACAGACCATACATTGACCAATTAATTGTTTTAGTGCCTTCATGGTAATGAATTGACAATAAATATAAGAATTTATGTCAGCATTAGTATTTATTTTTAGATATCTTTCTGTTTTTCCTTAGTTAAACAATACTCTCAAAACCACAGTTTTTAAAAATAATTATTTAAATTTAGAAGTGACTATTCTCCAAAGCTGTTTTTTTCCAAATTGCTCTTTTTATTATAGTATTGTGCATTTTTACATAAATTTTAGAAACAGCATATCAAATTCTACAAAATAGTCCGTTGGGATTTTGAGATTAATTGTGTTGATGCTCTAGATTAATTTGGAAATAATTATTTGGGAAGAATTTGTCCATTCATGTACATGAGATATCACTTAAATATTCTTTAAATTTCTTCAGCAAAATTGTGTTATTTTTAGTCTGCACACCTTGAAACTCTTTTCTTAAATTATCCTATTTTATTCTTTTTGGAGGCTATTGTGAATGTAACTGTATTTTTAATTTTATTTTTTTGATTTATTGTGTCATACGTAGAGATGTGATTGATTTTTGTATATTGATCTTTTATCCTGCAACCTTGCTTCCTGGACACTTTTGATTATATTCCACCTGCTATGGCCACTAACAGAGGACTATCCCTTTCTCCTAACTTCAGTAGTTGCTGCAAACAGGCAACAATTACCTTCTTCTCTCAACAACTCCCTCTCTTCTTAACTGAGGTTTGTCACCAATGGGATTGTGAGGTCAGGATACTGGTGATTGCCTACAGTCAGCAAATAGACAATGGCCTTCTTCTTTACCACTGTCACTTGTTGACAGGCAATTATGGGCCAGTGTTCCAATGACTAACTCTGTTTGTTACCAAGAGTGTATAACAAAAAGCTAGTGCCTCTCTACCTCTCCAGGAGCTATGTTGCTAAGGGGACAGTGAGACAGAGCCCTGTAGACTGGACTCAGTTAATACTTAGTAGCACACAGTAACAAAAAATAGTGATCTTACGGATTCCCACTAGGAGCTGCTAACAAAGAAACTTATACATGGTGCCCTGTCAAGGGACTTTCCTTGTGTTAGGTAAAAACAAGAAAAGTTGTGGTTATCCTCTTCCTCCAACCCAGAATGGCTGCCGCAGACAGAGCAGAGTGGAGCCCTATGCACTATCTATAATGTACAGTATGAAAACTCAAGCAAAAATGACCCCATTCTCCTTCCAACTAGAGTACAAAGGTACAATCACAAAGGGAAAAGAGTTAGATAAAGCAATCATTTAAAATTGTGTATAAATTCCTCAGCCCATCTCAAGTTGCCTATTTGTGAAACCAATTAGAATCAAATGGCAAATCCTTTGAGAATATACCTATGGTGTAAAATACCTCCAAAATTTCAGAATGATTTTTTGGTAGTGCACAAACCCAGTAGATTAGAATAGCCCAATAAAGATTTTCAAAATTTATTATCTATTTAAGCCACAGCCCACAAAACAGGACTAATACATTCTCTCTAAATAAAAATGTGTTTCAATGATGGAATATTTAAATAGAAAACAGAGTCTTATAATACTCAAAATGTTTAGATAATCTAAAATTTTTTTGACGTATCCGGAATCAGAAAAATTTTAACTTGAATGAGAAAAAAATTAATTGATAGCAAATGCCTAAATGACATAATTGTTACGATTATCTGAAAATAATTATAAATCACTATTTTAAACAATGCAACAATAATCAATGATGGACACTCTTAAATAACTTTAAAATTATAAAGCCTTAGCAAATACATAAAAGATATTAAAATAACCAAATTAAAAAAACAACAACAACACTGGGTTGAAAGGTATATGACAGGGACAAAAGCAGTGCTAAAATTAAAGAACTCTCAATACAAAATTCTGTGTCCAGTAAAAATAAAATTGAAATAATAGTAATCTCAGATGAAGAAAAGTAAAGTAAATTTGTTGCCACCAGAACTGCTCTAAGGAAATAGTATCTCTAGGATTCTAAAGAAAAGACTTTAGTATCATAGAGGAAACAACAAAAGGGAACAGAAAGAAAAGAGGAAAAGGGTAAATATATTTGTGAATATAATAAACTATTTTTATACTGAGTTTTAAAATTATCTTTGGTTTTAAAAGCAAATTATATCATTGTCTAATGATGTTACAAATGTATGAAGTGATAATATTTAAATTGACCATTCTGTGACGAAGTTTACAGAGTTGTTCACTATATGTTTTTTACTCACATTAAATCTCATTAAATCTGGCATTTACCATAATATATTTTGTAATAAAAATTATAAAACATAGAGATACGGAAAAATTTATATCCTGGAATAAATTCCCAGGAATGGCTAAGTTATCTCAAAAAAGAACAGTAATATAAGAGTCCCCAAAGAAATTACACTAAGAGATACATAACCTCCTACAGAACCATAGTATTCATGCAGAGTGGCATTTTTGCAAACCAGACAAACCGGCATACAAAAATAAATAAATAAAGATTTAGAGACAAATGCAAGTGTATTCAGAAAGCCGATGTGTTAGGTTGCAACCTGAATTGTTTAATGTTAAGGTTAGGAAAACAGGTAACTATATGGAGGGAAATAAAATGCTATTTCGTGCCTGTAATCCCAGCTACTCAAGAGGCTGAGGCAGGAGAATTGCCTGAACCCAGGAGGCGGAGGTTGCGGTGAGCCGAGATGGCGCCATTGCACTCCAGCCTGGGTAACAAGAGCGAAACTCAGTCTCAAAAAAAAAAAAAAAAAAAAAATGCTATTTCTACCAAAGAATGCATTTACAAATGATTACAGGTAGATAAAGAGATAAACATTATGAGTTAACTTATAAAACCAATACTATCAATACATATTAATGGTCAATAATGCCAAAAATTGATAATCAAATTTCCCAATAACAATCCATAAGCTAAAATACTGGTGAATTTTATTTCATCAATGGTAAGGCTTTCTTTTAAATGGATGGCATCTTGACAGACTTAAGAGATAGTTGACAGAATCTCTGGAGTTATTTACAATGCCCATATCTTCCAAGTGTTTGGAGTCTGGAATACACAGGAAACTCCAGCAAAGCATTTCTATGGTAGATTTAGAAAGCCTGGAATGAAGGTGTTGGTGCAGATGTGGTGATAAAGGAAGTTTTACACATTGTGGTGAGAGAGAAGGTACTTACGACATTTTAAGATGGCAATATATTATTGTATAATCAAACTATGCAGCCATAAGCTTTGTCCCCTTACAAAGGAGAACACTAATGGCTGATTAATATGGTATTGCTTAGAGAGAAAACAGTTGACAGATGACATCAGCATCTCCCTCCCCAGTTATTTCTCTCAAACTCCTCTTGCACATTGCTGACCTAATTAAGGGAATAAACAAAGTTTATTCTTGCAACAGGAAATTGGAGAGAAAATGTGGATTTTAAGAAATAATTTTATGCAAAGTAACTCTGTTGTGCAACTTTCTCTGCTGTTGTGATAAATATTAGAAAACAGATAGTGAAAAAAAGAAAAAACATGGATATGTAAGAGGTATATTGGGTTGGGATAATTTTGATTTTCCAATTTTTTAATTTAGTTTTTATTTCTATTTCTTATTTTATTAGAATTTATTACTTATACCATATCTGTCAATATACTATGGCTATTTTTGAGAAGGGTTGTCAATGATAGGGTTCCATGTATAGGAGTATGAATAATTCTGACAATGATGCATTATAATTTTCTGAGCCATTTGTTGTCTTAATTCGACAAGGGTCTCCAACAAGTTGGTTATTACAGCAAGATCTACTATCAATAAGATTCATGTGGACTGACAATGTGAGTCATCCCATTCCACTGTGTATCATTTGTAGCCAGATAGAAATATATATGTGTATTTATTTATGTAAAAACAGATTTAATAAATAAGTTTAAAGCTTATTTAAATTTTTATTTATATTGCTACAAATATGCCAATAGAAACAACCATTTGGAAAAGAACAAAATAGAAACTTTCGCCACTTCACAAAGTGCTAATTAATTTAGTTGGCAATTGGAATCTAAAGAAAGAATAAAGCTATAATTTTTAAAAGTTGCATTTAGTGAAAAATATCTAGAAGCTACTTATGTATTTATCAGTTGTAACTTTAAAAATGATTACTTTCATGTAACAAAGATTTGTTTAATCCAGAATATTTTTAAAAATTGTGAAAATCTAGATAAAACACAAATAAATCTCCTGCTGTGAATAGTAATAAGGCAATCTAGCAGATGAGGATTTTTTAATAAAGTGTTTGATCAGAAAGATCAATTGCAAGAATATTTTAAAAATATTCAATGTCCAGATTTTACTTACTGAGTGCTATAAAAATGAAGACGACCTGCAGATTGATTCTTCTTAGACATTTTAAAATTAGATGAACACATTTCTGCAATGAAATTGAGGAAATGTTTTGACTTCAAGTGACAAAATCCTTGGATTTAAAAACACTGAATCTTTGGGAAAATGTTGCAAAATAAAACACTGAAAAGTGTTCACTAGTGCTTTGGTTTGAAAGCTATGAAGAATATCAGAATGCCTCGCATTTCCCCTCTTTGAACACTGGCACTTGAACAAATAAGGGCCCTTTTTCTGAAACTCTTCTCAGTCTGAGAACTTGACACAAAGCAAAGAGAAAGATGTTTACAAAACGCAGGCTGATTGTACGATCAAGTTGAGGTTAGCTGATTTGACCTAAGTAGGTTCTGGATTCTGTAAAAGAAGACTATACTGCTATTCATAGAAAAGTAATACAAATTTTTATGTAGTTTCCATCTTCATCAATGTGTGACCACATTGTTATTTAATAAAATCAAGAGCAAAGACTGAAATAACCTCATTTCAGTTCATAAAAAATCCCTGGCATCTTATTCTCAAAGTTAACCAAAGTTATTTGTTCAGCCTGAAATCATTAGAGCAAATTCATCACTTATTTCATAAGTAGTAAAAAAAAAAAAAAGTCTTTGTATAAACTTATACAAAGATCAATAAATTAGTACATATGTAAAATAAATTTGTAACTTCTAGCCCTATATTTGGACTTGATAATGCCATTCAATCAGAAATGTTTTCTCATCAAAGTTTTGTATAAAATTGTTTTCAAACGTATTTTATTCATATTTTATTTAAATAATTATAATATTACCATGTTTATTTTCAACATGTCAATACATTTTTGTGTTATAAATAATCTTACTGAAAAGCAATTTTAGATCCACTGAATTGATTCTACCAAGCTCACCTTTAGAAAATCAAATATCTTTTGGTTACAACAGTTACTTGTCTGAAAATGTTTGCCTGATATTTTAAACATTGGTGAAAAAGAAATTACTTTCAAGAAAATTCAGTTAAGCTTAACCTGGCTTTCACTGATGATGTGTTGTTTTGTTTACTTTTGTCAATTGTGGTTAAAAGTCTGTTTTTTATTTTAAATCAGAAAAAAAGAAACATCACGTGACATTTCACCTCTGGAAGCTCATTCAACATTAGCATACAGTACAGAAGAAATTTGTGATTAGGAATTTAGGACTTTCTCAGTAAAGTTAAAAAATCAAGTAGGTTTCTAAAAAGTAAAGATATTTTGTACCTACAATATTTATCTAATTAGATTTAATATCCACTCCTTGAAAGAAAAACCACATAAAGAGGTGAATGAAAGGCTAAAAATATATGCAGAAATATCTTTTGTTACTCAAAAGAACATTGACAACTTATTGTTAGATTGCTGTATTAGTCCATTTTTACACTGCAGATAAAGACATAACCGAGACTGGGGAAAAAAAAAGAGGTTTAATCAGGCTTACAGTTCCACATGGCTGGGGAGGTCTCAGAATCATGGCAGGAGGTAAAAGGCACTTCTTATATGGTGATGGTAAGAGAAAAATGAGGAAGAAGCGAAAGTGGAAACCCCTAATAAACCATCAGATCTCATGATACTTGTTCACTAACACCAGCATACCACAGGAAAGACTGGTTCTCATGATTCAATTATCTCCCATGGATCACTCCCACAACACGTGGGAATTCTTGGAGAAACAATTCAAGTTGACATTTGAATGGAGACACAGCCAAACCATATCAACTGTGGTAGAGAAATCACTGAATATGTTAACTTTGAAACCTAGATATGATAAATTTTACTTAGAGTTTATCTGACCCCTGAAACTTTATTCAAGAATCCATCCAGGGTAAAATGTTTGAGGATGTCTCTTACAGAGTTATGAGAGTGCATTAAGTTGAGCTTCACAAAGTCACATAGTTAAGTCTGACAAAAATAGCATCCATTATAAGAACTCAAAAACAGAAAGAATGCACAGTGTCTTAATCCCATTTACCTAAAGCTCCAAAACAAGAGACTTTAGTCTTTCAGTGTAAGAATTGCTCTTGAAGAAAGAAGTAACTAGAAAGGGAATGGGACATCTGCAGTACTAGTAATATTCTATGTCATTATCTTGAATAGATTAATCACATATGTCAATAGGAGAAAAATTTATTCAGGTAAACTCCTACAATTTGTGCCTTTTCAATGCATATTAAATATCAAATAAATTTATTACAAATTGAACATTCCAAAAACAAAGATACGTTTAACAATAACATCTTTGCAGTTTACACATCTGACAAAGGGCTGATATCCAGAATTTACAAAGAACTCAAACAGATTTACAGAAAAAAAACAAGCCCACTGAAAACTGGGCAAAGGATATGAACAGAAACTTTACAAAAGAAGACATACATGAGGCCAACAAACATATGAAAAAGTGCTCATCATCATTGGTCATTAGAGAGATGCAAATCAAAACCACATTGAGATATCATCTCACACCAGTTAGAATGGCGATCATTAAAAAATCTGGAGACAGCAGATGCTGGAGAGGATGTGGAGAAATAGGAACACTCTTACACTGTTGGTGGGAGTGTAAATTAGTTCAACCATTGTGGAAGACAGTGTGGCGATTCCTCAGGGACCTAGAAATAGAAATTCCATTTGACCCAGCAATCCCATTACTGGGTATCTATCCAAAAGACTATAAATCGTTCTACTATAAGGACACATGCACACGAATGTTCATTGCAGCACTGTTTACAATAGCAAAGACCTGGAACCAACCCAAATGCCCATCGATGATAGACTGGACTGGGAAAATGTGGCACATATACACCATGGAATATTATGCAGCAATCAAAAATGATGAGTTTGTGTCCTTTGTAAGGACATGGATGAATCTGGAGAACATCATTCTCAGCAAACTGACACAAGAACAGAAAAAGAAATACTGCATATACTCACTCATAGGTGGGTGAGAAAAATGGGAACACATGGACACAGAGAGGCGGTCTACTATACACTGGGGACTGTTGGGGGAAATGGGGGAGGGACAGCGGGGGGGGCTGGGGGGGATAGCCTGGGGATGAATAATACCAAGTGTGGGTGAAGGGGAGGAAGGCAGCAAAACACACTGCCATGTGTGTACCTATGCAACTATCTTGCACGTTCTGCACATGTACCCCAAAACCTATAATGCAATAAAAATTAAAAAAAAAAAACATAACAACAGACAAGTCAAGTGATATTTATTAAAAACATAGTTTTCTGGAGAAAGTCATGAAAGTTACATGAATTTAATAAAACAATAAACAAAGAAAAGTATTGACAGACCAGTGATTTTACTGCATTAGGAACAGTATCAGAAACTGAGCTCTCTGATTAAAAATAAAATAAAATAAAATAAAGGAAGGAAAAACAAAACAAGCCCTTTAAAATTTAGCAATAGAGCAAAAAAAAAACCAATATTTAATTTAAGAGTGTATTTAAAGGTGATTCATAGTAATCAAAGAGTAAATTACATATGTTCACGTTCTTGAGTTCATATATAGAAAAACCAAGAATACTATTACTAATCTATAGATGATATGTAGGTATTTCTAAGAAAATTAGGTCTTAAAAATCATTTTACACAGTGCACTCATTTTTATAACTGAAGAGTTTGTACATAAATTTCATTAAATTATTTTTATATTCTAATAAGTTAATCTTTAATATTCAATACTAATTTATTTTTGTCACCCTGAAGCACTATATTTTTGTGTGTACATTTGCACATGTGTGTTATATGTGGTTATATTTAGCAATTCCAATTCTGAATGAAATCTATATCTCAGACCATCCCATTTTTCAATTGTCCTCTGTCTCCCAGATCTGAAATCACTTATAAACCTATACTCATTTTCTTATTCTGCAATGCAGAGAATGATTATTCATTTATCATTAACTCTTCAATAGCTATGTTCTTAAATAGCTACATTTATCATTAACTCTTTAGTAGCTACAGTGTTTAAGGCTGTATATAAAACTGGGAGAAGATATATGGAGTTACGAATTCTATTACATGCAGAAAGAAGTTATTATCTGCAAAAAAATATTCTCCTTTAAGCCCTAGACTCTCACCCTCAGCCTTGGCAGTGAAACAATGCATTTCATATTATGCAGAGGCAGTTCCGAAACTCAGAGCGAAAAAAGTCCCTGGGAATAATTTATAAGCAAACATTCTCTTATGACTGTTTCAGATATAAGATCCTCAGATGGCAGGAAATAGACATAAACAAATAATTTATTTTGTCTCATGCTAGTGCACAGAAATATCATAAAGTTACAGATCCTGGTGCTGGAGGAAATTTGTAAAGGTCATGTTATCATTTAACACAGTTTTTAGGAGGTGGACATCTTGTGTTATGGAAAAAATAGGCTTAGAAAGTTTCACTTCCCAAAGGTAGTTTCAGGGGTAAATTTAGGATCCAAGTAGGCTTCTCCTGGCTATGCTCTCTATCCTCTCTAAAATTATATTCTCTAAAGCTGCCTTCATTACCGCGATTTCAGGAAAATCTACCCTCGGACTAGGAAGGGCGATCCTTTATATCCACTTTTAGCTAAACATGGAAAAACTTGTTTGGTAGTTTACACTCTGAAAATTTTAATGTTTGCAAAAAAGCTGCCTTGTAGCTAAAGAAATTTCCCAAGGCTGATTTTTAAAACCACATATACTTATTTAATCATTAATTGCCATGAAGGCAGCTTCTAAAGATTCCTTTCTAGAACTTTAAATATTTCTTTAATCAATTTCATCCCCACTCCTTTCCATCTTTTCCCCGAAACCTAAGCACTTAAATATTTTCTCTAAATTTAAACTGCATCATGAATTTCATTTACTTTTACTGTTCAAATATTTTGGTTTCTTCTTTAAAGCCTCACATTGTAATTTCCCACTAGCTACTTACTTTCCTATCTACTGGTAATACTTATTTAAATATATCTGCCTATATGTACATCTGTATCTCTATCTAAAACTTTATCTGCATTCATGCATTCACATCTTTATTTATATCTACATTATTTCTATCTATATCTATTTTCTATACCCCCACCTTAATTGAATTTCAAACCTCTCTACTGTTATTCTCTATTAAGAAAATACCAAAGCAAATTGTCTCACTTGTATAGTACTTCAGTAAACTGTATGTCTCTAAATATAGAGAAATGCAGTCCTTTTTCTGATTCACCGAGATTAATACCTTATAAGAAATAATGAAATGGTAAAAAAAAAAAAAAACCTAACAAACACAATGGAATGTGTTAAGTGGAATTCAGATGTCTACACCAAATGTCTATACCGTGTTAAACAAATGCAACCACACCTAAACTTCAAAGCTACCCCATATTGGCTCCTATATCATATGCTGAAACTCTACAGTCCCTGAAATCCTTTACACAATCTGCCACTAGCATTCTTTGTTGTTTCTCTCAATTTCTTTGACCATGGGTTTTTTCCTTGATTTCTAAATCACATTTGAGTCTCATCTTCCAATATGAAAGACATCCCAAAACAAAAGCAATATTACATTCTATTAGGTTGGTGCAAGAGTAATTGCAGTTTTTGCCACTACTTTTGCAACAACCTAATACGTTTGCATTCATTTTTGAATACGTAAATGCAATAATGTAATACAAAGAGTGGAAAGGTAATATATCACCATCCCATCCTAGTCCCACAGAAATGGGTTTCCCATTTGTGTAATTATGTACATATATATATAAAACAGGTATCCTTTCTGAGACATATATATATATGTACACACATGTATGTATCATCCATTTTTAGATGATACATAAATGAAGGTATCCTCTTTATAGTTTGTTTTAATTCAATAATATACCATTCTTCTATTCGTGTCTATAAAGCTCTCTCATTCTTTTTACTTGCTGTATTGTAGCGTATTAATTAAGTAAACATGTTCTTTTCATTCTCTTCCCATGCCACTTTCTATCTCTTGAATGTTTCTATTAAAAATAATTTTTTTAAATTAAAAAATCACTTGTGCATATTACTCACATTACGGTCAAACATGTCCAATAGATAAATTACTAAAATGTCACTGCTGCATCAAATTTTATAAAAGTTAATTTGTATAGTTATTAGAACATTTCTCTCAGATAATATTTTCTTATCCACACATTAAAATATTGTTCTCAAACCTTTTTGGGGTTTATCAAGGTGATATAATGGCTGGTATCTCAAAGTAGTTTTGAGGTGCGTTTCTCTTACCAGCAGTACAATTCAGCGTTTAAAGACATGAAATCGAGTCATTTGCACTTTTTTCTCAATTTACACTGCCCTCTTTTATACTAAACTTTAGAAATATTGATTTTCAGGAACTTTAAAAATTAAGGAAACAAATCTTACCTGAGATGTGTTTTATTTTCTGAAACCAATTGGTTGCCTTTGATATTGTTTTTATATATTAAAACATGTGACCCTGTGTCATTATAGAAGTTCTTCCAGTGTATACTTTTAATATACTGATTTCTCACTTATATGTGAGAACTAAAAAAACTAATCTCATGGAATTAGAGAGTAGAATGATAGATACCGGATAGCCAGAGACTAGGAAGGATATTTGGATTGGAGTTGGAGGTGGACGAAGAGAGGTTGACTCATGAGTATAAAATACAGTTAGACAGAAGGGATAAGTTCTAATGTTTAACAGCAGAGCTACTATACTTAACAGCAATGCACTGCATATTTGAAAATAGCTAGAAGATTTGAAATGTTCCCAAGAGAGAAACAATAAATATTAGAGATACATTATGGATGTCCTAAATACGCTGGCTTGATCATTACACATTCTATGAATGTAATAAAATATTACATGTACCACATAAATAATGTACAAATATTTATGAATCAATAAGAAAAATATAAAAAGAAAGTCTTCCAATGTTTTTTCTTTGAACATTGTAGCTTTATTCTTGCTTTTAAATATTTGATATGCCTATAATAACTTTAATTTAGATGACAAAGATCCAACTGCTTTTTTTTATCAGATACTTAATATTTACAACCACATTTATTGAATATCATGTATTTCTGACATTGTTTTGAGAAGTCAGCTTTACTATGCATAACGGTCTCATAAGCGATTGGGGTTAGTGTTATTCTCTCTGTTTTGTTCCATTGAAATTACGCTGTTTTAATTGTTACATTTTATTAATTTTTAGTTTTTATTTGGCTTGTTCTATACAAGCCTAATAAATTATCTTGACTGGTATAAATTACATATTTTTCTTTATAAAATTCATATATTATAATTACAAAATGATTTATTTTAACATTTTATTAGTACATTTGTTGACATGATTTTCCATGGCACAAAATGAACATTGTTTACATTCTCATATATATAGTTTTATATACGCTATGTTTTCACACTTTCATTACTTCATATAATGCACTTTCGTGCCTTTAGAAATTGCTATCTTAATACTTACATTACTTGATGAAATATTCCACACAGTTTAATAGTTTTAACATAATAACATTTTCTTGCATCTTGTTTTTTTTGAAGTATTTTCTTTTAAGCAAATTTTTGCATTAGCATGCCTTTGTGGTATTAATCATTTCTCCTCTTTGAACTTAGAAAGTCATATTTATTACTCTATTTTGAATAGATCAATTATTTCATTTCTTAAACATTTTTCTTCTTGTCAATATTTTTCTTCCTCGAGGTTGAATTATTGTTGTACTTGGGTAAATCTATATTTTTATAGTTTAAAATTAAATCACCTACATATGTTGTATATATGTGATTGCAATTTAATGTTAAAGACAAATTCCTCTGTTGTTACACTGGACAATGCATGACCTATTCAAGGATGTTCTATGTCATGACTGACGTGATGCTTTCACATGATTGACAAAAGTCTAGCATCAGCTATCAACAAAGAATCTAATGATCTTTTCCTCAAACCTTATTTTCTCCTCTTCCATATTTTATTTTTTCTATTAAATATACTTATAATCTCCTAAATTTAACTTAATTCTCTTGAGAGGACTGAGAAGAGGTAAACATATTGTATCCCTTGATTATCTGTTTCATGAAAGTAATTTTAAGGCATTCCTATTATTTTCCCCAATACTTAATGATCATTGACATAGTAATTTATATTCCAGTTTTAAATATAACTGCAGGTATGTACCTTTTGCTTTGGAATTAACAGAATATGTCTACTTTCTGGTTGCTAAGCTCTCTTTTCTGAGGAATTCATGTTCCATATAATTGACATAAGTTAACCATCTCAACTCATCTCTTTTAGGGTACAGGGTTTGAATAGAAACAATAAAACTGCTCAGCCTCCGACCAAAATAAATGTTCATGTTAACCACATGATTTTTCTGGTCTTTTTAGTCACAACTTTTAGGGAGAATTATTATTATTTTTTTAAAACAAGGTCTTGTTATGTTGCCCAGACTGGTCTTAAACTCCTGAGGCCCAAGTGTGATAAACCATAAGAGTTATGTCGTCACAGGCATTTTTGCTTAATTGTGAACAAAAGCCTTCCCATGTTGAAGAGAAAAAATGGCCTTCTTTACTTCGTGTTTGAATTCCTAGGCTTAGCTATGCTAGAAGTCTATCTTCTCCTGAATAGTTGTTATGGAGGCCAAAGCATTCCATCTCATTACAAGTTAACATAGTTTAATTTGGGTTTTGTGCCTTATATCCAAATGTGCTGTGACTAGTACAGAAAATAATGTTTGTATGTAAGGTATTGCAAATTATAAATGATTAAATTGGAAGTTGATGGTTACAGTCATATGGTAGTGAAGCATTTAATAAACATGCACATTTTATTATACTGTATATATTCTGTTCCATTTGTGAAATGTAAATGGTAAAATGTAAGGATATTAGATTTTGTTGTTATTTCTTGTGACTTTCTGTAAGATTCCACAAATTACTAAAATTAATCACAAAAATTATAATAAAAGCAGCATAACTACCAACCATATCAAATTTAGTCTAAACTGGCCCAACGAAGATCACATGTGCAAGAGGTGACAACCTGCAAAAAGGCACTCTTTCACTGCTTATCTGTAAAACCACATGCATAAATTGATATAATTGTCTTCTTTGTGCAATTACAAACTCAAAATTTATTGCACAAAGGTATTACTAAAGAGAACAAGGCTTTGTGATATTCAGAATCAGCAGTTAGTGGGAACAAATAACTGAGATTCTAATTCCTTTGAAATTTGGGGGTAATCTCCTCTATGAAAACTATGCCTGAAATGAGTAATGATTACACTTGTGCACACTGGAGCAAGTGAAAAATTAACCCTGTCTCATTCTGTATTCGTTGTTAGAAGCAGAGTAACAAAATGGGGCTACATGGCTGAGAGGAATGCTGATAAGAATCAGCCTAAGAATCAGAAATACCAAGACATGGTACATATTCAAAGGGCATGAATATGTTGATATTAACTCAGAGAGTTTTAAGAAATCAAATATATTGGCAGTTTACTGAACCTTTCAGGTAACTGCATTGCTAAAACTCTCTCAAGTTTAAAAACTTCCACAAGTATCCTTTTTGTTTTTTTAATATTGTAATAAAACATATGTAAGATAATTTTGCTATTTTAAACATTTAGTGTTCAAATCAGTGGCATTCATTACATTGAACAACTATCATCACTGTTTCTAAATTTTTTTGCATTACACTACAGAAACACTGTAACCATTAGCAATAACTCCTCATTTCTCCCTTCCTTTAACATATTAGCAAAATTATCAATAATACTTTAAAAGACTTACATATCATGACTAAATTGGAGTCATCTCAGGAATAGGAGGTTTCTTTAACATTTAGAAAAATCAAACACTATAATTCACCATGGCAAAAGAAAAGGAAAGAAATATTTGATTATATCAGTAGATGAATAAAATACATTTGGCAAAATTCAACATTCATTCTGTATAAAAATAAATAATAAATCAAACCAAAACAAAATGCTTACCAAGCTAGGAACAGAAAAAGACTTTCACAGTCTGATAAAAGACATCTCTTGAAAACCTAAAATAATATGCACACTTATTGTTGAAATATTGAACACTTTTGCCTTAAGATTGAAAATAAAGTGATAATGTCCACATTAACATCTCCATTCAAAACTATACTAAAGATCCTGCACAAGGTAATACATAATTGAACTGTAGGCATACAATTTAGATTTGAAGAAAAAAATAGAAAGATGTTTAAATTTATAGATAGCATAATTTTGGCTTTACAAAGTTTAAGGAATCTAAAAGAAAGCTACTTGAAGCAATACATTCTTTTTGCAAGGTCACAGGATATCAAGACAATAAGAAGTAGTGCTCTTCTTATATAAAAAGCAATGAACAATTAAGAAATAAAACCTTAATTATAATAGATTACAAATATGAAATATATGCTCAAGAATATATTCGCACAATATTCTCAATATCTACACAATTCTAATGAGCTACAAAATTCTGCTGAGACAAATTCAAAGATATCTAAATATAGAAAGTTAAGCTCTGTTCATAATAAAAAGCCATAATTCTTTTTTTTTTTTTTAATTTTTATTGCATTATAGGTTTTGGGGTACATGTGCAGAACGTGCAAGATAGTTGCATAGGTACGCACATGGCAGTGTGTTTTGCTGCCTTCCTCCCCTTCACCCACACTTGGTATTCATCCCCAGGCTATCCCCCCAGCCCCCCCGTCCCTCCCCCATTTCCCCCAACAGTCCCCAGTGTATAGTAGACCGCCTCTCTGTGTCCATGTGTTCTCAAATTCTTTAGAAATATGATTTTCTTAAATGAATTTACAGTTGCATTTCAATGCCTAAAATACCCCAACTGGCTTTTTTTGTTGTTGTTTATAGAAATTGGAAAGCTTATTGCAAAATATATGCAGATGTGCAGACAACTTACAATATCCAAACTAATTGTGAAAAAGAAAATCAAATTTTAAGTACTTACACTGCCTGATTGCAGTACTTACCATAAAGTTATGGCAACTGAAACAATATAATAATGATGTATGGCTAAGCATCAAATTAGTACAAAGAGAGAGTCCAGAAATTTGTCATACCTGTTGATTTCCAGTAGAGATGCCAAGTAAACTCCACAAGGAGAATGAAACACTTTTCCACAATTGGTCCTGAAACATGTGGACAACCGTATAAAAATAATTCACCTGGATACTTATCTGACACTATACATAAGTATTAACTCTAGATAAATCCTAGTATTAAAAGTAAATGTTAATACTATGAAGTTTAAAGAAAATAATTTAGGAGAGAGTATTTACTCTCTTGGGATAGGCAAAATCTTTTAAAGACAAAAATTACAAACACAAAGGGAAAAATGTGATAAGTTGAATTTCATCATGTTAAAAACAATTACTCTGAAAGGCAACATTAACAAAATAAATAGGCAAACTACACACTGGAAGAAAACGTTTGTGATGTATATATCTAACAAAGTGCTTTTGGCCGGGAACAGTGGCTCATACTTGTAAACCTGGCACTTTGGAAGGACAAAGCTGGTGGATCACCTGAGTTCGGGGCATTGGGGTGCACACCTAGAGTCCCAGCTACTGTGAGGTTGAGGCTGAAGATTGCTTGAACTCGGGAAGCAGAGGTTGCAGTGAGCCGAGATGAACTCCAGCCTGGGCCACAGAGCGAGACAGACTCCGTCTCAAGAAAAAAGAAAACAAAAAAAGTATTTGTGTCTAGAATATATGCATAATCCAATAAAACATTGGTAAAAACTTTGAACGGACACTTTTTTTTTTTTTTTTTTTTTTTTTTGATACGGAGTTTCACTCTTGTTCCCCAGGCTGGAGTGCAATGGCGCGATCTCTGCTCACTGCAACCTCCGCCTCCTGGGTTCAGGCAATTCTCCTGCCTCAGCCTCCTGAGTAGCTGGGATTACAGGCACTCGCCACCATGCCCAGCTAATTTTGTGTATTTTTAGTAGAGACGGGGTTTCACCATGTTGACCAGAATGGTCTCGATCTCTTGACCTCGTGATCCACCCACCTCGGCCTCCCAAAGTGCTGGGATTACAGGCTTGAGCCACCGCGCCCGGCCTGAACAGACACTTTTAAAAGAAATACAACAGTTCATATTTGTATAGGAAAAGTGTCTCACATCATTAGTCATCAGTAAAATTTAAATAGAAACCCCAGTTATATTCCATAACATCCAGTAGAATGGCTATAACTTAAAAGACTGACAATTCTTGAAGATGTTAAAGAACTGGAACTTTAATACAATCTTAGTGAAAAAGTAAAATAGAAAAGCTGTGGAGGAAAACAGTGGGGCTGTTTCTGTCAATTTAAATGGGCACATTCATCTGACTCGGCAATTTTACTCCTAGGTTTTTACCCTCCCCCCAGATAAAAACACATATCTACATCAATACAGGTACAGGAACGTTCACAGCAATTTTACATATAATAACCTCAAGTTGCAAATAATACAAACAGCCATCAACAGTTGAATGAATAAACATATTGGTGGATATCTACACAATGGGAGGCTTATCAGATAAAAAGAAAGGCTCTCCTAATGCATGCTATAACATAGATCTTGGAAGCAAAGGCTGGATGGCAAAAGCAGATACCAGACTACATAGCGAATGTTTCCATTTTTATTGAATTTTAGAAATGAAAATACATCTTTAGCGAGTGAAAGTACATCACGGTTTGCTTGGCTACAAGACTGAAGAGAATTAACTGCAAAGAGCGTGGACAGAGTTTTTGGAATATGAAAACATTCAAATCTTTATTGGGTTGTCCATCATACTGAAGTATACACTTACCAAATTTCAACAAACTGCACATTTATAATGTGTGCATTTAATGTTATGTAAATTGTTATTATTTTATTTTTAACTTTTAAGTTGAGGGTAAAAGTGCAGGTTTGTCTCATACGTGAATCTGTGTAATGAGAGTTTGTTGTACAGATTATTTACTACCCAGGTATTTAGTACCCATTATTTACTTTTTCTAATCCCTTCCCTCTTCCTCCCTTCTACCCTCCAAAAAGCCCTAGTGTGTTTTATCCTACTATTTCTCCATGTATTCTCGTAATTCAGTACCCACTTGCAAGTGTGAACATGTGGTTTTCTGATTTTAAATTAGCCTTTATAAGTTCTAAATGTTTGTCTAATATCTATGTAATATTTTTACTATTTTGTTTGTCATGGGACAGAGATTACAGATGCTTTTATTTGGCTTATGATTGTACTAAAATGCATAGTGTGCAGTGCTCAAATGTCCATAGATGCATTTAGGCTCATTATGGCTGAGCTTGATGGCTTCTAAAATCCCAGTTGTGTTTCATTAGAAGGATCCATGAAGTAGTTGGGTAGAGCAGAGAGTTACCTAAAAATCAATTAAGAAAACTTCATACTAGTCTATGTTTTGCTATTGTTGGTTTATTTAAATGGTTTGAGACATTGGTCTTACTCTATTTTGTATTTAATAGCAAAAGACTTAAAGTACACTGAGTGCCCTTTGAAAGGAATTGAGTTCATATTTCTTCAATAAACATATGAGAAAGAGAGGAGATCAAGGATTCCTTTACTCTTAAATAATATTTTTAAAAATTCATCAGGGTAAAACGCATTTGGAGTTTATTTTTCAGTCGATATAGAAGGATCTGTGTGTAGTGATAAGACAGGGACACAGTTTGCTATTTTACTCAAGGCAGCAGAAGTTGAAGGTTGAAGTGTAATCAAAGTTATCTTCCACTTTTTTCTTTTCTTTTTCTTTTTTTTTTTTTTTGCTTGAATGCAGCTTCAATCAATAGTCTTGAAACTCCATATTATCTATCAAATGGAGAAAACCTGTCTCAGGTAGCTAGATTCTCTAATCAAATATTGACAGATAAGATCTTTTGGGTGATAAGAACAGATTTAAAACCCAGAGTGACAATCTTTGATGAGAATCGTAGAATATCTATACATGTCAAGATGAAACCTGTTTATATAGTATATATTTAAGTCTCAAGTTATTGCTATGTCTTAATAACAAAATTACAAGTTATTACTACTACTATAATTATATGTTTAAGAACTAAGGTCCAAACGTTTCCTTTTTGCCTAATTAAGATATTTAATCTATGTCTATAACCCAATAAAATGTTCAGTTTGTGGAAGTAATACTGAATCACAGTTTTAACAGATCAAGATAATTATTAGTCATATATTTATAAATTTTATTGTCTTATTTCAGGTCATGTGATGTTACTCATTGGAGCCCTAAATTACCTTAAAAATTAAGTAACTAAATATATACTTCCTAACAAGAGAGATTTCAGAGAAATAACGTAACTTCATTCATTGTTTGAAAATATTCAGTATGTGATTACACTCATGGCATTTTGGTAAATTTTTAGTGTGTCCTTGGGTTTTCTGAAACGATGAACAGATAATAGAGGATGGAGTGTAACCACTGTGCATAGAGATTAAATAGAAAAATGATTATTATACCTGAGAGTTTAAATCTATGTAGGATTTGAATGCAGTCATTTTTCTCTAAAATATTGCCTGTTTTCTGCTGTAGGAAAAGCAGAATCACACTGTATTCATTGTTTAACTGTGAAAAATTAATGATTTATGTAAATGTAGAAACACTGTGTGAAAGGAGGCAATAAAGTATCAGTCTATGAATCATGCTTGGTGATATGTCTAATCCTTGGAAGATGAAAACTTGGAGTGAGGCCTAGATGTAAATCAAAGTTTGTAATATGTAAGAGACCCAAATCACATCTTGACCTTCCATTTTAATGTCAGAATTGTCAGCAATACCAGCGCCATTTACTGCATCAAGCTCTTAGCACTTCAACAATTCTGACATTTCCTTCTCATTTTTCAACCTCCTAGTTTTCCAAAAATGAGAGAGGTTTGAGAACAGATTATTTTTTTCTAGAATTGCAACAAATCAGTTATATAAAAACTTTTGGTGACAGTTCTTTAATGCAAATAAGACTCCCCTATTACTGCGACCCTAAAGCACTACATTTTATGGCTTCAGACCTTCAAAAACATTGAATATACTAAGAATAAATCGCAGGACTTTATCTGCATAACTATCAATACTCTCCAATATTCTTAATTTAATGAAAGAATAATGGGAAAATTGCTCAATATAAGTGGGAATAGAAATATAAGATGACATTTTTAAGCTGTTGTTGCATCCAGAAAAAAAAAAGACAACTCCCCTCACTTTGTGTTGCTATTTTTCTAAATGCTTCTAATTTAAAAAAACTTCTGATGAGCATGGAAGATAAGCTCAAATTTGGCTTGCTATCACACTTTGTGCATCACCCTAGGTTCCTGTATTTTATGAGATTCTATTTCCTTAAATTTCAAGGAAATAGTCATTTTTTGAAAATGTTTTAATGATAGAAAAAATGCTTATGAGTTAATGTTAAAAATAGAGTAGTATGAAATGTACATTTTCAACTGTGGAAAAGTATTCATACATATACAAATTCAATAAGACAATTTGCTAACATGTTGATTATAGTTAACTGTGGTAGCTGATTTTGTTTTCTTTCTTATTTGCTTCTAATTTTTCTAGTGTTTGTTTTCTTTTTTTTGGAGAAGCCCTTTATTCTTTCTTTCTTTTTTGACAGAGTCTCCCTCTGTTGCCAGGCTGGAGTGCAGTGGCACATCATGGAGGAGCCCTTTTTTCTAATAGCGTTAGTCTGGAATGCAATGAATTAACTCAGAAATAAACTCTGGAATTAACTCTGGAAATAAAAATTAACAAAAACTAGGTTCAATCAGAGGAACATTTTAACATATATTGGTTTGTTTGATAAATCATAACCCAAATGAAAACAAAAGTGCTCTATGCATGTTCATAGGAAAGGTGTTCTTAGTAACAACTCCTATTCTTAAATACAGTGATATATTGAATGGAAAAGAAGTTGAAAAATTTTGTCTAGCAATTGATTTAGAGGTTTCCTTTCTATTCTATTCCCACTTTTTCATCTTATGATCTGTTGGATATGGTGATAAAACAACATCCTGAAAGTTTACATAATGCCACTGAGTAAAATGACTAATAGTAACTGAGTGCATGACATGGTACTGGCATTCTGCTAAAATATTTGTGTAATCATTATAGAAAATCTTTACAACTGTGTTACCATCATACTTGTTATCATTTTGCAGATGCTAATATGCTTATGGATGGCTGTAGGTCACACAATTGATAAGTGGTAAAAACAGGTTGAGCCCAGGCAACTGGGCTTGAAGCTTGGAGGTCTTGACCCCGTGGCTGATGCAGAGTTCTGTCATGTGCAGGCTTATCTCATTTTATTGTGCTTCCCTTTATTGCATTTCAAGCAGTACTGTGTTCTTACAAACTGAAGATTTGTGGAAACCTGTGTTCAGTAACTCTATTGGCACTATTTTTCAAATGGCATGTGCTCACTTCATGCCTCTGTGTTATATTTTGGTACTCCTTATAATATTTCAATTATTTTCATTATTATCATATTAGTTATGGTGATCTGTGATGACTGATCATTGATGTTAATATTGTAATGGTTTTGGGCACCATTAACCAAGTCCATATAAGATGGCAAGCAATCAATAAATATTGTATGTCTTCTGACTTCTCCATCGACTGGTCATTCCCTCATCTCTCCGCCTATTCTCTGAGATGCAACAATATTGAAATGAGGTCAATTAATAACCCTACAAAGTCTTCCAAGTGTTCAGTGAAAGGAAGACTGACAATTCTCTCACTTTAAATCAAAGGCTAGAAATGATTAAGCTTAGTGATAAGGTCATATTGGAAACTGAAACAGGCTGAAATCTAGGCCTGTTGCACCAAATGGTTAGCCAATTTGTTACTGCAAAGGAAAGGTTCTTGAAGAAAATTAAAAGTGTGATTTGAGTGAACACACAGGTAATAGGAAAGTGCTGATATGGAGAAAGCTTTAGTGGTCTGGATAGAAGAGCAAACCAGCCACAACATTCTCTTAAATAAAAGCCTAATTCAGAACAAGATCCTCTCTTTAATTATATGAAGGATGAGGGAGGTGAGAAAGTTGCAGAAGTTAAGTTAGAAGCTAGCAGAGGTTGGCTCATGAGGTTTACAGAAAGAAGCTGCCTCTGTAACATAAAAGTGCAAAGTGAAACAGTAAGTGCTGATGTAGAAGCTGCAGTGGGTTATCCAGAAGATCCAGTTAAGATCCTTGATGAAGGTGGCTGCACTAAATAACAGTTTCCATGTAGATCAAACAGCCTTATGTTGAAAGATGTCATCTAGGACTTTCATAGCTAGAGCAAAGAAGATAATACTGCCTTTAAAGCTGGCGAGTTTAAGTTGAAGCCAATTCCCATTTACCAGCTCAAAAACCCTAGGGTTCTTAAGAATTATCATAAGTGTCCTTTGCCTGTGCTCTAGAAATGGAAAAACAAATCCTACATTACAGCACGTGTGTGTATAGTATTATTTACTGAATATTTTAAGCCCCCTGTTGAGACCTACTGCTTAGAAATTAAAATGCCTTTTATTGAAAATGCATCTTTTCCTCCAAGAGCTCTAATGGAGATGTATAAGAAAATTAATGTTTTCATGCCTGCTAATAGAACATCCCTTCAATGGCTCATGAATCAAGGAGTCATTTTGAATTTCAAGTCTTATTATTTAAGAGTTACATTTTGTAATGTTATAGATAGTGATATTTCTGATGGTTCTGGGCACAGTAAATTGAAAATTTTCTGGAAAGCATTTACTCTTCTAGATGTCATTAAGAACACTCATGATTCATAGGAGGTTAAATTAGCAACAATGAGAGGAATTTGAAATATGTTGATTACAAATCTCGTGGATGACTTTGAGAGGTTCAAGCCTCAGTGAAGGAAGTAATCGTATGAAACAATTTCATGAAGAGCTAATTAAATAATGCACTTAAAACAGTGTGCCACAGATACGAAATCTGTTACATATTCACTAAATATTATTACATGGCACATCCATAGAAAGTTTATGCACATGCCATATAATATGATTTAAAATATTTTTTGCAGTGGTATAGTTAGTGACATTTACTGTTGTCAACACTGGTTATATCTTTATTTATTTATTTATTTATTTTTTAAGACAGGTTCTTACTCTGTTGCCCAGGCTAAGTGTAGTGGGGCAGAGATGGCTCACTGCAGCCTCCCATGCTCAAGCAATCCTCCTACCTCAGCTGCCTGAGTAGCTGGGACTACAGGTGCAGGCCATCTTGTCAGTCTTTCTAATTTTCTAATTTTTGTAGAAATGAGGTTTCACCATGTTGCACAGGCTGGCCTAAAATCCTGAGTTCAAGTGATCCTCCTGCCTTTGTTTTCCAAAGTGCAGGGATTACAGTATGAGCCACTGCACCTGGCCTCTGGCAATATCTTCACTAAGAACAGTAATATCTTGTCCAAATTTCTTGCTAATACAATTGCCAATAATATATTTGACATTAAAGGATATGAGATCCCCAAATCTTGAAAAAAATCAAATATATAAATGGTATATAAAAGGTGAAATTCTCCATGCCTGGGATTTTGATAACCATGGGGACCAAGAGATTTTATCATAATGTAACTTAGCCAGGCTTTGAATCTCACTCCTGTGTTGGCTTTAACCTACCTCAAATTATTATAGAGGTACAGCAATTAATAGCTATTCTGGACATATGGTAAGCGCAGCCTCCTTAAGTTTTATAGCTTAATTGAAATGATAAGAATGGAATTTATCCTTTCAGTGGTATTGAATGAGGTCGCAGCTTCTTTTCATATAAGGAAACTAAATCAGGTATCTATGCAACAATATCTTTTATATGTTTCACATGATTTGAAATGAATCTCATACCTTAAATTGAAAAAAGAAAATGAGCTACTTAGAAGTATTTAAGTTCAATTCTTTAACATTTTCTATGGTTCATGTTTTGGCTTACTGTAAGTATGCTATGAAGAAATCTTATGCCTGGAATAATGTTACAATCTAAGGATAAAGACTGTTCAATATTTAAACTAGTATTAAAAAAGAGAGAGCAATATAGCCTCTTAACATCCTATCAAGATACTTCCCATCAAAAATATGATTTCAACTACTGCTTAACATAAACTAACAGAAACTAATCATAGAAATGCCAGGAACATGCAGCTTTCCTTTGTATGAATATGAACTTTTGCTATATTCTCAATTTATATGAAAATAAAGATACTAGATAGTTAAAAGAAATCAGGTGCACAACATCTATTGCATTGCATAATTTCAGAGGAATAGGATGAGAAAAAAGAGGTATTAAAATTAGCTTTTTAATGAAAACCATTTTTATATAATAAAATAATGTCTTATATCAAAGATGATATAATAAATACATATTGGTGAGCAGGATATTTTTGAGTGGGGTATATGAACAATGATTTAATAGTAATTATATATATTCCATAATGTCTCCACAAAAATCAAATGTTATTGTATTGTAGTTACAAATATATATTCAAATCAACACATGTAAACAGTTATATTAGAGTTATCTTTATGAATTCCTGAATTTATCTTAATAAAATTTTAAGAAAAGTGTTTTTATCTTTGTTTATTTTTTTTAAATAGATTATTATTATTATTATTTTTAATTAAATTTTTATTGCATTATAGGTTTGGGGGTACATGTGCAGAACGTGCAAGATAGTTGCATAGGTACACACATGGCAGTGTGCTTTGCTGCTTTCCTCCCCTTCACCCACACTTGGCATTCATCCCCAGGCTAACCCCCCCCAGCTGTCCCTCCCCCATTCCCCCCAACAGTCCCCAGTGTATAGTAGACCGCCTCTCTGTGTCCATGTGTTCTCATTTTTCTCACCCACCTATGAGTGAGTATATGCGGTATTTCTTTTTCTGTTCTTGTGTCAGTTTGCTGAGAATGATGTTCTCCAGATTCATCCATGTCCTTACAAAGGACACAAACTCATCATTTTTGATTGCTGCATAATATTCCATGGTGTATATGTGCCACATTTTCCCAGTCCAGTCTATCATCGTTGGGCATTTGGGTTGGTTCCAGGTCTTTGCTATTGTAAACAGTGCTGCAATGAACATTCGTGTGCATGTGTCCTTATAGTAGAACGATTTATAGTCCTTTGGATAGATACCCAGTAATGGGATTGCTGGGTCAAATGGAATTTCTATTTCTAGGTCCCTGAGGAATCGCCACACTGTCTTCCACAATGGTTGAACTAATTTACACTCCCACCATAAAATAGATTATTATAACAAAATATGATTCTGGTTCAAATATTATTATTCTCATTTTCAACATTACATCATGCTTGTTTTCATGAGATGTTCTATTGATACATACTGGAAATATTCTACTAATAAGCTATCTTATTTTTATGAATTCTAGTTTTGAAGATTTTAATAATTTTAATTTTCCCCCCAACAATATTAAATTTGTGTAAGTTTTCCTAAAGGGTATTGATTTTTGGTACAAAGTAATTTATATACACCTAGCAAATCTCTTACTATTAAAAATAAATATTAAAAAACTTTAAATATGATGCAACAATAAGCTAGTAGTATATTTTTGGTACTTTTACATTTAAAGTAAAATAGTAAATCAATAAAATAGTTTTTTTGATTTACTTTTTAAGCATTAAGCATTTCACAAATATTTAGCTAGTATAGCACTATAAAAGATACATTACACTGTACTTGATTTTAATGAACACATAATTTTTATACATTTTTGGATGTAGACATAGATACATACATCTAGCATACTTCAAAATAATGCCTTCAGTTATTCTTTTTTAATTTAAGATAGAGACCAGGAGCAAAAGCAGATGTTTTCTGACAGTCATATAATGAATTACAGATTATATATCAAGTTTACATTAATTTATCTGATTGGTAGATCATAGGAAATGTATGAAATATTTGAGAACATATTACTATCTTATAGGTAAATAAATGAAAACTATTCCTCAGTTTACAGATGTCATAACAGACACCGAATCCAGATTATTTTTGTAAATCGTGTATTCTTCCCATTTTTACCTTTCAAATGAGGAAGAAATTATTTAATCAGTGAGTGAGTAGATCAATGAAAAATTGAAAATGAAGATAATATCAAAAGATTAAGAAGTGATTTGAAGTATATAAGGAGAATGTTACAAATACTTCAGAAAAAAATATATAGAATATTGATGGTAGAAGAGACAGAGAAAGGAATTATTTGTAAGAAAAATAATAGGAAAAATGCTAAAAGCAAAAAGGATGAGCTGGATTTATGATAGTGAGAAATCCGGTTTGGAAGGAGTAAAGATAATAAAAAAGGTTCAGAAGGTACTTGTAGAGTAGGTGGGAAATGCTAATTATTGCCACATGAGAAGATATATTACAAGACAAATTAAGGAATAACAAAATTCACTTAAAAAAAAGAGTATAACTACCCAGGCGCAGTGGCTCGCACCTGTAATCCCAGCACTTTGGGTGGCTGGGGCCGGCGGATCAGGAGATCAAGAGTTCGAGACCAGCCTGGCCAATACAGTGAAACCTCAGCTCTACTAAAAATACAAAAATTAGCTGAGTGTAGTGGTGTGCAACTGTAGTCCCAGCAACTTGGGAAACTGAGGCAGGAGAATGGCTTGAACCTGGGAAGCGGAGGTTGCAGTGCCCTGAGATTGTGCCACTACACTCCAGCCTGGGAGACAGAGTGAGACTCCACCTCAAAAATAAAAGAGTATAACCATTTAAAAACCTTAAAAAAAGAAAAAGAAATGTCTACCAGATAAATGAATAAACAGATAGATTAGAAATACAGAGAAACAGAATGCATAGATAATGTGTGTTTGAGTCTGCATGTAATTTCCAAAAATGTTTCCATCTGAAGTAATAATGTCATTTTATAGTGGAAAATATTAAAGCTAAAAAATATTAAAGCTAAAAAATACCCAAACTGGGATTGAAAAACAAATTTTCTGACTTAATGGTTATTTTCCAATAATCAAAATATCAGTAAGGTTAAATAATTCGTAGTGTTTAGGAACTCACTCTGAAAAACACCATACAGCATTGAAGAAGACCAAGGAGGTGTCATTCACAAAACCACTCATGTGAATGTATCAGACATAAGACGGTGACAATGTGAACTAACAGGAAGTGATGGTAACACAAGGTATCTTCAAGGTTTTCATTCCCTGGAAATTATAAAATGATGAATCAATCTTTATTCTTTTGTTCAGTCAGAGCTCAATTCAACAGAAGAAAAATATATTAATTCTGTTTGTGTTTTTAAAATTTTGTCTTCTTAGAAAACTCTTATTGTGCATGAGAGCTACATATCTAGACAAAAGATGGTCCCCAAGAATTCATTACCGTATGATAAATGACCATGTCACTTGTGCATTGACTCCCATCCCAAGCCATAGGATATAGTATACTCGTACTAATAAAAAGAAAGCAGGGAGAGCTCTATAAATTTTAGGCAGCATACTTCAGAGCACAAAATATTAGGGATAAAGAGAGGTATTACATAAATATTGAGGCATCAATTCTATAAGATTTCTTAATGTGTATGTACCAAATGATGAGTGTCAAAAGTCATGAAGCAAATACTGATAGAACTACAGGAGTAAATAGATGAATTCACTATTATAGTTACATATTTTATTATTCCTATGTTATAAATGGACAGATCCAGCAGGCAGAAAATCAGTAAGGCCACAGTTTAACTCAATACTGGCATCATTCAACAAGGTATAATAGACAAATGTAGATTATTTCATTCAACAATGGCTGAAGAGACTGTCTTCTGAAGCTCACTTGGAATATTCACCAAGATAGTTGTAAGGCCCATAGCCTTGCTAAGAGCCGGATGAACAACACCCACCCCTCTCTGTGCCTGATAACAGTTTATCAGGGAGAACACATTACTCGGCATCTGGCTTCTGCATGCGGGCTCCCCTCGCCCACTTCTGCATTCTGTCCCCAGGTCTATATTCAGCACTAGACTATGCACTCTCAGCAACAAACTATGCATTTCAACCTCAGCTCTAAACTGTGCACTCTCAGCACTAAACTATACATTTGAACCCGCGAAAATTGAAGAAATCCCGCCAAGCCTTACCCAATGGCAGCCCACCCCATGCATCCTAGGCCAGCCCCCTTCTAACCCCCATAAAACCCCCTGCCTTGAGATTTCAAGCTGACTTCTCTGGCCCCCTTTCCTTAGGACCACAGAACCTCGCCCAGGAGATAAGTAAATTGGCATCTGAGTGTTCTTATATTGGCCTCAGTTTCCTCATTTTAAACTCGGCAGTAACCATTACAATAGTTCACATCTAGGCCACAATACAACTTAACAAATTTAAAATCATAAGAATTATATAACGTCTGATCTCAGACCACAGAGGAATTAAACTAGCAGTTAGTAAAAAAAAAAGATAGCTGGAAAATTCCCAAATAAATAAAGATTGAACAATGGACTTCTCAATAACACATGGCCAAAGAAGAAATCTGAAGAGAATTTTTTAAACATTTTGAATTAATGAAAATTGGAAAACAATTTATCCAAATGTGTCAGAGACAGCAAGCAGGACTTGGAAAATTAAAGAATTGCATTCATATTGGGAAACAGAGAGTCATGAAATAAATAATCTTTATTTCTACTTTGGGAAAGTAGAAAAAGAAGAGCAAATCTAATCCAAATTAACCAGAAGAAAATAAAAAAATAAAATTTAGATCAGAAATTAACAAAATGGAAATAAAAAATCAATAGAGAAAATCAATAAAATCAAAGCTGTTTTTGAAAATACTAATAAAATCAGTAAATACGCTTGTAGACAGGCTAAGAAAAATGAGAGAAGGCACAAGTTACTGATATCAGAAATGAAAGACCTGGCCGGGTATGATGGCTTACGCCTGTAATCCCAGCACTTTGGGAGGTCAAGGTGGGTTAATCATGAAGTCAAGAGATCGAGACCATCCTGGCCAACACAGTGAAACCCCTCTCTACTAATAATACAATACAATTAGCCGGGCGTAGTGACACGTGCCTGTGGTCTCAGCTACTCGGGAGGCTGAGGCGGAAGAATCGCTTGAACCCAGGAGGCAGAGGTTGTAGTGAGCCGACATTGCGCCACTGCACTCCAGCCTGGTGACAGAGCAAGACACCATCTCAAAAACGAACAAACAAAAAGGAAATGAAAGAACTGACATCACTATATGATGTACATTGAACAAAGGAAATAGAGTCATACAATTGAGGAAGGAAGAAATAAACAATCTTTGTTCTCAGACAACATTAATATCTATGTAGATGTTGTCAAGCTCACTAGAAAAATTCCTGGAACTATTCAGAAATTATTACAGATTTACAGGATACAGAGTTAACATATAACAGTCAGTCACTTTCCTATATACCACCAATAAACAAATGGAATTTGACATTATGAACACGTTTTCATCTACATTACCTCAAAAATAAGATATTTACCCATACATATAATAAAATACGTACTTTACTTACATGCAGAAAACTGCAAAACTCTGATAAAAAATTAAACAAAACAAAATAAATGGACAGATACTTCACATTCATGGATAGAAAGATTCACTATTTTCACAATCCTCTTTTGTCAACATGAGCTATAGATACAATGCAATCCAAAGCAACACCAGAGACAGTTTTTTTTTTTTTTTTAATATCGGCAAACTGATTTGAGAGTTTATATGAAAAACAAAAAGCCCTATGCACCCACCATAATATTGAAAGAGAACTAAGTCAGAAGGCAACATCCTGACTTCAAGGCTTACTGTATAGCTATGTTAAGAAAGACAATGTGGCATAAGGGAAAGAATAGACAAAGAGGTCAACATTCAAATTTGTTAGATGCAGTGAGCAATGCTTGAAGAATCTAGAACTAGAACCACATAAATATAGTCGACTGGACGGATCTTTGATAAAGGAGCAAATGCAATATAATGAAGTAAAGAAAATCATTTCAACAAATGCTGCTGGAACAACTAGACATCTGCGTTAAAAAGCAGATATATTCAGACCTTACATTCATCACAAAACGTAACTCAAAATAGATTACAGACCTAAATATGAATGCAAAACTATAAAATTTTCAGTAAAATTGAAAACTTCTTTCCTGAGAATGACAACACCAAGAGAATAAAAAGACAAACAGCAGACTGAAAGGAAATAGTTGCAAAAGATACAGCTGATGAAGGAGTGTTATATAAAATATACAAAGAACTCCTAAAATCAACCATAAGGAAACAACCTGCCTGAAAAATGGGAAGAAGACCTAAAACGGCACTTCATCAGACAGTATATACAGATGACTAGACAGCATATAAAAAGATGCATGACGTCATATGTCATTAGGGAAACAATGAGAGATCATTACTCACTTACTAGGATTAAAAAAAATCCAAAACACTGTCAACACCAAATATTGATGAGTGTATGGAGCAACAGGAGCCCCAATTCATTGCTGATGGGAATGCAAAATTATGCAGCCAATTTGAAGATAGATTGTTGATTTCTTATAAAACTAAACATACACTTACCATATGGTACAGCAATCATGTGCCTTGGTATTTACTCAAATGAGCTGAAAACTTGTCTACACAAAAACTTGTTACAGCAGCTTTATTAATAATTGTCCAAACTTGGAAGCAACTTTCAGCACGTGAATGAATAAATAAACTATGGTAATCTAGACTATGGAATATCATTCAGTGCTTTAAAACATGAGTTATCAGTTGGGCATGGTAGCTCACTCCTGTAATCCCAGCACTTTGGAAGGCCAAGACAGGTGGATAGCCTGAGGTCAGGAGTATGAGACTAGCCTGGCCAACATGGTGATACCCTGTCTCTGCCAAAAATACCAAAATTAGCCAGGGCCGGTGGCATATACCTGTAATCTTAGCTACTTGGGATGCTGAGTCAGGAGAATTGCTTGAACCTGGGAGGCAGAGGTTGCAGTGAGCTGAGATTGTGCCATTGCACTCCAGACTGGGCAACAAGAGTGAAACTCCATCTTAAAAAAAAAAAAAAAAAGAAAAGAAAAAAAAAAAAGATGTATCAATTGTTAAAAAAAAAAAAGAGAAAACATAAATGTCTATTGCTAACTGAAAGAAGCAAATCTTAAAAGGCTATATATATACTGTGTGATTTCAGCTATATGACATTATGGAAAAGACAGGACCATGCAGTATAAATATGAGTGGTTGCCGGCAGTGTGGAGGAAGAGAAATGTCAATTAAGAAGAGCACAGAGTTTTTAGGGAAGTAGAACTATTCTGTAGAATACTACAATGGTGGATATGTATTTAATACACTTATCAAAACCTATAGATTAGACAATATCAAAAGTGAATCTTAATTTAGACTATGAATTTGTGTAAAAATGATGTTAAGGGTGGTTCATCAATTGTGACAAATATATCACCCGCGTGTGGTACATTGGTAGTTGGTGAAGCTGTATGCATTAGCGGGTAACAGACACATGAGCACTTGCTGTTTTATTTTTCCTGGAACCTAAAACTGTTCTTAAAAAAGTATATTAATTAAAAGAATAAATAATTATAGCAATAAGGTAATAATAACACTCAACTTATGTTATTATAATGATTACATAAAACAATCCATGTAAAGTGCATAGTGCAATAAAAAGCACAACATAATATTCCAAAAAAGTCAAGTATTTATTTATGATGAATATGCTTTTTTTCCCTTCAGTGCAATATTTGGGATGTTTAGGTACTGAGCTTCGTATTTAAATAAGAAGCATAATTTTAGAAAAATAACAAAATTATCATCATTAGTTAATTATTATCATTCAAAATATTTAATTTATGCAAATATTCAGCTGTTAATACAGCAAGTATATTGGAAAAAGATTGGCCAAATAATAGATCAAAGCTAATTAATTCATAGTCACAAGACACTATTCCAGGGCTTCTACCATTGTTCTTCATTTCTTTTCTCTTTGCTGTAATTGGCTAGACATTTAAATCAAATCCCCAAACACTTTCTTTTAAACCACCCAAAATGTATCTAATGCATTAACTAAAGTTAGTTTCAAAGAGAAGGGCATGATACAGTGAGGCCATGCAGTGGCTAGTATTAATAAATTATTCCCTGGACAGGTAATGAGAAACAGCAATTTCTGTTTGATTCCCTTTACCATCTGCTGAAAAGGGTTATTAATTTTCTAATAGGATATATAACTGGCTAAAGGATTTAAATACAAATCTCCTGAAATCAAATAGTTCATCCTCTAGAATTGTACCTGTTACACTGTGTTCCACCTCAGCAGGAGTTCTATATTCAGAAAGAAATGTAAACTTCGATTATTGGGAAAAATTAGTGTACAATGTATATTTCAATATGCCACACACAAAGAATAAATAAGTATATAAAAACATATGTTTGAATGAAAAATTGGACATATTTAAATTAATGTCAGAAATCTGTCTTAAAATAAGTGAATAGTTGTCAGACCAATCTTCGCACTAAAAATAATGAGTGTCACTTTAATTGAGAGTTTAGAATAACACATAAAATTTGCAGTATGCACCAAATTTAAAGATTGAGTCTGGAAGTTAGCAAAATTATATTAGCAATGACTTAGTTTTATTTCTAATTGGATGTTAACATTTTATTATTCAACAAAATTCTCAGGTGAAAAGGATATTTACCTTTTTTCTAAGGTACATAGTTGTAGATACATTAATCAATATTTTCCAATTGCACTTCCAGTCAACAGAACTTAGCGAGATAAGTTTGCAATAAAAAGTAATGATTACTTTATTTAGAGGTTTACTTGTTTTAAGATTGGTAGATAAGAAGTTTATTTGCATGAATTCTATTTTAATCTTGAGAGTAACCTTAAAGAGAAATATTGCCAGCATTTTGGAGTTATGATCAGTAAACTGGTAAAGGATGGAGGAAAAGGCTCACATTTGGATTTTTATCACTTTAAACTTTTACTCTTATCCAGTACACTATACATTTTATGATCAGTTGACATCCCAACCTCAGAACACAAAATTTGCACTTGTCCCTTCTACTGCACTTTTACACCTTTGTACAACAAATAATATTTTATAGCTATATACAATATGATTAGCTTCCTTATTATAAGGATGGTGAATGAATGAAAACACAAGGATTTTGGGCTGCTTATCTGAATGAAGTAATCCAGTTAGCAACAGAAAGTTGTGGTTTAGGAAGTAAACACAACATAAGAATGAAAGAGCTCTGTACTTTCGTGCTGTGCTATCTTGCATGAGCCATGTTCATTCTTGTCATTTTTATTTTGAAAATGTTTTTGTACAAAGCTGGGGATGGGGATTAGAAGTGCTACTTTTAAATCCAAATGGGAATCATGCATGACCACATAGTATCTTCATCCATTTTGCATTGCTATAAAGGAATTCATCAAAAAAGTATTTATTTGGCTATAGTTTTATAGGCTGTACAGTAAGCATGGCATCAGCATCTGTATCTACGGAGGGCCTCAGGGAGCTTCCACTCAGCAGAAGGTGAAACTGAGCCAGTATGTGCAGAAATCACATGGAGAGAGAGAAAGCAAGAGAGGAGTTGGGGTGCCAGGCTTTTTAAACCACCAGCTCTCAAGAAAAGAAGAAAGAAGTCATTCATATTCCCCAAGGAAAACACTGATCCAACCCTTAAGCATCCAGCCCCATGACCCATGCCCTCCTATTAGGCCCGACTTCCAACACTGGGGACCACACTTCAACATGAAGTTTGGAGAAGACAAACATCCAAATGATGGCATGTAGTTTTTTACATTGCGTGAGCATTTTATTAACTTTATTTTCACATGTGCCTGTCTTCCCTATCAAGTGACAATATGTTTCCTAATATACACAGCATAGTATGAGGCACTGTAAGTGACCAAATATTTTTATTTCATTGGACACTGGACAACTGTGTTTATTTTGCTCGAAAAATATTTGAGCAGCTAAAAAATATTTTTCTTTGAGAAGGAGGAGATCCCATTAAATTCAAATTACATTTTAAAGTCTCAGTAAATATGAAGTGGTGACAAATCTGCTTAAATAAATTTCAGGGCTTTCATACATTTTGAAAATAAATATTGAAGAAATTAGATAAATAAAAGTGATTCTGCTCTGCTCACATGATGTTATTAATGCAGTATTTTTAAAGGCCTTTTAAAGGTACAATGCACATGGCAGTTCAAACCTGACAAAAACTAGACGTATGGTACAAAACAAACCACAGGTATGAACATTTTGGTTGAAATCGAGTTTATATTTGACTTGACATTGTTTCATAGTAAAACTTCATGCAGGTTGGTGTTGTTTCTGCTTTCTATATAATCTGAAAAATAACCGCAAGCTACTAGAATAATAAGGAAAGTTAGAACTGAGGGAAGCAATAGGGTGACTAAATCTCTTATTGTTTGTGTTACAGCTTTAATTATTCTTAGACTATGTAATTGTGTAACATCACTAAAAACACAGAAAAACTTACCTTTTAACTAAGTTTTGAGTATTTTTTAAATGTTGCTTATAAAAATACCAGTATTTCCTGCAATGTACTGATACCTAATTAATTTCAATCGTGTATTAAATAGTCTCCTTAAGAACTCACTACACAGCTCAAATATGAATAGTTATTTCTCTCAAATACAAATGATGCTTTGAATTGTAATTAAGGTGAAGAAAGTAAAACCAATCTGGAATTCTTATACTTAAATTGATCATAAAGTAAAATGTTTGCTAACTTGAAGTATCACAGAGCCTAATAGCATCCCATGTCTTATGAAGAATGCATATTCTATTTATGTACTAAAATAAGTCTTTCACAGTTTATATTCATTTGCATTGTATAATCATTATCTATAAACCACGCTTTTTGCTCTTCCATAAAGTTTTATGGGGCAAATTTCAAGAAATATCTAAAAACATTTAACAACCTCTATTATATCTTCTGTGAAATATTCCCTAATTGCAAATTAGGTGGTTAGTGGTTTGAAAGAGTTAATGTCCCTCCAAACCTCTCTTATTATCTGAAAGTAATTGTAGGCATTGGGCTCATTAAGTAACACATTGACCCTCCTCTCTTAATACAGAAACTTCACATTTATGCTTTTTTCTCTTTTTTAAAGATTAATTTTCTTTCCTTTTTATTCTTTTTAAATTGGATTCAGTTCAGCAATATCAGCTTACAATTTTAGTATGGAACACTCTTTTAACATTAACATTTTATGCATATATATAATTTTGTTCAAGGACTTTTTGAAAATCTTTGTCGAGTGACCTAATTTAGATTAATATATGTGGCTTCATATCATCAATATAAATACAAATATATTATTTTTACAGTAGTTCTTCAGAGGTTAAGATTATGATACTGTGCCTGTTTTACTATTAAGATGCTCAGTCATTATATCTTATCCCCTAACTCTAAGTATTCCCACTAGGATTTTATAAAAGAATTGTTAGAGTTCTCACATGTCATCAGAGACTGATGTGCTTTAAGTTCATATCTTTTGGTATTTACTGCTCGTATGACCTTGTTTAATTAATACCAGTCACTATATTTCCCTCCCATTTTCACCAATTGACTTGTTCATATGTCATTACTAACCTCTGTCATATTTTTACTGTCAGTAGGAAAGATTCTTTCATTATTTTTATGAGGGACTTCCCCTAGCATAGTTAAATAAATCTTCTTTTCTCAGCCATACTTTACAGGAATTCAAAGGAGGTCTGACATTGAGATGATAAACACAGGATCATATTCTTTTTTAGGTCAATATTCCTCTTACTAACTGATAGAACAAATGGACAAAGAAAAAAAGTAGAGATACACAGAAGACTTAAACAAGCTTAATAAACTTACCTAAATAGGATAAAACATGACAAATATGAGGCATACTTTTTTTTAAGCTTATACAGAATATTTATAAGATTCAACTTAAAAACCATTAAGGTATAAGAAAATTTCAAATCATTGAAATCACATATCATAAAATATGTATTTCCTGGCCTAATGAATTTATGTTATAAATCAATAAACTTGTTACTCCAAAATTATATTTGTAAGTTTCTAGTGCATCATACTGTAAGTTATAGATAAATAACCCATTATTCAAAGAGTAAATTAAGAGAGACATAAATTAGAATATTTTGACCTAAATAAAAATGCTACATAGCAAAACTGGTGGAATCCTTGTGTGTGTGTGTGTGTGTGTGTGTGTGTGTGTGTGTGTGTGTGTGTGTGTTGGAGTTTCACTCTTGTTACCCAGGCTAGAGTGCAATGGCACCATCTCAGCTCACCGCAACCTCCGCCTCCTGGGTTCAGGCAATTCTCCTGCCTCAGCCTCCGTAGTCCTTGGGATTACAGGCACCTGCCACCATGCCCAGCTAATTTTTTTGTATTTTTAGTAGAGATGGGGGTTTCACCATGTTGACCAGGATGGTCTCGATCTCTTGACCTCGTGATCCCACCCGCCTCCGCCTCCCAAAGTGCTGGAATTACAGGCTTGAGCCACCGCGCCTGGCTGGAATCCTAATATAGTGAGATGTTCTAGAAAATGTATAGCATTAAAGGCTCCTATTATAGAAGAAGAGCTAAAATCTAATGATTCAAATATTCGTCACAAGAACTTAAAAATAAATAAATCCTCAAAGAGAAAGAAGAAATAAATTGAAACAAGATAATTTTAAAAAGCCAAAACATATATTGGAGACAAAAATTGTTTAATATATTTTTTTAAAGTACGTGTTTTGTCTTTTAAACATTTTGTTTAAAAATTAAATGATGAAAGATTGGGAATACTACAATGATTAAAATAGAAAATATATAATTAATGAAAATTTGAGACAGACAAAATAAACATAAATAGGAAATGTATAAAAATTAATTTTAACCACTTGAAAAAGTTTATATCTATGAAAGCATATAGATGTTTCTTAATAAAGAGATACCCACTAGATCTTGGTGGTGTTTACATAGTCTTTATAACAATTCACTATAGTGTACATTCGTATTTAATATAGGTTTTTTTTTTTTTTTTTTTTTTTTTTTTTTTGAGACAGAGTTTCGCTCTTGTTACCCAGGCTGGAGTGCAATGGCGCAATCTCGGCTCACTGCAGTCTCCGCCTCCTGGGTTCAGGCAATTCTCCTGCCTCAGCCTCCTTAGTAGCTGGGATTACAGGCATGTGCCACCATGCCTAGCTAACTTTTTGTATTTTTAGTAGAGACGGGGTTTCACCATGTTGATCAGTGGTCTTTATATTTTTTAATCAAAATGTTTATAAAATAAATTTGCAATAAATGAGAATATTCAAGAGTGTAATCATCATAGCTTTAAAAGCATTTTAATTATCATAATCCTGTATCCAGAAAAGATAAAACTCAATTTTATTCAAAATTAAATTATTCATAGGCAATAAGATAGAGAATAGTATTCAATGAGTTTAAATGTCAAAAATGGTTACAGACGTTTACATGTAGAAGATTATACAACATAGCAATGGCTAAAATTTATTTTAGGAATTAGAAAAAGTCCAACCTGTGTGAGTCAGTGAACATAGGATGTCTCATTTATTTATCAAAATAACCCAAAATGTTTGGATGAGAAGAATATTATTTTTTATACAATATAGACAAGAGATATTTGAATCAAAACTAAAATAACCTGTACTCACTTTTATAGTAAGTAGCAAACCAAAGATTAAAACAGTGGCCGGGCGCAGTGGCTCACGCCTATAATCCCAGCACTTTGGGAGGCCGAGGCGGGTGGATCACGAGGTCAAGAGATCCAGACCATCCTGGTCAACATGGTGAAACCCCGTCTCTACTAAAAATACAAAAAATTAGCTGGGCATGGTGGTGTGAGCCTTGTAGTCCCAGCTACTCGGGAGGCTGGGGCAGGAGAAATGCTTGAACCCAGAAGGCGGAGGTTGCGGTGAGCCGAGATCATGCCATTGCACTCCAGTCTGGGTAACAACAGCGAAATCCCATCTCAAAACAAAACAAAACAGTGTTTTTCTTCCAGAACCAAATTCCTTACACTTCATGAACTATGCAGTTTAAATAGTTTTCATTAATTACTTAAAAGGTTACACATACAAATTAGTTTGGAAACTAGCATGACCTTGATAACAAAATGTAGCAAATATAGTACGTCAAAGAAAACTATAGTTCAAATTTTTAAAATGTATTATATAAAGTTAATGTTCTAAATCAAATTATTTATATGGCTAAAAATCAAAAAAGAAATATGTAGAAAAATACTGGAATTGAGAGATGCCCAGAAAAGTCTTATTTTTCACCTGTTTTCTGCCTATAGGAAATATTTCCTTAGTATTTTTTTTTTTTTAAAAAAAACATGCTTATAGCATTTATAATAATATAAAATAATCTAAATATGAAAATAATATAGTGATTTTAAATGGCCTAAAATGAAGTCCTTATTATACTATGGACAGCTTTAACTATCGCTCCTGCCAAAAATTGTACATTATTTAGATTATATCCTGATTAAAAACGTGTAGTAAAACAAGTCTAATTTCTGCTTTTTTATGTCATGCTTTCTGTGCTGTTTTTAAATATATTGTTGAAGCAAACATGAATTGAGACAGAAACATTAATATATATAAATATACTTAACATACAAATCATTTCAGAAAATATCGTGATTGACAAGGCTGAATTTGCCTCAAGCTCCTTGCAGTCAACTTTATCGTTTATGTTCTCAGTGAGCCCTACCTAGACACTCATGTTTCCTCATTTTTAGGGCCATAATTCGTTAGATAATGGACAGCTGCTTTTCAAATATAAATAAATATTTTATTAAAAAATAAATTATAAGAGGCAAATGCTCTATTTTGTGATAACTCTAAAAATGTCCATTCTTTCATGAGGAAAGTGGTATAAACATTTTCATTTCTCCAAATTGAAAATATATTTTTCTTCCATAAAATTAATCGTAATAATTAATAAATCAATCAAGTGGCTGAGGATATGCTATTCAAACTCCTTTCAAGAAAATAAAGAGCCAGTTTTTCCTTATTCTTAATCATGGTAAAAGAGTTTTCAGAGATCAAATTATTTTCCCTTTTTTATAACATAAAAACAGTTTTTTTTACTATCTGAATATGAAAATGAGAGGGAGGAAAATGAGAAGCAAAGGAATAATATTAAGCAAGCCACTTTTCGGGAGTCCTGAAAGAGTCTAGAGAAAAATAGCTAAAATGGGAGAAGATGGCTTTAAAAGAAAGGTAGATGAGTAAAATTGATGGAAATCCCTGCTTTATGTTTTTATTGTCAAAGGTCAAGACGGCCAAATCAATAAGATTCTTGAAATGATAAGGTTAATGTTCAAACCTATGTATTCATGCTGCTAGCTTGTATGAGCAGCATTTCTGATTGCCCTTTCTTAATGAATGCAGGAGAGTGTATATCTAACATGCCAAGGTTTCGCCCTATATTTCAGAGACTAAAATTCTGCTTTAAAATAAGAACCAAGCAATTCCATTACAATACTATACTTGCCAAAAGGTTTTGATTAACATTTGACATCAATTTTGAGCTCTGAAGCATTTTAGTAGAGGTTACACAGGATTTAATATCTTGGAACACACACTTAAGTGTATTACCTAAGAAGGCAAGGGGACCCCATATTAGGAAGAGTCATGTCCTGAAATATTAATTTGATTTAGTGCCTTGGAAGCAGTGTTTGAAAGTCTTTCCCATAGGAGAAGATGGGAGGGGCAAATAAAATCCATTTGCCTTCCTACCATATTATTTAATTACTATCATTGAGTTGCCCAATTCACTGGATAACAATCAAATTTTTCCATCTAATTGTAGCTATTTTACATAATTTGTAGTTTGGCAATAGAATTCATAATTATGTCATACATTCTCATTTGTCTCTATCTCCATAAAAATGTATAATCAATTAAAGATTCTAGATGCATTTTTTACTTGTAGCCACATTTCTAAATAAACAGAAGCATTTTCTGTAACAATGCACTGAGCTGATGTTAACTTTTATTTTATTTTTGAGAATTATTGAAAGACTTTATAACATAATCTGGTAAAAAATAACTGTTTGATAAAATCCATTGAATTGCTTCAGGTAATTAAAAGCTTGAGTTTCTTTTTATTCAGAGCATATAGATATTGATATGATTTATCTCTTGCTGTGAAAAGTTTTTAATTCTCTGAGGCATCAGGGACATTGAAAATTGAGATGAGGCAAGAAAACTGTTCTAGAAATAAATTTAAAAAAAGAAAAGAACTCATCAGAAAACATTGTATTTCACTTAGCATTGTTAAAGAGTTGTTTGTTAAAACATTGAAATGGTGCGAAAATTATTTTGCCAATTATAAGTTTGTCTTATATGTCTGTGTCTACCAGTCGCCTAACTCCTTCCTCTGAAAAATAATAGAACATTTAATATTTATAGAGACATTTTATTTAAAGATAGATATTTATATTGAAACTAAAAATTAGCAATATATTGTTTGCTTTGCTTTTATTTACTCACAAATCTTTCAATATTTAGACTTAAAAATATATTCACTTATCTTTTCAACAAATGATGTTGGGAAAACTGGTTGTTGACATGCCAAAGAATGGAGTTGGATCCTTATCTAATGCCAGTGGTCCCCACCCTTCTTGGCACCAGGGACCAATTTAGTGGAGGACAATATTTCCATCAGGTGTGGGGTTAGAAGGAAAATGGTTATGGAATGAAATTGTTGCACCTCAGCTCATCAGGCATTCGATTCTCATAAGAAGCGCATAACCTAGATATCTTGCAGGCACAGTTCACACTAGGGTTCCTGCCCCTGTGACAATCAATGCAGGCTGCTGTTCTGACAGGAGGTTGCTTGCTCACCTGCTGCTCCCCTCCTGTTGGGCCTCCCAGTAGTGGTCCGTGGCAAGGGGTGGTGGAGGGGGCACCCCCGTCTTCTTATGCCACCGCAAAACTTAACTTAAAATGGATTAAAGGCCTAAACATAACCCCGAACTATAAAAGTCTTATTAAAATAGATGGGGGGAAATTTTGGGACATTGGATTTGGCAATGATTTTTTCAGTATGATATCAACAGCACAGAAGACAGAGCAAAAAATAGACAAATGGTAGTCCATCAAAGAAACACTTTTGTGCCCTTCTAGTTTCTGGGTGGCATAAGAGGAACCCAGATGTCCTACCTCCATCCTAATGACAAATCAAAAGCTAAACAAAATTAAAAATCAACAGCTCTACTTGATCTGGCATAAAAGTGGGGTCTACTCCCCATAAAACTGGAGAGACAGACAGGTAGACACAGAGAATCACAACTTTCTAAAACAGAAAGCCCTGTGCAGAAACTCAGAGAAATCAGTGCTACGGTAGGAGAACCTGAATGGTAATTGATGAGTTGCTAGAGGTTCAGGGTAGACAAGCCTACACAATATGTATGTACAATTTTACACATCGATTTAAAAATAAATCTGGGAGAAAGGAAAACAACTCCAAGCAGGGTGCTGGTGGAGGTAGGAGGTAGGCACTTCTGTGAGTTTTACCTGTAATAGTAAAATTAGTAGAAACAGAAAGTATAAAGGTGGTTACAAAGATCTTGGCAGAGGGGGAGATGGGGAGTTGTTTAATGAGCACAAGTTTCAGTTTTACAAGCTAAAAATGTCTAGAGGTTTGTTGCACAACGAAGTGGATGTACTTAACACTATTGAATTGTACACTTTAAAAATGGTAAAAATGTTAAACTTGAAAAATATCCTCACTTATGACATGTATTATTTAGTGTATTACATCATGCAGGCATACTTTAATATGGTTAACAAACTTATTATTCATAGATGTGTGAATTGTTTTATGTATTGTGTGTTTTAAAATATTTTCTGTGAAAAACTAATATGATGTGCCTGCTCTGGAGTATTCTGATTGGGCTTATAAAAGGAAGGACACATTTGCCAAGAAGATTGAGGAGTAGGATTGAGTAGTAGGTGCCATGAAGTAAAGGGATAACAACAGATGGTGTCTTTTAAGACAAAAAATGTAATATTTCAGAACGGAGAGAGTAAACAACCATGTAAGTTTCTGCTATTTAGTTTGAATAAAATAATGGAATAAAATTGATCATTCAATTTGGCAAAACGGGGATCACTGGAATCTTTAAGACTGCCATTTCAGAATCGTGAAAGGAACAAAACCTCATGAGAGAGGTTTGTGAGTCATCGTTTGTGAGTCATATAAGTAAAATCCATGACTATAAAAAAGTCTTTTGAAATTGTCTGTTATGAAGGAGAAATGAACCCATCAGCTGGATCAAAATGTAAGATCCTGAAAGTGGTTGTTGTTTTTTTTTTTTTTTTTGCTGTGGTTTTACCTTTTGTTTATTTTTTCATTAGAAATTTTATTGTGAGATAATTACAAATTCACATTGAATGGAAATAATGCAGAGATCCTATGTATTCTTTAGCCAGTTTCCCTCAATGGAAACATTTTACAAAATTCTAGTTTTTGCAAGTCGTTATTATAACCAGACGTTGACATTGACACCATCAAGTGACAGAATATTTTCATCTCCAGCAAGAATTCCTCATGTTGCCCTTTTATCCCCACTCCCATCAGTCACACTCCTTCACCCCTAGTACTAACACTCTGTATTCTGTATTTCTATCATTGTGTGATTTCATGAATAGTATATAAATAGAATCAGGAAGCATGCAAGTTTGGGGGGCTGGCTTTTCCACTTAATCATAATTCCCTTAAGAATGATTTGCATTGTTGTGTTTAACAATAGGCTGTTTCTTCTTCTTGCTGAATAGCTTTCTGTGGTGTGAATATATATTCCACTTTACTGAACCATTACCTATTAAAGAACATATCAGGTGAGTGTTTCCAGTTTTTGGCTATTACAGTAAAGATGTTATGAATATTTTTAAGAGAAAATAAGTTTTCTTTTCTCTGGGTCATGTGGTGATTGCATAGTTTTATAAGAGACTGCCAAACTCTTTTATAGAGTGAGTGTACGATTTTACATGCCCGTCAGAAATATGCAAGTCATCTAGTTTCTCCGAATTTTCACCAGGATCTGACATCACCACATTGTGTTTTGGCCATTCTAACAGCAGTGCAGTAATATCTCTTTGTGGATTTAATCTGGATTTTCCTAATAGCTAATGATGTTGAACATCTATTTACCATCTCTATATCGTCTTCAGTAACACATCTCTATATATCTACATGTCTCTTGCCCATTGACCGTTTTCTACTTGGGTTGGTAGTTTGAATTTTAAAGATTCATGTATTCTAGATATTAGTTCTTTGTCAGATAAGTGCATTCCACCTGTTTTCTCCCAGTCGGTGGCTTGTCTTTTCTTCTTGTTATCAGTGTATTTCACAGCGATCATTTTAATTTTGATGAAATCCAATTTGTAAATTTTTTCTTCTATAAATCATGCTTTTGGTGCCAAATCTAGAAACTGCTTGCCTAGCCTTGATCCAGAAGACTTTTCTCATACATTTTTCCTAAAGTTTTATAATTTCAGATTTTATATTTATGATTTATTTATGTTTACTTTTGTACAAAGGGTGAGGTTTAGTCCAGTTTTTTGGTTTTTTTTTTTTTTTTTTTTTTTTTTTGGCCTGTAGGTGTCCAATTGCTCCAGTATCATTTGTTGAAAATTCTGTATTTCCTCCATTTTATTACTTTTGCACCTTTGGGAAAAGTCAGTGAGGCATAAATTGTGAAGATACATTTTGGGGTTCTTTGTTCTGTTCCATTGATCTATGTTTTTAATCTGTCTGCCAGTACCACAGTGCTAATTACTAAGTCTTGAAATCACATAGGTTAATTCCTCTCACTTTTTTCATCTTTTACAAAATAAGTTTAGTTATCCTAGTTTCTTTGCCTTTCGTAGACATTTTAGAGTATCTTCATATATCTCTAGAAAAAGTCACAATTTTAACAAATCTAAGATTTTCATAAGAATTGTATTAAACCTGGATATCTATTTGGAAAAAAGAAATTGACACTGTTAGGATTTTAAGTCTTCAAATTCATTAACATATTATGTCCCCATTTAATTAGCTTTTTTTTTAACCATAAAATTTCTATACATGTGTTTTATGGCAAAGAAAACCTAAGTGTTTCAATTTTCTTGGACAATTAAATATGATATTGTATTACTAATTTTGGTTTCCATGTATTCATTGATAATGTTTAGGAATATATTTTATTTTGGTACATGGATCTTGTATTCTGTAACATAGCTGAACCCAATACTTCTAGAAGTTTTTGGTAGACTTCCTAAGATGTTCTCCATTAAAAAGTACGCTGTCTGTAAATAAAGATTTTTTTCTTCCTGTCTAATGTAGATGATTGTTGTGTCCTTTCCTCAATGTATTGCATAACTAGAAATTCCAGTACTATGTTGAATAAGAGTAGTAAAAATGGACATCTTCACTTTATTCTTGACCTGTAGTAAAGTATGCTGTCTTTCACCACTGAGTATGTGATCTGAAGATTTTTGTATATGTTCTTTATCAAGTTTTCTTTATTGTATTTTAGATTTGTGGGTACATGTGAAGAACTGCCAGATAGTTGCATAGGTACACACGTGGGAGTGTGCTTTGCTGCCTTCCTCCCCTTCGCCTATATCTGGCATTTCTCTCCATGCTATCTCTCCCCAACTCCCCAACCCGGCTGTCCCTCCCCTATTCCCCACAACAGACCCCAGTGTGTAGTGCTCCTCTCCCTGTGTCCATGTGTGCTCATTGATCAAGTTTTAAAATTTTCACTCTATTTCTGCTTTTCAGAAGTTTTTAATAATGTCATATTTTCTCAAATGCTTTCTTCACACTGCACATGTACCCCCAAACCTATAATGCAATAAAAATTAAAAAAAATAATAATAAATAAATAAATAAATAAAATAAAAATAAATAAATAAAAATGAAAAGTTTTAAGTAAAAAAAAAAAAAAGAAATATGGTAATACATTAAAATATAGTAAATATCATAATGTAATTATGTGATTTTTGTCGGTTTGTTAGCCTGTGAATATAGTGCATTGCACTGATTATATCTTAAATATTAAACCAGCATGGAGTAAACCCAGTATGGTATTTGATTCTTTTATATGTTATTGAATCTTATTTGCTAATATTCTAAAAATATTTTTGTGTCTCTATTTATGAAGATATTGTTCTATAGTTTCACAGACTATGAAACTTGTTTTGTGTGTTATATTTTCTGGCTTACATATATGTTTTCATGTAATTAATTGAAAAGTGTATTCCCCTTTTCTAAAACATCTAAAAGATTGGGCAGAACTGATAATATTTTTTCTTGAATATTTTGTAAAATTTTCCAGTGAAACGAACCAGGTCTGGAGATTTCCTTTTTCAGAATTTTAAAATTTTTTAAAATTCAATTCTCTTCATAGCTGTTGAGCTATTCAAATTATCTATTTTATGTTATACATGTTGTGATCGTTTAAATTTTTGGAGGAATTGATCTATTTCATTATCATTGTCACAAATTTGTGTGTTCAGTTGATTACAACATTCCTTTTTATCCTTTATGCATCGACAGTGTCTGTACTTACATTTTTTTTTATTCCTAATACTACAATTTGTATCTTACCAATTATTTCTTTACTACTTTTGTGGTTTTGCCAATTACATTCATCTTTGCAAAGAAGTACTTCGTTTCATTAATTTCCTCTTTTGATACTTTGTTTTCAATTTCTTTGATTTTTCTCTATGATCTTTACAATTTTCTTTATGATTTATTTTCTTCTTTCTGACTGTTTTAAGTATATTTTGTTCTTCATTTTTTAGGCTTTTGAGGTAGAAAGAAACGTATGTGATTGATTTGAGGTTCCTTATCTTTACCAGTGCTATAAATTTTCCTCCAAGGACTGCTCTGACTGTCCTACAAATGGTGATATGGTCTATTCATATTTACATGCGGTTCAATGTTACATTGTTATTTATTTATTTTTTAACATATTTAGGAGTATATATGTGATTTCTTTTCTGCATACACTGCATGGTGGTGAAGTCTGGGCTTTTAGTGTATCCATCACCTAAGTAGTGAACATTATACACAATAGGTAATTTCTCACCCTCACTCCCCTGACTCTCCCACCTTTTGTAGTCTCTGATGTTTATTATTTCACTTTGTGTGCTCATGTGTACTCACGGTTTAGCACTCACTTCCAGGTAAGAACATGTGGTATTTAACTGTCTGTTTCTGAATTATCTAACTGAAGACATCGGCCTCCATTTCAATCCATGTTGCTGCAAAAGACATAATTTTATTCTTTTTTTGACTAAGTAGTATCCTATCATGTGAGATATATACATATATATATATATATATATATATATATATATATATATATATATGTAACGTTTTCTTTATCCAATTCTCTGTTGATGGATACTTGGTTAATTCCATACCTTTGCTATTTTATTAGTGCTGCAATAAACAACCAAGTTCAGTTATCTTTTTTATATTATTTATTTCCCTCTGGGTATATATCCAGTAGAAAGATGGCTGGATAAAATGACAGTTCTATTCTTAGTTCTTTGAAAATCTCCATACTGTTTTCCAAAAAGGTTGTACTAACTAACATTACTACAAACAGTGTATAAGCACTTCTTTTTCTCCACATCCTCACCAATATCTATTATTTTTAGAAATTATAGCCATTCTGTATGATTTTAAATATATTAAAGCTTTTGTGGTTTGTTGTAAGCCCCATATATGGTCTATTTTTCTTTGCATTCTAAAGACATGTGGAAAGACTGTGTATTCTGTTGTTGTTGGTTGCAGTGTTATATACATACAATTAATATGTATATCAGCCTGTTGGTTAGTGTGTTTTTGAATTATCTATCCTTGCTGATTTTCATTCTAGTTTTTCTATCAAGTTCAGAGACAGGTCTAGAAGTCCTCAACTATAATTTTTGTCAGTTTTTCATTTATGTCACTTTTGTTTCACATAACTTACAGCCCTTTTGTTAGAAGCCTACACATTTTGAATTGCAATGTATTCTTGTTGGACTTACCCTTTAACCTTTACATGTTCCCTCACTATCTGAACTTTCTTTGCTCTGCACTTTACTTTATCTCATAAAAATATCTAATTTCATTTGAATGATATTTTCAATATTTTTTACTCTTCTACTTTCACCCACCTATATACTTACATTTTAAGTAAGTTTGTTGTAGATACCATATAATTCACTCATAATCAGACAATATTTGCTTTTTGTGTAAATAAATTAATTTTTTAATGTTAGGGCTTATATTGCCTTTTTCTTCTCTTTTTCTGATTTCTTTTATCTGCCTTCTTATGAGTTGCTTGAACTTTTTTAAGCATCCCATTTTGATTCCTCTATAGTATTTTTGAATATGTCTCTTTGCATAGCATTTTTAGTGATTACTGTAGGTATTCTATTATATTTTCACACTTTATCAAGGACTACTGGGAAACTATATCAGACAGTGCTTTTTTTTTTTTTAACCATTAAACAAAATGTATCAAACTCAAGGGTAGAGGAAAGATCAATTTTTTTTTTAACTCATATTTTTGCTTATCATGTTCTTTTTTCTTTCTTGATGGCCTGAGATTTTACCTTTTATTATTTCCTTTCTGCGTAGAGCACTTTTTTTTAGCCTTTCATTTAAAGCAGTCTCATTGGCAACAAATTCTTTTTGTTTCCCTTTATTTGGAAAATGTCTTAATTTCCCTCTTCATTTGTGAAATATATGTACTTGGGTGGAGAAATCATAGTGAAATATTATTTTCTTTCGGAAGTTGAAAAATATTGTGATATTTGTCTCTGGTCTTCATAATTTCTTATAAAAAATTCACTGCTATTTGAATTGGTTCTTCTCTATATTATATAAAATGATTTATCTATCACTGCTTTCAAATTTGTTTCAACTTTCTTTAGAAGCATTATATAATGTACCTTGGTGTGGGGTTTCCATTTTCCCAAGTTTGGGATTCTCTCATCTTTCTAAATCTATAGTTTTATGCCTTTTGCCAAATTACACAAGTTTTTAGATATTATTTTTGAAAAATTTGTTTCCCATGCCTCTTTCTTCTTTCCTCCAATCAATAACATGAATGTTACATCCTGTATTCTAATTCCACAGGTCCCTGAGGCTCTGTTCACTTATTTTTCTATAAAGTTTCTCTCTGTAGTTCAAAAGAGAAATTTCTTTTTTTCTTTTTTTTTTTAATTTTTATTGCATTATAGGTTTTGGGGTACATGTGCAGAACGTGCAAGATACTTGCATAGGTACACACATGGCAGTGTGTTTTGCTGCCTTCCTCCCCTTCACCCACACTTGGCATTCATCCCCAGGCTATCCCTCCCCAGCCCCCCCTGCTGTCCCTCCCCCATTAGACCCCAGTGTGTAGTAGACCGCCTCTCTGTGTCCATGTGTTCTCATTTTTCTCACCTGCCTATGAGTGAGAATATGCGGTATTTCTTTTTCTGTTCCTGTGTCAGTTTGCTGAGAATGATATTCTCCAGATTCATCCATGTCCTTACAAAGGACACAAACTTATCATTTTTGATTGCTGCATAATATTCCATGGTGTATATGTGCCACATTTTCCCAGTCCAGTCTATCATCGATGGGCATTTGGGTTGGTTCCAGGTCTTTGCTATTGTAAACAGTGCTGCAGTGAACATTCGTGTGCATGTGTCCTTATAGTAGAACGATTTATAGTCCTTTGGATATATACCCAGTAATAGGATTGCTGGGTCAAATGGAATTTCTATTTCTAGGTCCTTGAGGAATCGCCACACTGTCTTCCACAATGGTTGAACTAATTTACACTCCCACCAACAGTGTAAGAGGGTTCATCTTTCTCCACATCCTCTCCAGCATCTGCTGTCTCCAGATTTTTTAATGATCGCCATTCTAACTGGCGTGAGATGGTATCTCAATGTGGTTTTGATTTGCATCTCTCTAATGACCAGTGATGATGAGCATTTTTTCATGTGTTTGTTGGCCTCATGTATGTCTTCTTTTGTAAAGTGTCTGTTCATATCCTTTGCCCATTTTTGAATGGGCTTGTTTGTTTTTTTCCTGTAAATCTGTTTGAGTTCTTTGTAAATTCTGGATATCAGCCCTTTGTCAGATGCATAAACTGCAAAGATTTTTTCCCATTCTGATCATTGCCAATTCACTCTAGTGACTGTTTCTTTTGCCGTGCAGAAGCTGTGGAGTTTGATTAGGTCTCATTTGTCTATTTTAGCTTTTGTTGCCAATGCTTTTGGTGTTTTGGTCATAAAGTCCTTGCCTACTCCTATGTCCTGAATGGTTTTGCCCAGATTTTCTTCTAGGGTTTTTATGGTGTCAGGTCTTATGTTTAAGTCTTTAATCCATCTGGAGTTAATTTTAGTGTAAGGTGTCAGGAAGGGGTCCAGTTTCTGCTTTCTGCACATGGCTAGCCAGTTTTCCCAACACCATTTATTAAACAGGGAATCCTTTCCCCATTGCTTGTTTTTGTTTGGTTTATCAAAGATTATATGGTTGTAGATATGTTGTGTTGCCGCCGATGCTTCTGTTCTGTTCCATTGGTCTATATCTCTGTTTTGGTACCAGTACCATGCTGTTTTGATTACTATAGTCTTGTAGTATAGTTTGAAGTCTGGTAGCGTGATGCCTCCCGCTGTGTTCTTTTTGCTTAGAATTGACTTGGCTATGTGGGCTCTCTTTTGGTTCCATATGAAATTCATGGTGGTTTTTTCCAGTCCTGTGAAGAAATTCAATGGTAGTTTGATGGGGATAGCATTGATTGTGTAAATTACTTTGGGCAGTATAGCCATTTTCACGATATTGATTCTTCCTAACCACGAACATGGAATGTTTCTCCATCTGTTTGTGTCCTCTCTTATTTCCTTGAGCAGTGGTTTGTAGTTTTCCTTAAAGGGGTCCCTTACATTCCTTGTGAGTTGTATTCCTAGGTATTTTATTTTCTTTGTAGCAATTGTGAATGGCAGTTCGTTCTTGATTTGGTTCTCTTTAAGTCTGTGATTGGTGTATAGGAATGCTTGTGATTTTTGCACATTGATTTTATATCCTGAGACTTTGCTGAAGTTGCTTATCAGTTTCAGGAGCTTTTGGGCTGAGGTGATGGGGTCTTCTAGGTATACTATCATGTCGTCTGCAAATAGAGACAATTTGGCTTCCACCTTTCCTATTTGAATACCCTTTATTTCTTTTTCTTGCCTGATTGCTCTGGCTAGAACTTCCAGTACTATGTTGATGAGGAGTGGTGAGAGAGGGCATCCTTGTCTAGTGCCGGATTTCGAAGGGAATGCTTCCAGTTTTTGCCCATTAAGTATAATATTGGCTGTTGGTTTGTCATAAATAGCTTTTATTACTTTGAGATATGTTCCATCAATACCAAGTTTATTGAGGGTTTTTAGCATAAAGGTCTGTTGAATTTTGTCAAATGCCTTCTCTGCATCAATTGAGATAATCATGTGGTTTTTGTTTTTGCTTCTGTTTATGTGGTGAATTACATTTATAGACTTGCATATGTTGAACCAGCCTTGCATCCCTGGGATGAATCCTACTTGATCATGATGGATAAGTTTTTAAATGTGCTGTTGCAATCGGTTTGCCAGTATTTTATTGAAGATTTTTGCAGCTATGTTCATCATGGATATTGGCCTGAGTTTTCTTTTCTTGTTGAGTCTCTGCTGGCTTTTGGTATCAGGATGATGTTGGTCTCATAAAATGATTTGGGAAGGGTTCCCTCTTTTTGGATTATTTGGAATAGTTTCAGAAGGAATGGTACCAGCTCCTCTTTGTGTGTCTGGTAGAATTCGGCTGTGAACCCATCTGGACCTGGGCTTTTTTTGTGTGATAGGCTCTTAATTGCTGCCTCAACTTCAGACCTTGTAATTGGTCTATTCATAGTTTCGGCTTCCTCCTGGTTTAGGCTTGGGAGGACACAGGCATCCAGGAATTTATCCATTTCTTCCTGGTTTACTAGTTTATGTGCATAGAGTTGTTTGTAGTATTCTCTGATGATGGTTTGAATTTCTGTGGAATCTGTGGTGATTTCCCCATTATCGGTTTTTTATTGCATCTATTTGGTTGTTCTCTCTTTTCTTTTTTATCAGTCTGGCTAGTGGTCTATTTTGTTGATCTTTTCGAAAAAACAGCTCTTGGATTTATTGATTTTTTGAAGGTTTCCCAGGAATCTCCTGGTCTGGCTCATTGTCCAAGTCCCGTTCAATCAGATGGACATGCCAATCTGCCCTTCCAAATCTCAGATTACCGGTTTAACAGGGCACCCGGACCAGTGAGTTCCTCCGGCTTAGCGTCCTGTGTCTCTCCCACACCTGGGACTTTCAACTCTCTGTGGGCAAAAAAGGTCCATCCGAGAATTCGGCTAGGACTCACCCTCTGCACCTTCACTGAGAGCTGCAATCCTGAGTCGCCTCTACGACGCCATCTTGGCGGTCTCCCAAAAGAGAAATTTCTATTGTTCAATTTACTGTTCACTGATTTTTTTTCCCTCTGTTTGCCCATTTCAGTTTTCTGTTTTTGAGTTAAATGTTTGATGAATTTTTTTAATTGGTTATTACATTTATCATTTTTTACATTTCATTTAGTTATTCTTTACATCTATTGCTCATGTAATAGCTTTTTGCTAATTTTTTGTTTTTACTAGGACTTCTTATTTTACCATTTGTTTCAACTGCATTTTTAATTGCACATTGAAGAATTTTTATAATGGCTGTTTTAAAATCTTTGTCAAGTAATTCTAAAATCCCTGTCATCTTAGTGTTAACATCTAAATCAGTTATAGATCTGCTTAATTCTTTGTATGATGAGTAATTGTTTTAATTGTGCTGTTGGCATTCTGAGTATTCTGTAATGAAACTCTGGATCTTATTTAAGCCTTAGGTTTTTTCTGCCTTCTTTTGACCCTTCTTTTGCCAGGGAAGTGGGACAGGGCACAACCATATTTATCATTTATTATCTGTTGATGCCTGAGAATAAAGAGGGCTTTTCTATACTGAGAAGTGTGGTTAGGACTCCCGGATTTCATTAATCCTCCACAGAAACCTGCCTGTCTGGGAGAACTAGATGTGCTTTACAGTTGCTTCCCACATAACTTCCATCAGAAATATGGCATGAGAGTGGTATCATTACTGCTGGACTGAGTAGAAGTTCTTACTCTCCACTAGACCTTCTTTGACACAACTAACTAGGAAGCAGAAGGGAGCCTGTTTACTGCTGGGTGCACCTGCGAGTCTGTCCGTCAGCGTGATCTCCACTGACTCTAGCAGTGTCTTATTATCACTGAGAAAAAATGAAAATCGTATCCTTCTATTATGCGTTCACTGTTATCAACCAAATGGAAGGGTAATGGTGCTTTGTTGTAGCCTAAGAGGGTGGAAATCTAAGCTCATCATTATGCTTTTGTGTGAAAGAAAGTGAGACCACCATTTTCTCTGTGGTGTTTGGATGGAGCAGGTCAATTATTTTCTTAAAGTTTCCTCTCCCTCAGAACACTCTTACACTGTTGGTGGGAGTGTAAATTAGTTCAACCATTGTGGAAGACAGTGTGGCGATTCCTCAAGGACCTAGAAATAGAAATTCCATTTGACCCAGGAATCCCATTACTGGGTATATATCCAAAGGACTATAAATCGTTCTACTATAAAGACACATGCACATGAATGTTCATTGCAGCACTGTTTACAATAGCAAAGACCTGGAACCAACCCAAATGCCCATCGATGATAGACTGGACTGGGAAAATGTGGCACATATACACCATGGAATATTATGCAGCAATCAAAAATGATGAGTTTTTGTCCTTTGTAAGGACATGGATGAATCTGGAGAACATCATTCTCACCAAACTGACACAAGAACGGAAAAAGAAATACCGCATATTCTCACTCAAAGGCGGGTGAGAAAAATGAGAACACATGGACACAGGGAGGGGGTCTACTACACACTGGGGTCTATTGGGGGTAATGGGGGAGGGACAGCGGGGGAGGCTGGGGAGGGATAGCCTGGGGATAAATGCCAAGTGAGGGTGAAGGGGAGGAAGGCAGCAAAACACACTGCCATGTGTGTACCTATGCAACTATCTTGCACGTTCTGCACATGTACCCCAAAACCTATAATGCAATAAAAATTTAAAAAAATAAAAATAAAAAAAAAGTTTCCCCTCTCTCTAGGGTGCCCTTGTGCTGGTCCTTTGGCTATAGGAAGCAGGCTTTGGTTTTAGCTTTTATTGTCTGTAACTGTTGGCCTTCCTGCTTTTTTTTCTACATCTTCATGTCCAAATATTATATATATAAATAAAAAAAGTAACCCAGGAATACATTATTATGACATTTCTTGAGCCCTGTATTCTTAGTCTGACTTCCTCTTTATATCATTCCAAATCTTCTCGTTTGTTTTATATATGATGACCAATGTGTCTTGTTCTATGTAGCAGAGACAATAAGGAAAGGTAGTATATTTCATCTGTCTTTCCAAAAGCAGACATCCCATTCAATTTTTTAAAAAACTTTCCTAGAGTTCATATATTACACATAGTTTTTATTCTAAAGATAATCATCAACAGTGAAAAGCAAAACTCTGAAGGAAGGAAAGAGGGCCTAACTATAGGAAGAAAATCTTTGAAGATGTAAGAACTTGCATTGTGGGTATGAATGTAAGTGTTAGATTTTGATGAGATCTGGGCAAGATAAAATATTATGAGAAAAACTATGTTATTGCTTTTATCTTGGCAGTGAAATAATCAATATTGTCAACTAAAAATAAAAGCATATTTTGAAAGTTTAGTGTGAGGTAACGTGAAACAATCTTTTCTAAGTGTGGTAAAGCATGTAGACAAATATTGTAGACTTGCCACAGCCATGCTGAGAATCTCTTGTTTGTAGAGGTAACTGTGAAATGAAATAATCAAACATGGTGTGTGCTCCTTCTTAGGAAAGATAAAATAATACAGAAAATTGGATTAATTAACAAGAGCTGTGGCTTTGCCAAAAATGTTGAAAAGTGGAAGAACAGGGAAATGGTATTGAACATGTATAGACGCCATTGATTGTACTGATGGAACAGGGATCATTATTTCAGAAATGAGGAAGGTACCCAATAAAAGGGTTTTAAGATTAGGGAATTAGCGATAATAATTGCATAAAAAAACTGTTATCCTAGAAGTACACTCAGGAGTGAAGGGGGAGACAAATGTCTGAAATGGCAATGAAGAACAGAAAGAGCATCAGTTCCACCTCCAGGCCCTGTGGTACCTGTAGCATGAGACTAATCCCAGTGGAAAAGCCAGGTTTCAGTTTGAGCAAGAAAAGGATGGCATGATGAAAGAGGTATTTATAGATCTGGGGATATGCTGATGACAGAGCACAAAACCTGTACAATACAGGAAAGGTTAGAGCTCAAAAGAGACATAGGTGATTGAGTCACATTGGGGAAGTAAAGAGATATGATGCAGAGGTTCAACTGATGAGGAATACCATGTGAAGCTGGATTTCTAATGGAAGTGGAGGTAAAGAAGACTTAGTTCATGAAATAATTAGTCCTGATGTTCTCTGAGGTGTAGGTGAGTAATTGTCTAATGGGAGTTACTTTTGGCTATAATTGGACATCTTTACTGGTGACATAGGCAGTCTTTTAAGGAAGCCAAGGGGGCCGTTTTGATTTAAAGAGTGTGAAGAGACATTGCTGGTAATACCGCATCCATTTAATGTATGTTATGACTCAATTTCTTTTTCTTTTTTTTGAGACAGAGTTTCACTCTTGTTACCCAGGCTGGAGTGCAATGGCGTGATCTCGGCTCACCGCAACCTCCGTCTCCTGGGTTCAGGCAATTCTCCTGCCTCAGCCTCCTGAGTAGCTGGGATTACAGGCACGCGCCACCATGCCCAGCTAATTTTTTGTATTTTTAGTAGAGATGGGGTTTCACCATGTTGCCTAGGATGGTCTCAATCTCTTGACCTCGTGATTCACCAGCCTCGGCCTCCCAAAGTGCTGGGATTACAGGCTTGAGCCACCGCGCCCAGCCAACTCAATTTCTTAATTTGAAGTTTTCTTTGTTGGAAATCTGAAGTCCATAATCTTTAGTAAATAGCAGTAAACAAAGTTTACTGTTTCTTTCTGTCATTGTTTTACTTTAGCATTCTCAGCTTCCGGATCTACTTCTAACTCTACATATAAACAGTGAGACAGCTAGGGATCACATCCAGACAGATGAGTGTGCTTTGGAATTACGGCACTTCAGTAACAAGCTATATATCTGTCCTTTAGCACTCACTCTTAATGCTATACCATTAAATCACTGGTGAACTTCGTTTCCAAGACTAAAGAAATAAAGGGGATAGAACAAATATTTTTACAACAAACACAGATTTGATTGATTAATTTTATCTTATTTGAAACTAAGAGTTATATTTATCACCAAAAGCCTTCTTAAGACTTAAAGAAGGTCATGCACATCAAAATTGTTATTCATAAATCAATTCATTTTATTAAAATAACGTGTAATCTGTGTGCACATATATATAATTTATTTTTCTTATAAATAACATGTATAAAAATACACATTACAATATTGTCATACTTTTTATTCAATATTGAGTTTAGTACCTTTTAATTATACCATTGGTTCCACCACACAATGACTGTTCAAATGCTGTGGCAACAGAACATTCTACAGAGTTAATTTTACTAAAATCGTGAAAAAGTATCACTTTTTAGCAAAACTATAAGAACTAGTCTGATTATTAAGAAATTGGGTAGATTTTGTTTACCAATCTCAGTATGTCTCCAACTACAGATTTTAATTCAATCAGCTACACTGATGGTAAATATTTTAATTTTTTATATTTTTTGTGTAACAGATATATATATTTCACCATGTCAAAACTATGTGTTTCAAATTCACATAAAGTAACACTAAACTTGCAATAAAGAAAACTCTATACTGTGCATATATGTGTGTATATCTAAATATAGGTATATATATGTGTGCATGTATGTATGTATAGACACACATGTACATATGTGTGTATGTATGTATACACAAATATACATGTGTGTGTATATGTATGTATACACATTTGCATACGTACACACATGTATATATGCATGCCTAATGTTTAAATGTATATATGTCCACACATATATACAGTTACTCAATTAGTATTACTTTCTTCAATATTTTAATGAAACACAATCTAGTAGTCATGTAGTGACCATAGACACATCTCTAGGAATATTGCATAGAAATTTTAAGTTCAAAGGCTGGGTGCGGTGGCTCATGCCTGTAATCCCAGTACTTTGGAAGGCTGAGGTGGGCAGATCACCTGAGGTCAGGAGTTCCAGCCTGGCCAACATGGTGAAACCCCATCTCTACTAAAAATACAAAAATTAGCCAGGCATGGTGGTGGCCACCTGTAATTTTAGCTACTCAGGAGGCTGAGGCAGGAGAATCATCTGAACCCAGGAGGCAGAGATTGCAATGAGCCAAGATCATGCCACTGCACTCCAGGTTGACAGAGTAAGATGCTGTCTCAAAAAGAGAAAGAAAAAGAAAGAAAGAAAGAGAGAGAGGGAGGGAGGGAGGGAGGAAGGAAGGAAGGAGGGAAGGAAGGAAGAAAGGAAGGGAAAGAAAGAAAGAAGAAGGAAAGAAAAAAAAGAAATTTTAAGCTCAAAATATTCAAAAACTACTATATATCTCTCACAATTCTTATTTTAATGAATGGGGACAGCATATGACCATTTGTCCAGGTCTGGAACTCAGACTTATTTTCAACCTTTCCTAGTTTTCACATCAATATTTAGTTTTATCAGTGTTTTCTTAACATTTAACACAGTATATAGAACACAAAATAATTGCGATGACTAAACTTGCAGTGAGTCTGAAATACCAAGTTCAAAACTGTGAAACTGTCACAATTTGTTCATGAGGAAGAAGAGAAGTCAGGTGATGAACATGAGTAGACAGATAGCAGGAAAGCCAGAGGATTATCATGTTAAAGAAAAATTTAAAAAATAACGTATGTATAGCAGCTTTCTGAGGGAAAAAAGAACATTAAGTGCACAGGGGACATTGTTCTAGTGATTAAGCACTAATTTGGGACTTTAGAGAAAGGTAATGTTAGTAGAATATATGTGTGTTGAGGGAGTGATATGTCTGTACAGATGATAAGGCTCTTGAGAATGAGAAAGAATAGACTATTAATTCAAGAAATGAAGAACACTTGGGAGTTAGAAAATGTGTATGTAAACTCAATTCTGTGATTCTAATGTTGTGTCTTTGGAACTAATGATTTTGTGCTGTACACACTAACAAACAATTGCTTATTGTTGTTATTTGAAGTTATGCCTAATGTTTCAAGTACAGAATGGCTTAAAAGCAGAATGTGTTCCTAACACAATATGCCTTTATTCATTTACCGGATAATTACTGATGAGCTACCAAATGTTTTACAGATCTTGAGAAATCAGTGATGAATAAGAAAGCCAAAGTCCCTGCTATTTTATTCTGGTGGAGACAAAGCTAGAAAACAAGCAAATGAACCACGTAATTTCTCATCGTATTAAAGTGGTATAAGGACAGTAAAATAGGATGGTGCTGTAGAAAGTGAAAGGGAAGGATAAATGTTGCAGATGGGTTGACCAGAGAAAGCTCTTCAGCAAAGATTTGTGTGTGTGTGTGTGTGTGTGTGTGTGTGTGTGTGTGTGACATCTGAATGATTAGTCATGCAGATGTTTTAGACACAGCATTTCAGGGAGGAAAGACAAGATGTATAGTTGTTTGGGATTGGCAAAAACTTGAATTTTAAAATGCAGAGAAATAAACCAAGAGTTCCCTGATCCTAGTAAGCGAGATGATTATCAAAACTGTTACTGTAAATCCAACTCAGAGAACATGAACTCTGGAATCCAACAACATATATAAACAGTGGGCCAGCTAAGGACCACAGCTATAATCCCTGGTATGTCAACTCTAATTCAGTTCCAGCTCTGGGAATTGCAACAGCAAATCACAAAAATGCTACATGTTTTACATACTTTATACATTGTATAGGGGTAATGATATTTATTATCACTTCTTTAGGTCTCTCTACATATTCAGTGAGATATTTCATATAAAGTGCTTACCCCAATAAAAAGTCAATATATGTCTTTGCTCATCATGCTAAACAATTTGTCCTTCATTTTCTAAATCTAAACTTTCAAGATGCAAGCACTTTTGATTGCAGAAGCTTGTCACACAGAGCACAAACATGAAGGCAGACTATTTTTATTGCCGCATTTCTCATGTCACTAAATGTCTACACACTTTATGAACATGTGAATTTTGAAGTCTAATTTCTAAGACTTTAATTTTTCTTTCTTATTTTGATGCAAAATGTTAAGTTCTTTAGAGATTAGCTATTTTTCCTTACTACTAGAATATTTCTTTAACAGTGTACAAAAGAGAGGTGCTGTGCCAGAAATTGCATACCTACTTCATTACTTTCAGAGTTCAGGTGTGAAAAAAGATGAAAATCTTCCTTTTTAAGTTAATGGGATTTCTGTCACATGATGCAACTAGAAGACCAGCTTACTAAGACATTTTGTTATTATCATTTTTAATATCCTATTTTATATGAGTCAGAGGGCATGCTGTATCTTGAAATATGCAATGGTTACATTCTTTTCAGCCAAATAACTTTCGCCAGTGTGGCAATTCAGATTTTCTTGGAAAGTGGTATTCACACATATTCACATTACTATGGTCTGCACCTGATGGTTTATGATTATGTTGTTTCTGATTGGCTGGAAAAAGTAATCTGCAGTTAACAATGTGTTTGCATTTCTAGCTGTTGCCAGGTAATGGTCTGCTGGAGGCTCATTCTGCAGAACCTAAACATTGGAATTAATAGTGTCAACAGGTGTTGCTGAGAAGAGTGAGAGTATTTTGCATAGAAGGTTGTTTTTCCACAAATACTGTTCATTACCTTATTTATTTTTTTATTTATCTACACATCATAAAAGTGGTGGAGAGAGTGCGAAATCATGAAAATACATCATGATTAAATTTTATCTTTGCCATGTTTTCTAAAAAAAATAATTTGAGACAAAGAAACTTTCATGCTAATTTTTATTGAGATAGAAGAAGAGAGATTCCTAGTAAAGAAAAGAGGGAAAACAGGAAGTGAAGAAAAGGCAATAAAAGAGATTTATTACTACACTTGTCACAACTATAAAACATAATATGACAATATATATAATATAATGTTACTGATTGCTCATTCCCTCATAATGTTTTGATAGACTTTGAAACAATGGCATCTTAGAACATTCAGTTGGAATACATGTGGAGGATGCACAAGCTTTTCGTCTTTGCTTCTGTCTTTCTTCCATCTCCCACAGGACCATTAATGCAACAGCAAAGCAACTCTCCTGTGCTTTTGGGTTATGTCATCTAGCTCATCTAGTTTCTCAACTCAGGCCCTGGGGAAGCCAACGCCTCTGGGAATAGAGTACACCCGGTGCGTGTGGACACCATTTTCTCTTTGCAACCACATGTGCACATGGGGACCTTAGTGACAATTTTGATGGCAATTGCAGCAGCATAGACTTTATAATTCCAAGAAAACCGCAAGCTGTCCCTAGGAACGGCAGAGAAAGTTGCCAAGATTTGGAGGATAATTAGGCAAGACTGAGAATCTGAAATGTCACATGAACTAAATCCAGTCCAGTCCTTGTGTCATGTTTACTCACTCGAGTCTCTCATCATATCCTGATCTCAATAACGTTTTCTCATTTCTTCAAGAAGAGATGAAGAGGTGGAAAATGGCAGCATCTTAAAAGATTTGATACATCAGCTGGTCCCTTGGTTACAACTTGTATTCATAATCTCTTCCCTCAACCAACTTTTTAGTTTTTCTTCATCCTCATCCATCAGTGTTTAATCTGATTGCCTAGAATAGTGATCCAATTCATAGGGCCTGTATTTAGGTGAGGAATGTAAACTACAAATGAAAGTATTACTCACTGTGACTCCACTGTCTCCTGGTGATTTCACAAGCCTCCTTATCAGTCATTATGGGATGCCTGTCTGCCCTCATATTGCCATATAGAATCCAAGTCTCAAATAGAAGCCAAGTAAAAACCCAAGTCTAAAATCCCATCCTGAGGTCTCTTTCTAATATACACATACATATACATATACATATACATATACATATACATATACATATACATATGTGTGTGTGTGTGTAATCCAAGTCTAAAATCCCATCCTGAGGTCTCTTTCTAATATACATATACATATACATATACATATACATATACATATACATATACATATACATATACATATACATGTGTGTGTGTGTGTGTGTGTATAATCCAAGTATAATCCAAGTCTAAAATCCCATCCTGAGGTCCTTTTCTAGTATATACACACACACACACACACACACACATATATATATATATATATATATATATAATCCAAGTCTAAAATCCCATCCTGAGGTCTCTTTGTAATCCCTGGTATCAACACTTACTTCATAATCCCCAGAAAATAGATTCTAAAGCAAATGTTTTGTGCTAATATTTTATTGGATACAATTTCAAAGAAATATGGGTGAAGGAAGGAAGGGGAAAAAAGAGCATTTAAAAAAAGATGTTTAATGAAACTTGGACATGTGATTTCCTTTGGCCGTCGGAATACTACTAGATTATGCAAGCAGAGGCTTTAACTGTGCTTGTGGGTTTAAGCTTTTCTCTGGAACATCAAGTTGCCTGCTGGTCCCAGATGAATGAGAAAAACTTGAGCAGATCTGATGCAAACCTATGGCAAAAAGCAACTCTGGCGAAAATTATCTACAGCAGTCAAACCCTGTCTGTCCTAGAGACGTTTTAGTAAAAATCAAATGATGGTGGTTATGAAATACTAAGTCTTGGGAGTGGTTTAATAAACAGCATTATTTCCATAGTAATGGCAATCGATGAAGCCTTGTAAGGCATTTTCAACAAAGCAACAGGCACTGTTGAATCTCAGGCTATCTATTGGTGGGAGAAAGAATAAAGTATCTGTTGACTCTACCATGTGTCCCAAATCCCTGCTGCTTCGTGGATTCAAATCTCCTGCACTACAAGGTTGTGTTAGCCAGGCCCTCAAAGCAAGTTCTGGCAAAGCCAGGGGCTCTCTCTGTCCAGCACACCGGTGTGCAGGAGCTGGGCTTTACAGACACAGAAGGATTGTGAACTTTTATTTCAGCCTTTCGGTCTAGGAAGCAAAACAACTGCCCAAGAATGAGGAGAGTAAGCTACTCTGAAATTATGTAGCATAGAAACCATTTGTGTGACAGGTAAGTTGACTCCATTGAAAACTGAATTAAGGTGAGTTTTTTTTTAATTTGCTTTATTTTTATAAGCATAGAAGATATGCTTATAAAAGATAGCATAACTTCTTTTTTAAAATTAATTTAGACAGCAAAATCTGAAAAAAAATAATTTAAAAATAAACTTGACGTTTACTCTAGACACAACTGATTTTTTATTATAGTATATTTGAAGTTAAATAAATATTAACAAGGAAAAGAACATAATCTGTCAAAGTTTGAGCCTGATGATTCATTTCACCCGTAAGTCCAAGAAATTACAAAGAAATGCTCAACAGGCAAAATACTCAACATGCACACAGGAACGTTGGCCCACCACTCATGCAAACATCTACACACATAAAGAGAGTTGGAAGGCTAATAATGTAAAAGGATGTGTAGAATTTTAATTCAGATGGACATAGACAAACTCTGATATTCTGCCTTCTATTTATGGGACAATGGGCAAGCCTCAGAGTCATGATTGTATAATGGAAATAATACTGTACTTCACATAAGAACAGTGTGAGTATGTATTTGAACTTGTGAAAATACATTCTCATTAGTACATTCCGTTATGTAATGAAGAAAGAAGATGAGAATGCCTTCAAAGTACTCATAAATTAGTGGGAAAATATAAATTAGGTGTATAGTTGTCCCTTGTTATATACCAGGGGACTGGTCTCAAGAGTCTTCCCCTATACTATCCCAAAGCCCCTGTAAACCCAATCTGTGCATGCTCAAGTTCTGCAATTGGCCTTATAAAACTTGTGAATGCTGAAAAGTCCGGCTTCAGTGTACACAGGTTATGCATCACACAAATATTGTACTTTAGATCTGCCTTTGGTTGAAAAAATCTACACATAAGTGGAATTGTTCAGTTCAAATCTGTGTTGTTCAAGGGTCAATTGTATATTTAAAATAGATAACATAAAAATGTTTGGCACCATATTGCTCAGGATTTATGAGACAATTAAAAATAAACATGTAACAATCTTGTAGATAGAAGATGAAGAAAAATGTCTCAGTAAATTAATATGTAAAAGTACACCATCAGGTAATAAACTTGCTAATATAGTGATATTTAAAGTTTTAATTATATCAAACTAGAAATACATTGTTTAGGGTATATCTGCAGTTAGTGATAATCACAGTGGGTCCTATGTGTCCCACAAAAGTCTGAACATATATCAACACATCCAGACCCTGCTGACATAATTGTCAAGTGTCATTCTGAGAAATATTGTTGAAGAAGTGATTCCTGCAGTTTTGCACAACTAATACACAAAACTGCAAGAAATTAATGATTTCATGGTATTTCAAGCCTAGAAATGTAATTTGTGATCATATACTCAAGCTCCTATTCTTTCCTTCATCTGTAATCCTACAGTTTGACTGCTAAAATGTATATTTAATTCAAACCAGTAATCATCTGAGATTGGTGGAAGAGGAATTAAGCTATTTGTTTTAGTCCTTATTACAATACTTATCAATTGAGGTTAACCTATGCTAAATATAGCAAATTTGTATATGTCGATCGATTGCATGAGTAGATAGTGTTTTCTCTGGAGAAAAATTCTTGTTAATATTTGGTTTGTGTCTCAGTTTTCACTCAGCGTATCACTCTGCAACCTTGGATTTAAATACTAGTTTTTTCTCAATTAACAACAACAACAAAAAACTATGATGGAAAAATACATTCATAGGAACCATTGCAATAAAGTAGGAGTATAAGTACATTTGCAATATGTTGCTCATATACTTAGAAAACTAAACCAAAAGTTTTCAATTTGGAAAGGTTTTTTTTGGATTTTAGGATTTAAGATTTGCATTATTTAATAAACTTAGAAGATAGAAAATTCAGAGTTCATGGTGAAACTGCTAGTTTTCATTATGATAGTTAGATAATCTTATTTTGGGAAGAATGTGTTTGCTTGAGTGTAATGATGTAGATATGTTTTCCTTTGAAACCATAAAAATTAATGTCTGTTATCTACTTTTGGCAGATGGTTTCTTTTATTTTTTTGACATTTTTTATTGCATTTTAGGTTTTGGGATACATGTAAAACACATGCACGATACGTGGCCATGTGATTTGCTGCCTTCCTCCCCTTCACCTATATCTGGCAGATGGTTTCTCAAGCACAAGTTCCTATTTTAGAAGCTAGTATTTAAGATGGGTAAGGTTAGGTAAATTATTCAGTATCTGTAAGTTTAATTTCCTTTTAAAAACTGAAGTAATGCTGTTTCTCACAGGACAATTTTGAAGTTAAGGGAGATAATGAAGCAAAAAAGACACAAAGTTAATTTTCTATATTAACCTTTTATTTTGTAGATCAATCCACATGAAATCACCTCTTTTCCATTTCTGAGTTTATTTATTCAGAATGCTCAGACTATTTACCTGAGAAAAATGTAACCAACAAATTTAAACACCTACAATGTAATGTTATGATAATATTTATTATCCATGACTTTATTAAACTTTTTCTATGACTACTAATAGTAATGTTGAGAGAAAACACACTTTTAAAAATGAATGAAGGTGCCTGGCCAATATATCTTTGTTTTTTGATGGGATAGGAATGGAAAGAACATAATTTGTAGGCAGCATTTTTGACATGACTTGTGATGGAAAACCAATGGAAAATGTCCTCTGGCTGTCATTTCTGGCTGGAGTCCCACGTGAAAATGAAAACAGCAAAGAAATTTGAGGCAGCCAACTTACAGAATACAAATCGCATGATCATGTGGCTGACAATTTTTCCTTGTAATGACCCAATGGGTCAAAGGTAGGAAAATCATTTTAAAGCTGACCACAAAATCAATATTGACTTATTTATGAAAGTTTTTAAAGTCAAGTTATTAGAATTAATCTAATGATTTTGAGATTTTTTTCTAAGATCTCACTTTTAGTAGCTCAGTAATAAGCTATGTAATTTATCATTATTTCTAAATAATTGCACTATTAGGTGTTATAAAATGGTAGAATATACTTTTACTGTAATCAATTACTAAAAAATATTGAATTATCTTTATATTTTTATTCATTATATTAAAGTAGCTATTTTATGTCATAATACAATGTAAATAGAACATTTCTAAACTGTACTGTTTTGGGATTAAAGATTAATTTTTTTCTATGCACAGATTTTTATACATTGGAATTTAAGGATCTAATTAAAACAGTTGTTAGATATTCTTGAAAAATAGAAATGGTACATCAAAACTGTAAGTTAATGTATAAAGAATAACTTAGAAGATTTTTTTCTCAACCATGGGATACGACCAAATTTTCATATATCACACATTGAATTAAATTGAAGCAGAAGTATAACTCTGAATCATCTGACTGAAGACACTTTTTTTTTATGTTGGAAGTAAGCCTGAAGGCAGTAGAGACAATTTTACAGAAAATAAATTTATCATTTATTAGTTTAAAAATGTCAAGGAATTATGCTAGTATGTACTTCATAATATATAATCATTCTGTATCAGTGATTTCTTGCTCATACTAGGGAAAAGAGCTGATTTGACATCACTGGAAAACTTTTTCTTACTTAAAATGAGCATTTTTTTGAAAAATAAGATTAATAATTTGGGTTTTTAAAAATATAAATTATCATTAACTACGGTCACTATGCTTGCAGTAGATCAGTTTTGTGTTTTAAAATCATTTTGAAATAAGCAATATATTTTCATAGAGTAACTATTTGAACTTTCTATTTTGGTAGGATATATTGCATTCAAATTAAACTTTAACTTAATTAAATGTACTATAGCCTATCCAAATGTAAAATGAATAGAACTGTTCAAAGTTGTGAAAGTTTCAGAAAATATTTTAATCTTTAATTTTATTAATATATGCATGAATGGCTGTATGTTCAAAGAAAACTTTCCAAAAGTAACCTTACGTCTTAATATTGTATTTTAAAATTAGATATTCAGTTGTCTTATCTGTTTGTGTCTTTCACATAACTGAGGGTCCCCTTAGGGCAGAGATGTGTCTTATATATTTTGTATTTTTTGTAACTATTGCTATACTTGTCATATTGGAAGTACATGGTGACTTATGGGTTAATGGTGGGATGAGTAAAAATATAAAAAGATAAATAAGCCCATAGGAATAGGGAGATAGGCAATTATAATAACACATAAAGAAACTACCTAAATAGGTGATATAAGTATTTGCATTAATTAATTGCATCAGTAAAACACCTCCTTCTTTAAGATAGTCCATTGCATTAATAAATATGAAAGCACATATCAAATGACTATCATTTCATACAAGAAATTTCTAAATTAAATTGACACTGGATAATAATTTTAAAATAGCCCCTTTATACTACAGAGATCCTCCTAAAAACTATTAGGTTGATGAAAAGATAATTGAAGTTTTTGCTGTTACCTTTTGCCAAAACTGCAATTACGTTTGCATTAACTTAATACCTTTTTTTTTTTTTTTTTTTTGGAGGCTTGAAAAACCTACCTGGTAAGATCATATACAAACTAATAATAAAATTATAACTGGAAGACACAATTTATACTGTTTTTTAAAAATCCTGGAATTTGTTAAAAAAGAAACATGCACGAAGAGACTTAGTAAGCCAAATAAATTATCCAGACATCTAGTTGCCCCTAGTTAACCAAACAAATTCAGGATCTGGATCAGAAGCAGTATATAAGTTGTAAATTCTTCAAAATTTTCAGTATATTTTGTGACAATCAGATCTGGAATTTTCTAATTCATTTAAGCAATTTACTCATTTAGGCAAATGGTTATCTTCTTTGTCATTTATGAATCAATATTTGCTAACAAACTGACACCCTGTTGTCTAGTGATCTTCTATTGGACATTTCAGAAGTCACAGAATTTGGAAAGGAAATTCCGATCTGGCATGGCATCTAGAGAATAGCTATGAAACAAAGCTCTGAGGTGCATTATCCTGTGTCATTTATAATATTTTTAAATATTGTACAGAGCTATTTTAATAAGATTTTTGAGGGTGGGTTTCAGTTTCCTAATTAGGTAAACCAGTATAATTATGCTCAGTTTAGATTATTTTCAGTATATTGCCTCACTAAGATAGTTTAGAACAAATTAGAACTCCTGTCATTGAATATAAGCTCTCCAAGACAAGAATTTGAGGAATACGTAAGACTCTATCTCAATCCTTAGAACATCGTATGAGTTTTCATAGGACATAACTAAGAGCAGCCCAGCAAAATGATATCCAACAAATGAGTAACTGTACATCAACGTTTTGTGTCTGATTTTTTTGTTTGTTTGTTTGAGATGGAGTCTTGCTTTGTCAGCAGGCTGGAGTGCAGTGGCTTGATCTTGGCTCACTGCAACTTACACCTCCCTGGTTCAAGTCATTCCCTTGCCTCAGCCTCCCGAGTACCTGGGACTATAGGTGTGCACCACCATGCCTGGCCAATTTTTGTGATCATTTAGCAGAGACGGGGTTTCACCACGTTGGTCAGGCTGGTCTTGAACTCCTGATCTCGTGATCCTCCCACCTCGGCCTCCCAAAGTGCCGGGATTACAGGCATGAGCTACTGCACCTGGCTGTGTCTGATTTAAAATGCAGTGTAAAACTTCTTAAAATAGCAGTTTTCAAAAGTAGCTGCTGAAGTTATGAATGAACATTACTCCAATAGCATTAGAACTCCTCTAATTCAGAAAAATCCACTTCTCAGGACCTGCTGAAGATATAAGCCAAAAAGGATACCAGTTCCTTAGGCACATCCCCAGTGTGACAGCAACAGTCATTCCACTGCCAACATGTGATAACTTTTATCTCTATATGCACTCATGTATGGATCTACACAACCTTACTGTTTTTAAACAACATAAAACACATCATGAGAATAGTGGCCGTGTCATAGGTTTTGTTGTTTGACTGCTTTGCCTCCTATAATGTCCATTTGCTTACCAAATCATTTTCACAATATAAGTTCTATTATTGATATTGGTAATAATGATGTTGAAATTCAAATTTTCTTAATTGCATAGAAAGCATGTTTAGAAACTTCAATTGTTTTAATGTTTATCATTAAACAATAACGTTCATTGTGCTCTGCAAACGCACTTGCAAAACAATTGGCTTTGCTTGTTTCTCACTTTATAGCAGACTACAGAGTTACTTAGCCCAGGTTGTGTAGATTTCTAGAGACACAACTTCATAAGCTAAGATTAAACCATTCTCTTATGAACTTTATACATGCTGTTAAATAGTTCATTCCCAGAACAAAAGGGCTATCTTTGTTTAAGAATATATAATTATCAGTTTTATAATTAGGTAATTCACTATGACTGTGCTCAATTTACGTTATATTCAGAACATTGCTTCACTAAAATGATTTAGAACAAATGAAATAGAGCTCTTGACAATGAATATAAACCTTTATTTATCTAACACAAGTCAGAAAATTGCTAGACTTAACTGTGCTCCTATCTCAGTGACGTTATTAACGTCTCTTGTACTGTCGTGATTTTTATTTCCTCATATCTAGTTTCAGGAGTTTGATCTGGTATTCCAGTATTTTTATTTTTATAACCTTTGAATTGCTCACTTTTGCTATTCAGCTCAAAGGAATATATTCAGCAGTTAGAGAGAAAATGAACAAAACAACAGCAATAGAGTTTCCTAAATCTTATTTTGAAGTTAATTTTAATTAACAAGGGATATTTATAACAGGCAATGTAAAATTGCATTTGTTCTTTTCTATTAATTGTTACCACTTATTTTATTGATTCAACATATTCTCCTGAAAAGGTGGTGTTTTATTTTAAATCTTACTCACTTTATCTTCCATAATGAAAATAATGATCAAAAACTTCTCATCTTATAAATAAAAAACATATAAATAACTCACCTACACTGGCTTTTAGTTGATAACCAAAGCAATACTGTAGTTTGTAGTATTATTTAAAATAATTTGTTAGACATTTTAAGAAAATTTAAATACATTTTATATTATATGTGTCTTTTTCTTTAGCAGGGCAGATTTTGGGATAGATGGTGTTTTCAGTTTCGTTTATTATTTCATTCAGAAAGAATTAGAGGTTCTGGGAATATTTACATCTCATACAAAATGCTAGATATTAGTACTGATGTTTGAAATAAGGCCAATTTTAATTTATCCACATAGAATTAAAGACAACACTCACTAGATTTTCAAAAGTAAAATAATGCATCAAGAAATAATTGTAACGATTACTCAATTTCATACTTTTTCTTTGACAACATTCTGTATTTTGGACAATATTAGTCAGCTGAGAAAAAGCTACATCATTTTCTTAACAATGTTTTTTATTATACAAAGCAATCAAAGAAACTTCATCATATAAAAATAAAACTATAACATGTTTTAGAGCAAGTTTTCATAACCTTCTATCACAAGAAAGAATAAAAAAATATACATTCTACCCCAATTATAATCCGGAGTCACAGAATTTGTGGTTCCTGACTCTGGGGGAAAAGGTGACTCAAATGAAGTCTCCTCTTTTACTTAACTCTGTAGTCTTTCCATTTGGGGCATACTTTGCTTCAAATCTTTTAAGCCAGTTTAATCCACTCTGAAAGCTGTTCCTTAGTTTTGAAGCCATGCTCAATCTTTCAGACCAATTAGACAACCACTTAGAGCAGTGAATCAATCTTGTTTTCCACTCAGCTAAAGGTTCCAGTGTCAAAACTATATTGGCATTCTATAAGGTACCATGAAATTTGTCACTGGTTACTTTTACTCACTTAGTTGTGCTGGCTCAGGAGAATCAAACACCTGATGATCTCTTTTCTGGACTCTTAAGTCTAATAGTTACAAGAATTTACTCTCAATTTGGGAAGAAAAGTTTACAGCTCTTCCTTATAAGTCACTGCAACAGAATCAAGGATATTAGAATGAATGGTGCAGAAAGGGAATAATCCAGTAACAGGCTGATTTAATCAGGGAAGTATCCCCCCACCCCAAGAACAACAACAAAAAAAACCCCATCCTTTGTTTGGGATCTGTCTTTTGGACTCTAAAGGTTAAAAATGAATTTATTTGAATAAATTATTAGTAGCAACAACCAAAGTTCTTGACTCAAATTTACATCTTAGCTCTGAGTTTCATTCCTTGGTAAGGTAGCCTAATTGCCAATTTTATATTTAGTTTCTATAAAGCACAATCATGAGTTTTTATTTTAGTTTTGCTGCTAAGTTTAATTCTTAGAATGCAGCTTTGTTTTTTAAATGTTATTTATAGAGTATAAATAAAGACAAAAATTAAGAAATTATATTTCTGAAATAAGAGGTAAAAAGTAATTTAGAATATTATCAAAGATGTATTTTTCTACCAGTTTTGAAGAATATATATGCACTAATGTGAATAATAAATTGCTTCATAAATTTTTCTTCACAATTTAATTCTTTAATACTTTTATGTTGATATGAATTTCTAATATTTCAATCATTTTGTAAAGGCTGTTACTTTTTTCCTCCTTTTACCATTTGATCATTTGATTGATGAAGTACAGAAAATACCTCATTCTGCTGGGTGTATGCTCATTAAATGTGCTAAGTCTTCATTCCTAGAGGTCTGAAGAACAGGATCCTAGCCTTGGCTCCATTGTATGAGCATATGACTATGGAGGGCTTGTCAGGTATCCTGGGTTTCCCTAACAGTAAATGTAGATATAACATGGGTTTTGTGAAACTCACAGGATTCTATAAACACTATATAAAATATCATATTCAAAGTCATCTTTAAGAATTAATTCGTGACTTTTACAGTCTGAAAGTCAATAGCTTAATGTTAATGTTATCATTCACGTGAATTTCATTTTCATAATTTTTAAAAAATAGGCCCCTCAAACCAATGGGCTGATATCAATTCTGTTCATAAATCATCTTGCTTTTTTTTAAAAAAAACAAGTGTTATTTTCTAAGTTTACTTGAAATTAAAGCAAATTTTGGCTGTGACTCAGTCTGAATTCAACACTATTACCAAATATCCTAAGTACATTCCAAGGATTTTGATAGAAATTTGAAATGAGGATGAGTAATAAAACTTGATCGTTGTGTATTCAGGACTTTTCATAACATTTTAACAGTCCAAACTAGAGAAATACTTAAAATTAATTTTCCTTGTAGTTTTATCTGTAGCTATTTTATTTAACACAAATTTCACAATGAGTACTGAACTCTACTCATCAAGAAATTAAGTTGTGAACTAACAGATTTTAGAGAATATGGAAACCATGAGTGTATTTCCTTGTCCACCTCCACTTACCAAACAAATTAAACAGGTAGATCATTTAATATTTTAATTTTTGTGATTTTTACTTTGAGAATACATTCAAAGAAAAGAAAACAAGATATTTAAAATTTGAAATAAACATTTCTAAGACATCTAATACGTTTTTAAAATTAACTGACTTACAAAATTAGAAATGACTAATTGACCACATCGTAAAGCATTTGACTCTGAAAAAACCTGCTAGGTTGTAAAGATCACAGTAACCAGTGGGAGTTATCAATGTGAGCAATCGTATTGTGTGCCTGCGTGTATGGTTCTTGTTTTTGTTTCCTTTTGCGTAATATATGATCTGCTTATTCTTCCCCACATCATCCTAAGTACTTCTGGGGCCGGGTGCACTGTTGTTTATCCATGTCTTCTCTTTGCCCTCGATCAGTAGCATTCTAGCATATCTGATTCCAAGAGAAGACCGTTTTTTAACACCTCATGCTTCTATACAGTAAAATTATTTTCAGTAGTAATTGTGTCAAAGAAGAAATAATTATATTTTCTGGATTTGTTTATCAGTTTCATTATGAATAATATTTAAATAATAAATTTCAGCTTTTAAATATTTTTCAGTTTCGATGAAATATTTCAGATATAAACACAGATTTTCACGTAACAAATAAATATCCCATTTTGCTGTTCATTACTCTCTATTTACTGTTTTTTAAGAGAAAGGAGCTGGCTCTACTACCTGGGCCCTCAGCGTCCCAAGTAGCTAGGACTACAGGGAAACACCACCATGCCAGGCTGGTATTTTATTTATTTATTTATTTTTGTAAATGGGGGTTTCATTCTGTTGTTCAAGTTGTTCTGAAACTCCTGGCCTCAGGGTATGTTCCCACATTGGCCTCCCAAAGCATTGGAATTACAGGCGTTAGCCATTACACTTCACCTTATTTCATGGTTTTAAATGTTAAACAGAAAATCACCAAGTGGAAAAAAGAATGATAGAACTGAAGGAAATTAAATCTCCATCTCCCTGATACATTGTTCTTTTTTTTTTCCAAATCTAATCTTTTACACAGAACTGTATGTGTTCATAGGGTTTGAAGAGACAATCTCTAGTTTTGTTCTTTTTTTTTTCCAAATCTAATCTTTTACACAGAACTGTATGTGTTCATAGGGTTTGAAGAGACAATCTCTAGTTTGAAAAATTTAGACATAGTTTCAAAATAAATATAGCAGCTGAGTCCACATGTATCATGGTTCACAAATAGTTCTTTGAGTTAATCTCTATATAAAATATACCATGAATTAAAAGAAACGTTTTGAAAAGTGCTGATTGGAAGCTTAAAAAATGTGTGTGTTTTCTGTAATGAAAACTCAATTGTTATACTAGCAAATCTGTAAATATTAATAGAACAAAACTTTTCCATGGGGAAGTATTTCATCATTGTCAATCTTCCGAATTGCCATTGTAAGGTGATAATAAAAAGATGATCAAATTTAAGTAAATTTCTTATTGTTTATAAATTCTCTGCAAAAAATGTATACACTAATCAGTGTGGTGAAATGCTCTCACTACCTCACTATTATATCCCATTGCTAATTCAAAAAGATGAGTATGTATCCAAGTAAATGGCACTCAGCAGGCTAAATCATAAAGTGTTTTCTAATTACTAAAGTGTGTTTTTCTTGAGAGATAACCCAAGATGCATGTGACTATTAAGTTGTGTTCAATCATTTTGCAGTCACTTCCAAAGGGATTTTCCTTGAATCTTTTCACATTTCTGGTTTCTTGCTGAAATTAGTATAAATGGATTTTGCTCTCTTCAGTTGAGAACGCATGGTGAACACAAAGCTTAAGTGTCTTTTCTTAGTAAAATTCAGCCAGAGAACAACACAGAATGTTGGGGCCCTATTTGTGCCATTATTAAATTGCTATACAACATTTTCAATATAACTGTGATTTAAATAACTGTTGTGTCTATTTTAATCACCTAGAGCTTCACCAAAGAGTTGTCTATACATAACCAAGGCTGAAATAGCATGCTTAACCCAAGCAATAAATTAAATTAATATATACTACATGTAAAATATACTAATGGCTATGGTATCAATAATATAAAGTATAGCATAGTTTATAAAATTTTATCAGCTAAAACAAATTTTCCAATTTTAATTTTTATGTTTAATAAAAATACTGTTTTTGATTGCATTCATTTTAAAGAACATAATCCATTTATCTTAGAATTCAAATATCTTAGATAAGTAGAATCCAAAAAATAGAAGCCAAGGAGTTTATATAATCTTAAATCATTATGTATCCCTACATCCTTCAGATTGTGTTTTTTCTCAATGATACATTTTTATATGGAAGAGTTATAAATAGAGAATGAGAAAATATCCTATTGAGCTTGTGATTACCTTAGGATATTTTTATTTGAATTTGTTTCCAATTATATACAGCAAATAATTTCGAGGAATAATACTTATGGAAAAATATAGTATACAACGTATAGCATATGAATGAATACATTTGAGCACTGTCACACTCAGAGCAGGTTCAGCTCAACGTAAAATAACTTACAGTCTGCCTAATAACATTCTGATTTTATGAAGAAATTGTGTGTTCAAGACCTTGCAATAATCGTCAAGGACAATATGCCGAAAAGAGAGGAATGAAAGTATATAAATTAAACTGCAGATCTGATGCCCATAAATCATTTATACAATTTAGTGCTTAGCCAAAATAGCTACGTTTATTTTAAAGAAATAACACTCACATTTCACTTTTAATAGCGTTCGAAGATATTTTCAAAGATGTGGAAAAATGAAACAGAGCAAAAAACTTTAAAGGATTTAGTTACAAATTCTCTGCAACATGTATACATCCTTGACATATGAAAATTGATTTCCTCGTGCTTTCAAATGTGCCTACATGTTTTTTTTTCCTGAATACTTTGACTTCGTACTTAATAACCTGCAAGTTTAAAGGTTTTGAACTAGGTTTTAATGTCTGTGCAACTTTCAGAAGGGCATATTTAGATATAATTCTGATTATTTCCAATGGCTTATAATTCATCTAAATAGTATTGGGCTCTGACTAGAAACTTGGATTAGCTCAGTGTCAGCTGTAAGAATATTGTGCAAAAATTAAAAAGAATTCATTTGGTTTGAATATTTTTGTATTTTTTTTTTTTTTTTTTTTTTTTTTTTTCAGGTGGAGTGTCACTCTTAATGCTCAGGCTGGAGTGAAATGGTGCAATCTTGGCTCACTGCAACCTCTGCCTCCCAGGTTAAAGCAATTCTCCAGCCTCAGCCACCCGAGCAGCTGGAACTAAAGGGATGTGCTACCAAGACCAGCTAATTTTTTATATTTTTGGTAGAAATGCAGTTCCACCATGTCATTCAGGCTGGTCTTGAACTCCTGACCTCAGGTGATCCACCTGCCTCGGCCTCCCAAAATGCCGAGATTACAGGTGTGAACCAATGCACCTGGCCCATTTTTGTGTACTAAAACTCTTTCGTTTATCATTGCAAATATATTGGCAAATAATTTTCAATTTATTTGAAATTGAATGCTATGTGAATTTCTTTAGTCTTAAATGTCAGTAGCAACCATGTATATTTATTTATTTTTGATTAAACCATATAAATTATATACACACACGTAGATATGCTATAAATATCCCTGGTATTAAAGATTATTTCAGCATAATGGACACTGAGTCAGTTTCTTAAATCTCATTGAACTACAGGTAAATGAAAATACAAAGAGTCCTAAAAACTTCCCTGTTGACCAGCAGTACCCAAAACCAGGAGAACAAAAGGGCCTATTTAGTGCATTAAGAAATATTCATGAACATATATGGATATATACACACACATATATGTAAATGTTTATATATAGACAAATACCAGAGAATCCAGATGTTCTAACAGATATGGATACAAGAGTGTAACGTGTAGTGTTTTAATTTTCTTATTTTGATTGGCTATTTTTCTATATTATTAATTTTTCTTATTTTTTCATTATTATGAATATTTGCAAGGTGTAAATATTTGTAACATTCAACCAGGATAGGAAAAGAGACTTGTCTTATCACCTTAAGGGGGAATAATATTTCTTATTTTTATCCAGAATGTTCTATATGTGTATGTGTGTGTATACATAAACATATATACTATTTTCAAGTAAACAAGAGCAGGGTTTCCTGTGCCTTGCCTTTCTCACCTAATGATGGACCTTGGAGAGGTTTTCATGTCAATACAAAATTCAGAAGTCCTTGTTTTTTATAATGGCTATGTTGAATTCCATTAATATATGTACATTTTTAAGCCAGATTTCTGGATTGTTTTTATTTTATATTAATAAATTATCTAGTAAAAACCCTACTACACATATCCTTGAGCAAAATTAGGACTATGTCTCCAGGATAAAACGGAATTAAATTGCTGAAAAAGTGTTTATATTTACATTTTTTGAGGTGCTGCCAAACATCTCTCCAAAGTTCACCAAAGTACACCCCAAATCATGTGGATGTGGGTCCCCATGATTTCCAAAGCTCTCCTGTAATCTTTTGGGCCTCCCTTTATCTCTCTGACCTCATCTCTTCAACTCTTCTTGTCAGTTCACTGCTCACTCCTTCTTTTTGATGTGTTTCAACACACCGTTTACTCTCTCAACTCAAGGCCTTTGCATTTACTATTTTCTTTGTTGTTCTGAATATTTAGTCACTGTCTTATCTGTTCCTTCTTTTTTTTTTTTTTTTTTTTGAGACGGAGTTTCGCTGTTGTTACCCAGGCTGGAGTGCAATGGCGCGATCTTGGCTCACCGCAACCTCCGCCTCTTGGGTTCAGGCAATTCTCTTGCCTCGGCCTCCTGAGTAGCTGGGATTACAGGCACGTGCCACCATGCCCAGCTAATTTTTTGTATTTTTAGTAGAGACAGGGTGGTTTCACTTTGTTGACCAGGATGGTCTTGATCTCTTGACCTCGTGATCCACCTGCCTCGGCCTCCCAAAGTGCTGGGATTACAGGCGTGAGCCACCACGCCAGTCCCCTGTCCCTTCTTATAGGTACTGAATTCCTTGCTTCTGTAACTGGTATTAAGGCCCCTGCTGATATTCAAAGCTTTTATATTTACTTTCAGAGTCTCAATTGGAGGATTTCTTATTGAACGGGGTGACCCAAATCTTCTTTTTGAAAAGGGGGAGTTCTGTGTAGAGGTTTTGTTGTTCTTGTCCTTTAAAGATCAATTAATGTCACTACTGGGCATGGAAGTACAAATAATTGCCTCAGGTAATAAGGGACGATGTTAACTTCTCTTCCCGGGTTCACAAGGGGCGTGGTTTCAAAGGCAAGAACTTCCCAGCGTCATGCCTCCATCCACATCCGCTACTGGGCACCTAGAGTTCTTTATTTAACTTTCCTGCAGCCCAGGCTAGGCAAAATTCCAGGTGAGCTTCCTTTGTTCAGAAAGCCTGCCAAAAGCCATGGAAGGAGGGGCTCTGTTGTGGGCCCAAGCAACCAACCTGGGATCAGAGTCAAAGATCAGTCACTCCAGGGGAAGTATGAAAGAACTCCTCTCATTGGACAAAAACATGAATGGGGTGGGAATAACTTCAAAGTTAAAACCCCACTGCCCCTTACCCGTGTGGATTTCCCTTTCTGGGATCCCCTCCTGCAACAGCGTGGAAGCTCTCTCTACTTCTATCTCTCTCTCTGCCTAATAAATCGCTCTCTGCTAAACTCTTTGGATCCGATATTTACTTGACTGGTAAACTCAGCACCGCCAGGGCCCTCTCCCCCATTCCTGGGGCAAGGAAGGCCGAGAACCTCAGGGCACATCCCATCCGTGAGGGTGCTGATTCCAGCCATGACCCTGTTACAGTAACACTTGACTTCAGTTTCTAGCATTAACTTAATTTATCCTTGGTAATCAGGATCATTGATACTATCCCATTAAATAAAATAATCCTTTCCTTATTTGTTCTGGGGTGTGAGATGTCCCAGTGGCTAGGAGGAAATCCTAACTTAAAATTCAATGAAACTATTTTTCCCTAGTGGAAACGGTGAACTCTGAAAATTTGAGACAGATCTCAGTTAATTTACAAAGTTTATTTTGCCAAGGTTGAGAATACTCACCCATGACACAGTCTCAGAAAGTCCTGATGATATGCGTCCAGGGTATTCAGGAACAGCTTGGTTTTATACAGTTTAGAGTGATGTGAGACATCAATCAATATATGTGATAAGTACATTGGTTTGGTCTGGAAAGGCCAGACAACTCAAAGCAAAGGCAGAAAGACTCAAATGGGGAGGAGGTTTCCAGATGGCAAATAGGTGAGAGACAAATGGTTTCATTCTTTTGAGTTTTTGATTAGCCTTTCCAAAGGAGGCAATTAGACATGCTTTCAGTCAGTGAGCAGAGGGATAACTGTGAATAGAATGGGAGACAGCTTTGTCATAAGCAGTCTCAGGTTGAATTTTCTTTTTAGCTTGGTGATTTTGGGGGCCCAAGATATTTTCCTTTCATAAAATTTTCTCTAGGAACCTAAGATATCTTAACCAGCAGAACTGAAAGTTGTGGATGCAAATTTCTATTCTTATATTATTACGTTTAATGGTGAAAGAAGCCATTTTTATTTACATACCTTTTTTTCTAATACTTCTACGTTTCTGGCTGTAAAAGATACAGGGTCATATACTGAGTGCTGTTTCAAGCATATACTGAATTCTGGAAGATTGAATCCTATGTTCTCAGGTCTTTGTACCAACCAGTGCCATAATTAGGTCTTCAGTGGGACATTCCATGGGGCTCTTAGTTCAGCTGCCCTCCCAGTGAAAGCATAATGATAAGCAAATCCCATAGATGGAAGTCCAGTGCTGCACATTTTCTGTCATGAAATTAATTCTATGATTAAAAGCTTTATTAGGCAGAATAACATGACTAAATAACATCTTATATTAGTTGACAATCATTTTTCTCTCTCTGACTCCCATTCAGAATTGGCAGCCTTATGAGTTATTTGATGATATGAAGGTTTAATTAGTACATTTGCTGTGTTATATGTTGCTTCTGAAACAGATAATGATTCATCAGGCACTGATTCTTTAGGACTCTTGGGTAGTTCAAGATGTAGTGATTCACCTTTCACTGGAGAGGGGATCACTCCAATTATAGAGTTAGATAACTGAACTCCTAGAAACATAACTGGGTTTGTAGGCCCTGAAAAAATACTGGGTTAATCTCCCAATGTAGGACAGCTAGTATGGCACCCAACATACGATGGCACTGACAGTTCTTACACTTTGTGTTCATTTGTTCTAGTTGACGTACACCATCAATAAAATGAACCAGTGTAATTTTGTAGGGTAATTTCAAGATTTTTTCCAAATTATGACATGGAGTAGGAGAAATGATGCACCTCTGAGGCAATACTGTGAAAGCATACTGATGACTGTGACTGGTAAACCATTTATGGTGGTTCCTGTGAAATTACATGAAGAAAAACTGTTTGCCAGGTAGATAGCTGAATATCAGTTACCAGGGAATTACATCTGGAACTAGGGCCTCTACCTAAATCTATAATGATCTACAGTTATTCTGAAAAACCTGTATGATTTACACATAGATAAAGAGAGATGCTGAATTAATCGTGAAACTATGCATGTCATGGATTAATAATATTCCATTTCCAATATGCAAGGGCATTAGCTTTATGTTCAAGCAGGAGGACAAAAGCAAATCAAACTCAACACTTTATATTTCAGATTCTCTTTCTTGGGATGACTCCTAGTATCAATTTCTGTCATTGTCAAAGTGATAGTGACAGAAAACAGACAAATTCCTAGGCAGGCAGGTATGGGTCTCCAATGAAACTCAGCCTTCAAGCCAAGGACAGTCTAAAGCCTGAAAATTGAGTTACCAGTTCGGGACAGAATTCACGGACCAGAGTGAAAACTTCCATACCCATTTTACCCACTCTTCCTCAATTGGTTATTTCTGAATGATGCCTTTTAGCCAATCAAATGGTGCTTTTTCCAAGCCTACCCATAAACAAATTAGCACATACTCCTCCATTCTAAGCCCATAGAAACCCCTAACTTAGCCTCACAGATGGATACTCACTATCAGGGCCCTTCTCACTGTCAAGAGCTTTTCTTTTGCACAATAATGTCTGTTCTCCCTTATGTCTCTCTGGTGTCCACATAGCTTATTCCTCTTGGTCAGGGGACAAGAAATGGAACTCACCAAATAGCAGAGACAAAAGAACTGTAATTCTCCTGCTCACTGAGCTGCAGGTAGCAGGAGTAAAAAAGCTGTAACACTCCTGCCCATCAAAGTACTGGAGTACAAAATACACAAAAACAGTTCATTCATTTTTAGTAGAGACAGGGTTTCACCATGTTGACCATGCTGGTGGAAAACTCCTGACTTCAAGTTATCCACCCACCTTGGCCTCCCAAAGTGCTGGGATTGCAGGTATGAGCCACCACTCCTAGCCAATGGTGGCTGCCAATAATCCTAGCTACTCAGGAGGCTGAGGCAGGAGAATTGCTTGAACCTGGGAGGTGGAGGTTGCAGCCATCCGAGATTGCACCATTGCACTCCAGCCTGGGCGACAGAGTGAGATTCCCGTTCAAAAAAAAAGTTAATTCATAAGAGAGAAACCAGAACAATTCTTTGAACAGGAAAAAATATTTCAATGTGAGAAATTTCTAAGCTAATATAATGTTGTTAACCATATAATTTAAGAGACAGTAAATAAATTGCTAAGTTATAGGAAGAAAAAAATATTGCAAGAAGACAGCCACTATCTCTAGGCTTTGTAGAACAAATGAAAGCAGACACTCCTGTTAAAATTTAGTGTTGGACAAAGGGCCCTACAGAGCTGAAATTCAAGGCTCTGAGGAGATGCTGCTTGGCTGTTTGTGTCTGTCTTTGATGTTGAAATGTCCAAGGGCTGGGGTCTAGGCCACCCCTGAGCAAGTTGCTGTCTCTGAGTGTGATGGGGGTGGTGAGCAGCAGGTGATGGGGTGAAAATATATGAGAAGGAAATGGTGCTGCTAGGATGAAGATGTATGTGATGCTCAAAGAAAAGAAGGAAGGAATCAGATCAGATGCACAGAGGAACAAAACAGGAAAAAACCAACTTCGTTTTTTTCCCACAGAGTCTCTCTGGAGCACCCTGTGGTGGTGGAGTACCAAAGCATCCCACTCGTAAGAAATGTGTTTAGCAGACGCTTGGCACAAAGTTAACTACAAAATGATTGAGCTGGAAAAGAGAGCTAATATCTTATCTACCAAATCGAAAGTAGACAAAATTTTCAGGTATCTCATGCAAGACCTCCAAGTACTCAAAAACTTTACTCAAACATCAACAAATTTTGAAGTTATGTTTCTCAGTTTGCTTTCTAAACTATTATTTAAAAATAAGCATTTCCTAAGCTGTGCTTGGTCTATTTTTGACACTTACTACACACTCAGAAGACCCTTAGTGAGGAGGTTCACTGGTGAAACAAGAATAAACAAATTTTTTTTTTTTTTTTAATTTTTTTTTTTAAATTTTTATTGCATTATAGGTTTTGGGGTACATGTGCAGAACGTGCAAGGTAGTTGCATAGGTACACACATGGCAGTGTGTTTTGCTGCCTTCCTCCCCCTCACCCACACTTGGTATTCATCCCCAGGCTATCCCCCCCAGCCCCCCCGCTGTCCCTCCCCCATTTCCCCCAACAGTCCCCAGTGTATAGTAGACCGCCTCTTTGTGTCCATGTGTTCTCATTTTTCTCACCCGCCTATGAGTGAGTATATGCGGTATTTCTTTTTCTGTTCTTCAACCATGAATTTCATATGGAACCAAAAAAGAGCCCGCATAGCCAAGTCAATTCTAAGCAAAAAGAACACAGTGGGAGGCATCACGCTACCAGACTTCAAACTATACTACAAGGCTACAGTAATCAAAACAGCATGGTACTGGTACCAAAACAGAGATATAGACCAATGGAACAGAACAGAAACATCGGAGGCAACACAACATATCTACAACCATATCATCTTTGATAAACAAATATTTTTTAATTAAAAACCAGATTTTTACTTAATGTATCAGTATATATCAGGAAATATAAACAGCTTTAGTTAATTGAAGATGGAAATTTAATAATATTATATATGAATTGTTCACAAACAAAAAATGGTTATCTACTAAGTCTAGTAAAATAAAATTCTAATTGGACCACAAGAAACAAGTGAAATTCGGCAAATAATATTCTAGGCTGAAGAACATGGCAAAATTGGTACTGACTAGAAGATATCCACTTCCAACTGGCCAGGCTGAAATTCAGTCTTCAAGGAAAAACAGCTGTGGCTAGAACACAAAGCCTGCCAGTGGCCTAGACCTTGCCAGAGACTTTGGGCAAGTGGGAGCTAGTCCAGAGAAGAGACTCAGTAGGACTGCTTGGTGATTGAGAAAGAGTTCCCTAAGACTGTGATTGGGACTGCATTGGAAGCAGCTGCCAGGTAAATGGGAAGCCAGAAAAGTGCTACTGGAACAGCCTCTGGAGATCATAGGACTAATGCATAAGAATTCCTGCATAAGAATCCATGGTTCCTGCACTGAGGGAAGGAACACTGGGAGATTTAGAAGTCCTCTTGCTGTATCAGAAAGACAGAGCTAACAAAGATGGATTTAGAGCTGAGAGGCAATAAATGAATCACTATTTGCTTATGTTTTATCTCACATAAAAATAAAAATGGGTCCAGGCACAGTGGCTCACACCTGTAATCCCAGCCCTTTGGGTGGCTGAGGTGGGCGGATCACGAGGTCAGGAATTTGAGACCAGTCTGACCAATATGATGAAACCCCATCTCCACTAAAAATACAAAAATTAGCTGGGCATGGTGGTACGCACCTGTAGACCCAGCTACTCGGGAGGCTGAGGCAAGAGAATCTCTTGACTCCCCAGGAGGCAAATGTTGCAGTGAGCTGAGATCACGTCACTGCACTCCAGCCTGGCGACAGAGCCCTCTGTCTCAAAAAAACCCAAAAGACAAAAAAAGAAAAATGGAAAATCAGTCTTGAAATCCTTATTGATGCATCACTGAATTTGGCCATAATATTTCCATCTGTAATCAATTGTATTTCCTAGGTTATTATGTAGTTAGAGCTAAGAGACAGTGCTGTATCTCTAACACAGTAGATCTGAAATTCTCCCCAGACTAGCAGTATTATCACAACAGGAAATTTTTCAGAAAGCCAATTCTTTGACCTCACTCCTGACATTTTTAGTCAGTAACTGCTGAGCAATCTGTGTTTAAATAAGTCCTCTAGAGGATTCTTGTGTATTCAAATTTTGAGAACCCTTAACCTACACATCCAAAATTGACTTCATGAACCTTTGAGAGTCTTTCTGTTTTCTAGAATATCTTGTGAGCTTACACAGATATAATATAGAGAGTAAATAAATTATATATATATTTGCATTTGCAACAGAGAAGTTATTTACCATAGCAAAATATCACACTACTTTTGTTTCATGTGTTTCAAATCAGAGAAAAAGAGAAATCGAGAAAGAGACAGAGATAGAACACAAGAAGAGCAAGAGTGTAAAACGTTACAATGATTACTGAGAATAATAAAAAGTGACAATATTCCCTCCTTCTTGGAAAGTACTATTAGAAATAGGATTCAAAGTTAATAGATTTTTAATGGTAAAGAAATGAGGAGTCAAAAAGATTGATTCTGCAACCCTCAATAATAAGATAAATTAATACACTAAAGGTCAATCAATATACTCCTTCATTACTGATCCCTAATATCAAAATCCTAATGCATCACTATATTCTTCTCTTATAGCAATTCTACTTCTTTTAGCAGGAGTTTTGGTAATGGCCAAGACAATATGTAAATGTTGGTGGATTTTATTTTCCAATTAATTTGTGTCTGTAAGAAATGGAAACAGTTTTTGAAAAAAATCTAATTGTGAACAGTGCTGGTTTACTGTTTTAAAATAAGGCTAATGAGGTGCCAGGGCTAAGAGAAAGTTTCCCCCATTCTTCCTACATTTCGCTAAAAAGTCAAATCACAAAAGGCAGATTAATTAGAGAAAGGGCATTAAAATGTATTAATTTTCACATGGAGGAACCACAGAGTGATTACCTCAATTCTACAATGTTGCTCAGAAGTTTACATACCATCTTGAGTTTACAAAAAAAAATGAGGACTTTGGGTGTTGGCTAAACAGCTAATGAGATGTGGAGAAGAGGAGGCCTGGGTAGCAAACATGGATTTGTTATGTACATGAAATTGTAAGTTTAAGTTTTGTTCTGTTCAACGTTGGCCCAGAATTCCTCATGAACACATCAGCTCTCCATGAAAGTCCTGGAAGCATTTCCCTCTATTACAGTGGCACAATATCCAAAATTAATAGAAATCTGCATTTAAGACCACCTGTCAGATCCTTATACCTGATGATGAACTGCTTTTTGAAAGGGATCAAGGTAAAACAATTGTTGTGAATGACAAAAGTACTGGTTATCTCTGTGGCACACAAAAATTTAACATAATAATAATCATAACTGATAATATATATTAAGACATCAGAAATATAGAAATCTTATATAAGTTTGGAACACATACTAATAACACATTTATATAAATATAACCAAAAGTAATCTAAGCACTAGTTGATATATGACAATGCTTTCTGTATAATTTAACATACCAAATAAGCTAATCGTATCTCTTCTGGATGTCAGGGGACCTAACATCTAAATAAAGTTAATTAGTTCCAAATACTTACTTGAAATTAAGAACTTGAAATTTTGATTTTAAGAAGTTTGTCAAATATCAAATATCAAAAGATCAAAACATTTGATATCAACAAATAGAATCATAGTTCATTTATTTGGCCAAACTGATAACTCAAAATTTGTTTTTAAAGGCAAAATACTTTATCCTTTGATAGGAGACTCGGCTTTCCACAACAAAGACAAGACCAAATAAAGATAGCATAAGGAGGCCAACTGCCTCTGTGTCTCCTCTCTCCCTTCATATATATATATATATATAATTTTTTTAATTAAAAAGCAGATCAGTTCTCCAAAAGAACCCTATTATTCTGTCATACAGGCCTAGATTCTCACTCTGCATCAGTATGCTTATTGTTTTAATGTTTAACTTATAGAAAAACTAAATAATCCCCTTTAAATTTTGGCAAACTGTCTCACATTCAGAGTTTCTTTTACCAAATCAATCTACAAACCTTCTGTAGCTTGCTTAAAATTTCAGTTTTTTCCTATCTTCCTTTAACTTAATTCTTATAGCTGATGATGAACTGCTTTTTGAAAAGGACTATACTACAAGGCTACAGTAATCAAAACAGCATGGTACTGGTACCAAAACAGAGTTATAGACCAATGGAATAGAATAGAGTCCCAGAGACAATGCCACACATCTGCAACCATCTGATCTTTGACAAACATGACAAAAGCAATGAGGAAAGGATTCTTTGTTTAATAAATGCTGTTAGAAAAACTGGCTAGCCATGTGCAGAAAGCAGAAACTGGACCCCTTCCTGACACCTTACACTAAAATTAACTCCAGATAGATTAAAGACTTAAACGTAAGACCTAACACCATAAAAACCCTAGAAGAAAACCTAGGCAAAATCATTCAGGACATAGGCATAGGCAAGGACTTCATGACTAAAACACCAAAAGCATTGGCAGCAAAAAGCCAAAATAGACAAATGGGAATTAATTAAACTCCAGAGTTTCTGCACAGCAAAAGAAACAATAATTACAGTAAACCGGCAACCAACATAATGAGAAAAAGTTTTTGTAATCTACCCATCTGACAAAAGGCTAATATACAGAATCTGCAAAGAATTAAAACAGATTTACAAGAAAAAAAAAGGAAACCCATTCAAAAGTGGGTGAAGGACATGAACAGACACTTTTCAAAAGAAGGCAAATATGAGGCCAACAAACATATGAAAAAATGCTCATCATCACTGGTCATTAGCGAAACATAAAACAAAACCACATTGAGATATCATCTCACGCCAGTTAGAATGGCAATCATTAGAAAATCTGGAGACAACTGATGCTGGAGAGGATGTGAAGAAATAGGAACTTTTACACTATTGGTGGGAGTGTAAGTTAGTTCAACCATTGTGGAAGACAGTGTGGCGATTCCTCAAGGATCTAGAAATAGAAATTCCATTTGACCCAGCAATTCCATTACTTGATATATACCCAAAGAATTATAAATCATTCTATTATTAAGACACATGCACACATATGTTCACTGCAGCACTGTTTACAATAACAAAGACCTGGAACCAACCCAAATGCCCATTGACAATAGACTGGACAGGGAAAATGTGGCACATATACACCATGGAATACTATGCAGCCACAAAAAATGATGAGTTTGTGTCCTTTGTATGGACATGGTTGAATTTGGCAACCATTATTCTCAGCAAACTTACACAAGAACAGAAAATCAAACACTGCATGTTCTCACTCATAGGCAGATGTTGAACAATTAGAATCCATGGACACAGGGAGGGGAGCATCACACACTGTGGTCTGTTGGGGGGCTAGGACAGGGATGGGGGTGTGTGGAGGTTGGGAAGAGATAACATGGGGAGTAATGCCAGATATAGGTGATGGGGGGGATGGAGTTAGCAAACCACCTTGCCATGTATGTACCTATGCAACAATCCTGCATGATCTGCACATGTACCCCAGAACCTAAAGTACAATTAAAAAAAATAATCAAGGAAAAACAATTATTGTGCTTTTAATTCTTAAAAGCCTCTAAAATAGAATTAATTTTTCTTATGAAAACCAGAAAGCATGCTTTCCTATAAATTTTCCAAAACAAAATTTGATTTTTAAAAAGCTTTCCAAATATTAAAAGATTAAAACCCTTGATATCACCAAATAGGATCATACTTTTAATATTTTTTGTATGAATGGTAACTTTCAGTAACTCTTATTTTTAGTAAAAAACCTAGGAGGTAGGTAATTTTAATTATGTACGAGGTGCAGAGCCCAAGACAGAACTGCAGATTATGTTTTATTCTTCCCAGCATCGCCAGTGGCATGGCTGACGTGTCCCCAGGCCTTACGTAGAATTTAATGGCTCTAAAACACACAAATCAAACTGTTGTCAAAAATGTTGCAGAAGCAGTTTGTGACCTTAAATCATGTAGCAAAGACAGTGTCTGACCTGCCTAATTTAGACCAAATGACTAAGTTCTGAAAGTTACAATTTTATTTTAGCAATAATTTAAAAATATATATATATTTTTATATTTACTGAAGATTGCAAAAGTCACATGAACCAAAGACATTTAAGTTAGTTTTTTTTTTTTTTTTGATAAACATTTAGTTTAAGCACTTTTCTTTCTTTAAGCCAATTAAAGTTCTTTTATATATTTTGGCAGTGAAATATCACATACACATGACACATATAAACATATGGACATAACAGACACACAGAAGCAGATCTTATAGTTTATATGATACTTCATTTTTAAGAGTCCTTATTTTGGCAGTTTATAAAGTTTTTCTTTTCCATTTTCCATTATCAGTCTCTTGATTACTTGTTCATTTCCCTAAACAATTGTCAGCTAGGCAGCTATAAATTTGCATTTCTAAAAGGACAACTCTTAGAGGAAATGAGATACAAAATTTATATTCTAAAACCACAGGGTTAAGACATTAGGCATAAAAACTAGCATCAGAATTTCTAACGTATGCAGGCAGGCACTCTTACAATTAGAGATTTTCTTAAAGATGTAAATTTGTTTTACAAAACAGTTTTAAGATAGTCAGCTAACTACCAGAGAGTTGCATTTTGGCTTTTTAACTTAAACTTGTGTCTTAATTAAATTCAGGCTTCAGGTTGGAGCCTTTAGGAAAAACAGGAAGAAACAGGGCCAAGAAAACACACAGCTTTTAGCACCTAATATTTAAATATGTGAGAAGCAAGCATAGCTAAGGAGGCAGAACAGATCTCCTCAAATCAAGGATCCCATTTTTGCACCAAATCCTGGGTTTCCAAAAATATGCAAACACTGTGGGATGAGACAGTGCAATATTTTTACAGTGCACTATAAGGACATTTCCCTGAGGCTGGTGGGCTGTATTAGTCCATTTTTGTGCAGCTGATAAAGATATACCAGAGACTAGGCAATTTACAAAATTAAGAGGTTTAATGGACTTACAGTTCCACAAGGCTGGGGAGGCCTCACAATCATAATGGAAGGCACTGAAGAGCAAGTCATATCTTACATGGATGGCGGCAGGTGCAGAGAGAAGTTGTGCAGGGAAAGTCTCATTTTAAAACCATCAGATCTCATGAGACTCATTTATTATCAAAAGAACAGCACAGAAAAGACCACCCCCACCTCCGCCCTGTAATTCAGTCACCTCCTACCAGGTCCCTTCTGAAAAATGTGAAGACTGTGGGAGTTACAATTGAAAATGAGATTTGAGTGTCAACACAGTCAAACCATATCAGCAACTCAATGGCAGTCAGTTCATTCTGTAATTAGCCCATCTCCCATGGGAATCTTATCCTTCAGTGGAGAGTCAGGATTTTTCTATACCTTCTAATGCTCAAGAGTACACTTTGTTTGAGGCAAATGCCATTAGCCATCTCTAAAGGAATATCTTTAACCTAGCTACTACACAAATCAGTTAAAAATTTTCTCACAATGCAAAATAATTACTGGTACCCTCAAAAGTAAAAAAGATGGGACAACATAATGTAAAAGTCTATAACTCTTGAGTTTCCATGATGAAAACAGAGGTTCCTCCAAATGGCACTTTTTCTGTTTTTCCCAAGAAGTCCCAGGCTGTTAGAAATTATGTTAGGTCCTCTCATGAGAGCACTGAAGGTGGCTGGAGAGAGAAGCAACAGATAAAAGTAATCAGGAAAACAGAATTCAATTGACTGAGTTTTACAGGAAGAGAACAGAGGACTTGAAACCTCTGTCCATTTTAATTAAGTTGACTTTTGACTGTAGAACTCTAAGAAAAATCATTTCAAATCTTTTATTACCAGATTTTAGCCAGGATAAACACCTGATGTTCTTAGCCTTTGAACTTCTTTACCAAAGGTAACCTTTTATTTGGAACCAATAAGTCTTAACCAAGGTTAGGACTTAACCATGTACACAGCAGGTGAGTCCAAAAAGGCTGCAAGGAGTTTTTACAAGGTATAGAATTAAAAGGAGTTAGTTAGCTCGCGTTAGGTAGATAACAAAGGAAGGGTCGGTCCTAGAGGCCCCCGGCCCATGGGTCAGTGCCTCATCCCCAAATAACATAGAAAGCAGCCTGGGAAAAAAACGCAAGCCGCAGTCACCAATAAGGAAATTAGCACAGGGTGTTGTGCCTAGAGACATGCCCACAGCTGCACAGATAGAAAAACGTCCAGCCCGTTTCAATAAAAACTTGCACAAACCTCCAGCTCATTCAGATAAGGGAATAAAGTCTGTCAAAAAATGCCTTTGTCCTTGTACAGTCAGTAGGCTCCCAGGAAAAGTTTCTTGTCCTTTTGTGGACATGGGAACAATGGGCTCCGGTGGGTTTGGTAGGCGCTCTACTTACCTTTAGGAAGACTGTAAGTCCAGCTACTATGAATGATCACCTCAGCCCCTGGTTGGTCCTGGGCCAAGGTCCGAGGCCAGTCTTTCACTTCAGCTTGGATAGGTCCTGGGCCAAGCTAAGCAGCATCAATGAATCATTTCAGCCCCTGATTCGTCCGAGCCAAGGTCCCAAGTCAAGCTGAGTCATGCATTGGTCAATCTGAGTCATGATTTCGTCAAGACAGCCTTTGGACTAAGCACATTTCTTCCCCTTCCTTATCCATAAAAACCCTGGACCCCAGTCTCATAGTGAGCACTCCTATTCAGGACCCTCTCTCTGCAGGCAGAGAGCTTTCTTCTTTCTCTTATTAACTGTTCACTCTGACTTCACCTTTGTGTAGGCGCTCCTTAATGATGTTGGAGGTGGGACAAGAACTGGAAACACTGTCTCAGACAATGAAAAACTCTTTCAGAATCACCCCAAAGACAGCTAAGAGGAAAGAACAGGAAATCAACACCCCAAAGACAGCTCAGAGGAAAGAACAGGAAACCAGAACTGTCTATGGAGGAAAGAAAATCAATAAATGGCAAAGGTCACACAAAAACCAGAAAAGACTTATTCCCTAAGCCAAAAATTGAATGGAGGCAAGCATCGTGAAAGCGCAGAATCTTCGCTACTAAACTACAGCATGGGGCATTTGCCACTGCTTTTCCCAGCAGGAATCTAGATTAGGAAATTTTGAGTTTGTAAAGGATTTTAACTGCTCAAGAGAAGTCTCCTGGCTGGCCATAGCATTATATGTGTTAATTAAAAAAAAAAAGAAAAGAAATGGCCGGGCGCGGTGGCTCACACCTGTAATCCCAGCACTTTGGGAGGCCGAGGCGGCCAGATCACGAGGTCAAGAGATTGAGACCATCCTGACCAACATGATGAAACCCCATCTCTACTAAAAAATACAAAAATTTGCGGGGCATGGTGGCGGGCGCCTGTAGTCCCCAAGCTACTCGGGAGGCTGAGGCAGGAGAATTGCTTGAACCCAGGAGGCGCAGGTTGCAGTGAGCCAAGATTGCATCACTGCACTCCAGCCTGGCCCCTGGAGACAGAGCAAGACTCTGTCTCCAAAACAGAAAGAAAGAAATGATTTTGTCACCAATTGTTTGGAATAGGAGATTTCTAATATGTACGGTACTTACTTTCATCCTTGTTGAATAAAAGCCATTTCCTTTCATTCAAGTACTCATAAATTGAGACCAAGAGATATCATGACATCTAAAAAACTCCTACTTACTTTAAAACACATATTCTTAAATGTTTTAGCTAAAATCATCACAGAAAATCCAGGGTAAGAAAATTAGGAGAGCAGGCCAGGCGCGGTGGCTCACGCCTGTAATCCCAGCACTTTGGGAGTCCGAGGCGGGTGGATCATGAGGTCAAGAGATCGAGACCATCCTGGTCAACATGGTGAAACCCTGTCTTTACTAAAAATACAAAAAAATTATCTGGGCACGGTGATGCGTGCCTGTAATCCCAGCTACTCAGGAGGCTGAGTCGGGAGAACTGCCCGAACCCAGGAGGCGGAGGTTGTGGGGAGCCGAGATCGCGCCATTGCACTCCAGCCTGGGTAACAAGAGCGAAACTCAGGTCTCAAAAAAAAAAAAAAAAAAAAAAAATAGGAGAGCATATCCGCAATCAGTTTCTCACCCCCATGAAGGATCATTTTATAGTATAAATGAGCAAAAATTAAAGAAGCATTAAGATAACTACAGTGGATGGTAAAAGAAAGCCTCAAAAGTGTAAAATATGCTCTCGGCCAAACACTAACTCCATTAACTTATGATTCGTTTTATCCTTTCTTTTTCTAAATTAATAAATACCGCTAGGTCCCATGAGGCCAAATATTTGCCTACTTCTCTAGTCCAAACATTCACTGGCTTTAGTTTGGACTTGATATCAATGAGGATAAGTGGAATGAGAAATTCCATGAATCTCTGAAGTTTTCTTTGAAAGCATTTACCACAGTTAAAATGGATAAGAAGTTTTTTGAGCAGAATTCACGCTGTGAAAAATAACCCTGTTCTACTTTTGAATAACAATACCTGGAATAAAATATTTTTTTTGCATAAAGGTAGAATTAAATTTTAACGAATTCTTCTTTTGACTATTTTGTTGATCTTCTGTAAATTATTGTTTTTCCCTTTTCTCACTTAAGCTATGTTTTCATGTAACTTTATTTTCCTGCTTTTTGCATCTCTCTGTATTAATACAGAATTAGCAATCATATTTAATGATTAAAATTAGTCAATTTAAATACCATAGAATAAAAACCACTTTTATTAATTATAGCCATAAAGAGGTTTTAAAGCTTACTTTAAAATTATTTTGAAATTACAGTAAAACTATAGATGCAATTATCAAATAAGCCAACAAGGATATAATTTGAAAACCAACAATATCAAATCAGACAAGAAAGCACAAGAAAAGAAAGGCAAGTGGGAGCCAATCAACTGTAAAAAACAAAATAATGCTGTATATTTAAACCTAAACATTTCGACAATCACGTAAACATAAATGAACTGAATACTTTTGTTAAAAGAACAGTTGGACAAATCAAAGAGTTCAAACCCAGTAACATGCAGCTTAAAAGAGGCAGAGGGAAAAATACAGCATAAAGAAAAATGATTGCTATAAACTAACAAAAAATAAATCATGCAAATACTCACAACTAGGAAGCTGGTGTAGCTATATTAATATTAAACAAATATGATTTATAGATAACTTCCTGATGATCAGTTGTTCAGCTCACCAGTGTACCTTTGTTATATTAACAGCAAACTTTGAAGCAAAGCAAGGTGGCTTGGCCTGTAATTCCAGCTACTTGGGAGGCTCAGGTGGCAGCATCTCCTGAGACCAGGAGTTTCTAAGAGCAGCCTCGGAAATATAGCAAGGCCTCGTCTCTATAAATAAATATATAAATAAATTTGAAAATTAAAATGAACAAACAGCAAAAATTGATAGCTTACAATGTGAAAAACACATCTACAATGATGCAAAAAATCTCACCACATAATTTCTATTAATTAATAGATCAAATAATAAAAAGAAATTACTTAGGCTGAAGAGAAGTTGACATCATAATTATAAACTTTACCTAATCTATGAAGGCAAACAACACCTTCTTTTTAAGCATATATTGAATGATTATTTAAGCTTAAACACGTCTAGGGCATAAAATTTTAAGGATTGAAATTTTACAGACTAAATTATGTGCAAAGCAGTTCAAAATCAATGTAAAGACACCTATTAAGTGTATGTTTTACATTTTTCAAAAAATCTACACTCTGAATTAATACATGGGTGAAAGTTGTAAGGGAAATTAAAAAGTATCATGACATGTATCAAAATACTATACAAAAATGAATTTCAACATATGCTTCACACCACAATCACTTCATTTTAATAGTGAATGTTCTTAAAGCAGTGGGAGAGAGAGAGCAGTGCAATTCTACCAGTGTCTTACCCATTAAGGAGGGTCTGAAAGACTTTGGAGAATTCTCTCTGCAATATTCAGCTCTCATTTCTATACCATCTTAGTTTCTGGTACATTTTCTCATGAGCATCCTGTATTATTAGGCCCTCTGTTGAATAAATATGAAAGACTCAGAACTAAGTAGGTTTCATTTGTATCATGCAGTATTTAATTAAGGCTACTATCAACAGGGTTTTGAGCTGTCAGATGAGAACACAGTCTCACAGGAATAATGCAGAGAGGCCCAGTGGATGCTCTTCCTTCAGTGGCTTTTGTGTAACAGCTGAGGAATTAATGCTAAGGAAAAACCCAGTTTTTAAATGGGACTGGTAGTACACCTACATAATCCTTACTTTGAAATAATTCATTATTTTTATTATCATGGATAGTAAAACAAACAAAAAAAATCTATCTTATTCCCAGGAAGAAGACACTTGCTCTATTCTGAAAGTTTGCTCATTGTTGGACATCCTTGGGAAAATAAGTCACAACAAAATCTATCAATATCTGTGCTGAGAAGATGTGCAGAGTTATGAGGAGATCTCTGAAGACGAGTTTCCAACATTTAGCAAACTGGCAAATTTAAATCCAAGGATGAATAAAACTTTCATGTTTCATACAAGGAACCAACTATTTAAAACACAGTTTTTTTGTAAAAACAAATGCTTTGTAAGCACTGAAAAACAAATGTAACGGATATGCATTTTTCTATGACAAATATAAATGCTGATGTAATGTTAAAAAGTCAAATTTGAAAGTGATTACTGAATCGATGCCCTCTCTTTCTGAGTATACAGATTAAGTATCATAAACATTTTCACGACTTTATCTACAGGTTTAGTAAAACTCAAAAGTTTTAATGCAACATAACCTAATTTCAAAAATTACATAAAACAGAAAATACCCGTTAATAATCAAGACACTTCCACCACAAAAGAATAAAGATAAACAGAAAGGGTCCTAGCAGATACCAAAATTAATTATAAAGATATAATTAAGATGGTTTAAATTTTGTAGTGTTATAAAAATATGTAAATGGCACAGAATGTTGACTTTGAATCAACACATACAAGAAACTTTAATATAAAATAAAGAAGCTTCACAAACAAGAAAAGACATTCAAAAATCACAATGAATGTGGTAGAAATTGAGCCCACAAACTAATAGGGCTGCACAGTGTAAATATACAATTTATTGTGTTAAAGTAAAGTTCACAAACAGGGAAGTAGCATGGCATGTTATTTTTTATGCTATGTTATCCACAGAGATGTATGCTTAGGCAAATAATGTCTTATTGGAGTCTACTGCAAGAGATTCCCATCACCATAGATAAGGCATGAGGAGATAGGATAGTTCCTCGTACTGCTGCATAGTTTTAGGAGCACAGAGTTATTCCTAGATGCCTACATAGTTGTAGGAGCTTTCTCTTGGACAAAATTGCTTCATTAGGAAACAGGCTACTGAATGCAGTCTGCAGAAAGGAATACTAGAGGCAGGCTGAAGCTGCAATCGGTAAATGTTATTGTGTAACAAATGACTCCAACAGATAGCAGCTTAAAATAATCAGATTTATTATCTCAGTCTCTGCAGTTCAGGGACCAGGATATGCCTTTTAAGTTCCCCGTCTGAAGTTGCTCATAGGTTTCAACAAGGGTCCCCCTGAGCAGCTGTCATCTGAAGGCTCAACTGGGGACAAAAATCAGCTTTCAGGATCACTGATTGTTGGCAGGACGCTGTAGAGCATGGGTGTTCGAAGATCTGAAGACCTCAATTCCTCCCTGGCTATTGAGCAGAGCCTTCTCTGATATCTTACAACCTGGGAATCTGCATAGTATAGCCCACAACATAGCACCTTCTTTGAACTGAAAAAGGAGGCATTGCATCACACAGTGGTCAAGAAGTAAAAGCAAGGAGTGGGATTATTCTGCCCAGCTCCCTCTTATCCTGTTTCTCACTGGTTAAGTTTCGTGCCATGGGGAGCTAAATTGCTCACACTTCCAAAAGAACATTTGGCCATTTGGTAACCTCCCCTGCAACTAGATGAGTGTTCCATTCATATTTGAAAGTGGTGGGCATTCTGGCACGAGAGGTGTATCAAACAAGAGAGAAAAAGAAGGCAAGAGTTGTGGGAAATCTGTGTCCAAAAACGAAGGCAAGAGTTGTGGGAAATGTTGTGTCCAAACGTACATGCCAAATGTGCTGTTGTACTATTTTATGATCCTCATGCTTTTTTAGATAAGTTATCACTAAGCAAGTGAAGAGGAAATTATACACTGCTGCCCATATCTCATAAAACATACAGTAATATATAATGATTTTATTTAGTTTATTTTGTCACTTCAAGCTCTGATGAAGATAGAAGTTCATTGCCCACAGAATCTACAACGGAAACATAAGATTGGCCACAAAGATGGATTCATAATGGCCTCTCAAATTACATTAAGGCAATGTAAAGAAACATTATGCAAAACATCTGCTGCTCTTACACAACAGCTGCTTGATATAATTAAATACGTCAGCTGCTTCAGTGAGCAAAATAAGAACGCAGCAACAACAACAAATCCAGCATTAAGGACACTATGATACACAACATTTTTTAAAATTCTAAGTAGTCATTCATAATTGTCAGCAATGTGTTGGTATTCCAATCCTCTGTAAGTTTGACTTAAATTCTTAAAAATAGTACACCACCGTCAAAGTTAAGTGCAAAATACAAAAAGCAAAGTACAAAATAGGCACCAAAAAAGCAGATCAAATACAACAGCCCTTGATCTCATTGGGAAAACACAACACCCTCTCCTTGCGGCCCAGGAGAATTAAGGCATCATCGCCTGTATATGGGCATTGGTGCAGCCAGAAATCCTCATCAGCAAACGTTGGAAGAAACAGGAAAAATTAGGAAGATGCTGAATTCTCTCTTATATTTTCCATTTGAATGTCTAGATTTTAATGGAATATGAAGGGGTTTTAAAGGGCAAACAAGATTCACTGCTGCAAATAAAGAAAAATAAAGGATACGGTAGGCAATTCACAAAAAATCTATTTTCCAATTTCATGAAAAGACAATTTCCGCATTTAGTGTATTTTATTTATGTTCAATTTAATTTTGAAAGTTGCACCAATATTTAGTATGTAATATGTAAAATATAATTAAAATCAAAGTTATAACATAATTTTTCTTTAAGTAGAACTGAATGTGCGTGCTGAGAAAAATTCTATACACAAGTTTATTTTCCAAATTACAATGTCTCTTCAGTTTTTGCATGTAACTTTTGTATAGTTAATATTTGTTGTGCCATAATATCAAGCAGGGATACAGATGAAGTAATTTAAATCTCATTCAGAATTCATGTAAAGATTACAGAAATTGTTAATAAATATACCCAGGGGAAACAGGGATTATAAGCATGCTTTAGATGAAGAGATTCTTCTTGCAGTATAAATGTCATTCCAACAAGCACCATATGGTTTAGATTATAAAATCAGGTAAGTAAAAAGATTCATACTGTCAGTCTTTCAATTGTTTAGGGTTATATTAGCATATATTAGCATATATCTGTATGTCTATATGTTTAAGATATATCAGCATATACATATAGCTCTATATGTATTTGGCTATATCTATATGCTAATATATCTATATACATATAGATCTACAAATATATATGTATAGACCTATATGTATATGCGAACATATCTATATACATATAGATATACAGATACATGCTAGTTTAAAGATATACATATATCTGCATATCTATATGTACACAGATATATTCACATATACATATAAATCTATATGTAGATTTGTAGATATATATCTATATATCTATAAAAAAGTTATATGGATATGTGTACTTATATATATACAGATATATGATAATGTATCTATATATCATATATACATATATATTTACAGATATTTATATATCTATACTAAAAATATAGAGATATATGTACATACATATAGCATATCCTTCCGTTACATTAACATATATCTGTATGCCTACATGTGTATAGGTATATTATCATACGTACATACATATCTATATGTACGTACGTACATATCTATATCTATATAGATATGATTTAGAATGAATTTAGATTGAATTATCTAAATTCAATCCTTCCGTTACATTAACATATATCTGTATGCCTACATGTATATAGGTATATTATCATACATATATACATATAGCATATCTATGTATGTACAGATATTTATATATCTATACTAAAAATATAGAGATATATGTACATACATATAGCATATCCTTCCGTTACATTAACATATATCTGTATGCCTACATGTGTATAGGTATATTATCATACGTACATACATATCTATATATGATAATATACTCTATATTTATTTGGCTATATCTATATGCTAATATATCTATATGTATATATATAGATATATTAGCATATAGATATAGCCAAATACATATAGAGCTATATGTATATGCTGATATATCTTAAACATATAGACATACAGATATATGCTAATATATGCTAATATAACCCTAAACAATCGAAAGACTGACAGTATGAGATATATGTACGTATGTACATATCTATATCTATATAGATATATATATATCTATATATAGATATGTATGTACGTATGATAATATACCTATACACATGTAGGCATACAGATATATGTTAATGTAACGGAAGGATATGCTATATGTATGTACATATATCTCTATATTTTTAGTATAGATATATAAATATCTGTACATACATAGATATGCTATATGTATATATGTATGATAATATACCTATACACATGTAGGCATACAGATATATGTTAATGTAACGGAAGGATTGAATTTAGATAATTATAGATTCTAGATAGCATAAAGCTTATTTCTATTTAAACATTTTTTTTATTTTTCTTTAAGTTCTTGAATCCATGTGCAGATTTATTACATAGGTATACATGTCCATGGTGGTTTGCTCAACCTATCAACCCATCATCTAGGTTTTAAGCTCCACATGCATTAGATATTTGTCCTAATGCTCTCTCTCCCCTTGCCCTCACCCCTCAACAGGCTCCTGTGTGTGATGTTTCCTTCCCTGAGTGCATGTGATCTAAATGTTCAACTCCCACTTATGAGTGAGAACATACAGTGTTTGGTTTTCTGTTCCTGTATTAGTTTGCAAAGAATGATGGCTTCAAGCTTCATCCATGTCCCTCCAAAGGACGCAAACTCATTCTTTTTTCTGGCTGCATAGTATTCCTTGTGTATATGTGCCACATTTTCTTCTTCCAGTCTATCATTGATGGGCATTTGGGTTGGTTCCAAGTTTTTGCTATGATAAATAGTGCTGCAATAAACACACATGTGCATGTGTCTTTATAGTAGAATGATTTATAATCCTTCAAGTAAATATACAATAATGAGATTGCCGGGTAAAATGATATTTCTGCTTCCAGATTCTTGAGGAATTGCCACACTGTCTACCACAATGGTTGAACTAATTTACACTTCCACCAGCAGTGTAAAACATTCCCATTTCTCCATATCCACTCCGGCATCAGCGGTTTCCTGACTTTATAATAAATGCCATTCTAACTGGCCTGAGATGGTATCTCACTGTGGTTTTGATTTGGATTTCTCTAATGACCAGTGATGATATGCTATTTTTCATATGTTTTTTGGCTGCATAAATGTGTTAGTGTCTGTTCATATCCTTCGTCCCCTTTTTGTTGGGGTTGTTTCTTTGTTTTGTAAATTTGCTTAATTCCTTGTAGATTATGGATATTAGACCTTCATCAGATGGGTAGATTGCAAACATTTTTTTCCATTCTGTAGGTTGCCTGTTCACTCCGAGGCTAATTTCTTTTGCTGTGCAGAAGCTCTTTAATTTAATTAGATCTAATTTGTCAATTTTTGCTATTCTATTCTATTTTTAATATTTCTTAGCTCAAGCCAATAAATAAAATTGTTTTTTCAGGGAAAACTATTATTTTTAATGTGAACATATTTTTAAAGGAATGTTTTCTCAAGTAAAAGGATTCTTAAATTTATTTTGGGTAACATTCTAACTTAATACTACAATCTGCAGATTACCTAATTAAAGTATCTCCTTCAAGAGAAAACAATATGTAGGAGTGTGTCTGCCTCTGTATTTCCACCTATGTATGTAAAAATACAGATTTCAACAGTGTGGAGTTTGTTTAGAATAATTACAGTGTGAGTTTACAATTCTGTATTAAATATTTTAGAACATAAAAATTTCATTTTTATTTAACTGCATAAATCCTTGTAGCTATGATATACATATCTGTATTTATAATTTAAAATTTATGGTAGACTCAGAAAATTTATATGACTTCCAAAAGTATCTAATAACCTCTAGCTAAACCACACCATCAAAAAACAAAAAGAATAATAACAACAAATAATCTTATAAGGTAATGGAGTTTTCAAGGAAAAAATAAAATTTTGGTTAATTTTTATGTAATTATCACAATTCTTTCCTTTCATCCACCCAAAGAATATACATTCCTTCAAATAAGAATAAAATGTAAATTCAGAGCCCTAGACTTAGTAGAGTCCAAATTTAATAATCAAAGTTTAATAAAATTAAATATAATCAGCTCACACTTAACAAACTTAATAAAATGGAAAAAGAATAAATAACATATCCCTTTTGATTTCACCTCAATTTACTTTATGAAAATAATATTAATATTACTAAGACAACTAATAAAAATTATGCAATGGCAAGCATTTATTTGTGCTTTGTATGGGCTGGGCTGTGCTAGGGCCCTTAAAAATTTATCTCAATTCAGCTTTATAACATTTCAATGGGGTAAATATGATATCATTTTATTGTCAATTTGATTTGGTTTGGTGATACCCAGATAGCTGATGAAATATTGTTCCAGCATATGTGTGTGAGTGTGTTTCTGGAAGAAACTAGCTAGCATTTGACTCAGTAGAATAAGAAGATCTGCCCTCACCAATGTGGGCAGGCATGCTCCAATCCATTAGGGGCAGGCCCCTAATAGAACAAAAAGCCAAATTTTCTCTCTGTTCTTGTGTGGAAACATTAATCTCAGGTCTTTAGTACTGTTGGTTATGGGGCCTTTGGACTCAGGCTGAATCATACCCGAGGCTTCCCTGCTTTTCCAGCTTGCAGAGGATAGGTTCTGGGACATCTTGGCCTCCATAATCACCTGAACCAATTGGCTTAATAAATCTTCTCTTACATATTTATTTGCATCGCCATATTGATATATTTATTGGTTGTCTTTCTCCGGAGAACCCTGACTGATATAGTAGGCACTCTTACATTCCCCATTTTATAAAGCACACTGAGGCTTACTTGCTGAATCATGTATTTAGAAAGCAATGAGGGCTGGATTTAAAACAAAGCATCCTGAGATTAAAGCCCTCTCATTTACTCATCACATTTCAGTGATTGGTGTGTGTGTGTGTGTGTGTGTGTGTGTGTGTGTGTGTTGTATATAAAGGCACTGCTCTGTTCTCTTTTGTAGAGTTGATGATGAAGGCAATTAACTAGATTTCAATAAAGCATCCATAAGGCCAGATATGGTGGCTCACGCCTGTAACCCCAGCACTTGAGGCTGGGGCGGGTGGATCACCTAAGGTCAGGAGTTCAAGACCAGCCTGGCCAACATGGTGAAATCATGTCTTTACTAAAAATACAAAAATTAGCTGGGCATGATGGTAGGCGCCTGAATTCGCAGCAACCCAGGAGGCTAAGGCAGGATAATCGCTTGAACCTGGGAGGAGGTGGAGGTTGCAGTGAACCAAGATCATGCTACTGCACTCTAGCCTGGGCAACAGAGTAAAACTATGTCTCAAAAAAAAAATAAATAAATAAAGGCATCCTTAATTATAATAGAAAGACCTCAATTCTGCATTCTTATCTGCCTGTAAGCTTCAAGGTAAAGACAAATAATTCCTATTCTCCATACCATTTTTCTGTTATTTGTACCTAAAGTGTATTATCAGTGGAATAAGAAGGAGAAGGAGAAAGAGAAGAAGAACAAAGGAAGAAGACAGAATGAAGGAGAAGGGAGGAGGAGGAGAGAAAGAAGAAGAGGAAGAAGAAGAAAAAGATGTGTCATTCAAATTGGGATTACTTGAGGAGAGTTGAACAAAAGGATTATTTACAACCCTGTAGTAGGATTCAAGGAAACCACATAGTTTGTGACAATATTCTCTCCCAAACCTAAAGGAAGGAACGAAGGGACCATCACCCTGACCTCCAAAAGACAGAGAGACAGAGAGACTGAGAAAGAAAGAGCCAGCGAGAGGACCACCTGTGACTTTTGATCAGAGATTGAAATCATCCACCCTTCAGAAGGATACATACTTCAATCTCATTCTCATCCTTTCCTCTGATCACCTTTTGGTCAATGACTGACTTTGAATATAGTGTCCAGTTAATAGGGTCCACACAGGCCCTGCAGTAGCACTCAGCAGGAGGCACATGGATGGGATGTAAATCAAATGGGTCAAATGAAGCTGTACCACATCATGGGTTTTGTCATAGATGATACCAAGGACACTTTATTTTTCTTACTTCTACCCTACTCTTTTATTTTTGAGATGGAGTTTCGCTCTTGTTACCCAGGCTGGAGTGCAATGGCACGATCTCGGCTCACCAAAACCTCCGCCTCCTGGGTTCAGGCAATTCTCCTGCCTCAGCCTCCTGAGTAGCTGGGATTACAGGCACGCGCCAGCATGCCCAGCTAATTTTTTGTATTTTTAGTAGAGACGGGGTTTCACCATGTTGACCAGGATGGTCTCGATCTCTTGACCTCGTGATCCACCTGCCTCGGCCTCCCAAAGTGCTGGGATTACAGGCTTGAGCCACCGCGTCCAGCCTTCTGCTCTACTCTGAAATAGACTATTTAAAGCTATTTTAGTACCATAACAAACATATACGATATATGAGTTAATCCAATATTACTTTATAATCCTTAAACATGTGGACTTGAATTTCCTATTACAAGAATATGAACCCACATTTACATGTTTCAGTCTCTCAGTTTAAATATTATTGTGAATAAGATAATAGTAAATAAAAACTATTTAAGTGGAACTTTAAAGCTATTATAGTATCACAGTGAGCAATTCATTCAAGGAAGAAAAAATCATTTTGTATTGATGAGGAATGAATCTAGGATTCCTTTGTAATTGTAATGAAGTAGAATTAGGTTTCCCATTAACACAGTAAGAGCCTAAATGTGGTGTTGTTTTCTTAATTTTAAATATTATTATGGATATAAACTAAAGTAATTAAAATACCATGTGGGAAACTTTACATTAATTTAATTAGTGTTTATTTGAAAACATAATTATGACTTATTAATAGCAATACTTAACATCTATTGAGCAGAACAGGCACTGCTGTAAGCGCTTTATAGGTATCACCTCATTAAATGCCCATCATGGCCCTATGAAATGTTATTTATTATGAGCATCATTGCCTATGAACAAAGTCATAGAGACACATGGAAGCCCCATCTGTCTGTTCATTTTTCTCTTCTCAATTGCTTGAGAATTCCAGCAGAGAAGGGACACATGCATGGTACAGTCATCATTGTAGATCTAAACCCCACACGACACTGACTGACTGAGGATACAGCAATAAACAAACGAAGTGGCTACTCGCACTGGGCTGACAGTTTCAGTGAAACATAAGCAACTGAGGTAAAAATAATAAAGGTAAAACATAGTGTCAGATACACTAAACCTGATACCTGTCACAGGCATGAAATTCCACACATCTAAAGAGTAATAGACAAATACAAATACTTCCTTACTTTTACGCTTTTAAAATCCTATTTCAAAATAATCAATATGTATTTATCCTTCAAAACTCAGCTTGCGACACTCTGTCACTTATGGCTTCATGGTTTTTCTTTTTGCAGTCCCCTGATATGAACACAGCATGTATCTGTGTGCAGCCCCATCAAATTTGATATACTTGGTGAAGGACATATTGATAACTTTGATTTGACATTAAGATCATTGATTCCCATACTGTGTACAGTGGGTCAGTGACTGACGCAGAGAGTGTTCAACTCTTCTTCTAAAACAGAAATAATACTATGATTAATAATTGCTAGTATTAAACTGACTGCCTCCACATTTGTTTGTGCCAGTGAGCTAGTGGCAAGCGTCATCATCTCACTGGAGCTGGAGTTGGGAAATATAATACCCTCAGCCAAATCTGGCTGACTGACTCTACATTAATGTTGGGAATACAGTTTTATTGAAACAGCCTCAGACATTCATTTACTTATTGCCTTTGGCTCTTCTTACACTGCAACGAAGATGAGTAAATGCAGCAGACACCATGTAGTCCAGAAAGTAAAAAATACTTACCATCTGATTTTGTTACAGAAAAAGTTTGCTGAACCCTTGTTCTAGAGTGAAACAGAGGAAATAATTTTATTTACTTCACTTTGTAATTACATCAGTAGACCCATGTCAGAATTTTGCCATTACAAGGCCAATTATACAAAACTGCAATTCATTTGCTTGAACAATGTTGGATCCAGATTATTGACCTTTTTGTCAACTATACATAATTATTTAGGTAATAAAGTTTTCAAGAAATAAAACTAAATTACATTTAAATGTCATCATACTTATAACACATTAGAGGAGGTTAATTAACTCATTATTTTTTTCAGAATTATGAAATAGTATTATGTATTATAAAGCATAATGACATTTTATGCCAATATTTTATTTTCACTCTAAATTACCTATCCCATAGGAATTACAAAAAGAACAGAAGAAAAAAACATTGTTTGAGAACCCTTTGACAATCAATGCATATTCTGCACTGGAATCTGTAAATTCAACAATGGCAACAAGTACCTAAACAGTGTTGTTAAAAATAATCTTACATGCACCTAAACACCCATTTATAAACTGCAAATAAATTTGCAATGACTAAAAATTAAATGAAGTACAATTGTATGATCAGTTAATCAGTCAATAGACATTTTACAGTTACATATAATTTTGTAAGTATGTATTAAAATAGTTTATACATATGTGTATGTGTGTGTATAGTGTGTATGTGGTGTGTTTGTGTGTGTGTGTTAGAGGAAATGCAGGGTTGCTTGGAAGACTCCAGCATTTTATCAAATTAAGACAGACTTCAAAGAAAATAATGTAGGAAAAAATAGAAGAGCAATATTTGAATTGCTGATTTTATTTTTATAAATTATAGAAAGATGAGTTATAAAATTGAAAGTATATTCATATACCATATGGAAACTGCAGAGTATATATTTTTCATATTTTTCTTTTTAAGTTCTCTTTTAATACATAAATGTGAACACACACACACATACACACACACACACACACACACACACACACACATACACACATATATTTATCATCTTTTCCTTATATATTAGCAGGCTCCTCCTTCCTCTAACCTCCTCCCAGATCAACCCTCTTTCTTTCTTATTTTTTTAGCTTAACAACAATTGTTGAAATAGGTTTTTTTCACCCTTACTGAGGTGTGATTTTTCTAAAATTTCGACTTTCATTTTAGGTACAGAGGGTACATATTCACATTTGATACGTGGAAATATCACGTGGTGCTGTGGTTTGAAGTACAGATCCCAACACCTAGGTAGTGAGCGTAGCACCCTACAGGTAGATTTTATACCCCTCCTTCCTTCCACCTAACATCCAGAATCTATAGCAAACTGAACAAATTAACAAGCAAAAAAACAAATAACCCGGCCGGGCGCGGTGGCTCAAGCCTGTAATCCCAGCACTTTGGGAGGCCGAGGCGGGTGGATCACGAGGTCAAGAGTTCGAGACCATCCTGGTCAACATGGTGAAACCCCGTCTCTACTAAAAATACAAAAAATTAGCTGGGCACGGTGGCGTGTGCCTGTAATCCCAGCTACTCAGGAGGCTGAGGCAGGAGAATTGCCTGAACCCAGGAGGCGGAGGTTGCAGTGAGCCGAGATCGCGCCATTGCACTCCAGCCTGGGTAACGAGAGCGAAACTCCGTCTCAAAAAAAAAAAAAAAAAAACCCCATTAAAAATAAGTAAAGTACATAAACAGATATTTCCCAAAAGAAAACATACAAGTAAGCAACAGATGTGTAAAAAAATAAATGGTCAGTGTCACTAATCCTCAGAGAAATGCAAACCGAAACCACAATGAGATACCATCTCACACCAGTCAGAAAGGCTATCATGAAAAAGCAAAAAAAAAAAAAAAAAAAAAAAGATGCTGGTGCGGCTGTAGAATAAAAAAGGAGCACTTATACACTGTTGTTGGGAATATAAATTAGTTCAACTACCGTGGAAAGCAGTCTGGAGATTTCTCAAAGAATTTGAAACCAAACTACCATTCAATCCAGAAATCCGATAAATGCCAAGTGTGGGTGAAGGGGAGGAAAGCAGCAAAGCACACTGCCATGTGTGTACCTATGCAACTATCTTGCACGTTCTGCACATGTACCCCCAAACCTATAATGCAATAAAAATTTTAAAAAAAAATTATTTAGGAACTTTTAAGTTTTCAACATTAAATGAGGTTTTAATTTTTTAAAGCTTGTTTAGAAAAATGAAATTGAGAGAATGTAATCACTTTAGATCATGTTCCTTGAGTAAAAATCCAAGTAATATGTCTTCATTATGAAAAATAAATGGATACAAAATACAGCTAAAAAGTAAAAATAAAGTCAACTAAAGTTAAAAAAAAAAAAAAGAAAATAAATCATTCTACTAAAAAGCCTCATTCACTTTCAAGTTTATCACTACACTATTCATAACAGCAAAGACATGGAATCGACACAGATGCCAATGAAATACTACACAGCCATAAAAAGAATGAAATTATGTCATTGCAGCAACGTGGATAGAACTGGAGGCCATAATTCCTAGCAAATTAACGCAGGAACAGAAAAATCAAATACTGCATCTTCTTACTTAAACGTGAAAGCTGAAAATTGAGCACACATGGACATAAACACGGGAGCAGAAAACATTGCAGTCAAATGGTACTTAAAAGAAATTAATTTCAATGTGGAATTTAAGCCCATATCAATGATCTTGTTACCCTGTTATGTTAAAATCCACTCATCTTTCTCACTTAGGAATGGATATTTTACCATGTATGGTTTTCTGGGAGTGCACTGTTCATTTGGAAAATATTGGTTTGATGTGTTGTTCACATCTTTGAAAGGTTGACAGATTTCATTATGCAAAAATAAGAATGAAAATCGTATTTTTAAATATCACCACTCTTTCCATCAGAAAAGTATTAGGTACTAGTGAGCTGTCAAATTCACAGTGGCAGATACAAATTTTTAAAAATAGAATTTTCTCTACAAGCTCAAATTCTGTCATTGGCAACAAATAATGTTAGTTGTTTACTTTGACAGACAAGCTCATTTCCCTCATTTTCAATAAGATGTCTGCCAATAATCCCGAAATCAGAATAATGGTTTGTTCTTTTTTTCAAGGTGAATTAAATTGTGTTCTATAAAATCATGGAACACCTACTGGTTTTCCTCACAACTCACATGATTTCACAAGTGCTTTTCTTGAACTAAGCTTTGCACATCATTATGCTAAAGTACATATGCATAGTCTTTTTCATCAGAGTTCTTTTCATCAAAAGAACATGTACTTAAGGTCAAAACTAATAAAGCATAATTTGAATTCCTTCATCATGGACATTCTTCAGGGAAATGACATTATTTTTACTGTAAGTAGTTGACAGTCAACAAGGCAGTAACTAATAGTAAAGCTGGCATCACTGTTGATTTATGCTATAAAGCTATTACTTTTGCACCATCCAAACAAATGTCAGTGCAATGAAAAAGGCAACTTTCTTAGTTTTCCAAAACTCAGGGTAATAACATCTTCATTTTATCATGAAAATAATTTCGAACTCATGAACTTGTTGGACTTCAGGACCTTGATTTAGAGACCATATGTTGGACACAGAAGGACTACTTGCCTTTAAGGATTTAAAACACTAAGTATATTCTATGCAGATCTAATAAATATTATATTGCATTCATAAAGTTCACTATTTTACTTCTTTGAAAAATAAAATTCAGATGCATTTAAATTGCAACAGAATGTAAAGGAGCAATTTATATTATTCTTTTCTAATTAACAAATATAGAAATTAAAATATCATATGGCAACCCTTGGCATTCATGTAAAATGTCAAAATTGTTCATCTTATTTAAGAAGTCAAGAACTAGAAAATTTGCTGCTGGCAATGAGATTTTCAACCTTGCTTCTCAAAATGAGTTCCGTAGATCAAAATCTTTGCATTACCTCAGATAGAAATTAAGTAGTTCAAGCTCTACTTCAGACCTATCAAGTAGCCTCTACATTTTACCAGGGTACCCAGGTGATTCAGCTGCACATTCAAGTTTGAGAAGCCACGTGTTAAGCTACTTTGTGACAGAGAGAACAATTTTTTTAATTCCTCTCTGATTCCTTCATTCATCCGTTCATTTGGTAATCTACCTATTCTATGAATAACTACAGTGAGTCTATCTTGTGGTAAGCACTAAGATTGGCATTAATATGTCAATGGAAAAGATTTAGCCCTCATTTTTAAGAGGAGACAGCAAGCAAGAATTTTCACTAAATAGTACAGAAAGGGTCTTTCCTTTTCTGTAAGGGGAAGCGGAGAATCTTCTCCAATAATCTCTGCAAAGAAAGATTTGCACTGAGTTTATTACTCATGCAGATAATAACCCCAACCACATTCTTTTCAGAGTAGGACATTTAAAAAACAGATAAAATGTGATTGAATATAAGTGAAAGTAAAATAATACTTAGCTAAACACCATCATGCACACATGTTAAATAACAGTCTTCACTCTCACCTACTCTTCAGAAGAATTGAGCAATGTATTATTGGAATCGCAACTTAGTTTTAAAGAATTTAAGACGTAGGGGTTTTCTTTGCAAGCTTTTGGGAAAATCACTGTTGTTTTCTTTGTAGCTTTTTCTCAGGAATGTTCTCAAGTTGTAAAAGACAACCAGGAGCCAAGTAGGAAATGATAGGGTTAGACAATAAATACTGAATTCATGAACATTTCTTCTTGTGACAATAGTTGTCATTTGACAGAAGCAACCTATTTAATGGAGAAACACTGTCAATCTGCTATGTAGTTGCTGAGATTTCCAAAGAGGTTGATGTGATATCACCCTGAATCATTCTTTTAAACCTCAAGGAATGCTGACAAATTTGCTATTTAAAACCCGAAGTATCTAATATAAAAAACTAAGTAATATTATTACCTCCACAACTGCTGGAAAGTTAGCAAATGACCTGTATCTGTACACTGTTTAAATGGATATTTTTATAGAATGAGTTGCCTGGGTGGGAAGTGTTGACTCTAATAGCAAAGAAAAGACATCTTTCCTTCTCTTTTTCTCTCCCCCAACTCCACTTTCACATGTAAACCTAAACTAATAAGTTTCTAAGTGCATAACCCATCTCTGCCAAGAAAAGTAGCTGAATAAGTTGTTGCTATCAGTAGGTTGCTCCCTAGCCAAAGTAAAAATTCACATACTGGACATATGGAGGGCCTGAGTTCTGAGTTGGTCTGACAGAGGTATCTTTCTATTCTTTGATTCCGATATTGACTAGAAATAAATTGACCCAGTCATCTCTTAGTTCAAGAAGATTAGGGCATGACATACAAAAAACCTTTAAAAATAGAGATAGAAATAAAAGCAAAAACAAGGACAGAGAAAGCAAATTTAGATGGTGAAATTGAAACAGAATTATTGAATCTCTAGAATAAAGAACAGGTTTTCTCCCCTGCTTGGTAGTTGCATCCTAATTATTTTTAAGAATTAAATACATTTAATTGAAAAAAATGTAAGACATTTGAAGAAATTGAACACTTGCAGCTGCTTCTTGGTTACTGAAGTTGATGGTACAAATTAGAGATATTACTGTGTGTTTGTGTGTGTGTGTGCGTGTGTGTGAATAAATTTCAACAACCTTCTGTCCTTTGTTCTTTTCAACCTGAAATTCCTAAACTGAAATAAAAGCAACCAAGAGTAGTAATTAAGTTTGTCCTGTACAAAACTGTGGAGGTGGGGGGAGTGTTTTCCAATAGAACTACCACGACCTTGGTGCCTTCCCTCTAGTGTGCAGTCAGCACCTTAATAGAGGAATAGCGGGGTAAAGGCCTAACAGTTACTTCCTTTGATAACAAGTCCACAGTCACTTCAATAGTATGATAATTTTTAATTTAATATGGTCTGTGCATTAAGCAATAATTTAACCAAAATCTGTCCAAGCATTTTCTGCAGGTGATCAGCTGCCCCATGCCCCGCAACGGCGGTTCTCAAATGCAGTGGGCCCTTACAGAGCAATCTAGTCAGCTCAAGTAGAAGCATTCTGAAGTCCCATCTATTGAGTTAAAAAATTTAAGAGATTTTATTCTGTGAGTCTGGGAAGGTGACCAAGGAATACGCATTTTAAAAGGCATCCAAGATGATGATGTCGTAAGTGATCCAGGGGAATATTTATTGGAACACAGTATTTCAGATTCAACTTTATCAAAATAAAAAGAGAAGCTACGGTTTGAGCTATAGTGTGTGGAGAATCTGCATTCTTGAGAAGCTGATTTTCAGTGTGCTGGCTGATAACAGAGAAAACAATTACAACTTTGCACTCTTCTAAGTAATTTCCTGCTCTTTAACATATGGATCCAAAATGCCATTAAACTACTTGCTAGCTTGGGGCAATTCCATATTGTTAGAAGGAACGTTCTTAGCACCGGTCCTCTTAGTGGTACATAGTGCAAGTATGTAGCAGTGGTATCTTTAGGTTATACCAAGCTGCTGAGATCAGGCTGCTAGCAAATGTGTTACCTTCTAGTGATGCATGTTTTCTTCTTTTATCCTGAGGTAGTTTAGGTCTTTGGAAATATGCATAAGATGTTAAGATACTTTCTCTCTTAGGGAACTTTCTGTCTGTGTAAATTATGCAGCATAAGTAGTTCTGATCTAGTGTTACTTGTGTAAAATGCTTTTATTTCTCACAAGTATTCATTTTTAATACTATTATTAACTAGATCATTTTTCTGTTCAAATAGTTTTATTTCCCTTTATAACAATAGGAGACTTCTCAAATGTCACAAGAAGCCTGGTTTGCTAACATCCTCCCCTCCGCCCTTTTTAACAGGACTTTTGTTGCTTCTAAAATCTAAATCATCAAATAATAATTATAATAATAACCGTGCCACAGAATAATCCATCAATTGACCAAGAAGACAACAAACAACTCCAGCTTTGAAATGTCTTTAAACATTTGGAGAGAGGAATGGTAGTGAAAAATTTGTCAAAATTATGCTTATTAGAATGCTTATGAAATAAGTTTACAAATTCAATCAGAACTCAACCAATTTTGGCAGTAGAGACATGCTGAAATTTGGGCTACGTGGTTTCGGGTTTTAAGTGCTCTGTTCAGGTACTGTGCGAGTTGCACCAGTAAATACAAAAAACGCCCTTAGCTGACCTTGAGGACTTCACGGATGGAGATAACAATAAGCCACATGAAGGACTCGGTGTGAGCAAAGCTCATAGGAAAAAATTCTCAGGGTTATAGTAGCTGGAATTCTTGGTTGCAATCTAAAACCAGTGTCCATTGACCTAATTAGAACAGAAATTTACTGGCACAATGTTGAATGTCATTGATAAGAAGAAAGCACTTTGTTCTGAGTTGATCAGGTGAAGCATATTTTCTTTTCTCTTTCTTTCTTTCCTTCCTTTCTTTCTCTTTCTTTCTTTCTTTCTTTCCTTTTCTTTTCTTTTTTCTTTTTCTTTTTTTTTTTTTTTTTTGACGGACTTTCGCTCTTGTTACCCAGGCTGGAGTGCAATGGCTCGATCTCAGCTCACAGCAACCTCCGCCTCCTGGGTTTAGGCAATTCTTCTGCCTCAGTCTTCTGATAAGCTGGGATTACAGGCAAGCGCCACCACACCAAGGTAATTTTTTTTTTTTTTGTATTTTTAGTAGAGACGGGGTTTCACCATGTTGACCAGGATGATCTCAATCTCTTGACCTCGTGATTCACCCACCTCGGCCTCCCAAAGTGCTGGGATTACAGGCGTGAACCACCGCCCCCAGCCCAGCATATTTTCTTGTGGTCATTCTTGTTGTTACTAAGCTAGTGAAGGAATCACAATGCTGAATTAGAAGCTGTCGTGCATATTTCATTTCTGAAGGATGTCAATGACATATATAAGACAAGGTCCAACATAGTCAGAGAGCAGCCCTCCTCCCGCATGCATGCCCACCTAATCATTAAGGCAAACAGGTCTTCTGTGTAGCTCCTTTTCCACTGATTCGTGAAGGCTACAGCTTTTCTTCACATTAGAGTGTTGATATGTAAGATGTCTTTTAAGCTATCTGGTAGGAAAAAAATACATAGATCAGTCTGGCAGAGACTTGTTTTTAAGTTGTTATAACTGATTTAGATTATATATGTCTCTTGATCATAATACATTTCATTCATTTCTCCTTATTTTGTTCTCACAGTTCTTATAACTCAGTCACGGATTTGAAGGGATGGGTTACTTATGAACAGAATTAAATTATGTCTTTTCCCTTACCTATGTCCATTTTATTACTTTTTTATTTAGGAAAATTACCTTCAAATAAGTTTATGGAAAAAGATTTCTGTTTTTCAGAAAATAACAACACCATAATAACAATAGGTTGTCAACATGACCTGACATTAAGGCATTAAGGATTTTAATCAAGAAGAGATGAGAAGAAATCATATTAAGGGCATACACACACACACACACACACGTGCACTCCTGCACCCTTGTATTTCACATGCCTCTTCTCTTTTTTGTTCCTTCTATACAGCTTGGAAACTTAAGGGTAGTTTTCCAAACAGCTACCAAGTATATTTTTAAACACCAGATTGAGTAAGAAGTAAGTCAGAGGAAGGGTAACATGTAGTGTGGCTCTTGTGTGTTTTTATTATCTGAACTAGTAGTAACAAAATGAATTCTACTCTGCCCACTAGCCCAGATATCTGAGTCACGTTTCAAAGGACTACAGGCATAAATATTCAGATGGGATATTGATAGGTTCTGATGCCTTAATTTGGGTCTGCTATTTAATTCAAGAACTGCTATTTAATTCAGTAAAGATGTAATCTATGAATACTATGAATCATTGATTTAGTAGATATATTATTTAATGTTCTGTAGAAATAAATTCTAATACTGCTTAGTTGATTTATTTTTCATATAGAATAATTTTCATACATTTGTAAGATAATGTTTGATGGGTTGTTTTTCTCCTAGAGGAATCATTTATATTTCTAATAAGATTGCTGACAATTCTTTGTTTTTCTATGACATGCAAAACATTTCACAAATTCTATTATGTAAAAGTTTAAATTATACATTCTACTGTTGGAGAAACCCTCCTTGAGGAAGGTAAATCAATGTATCACCAACATATGTTAGCTTTCATCTTTGCAACAAATTAACTCTCCATCATTCTCTAAACAATAAAAACATTCTAGTAAAATAAGCTAACTCTATAATTAAGATTCAATTCCACATGATTACATGTAAAATCATAATATATATAGCTTCCTATCACAGAAATATATACAAAACCAGATTTTTAAATTATAAAGTGTATAATTGATGTAAAATAGAGATTAAGCTGATATTAACACATTTAACAAATGCAAATTAGTTTTGGAAACAATAGAAAGTGAATGCTTAGGCTACAAAACTCTTAAAACCTTTTAGTATCTGCAGGTTCTAATACACCAAAGGAGTTCACATCACTTACTAAATGTGTGGAAATAAAAGTAGCCTTTGCATTATGAATTAGTTCACATGAAGCAAATCCCTTTTGATTTGTTTCATGAACCAATGGTATGTGCTTTCATCAATATAAAACCTAATTTATGTCCTCTGCTATGATACACACTTCATGTGATGGTCTACCATGCATAAAAACTTTAACCGCTGCAACTCAAGTACTATCTGATTCTACTGTGGTAGGTGAATTCAGGACAGACATTTGTGAATTTCAATTTTACGAGAATTACCACCACTGATACATAAAGGGACTCCAACTTCCCTTTGGTGCTTCACATTTGTATGCCGAGCCTGTTGGAAACAAACATAGTCAATGATATTTTCTCATTATCCTCAAGACATTTTTTTATTGCTCCTATTCCTTAACCTATATGGGTTTTAATAAAATGAAGTGATAACAGCCACCCCAGTGTCCTACAATACAGTTCAGTTAGCACTGATTCTTTGTGGCAATTTACCAGTCCCAGTGCTAGGTCATTTCATATCATTAGCTTTCTAATAAAAATACTCTTTAGTTGAGAAGTAGGTTAGGGGAAGCCTAATAAAAGAGCTGAGGAAAGAAGAGATAAAAGCATGAAAGCATCTGGGAATATACTAAAATTGACTGAATTGTACACTTTAAGTGGAAAAATCGTACAGTATGGGAACTGTTTCTCAATAAGTTTTGAAAAAAGCATAGAAAGGGCAGGAAAGTGCCCAGTGGCAGGAAGAGTGGAGGATTTTGGGAAAAGCCACAATCATTTCAGTAAATCATTAGTGTGAACACCTCAGGCTCAATTTATATTGTTCCTTTTCCAGTTTTTAACTATATGCATTACAATAAAAGTAATCAACTTTTAAAAGTTATATCACTGGTATATTCACTTCTTTAATATTCATTTTAGAGTTATTTGTATTGAGTATATAATAAAAATAGCAAATATTAATTGCTATAAATATATATTTTGAGTCTCAAACAAATTATAAAACTAAGACGATAATAAAGATTGGTCATTTTCTATCTTTCTCAGTTAAACAGTTCTTTAGTTTACTATTATATTCTTGCATTATAATTGTCCTATTTTTAACCCAACCTTTTCCAAAGTATTTTAAAAGGTCTGTCTTTTTATTAATGTATCCATTATTTTTATGTTTTAGGAATTAAATAATGATATGTGATTAAAGAAAAGGTAAGACATACAAAATGTGAATTAACTAACATGACTGAAATATTTACTTTAAGAAATAAAATGTGATGCCAACGTTTGTTACTTTGACTTTAAATTCAGTGTTTGCCCTTACCCAGCCTTTCTTTACTATTTTTTTGCTACTCTAGAAAAATTTTAACTGATATTTTTGTTAAACAATAACCTTTAGAAATTAATATACTGAAAGTTACAATAACTGTCAATGACAAATAGAAAAAAGTCTAAATATAAATTAAATTTTGCACTTTCTAATTATTAGTAATCTCATAAACCCCTGGTGTGGCTACAGTTTAGAGAATTACTACAGAGGGTTTGGATAGGTTTTGTATTTTTCCACAGTGGATTAGAGCGAAAAGTCCTTGGCAATTCTACAGTAACTCTGAAGAGGAGTACAAAGGTTCTCAAAAATTTTGAGTAATAGCCTTGTTTTGGTGTGTACATATTTCAGATACTGGAAGAAGTTGAAAATGCAGACTTAAAAATTCATTTGAACTCTGCAGGTATCTTCCAATGCTAAGACATTTCATTATGTATAAACCCAGTCTAGATTTCAATAACTTCATCAACACGTACTGAACCCCTGTGTCTTTTTTAGAAATAATGAATTTAATAGAGTATGGCTTTTTAAAAATTACTTCAGAAAGTTCAATATTGTCATTGCAAATACAAAACCATTGGTTAACTATTTAATGCTCAAATGAATTACAATATATCGTTTGCTTCACTGGATGCTGAGATATGTATCATAGAGAATTATGGCCACTGGGAATAATGCCTTATAATGGCATTTAAGCCAGGCTAGATTTTAACCCATTATCAGGATATTAACCTGAATTATGTGAAGGGGCTATTGTGGGTACCGTAAGGTAGAATGTATATTAATGGAGGCAAGAATTCCAATACATGATTGGATTGGATGCTTTTAAACACTTAATTTTATGATTTCATTTTCTCTGTTACATCATCAACTTCTATATTAACAGATAATTTACAAAGATAAGCATCTGTTAATCAGAGCATTTAGTGGAAGTAAGTAGACATGTCTTAATGCACATTCATTATCAGTCAGCTAAAAATGAATCAGCATGACTGTTCACAGTTCATGATGATCTAGTTAAACTTCTCTGCATCTATATAAAATGAATTTTTAAAGTAGATTATTTAAAAAGGATATTTGGAAGTGGCTATTTCAGAGGTGGCTTATAATCTTAGAGATTCTTATAATAATTATATATTTAATGAAAATATGGTACAATTATTACTGTAGCGGACACACCATCTGTTTAGCCATTGCCATTATAATGCCACTTAAAGTAAAATCAAAGGAACTAGTTGGCAGTGAAGTATCAGAATAAACTGTCTAAACATTATGCAACTTTATAAGTAACTATTTTGTTACTTATAAAGTAACTTTTTCATTACTGCAGTCAAAAACAACTATGCAATCAAGCATTTTGAAAGAAAAATCATATTTTGCAAAATAGTAACATGTACAAAACCTACCTGGTGCTTCTCAGCACATCATACAAATATCAATAACATTTTTTATAGTACACAGTGACTGTGGTACAGAAGATCACAAAGACAGGCGTTATAAAATACTTTAGTATTTTTTAACTGTTTTTGCTGCTTGTGGGCCTGGTGTGTGTGTGTGTGTGTGTGTGTGTGTGTGTGTGTGTGTATACAGAAAATGTCTTTTTTTTTTCTTGAGTTTTCTTATTACCAAAAGTAAAATTCCACAAAACGATTAAACTAAATTAGCTTATACTTTCTGAGAAAATAAGAGTAAAGAAGAGAGTCTATAATAAACTTAAAAAGATTAAAGCTTCAAGTGGAAAGAATTTTATAGTGGCATAAAAATGACATTCTGCCCTCCTATCATTATTCTCAAGTTATAATTACATTCTTCCCGAAACAAATGCATAATACTCAACTATACAAGGACACATACAATTTTTTTTAAATACTTAAAAGTGAGTAGCACTCTTACATACAGAAGCAATAGTCATTAGAGATATTGTGGTTTCGGTCCCAGACCACCACAATAAAGTCAATATCACAATAAAACAAGTAGGAAGCTTTTTGGTTTCCCAGTGGATGTAAAAGTTGTGTTCACACTAATAGTAGTCTATTGTGTCCTACAGCATTATGTCTAAAGAAACAGTTTAGATACCTTAATTTTAAATGCTTTCTTGCAAAAAATTATATATATATGAGCCTTCAGCAAGTTATAATCTTTTTTTCTGGTAGAGGATTGTGGCTGCTGACTGATCAAGGTGGTGGCTGCTGAAGACAAGGGTGGCTGTGGCAGTTTCTTAAAAAGTACAACAACAAACTTTGTCACATAGACTGACTCTTTCTTTCAAAACAATATGCCTTTCTGTAGCATAGGATGCTGCTCAGTAGAAGTTCATTCACAGTAGAACTTCTTTCAAATTTGCAGTCAATTCTCTCGAATTCTTCATGTTTCATCAACCAAGCTTATTTAATATTTTAAATATTTTGTTGTCATTTCAACAGAGTTCATAACACCTGTAGCAGGAGTAGATTCTATGCCAAGGAACCACTTTCTTTGCGTATCCATAAGAAGCAGCTCCTCATCTGTTCAAATTTTATCCTGAGATTTCAGCAATCCAGTCACATCTTCAGGCTCCACCTCTAATTCTAACTCTCTTCCTATATCCACTATAACTGTAGTTACTTTCTCCATGGTAGACTTGAACGCCTTAAAGTCACCCAATAAGATTGGAATCTACTTCTTCCAAGTTCCTGTTATTGTTGATATTTTAACTTGTTTCACAATTGCTCTTAACAGCATCTGGAATGGTGAATCTTTTCCAGAAGGTTTTTAATCTATTTTGCCAAGATCCATTAGGAGAATAATTATTAATATCTGTATTAGCTATGGCCTTATAAAACATATTTCTTAAACAATAAAACCTGAAAATTGAAATTACTCCTTTATCCATGGGCTTCAGAATGGATGGATGTTGTGTCATCAGGCATCATGACATTAATCTCCGTGTACCACTCCATCAGAGAGTTTGAGTGAAAAGGTGCATTGTCAACGAGGAGTAATATTTTGACAGGAAAGTTTTTTTTTGAGAAGCAGATCCCAAAAGTGGACTTAGGCTGTCATTTAGGCTTCGTTGTTTCATTTCTAGAGCACAGACAAAGTAGATTTATCAGTATTAAGGGCTCTGGAGTTTTTTGATTGGTAAATCAGCATTGGCTTTAACTTAATGTCACCGACTGCATTAGACCCCAAAAAGAAAGTCAGCCTGTCTGTTGAAGCTTTGAGGCCAGGCATGTACTTTTCTCACATTATGAAGGTCCTGGATAACATCTTCTTTCAATAGAAGGCTGTTTCATCTACTTTGAAAACCTGTCAATTACTGAAGCTTTCTTCATCAACGATCTTAGCTGGATTTTCTGGACAACTTGCTGCACTTCTAACATCAGCACTTTCTCCTTTATGTTGCACTTTTATGTTATAACGACAGTTTCTTTCTTTACACCTCAGCAGCCAAACTCCGCTAGTTTCCAAGTTTTCTTTTATAGTGTCCTCATCTCTCTCAGCATACATTGAATTGAAGAGAGTTAGGACTTGTTCTGAGTTAGGCTTTGGTTTAAGGAAATGTTGCAGCTGATTTGATTTTGTTTTAAGACTATTAAAGAAAGCTTTAATAGTCTTTTTTTTTTTTTTTTTTTTTTTTTTTTTTTTTTTTTGCCAATCAATGAGAGCTTGTGAGGTTGCTGAGGTTGGTTGGCCTTGAACTCTTGGCCTCACCTTCGCAAGCGCCACAACATCCGGCCGGAGCCACTTTGGGCCCCGAAAGCTTTAATAGTCTTAAAACAAAATTGCTTTATGACATATCTGTTATAAAGTTATTTTTCCTCCTTTATTCACTGAAGTAGCATTTTGGATTTCTTCAAAAACGTTTCCTTTGAATTCACAACTTGGTTAACTGTGGTACAAGAGGTCCAGGCATTATTCTATTTAGGTTTTCAACGTATCTTTCTCACTACACTTAATGACTTTTACAACTTTAATAATTTGCTTAAAAGTGAGATATCTGTGAAATTTTGTTTCACATTAACATTCAGAGGCATTAAAGCATTATTAATTGGCCTAAATTTAATATTACAGTCTCTCATAGAAGAGGGAAGCCGAAGAAAGTAGAGACAGGGAAACTGCAGGAACACACACAACATTGATCACAACTGGCATCTTATAAGATTTCAGTTCATAGTGCTCCAAAATAATTACAATGGTAACATCAAAGATCACTTATTAAATATCACCATAAGGATATAATATAGAGATTATCTCAATAGATGTAGAGAAGGCCCTTGACAAAATTCAACAGCCCTTTATGCTAAAAACTCTCAATAAATTAGGTATCAATGGAACATATCTCAAAACAATAAAAGTTATTTATGACAAACCCACAGCCAATATCATACTGAATGGGCAAAAACTAGAAGCATTCCCTTTGAAATCTGACACTAGACAAGGATGCCCTCTGTCACCACTCCTATTCAATATAGTATTGGAAGTTCTAGTCAGAGCAATCAGGCAAGAAAAAGAAATAATGGGTATTCAATTAAGAAAGGAGGAAATCAAATTGTCTCTGTTTCTTGCTGAAAGAACAAGAAAAGAGAAACACCATTTCAGGGCATAAAGATATTTGAGTAGAAATCAGGAAGTAAAATGTTTCTAATTCTATTTCACCAATGACAATCTACAGATATACCTAGACTTATGATGGCATTACTTCCCAGTGAGCATATTATAAATTGAAAATAACCTGTTGAAAATACATTTAATATACCTGAACCACTCAGCATTATTGTTTAGCCTTCCCTGTTTGAAACATGCTGAGAACATTTACATTTGCCTACAGTTAAGCAAAATCATCTGGCAACAGTACACTGAAGACTTTTGGCAGGTTACCCTTGTCCTTGCCTGGCTGACTGACAGCTGTGGTTTGCTGTGGCTGCCCTGCATGGCAGGACAGTATGTGATCTATGAGATACTATTATTTATTTATTTATTCAGTTTCTTCACTATTTTGAGAGGTAACTTTCAATACCTTTGTATTTTAAGCCTCATTTTCCATCATAACAACACACTAAAACTTCAATAGTGGAACATTATTTTATGATCCATGTATCAAATAATATGATTAAAGATTTTCAACTCATTTCATACAAAACTTAACAAAATGTTGAGTATTCATTTACAGAAAGAAATGTACCTTATATCTTTAGGTTACTACAATTTATTTAAAAGTAACCATTTAAGTGCTCAAAACTTGGTTAAATTCATTTGGTGATAGCCAAGAGAAAGCACATATCACACATGCCTAAGTATAATTTGTATTAAATATCAGCTTTATCATCTGATACAGGAGAACAATTATTCTGAATATGTGTGTATATAAATTTTGAAAACTCTATTTTGTTTCTATTGGTAAAATTTTGCAATTTGAATGCAATTGTGAGTTCTAAGGACACAGGTTTCATAAATTTTTAATTTTGTAGAAATATTATTTTTCCACAGAACTTGTGTCCAACAAAAATTTGTATTTATATAATCAACAATAAAGTAAATAATTTTAACTTCCATGTTGAAGTTTAAATCTTTGTTCATAATAACACTCACAATAATAAACACTAAATAATAAATAATGACATGGAAGAAATCAATCAAAGCGTATTTAGAATTAACTTACTGATTTTCAATTTAAACCATCTGAACTGACCTATAGAATCTGGCATCTATTCAATGGTGCAAAGTTCAACTTGTAATGGAAGGACGTATTAACAGCTAATCTTGCAATTTTAATCATGATCATAAGAAAACTTGAAATGAGTGAAATTAATTTGAGGCACAGTTATTTGATCTAAATAAAAAATTTGTACCTCATATAGTGATGAACTAAGTCAGCTTTATACACATGCAAGTGTTAAATTACAATCTACATCTCAATTATTTTCAAATATGTAGTAAATATATATTGATACATTGCCAGCAGATTTGAGTCTTCTGACTTTCATATAATCAGTAACTTCACTATAGCCCTTGGGGTAGAGGATAAGTGTCAAAGTTTAGGCCAATTTTTATTTGTTATCAAATTTGTTTAGAAACTAAAATGCAGTGCTAATGTTTAATTCACATGCGCTATTTCTTTTTTTACCTTGAGAGGCAGGGTCCTCCAAAACTCTGCCTCAGATCTGGCTTTCTTTGTCAACCACCTACTTTGGCATGCAAAAGGATTTATCAATCAAGATCTCCCTTTTCTTTTTCTTTTTCTTTTTCTTTTCTTTTTTTTTTTTTTTGAGACAGAGTTTCACTCTTGTTACCCAGGCTGGAGTGCAATGGCATAATCTCGGCTCACCACAACTTCTGCCTCCTGAGTTCAGGCAATTCTCCTGCCTCAGCCTTCTGAGTAGGTGGGATTACAGGCATGTGCCACCATACCCAGCTAATTTTGTGTATTTTTAGTAGAGATGGCGTTTCACCATGTTGACCAGGATGGTCTCCATCTCTTGACCTGGTGATCCACCCTCTTCGGCCTCCCAGAGTGCTGGGATTACAGGCTTGAACCACCGTACCCGGCCCAAGATCACCTTTTTCTATGTCTCTCACTCTCATAGAAGAGTAACTCAGGCACCTAAGTCTTCAGGTGATTCTAATCCAGATATTCTTCTGAACTGCTCGTGGGCTTCTGTATATCCAGCTTGAACTGGTCAAAAAAGTTCTTTCTAGGCAATATAGCCTTTGGTGTCTGGGGATCTATTCTTGGCCCACAAAAGACCACAACAGCTCTCAGGGCAGTTCAATCCACGCTTGACTATGCCCTGGTACCATCTGATGTCACCCCCACTAGCACTGCCTCCAATGCAGTCAGAGAGGTAAAATCTAGCCATTTTCCTCTCCATGGAAAACCTCTTCTCAACACATGCAAACCAGGATGCTATTGTATGCTAATGTATAAATAATACTAGGTATTTGTATATAAATCATGAGCATCTTTTCTCATTAATAAATTTGGAAAATGTGGTCTTTTTTTACTTAAAGTTTGGTGATGTCACTTGGGCTAGCTCTAACTTAAAGTTTGTGTTTGCAGTCAAATTAAACTCACATAAAACCAGCAGGGAAATAGTTCTGTAAAATCTTTGGTTTTCTGCTCTACCAAAAGGTAACAAAATGGCCCAATGGTCCCTGGTATAAATGTAAGGTCATCTAACAGTGAACAGTATGAAATAGAAATCAAGAAAGTAATCACATTTACAAAAGCTAGAAATAAAATACTTACAAATTAATTTAACTGAAAAAGGGGAAAAAAAATCTCTACAATAAACAATGTAAAGCATTGATCCAAGAAATTGAATACAAAGAAAACTAGACAATCCATGTTCATGAATTGGAAGAATCACTATTGTTAAAATGTCCATACAAAATGTCCTAAAGCAATCTACAGATTTAATATAATCTCTATCAAGATAACAGTGACACTCTTCACAGAACTAATAAAAACAATTCTAAAATTTATATGGAGAAACAGAAGAGCCATAGTAGCCAAAGCTATCCTAATCAAAGTGAGCAAAACTGAGGGAATCACATTGTTTGACCTTAAATTACACTACAGAGTTATAGTAACCAAAATGGCACTGCACTGGCATAAAAACAGACATATAGACCAATGGAACAGAATAGAATACTCGGAGATAAATACATACACATCTACAGTGAACTTCATTTTGACATAGGCATCAATAACTTACATTGGGGAAAGGAGTCTCTTTCATAAATGGTGCTGGGACAACTGGGTAACCATATGTAAAATAATAAAACTAGACACCATCTCTTGCAATATACAAAGATCAAGTCAAATGGATTAACGACTTAAATTTAAGACCTCAAACTATGATATTACTACAAGAAAACCTTGGGGACACTCTCTAGAATACTGGAATGGGCAAATATATCTTGAATAATACACCACAGGCACAGGCAACCAAAACAAAGATGGACAAATGGGATCACATCAAGTTAAAAGCTCCTGCACAGCAAAGGAAACAATCAAAACAGCGAGGAGACAACCAACAGAATGCAGAAAATATTTGCAAACTACCCATCTGGCAAGGGATTAATAACCAGAATATATAAGAAGTTCAAATAACTTCATTGGACAAAATCTAGTAATCCAATTTAAAAATGGACAAAAGACCTGAGTAGACATTTCTCCAAAAGAAAAGACTTACAAATGACAAACAGTTATGTGAAAAGGTACTCAGCCTCATTGATCATCAGAGAAATGCAGCTCAAAAATACCATATCATCTTAATCCAGTTAAATGGCTTTATGACATAGCTAGCCTAGAGTTAGAACCTGTACAATGCCATTTTATAAAGAGACAAAATTGTTTCTATTCTCTTCACAGGGACTGCTAACCTTGGTTTCTGTCACCTGCTAATTTACCTTGCAAAATGCAAGGAGAGGTAAAGCTGCATACTTGCTCTTATCTGTAACTGCCAGAATTGCTGGCCTCTGTTTACCGGTACTGACCAGAGTAAGCACCCCCAGATAATTCCATCCTGGTGCGAAGCAACTAAAAAATCTGTGGAGCCCACACATGTCCAAATAATATATAAACTGATGCTTATCTTAACTTCTGTAAACCTCTTAAGTGGCAATCGGAATAACAAAATTCCCCTAGCCCTTGGAATGTCTGGAGCCCCCTCACCCTCATCTCAGCCTAGGAGGTGATTTACAGTTATTCATCCCCATCTCCACTCTTTACCCCCACTCCCAAAGTGGTTTTACGGGTATAAAAAGGTCTTGTCACCCTTCTTTCTCTGCCATGGGTTGGAGAGACGTGAGTCCTCCGTGGTCGCTGGCAATAAACCCTGCAATTTGGCATACTTTTGTCTTGGTGTTGACTTTCTGTGCTCGGTGTGATATAACATTTTAGAGGCCCCAGAGAGATCTTTTATTTTACATCACCAGACAAAAGCCATTTCAGAGTTTCTCCCAGGCAGCCGCTCCCTCCTCGGAAGCCTCTAGGGGAGGCATCCCCTGAGCTGTCTCAGGGCCCTGGAGTGCCACTGGGGAAGAGCACCCACCTGGCCGACGTTCACCCAAAATTATTCAGGGTCCTAAAAGCCTCCGGAGGTAGGTTTGGTTTGGAATCTGGGAACTAGTTCAAGGGAAAGGGACCTGAGTCGGGGGACTGATGAGTCACTGGAACTCTGACCTGGCAAGCCTCACCAAGATGTCACTTGAGGCTTCTGGTGGCTGGCATAGTGGGTGCCAGCCTTCTGGTGGCTCTCATAGTAGGTGGCAGCCATCTGGTGGCTGGTAGAGTGGGTATTAGTGTTGGGTAGCTGGTATAGTGGGTATATCAGTGTTGGGTGGCTGGCATAGTGGGTGCCAGCCTTCTGGTGGCTGTCATAGTGGGTGGCAGCCTTCTGGTAGCTGATACAGTGGGTATGTGTCGGGTAGCTGGTATAGTGGGTATATCAGCATTGGGTGGCTGGCATAGTGGGTGCCAGCCTTCTGGTAGCTGGTACAGTGGGTATCAGCGTCGGGTAGCTGATATAGTGGATATCAGCTTCTGGTAGCTGGCATAGTGGGTGTCAGCATTCAATTGTTTTCCATAGCCTCTGTGTGAGTGAGTGTGTGTGTATATGTGTAGTCCCATGGCTGAAAGCTACGGGACTTGAGTGGGCCTCCACCTGCGGTTCCATGGGAGCATCATAAGGCATAATGGTGATTCACCTCAGAGCTGTCCTACTCGGACTTTCATCCTGAGGTCAACAGGCCTGGGGGGTTACACGGGTACACCTTAGCCAAGACGCACCTGAAAGACCCCTCTGGGGGCGTGGCTGGGCAGGCAACTTTGTGGTCTCCTCTGGGAGGCTCCCATCCTTTGTTCATCACTCTTGTATGTGGTTCTGTCTCATCTGAAAATTTGTCAGTCTTATTAGACTCCTGCTAGCAGACATACACTGGATGCAGGAAATTTTATTGATTATACCCCTGCAAAGATTACTCTCTTCTTCTTGCTCATCTTTTTCTTCTATCACTGAGGCCTCACTCTTTCTTCCTCCGCCATATGGCAAATAGTCTTAACTTTAGTTATTTTTATTCCTTGTTATAATTATTGTGGCCTGTAAATTCTCCCAGCAACCTCCACTGGGAAAAGAGTGTTTTTGCCCATGCTGGGTCTGAGTCCATGTCAGGAAGGCCATTGTGCCCTCGCCACCTCGAAAGTAGTTTCTTTGGGGTTGTAGGACAAAAGTCCTAGATCAGGGTCTACGAGTGCTCTTTGTCAAGCTAAAATGGAAAACTAGTGACTGCCTATTCTGTCAGAAACATGTCCAATGTTGTTATGGGCAGTGCCCAGTGGTGTATCACAGGGAGGCCCTACTAAAACCTGCTTTAGAGAGGGCAAAAAATTTGAATTGAAGGCTTTCCAAAATTGGCTATACCACCACAGAAAGAGAAAGACACAAGTAGTAAGCAAGAGTCCGGAGAGAAAGGACAAGAAAGCAAGAGAAGAGAGAGGAAATAAGGAAAGAGAGAGGAGAGAGAAAGCAAGAGAGAAACTAGGAGAGAGGAGAAAAGAAATAGGGAGAGAAAGAGGAGACAGGGAAGAGAGTAGAGAAAAAGGGAGACAAGAATTAAATGCTTTTCAGGGTCTCTGTGTCAAGGTGACCAAAAGCTGCAGGGGCTGGGAACTCGCAGCTGGCCTAGCGGCTTACAGCTTAGTTTTCAAACTGACACAAAAAGCGTTTTTTTTTCCCTTCTCTGCCAGCTGCTAGCCCCACCTGGCTTTCAGGCAGGCCACACTGCCTCAGAGTGTAGCATCTGCATCTAAAAACTGTCTTTAAGAACAGCTTTCTAACTCTTTATAGTGCAAATTATTTGTTAGCACAGCAATTAAGGTGCCCCCCACCCCCCATCACCGCAGGCTGCAAAATTGTTAGTTCAAGTCCTCAGTAAAGCCAGTCTTAAATTAGTAAAATATCTTGGAGAAAATTCAAAGATTGAAGAAAACGACCAAATGGGCTCGTCACAGTCCTGACCATGCACCCCATCCGATGCATGACGGAAAACTTTAAATTAGGGTTCTCTGGCCAGTATGGTGTTAAGCTAACCCCAAAGAGGCTTCGGACCCTTTGTGAGTTAGAGTGGCCAGTCTTTGAGGTAGGCTGGCCAGATACGGGGACATACAACCCCAAGGTAACTCAGGCTGTCTGGAACATTGTGTCAGGGTCCCCAGGCCACCCTGATCAATTTCCATACATCGATCAATGGCTGAGGCTAAACAAGCACCCCCCTCCTTGGTTTGAAAAATGTATAAAGTGTGCTGGACTTCAAGTTATGCTAGCAGGCCCAAAGAAGGGCCCCTCAGCACCAGCTGATCTTCCAGGCCCTGCTGAGGACCAAGAGTTGCCCCCACCATATTCTTGGCCCAGTACTAATGATCAGCCCTTATCTCCTCTCCACACTTGAAGCAGGGCCCCACACCCACCAGTGGTCCTTCCTCTCCAAGAGGCTCCCCCAACAGGAGAAAACAATTGGGGTCACCCATTCCTTGTTCACTTCTTGTCAGGTGACTTATATAATTGGAAGGTGATAGAAATTAAGGAGAGGACCAAAACAACAAGTGCTCGCACAAGCTTTATTAAGAGCAAAGAAAAATCTGCTGGGCTGCACCCAAAACTGACACGCAGCACCTGTGGTGTGGCAAAGGGAATTTTTATGGCCTGCAAGCTGGCAGATGCCTCCAGTTCTAGTGGCTGGGCAGGAGGGGAGGAGCTGGGAAAGTGCTAAGTTTGATAGTTCCTGGGAGGGCTGGGAACTGCTAAAATGGCAAGAGGGGGAGGATTAGAAACCTGCTGAGATAGAAGGTTCCCCGGGAAGGGGTCATGCTGGGAGGCTGAGGATCATAAGATGGTAGCAAGGTTTTACAATAGAGTAAGTTCTGTCAGAAAGCTCAACATCCCCCATTCTCTGAGAAGCCCCAGGTTTTGACAAGGCTCTTAAAATCTGTACTGCAGACTTATTGCCCCACTTAGAATAACTGCCAACAATTATTACTGAGTTTGTTCACCACAGAGGAGAGGAGTAGAATTAGACAAGAAGCCCATAAAGCAATACTTAGGATAAAAGAAGAATCAGAAGATGCCAGGGACAAATTAATGAACTTTTCCCTTCCACCAGGCCCCAATGGGACCCAAACACCGCAGCAGGCATGCAGGCTTTGAACAATTTTCATCAGTACTTGTTAGAGGGGGTTAGGGAAGTGGCCCACAAGCCCACTAACCACTCCATGGTAGGGACTGTAAGAATCAGCAAGCCATAAATCTGGCTTTTGTTTCCCAGTCTGCCTCAAACATCAAAAGACAATTGCAAAAATTAGAGGGGTTCCAGGGAATAAATTTAGCTCAGTTGTTAGAGATTGCCCAAAAAGTTTTTAACAATAGAGACACTTTAGAGGCCAACCAAGATAAGAGAGTTTCTAAGGCAGTAATAGCAGCTCTCCAGGAAACCTATGGAGATCAGGAAACCCGAGTTAACTCACGGGGACCAGAAATCCAGCAGAGAGGCTGCTGCAAAGTTTTAAGAATTTCCCTACTTTGTTTGATGAGATGCTAAGCCAAGACCTTGCTGATTTCCGAGCTGAGTTCCCAGAATGCACCCTGCTCCAATATGTGGATGACTTACTCTTGGCCACAAAAACCCAGGAGGACTGTAAAGAGACCACCCAGTCATTACTAAGAACCCTACAGACTTTAAGGTACCAGGTCTCAGCTAAAAAGGCCCAACTCTGCCAGCCAAAAGTTACTTACCTGGGCTATATTATAGAGAAAGGCATCCAGCTGAATCCAAGCAGTGCTGTGAATACCCACCCCCACCATGAAACACCAAGTTCGATAATTCCTTGGGACACTAGGGTACTGCAGGCTATAGATTTTGGGATTTTCTGAGATAGCCAAGCCCCTGTATGCCTGCACTGGAGGAAATCAGCCCTTAACATGGACAGAGGTACAACAACAGGCTTTTGACAAGCTCAAGACTTCCCTGAGTGCAGCCCCAGCCTTAGCCTTGCCAGACATCTCTAAACCTTTCAAGTTGGTTGTGCATGAAAAACAGAGAGTTGCTAAGGGGGTGCTCACCCAAACACTGGGACCCTAATCCCAGCCAGTCACCTATCTTTCAAAAGGACTTGATCCCGTAGCCTCTGGGGGGCCAGCTTGTCTGAGAGCAGTGGCGGCCACAGCCCTATTAATCAAAGAGGCAGACAAGCTGACTTTAGGGCTGGAGTTAAACTTAGTGGCTCCCCACGTGGTGGAGTCGCTACTTCGTGGAGCCCCCGGAAAATGGATGATAAACGCCACCACATTGCTACCTGACAGTGGGCCAGAGGAGCCAATTCATGACTGCCAACAGCCAATAGATGTCCTCCACGCTGCACAACCAGATATCACCAACATCCCCCTGCAGAACCCAGAAGAGGTACTGTATACAGATGGCAGCAATTTCATGGTCAATGGAGTCAGGTATGCCGGGGCAGCTGTGGTCACTCTAGAATGGGTTATCTGGGCCCAGGCTCTCCCACACAGGACCTCAGCCCAGAAGGCAGAACTCACATCTCTAATAAAGGCCTTGGACTGGGCAAAGAGAAAAACTGTCAATATCTACAGGGATAGCCGATATGCCTTTGCTACAGCCCATGTACATGGAGCCATTTATAAAGAGGGCTGCTTACCTCAGAAAGAAAAATCATCAAAAACAAAAAGGAAATCCTAGCCTTGCTAGAAGCTATATGGAAGCCCAAGGCAGTGGCATTAAAACATTGCAAAGGACACCAGAAGGGAGATTCACCAAAGGCAAGGGGAAATAAGGCAGCTGACCTGCAAGCCAAACAGGCAGCCTTAGGGCCAGTAAAACCTCTGCCTCTTCTTGTGACTCTGCCAGCCCCAAACCTGCCTCCTACCCCAACGTACTCACCTGAAGAAGAAAACTTTGCTAAATAACAGGGTGGATGACAAGATTCCACAGGATAGTAGATTCTACTGGACACAAGGATTGTGCTCCCCAAGGCTCTAATGAGGGCTACAGTTAAGGACATACATCAGGCCACTCACTCAAGACAAACAAAACTTACTAAGCTGTTGAGGGCCAGATACTACATTCCACATTTACATAAGATTGTTAGGGAAACTACCATTCTTTGTAATGTAAGCCACAGGGAAAATACTAGCCCAGGGAAACACTAGGAGGTAGATTTTACTAAAATAAAGCCCCCAGCTTGCTGCTATAGATACCTCCTTGTGTTCATAGACACTTTTTCTGGATAGGTAGAGGCTTTTCCTACTAGGTCAGAAACCACACTAGTAGTAACAAAAAGGCTGTTGCACGACCTGGTTCCTTGGTTTGGCTTGCCCCCGACACTGGGATCAGATAATGGCCCTGCCTTTATGGCACAAGTTTCTCAGGGTCTGGCCAAGGTCCTGGGCATATCCTGGAAGCTACACTGTGCCTATTGCCCCCAGAGTTCAGGGCAGGTTAAAAGGATGAACCGGACCATAAAGGAAACTTTAACAAAATTTATCCTAGAGACCGGTGAAAACTGGGTCAACCTGTTTCCTTTTGCTCTTCTCTGTACCCAATAAGAAAAGCTTTACTCCTTTTGAAATTATGTTTAGAAGGTCCCCTCCCTTACTTCCCAGATGCACGGATACCGTGCATGCTGAAATCCATAACCATACACTCCTTAAGTCTTTGCAGGCACTCCAGCCTGTTCAGTCCCAGGTGCACTCACTCATCAGGGGAGCTCGACCTACCCCAGAGGACCTCATTGACCAGCCGGTATACCCCTTCCAGCCGGGGGACAAAGTCCTGATAAAGAGATTCACTGCTTCTGGTCTGAATCCTCGCTGGAAGGGACCCTACACCGTGATTCTGGTAACCCCCATGGCAGTCAAGGTGGACGGACTGACTGCCTGGATTCACCATTCACACATCAAGAATACCCCCCCCGGATGCAAGATAAGAAATAGTTTCATCCTCAACGGACCCCCTAAAGCTAAGACTTTCATGCCGTTCACAGTCGTCATCCTAATCTCTTTAATTCCTGTAACCATCCCCCAAAAAGGGACCGCCCCCTTAACTCCCACTTATTATCAATAGGTCATCACAGAGGGTTCAATGGGACAATTTGTTAGTACTGTACATGGGGCTGGAAACACCCTTGTCAACTTAACCCTAGAGTACATTCCCAGAGATCCCATAACCTTCTCCCTAGACCTCTGCACTCTCTTAAGTGAGAGCCTAGATGCAAATACTATAGGACAAATGAAGATGAAAAGATGGGGCGGGGAAATGTGGTGAAAGCAAAGGAGATGGAGTGTGAGAACGTAGTGGCCAAAAAAAACGGCTTCAGACAATGCGACTATATCTATGCCCAGGGTCCACACCCGATAAGAGGTGAAATTCTCATAGCACCCAATACAGACAGACATTGCAAACAGGCCCCCATAATTATACCCCTATTAGTGGGACTTAGAATAGCAGGATCCACTGCTGTAGGAATATCTGCCTTAGTCACGGGGGACCAAAATTTCAAAAACTCTTTCACACCAAATAGATGCAGATATTACCCATGTGGAAAATTCCATCACCAAATTAGCTGAACAAGTAGACTTCTTGGCTGAAATGGTATTATAAAATAGAAGGGAGTTAGACCTGTTGTTCTTGAGAGAAGGAGGACTGTGTGTGACTCTCAGTGAGCAATGTTGCTTCTATGCAAATAATTCTGGAATTATCCGAGACAGTCTTGCAATGGTTAGGCAGAACTTAGAAACAAGAAAACACTTCAGAGAGGCCTTAGGAAATTGGTACCAAAAACTATTCTCTTGATCCCCCTGGCTGACATCCCTGCTCACTGAATTAACAGGACCCTTAGTGTTAGTAGTCCTAGGGTTAACATTTGGACCATGCCTTTTAAACATGCTCTGCAAATTTATCCAGGAAAGAATAGATTTGGTAAAATTAATAGTTCTAAGATCCAACTATGGGCCCCTGTGTCAAGAAGAGGACACCTATTAAAGATTTAATACATGTTATAAGAACGGGGGGAATGTGATATAGCTAGCCTAGAGTTAGAACCTGTACAATGCCATTTTATAAAGAGACAAAATTGTTTCCATTCTCCTCACAATGACTGCTAGCCTTGGCTTCTGTAAACTGCTAATTTACCTTGCAAAATGCAAAGAGAGGTAAAGCTGCATACTTTCTCTTATCTGTAACTGCCAGAATTGCTGGCCTCTGTTTATCAGTACTGACCAGAGTAAGCACCCCCAGATAATTCCATCCTGGCACCAAGCAACTAAAAAATCTGTGGAGCCCACACCTGTCCAAATAATATATAAACTAATGTTTATCTTAACTTCTGTAAACCTCTTAAGTGGCAATTGGAATGACAAAAGTCCCCTAGCCCTTGGAAAGTCCAGAGCCCCCTCACCCTCATCTCAGCCTAGGAGGTGATTTACAGTCTTTCATCCCCATCTCCACTCTTTACCCCCACTCCCAAAGTGGTTTTACGAGTATAAAAAGTCTTTTCACCGTTTTTTCTCTGCCACAGGTTGGAGAGATGTGAGTCCTCCGTGGTTGCCGGCAATAAACCCTGCAATTTGGCATACTTTTGTCTTGGTGTTGACTTTCTGTGCTTGGTCTGATACAACAGCTTTTATCCAAAAGGCAGGCTATAACAAATCCTGGCAGTAATATGGAGGAAAGGAATCTCCTGTATACAGTTAGTGGGAATGTAAATTAGCACAACCACTACAGAGAACGGTTAAGAGGTTTTTAAAAAAACTAATAATAGTACCACCCTAACAATCCAGCAATTCCACTCACATTTATTTACCCAAAAAAAGGAAATCAGTGTGTCAAAGAGACATCTGCATTCCCATGTTTATGGTAGCACTATTGACAATAGCCAAGATTTTGAAACAACCTAAGATTCCATCAACAAATGAATAGATAAAAGAAAATGTGGTAAACATACACAATGGGGTACTATTCAGCCATAAAAAGAATAATACCTTGTCACTTACAACAACATGAGAGGAATTGGAGGTCATCATGTTAAGTGAAATAAGGCAGGCAAAGAAAGAGAAACTTTGCTAAACATTAGAACAATTGAAGTCATGGAGACAGAGGGTAAAATGACAGTAACCAGAGGTTGGGAAGGGTAGTGAGAGATGGGGAGCAGTGGGAATAGGTGGAAGAAATAGAAAGAATGATTAAGACTTACTATTTGATAGCACAACAGGGTGATTATATCAAAATAATTTTATTACTCATTTTAAAATAAAGAGTATAATTGGATTGTTTGTAATACAAAGGAGAAATGCCTGAGGTGATGGATACCCCATTTACCCTCATGTGATTAACATGCATTGCATGCCTGTATCAAGGTACCACATGTATAATACACACACACACACACACACACACACACACACACACATATATATATATACACATTTACTATATAACCACAAAAATCAAAAATAAAATTTTAAAATAAAATAAATGTAAAGACAACTGTGTAGGTTTGTGTTGATCTATTTATTTATGTTTGCATGTGTTTTAGTTTTGTGTTCTTCTTATGCATGTACATATTTATAAATATGTACATATTTACATATGCATTTGTATCATTTATATGTATATTTTTATTTATGAATGTATGTAATGTATATACATACATCAATATGCTTTTATCCTTTTGGCTTACCTGGGAAAACATGCACTACTTTTTATTGTTGTTCTTGAAATATGAAATAATTTTAGAATAATATAATAAGTAGCTGTCAACAAATTAAATTTTAAAATCCCTGTAGCAGGTCCCTTCAGACCACTGTCTATATTTTCTATAGGAGGACTTATTAATGTCTATTTCTTGTATTGATTTGCTATTTTCACTTCTGATTCTGAATGATTTCTGGTGATGTTATGTATTTTACAAGCCACAACATGGGCCACTTCACAACTGGCTGTATAGACAGCAGGATGGAATAGTTCCTCTTTCCCTGTAGACCAGAAGAACTAGCTGTCCCTGGACTATTGTGTCTAAGGACACTTTGTAAACTCAGAAAGTGTCCTTGAATGGAAGACATTGCTTATATTATGTCTGCAAAGATTTGGAAAAGAGAAAAGATTTGCCACTATTCGTCTTTGATGTTTATGACTTAATCATGGATTAAAATGCATTTCACACACTGCTAGATGAGATCAAGGCAGAAGTTGTAAGTACAGTGGAGGTCTGCTAAAATACTATGGCACATTTTAAAATATTTTAAACAATGATATTTTAATTAAAAGCACAAGTAATCCAGAACAATACACATTCACATGGAATACTAAGGCAAAAACACTAAACCAAGAATATTGCAGGTAAAAATGGAATGTCTGGTCATCCTAACTGCAATGCATTTAAATATGGTTTTATATAAAATGTTTAGCTAAATATTAGTGGAATAGGTTGACAATTTAGTAACTATATCCATATTTTGATTTAATACATACTAAGGTATTCTGAAATTTTCTAGGCTATCAACCTGTTACATATTAAAATCTTTAAATATAGAAAGATTGCATTTTACAAAATATTCTAGTATCTTCCTTAAATAATTTGGAAACTATCTTCACAGAGCCACTGCCTTTATATTGACACTCTTGGGAATCCAAATCCACGTGGCTTTCACCACTGTATACACTTCTCATAAGTCAGACTGTGGCAGGCCAGGCCTCACTAACACGGGCCTCCGTAACAACTGTTTCAGCACTGACTGAGTGGTGAAGTTAAATATTAAAAGCTGGTAGAGGCTGTGCTCTTATACAGAGGCTAGAATGTAACAAAAGCCCACCAAGGGTTTTGCTCAGGCCTTTCCTGGGCTTTAAAGCATGACAAGGCAACAAAGAAATTATTAACAGGACCGGTTTAGGATTAAAAATGTTTCATTGTGGGTCTGCAGAGACTCCCCAGGCCTTCACAAACAAGTTTACTGGGGGTCAGGAGGAATTCTCCAAACCTTGATGATTTAGCAGGAGACAAGATAAGGGTAATCACCCCAGCACCTGGACCCATTTATATTAAGTAAATGTACTGAGGTTCCAGAGGAAGAAGATAATTACTCCTGTCTTTAGATGAGTTCACACTTACACGTAGACATATAACTTAGAAGGTATGTAAGTTGTGGACAACTTTCTAATTTTGAGTTGGTCTGGTGATATTTTCCAGACCTTCTCCCTGTACCCAGTTACAGAAATAAACTCCCCTCTTTCCCAGTTCATCTTCATCTCATTACTGGGGCAAAAATAAGCAACTTGACTCTAAGTTTGGTCAGGGAACAAGATGACATTGAACACAGGCGGGGTTGATCATGGTCTCGTTTGAGTTAGAGTGCCCTGTTCTCTAGGCCTCTTTTCTTAACACTAGGTTTAGAGTAATCCCCATAAAAATGAAAATAATAGCAAAAACTATAATGTATTCAAGTCTCATAGTTTCTCAAGTACTATGTTATCTAAACCATACACATGATTGCTTTTTTTTCTTGGAACAACCCTCTTGGGATGCTGTGATTAAAAGCAGCATACATAAAGCTCCGTTGGGAGAGTATTAGCTAGTTTGTCTTTACATCAACATCAGAAAAGAGGAACGCTTCAGGCAGCTGAGTGAAACTAGCGAAGGCTAGTCTAGAGCACTGAGATACTGTTGGTCACTTTCATCTTGTATGTATTCAACATCATGTAAGTGTCAATACTGAAGGTGAAAAAAATGGGAAAAAATTGATACTACCCGTAAGCATATGTTCAGTATGTCTGAAGATATATTCTTAAGACCAGTATTCTAGAGGGATGCTAAAATGTGCACACCTTTGCATGATTAGATATTTCAATTTTTAGGATCATAAGTCTAAAATATGTAGTGCTACTGAATTTAGAGAGATTTTCCGTAATACACAAATCAGCCTTAACCATCCTATTGCTATAGGTTGAGGAGGACATTTTAAATGTACGCATTCTCTAATCATTTCCTGTTTTAGAAGATAAAACTACCTACACCATTATCTATCTAGTCTTTTGTCCCTTTTGCCTTGACAGTAGCGCTCCACGGAAACATGATCTAGTGAACAAATGACAAGACACGTCCAGTCCTCATCATTTGAAATTTTTACAAAAATGCCTTTTTAAATAAATCATTCTTGTGGTTTAGGCTTTACCAATTTCAATGTCATTTCCAATCATAAATTTGCATATTGTAAGAATTGTCAGTTTGCTCGCTGTAAGTTTACTTATCTTCCAGCTAAAAAGTTTTCATACTTAAAATTGGCAAAAATTTTTCTGATCTGCTTCTAAGATTTTAAAAACGGGTGCTTATATATTCTTTTAAATGGTTGTAAGTTAAAATTCAGTGCAAAACTAACTAATAAAGCAAAACTAAAATATAGTACTATTATATATGATAGAAAACATACATTTTCTCTTAAAGGACTAATCATTATTTCATGTAGAAAGGTTTTTAATATCAATCTGCCATTTTGTCATAGAGTATCCTTATAATATCTGGGAATTTAAATATTAATTGACCACTTATATTTATCACCAGTCAGATAACTATTTGATCATAGTGAATTAAAGCAGTTTAACATTTACTTCTAAATATGGTTTGTAAATTGAAGCCAAATGAACTGTCATTTTTAAGGCTCTTATTAGGTATGAAAAACTATGCTGAAATTGAAATATCAGTAAGTCAAGATCTCAGCCTCAAAGTGGCTTAAAATTTCATGAAAAAAGCAGTAACATAGATGCACACTAATTAATATGTAAGCAAGATTTTTATGGTCACATCAAAGAGAGACAGGAAAGTTTATTTTCATGAACCAATAAGCTTCATTGAATAGATAACTTTTTAACGAGTGGATCGATGCAAAGACAAGAAAGACTATTTCAACTCATGGGCTAAGGCATAGAGACAAGGAAATACACAGTCTATTAAAAGTATTTCATAGCTTGTATCTGGCTTACTTAGAAACACAAAAAGCAAAGGAGAGAAGATCATTAAATGTGACTGAAAAGATAGTGTAAATTGCATTCAGCATGAGTTGGTTAGTGTTTGCCTCCCTTTATTTTCTGTGTTTGTTTTTGGAACATGTAAGGGGCAGTGAGGATAACCCTATTTTTAAGGATAATTTTGGTATAAAGATATCTTATAAGCATAGCAAACAGGTAGCGATCTTGCAGAATAACTATTTATATCCTTAAGTAGGACCATAGCTACTCAGGAAAAAAATGCATATTTTGTATTTTGATAAACCCGTGACATAGAAGCAAGAAAAATGTCAAGCAAAATGACAGTCATATGTATTGCTAAATTGCCAAAAAAGGTGAGAACAGCTTAGTGAACTATTTAATGATTAAGAAGGAAATGCATCTTACAAATTGTGTACAAAGATTGTTAGTGAGAGTAGCAGGGAAACTAATGATCTCATCATGGCAATGTCTCATGTCATAACGTGAGAAAAATTCAAGAAATTCTATAAGAAAATTATATCCCGAGAAAAAAGACATAAGAACGAGGATTATTGCTAGGGATAAACTGGCTAAAAGAGCTATAAAAATGAGGTCTCTACTAAGATTGAAGTTTTTTGCTAGTTATATATACCCTGTTTCTACTTTTTGCCTGTCTGGAAAAATTTGACCTAATTTTAATCTATTTTTAATTTTTTTTACTCCTCCATTTGTCTTCACATAATTAAACATGGGTTGTTATTTTATTTGGAAAATCAAACTGAATTTACTCTTGTAAGGTAATTGCCTCCAAGGATTGACAGAGTAAAATATTCTTAATCACTAACAGGTTTACAGGCAGTGATTTCCTTTATGTTGTTAGGCAAGACAAGAGTTTTGCCCTTCTAGACTACAAAGCAGTTAGCGTTAAAGCCTTTGAAAGCTTGTAGGAATGCTAATTAAAGTAATTATGACTTGTTTCACTTGTCTTGGTACACACATACTTCAATGAATTGATTGTGTGATGCTTGATTCTTCATGCAATCACCTGTATATTTTGTTGGTATTTCGTAAGTTGTTGTCATTTACAGCAATGGTTCTCAGTACCAGATGTATATTATGATAACTAGGGGCTTTAAAAATAATGTCAAACCTATCACAAATTAATTATTTGGGAAAGTCTGAGGATAGTACCTGAGAGCTAGTGTGTTTTGAAAGTATCTCCAAGATGACAACAATGTGCAGTCAGGGTTGAGAACGACTTATACGGAAGCAGTAAATACAGCACTAAAGAGCAAGGATAAGGTTTTGAGTTACACTGTATGAGTTCAAGTCCAAATATTGACAGCTATTACTCTACAATATGTTTATACATATCTTTATATATCTAATATTCATATCTATCTATATATTGAAAAGGACAAAAAAATGCTTAACTGGAACTTATACTTTTACCCAAAGTAGAATAAAAGGGACTTGCATATTTCTATCTGAAACAAGAAATTGAGCAAAATACATGTTATGATGACTCTCAAAACATTGGACAGAAAGTAGCAAAAAAATAAAATAAAAACAGTAATCCCTGAAAGACAGGAAACAGATGAATTGAATCCTAGAAGTGCTTCAGAATGATGAAAAGTGTCCACGATAAAGGGCAGGGAGAGTACCCAGCTATAGCCAGAACACAAAGCTGGGGGTCCAAGAAAGTAGAGGTGGCTGGAGATTAAACACAGATTATCAGAAAAGAGAGCTCCTCAGAAGAAGTCCAAATATACCCAGAGAGCACGCTCTGATCACTTGCTGATATTTATACAGAACATATCATCCAACAGCAGCAGACCACACTTTCTTCTCAAGGAAACGTAAACCATTCCTTAGCTAGATCACTTGTTACGTCACAACAAAAACCTTAACAAATCTAAAAAGATCGAAATTATACCAATATCTTTTTAAAACAATGAAATGAAACTAGAAATGAATATAGAAAGAAAATTAGAAAATTCATATTAAATAATACATTTCTTACAAACCAATGGATCAATGAAAAAAAAAATCAATGGGGAAGTCAGAATATAACTTGAGACAAGGGAAAATGAAACCCAACATACTAAAACTTCTGGAATGCAGCAAAAGCAATACTAAGAGGGAAGTTTACCGTAATAAAGCCTGTATTTAAAAAGAAGAAAGACTTTAAATGCACCTCAAGGAATGTAAAAATAAAATTAAATAAAAGTAAGTAAAATTAGCTGAAGGAAAAAAAATCAAACAGAAAAAGATGAAGCCTTTTTAAAATCAATGAAACTAAAATTTAGTTATTTGAAAAGATAGAACAAAATTGACAAAACTTTTTATGACTAATAAAGAGAGGAGTCAAATAAATAAAATTAGATGAAAGATGAGAAACTACAGCTGATACTACAGAAATTAAAAAAAGACCATAAAAGACTACTATAAACAAATATCTGCCATCAAATTAAATAGCCTGGAAGAAATGCAGGAATTCCTAAAAACATACAATCTGCCAAAAGTGAATCATAAAGAGATAGAAAATCATAACAGACCAATAGCAAGTCCAAATATTGAATGAGTACTCAAAAGTTCCTAATAGGACTACCTAATTATTTACATGATATTACATATGTGGTTATACATCTGTAATGTAACTATCTTATTAAAACACCTGGAATTCTGATTGTCTCCTCTTGAATATTTTCCAAAGTTTTTTTTACCCAGATTTTACAGTTTTCTTAATAAACTTTATGCATATTAAATTTTATATAGTTTAATTATTTTCAACAAGTGAAAGATAATGAGGTCTGTTGCTACCAAGAGACATTTAGAGCTTATATGAATAATTAATATCCAATTGCACAAATATGAGCCAACTGTTGAATTTTATCTTTTTTCTCTCTTCTCGAAATGACAAAATTGATTTAAAAACTGATTTTCTTTGTTTGATTGTGTTGTTTTTATTTTAAGCCAATAAGTTTTCTTTTAGAATTCTTTATAAGCCTTGGGTTTAATCCATCCATAACCGTCCGATAAAAGAATGATTCTTTCTGTTAGAATTAATATTTTATCCTAAAATGCTTTTTGGGAATAAGTTATTCGATTAGGTCTTTTCTTCCCTTATACTTAATTTTCCAATTGGCATGTATATTTCCAGCTTTTATTAAATATTTTGCAGTATAGGGGAAAATGAATGCATGTTTTATTACATTTAGAAGTAAATTTTGAGATGTTAGAATAGCCTAAACTTTGTGAACTAGGATGGACACATATCTTCTTTAATTTTTCATTCTTCCTTTTAATTTGGCTTGCCAAGGCACCAACCAAACCGAAATAGAACTGCACGTTTTGGTTGAGTGGCTGATCATGGTCCTGTTTTTATTTTATTATTTGGCTCATGGAAATCAATATTTGTAGTCTGAATTAGTCTGATCCAGTGATCCAATAGAAAACTATCCATTTACCAAGCCAGAGAGTTGATTGAAGTAGTCTCCCTTATCCAACAAGGAGGATGCCTCTCAAGACCTTTAGTGGATGCCTGAAACCATCACGATCCCAAACCCTATATATGTTTTTTTCTTACGTGTACATGCCGATGATAACCTTTATTTTATTAACAACAATAGATAATAATAAAATAGAACAATTATAACAATACACTGTAATATAAGTCATGTGAATGTGGTCACTCACCCTTTCTCTCAAAATATCTTCTTGTACTGTTCTCATCTATTTTCTAACAAGGTTTCCCTGTGGGTAACTGAAATCATGGAAAGCAAAACCACACGTATGAGGCCTTCTGTAAGTAAATCATTTAAATTAAATATGAAATTTTTAGTTACGTAAGTAGTTACATTAGTTGATTTGTTTCTTTTTCTAAAGTTCCTATAACTTAAACATGGAAATTTTATTCTTCTGTCAAGAACTGTTCCATGCATGCTAAAATGACTATTCCAAGCAGAACAATAAATTTTTAAATTTATTGTATACTCAGGCCAAGTCACTGAGTCTTCTCCTTTTCCGAATAGGAGGATGACAGAGTGAAGACTTCTAGATGGTGTTTTATTAGTAGAATAACTTAGATAGTATCTTTGTGGGCTGATTTGGGTGCGGGGGAAGAAGTCAACGTGAGAGTATTTGAATATTGCTGTGTCCACTTTATGGTTATTGGACATTTAAGTAGGAAGAACCACGAAGTCAAAAGAACGAGTCTGAGCTTCACTTAACTAGTCTGTGATCTTGGGAATTTCCTAAGGTCATTTCCCTAAGCTTTGCTCTTTTTTCTTTTTTTGTAAATGGGGATAAAAATGTCTGTTCTCGTGTACTTTCTGTGATTGTTGTAAGAAACTAACAAAGGAGAGATTCTTAAGGGATTTTTGGAAACGCTCCAAAACCACTAAAAAATTTGAATAAATTCAAGAATCTCTTTTTTCTCTAATACTGAATACCACTTATTTTTGTGCCACTCATTTTAGTGTAAAACAGCACTGTTTTATCGTGATGTTTACTTCTGTTACATAATGCCATGTGCTTGAATTAGTATCACCCAGAGAAAACTGAGCTGACTGAGGGTAATATATATATATATATATTAAAGCCTACGCAGCTAATAGTAAAAAATTAAAACTCTCCTTTATCTAGTTATGAAAAGTGAAGTCCTTCCGTATCTTTGTGAGATGATTTAGGTTTTAAGATACGTTATTTTTTCTTTCTCCTGTTTTCTCTATTTACCTTCCTCTTTCCTCTGATCCTGACTATATACTTAATAGTCATTCTTCAAACCAAAGAAAAAGAAAATCTCTTTTTTTATTTTACTACAGGGTTTGATTTGTCTCTGCCCAGTGCTTTGTTTATTTGCTTGATCTAGTGTCTGCATTTTCTGGCCAAACTTTAGTTTTTATGCCTTTTTTCTTATTTTTCAAATATTTTTTAAGATAAATCAGTTACTCATGGATAGAGTTTAAAATATATTTTTATATCTCACTATCAAAAAAAGTTTTCCTTACCTCAGTTCCAAAATTTCCACCCACTAGAAAGGAAAAAAAAGAAAGACAGGTTGTTGTTTTTTTCCCTTCTAGTGGGTGGCAAAGGCTTTGTTTTTTTTCCTTTTAGTGGGTGGAAATTATATATATACACTTTAAACTCTGGCATATGTGTGCAGAATGGGCAAGCTTGTTACATAGGTATACACGGCCATGGTGGTTTGCTGCTCCTATCAACCCGTCCTGGACACATACACCCTCAATTTTCATGCCTTTTATAATCTCACATTCCCACATCTCTGCTAGAAATATACTTAATATGACATGTGAACAATATTCTTTGAATATATTTTGAATTACCTCTTAAGCTTACTCAGCCAATGTTTTAGATTTGGTGAATGAACACAGATGCAATCTAGTCTTATTATTATAACTTTCTTCTTTTTTTTTCCTGAGGAGAGCCATGCCTATTAAAGTCTATGAAAAGCATTCTTGATCTCTCTAGACCAAGCTTGTCCAACCTGTGGTCTGCAGGCTGCATGTGGCCCACGACAACTTTGACTGAGCCCAACACAGATCTGTAAACGTTCTTAAAATATTGTAAGATTATTTTGTGATTTTTTTTTAGCTCATCTGTTATCATTTGCGTTCGTTTATTTCATGTGTGGGTGAAGACAATTATTTTTCCAATGTGGCCCAGGGAAGCCATGATATTGGAAATTCCTGGCCAGACCTGAGTCTTAAGCTTTTAGGCAATCTCTATAGGGCGGTTGATTCTCTCTACAAAATGTTGATAAATTTACTGAATTTTCTCTGATCTCCTTTCTACTTCTTTCATCCACTACATTTCCCTTCACTCCCTCTCTCCCTCCCTCCCTCCCTTACTTCCTCCCTTCTTCCCTTCCTTCTTTCTTTCCTTCCTGTTAAGACACAACAATGAACAATAAAACTTATCCTGGTGAGTAGGAACTACCATTATTTCTAAGATGTGTTTTTGAGAATGTGTGTGTTTTATTTCAAATACTCCTCTTTTTATTGTTAAAATTATATCAAATATTTTATTTAAAACTAAAAATGCTTCAGCAGAATGACAATTCCATCTTTGTACAATGGTACAGCAGTTTTTTTCAAGCCAATTCTGTGCCTTTTTAATATAATTTCCTTAGATTTTTGCATTCCTTTGTATTCTGTTACACTAACATTTCTCAGTTTCACCATGAACATTCCCTGACACAGAATAGGATCAACTATTTCTCTAATGAATCCTGATAACTTAGAGTGGACATATTATTCAGCAATTTAATTGTGTTACTATGAAATGGTATTCAAGATCAGATATTATTGCTTTCATATTCTCTCGGTAAGTAAAGTTAGAATTTTAAAAATCAGATATGCACAGTGATATTTTCAATTCACTTTGATAGTCTATGCTTTTTAACTGAATGCAGTATACAATCAAAATTAAAAAAAAAAACTACAGAAGTTATAAACACAGAACATGAATACATTTACAATGAATACATTTGAAAAATGTATTTCTTTAATAACAAATTAAGCTTACAGTAACTTTTTACTTTATAGAATTTAAAGATTTTTTAACTTTTTTGAATCTTTTGCAATAACATAGCTTAAAATACAAATAGATTTTACAGCTGCATAAAAATATGTTTTTCTTTTTAATCCTTATTGTATATGTCTTTATAGAATAATTATTCTATAAGTAAAAAATAAAAAATACAATAAAAATAAAGTTTTTTATTTTTTACTTTAAATATTTTTTTAAAAAAATTAAAAAAAAATTTTTTTTAAATAATTATTAAAAATAAAGACACAAAGACACACTGGCCTGGGCCTAGACAGGGCCAGCATCATCAATATCACTGTCTTCTACCTCCACATCTTGTCCCTGGAGAAGGTCTTCACCGACAATGACACGTATGGAGTTGTCATCTCCTGTGATAACAGTGCCTTCTGGAATTTCTCTTGAAGGACCTGCCTGAGGCTGTTCTACAGTTAACTTTTTCATTTTTTAAATAAATAGAAGGTGTACTCTCTATAACGGTAAATGCAAAACCCAGTAATATAGCTCTTCTTTATCATTGTCACGTATTTTATATTGTACATATTTGTATGTGTTATACTTTTATATGAATGGCAGCACAGCAGGTTTATTAACATCAGCACAAAGGCAAACACATAACTAATTCATTACATTATGATGCCACAAGGTGACTAAAATCTTTCAACTTCATTATAATCTTACGGGACCACCATTATACGTGTGGTCTGTTGCTGATCACAATGTCATTATGCAGTGCATCGCAGTATTGTTAACTGCAGGAAATCTCTACTTTGCCAACTGTGGTTGAAAACATTTTTCTTGAGCAAGGATCCAGGAGTCCTTGCCTGTAAGCTATGCTGCTGTAGCAGTTAGGACTACTGCTGTTATATTTTGTTACACAAAGTTTTCAATCTTATATACTAAAAGTTATTGATATTTTCCTTTATTGCTTCCAGATTTTAAGCAAAGAAATGCTTTCTCTACCCCCTCAGTATAAAGGAATTTTGTGCTTTTTTTCTCAGGTAATAAATGGTTTCAATTTTGCATTTAGATCTCTAATCAGTTAGGAATTTATTTAGTGTAAGTTACAGAACCAATGATATCTTTTAACCAATATTTATACACTTGCCTCAATATCATTTAACTTAATAATTCTTTATTCCCCAAAGATCTGAGACATTGTATTTATAACAAATTAAATTCCCACATCAATTTTTATAAATATAATTCTTCACAGTTGCCTGCATTTCTGTGTCTTTTTAAGGATATTTGCATAGCAAATAAATTTGGGGAACAGAAACATCTCCCCTTGGAGCAAAGAACTGGTATGGTTGCTTCTTACTATAAAAGATTTGGGTTCCCAAACTCAGGGTTACTCTCCTGTAGGCCAACCCCCTTTTGAGAGCAGACATCATCTGTCTAGTTTTATGTTGTTTTGTGGATACTGAGATTTGAGGAATAGACACAACTAATGCTATTGTGACTACTGCTATCACTGTAAGAAATATACTATCGCTCATCTCTGACTCAGAAGTCTTCTACTAGTATTAATGAAAATGTGGCAGGATTACTCATTAGTCTGAAAATAAGGTCACTACCTGTCATTGTGGTTACATATATTACTTGTGAACTTTGCTTTGCATTTTACTAGTTTTGTATAAGTCGGCAAATACTACAGCATTTGAATTCTAGAGACTTTATGGTAGGCCATGATGTCTTGTAAGGCTAGAACTTCTTCATGTCCCTGTTTTCAGATTTTCCTGGCTATTATTTATTAATTTAATTTTACTTTATTTTGTTTTTGAGATAGGGTCTTACTCTGTCACCCATACTGGAGTACAGTGGTGCAATCTTGGCTCACTGCAACCTCCACCTTACAGGCTCAAGAAATTCTCCTGCCTCAATCTCCCTAGTAGCTGGAATACAGGCATGCACCATCATACCCAGCTAATTTTTGTGTTTTTAATAGAGACAAGGTATCACCATTTTGACCAGGCTGGTCTCAAACTCTTGACCTCAAATGATCCACCCACCTCAGCCTCCCAAAGTGCTGGGATTACAAGCATAAACCACTGCACCTGGCTCTGCCTATTTTTTTATTTGTTTTTAAAAATATACTTAAAAAATAAACATAAAATATCAGAGGAAAACAATAATATTTTATTGCAGTCTTAATCTACTAAGGTAATTAATTATATGACATTATTATTTATGAAGTTGAATCATTCTAATAATCTGCTTAAATTCCCATTTTTTTCCAGTTTACAGTTGCAACATTTACCATAGTTTAAGAATTCTCATACACGTATTTACCCACTTCTCAAAATATTTTATATTATTTTATGTTTTTAAGTGCATGCATTGTATAGGTCTTTTACCAACACATAATACTAGTTATCTGTACTTATGAAGAAAACAGATTGTTATAATTTTTAAATATGTTACTTTATTGAATTTTCTCATTGTTCACAATATTTTTAATTGTTCAAGAACTTCTTTGGCTTTTAAGAAATATCACCATTTCATCTTCAATGGAGAAAGTTTTACATATCCTTTTACCAGTCATTTATGTTTAATTTTTTTTCCTTCTATAACTGTCTTGGCAAATTCTCCCCACAAAATGTTAAATAGTAATTATTATAGTGAGTATTCTTACTGTTTCCCTCTTTTTGGTAAGAATGTCCCCAATTTTTCTCCATTAATTATGATACTGCCCTTTGAGATCAGTATATGTAATACACAAACATTTTCATATACATAGGTAATCAAGCTTAAAAAGCATCTCTTTAGCCCTATTGACTACTTTAAATTTTCTCAAGAATTTTCAGTATCCATTGGAATGTTTCTTTAATTCATAAATATAAGCAATTTAAAAGGATTTCTATATATCAAACAAATTAAACAGACTGATATTATCTGAATTTCTAAATTTATAAAATTTGGTGGAATTCTTTTTTGAAAGTATGTAGGACTGATCCTACTTGTGAAGACTCTTCTGACAACGTTATCTATGTCTTTTAAGGATGTGCTCAGGGATATCATATTTTCTGAGTTCTTACATGATCAGTCTTTTAGTAGCTTTCATATGTAAAATATTCCTTGTCTAGATATCCAAATCTTGATACACATTTTATTTTTTTGAGCTTTTTCAGATATGGATCCCCTTTCGTTTTACTGAAACTTGTTGAGAAGCATGGTTTCAACCTCGTTTTGTTTTCTTCAGTGATTTTTTTGAGAGTTAGTTTTTGTTTGTTTGTTTGTTGTTTGCTTATGGCCCAGCATAGTTTAAAAAATATTGTTAAAGTGATAAAGTATAATAATTTTCCTAGAGTATATTTTGGGTCTGGCTTTTTGGGTGACTTTTCTTACAATTGTGTTTTTATAGGGAATCTTACATTTTAAGATACTTGTACACTCTGAGGGTTTCTAGTTTCTCAACTTCATTCTCTGAAGAGATGTGTTGATAGAAGACTTCCTTAGTCAGTAAGCAGTGGATCAGTGGAGTGTGAGACTGGGCTGTTCATTCTATCTGCAGACATAAGTGGACTTTGGGGATATCTAAAGGTGCAGTGTTCCTAGGAACAGCAGAGTCATAAATTCTAATCAGGTCCAAGGAAACAGCACACAGCAAAAGGCAGTAACTCAGAATAGACAAGTATGTGTGATAGGTTCCTGACTCTAGGGTATCTTAAAAACATCCATCTGAAAGAGAACAGGCTTTAAGATAAAAAGAAGCTAGGATTCCAAAAGTATATATGGTTTTGTCTACATGTTATCTAATGTACTGAAATCCACCATGGCTTCTATTTTTAGACAAATTCTGGTTTTCCTCAGTTTCTTAGGAGAGGGCAATGAGAAACTTTGCCAAGACATGATAGACATGATAATACCTTGTATAGAGACAAGAGGCTTCATGGAAGACGGATGAGCTGCTAAATCACTCTGACTACATATAAATTAAGCATTTTCCACATTCTGGAAGGCACTCCTGCTCTGTTTTGGCTGGCTTATACACACGCTCTCAGAGAGTAGATAGTGGGGTTTCTCCAACCTGAGTTTTTCAGAAGATTTGGGTTTTTTTTTGTGTCAGACATTGGCTGATCATTTGCTTATACTTTTATTCACAATTTCTCTCTTTTTAATTACAGAAATTGTGTCAACAAGTTGACTTAGACTCATGTAAATGATAATTCAAACTGTCATTAATATGTTTTGCTTTCCCCAAATGCATCTTTTAGACTTTTAGACCCTGAACCATATCTATGTTTTACCAAGGCACCTTAGCAAATTTTATTAATAGATTTTCTCTTCCATCTCCATTGAGGTAAGGTCCTTATGAAATATTCCTTATATGTATCTTGAACACTGTTGAAAATATTTTCTAAATTAATTGATGTGGTGGTCCAGAGAGAGACAAGAGGATCATCTCAGTGCTGTTTACTAACATTAATCTTACCCTACCTTGTTCCATCATGGAATATGCCACTATTTCAACATCTGTGGGTATGCCATATACAAAGTAAAATAAAGAGAAAAATTAATAAACAGGAAGAAATACTGATAGTTGCCACTTTGCTTGAATAAAATAATCCAGAATCAGTAAAATTTAGATCGAAACCAAGGGTAAGTTATGGTGGTAAACAGAACTGTCTCCCCAAAGATATCCACATGCTGATACCTGGACCCTATGAGTATGTTATGTTATTGGCAAAGAGGAATTAAGGTAGAGAATGATAGTACACTTGTCAATCAGCTGACCTTAAAATAGGGAGATCATTTTTCATTATGGAGTCAGGCACAATGCAATCACCAGGTTTCAAAAGGGAAGAAATGGGGCAGAAGAGGAGTAAGAGAGTTGTGACTATGAAAGAAGCACAGAGAGAGATACAACATGGCTGGCTTTGAAGGTGGAAGAAGGGGCATTGAGATAAGGAATGCCGCAAACTTTAGCAGGTGGAAAAGGCAAGGAAATGGATTCTCCCCTAGAACCTACAAAAGGGAACACACCCTGCTGACACCACGATTTACTCAACGTAGACCAATGTTGAATTTTGAATCTATGCAACAGTAAGACAACAAATTTGTGTTGATGTAAGCCACTTAATTTGTAGTAACAATAGAGAACTTAGCACAGTGTTTACTGATCTTCCTCAGTAAATGTTATTGTCCTCTAGATTTAAATTGTTTAATTGTATCTTGAGATGTTTTCTTTATGAAAAGTCATGTTTTTAGTCTTCAGTTTGTAGGTGAATTTAATCTTAATTATAATACTTTGGAAGTATAAATGCAACAAAATTGTTACCAATATTTACTTACATTTACTTTTAGTTTTTAATATCTAGCTTGAGATTCAAGTTATATATATATATATTTATCAACTTTTAGTATATAAAACCAGATTTTATATTTTATGAAAATAGCAAAATAGAGAAAATTATAACATCAAAACATACATATGAGGAAATGGAAAAATGCATGTTTAAATGTGAAATTAAAACTTTATTTAGGTCAGTCAGTAACAATTAGGTAACACAACTTATGTGGGAAATTTAATTTATGGCATTTATTCCTATTTTCAAATGTTGCTAAAAGCACTGAGGTGAAAATAACTTGCAAGTGTAAATGTTTTTTCTCACTTATTAGAACAAGGCCAAAGAGGGAAAAAAGAATACTTTCCATTACCTAATCTTTTCACAGAAGCAAAATCTTTAATTAGTGCTATGATAGTGTTGAATGCAATGAATATGTTATTAAAATTAGATGAAATTTAAATAACTTCGACATTTTACTTTTTGAAAAACTCCACTTTAAAATATATATAAAAGATAAAGGCTAACAAGAGTACATTGATAACACAGTTAGGCAATATTCTTATTTATTGTTCACTAATTTAAAATTTAAAATTTATCATATAAAATCAGGACATATTTATTATGTATTTTGTAATTACGTAATTATACAGGCTCTGGAGTCATTTGGCCTGGTTTTAACGTCTGTCTTCTCCACTTTCTAAATGCATGAGTACATCTGTGTTTCTATAAAACTTTATTTTTGGACATTGAAATTTGAAATTTATACAAATTATAAGTGTTGGGCAACATTATACTTTTATCGATTTTTTGAAACCATTTTAAAATGTAAAAACAATTACTATCTGAGTTGTCTGTGTATATGTTAGCAGCAGACTGGATTTAGCCTGCAGACTCTAATTTGCCAAACTTCACTTCAGAAACTGTATCATCAGGCTATTAGATTTATAGTCTGAAAGATCACCGACTTCCTTTTTTTTTTTTCTTAAAGAAGACTTTCAATAATAATAATTTTTCATACATCTTGTCCATCATAGACATGCTGGGTAGCAAGCACAGGTTAAGTTGATTATAGTACTTTTCTTAGAAGAAAACAGTCATTCTGAATATTGTATTAATGGGATTTCAACAAAAATGAGTCAGTGGCAAAGAGCTGAATCACCTCAGAAGACTGACAAAATCAAATTGCTTGGCTGGGCATGGTGGCTCACACTTGTAATCCCAGCACTATGGGAAGCCAAGGAGGGCAGATCACAAGGTCAGAAGTTCGAGACCAGCCTGTTTGAGACCAACCTGACCAACAGGGTGAAACCCCGTCTCTACTAAAAATACAAAAATTAGCCAGGTGTGGTGAGGTGCACCTGTTGTCCCAACTATTCAAGAGGCTGAGGCAGGAGAATCACTTGAACCCAGGAGGCCAAGGTTGCAGTGAGTCAAAATTTCACCACTGGACTCCAGCCTGGGTGATAGAGTGAGACTGTCTCAGAAGAAATATATGTATAATGCTTGACCTACAAACATAAATACTTAGCTCTGAAATGTTAAGACCCATTCCATTATACTGTGTCCCTGTAAGGTCATGGGTGCACCAGCTGATTCCACCAGGGCATTATTTTCTAAACATCATATAAGCTATTGCTAGAGTATGCCAAATATTTCCAATAGGTATCCTCGTCTGTGACAATAATATTACTGTTTTGAAATATACTACATTTTCAATGTACTTGTATTCAAACAACAACTCTAAAACATAAAATGTAGTTCTTACTCTTTATTTATTGAATACAGAAGAAATAATTGATTTGCAAAATTATGCATCAAACATGTAAGTGGAAAGTTGTGCTGCTTTTATATAATTTATACTGACCGGAAATGTTAAGCCTATTCCTAATAGTACAATCAAGATAATTACAACAAGCATTAAGCAGGTGAGATTTATAATTTCAAAATTAGAATGAATAAAATTCTGGAGGATCAAAGCAGAAAAAAATCAAATACACATATTTGAAATAATTTCCTGATTGAATAACAGTATCAAGATTCATATAAATATGCAAATAAATATTTATACAGCTCTCCATTTTAAATAGACAAAATATATATTCTCCACCTTAAATACACAAAATATTGATTGGCCATTATTAATACCCATTTTTAGAATAAAGCTACATTCCCGTTCTCTCTCCCTCTTTTTCTTCCTCTCCTTCACTCCTTTTTTTCCTTTCTTTCCAAAAAATAAAATAAAATAAAATAATAAAATAATAAAAAAGATACATATTACATGAATTAAGGATTCATGAAAAGCCAAATTCTCTAAAAGATTACTTGATGAAATGGACTATACTGTTAGTGGAGATTAGAATAAAGCTATATAATAAACATATTCATTTATTCTAGAAATAGCTATTGAATACTTAGTAAGACCAGGCATTGGATCAGATTTAAAAGATAGAATGCCCTTTGTCTTTTGCATCTCATAGTTTAGTAGGAAATATAGATTAGAAAAAAAATATCCAGGAGGAGACACTGGAATTAACATTTTGATGGTTGGATTGAAGCGCAGGTAGAAATGGCAAATACTGCAAAATGAAATATAACATATTTTTACTGAATATATTTCATGTTGTTAATTTTTCCTCTTTGAATGTTAGAGGTTTGCTACTCAAATTAAAGAATAATTCTACAATATAGAAAACACTATTTTTCAGCCAGGCGCGGTGGCTCAAGCCTGTAATCCCAGCACTTTGGGAGGCCGAGGCAGGTGGATCATGAGGTCAAGAGATCGAGACCATGGTGGTCAAAATGGTGAAACCCTGTCTCTACTAAACATACAAAAAATTAGCTGGGCATGGTGGCGCGTGCCTGTAATCCCAGCTACTCAGGAGGCTGAGGCAGGAGAATTGCCTGAACCCAGGAGGCGGAGGTTGTGGTGAGCCGGGATCACGCCATTGCACTCCAGCCTGGTAACAAGAGCAAAACTCCATTTCAGAAAAACAAACAAACAAACAAACAAACAAACAAACAAACAAACAAAAACCACTATTTTTTAAAGGACCAAGAAATGTTTCCACAATTAGTATAATGTCACAGTATCTTTCACTGTGATCTTTAAACTAAATAGCCAAATGCCTAAACATTCCCATATGCTTGATTGTCCTGCTAAAAAATGTTGTTGGTTGAATTCAAAACTAGTGTTTCCAGGACTCTTGTCAATAAAATTGACAGTCTAATTTTCAGTGAAAATGTAACTGATAGTGAGAAAGCCCTAAATTTTATTTTTAGTTCACTATCCATTTACTTAATATGTGTATGTATATGTATGTGTATATGTGTGTGTGTATATACACATATATGTATAATCTATTCCATGTCAAAAAAAGATCTATTTTTAAAATGTTATTTGCATAATATTGTGTAGATATTTTATGTTACATTGTTATGCAGTATTATTGAGTTGGTTATATTAATTGCAGGTTTCAATTATTACATAGTTAGAGCTTAGGGAGGCATGACCATGGCTTTAAATTTATAATGTAAATGATAGCATAAGTTATAAATATAGAGCTGACAAAAATAGGAGTTGCTTAATATGTAACGTTGAGAATTTTACTTTTCTGTTTTATTTTAAGGTATTGTGTGATCATGGGAACATAGCCCTATTTAAACATTGCCAAATTTAGTTGATATTGCCATTAAAGTGAATTACATATTTGAAGTACAATAAGATATAGATTCTTTTTTCCTTAATATTGGCCCAATTATATTAAAACAATATTTAGTAAAATTATGTTAACATGTTATTTCCAGTATTTCTAATGTGTTCACTCCATGTGTTGCAAATACCCCCAGCTCCAAAATAGTGTTTATCATTGCTTTAATAAAAATGCTAAAATTAAAAAATTTTCAGCCTATGTTGAATCCAACTAAAGTATAATTTTATTTACTAATTATTTATATATATATTGGTGTCCTTAGATTTCTAAACCCATGGCATTGAAACATTTAAACTCTTATTTCTCGTTCAATGACTAGTTTCAAATTACTTACTTTACAGAGAATAATCACAAATTAACATCTCATAGAGAAACTGTGTGGATTCCAGATACCCTATAACAAGGTAAAGAATCCCTTGACTTTATCTTCCTACTTCCTAACTCAATCTCTAGCATATTAACTTTTTTTTTCCAGAAATTTATAATGGGATTTTGATTATTTGTTTAGGTATGTTAAGGGGAGTCTAAATTGGATAGTAATGGCAGCTAATGTAGGATTTTCTTCAATAAAAATTGGAACTTCTGTTTACTCAGTAGTGAATATAGATTTGAATGATGAGAGCGAGAATTTATGGTTTGTGTGAAGAGGATGGTATGGGATTAGGCAATGAGTTTGGTTTTCCTCAGGATGCAGAGCTTCCTGTACTGAGGGCCATATGTAGCTGTCACCTAATCCTGCTTCTCAAGATCCATCTTCAACTGTGAAAGTCTTCTATGACATAATGTCCATTTCAGGGGACTGGATTTCTGGCTTTAATCTTAAAGAAAAGTGCTGGGGTGCCCCCTAGGTAGAAGCTCCATGGTCCACGGATTGGTGATGGTAGAACAGCAGCAGCAGGTAGGGGAAATCTGGCGACAGATGGAGGAAACCAGGCTTCTCCTGCAGCAGTCAGTAGAAGAGTACAGATTGACTGCTTGGGGAGTCTTGAGCCGTGGCCAGATACTTTAGTTATAAAACAACAAAAGACATTAAATCTTTTAGAGGAGAAAACAAGCAAGTAAAAGCTATGCTGAATCCTGTTGATTTCTTTTCTTTTGTAGATTATTAGGTAAATTTCAATGCATTCCAACTGTGTCTTAATACCTCCTAGGGATAGAGTTCAGATTTGGGATGAAACTCATACGAAATATGTTATGGAACACAAGAGAGATTAACAACACTCAAATGTCAAACGGGCCAAACCTAAATTGTCTAATTTTCTTATAAATACCTAGATCCAAGGATGGGTTATTTATTAGACAATATGGGCATTGCCTATTAGAAAAAGAAGTGATTAAATTCTCACTTTTTGTAACTAATAATATTTTAATGACAAAATACATGAAATTAACTTTCTCATTTAAAAGACAGTTTTACATTTCTGTTTTGTTTTTAGCACCTGTGTGGGCATTGGAGCACAGTCAGCCCAATTTAAACACTGCTACGTTTAGTTGATATTGTTATTTAAATTAATTACAGGTTTGAAGTACAATAAAGGCATGGATTAATTCCCTTACCCTTAGTAGTGGACAAATTATATGAAAAAAATGTTTAGTTAAACTATATTGAACCATTATTTCCAGTATTTATTACATGTTCCATCCATGATGTGCACTATCCTAAAATTAAATGGTGCCTGAGTGCAGTAGCTCATGCCTGTAAACCCAACACTTTGAAAGGCCAAGGCAGGTAGGATTTTCTCAATTGAGCCCAGGAGTTTGAGACCAACCTGGACATCAGAGTGAGACTTTGTCTTTAAAAAATATTTTTAAATTAGCAGGCAAGGTGGTATGCACCTGTAGTCCCAGCTACTCAAGAGGCTGAGGTGGGAGCATCACTTGCGGAATTGGAGGCTACAGTGAGCTGTGATCATGCCATGGCACTCCAAACTGGGAAACAGAGCAAGACTCCATCTCAAAAAATAAAAACAAATAAATCCTTATTTTTTTTTAAATTCTGTATAGATAATCCAAACCTCTTTAATAGAAATATGTTTTTGAGCAAAATAATGTATATCAATAACCAATGAAGCAAAAATTATTAGTGTGATTTTTTAAAGACAATTTGACAAAAATTAACCAGGACCTTAGATTTCCACAGCAAATTGTTCCCTGATATGAACTGCTTAAAAGTTCACTAGAGTAAAATTTATCTTGCAGATCCAACATAGGTCAGGACTGTTAAAACCTCATACAATTTTACAAATGCCCTGAAAAGTTAGAAAAATGAAATCCAAACAGCACCCATTTCAGGATAACATGTGAATTTTTATTTTTTAGTATTTAAATGGTTAGTAAGGAAGATAGTAGGTTGTAAGGTGACAATTTAAATAGCAGAAACTTTGAACACTAGATGCCAAATCCTCATGGGTCTCACTCTACATGGCCAGAAATGAAAATAGGGTAGTATGTTTATAATATTATCTTGAAATTACAGTGTTTTATATTTCCAGAGAGCAACCGTATCTAAACCATACAGCACTGCTGTGCATTAAGTAAGTATTATTATTGTCTTTTTGCTAAGGAAAAAGATGTTCCACAGATGTTAAGTGACTTGCCAGAGCCATACTGTATTACAGCTGCCAAGAAGGGATTGGGCCATGAAGGCCTTCCATTCTCAGGAATATGCTTAGAATCTACTGGCAGTTGAATCAAGACAGTAACTGTGCAACTATAATACCCTTCTTTTTGTGTTCACATTTAAAGAGCCTTAAAAGAAGATTTCTATTAGGCAATAATACTAAGAAGTAAAGGAATGTAGAAACAATGGGAAAATTGTCCTGCAATATATAAAGGATCCCAGAAACACTTGGATAGCACAGCACAGCCTGTTATAAAATGTAATACAACGTTTTCTTTGTATTTATCGATTGCTACTTAACAAATCATGTCAAAACTTACTAGCTTAAAACAATTGACTGATTGTCTCTTACGGCTTCTGCATGGTAGGAATTTAGGATGACCAGTTTTGGGTCAGGTTCTCGTGTGCCTTTGCAATCACATGGTGGCTGGTGCTAGAGCTCATAATGCCTAGCCAGGCATATCTCTTCCTTAATGTGGTCACGGGAGCTCTCTATGGGATCTTTCCACATGAGCTGTTTGGCCAGTTAGACTCAGGATAGACATAATACTTATACACTGGCTTCAAATAGGGTGTTCCAACAAGCAAGGCATAATTTGCATTGCTTTTTCTAACCTGTTATCAGAAACCATGCGGTGTAACTTAACGCTGCATTCTACTGGCTACAAGTGAGTCATGTCGCCCCCTGCTCATTCAAATGAAGGTACATAGGTGAGGATTTGGGGGTAAACATGTCATGGACCCATTATAGCATAGTTTGCAGAATGAAAACTATACTGCAACCATATTTGTGTAATAAAATCCACTATAACATCTCACAGAAATAATTACAGAAATGATTGCGGAAGACATTTCATGACTACAAAATACATGTGTCCAAATGACAATGGCAGATATGTAATTGAAGGATTCTGCCTGGAAAAAAGCCCATGAGGATAGAAAGCTTATACAAGTATCCTAACTGGACTGGGATACTAATTCCTTTGTAAAGATGATAGTTCAAAGTAGATTGTAGTGTAGGAAACAGGGCAGAAGTTGAAAGTTGTAGGAAACGGAGCTTTGGCTCAAAAGTGGTATTGATGGTGTTTAGTAGGCATTAAAAGACATTAAAATGCAGAAATGTTAAAGGAAGGTCAAAATAACACCTTCTTCTCTTGAAAGTGATTGGATGTATATTTTGGCATGTTCTATGAAATGTGAATTTCTGAATATAATCTGCTATCCACTAGACATTCCCTGATCTCTGCAACATTGCCTTCTTTTTTTTTTTTTTTTTTTTTTTTATTTATGGTTGTTTATTTATTTATTTATTTATTTTTAATTTTTATTGCATTATAGGTTTTGGGGTACATGTGCAGAACGTGCAAGATAGTTGCATAGGTACACACATGGCAGTGTGTTTTGCTGCCTTCCTCCCCTTCACCCACACTTGGTATTCATCCCCAGGCTATCCCCCCCAGCCCCCCCCGCTGTCCCTCCCCCATTTCCCCCAAAAGTCCCCAGTGTATAGTAGACCGCCTCTCTGTGTCCATGTGTTCTCATTTTTCTCACCCACCTATGAGTGAGTATATGCAGTATTTCTTTTTCTGTTCTTGTGTCAGTTTGCTGAGAATGATGTTCTCCAGATTCATCCATGTCCTTACAAAGGACACAAACTCATCATTTTTGATTGCTGCATAATATTTCATGGTGTATATGTGCCACATTTTCCCAGTCCAGTCTATCATCGATGGGCATTTGGGTTGGTTCCAGGTCTTTGCTATTGTAAACAGTGCTGCAATGAACATTCGTGTGCATGTGTCCTTAGAGTAGAACGATTTGTAGTCTTTTGGATAGATACCCAGTAATGGGATTGCTGGGTCAAATGGAATTTCTATTTCTAGGTCCCTGAGGAATCGCCACACTGTCTTCCACAATGGTTGAACTAATTTACACTCCCACCAACAGTGTAAGAGTGTTCCTATTTCTCCACATCCTCTCCAGCATCTGCTGTCTCCAGATTTTTTAATGATCGCCATTCTAACTGGTGTGAGATGATATCTCAATGTGGTTTTGATTTGCATCTCTCTAATGACCAATGATGATGAGCACTTTTTCATATGTTTGTTGGCCTCATGTATGTCTTCTTTTGTAAAGTTTCTGTTCATATCCTTTGCCCATTTTTGAATGGGCTTGTTTGTTTTTTTTCTGTATATCTGTTTGAGTTCTTTGTAAATTCTGGATATCAGCCCTTTGTCAGATGTGTAAACTGCAAAGATTTTTTCCCATTCTGATGGTTGCCGATTCACTCTAGTGACTGTTTCTTTACATTGCCTTTTATAGGAAAATTCAACTGATGAGTTCTCCCATTCCTAAAAATGACCGGTTATTAAGGAATGTGTAAACTCTTATAACAAGGTCCAGCAATAAGTAACCACAAAGAGACTGCTAATTATCATCACAATAATCATCACTCCTCAGAGACTTCATTGATCCCTCAGTTGCAATATAGATTTCCCATTGTGTGCATCTGGCGTCCTTCAAATGTTAGCAATTCTGAGAACTGTTTGTTTTTCTCTTTTGCCACATGGGAATTTTTATAATATTAAGGAGACATCTACCTTGTTTTACATTTTATTTCTAATTAATATTAAAAACTTTTCTTCTATTCTTTAAAGCATTAATAATCATGCTTTAAAATAATATGAAAAATTATAGAACATTTGTATAATTTTTATATAGTTTCCTTACTAATAAGATGAACATAGCGTGTGTGTGCATATATATATGTGTGTATATATATACACATGTATATTATATACTTAAGTATAAATATCTGAGTTCAGGTTACACATAAGTTGCAAAGAACAACTCTCTGGAGAAATTATCTTGATAAATATATTTATGAAACATCTCATCTGATGTTGGTACAATATGAAAGCCCAACGTTTTAGTTAACTGAGCTTTAGGTAAGATTTTATATGGCTACTCTAATGGCTTAAATAACCTTTTGCTTTTTTCAGGTCATAAAAACACATTCTGTCCCTGCAAATATAAATTATACAAATTTACTGTGATTCTGTGGGACAACAATCTTTTCAGGTCACTCCACTCATAATTACAACTCATTAAAATGTGCCAAAAAAAGGATAGAAATTTATTACTGCTCATTAAACCTGTAAAGACTGTGTTAATTAGATGTCAGGCTCCGTAACTCACATAAATGTTTGCTGCCAGTCTAATTTTAGAGAAAAAGAAAGTGAACTTTGGAATATTCTGGCTGGGATTTTAAAGTTGTTTTAAAAACATGTAGCTTTGGGGAGACAACAAATTGGCAGATTTCTTATGGATATACTCATCATCCACCATTGGCCTAAACAGATTACATAACTTAGCATAATATTGGTTGACCTTTAACTAATTTAAGTCTACAGTAAGTCTACAAGACATTTGCAGCATTTGCAAAAATTTTAAGAGTCTATATACTTTAAACACCTTATCATTTTAAATCAAGCAAAAATATTGTTCAGGGTCATTGTATTCAGAAAAGTAAGTATTTTAATTGAAGAAAAAGTGTTTCACTTCACATAGCATCCTATGTGAATATATATATATACACATACATACAAATATATAAAACACACACACACATATATATTCAGTATTAAATTCTTCTGTAAAAAGTATGTTTTGTATGGATAATAAAGATCTGTGTGAGAAAAGTAGGGCAAACTTGCAGGAGACTCTGACATTACAGATAACAAGGCTAGTAATATGATAATAAGCAAAGTATAAAAATGGCTCATTTTCTTTACCTAAAAAGCGGGTATAAAGATTGCACTATCGTGTTCAGGATGTATAAGAATTCTAGAGCCATAGACGTGTAAGGATTCAGGCAGAAAGAACTGTGAGTCTTTGAATTATTGGTTAAGTATTGTATGTATCTGACTTTTTAGACCTAGATATCACACATATTCTATCATAATTCCTTGGCCTTTTGTTTTGTCTTTCCTCTTATATCTGGAACAATTTGGGTACTCCTTTTTGCTGTTACATAAATAGGAATCTAGGTCAGGCATGGTAGCTCCTGCCTGTAATCCCAACAGATTAGGAGGCCAAGGCAGGTCAATAACCAGAGGTCAGAAGTTTGAGACCATCCTGGCCAATGTCATGAAACCCTGTCTCTACTGAAAATACAAAAATTAGCCAGGTGTGGTGGTGGGTGCCTGTAATCCCAGCTAGTTGGGAAGCTGAGGTAGTTATATGATCAGTTTATTAAATTTATGTATTTCAAACACGAACAGTTTTTGTACAATATATACAGTCACTCTCCAAGTGTAAGAGGCACAAAAAGGCCTGAGGTCACCTAAATATGAACACATAAACTTGTATATTTGCAGAATATTTCTGTAACTCAGCATGGCTGTCAGAGATGAAATTCATGCCTTATCTTATGTTTAGCATGATTTTTGTCAGTTTGAATGATGAAGATTATAGATACAGGCAGTGAACATGGAAAGACGGCAATCAACCATTCATTGGTTGAGTTTTTTTATGTCTCTCTTTAATTGTTTTGAGTATAAAGTAGGTGTATGTATCTGTGGGGTACCTAAAATATTTTAGTACAGGCATGGAAGTGTAATAATTACGTCACAGAAAATTGGTAATTTATCATCTCATGAATTTATGCTTTGTGTTACAAACAATCCAGTACTCTTAGTTATTTTTAAATGTACAATTATCATTGACTATAGTTCCCCTGCAGTGCTATTAAATACTAGATCTTACTCATTCTTTCTAACTATATATTTTTGTACCCATTAACCATCCCCACCTCATCCCCAACACCCCCTACCCTTCCCAGCCTCTGGTAACCAACCTTCTATTCTCTATCTCCATGAGTTCAACTATTTTGCTTTTAGATTCCACAAATAAGTGAGAACATGAGATGTTTATCATGATATTTTTATCATTGTTCAAAATGATGGACTTTAGTTCACTTGATTTTTTCTCATAATAATAATCTTTTTAAAAAAACACCTCGAATGTACATTATGAACCAACAATTAATTCTCCTTTATTTTAAAACCTGTTATCCTTTGAAATAATATTTTCTCTAAGATAAAAAAAAAGACAAAGCTGACAGCCACATGATTCTTTTTCTAAATTATTAAATTCCAGCATCAGGAAGTAATTAATTATCTCAATTTTTCATGATTTTATAATGAATTTATATAGTAGCATAGGCATGTTTTCTTGTTTTGTTTGGTCTTTAAGTTTCAAATCTGATTTTGGTTTTTGATCCCTACTTTTCCACTTAACCATTCTTGCAGAGGTCATCAGTGACTTTTCTGCTGACACAGTGGACCACTGAATAATCACAACCTTTATGTTACTCTACCTGACAGCATTATTTAATGCAGGCAAAACTCCCGATATGTGATATGATGTAACACATTGATTTACATAGGTTGAACCATACTTGTGTCTCTGGGATGCATCCCACTCAATCATGATTAATAATCTTTTTAATGTGTTGTTGAATTCAGTTGGCTAGTATATTCTTGAGAAGTTTTCTACCCTTGTTCATCAGAGATACTGGATTATAGTATTCTTTTTGTTGTTGTTGCATATCTTTGTCTGGTTTTGGTGCCAGTGTGATGTTGGCTTAATAGGATTAATTTGGAATTACTCCTTCTACCTCAATTTTTGGATTATTTTAGTAGGATTGGCATTGGTTCTTTAAATTTGGGGTCAGATTCATCAGTAAAAACATTATAAGTCCTTGGCTTTACTTTAAAGGAAGTTGTTTCATCATTGCATCTATATTGTTATTTTGGATTTCTTCATGGTTCAACCTTGGTACGTTGTATGTGTCTAAGAATGTGTACATTTCTTCTGGATTTTCCAGTTTATTGACATATAATTGCTTATAACAGTCTCTAATGATGCTTTGAATTCCTTTGGGATCAGGTGTAATATGTTCTTTTGATCTCTGATTTTATCTATTTGGATCTACTCTCTTTTTTCTTTAGTTTTCCTTAAAGATTCTTGATTTTATAAAAATATTTTCTAAAAACTCACTTTTTGATTCATTGATATTTGCTTTCCTTTTTGTCTCAATTTTATTTATTTCTGCTCTAATATTTATTATTTATTTTCTTCTACTAGTTTTGTGTTTGATTTGCTTTTGCTTTTATAGTCCTTTAAGATAGAGTGTTAGGTTGTTTATTTTAATTTTACTATTTTTGATGTGGTTGTTGATAAAAACTTCTAGAAATTTCCCTCTTAGTCTTGCTTTTACTGTGGGATTTGGGTATGTTGTTCTTCTATTTTCATTAGTTTCAAGCATTTTCATTTTATTAAATTTCTACATAGATTTAGTGGTTGACCAGGAACATATTATTTCATTTCCACATGTTTGTATAATTTCCAGAGTTATTCTCGTTGTTGATTTCTAGTTTTATTCCATTGTAGTCAGGAAAGATACTTAATATAATTTCAAATTTTTGTATTTTTGATACTTGCTGTGTGGTGTAATATATGGTGTATACTTGAGAATGTTCCACGTGCTGAGGAGAATAATGTGTATTCAAGAGTTGTTGGATGAAATCTTCCTAAATGTCTATTTGGTCCATTTGCTCAACAGTACATATTAAGTCTGATGTTTCCCTTTTTGATGTTCAGTCTAGATGTCCTCTCCAGTACGAAGGTGGTGTGTAAAACACCCTCATTATTATTGTATTAGAATCTATCGCTTTTGCAGCTCTAATAATATTTGGTTTATATGTCTGAATGCTCCAACATTGAGTGCATATATATTTACAATTGTTATATCCTCTAGATAAATTGACTCCTTTATCATTATATAATTACTATACTTATTTCTTTTAAATTTTATTTTTGGTTTGTGGGTACAGTCAAAGTTTGTAACATAGGTAAACATGTGTTATGGGGGTTTATTGTACATATTTTTTATCAGCCAGATATTAAGCCCAGTACCCAATATTTATCTTTTCTGGTCCTCTCTTTTGTCCTTCCCTGCCCCTCAAATAGATCTTATTTACCTCCTAGTCATAAGTAAGAACATGCAGTATTTGGTTTTCTGTTCCTGCATTGGTTTGCTAAGGATAACAGCCTCCAGCTCCATCCATGTTCCTCCAAAAAACTTTTTATGGCTATATTTAGTATATTTTCTTTATCAAGTCTATCATTGATGAGCATGTAGGTTGATTCCGTGTCTTTGTTATTGTAAGTAGAATTACAATGGATGTTTGCATGCATGTGTCTTTATGGTAGAATGATTTCTATTCCTCTGGGTGTATACCCTGCAATGGGATCCCTAGGTCAAATGGTAGTTATGCTTTTACCTCTTTGAGGAATCACCATACTGCTTTCCACAATGGTTGAACTTATTTACACTCCCACCAACAATGTATACATGATCGCTTTTCTCTGAAACCTTGCCAAAAATTGTTTTTGACTTCTTAATAATAGTTCTTCTGATTTGTATGAAATGGCATTTCATTGTGGTTTAGATTTGCATTTCTCTAATGATCAATGATGTTGGGCTTTTGATCATATGCTTGTTGGGTGCATATATGTTTTCTTTTGAGAAGTGTCTGTTCATGTCCTTTGCCCACTTTTTAATGGGGTTGTTTATTTTTCCCCTGTAAGTTTGGTTAAGTTTCTTATAGATGCTAAATATTAAACCTTTGTCAAATCCATAGTTTACAAAGAATTTCATTCTGCAGGTTTTCTGTTTATCAATAGTTTCTTCTGCTGTACAGAAGGTCTAAGTTTAACCCAATCCTATTTGTCAATTTTTGGTTTTGTTGTGATTTCTTTTGGTGTCTTTGTTTTGAAATCTTTGCTCATTTCCATTTCCAGGTTGCTATTGCATAGGTTGTCTTTCAGGGTTTTTATAGTTGTATTTTACATTTAAATCTTGAATCTATCTTGAGTTGATTTTTGTGTATAATGTAAGGAAAAGGTGCAACTTCAATCTTCTTCATATGTGTCTCCCCTGCTCTGTACAGCCTCGGACATGGTGCCCTGTGTCCCAGCTGCTTCAGCTCCAGCCATGGCTAAAAGAGGCCAAGGTATAGCTGGGGACCATTTCTTCAGAGGGTGAAAGTCTCAAACCTGGGCAGCTTCCACATGATGTTAAGCCTGTGAATACTCAGAAGTCAAGAATTGAGGTTTGGAAACCTTCACCTAGATTTTACAGGATATATGAACATTCCTGGATGTCTGGGCAGAGATTAACTGCAGGGGCAGAGCCCTCAGGGAGAACTTCTACTAGGGCAATGTGGAAGGGAAACACGGAGTTGTAGCCCCCACAGAGTCCCCTCTGGGGCAATGCTTAGTGGGGCTGTGAGAAGAGGGCCACCATCCTCCAGACCCCAGAATTGGAGATCCACAAATGGCTTGCATGGTCCACCTCTTAAAACAGCATGACCAGGATGTGAGATAAATAAATTCTGGCAAGGCTTCAGAGGAAAGGGATCACTTATACATTGTTGGTGGTAGTATAAATTAGTTCAACAATTGTTGAAGCAGTATGGTGATTCCTCAAATAGGTAAAAGCATAACTACCATTTGACTCATTGATCTCATTACTGGGTATTCACCCGGAGGAATATAAATCATTCTACCATAATGACACACACATGCAAATGTCCATGCATGTGTCTTTATGGTAGCAGGTCTTTATGGAAGGTACTCAACACCAGTGCATGAAAGCAGCTGGAAGGGGGGATGTACCCTGCAAAGCCACAGGGGCAGAGCTGCTAAAGGCTGAGGGAGCCCACCTCTTAAATCAGCATGACCAGGATGCAAGATATGGAGTCAAAGATTTGAAAGCCTTCCTCTTAATCAGCATGACCAGGACGCAAAATACAGAGTCAAAGGAGATCATTTTGGAACTTTAATGTTAATGACTGCCTTATTAGATTTTGGCCCATAACCTCTTTGTTTTGGCCAATTTCTCAAGTTAGAATGGATGTATTTAACCAATACCTGTGTAATCATTATATCTAAGAAGTAACTAACTTGGTTTTGTATTTACAGGCTCATAGGCAGAAGGGACTTGTCTTTTCTTCAATGAGGTGTTGAATTTGGACTTCTGGGTTGATGCTGGAATAAGCTAAGATTTTGGGGAACTATTGGAAAGGCATAATTGTGTTTTGAAATATAAGGACATCAGATTTTGGAGGGGCTTGGAGCAGAATATAGTTTGGCTATGCCTCCCTCCCAACCTCAGAATTTCATCTTGAATTTTAGTTCCCATAATACCCAATATGTCATGGGAAGGACCCAGTAGTAAGTAGTTGAATCATGGAGGTGGTTACCCTGTGCTATTCACGTGATAGTGAATGAGTGCTCATGAGATCTGATGGCTTTATAAGGGGCTTTTCCCCCTTTGCTCAGCACTTCTTTCTGCTACTTTGTGAAGATGGTACCTTTCCTTGTCTTTGCCTTCTGTCATGATTGTAAGTTTTTTGAGGCCTTCCCAGTGAACTATGAGTCAATTACACCTTTTTTCTTTATAAGTTACCCAGTCTTAGGTATTTCTTCATAGTAGTATGAGAACAGACTAATCCAATGGTAGTTTCTTCTTTATGGGCAATTGTGAATAGGATTGCCTTTCCAATTTGGCCCTCAATTTGGCTGTTGATGATGTGTAGGAATGCTAGTATAATTTTGTACATTAATTTTGTATCCTGAAACTTTGCTGATCTTGTTTGTCAGCTGGAGGACCATTTAGGCTGAGACTATGAGTTTTTCTAGACGTAGAATTATGTCATCTGCAAACAGAGATAGTTTGATTTCCTCTCTTTCTATTTGGATTTCCTCTATTTCTTTCTCTTGCTGATTGTTCTGGATAGGATTTCCAATATGATGTTGAATCGAAGTGGTGTTAGAATGCATTCTTGCCTTGTGCTGGTTTTCAAGGGGAATGGTTCCAGCTTTCGCTTATTTAGTATAATATTGGTTATGGTTGTGTCATAAATGGCTCTTATTATTTTGAGGTATGTTTTTTCAATACCCAGTTTGCTGAAAGATTTTAACATTAAGAGGTGTTGACTTTTATCAAAACCTTTCTGCATCTGTTGAGATAATCATGTGACTTTTGTCTTTTGTTCTGTTTATGTGATGAATCACATTTATTGATTTGCATATGGTGAATCAACCTTGCATCCAAGGGATGAAGTCTACTTGATCATGGGAGATAAGCTTTTTGATGTGCTGCTGGATTCAGTATGCCAACATTTTGTTGAGGATTTTTACATTGATGTTCATCAAAGATATTGACCTGATATTTTCTTCAAAAAAAAATTATCTCTGCCAGGATTTGGTACTAAGATGATGCTGGTCTCATAGAATGAGTTGGGAATAAGCCCCTCCTCAATTTTTTGGAATGTTTTCAGTAAGAATCGTACCAGCTCTTTGTAGATCTGGCAGAATTAGACTGTGACTTTATCAGGTGTCCTAGCTGGGCTTTTTTAAGTTAGTAGGCCAATTACTACTTACTCAATTTAAGAACTCATTATTTTTCTGTTCAGGGAATCAATTTCTTTCTTTCTCAGTCTTGGAATGTGTATGTACCTAGGAATTTATCCAACTGTTCCAGGTTTACTAGCTGTGTGCCTAGAGGTATTTGTAGTAGTTTCTGATGGTTGTTTACATTTCTATGGGGTAAATAGTAACATTTCCTTTGTCATTTCTAATTGTATTTCTTTGGATCCTCTCTCTTTTTTTTTAATCAGTCTAGCTAGTGGTCTGTTTCCTTATTTTTTTCAAAAAACTAACTCATGGATTCATTGATCTTTTGGATAGATTTTGTGTCTCGATTTCCTTAAGTTCCTCTGATTTTGTTTATTTATTATATTCTGCTAGCTTTGGGGTTGATATGTTCTTACTTCTCTAATTGGTTTAGTTTTAAAGTTAGATTTTTAATTTTAGATCTTTCTAACTTTTTAACATGGGGACTTAGTGGTATGAATTTCCCTCTTTATACTGCCTTTGCTGTGTCCCCAGAGATTCTGGTATATTGTATCTTTGTTATAATTATTTTCAAAAAACTTCTTGATTTCTGCCTTAATTTAATTATGTACCCAAAAGTCATTCAAGAACATGTTTAATTTCCATGTAACTGCATGAATTACAAGATTTGGAGCAATTTTCACAGTCTTAATTTCTATCATTACTGTGCTATGGTCCAAGAATGTGTTTGGTATGATTGCAGTTTTTTTATATTTGTTGAGGACTGTCTTATGTCCAATGATGTGGTTGATTTTGGAGCATGTGCCATGTGTCAATGAGAAGAACGTGTAGTCTGTTGTTTTGGGGTGGAGAGTTCTATAAAGGTCTATCAGATCCATTTGGTCTGATGTTGAGTTTAGGTCCTGAATATCATTGTTAATTTTCTGCCTCAATAATCTAATACTGTCAGTGGAGTGTTGAAGTCTCCCACTTTTAGTGGGTGGAGTCTTAAGCCTCACTGTGAGTTTCTAAGAACTTGCTTTATGAACATAAGTGCTCCTGTGTTGGATTATATATACTGATATTTAAAATAGGTCCTCTTATTGAATGTAACCCTTTTCCAGTATGTAATGCCATTCTTTGTCCTTTTTGATCTTCATTACTTTGAAACCTGTTTTGTCTGAAGTTAGGATTGCAATCTGTGCATTTTTCTCTCTTTCTCATTTGCTTGGTATATTCTTCTCCAACCCTTTATTTTGAGCTAGGAATGACATTACGTGTAAGATTGTTCTCTTGAAGACAACATACCATCAGGGGTCTTGTGTTTTTATTCAGCTTGCCACTCTGTGCCTTTTAAGTGGTGCATTTAGCCATTTACATTCAAAGTTAGTATTTATATGTGTGGATTTGAATCTGTCATTTTGCTGTTAACTGATTATGTTGGCTTGTTTGTGTGATTGATTTATGGTGACACTGGTCTGTGTGTTTAAGAGTGTTTTTGTATTAGCTGGTAGCAGTCTATATTTAGTGCTCCTTTCAAAATCTTTTGTAAGGCAGGTCCAGTAGTAACGAATTCCCTCAACATTAGCTTATCTGAAAAAGATCTTATTTCTTCTCCTTCATGTAGGAAGCTTAGTTTGTGTGGGTACAAAATTCTTGGTTGAATAATTTTTTTTTTAATGAATATTGATACAGCTTCCCAATCTCTTCTGGCTTATAGGGTTTCAGCTTCCCATTATAGGTGACCTGCCCTTTCTCTCTAGCTGCCTTTAATATTCTTTCTTTTAATTTTGACCTTGGAAAATCTGACAACTATGCATCATAAGCATGATCTTTTTGTGTAGAATGTTTCAGGAGTTGTCTGTATTTCCTGAATTTGACTGTTGGCCTCTCTAGCAAGTGCAAGATTGGGAAAGTTTTTACGCCTGATATCCTGAAATATGTTTTCCAAGTTGTTTGCTTTCTCCCCCTCCCTTTCAGGGATGCCAGTGATTAACAGATTTGACTTCTTTACATAATACCATACTTTTCAGAGATTTTGTTAATTCTTTTTTATTCTTTTTTCTTTATTTTTTGTCTGACTATCTTATTTCACAGTACCAGTCTTGAAGTTCTGTGGTTCTTTCCTCAGTTTGGTTTATTCTGATGCTAATACTTGTGATTGCATTGTGAAATTCTTGTGTTATTCTGCTCTGAGGGACTTATTATTTACTGTTTTATACCAGCTATTCCATCCTTCAGCTCCTGTATCACTTTATTGTGATTCTTATTTTCCTTGGATTGTGTTTTGCTATTCTCCTGAATCTCAGTGATCTTTGATCTTTGCTCTTATCCACATTCTAAATTCTGGTGACAAGCAGTGAGGGGACTTTGAGACCCATGGGAGATGGACTAGCCTCCTTTCCTTAGGTCAAATACAGATTGTTGGAGGTGTGGATGAGGCACTTAAAATCTTCACTGTTTTGTTAGCCTGAGGGTGGCAAGGGCAGTTCCACTGCAGAAGCAGTGGCAGAGAGGCTTTCAGTTGCCCCTAAGTTCTCTGGCTGGGGCATTGCCAAGTTTCTATGGTAACCGTAGCTCTGGCAGGAGGCCCTGGCCTGGAGGACCTTCTTGGTGAGAAGATAAGGGAATGGGCACCCACATAACAGTCTGGCCACTTTTTCATAGGGATGCTCTGGTATGTTTGGGGCTCGCTTATGTCCCTAGTCACTTTAAATTTTCTAGTACCCGCAACTATCACCAATGAAGCCCTTAAAAGAGCAAATCCTTCTGAGAGTTTTGTCCGAGAATGGTAGGGATCTGTTGCCAGCCCAAAGGCCCCTGTAGGGAGTAACTGGAGACCACAGTTGGTAGATCCTGCCCAGTGAGTAGGAATGGGATCAGGCACCCACTTAAAGGAGTTTGGCCAAGTTTTGGTGGAGAAGCTGTGCTGTGCTGTGCTGGAAAGTTCCTTCTGTCCATTGTCAATTTGTACTCTCCAGTGACTGATGACTGAAACAGCTAAGTCACCCAAACAGCAAAAATAGTGACCCACCCCTCCTTCTGGAAGAACCATCCCAGGGAGACTTTAACTTTCTGTCAGGTGGAGAACACCAGTGGTAGTGGCTGGAGGTGCTTGTTGGGAGTTCCCACCCATCAAGGAGGAGTGGAATCCAGGACCTGCTTAAAGCAGCAGTCTAGCCATGTTTCGGTAGAGAAGTTGTGCTGTGTAGGGGGATACCTTCTGCCCCCAATTGACTTGGACTCTCCAAAGCCTGAAGGCTGGAAGAGCTAAGGTGTCCAAACAGCAAAGATAGCAGCCCACCCCTACCATGCAGAGCTCCTTCTTAGGAAGGTGCAATGCCACTGGCAGTGGCTGGCTGGAATTTCAAGCCAATTGGCCTTAACTTGTGAGGTGTCATGGAATTGGGGCCTGCAGGCTGTCACTGCTCAGTCCCCTGGATTCAGCCTCTTTCCTAGAGGCACGTATGATGGTCTGTCATTCCACTTTGCCAGAACTGTGGCTACTTTTGCTGGAAAGCTTGAGTATCTAAGGCTCTGGTGTCTCAGTGTATACCTGAGAGGATCTTCTGTTGAGACTTCACATATCTCTGTCTGGCAGACTGAAGGTCCTGCCGGAGTGGATTGACAAGATCTTCTGACCCAAGGGTTGCAAAGTTCTACTGGAGGAGCATGGTTTCCTTGGGTTGGACATTTATTCACTGCTTCCCTGGGTGGGGGAAGTACTCCTGACTTTGTGTTATTCCCAGGTGGGCCATTGTCCTATCTTGCATTTATTCATTCTCGATGGATCAAGTTATTTCCTTGATTAGTCCTAGTGCAAATGCCCAGATGTTTCAGTTGAAGGTGTTGTATTTACTTGCCCTTTCTGTTCCTTTCTGTGAGAGTCATGCACATTAGCTGCTTCTTTTTGGCCACCTTGCTCTTTGTCTCTTTTTTATAGTTTTTCTATTGAAATCTATTTTATCTAATATGAGAATAGCTACTCTAGGTTTTTGGGTTTCCATTTTCATAGAATATATTTTTCTATCCTTTTGTTTCAGACAACATATGTCTTTATAGGTGAAATGAGTTTTTTGTAGGCAGCATAGAGTTTGATCTTATTTTTAAAGTCTCTTTGGCTCTTTGGTCTTTTAATCGGATAGTTTAGTGTATTTATATCCAAGTTTATTATTGATAGGTAAGGATTTCGTACTGCCATTTTGTTGTTTTTCTGATTTTCCTGGTCCTCTCTTCCTTCCTCTTTTCCTCTCTTTTTTATATAAAAGTGATTTTCTCTGGTAATATGTTTTAATTTCTTGCTTTTTAGTTTGTACGCATCTGTTATAGGTTTTGGTTTCATGGTTACCATGGGGCTTGCAAATAACATCTTATAATCAATTATTTTAAACTGATAACTCGGATTACAAAGAAAATAGGAGAAAAAGAACAAGCAAGCAAAAAGAAAACTAAAAATCTCTATACCTTAACTCTACCCCTGCTTTTTTGACTTTTTATTGTCACAATTTATACCTTCAAATATTGTCTATCTCTTTAAAAGTTTTATTTATTATTTTTGATAGGTTTGTTTTTGCTTTCCTACTAAAAATATGAGTGATTTACACACAGAAACTATAGTATAGACTATTCTGTATATGTCTGTGTACCTACTTTTTCCAGTGATTTTATACCTTCAGATGATTTCATGTTGCTTGTCAAATCCTTTGCTTTCAGACTGAAGAACGCATTTTACCATTTCTTTTAAGACAGGTCTAGTATGTGTGAAATCCCAGAGCTTTGTCTGGAAAAGTATTTATTTCTTCTTCATATTTTAAGGATAATTTGCTGGATATAATATTCTATGTTGAAATTATTTTGGCACTTGGTGTAAGGTTTCCATGAACAAGTCTCATGCCAGACATATTTGAGCTTCCTTATATATTATTTGCGTCTTTTCTCTAGCTGCTTTTAGAATATTTTCTTAATGCTTGACCTTAGAAAGTTTGCTTTTTGTTTTCTTATTTTTTCTTCATATTTCATTTTATTATTTCCAACTTTTATTTTAGACCCAGGTTATACATGTGCAGGTTTGCTACATGGGAAAATTGTATGTGACTGAGGTTTTGTATACAAATATCTCATCAACTAGGTAGTGAGCATAGTAACTGAAAGGTAGTTCTTCAACCCTTATCTCACTCCCTCTCTTCACATCTAGGAGTCCCTAGTGTCTGTTTCCATGATTCCCATCTTTATGTACATTTTTACTCAATGTTAAGCTTCCACATATAAGTAAAAGCATTTAATATTTGGTTGTCTGTTTCTGCATTATTTCATTTAGAATAATAGCCTTCAATTTCATCAATGTTGCTGAAAAGGACATGATTTTCTCTTCTCTGTGTCTGTGAAGCATTCTATGGTGTATATTTACCACATTTTCTTTATCCAGTCCACTGCTGCTGGGCATCTATGCTGATTCCGTGCCTTTTCTATTGTGGATAGTGCTGCAATAAACAAGCAAGTGCATGTGTCTTTTTGGAAAAAAAAAATATTTTTTCTGGCTATATACCCAGTAAAATGGGATTGCTGCATCAAATGGTAGTTTTGTTGTAAGTCCTTTGAGAAATTTCTAAACTGGTTTCCACAGTGGCTGAACTAGTTTACATTTCCACCAGCAGTGTATAAGCATTCCCTTTTCTCTGCAACCATATATCATATGGATTATGAGCATCAGCATCATCTGTTATTATTTTTTTGTTTTTTATAGTATACATTCTGGCTGGTGTGAGATGGTATCTCATTGTATTTTTAATTTGCATTTTACTAATGATTAGTGATAATGAGCTTTTTTCAATATATTTATTGGACATATATAGGTCTTCTTTTCAGAAGTGCCTGCTTATGTCCTTTGCTCATTTTTTAATGAGGTTATTTGCTCATGTTTGTTCAGTTGTTTATTCTTTATAGATTCTGGATATCAGACCTTTATCAAATGCATAGTTTTCAAATATTTTTTTCCCATTCCGTAGGTTGTTTACTCTGTTGATAGTATCTTCTAGTATGTGAAAGCTTATTGGCTTAATTAGGCTCCATTTACCAATTTTTGTTTTTCTTACAATTGCTTTTGGTGTCTTTGTCATAAAATCTTTGTGACATCAAGGGGATGTCCACAATGGTATCTCCTAGGGTGTATTTCAGAATTTTTATAGGCTTAAGTTTTATATTTAAGGCTTTAGTCCACCTTGAGTTAATATTTGGTTTTGTTGATCCTTTTTGTGGATGTTTTAGTCACAATTTTATTTAGCTTGGGTCTGGTTTTCATTATTTCTTTTCTTCTGCTAGCTTTGGGCTTCATTTGTTGTTCTTTTTCAAGTTCCTCCAAGTATGATGTTGGATTGTTAATTTTATATCTTTCTAACTTCTTGATGTAGGTGTTTAGTGTTGTAAAGTTCCCTCTTTACACTGTTTTGTCTATTTCCCAGAAGATTTGATATGTCTCTGTTTTCATTTATTTCAAGGAATTTTTAAATTTCTGCCTCAATTTCATCTTTCACCCAAATGTCTTTCAGGAGTAAGTTCAATTTTCATGTAATTGTGTGGTTATGAGATATCTTTTCTGTAATGATTTCTATTTTTATTCCACTGTAGTCTGAAACTCTGATTGGTATGACTTCGATTTGTGTGAATTTACCAATACTTGCTTTATGGCCAAGCATTTGGTCAATCGTAGAGTATGTTCTGTGTTCAGATGTAAAGAATATTTATTCTATGAATGATGAGTGGTAGGTTCTGTAGTTGTCTACTAGGTCCAACTGGTTTAGTGTTAAATTTGAGCCCCAGATTTATTTGCTTGTTGTCTGCCTCAATAAACTGTCAAATACTGTGAGTGGGGTATTAAAGTTCTTCACTATCACTTTGTGGCTGTATAAGACTTTTTGTAGGCCTAGAAGTATTTGTTTTATATATCCGTGTGCTCCAATGTTGAATGCATATACATTTAGAATAGTTAAGTCATCTTGTTGGATTGAATGCTTTATTATTATGTAGTATCTTTTTTTATTTTGTTTCTGTTGTTGGCTTAAATTCTATTTTATCTGATAAAAGAAAAGAGCTCCTGATCTTTTTGTTTTCTTTTTACATAATCAAATCTTTCTTCGACCCTTTACTTTGAGTCTATTAATGTTGTTACACATAAGATGAATCTCTTGAAGACAGCAGACAATGGGTCTTGTTTTTAATCCAAGTTACTACTTACTCTGTGTTTTTTAAGTGGTATGTTAAGACCATTGACATTCAAGATTAATATTGATATTTGAAGTTTTGATTCTATCATGAAGTTATTTCATGGTAGGTTGTTTTGTAGTTCTTTTTGTAGTTTCTCTAAAGAGTCTGTGTGCTATATACTTAGATGTGATTTTGTAGCAGCCAATCTTGTTATTTCATCTATGCATTTGGAATTCCCTCAAGGATCTCTTGCAAAGCTGGACTAGTCATAAATTCCCATAGCAAGTGCTTATCAAAAATATTTTATTTCTCCTTTGCTTAGGGAGCTTAGTTTTTCTGGTGTATGAAATTCTTGATTGGAGTTTATTTTCTTTAAGAATGCTGAAAATAGGCCCTGAGTCTCTTCTGGGTTGAGCATTTCTCCTGAGAAGTCTACTGTTAGCCTGATTGGTTCCCTTTGTATGTTATCTAAACTTTTCCTCTAGCTGCTTTCAATTTTTTTTTTTCTTTAGCATTTGCCTGAGATAGTCTGGTAAATATACACCTTGGTGATTTTTATTTTGTTTAGTATTTAGCAGGTCTTTGGATTTCTTGTGTCTTGATGTCTATCTCTCTAGCAAGATTAGGGGAATTTTCTTGAATTTTTCCCTCAAATATTTTTCCAGCTTATTTACTATTTCTCCTTCTCTGTCAGGAATGCAAGTAGTTCACAGGTTTTGACACTTTGTATCAGTCCATATTTCTAAGATATTTTGTTCATTAAAAAACAATCTGTATTTTTATCTGACTAGCTGGGTTTGAAAGCTCTGAAATTCTTTCTTTAATTTGGTTTAGTGTATTGGTTGCTTTGTAGTTTTCTATTATATTTTAAAATTGCTTAAGTGAGATTTGTAGTTCCAGGTGCTCTGATTGATTTCTTTTTAAGATGCCTACCTAGTCATTTCATGGATTGCTTTATAGGCTTCTTTGTGTTGATTTTCAACCTTATTTTGGAGCTCATTGAGTTTCTCTACAATCTGTGCTTTGAATTCTCCATTTATCATTTCTCTGGCTTCTTTTTTTGTTACCATTACTGAAGAGATAGAGTTAGCCTTTGGTGATGCCTCAATGTTTATATTTTTCAATGACAAATTCTCCTGCTGGTTTTTTTCATTTGCTGAGGATTGTGTTAGGTAGGTAGTATCTTTTCCTTTTGCTTACATATTTCTCTGCACTGCTGTCAGCAAGTTTTGTGTTAGGTTGTGTGATTTGACTTATTGATTAGTAGATGATGTTTACAGGTATGAGCCAGCTATTGCACACGCAGGTGAATATGTGTCTGACCTTTGTTTACTGTGAGGCACTCTCTGTTGTTTCAGGTGAAGAGCTGCACAGTGGAGTGCCTGGTGTCCTGAGCTATCTGTTCCATACGGGTAGTGGGACACAGATGTGCAGTGCTGGAGCCCCTGGCTTACCCACAAATATTCCAATGATGAGTGAAGGTACCAGCCTTGATGAAAGATACTGGTGAAGTGCACCGAGTTCTCTGCAGCAGTGGAGTGAGAAGGCTATATCGGATCCCTGTCCTAGATAGGCAGGAATCTAATACGTTTTCCTCTCACACCTCTGTTCCAGGATTCTTGACTCCTTGTTCAGACATACACTATAGTGTGTCTCCAGACTGCAATGTGGTTGAGGTCCACAAAAATGCCTGTTTTGTGACTCTCTGTGGGAGTGATTTGAGCATGTAACCTTGTCACCCAAGCTGATATCGACTGCTTTTAGGATCACTAGTTCTCTTATGTTCCAGTAACTGCTGTTTTGTTGGAAAAGGAACAGCTCCAACTTTGGGCCTGTGCACATAGGTGTAGGTCATGGTGGTGTACGTCAGTTAGAATGGACTCACCTCAGGCCCTGAGGGAATTGGTCAGGTGCCAGGCGATTTGAAATGGGGCAGGTAGTTTCTGAGTTCCCAGGCCTATAAATGCACCACTGTGCAGCATGTGTGGGTCCTAAATTGGCTGGAATAAGGTCAGGCTAGACCAGAGTTCAGGTGCTGGCTACAGTCAGGGGATCAGTCTGGTCACTGGCTAACCAGCCATACTCTCAGATACGGTCTCGCAGAACCCTGAGGTGGTGGGAGCCCCAAGGGAACATCACAGGCCTGTGGGCAATAAATTTTCAAAAGGGTTCTGGGCCATAGTTGAAATGTTAAGGAGGGAGCAGCATGACTGTGCTCTGTGCTTTTCAGGAGAGAAGGCAGTACACCTCATCTAGGGTAATGAAGACTGATGGCTGTGGGGTGCATTGCATGCTTGTACTTCTTTCCCACCAAAACAATGCTGAACATCACTACTGAGAACATGCAAAGCTACCAAGCACTGTACGTTCTCTTAAAATTTTGTGACAGAGGAATGCAAAGCTGTGACCCATCACAATTATTTTCATTGTGCTGGAAATTCAAACCAAACCAGTTAGCCTTGTGTGGCTCAGAGCAACTGAGATGAAGGTCTACCTTTCCTTCAGTTACTAGGGGAATGCAGAGCTGTGCCTACCTATAGAGCTCAGACAGCAATGGGTCACTATGTTGGAAGCTCAGAGTAGCTGGCCTTGCCTGTCCCAGAGCAGTGTGGGCTGAGAGGTCACGTTGTCTGCCCTCGGAGCAGTGCAGACGTGTGCCCACCTGCAGAATTCAGGTGGTGTGGGTGGCTGTGCTGGAAGCCCAAGCTGGGCTGAGCCTAAGTTTGGAGGGGCTGGAGAGGTGAGTCAGTCAGACCACTCCTCACACTGAAACTGTGGCCTCAACCAGGGCAGTGGCAGCTGGCACTGGGCGGCATAGGGATCCCACGCTTCTTGGGCTCCACACGGGCCTGAGTGGTACCTCTTTAAAAACTCCAGAAAGCTCTCTGAGTCAGCCTAGAGGTCTTGGGGAGGCTCAAGAGGGTTCTTCTCTCTTCCCCATGATCAGATTTGCTAAAGTCTGTGCAGAAAGTGTGGATCCCTGGGGACTTTTCTTCACTCACTCTTTCCCCATGTTAGGTGCTTCTCTCAGCTCCAGGCCAGTGCTGGGTGGGCAGCTGTATGGCTTTGCTCCTCTCTGTTCTCCGTGGATCCTCTCTGTGGATCCACTTCTTTGATGAAGGCTGATGTAGTCTTCAAGATGCTCAACTTGAAAAGCCACTATTTTCTCAACATTTTGTTTCCTCTCCATGACAGTGGTGCACTCTAGCTGCCTCTGATCAGCCATCCTGAACCCACCTTCTGAACTTTATTAAATGCCTTGAGGTAGTATTATTTGGGTTGGATCTGCCTGGTGCCTTTTGTCCTTCTTGTACCTGGATATTAATGTCTTTCTCTAGGTTTGGAAAGTTATCTGTTGCTGTTTCTTTGAATGAACTTTCTACCATGCTCTATCTCTCTCTGCTTGCAGCCTCTTTAAGGCAAATAACTTTTAGATTTGCTCTTTTGAGGTTATTTTGTAGATATTTTAGGCATAATTAATCTTTTGTATTTTTTTTTCATTTTTGGTCTTCTCTACCTGAGTATTTTCACATATTCTGTCTTTGAGCTAATTATTCTTTCTTCTGCTTGATAAATTCTGCTGTTGAAAGACTTTAATGAATTCTATTTTTCATTTTCCCAGTTGAACTTTTTGGTGCCCAGAATTTCTGCTTAATTTTAAAAATTATTTTAGTCTCTTTGTTAAATTTCTTTGATGAGAAATTTATAAACATTAGCATCGGAAATCAGCCAGGCAGTAGTGGCTTGATTTTAAAATGATGAAATTCTGAAATTCTTCTCTTCAATATCTTGAAATTCATTGAACTTCCTCAAGATAGTTATTCTGAATTTTTTATCTGAATAGTCACATATCTCCATCTCTCCAGGATTTGTCACTGGTGCCTTATTTAGTCTATTGGTGAGTTAATGTCTTACTGATATACTTGATTATTGTGGACATTTGTCAATGTCTGGTATTCAAGAGTTGGGTATTTATCGAATCCTCGCAGTTTTAGCTTGTTTGTAACCCATCCTCTTTGAGAAGGCTTTCCAAGAATTCAAAGGGAATTGAGTGTTGTGACCTAAGTCTTTGATTACTGCAGCTGTTTCAGCACCAGAGGGCTCCCTTAGCCCAGGAACACTGCAACTTCACAGACTCCCAAATGCACAGCATTGGTGGACTTCGGGACCATAAGGGCAAATTCTCTGAGTTACCAGGCAAAGTCTCTCAGTATTTTCCCTCTTTTCCCCTCAATCAGAGGTATCTCCTCATGGGGCTGCTTGGAGTCAGAAAAGGAGTGATACAGGCCCTCCTGTGGTCACCATGGCTGCCACTGCACAGCATTGTACCTAAACCTTGCAGGCCAGTATGGAACTGAGGCTCACCCAGTGTCTGTGACCACTATTGCCTGGCTGATGCTAATGTTTATACAAGGCTCGAGGCTACTTTAGTTAGTGGGTGGAAAATCCTACTGTGACTGTATTTGTCCTGTTAGGGTGGCAGCTTCCCTTCTGGTCGAGAGCAGTTTTAAAAATATTGTCCAAGAGCAAAGTCTTGGAACTGGGGACTTCAGGAGTCTCTCTGGTGCTTTATTTTACTGTGGCTGACTCGTACCCACATTGCAAGAATAAGTCCCCTGTACTCTTCCCTCTCCATTCCCCAAGTGAAAGGAGTTTCTCTCTGATTTGCATTCCCTGCATTTGGAAGAGGGGTAATGCAGAAACTTTTTGACTATACAGCTGATGTCACACCATATCCCACCTCATATCTACTGCCTCTGAGACCATTGCATCACTGGGAATTTTCCAAGAGCTTCAGTCTGTGGTCTGACAGCTTCTAGGCCAATTTAGTCATTTGGTGATGAAGCAAGGACTTGAGTTTCTTTGGCTTGGGTGGAGGATTTACCTTTGAATTCAATCTGATGTAAATACTCCTTCAATAGGTGCTTGTAGAAATCTGCCCTGTGCTGTGTTCTGCTATGACAGCTCTGAGTACCAATGTGAAATCCCACACTCCCCTTGCTCTTCCTCCCACAAGTACACAGATTCTCTCTCCACATGGCACTGCCTGGGATTGAGGGAGAAATGTTGCCTATTGTGCAAAGCTCTCTAAGCTCTCTTTCCTACCCTCTTCAATGCCTCTTTCCTTGATAATTACGTTACAATCATATACTGTGTTTGCTCAGCTGATGTGTTTGTTCATTTGTTTGAGTCTTATGAAGGTATTTTCTTGTGTGGATCCTTGTTCAATTTGGTATTCATGTGGCGGAATGATCACTGGAGGGTTCTATTTGGCCAACCTGTTTTGATTCCTCCCAGAAGACACTGGAAAGAAGTTTTTTTTGTTTGCTTCTTTTGTTTTCTTGAGACAGAGTCTTGCTCTGCCACCGAGGCTGGAGTGTAGTGGTGTGATCTTGGTCCACTACAACTTCTGCCTCCCAGGTTCAAGCAGTTCTTCTGCTTCAGCCTTGCGAGTAGCTGGGATTACAGGCACCTTCCACCATGCCCGGCTAATTCTTGTATGTTTTTAAGGAGAGTCGGGGTTTCACCATGTTGGGCAAACTGGTCTTGACCTTCTGACCTTAGGTGATCTACACGCCTTGGCCTCCTAATGTGCTGGGATTGCAGACATAAACCATTGCGCCCAGCCAGGAATGAGCTTTAGATACAACACCAAAGGCAGGATCATTAAAAAAATAATTAGTAAGTTAGAGTCATTTAAATCAAAAACTTCTGCCTATAAAAGACAAATGAGGAGATAGGCCACAGATTGGGATAAAAAGTATTTTCAAAAGACATATGTGATGAAGAAGTGTTATTCAAAATATACAAAATATTCTTAAGTCTCAACAATAAGAAAAACCTGATTAAAAAATGGGCCAAAGACCTTAACAGAAACCTCATATGTTAAGAATATATACATATGTCAAATAAACACAAGAATAGATGTTCTTCATCTTATGTTATCAAGGACATGAAAATTAAAATAACAGTGAGATACTATGTTACACAGCTATTGGATAGCCAAAATGTGCAACACTGCCAACATCAAATGCTGATGAGAATGTGGAGCAACAGGAACTCCCATTCATTTCTGGGAATAATGCAAAATGGTACCGTTACTTTGGAATATAGTTTGACAATTTCTTACAAAGTTAAACGTACACATAACTAACAGTCTAGCAATTGAGCTTCTGGATATTTACTTACGTGAGTTGAAAACTTATATTCACACAAAAACCTACACACAGATGTTTATATGAATTTTGTTTATAGTCCCCAATACTTGGAAACAAACAAGGTGTCTATTAGTAGATAAATAGATACATAATGATGCATCCATATTGTGAGATATTATTCAATGTTAAAAAGGAATGAACTGTCTAGCCACAAAAGATATGGAGGAAACTTAGGTGCACATTAGTAAATGAAAGAAATCATTATGAAAAGTCTTGATACTGTCTGGTTGTTTGTTCATGCCAGATCCCATGTTGAAATGTAATGCTTGGTGTTGGAGGTGCGGCTGATGTGAGGCAATTATATCATGGGGGTGGATTTTTCATGCATGGCTGAGTGCCATTCTCTTAGTGATGGGTGAGTTCTCACTCTGCATTCCCGCAAGATCTAGTTGTTTACAAATGTGTGGTGCCTCCCCTGCTTCTCTTGCTGCCATGCAATTTACCTGCTGCTTCTTCATCTTCCACCATTGTTGTAAGCTCCTTGAGGTCTGTCCAGAAGCAGATGCCAGCATCATACTTCCGTACAGCCTGCAAAATTGTGAGTCAAAAAAAAAAATCTCTTCTTTATAAACTCTCCAGTCTCAAGTATTCCTTTATAGAAACAACAACAAAAAGGGACTAATATAAGGCTACATAATGCAATTCTGATTACATGACATTCTAGAAAAGGCAAAATAGTTCAGTAATTGCCTGAGGTTGGGATTTGGATGAAGGGAAGGATGAATAGGCAGGACACAGAGTATTTTTATGGCACATAAATACTGTGTATGATACTATAATGATGCATATATGTTAATATGCATGTGTTCAAATCCATAGAATTTACAACACTAAGAGTGAATTCTAATATAAAATCGTGGATTTGGGGTGATTATGATGTGTCAACATAGGTTTTTCAATTGCAGCAAATGTACTAGTCTAATGCAGGTTGTTGATAGTGGGAAGGCTGTTCATATACAGGGCAGAAGTTATACTTACCTTCCACTTAATTTTGCTGTGAAACTAATACTGCTCTAAAAAAGTCTTTGGTTAAAAAAAATATGTGTATATTAGGCAGGTTCTGAGTCTATCTTTAATGGATAAGTTTCCCTCATCCATTAAAGGGGATAATAGATGAATTCACCTTACTGAGCGTTTATAGAGATTAAATCAATACATAGAGAGAACTCAGAAGATTGTCTGCTGTCTGGCACATGCTACTTACATGATAGCTACCATGATCATGGGGTTCTTACAGTTGATGTCACATTACAAGAGTGTGATGTTTCTCTGCTGTAAAGCAAGCATTGCACTGAACAGAGATATAAACAGGTATAGCCAACTATTTAAGGCTGTTGAAATATAAGCCAAAAAAATTACAATAGTGAAGAGATTAAACTCAACTTCAATAAAACAAAAGGCAGGAGAGTTTTTTAAGTTTTAAGTTTTAAGAGAAAGTTCCTTTGAAATTTATTCCTGAAATTTCAGTTTCCTGAAATATCTGTTTATGTGTTTATTTTTATTTCAGTGAATATTTGGGGAAACAGGTGATATTTGGTTCGATGAATAAGATCTTTAGTGGTGATTTCTGAGATTTTGGTGCACCCATCACTCAGAGTGTACCCTGCACTCGGTGTGTATTTTGTGGTATTTTATTCCTCACCCCCCACCCATTGTTTTCCCAGAATCCCCAAAGTCCATTATATCATTCTTAGGCCTTTGCATCCTCAAAGTTTAGCTCCCAACTTGTGAGTGAGACCATATGATGTTTGGTTTTCCATTCCTGAGTTATTTCACTTAGAATAATGGTCTACAATTCCATACAGGTGTCTGCAAATGCCATTATTTGGTTCCTTTTTATGACTGTGCAGTATTCCATGTTATATATAAATACCACTATTTCTTTATCCACTTACTGATTGATGAGCATTTGGGTTCATTCCATATGTTTGCAATTGTGATTGGTGCTGCTATAAACACACATGTGGAAGTACTTTTGTGGATAATGACTTCTTTTCCCCTCGGTAGATACCCAGTGGTGGATTTGCTGGATCAAAGTGTAGTTGTACATTCAGATCTTTAAGGAATCTCCACACTGTTACCTCGGTGGTTATACCAGTTTACATTCCATCAACAGTTTAAAAGTGTTCCCTTTACATCATATTTACACCAACATATATAATTTTTTGTTTATATGATTATGGCCTCTCTTGCAAAAGTAAGGTGCTATTACATTGTAGTTTTGATTTTCATTTCCTGATATTTAGTGTTGTTAAGTATTTTTTCATGTTTCGTGGCCCTTTTTATATCTTCTTTGAGAAGTGTCTATTCATGTCCTTAGCCTACTTTTTGATAGGATTGTTTGTTTCTTCCATTTTTGTTAAGTGCTTTGGTGTTATGTGGATTGGCTTGCAGCCAGGAGCTGTCACCTTCAATAGCACACCAGTTGCAGTAGTAGAGGGAGGATGAGGCATTTTCCAGGGCCACAGAGCTCCCAATAGATTATGCCCTTTGTCTTTGGCTACCATGTGGGGTAGAGAAAGACCATCAGATGAGGGTAGGGTTAGGCATGTCTGAGCTCAGGCATTCCTTGGGCAGGGCTTGCTGCAGCTGCTGTGGGGCAGGGACTGTGTTTCCCAGGCAAATGAAGTTATGTTCTCAAGGGAGTGTGTATGCCTCTTCTGTGTCACAGGTTGCCAGAGAAGTGGGGGAAAGCCAGCAGCCACAAGCCTCACCCAGCTCCTATGTGGCCCACAGCCCAAAAGGCCAGTCTCATTCCCACCATGCCCTCTGAACAGCACTGAATTTATTTCCAGGTAGCCAGTAAGCTGCTCCAGGCTCAGTACTTGCCCCAGGCCACAAGCCTCCCAGCTGAGAAAGCACAGGGACTCACAGTTCCTCAGCTGTTGCACAGAGCCTGCAGAGCAATCCACTTTCTTCAAAGGGTCTATGGATTCCCTCAGCTTTCCTGGTATGTTCCTGTTTTTGGAGCAAAAATTCACGATGTGAGTCTGCACCTGCAGCTCTGCCTGACTGAGTGGGTGCTGCAGGTTAGTCCTGCCTCTTATCTGTCTTTTTTTTTCCATACCTAAGTTTTTATATTTTACTTTTAAGGGAAATGGGCAATAAATAAAGTATTTTAGGCAAATGAGTTACACACTCACATCTGTATCTTAGAAAGTGTGATAATTAATGAATTGTGTAAAGATTATTTGCAAGGTAGAAAGTCCAGCTATGTCCATTAGACTCCACAGAAGATGTTGGTGATCTAGATTTGGGTAGGATCCAGTGAAGTAGATGTACTTGAAAAATGTTTTAAATGTGGAATGCATAGAATATGCTAACTGTTTTGTTTCTTAAAAAGAAGGAATGAAAAGTGTTTGCTTTTGAAACATTTACGAGTCTCTACCATCGTCTATTCAGAAATAAATGATAGGAGATGAAGTAACTGAGGCCATATTGATTTTGAGGTGCTTATTAGACATTCTAATATTAATTGTAAATGTGTAGGTCTCAGGAGAGTTACCGTGACTAGAAATATAAATTAAGAGAAAACATATACATATATAATTATGATAGAAGATATGTAAAGGGAGTGAGTGAACTTACAGGTAGACTCTAAAGCAAATCAATATGTAAATGTTAAAGAAAGTAACATTTATTGAAAAGTATTAAGAAATGGCCACATGCATATATAGAAATATGGAAAAACGTACTATAAAGGCGAAGAAAGGGCATAATCAACAATGTCAAAGGCTGATAAAAGAACACTTAGGGTGAGTTCTGTATTTAAAAAAATAAGAAAAGGTATGGAGTAACATTAATTAAATCATTTTGTTTGCCATAGCCTCTCTGTGTGGAGTTGCATTAACAAAGATCTGTAAATATTAAGGCATCCTATCTAGCAGCTGGCGTTTTAAAAGCTGGTATCTTTTCCATATGAATGAAAATGCCTTCCTCAAATCATTAAATGGGCTATAATTATGGCTTTAATTCTAAGCTCTTTGTACAAAAAGCAGGCAATTGATTTCTTTGTAGCTACCTCAATGCTTTCCTGTATTTATATTAAAGTTAAGTTTAGGAGATTGAAGAAACACAATAAAGGAATTTCCATTGTATGAAAAAACAAATGGCAGAGATGAGAAATGTGAGGGATGTATATTTCAAAGATTATCTTATACAAGGTTATCACAGAAGACACTGAATAATAGTACATATAAATTTAAGTTCATATGAATAAAATGTTGCATTTCCATAGTTTGTTTATCAATTACATTTTTATTATATTGTCTGTTCACAATAAACTCATTCTTAAGATTGCCTCTTTCTAAGGGTTATGCAGACTGTCCCAAGACTCACTTTGCACCAAAGTGATACTAAACCACTTTATACTTCATTTGTCCATCAATAAAAGTTACACAGGTATCATCAGATATGGAAATTTTTCTGCAGTCCCTGACTAGTGCAAGTTACAGCTCTAATTCCTTAGACCTAACTTGTTTCAATGTGAACTTCCCCTCTGAAGTCTTGCCATCGTTAGGCTTGTCCCTGGGTTGCAGAGTTTGGGTTTTTCTTTTCTTTTCTTTTCTCTTCTCTTCTCTTCTTTTCTTTTTTTCTTTCTTTCTTTCTTTCTTTCTTTCTTTCTTTCTTTCTTTCTTTCTTTCTTTCTTTCTTTCTTTCTTTCTTTTCTTTCTTTCTTTCTTTCTTTCTTTCTTTCTTTCTTTCTTTCTTTCTTTCTTTCTTTCTTTCTTTCTCTCTCTCTCTCTCTCCCTTCCTTCCTTCCTTTGTTTCCTTCTATATTTCCTTCCTTCCTTCCTTCTTTTTCTATCTTTCTTTTCTTTCTTTCTCTGTCTCTCTTTCCCTCCTTCCTTCCCTTTCCCCCTCCTTTCCTGCCTTCTCTTTCTTTCCCTCCCTCCTTCCCTTCCCTCCCTCTCTCTCACCTTTCTTACCTTTCTCTCTTTCTCTTTCTTTCTCTCTTTTTTTCCCTTCTGCTTTTTTTTTTGACTGAGTCTCACTCTGTCGCCCACACAGGAGTGCAATAGCAAGATTTTGGCTCACTGCCACCTCCATTTCCAAGGTTTACGTGATTCTTGCACCTCAGCCTCCCAAGTTGTTGGGTTTACAGGAGTATGTCACCACACGTGGTTAAATTTTGCATTTTTAGTAGAGACAGGATTTCACTATGTTGGCCAGGCTGATCTTGAACCCCTGACTTCAAGTGATCCACCCACATCGGCCTCTCAAAGTGCTGGAGTTTGGGTCACTTCAGCTAGAAGAACTTCTTATGAGGTCTCATTTTTTTCCCTCTCTTTTCAAGTCAACTATGTAAAACACAACAATAAGCCTATATTTTGAAAGCAGTCAGAAAAATGTAACAAACATAATTTAATAGGACATATTGTCCACATTATCTAACATTGAAGTAGTAAATTCTGTCACAAATTTTATGCTGTTAAAAATTAAGTTCTCTAAAATGGGGATTTACAAATTTAAATTTACTCTTTTCATGAATTGAAATCATATTTTCTATTCTCTGTTTCTTTCACAGATAAAGCAGCGATTATATGAACTGATACTGTAGGAGCTAAGATCAATCTCTGGCCTATAGAAAGCAAGAAAATGGATACATCAGCACTTTACTTGCAAGGAATCTTTCTGCAATTAACTGGAATGAATTGGGAAGAAGACCCTGAGCCTCAAGTAAGATAGCTGCTCCAACTAGCAACTGGATTGCAGCATGGGGACACCCTGAGCAGGAGCTCTAGTTTACCCATGCCTGGTCTTGACACATAGACACTCTGAATTAGTAATATTTTTTTTTTTGCTGTGTTAAGACCCTACATTTGTGGCAATTTTTTACATAGCAACATAAAACTAATACAGATACTAAGAAAAGTTGTTCCAATCAAAGTGGTGAATGTCAAAGTTTAATGTGCTGTGTAATTTATTTGGAGAATATGAATGAATGAATACAAAAAAGATGATAACATTGTCAAATAAATGAAGAGCGTGTCAGCACCAATTAGGCTTAACCTTATTTAAAAACATTTTTTTTTTGTTTTTTTCCAGAACCAATCCTGCTGACTGGCATCCTCAGATGATGTTTTGTCCTCAGCAAGTCCATATTCTAGCCAGAGATCACAATAATGAAATGGTAGCATCAGTGCTTTCGAACAGGGGTAGGCTAGCAGGGCAGGTGGGCAAGCTACACACGCTAAATCTAATTTGTGCTTTCAATGTGAAAATGGAAATTTTTTCATTACTTTTAACATTAGTCTCAGGATTCAGGGCTCATTATGCCAAACAGATGACTAAGCAGCCTCATTTATCTTAATTAAAGCTCATCTTAATCAAGATACTGTCTGTCAGACAATATTTCTTGAAAGACACTTCATAGTCTCGTCATCATAATATAAGTCACAAGGGAAACACCATCAGAGGTGCTTATTTGAATATACAGCTGAAAGCCAAAATGAATAGTCAGCTCTAAAATCTTATATAATGAACCCTTACTTCTTGAATAAATCATGATAGGATAATCACTTAATTCAAATATTTGTAGCCTGGTGTCTTAACCATTTTTTTCAGAATCTGTTCGAGTGATATTTTATGTATATTATATATATATGAAAAACATGTACATGTGTGTGTATATATGCATGAATACATCATATTCATTTAATGTTAGTATTTTTCTATTTTTTAAAAAATAAATGCAGTTTAAAAATAGTATATAAATAATGTATTTGTGACCATTCGAACTATTGAAAATAAAAATTTCCACCTTGAATTGCAAACGGTCATTATTTAAACTCTTCCCCTCTTTGTAGTAAAGAATAAATATCATATGCTTTGCCATAGAACTTTTCAGCGCCCTCCCACTTGAGGCTCCTAACTTGCTTTGGAAACTGGGATATTCACCTTTGTATTGTAAGCAGAGACTTGGGATGTGCTTAGGCATTTGGGCTTATTCTCCTGAGACTCTGCAGTCATTATAAAAAGTATGTGTTGTGCCAGTCCACTGGTCCCAGAAAGAGAATGAGAGGCCCCTGGAGCAGAATCCTGAATTCCCTCTGAGTTAAGATCAGCAAAGACCCATTCAGACTCCTCTACATTAGCAAATTGTTCACTAGCTTGAGACCTGTGATCTAATGAGTGCTGATTTTTATACGTCTCCGAGATTTTGGGGTTCTTTATAATAATGTTATTATAATAGCTAATTAATATGCTTTCTAAACTTCATTTATTTACTATATAAAACAAAACAAATTGTGGTGCAGCCATACAATGGGATATTATACACACTAAGAGTTTAATTTTTTTAGAGTTTAGTATTGAGTTTAAGTAATGAGTTTAGTATTGAGTTTAAGTAATGAAAAACCTAAAAATGTTAAAAATGTTAATTTTTAAGATTGTTTAGTAGGGCTTTGTATCAACAAGCAAAATTTGGTAGCTGTCTGTATATTGTGGTTTAAAGCAACACAAATTCAAATGCACATGCCTTTAAAGGAATGAAGACAGAGATTGGTGATAGTGCAAATTGGAAAATTCATCTTTAAAAATTGTTATTATTTACTAAATGAATATATGCATACTAGAACTGTCATTGAGTCCATTTCTTGGAATATGTGATAAGAAATTTGTATGTATCTATAACAACATACATATGAAATTATATTCATAGCAGATTAATTCATCTCAAATAACCACAAAACACGTCATTGAATTTCAATAGTAGAAAAAAAAGCATTAGTCAGCAATTACATAAGAATCTACAACTATATAAAATAAAATGAGCAGATTTCACAGACACAGTGTTGATGAAAACACAGACAAAAGATACATACTATGTAATTCCATTAATGCAAAGTTTTTTTAATAGGACTAGAAGTTAGAAACGTGCTTATACTTTGGAGTAATGTCTGAGACAGAACTTAAGAGCTGGGTGGCTAATAATTTTTCTTTGGGTGATAGTTATATAACTAATACCATCACCTCATAAATATTATCAAGTGGCACATTCATGATTTCTGTACATATATATACATAAATATCTCCAAAAATAAGAAATGTCAATGTAAGGGTAGAGGTGGGTTTCTGAAAATTTCTTTAGTGCTGAAAAACAGAAAAAAAATATATAAATACCATAAGAATCACCACAATCTAGAATCCTTTATTAACCATCTCTTTCTTCCTTTTCCAGATACCTGCTCAGAGAGGTTCTAAAAATTTCTTTATTCAAATACCATTCTGACCAAATATCTCTAATGTAATTATCTCTAATAGAATACTAAAAGACTTACTTATTATTGTAATTGGCACTGGAACTTAACTTATGGTTGTAAATCTAGATTTATTTATTTTTTTTAAAACTCTTACATGTCTCCGATTTTCATGGAGATGCTAGCCTTGGCAAATCATGAGGGCACCACTTGATAATATTTATGAAGTGATACTAGTTATGTAATCATACCCAAAGAAAAATTGCCATACAGATACCCATAGAGTCTTGCAGAATTTTTAGTTCAAAAAGAATTCAACACTTGAGTTGTAACTTAGGGATCACCAGTCTAAAAATACTATTTAAAGTCATAGCTCTGAATGAGATGTCCTAGAAAGAAGAATGGGAGGAAAGAACAAAGCGCATTATTACGTTTGATCTGTCTAAGACTCCCAGATCTATGTAGCTTCTTTTTTCAGAACAAGATCCTCTAGCAACATATTTTGCTTTAACATTACTTTTCACAAATTGTGTCTGGTATTCAAAATATTAATAATTTTTTTCACATGCATTTTCTTTTATCATGTATTTGACTTTAGATGAGATTCAAATTTTAATTTGTATTGTTTCTATTTGCTTTTTAAACCCTAAAACAACATAATGCTTAACTTATTTATGAATAGGTTTATGCTACCATCTCATTCAAATTGTCCAAAGTGGCAATAAAATTTTAGATGTAACATTAAAAACATGATTTATGAAAAAATAAATTGGCAGTCATTAAAATTAAAAATGTCCAGTCTGTACATTTTTGTTAAGAAAATCAGCAAACAAGACATAGTTTAGAAAAAAATATTTGCAAAAATGCATATCTAATAAAGACAAATCTAAAATGAAAAAAATAAGACAAAATTTACCACTAAGAAAACAAAGTATCAAGTCAATAAAGGGAAGAGATCTAAACAGACACTAAATAAAATGTGTAGATAGAAAATTAGCCTATGAAAAGATGCTCAGGATCATTTATTACTAGGGAATTGCAAATGAAAACAATTCAGATATCGTTACAAAAAACCATTTGTTTAAGTTACAACTCCGATGTTGAATTCTTTTTGAACTCCAAATTCTGCCAGATTCCATGGTATCTGCATGGTAATGTTTCTTTGGGTATGCTTACATAAAAGTTTTATTTTATTTATAACTATTTATTTATTTATTTTTAAGAAAAGCTGACTAAGTCTTGGTGAGGATATGGTACAACAATAACTAGCAATTCTTCTAGTGGGAATGCAAACTAGTACAGCCACTTTGGAAGACACTTTGACAGTTTTTTTAAAGCCAAACATAGACTTACCATAGAGCTCAGCAATTAGGTACCTAGGTATTTACCTAACTGACTTGAAAACTCATGTCCACGCAGCATGCTGTAGGTCAATATTTGTCGAAGTTTTATTCAGAATTTCCAAGAACTGGAACCAGCCAATATAACCTCCAATGAGTAAATGGATAAATAAATTGTGCTGCAGCCACACCATGGGATATTATACACACTAAAAAGAAATAAGCTATCGGGCCACCACAGAAAAGTACATGAATTTAGATAAATATTACCTAGTGAAATAAATTAACCTGAAAAAAAACTGCACATTGGATGATTCCCAATATATAATATTCTGGTAAACACAAAATATAAAAACAGTAAAAGTTATTAGTGGTTGTCAAGGGTTTAGGGAAAGGGTGGTAGGGCTGATGAAGCATGGAACTGAGGTTTTTTAGGGCAGGAAAAGTATTCTGTATGTATGTATGTATTCAGTGTGATATTGAAACAGTGAATTCATAACAAGAGTATGTGTTAAAACCGACTGAACTTTACAGCACAAAGACTGAACCTCAATGTATGCAACAAAAAATTTTTTATGAGGTTGAGGCATATGAGGAATAGTGTTTGTAACCAAAGAATCTAACTATATCACTAACATGAGAAACATTCTCTCTGAAGGGGCTAGGGGTAAATGGTAGAGACATAAGTAACTTTGGAAATGTTTGTAGACTGAATGCAGAAGGAAATGCATATAAGAGCTACACTCCAGTTGGTAAATGTGCTTCCTATGGGAATATAGTTTAGCAAGTCTGAACTGAACAATTAAGTAAAAGGATGTTGAAAGTTGGGAGCCTTTTTTTTTCTGCTGAAGTGGAAGATACAAATAACAAAAGACAAGTCTAAAATGATTCATGTGTTAGTGAATTCAAGTTAGAGATATCAGTATAAACTAATATTTAGCTTAGTACAGATACAGATGGTTTATATAGAAATATATAGAGATCTGGGCATCACTGGTGCCCTGGTTTTGGTTTCTAATACTATTCTCCAATAAAGTTAGCCAGGGCTCCATGGATAAATGTCTGATTCGAGGACTGGGCCAGGAGATGAACAGAATGACTCTGATATATCTTGTATTTACCAACAGTAAGGATCGAAAAAAAAATCAATGGGAATATATCAAAGAGGCAAAGAAGCTAAGTAAAAGATATGCTAATGACCCAACCTGAAATAATTTGACCAAAAAATACATTAAATTGTATTGAATTACAAATTAAATCATAAAATAAGTATCCATGTGTTTTAGTCTGTTTGTGCAGTTATTAAAATTGTCTGAGACTGGGTAAATGTAAAATGAACAGAAGTTTAGTAGCGTACAGCTATAGAGGCTGAGAAGTTTAAGACCAGGGTCATGGTATCTTGTTAGGACCTCCTTGCTGCATCATAACATGGCAGGAAGCATCGCATGGTGGAAAGGCAAAGATAGATCATCAGTCACTAGAGAAATGTAAACTAAAAAATCAGTCACATAGAACTACACACCCCTGGAATGACTGTAACAACAATAACAACAAAAGACAATACCAAGTATTGATTATTATGGAGAGAAAGTGGAGCTCCTACTACTTTGATATGGAATGTAAAATGGGATAGACATTTGGGCAAACTCTTTGGCACTGGCCTTTTTTATTTTTTGAGGCAGCGACTTGCTCCACTGCCCAGGCTGGAGTGCAGTGACGCCGTCTCAGCTCACTGCAATCTCTACCTCCCAGGTTCAAGTGATTCTCCTATCTCAGCCTTTGCAGTAGTTGAAATTACCATACCCAGCTACTTTTTTTTTTTCACTGAGATTACAGATGTGAGGGTATTTTCTTAAAAATTTAAATACAAACTTCTCATATTACCCAACTGTTGCACTAGCATGGATAGATCTAAAAGAAATGATAACATTTCCACAAAAATAGTTGCACACAAATGTTCATAGAAGCATTATTGATAATACTCCAAAGGTGGAAACAACTCAAATATATAAGAGTTGGCAATAGATAAACAAAATTTCTCAATACAATGGAATATTATTCAGTAATGAAAAGGATCAAACTACTGATAAAATGTACAAGGTCAATAAATCTTTAAAAAAATATGTTAAGCAAAAATGCTAAATACAAAAATAAAATTATTGCATATTTTCACTTCCTTGAAGCTTGCAGAAGAGGAAAATTTATCAAAAGAGTATATTTATGAGCAAGTATTTGGGGCAGAGGTAATGGGTATTGATTTCATATGACTCAAGGAAATATCTGTGGCAATACAAATGCTTTAAAATGGGAAGTTGGTGATGGTTGCACTTCTCTACAAATTCACTAAAAATTATTTAATATGAATCACTGAACACTTTTAAGGGTGAATTATATGGTAATTTTTAAGTAAATTATCCTTAGTAATGCTATTTTTGAAAAATGCAAGCATATATCTATATTTTAGCATGAATTATTTTTTTTTGTAGCATGAATTTTAGCTGAGAAAATATAAGATTGTGAACAGACAACTTTTTTTTTTTTTTTTTTTTTTGAGATGGAGTTTCACTCTTATTACCCAGGCTGGAGTGCAATGACACAATCTCAGCTAACCGCAACCTCCACCTCCTGGGTTCAAGCAATTCTCCTGCCTCAGCCTCCTGAGCAGCTGGGATTACAGGTGCGCACCACCATGCCCAGATAATTTTTTTGTATTTTTAGTAGCGATGGGGTTTCACCATGTTGACCAGAATGGTCTCGATCTCTTGCCCTCATGATCCACCCACCTCGGCCTCCCAAAGTGCTGGGATTATAGGTGTGAGCCACTGCACCTGGCCCAGACAACATTTTTTAAAAGACATCTGTGACAGGAAAATAAAGATAATGTGACAGCTGAAGTGAATAACTTATCTTAGAAATCATGTAATGTAGCAAATTATTTTTTCCAGCTTTCTGCCTTATTATCAAAATGTTGTAAAGCAATAAATGCACTCATCATTTTAGCTGCTAACTCTAACCTATTTGTGTAAAATCAGACCCTATCCCTCAAAATCCACTTTGATTTTCTTAATTGTGTGAACTCTTGGCTGATAATGAAGAGCTAATATAATGCTTCAACAGCAAGAACAAAGTAAGAAATATGGATTTAGATAGTAATACACACCAAAATCTCAATAAAAATTATTACTGCGTTCTAGGTTGGAGAAGTTTTCATGGATTATATCCTGAAATATGTTTTCCAAATTGGTTCCATTCTCGCCATCTCTTTCAAGTATGCCAACCAGTCGTAGGTTCAGTCTCTTTACATAATCCCATATTTATTAGAGATTTTTCATTCCTTTTTCTCTTCTTTTCCATTCATTTTTATTCTTTTTTCTCTCTTCTTATCTGCCTATCTTATTTCAGAAAGACAGTCTTCAAGCTCTGAGATTCTTTCCTCTGCTTGGTCTATTCCACTATTAATACTTGCAACTGTGATTGCCTTCTGAAGTTCATGTACTGTGTTATTTAGGTCTTTTCATGTCAGTCAAGTCCTTCTCTGTACTGGCTATTTTGGCTGTTTGATGATTTTTAGCTTCCACGCATTGAGTTACAATGTGCTCCTTTAGCTCAATGAAGATTGTTTTCATTCATATTCTGAAGACTACTTTTGTCATTTCAGACATCTCAGCCTGAGCCCAGTTCTAAACCCTTTCTGGAGAGGAGAATGCAGCCATTTGGAGTAAAGAGACGACATTCTGGCTTTTTGTGTTTTCAGTGTTCTTATGCTGATCCTTTCTCGACTTTGTGGGCTTAACCTCCTTCAATCTTTGAGGTTTCTGACCTTTGGATAGACTTTTGTTTTTGTTTTGTTTTATTTTAACAGTCTGGCTACTTTTCTGGAGGACTGCTGCAGTTTACTGTGTGTCTACTCTAGTCCCTAGTTGCCTCTGATTTTCCAGTACTGGGTGGTATCCCCAGAGAAGGCTGCAAAACAGCAAAAATGTCAGCCTTATCCTTCCCTTGGGACCTCGATCACAGTGGGGTACAGACCTGTTGCCAGCTTGAACTCACCTGTATGAGCTGGCTAGGGACCCTGGTTGAGAGGTCTCACTTGTCAGGAGGAATGGGATTGGGGGTCCTTTTATAAAAAGCAGTCTAGCCATGCTTTTGTAGAGCAGCTGGGCTGTGCTGGGGTATTGCTTCTGCCTTCAGTTGGCTTGAGCTCTCCAGAGCCTGGAGGCTGAAATGGTTAAGTTGCTGAAACAGCAAAGATGAAGGCCTGCTTCTTCCTCTAGGAGCTCTTTCCCAGGAAGTTTTCAAATCCTTGTTAGCCAAAGAACATCCACAGGAGTAACTTGGGGTCCCAGTGAGGAGGAACAGATTGAGGACCTGTTTGAGGAAGCAGTCTGTACCACTAGCCACATGCAGAGCATTGAAATTGGACCCCTTGCTTACACCATATATGAAAATTAACTCAAGATATATTGAAGAGTTAAATGCAAAAACTCAAAACTATAAAACCGCTAGAAGACAATTCAGGCAATACCACTCAGGACATAGGCATGGGGAAAGATTTCATAATGAAAATGCCAAAAGCAACTGCAACAAAAGCAAAATTAAAAAATGAGATCTAATTCAACTAAAGATCTTCTTTACATTGAAAGATACTATCAACAGAGTAAGCTGGCAACCTGCAGAGTGGCAGAAAAATTTTGCAAATTATGAATCTGACCGAGGTTTATATCCAGCATCTATAAGCAACTTAAACCGATTCATAATAAAAAGAAGAAAACAACCCCATTAAAAAGTGGGCAAAGGACAAGAACAGACACTTCTCAAAAGAACACATATGTGCAGCCAACAAGCATATTAAAAAGAGCTCATAATCACTATCATTAGACAAATGCAAATCAAAACCACAATGAGGTACCATCTCACACCAGTCAGAATGGCTACTATTAAAAATTCAAAAAATAACAGATGCCGGCGAGGTTGTGAAGCAAAAGGAGACTTAGACACTGTTGGTGGGAGTGTAAATTAGTTCAGTCATTGTTGAAGACAGTGTGGAGATTCCTCAAGGACCCAGAGGCAGAAATACCGTTTTACCCAGCAATCCCATTACTGAGTATATACCCAAAGGAATATAATCATTCTGTTTTAAAGACATACACATGCTTATGTTTATTGCAGTACTATTCACAATGGCAAAGACATAGAATCAACCCAAATGCCCATCAATGGGAGACTTGATTTAAAAAAATGTGGTACATATACACCATAGAATACTAGACACCACAAAAAATAATGAGATCATGTCCTTAGCCGGGACATGGATGGACCTGGAGGCCATTGTCCTTAGGAAACTAATGCAGGAACAGAAAACTATGTATTGCCTGTTCTCACTTCCAAGAGGGAACTCAATGGTGAGAACTCTAGGACACACAGGAGGGAGCAACAGACACTGGGGCCTACTGGAGGGTGGGGGCTGGAGGGAGGGAGAGGATCAAAGAAAATAACAAATGGGAACTAGGCTTAATACTAGAGTGATGAAATGATCTGTACAATACACCCAATGACACATGTTTACTTATGTAAGAAGACTGCATATCCTGCACTTATACCCTGAACTTAAAATCAAAGGTTTTTTTAAAAAAAACTAATTATACCTACAAAAAGTTTCAATTCTTACTCTCATAAGGTCAGCCAAAGAAATTATCTAATATAATGTCATTCAAATCTAGGAGTATACTCGTAGCTGTGATGATGTGCTTGAACACATCAAGGTACTAACTAGTTACATCATTTTCACTTATTTCTGGAGGCCTTTTATCCATTAATCTAGCATCACTGACCACAACTTCTGCCCCAGTTACCAGAAGGTACCTGAAACCAATTGTCGAGATCTAGACATTTTCATTAATCCACAGCCACCCACTGCTGCTCATTGTTGCCAGGCTACCATATCACGTACTATTGTATATATCTTCAAAGAGTCAAACGTTGTGTCCCAAATAACCTTAACTACTGTAACACACAACATTTTTTTTTTTTTAATTGAGCACATGATACCAGCTCAGAATCTCCTTTTTCAAAAAGCGTTATTTTATCAAGGACCTTATAACTGTCCCTACCACTAAATGTTTTATTGACTATCCCCCTGGTCCACTGTGACCAATCTTCCTACCTTTGAGACTCTCGGGGATTTGCCTTCACCCTTTCCCAGCAGATGTAAGTTGGCGTCCTTGGACTCCAGTGGCCAACATTGCCAACCAGGCATCTCAGTGAACACATATGTGTGGATTACCAATCAGCTGGAGAACAAGTAGGTAATCTCTGGAGCTCTCTCTTTAGCTTTCTCCTGCTCATGTCTTTCTTTTCTGCTTTCCTATTCTTCGGCTTGTGCATTCCAGCTGCTGTGTCATTCCCAAATTCTCAACTCTATGTCCTCAACTGAGGAGCCTGCAGGAATATGTTTGTGTTCACTCTCTCTATGCTGTGTCCTGTGAACTCTCTCCATGCAGTAAAATGGGACAACTGTGGGGCTTAGCTTATACTTCACTGAAGAGGTAACTGCCTTGTGCTGTTTATTATCCAATGTCTACAAACACTTGCCTCATATACATTTTTCTGTGTTTAACTGTTTGAAGCAGAAGGATAAATCAAGTCTCTATGAACCCATCATGGCGGGAAATAGAAGACTCATCTGCCAAACCCAGTGAAGTTTTAAAAATTATTGTTATTAATATTATAGCAATTATCTCTGAACAGACTCCAAAGAATAGCATACTTCACTGACTTTAAGATGTCATTGAGTTTTAAATGCACTATTGCTTTATGTAAGACTAAAAAGAGTAACACTTCCAATTTTATTTTTACGTGCTATCACTATATGAAGATTTCAGATATATTAGAGGTAGAAAATTGGCACCAAGTTAATAAAACATGATATCACTGACGATATGTGGCAAATAAACATAATAAGATTCAAATTCAGATGAGATAATATTTAACTAGTTTCACCTGCTCTCCTTTTTTGTAAATTAGATACACTCAGATATTTAGTTTCTTTGTAGTTATTCTAGTAAGAAAGCTTTTTTTTGCCTAGATGGGTCCGAGTCTTGCAGAAACTGAAAATTACATACAAAATGAGGGTATCTGGTATTTGCTGGCCTCTTAGAGGCTTAAAATATATTTCTCTGCAACAATGGCATACTGACTGAGCATCTCTATCAACTTTTTATACGATTAGAGACTTCAAATAGCACTGTGATGTTTCCTTAATCAAACAGGATTAAAAGACTATATGAAAAGAGAATAAAGTTTGTAGGGAAACATAACTTGTAAAATCTTTGGAGTAAATGCTTATTTTATCACTATTCTGAAACAGAATGCTTACATATTTCCAGCTCAGCAGTCCTTTAGGTAAGTGATGACATTCAAATTTGAATTCTAGATGCAAATCCACAGCATTCTCAACTGACAAACTGAATTAACTCTCACAATTCCCTGAAGCTTTGCTGGTTAAGGACATGTAGTAAGTCTAGAATACATAATCATCTGGTACTCATAAATATAGCAAAAAGGGTCTATTATATTTAGAAAATAGATCTTTAAAGAACCAGTGATATACCAAAGAAGGATAAAAATTACAATTATTTTTCACCAGTTCATTCAGTCCCATGTAACTAGTTCTTGTTCTGCTTTACCTTGGGTTAACTGCTCGACAAACCAATTAGTTTCTCCACTATGCTTCTAGAAGTCTGTACACAGGCTAGTGGTATGTTCTCAAAGTTATTACAGCAACGCCATCAGAAGCCTGTACTCCAGATTAACTGTCACAGTTCTGTCTATGGGTTTCTGAGACAGTCACATTTTGTTGAAAATGAAGCACTTTGGCTTATAGTTAATTACAAGAACTTTTAATCAGAATAAAACAAAACTTATTTCTTGATGACAAATAGCTTTACACTGCCATGGTTAAAAATCTGATGAGAGTTTATTTGACAAAATATTTGGTTTGTGACATCACAGGTCATATTTCTAGTTATTTCTGTGGCATAACAATTGAAATTTTAGCTTGTAACATTACACTACTGACATGTCGTGGCTAGCTATAGTATTAACAAATTTCTATGAACTTGGTACAATTTCTGGAATAACTGTATTAATGGTATTTACCCAGACAGATATCATGTAGAGTAGTCTGGATTTTTTTTTTTTTTTTTTTTTTTTTTAGACGGAGTTTCACTCTTGTTACCCAGGCTGGAGTGCAATGGTGTGATCTCGGCTCACTGCAACCTCCGCCTCCTGGGTTCAGGCAATTCTCCTGCCTCAGCTTCCTGCGTAGCTGGAATTACAGGCACGCGCCACCATGCCCAGCTAATTTTTTGTATTTTTAGTAGAGACAGGGTTTCACCATGTTCACCAGGATGGTCTCGATCTCTTGACCTCGTGATCCACCTGCCTTGTCCTCCCAAGGTGCTGGGATTACAGGCTTGAGCCACCGAGCCTGGCTGGATATCTTTTTTATTTGATAACACTTTTCATGCAATTTAACATATCAAATAAACCAAATGATTTGTAACATCTCCCTTTTACATGACAAAAGAACAAATTCCTTGAGATTATTCAGCACTCTCTGGGGAATCTCAATGTCAGTTCAGGAACAAGAATATTTTATTCAAGATTTGATTTTGGAAGGGTAAAATTGTAAAAAATATTTTGAAAAATCAGTTCTTTGAAAAGTGAAGTCTGCATGCCCTTAAGAACATGATAAAAGTTAACATAAAGCACAGGAAATTCATCTGACAGAACAGAAACCTTGGTTTCCTATGCAGATTAATTAAATGGTAAATAAAAACATTCACAATCTCTCATTTTGATAATACTGTGACATGGTAAAAACCCCATAAAACTACAGACCTCAACCATACCTCGGCTTTCTGTTGAAACTGCTCTCTACAGCCCAAATGTGAATAAGTGATTAAGGACTATAATTTCCACCCTACCCAGACAATGTGTAGACAAATGCTAATCTTGACTTTTGTGAACCACTTAAGTAACAATCAGAATGTCAAAAAGTCCCCTGGCCCTCTGAGAGTCTGGAGCCCCCCACCCTCATCTCCGCCCAGGAGGTGATTTACAGAATCCAGTAGCCCTCAGAACATCTGAAGCCCCTCACCTTCACCCCTGCCCCTCACCCTCACTCTCGAGGTGGTTTTACAGGTATAAAAGGTCTTGACACCCTCTTTTTGGGGCCACAGGTTGGAGAGAAGTGAGTCCTCCATGGCCGCCAGCAATAAAGACCCTGCAGTTTGACCTACTTTTGTCTTGGTGCTGACTTTCTATGCTCTGGCCAGTACAACAATACTCTAATCAAAACAATCCAATAAAACTGTCATTTCAACAGAAAAAAGACAAATTTTAGTTTTGCATCAATCTACTTTTGATAATAAACTTAATTTTAAAAGTCTTGTAAATAAATTAGTTCAATCTTTGTCAATTTGGTCAACCAAATATATATTATTTTTTTCACAAACTTTCTATAACTTTCTATATATATTTAGTTTTTGTCCTTTATTTTTCTTTCTTTTCATTCTGGAACAACTGATTTTTAGTTTAGGACAAATTGTTGCCTTACTTCCTCAACAAAAACACATTCTTAATACCTTGTATACTTTTTCCTGTCAAAACCACTTTCACATTCCTGTCATACTTTGTATACTAATTTGTTGCCCTTATATATTTAGTAGTTTTATTTTCATACGTTGATTATAATTTTAACCATTAGTAATCTTTCCCTAATAGAGAGAACTAGGCAGTAAACATTTGTAAGTTGTCTGTTGCTTACCAGAGTTCTGCAGATAATTAGAAAACTTAATGATTATACTATCTGACAATTTTATTGGTATGGATTTTCTCACAGTATAATTTTTCCTTATGTCCCAAAGTACACATTTATTACCAGATCCAAATATCTTTAATATCTTTCTTTATACCACATAAAAATAAGAAGTTAAAGAATATAAATTGAACCTTATGTTTAATAATCATGGTTTCATTAGTTTATCTTACTCAGAAATATTCTGCAAATTTTTTTAGACAGACGTATAATATTAATCAAAGCTAGCTATCATCTCTAGTTTTTTTTCCCTGTTGACTGTTTTTATAGTACATGCATGTTAAAGTATAAAGCATACACACAAACTACAAAAAGTTAAATGCCTAAATTTTTTCAATTGTTTTACTGTATGTTTAATATGCATAAAGTAATGGATTTCAAGCAATGCATTTTTACTGCACCTTTACTTGTATAATTTTTCTTAGGATGAATTTATAGTTTTGGCTTGTAAAGCCAAGCAGAACAACGATGTATGCTTATATTGCACTAATGATAATATCTTGGAAGACATGGCTGTTTTTATTAAACCAACAATACCAAATTAGTCTTTAAAGATTTACTCAAAATACATGAACTAAAAAAGTATATGGTTACTTTCTACATTTCTGGGAGTTTTAGAAATATTTAATTTATATAAACACTAATTTTTCTCCAAATCAATTTGAATAGAACTTTTTAAAGGTATTTTATAAATTAATTTTAATGTAATCTGGAGTTAGATAAGTATCACATATGCATAACATGCTTACCTACATATATACATGAACACACAGACAGACACACATGGAGACCTTACAGCTTACATTCTAAATAGAAGACTCTCCTTTTTTCTTTGCCTTACATTTCTTATCTCAATTGTATTTCTAGAAGATAGAACAAGCTAAGTTTACCTATATAATATGAGGGCTAAAGCTTTTTACCCATGTTTATTGGGGAGACTTTAGGATTTTCTTCAATTCTAACATGTATTCTTATGGAGGCTGTGGAAATTTATCAGCATTTGTAATGGCAAATCCAGAGGTAGCAGTATATAATTTATTAATTTGTATAACATGGGCCAAATTAATCTAGAAGGCATAATTAAAATGGAAAATAAATGTTCTTATCACTTGTGTAATTGACTAAAATGTTTGACAATCAGTTATCCATTCATATGGCAATATTTAATAAGGAACTGCTTAGAATTCACCATTTTTGTCATTAAATGTAGTCCTCTGCTTTTAGAATCTAACAGACTACATCATCACCTTCATCTGTTACTAAAGAAAATAAAATTTCATCCATTAGAGTTGGGGAGAGATAGCATGGGGAGAAATGCCAGATACAGGTGAAGGGGAGGAAGGCAGCAAATCACACTGCCATGTGTGTTCCTAAGCAACAATCTTGCATGTTCTTCACATGTACCCCCAAACCTAAAATGCAATAAAAAAGAATATTCAATATTCCAATATGTTTCAATCGTAGTAAATATGCAAAGGTTTTATAAAGTCAACCACCAGCCATCAAAATATATATATTTATTAAGAAACAATAATACTGGAAAACAAAATCAATGAGAATTATCTGGGGAATCATATGCAAAGTAATGAAACAATGATAAAATAAAATATTTGCTGCCAGAAACGGTTTTTTGAGAGTTGAGAATAATGGCCATTAACTGAATGGCCTCAGAAAAGTGAAAGTGTAGCACATTTTAATACATTAATAACCGGTTATTATTATATACTAGGTATCCATACATTTAGCAGTAGTTATTGAATTCCAGGTATAATCAATTAATTGCCATATTATTTTTAATCTTCTTATAAAAGGAAAGTATGCATTAACTATTAAATGACTTTTTTTAGAGTTCAAAAAAGTAAAAAAATTACAGATGCTATGGTCTTTCTAAATTAACTAATGCCCACTTTATCAGGCATTAAGCAACAAACATCCATTGAGTTTTCATGAACCAACTTTTAGGTATGTTCATCGGGAAGATTTTACAGGTTTTTTTCCCAGTCCCAACTCATGGACATTAATTATCAACAAAGCAGCAAGCTGCTGTAAGTGTATCAGGGACAATTGCAGGAAAATCCATATTGTGAAAATACAAATTTGGAAATTAAAAAGGGAGTTTCTCATGAAAAAAAAATAGAGAATGCTTTCAGTTCAGCTGTATTTTCTCTATTCCTATGGGGAAAAATTCATTGATGGGCACAGTCATTGTGGAAGAAAAAAATGTAAAAATTTTCTAGTAATTTGAATGTACAAATAAACACTCTTTTGCCTTACCTAAATAATAAATGTATTCCTGAAATTTGGAGCATTTTTGTTCACTAAACATAACAATATTACTTTATACATATTTTATCAATTAGTGTTTATTCAGAAAAACAAAAGCTTCTTAGGTGTTTTGAGAAGAAAGTAGTTTAAAATAGGAAAATTGAGGATAAAACATTTGGAAGCGAGAGTAATACAAGACAGAGAATCTGGAATTGCAGGAAGGTCAGGGATGGACTCAAAGGTCTCTAGCACCCAGGAAAATATTTTCCGGAGGAAAGTTCAGAATTGTTAGAAGCCACCACTGATGACTTCTGCTGCCAACAGTACCAATTGAGTTATTCTCAGGACACCCTGCAAAAGCTGCAGATGAACTGTAATGTCTGATGTCTGCTGTTTTCCACAGGACTTCCCAAAGCTGCCATGGAAGAATAATGCTTCTTTTTTTTCCATCATCCTAGTCTACATTTGGCTATTCATTGGTGAAATCTGACAAAAACTTTCCTGGTAGGGGAGAGTTGGGAAAATTAAGTTTCCAGGCTCTGTACCTCCATGGGGAAAAGAGAGGAGCTTTAAAAAACAGGGATACATTGTTTTTAATGAAATAATGAACAAACACTGGACCTCACCTTTTACCATGATTTCACATCTGCTTGTTTAAAGGGAAATTTATGATTTTTTAATGTTGATTAATGTTCTTATATATCAAGTAATTACATCTTGGTGTGGTTCTTTATATAATTTTACATATTCATGGAGTATACGCCTTTGCCAAACTTAGCCTTATTCATTCATTCCAACAATTTGATGCAACCATTCTATTGAAATCCTTCCTGCTAAGGTCAACAAAGACTGGTTGTCAATTCCCATGGCTCCTTTAAAATTCTTATTATATTTTATTTATTTTTTTGTATTATCATTACTACTAATTACTACTAATGATAACACACAAAAAGTAACAAGAATTATTGAAATCATTGTTCACATTGAACATTGATTGTTCACATCGAGATCATTTTCACTTGACCTTTGTTCAGTTGTGTTGAACTTTATTATGAGCCTGTCCTTACTCAGCATCCATTTCTATTACCATTCATTCCTTGCTTCTGTTTTACTGCTTTTTCTTTACTAGCATCATGTTTTCCAAAGTCTTGTTTTCTTCTCTCAGCTCTATAAATTTTCTCTTTGTATTATCAAATCACTCCATGCCTTCAGCCATATGCCAATAATTCATAAGGCTTACACATAGTATTAATTCAGTCCATAAATCTAGCTTTGCACTGAATAGCTCTATTTAAATAGCTCACAAAAATGACAATTGATATCTTTAGAAGCCTAACAATAATTTTAATATTCAATGACTTCTTTTTCCACCTTCTCTCTTTTGGTTACTTTATCATTTATTCAGTGAACTAAGTGAACAAATTCAATACCTCACAGTCTAAGGCACACGTGGAAAGTATCCTTCCGTGACTTCTTACCCTGATCTAGAACACAGCACGATGTCAAAAATAGTGGTTAAACAAATAAGGTATTTATCTAAAGAAAACAAAAAATATATAGCATGTAAATAAATTAGAGAAAATGAAGTGGCAAAACCTCATTTGATGGAACTCATTTCCCATACCAGACCTACTTATTCCCACAGGAGCATGCGGTATACATGATAACGAACCTAAGTGATGAAGACAGAAATGAAAAGCTATTCAAATTAGTGAAGGTACGTTTTCATTCATCCATGAGTGACAAGTGTTTATTTAAGAAGATACACTAGTCTCTGAAGTGTTTACATTAATGAAATAAATTGGAAGGTTATCAAAACCTAACTGCAAGATCACAAAGAAGACCAATCACCTAATTTACTAAGGTAACCGTCTGAGAACGCCTCTCAATTAGGAAGCCCACAGGCAGCTTGTCTTTTGAACTTGTGGGACCCACATGTAAGTATATTTAACATAGGCATGAGGATCACAGACAAAGGTAAATCTATTCTAGTGATGTAAATTACATGTTCTTTAATACATCGATCAGAACTCACCCTTCCTACCACATCTAATGTGGATGGTGTGCCTTTCCCATTTTTTTATGTTTTACATTTCTGTTGCACCTGGTCACAACTCGAACATCAATGGTACCTCTGACCACACGGAAATATGCCTTCAAACAGGGGACTGAACCATTTGGAGGGGTGTGTGACTAAAAGTTTTCTTAATCTTTATATGACTTCACATGGTTCTTATTAGTTGTTTAATAGTTGCTGAATATTGACACTCAAATGAGTGAGAATTCATGACAATGACTGCAATAAATTCAAGTGACCCTCTGTAATAGATGGAAATGCTTGAGAGAGGCCATTCTGATCCAACTTGACGAGGAAGATGCAGGATTTGTAGAACAGGAAAGGAAATGGAATCCAGATTTCGGTGTTGGCGGGGAGACTCTAAACAACTGATGAGTATGTATATTAAATAAAAGTTTTTTAAAAAAAATTCTAAGTTTTTAAAAGCATAATTTATATGCAAATAAAATTCACTCTTGATGTAGTTCTATGAGTACAGATATATGTGTATAGTAGTGTAACCAACACCATAATGAAAATTAAAAGTGGTTCTAACTCCCAAATTCTTGCATGTCTGTTGTAGGCAACTCCTCCCCATACTCTCAATCACTGTTAGCTACTGCCATGTTATCTATCTCTATACTCCTGCCTATTCCATGACATCAAATATACTCCTGCCTATTCCATGACATCAAAGAGATACAATCTTACTAGACTCTGGGACTGTATACTTCCACTTAACCTAATAAATTTGAGATTCTTTCATGTATGATTTTTTTTCTTCCTTTTTGGAGTATTATTGCCTCATATAAATACATTGTGCTTTTTTTTTGATAATTTTTTTTAAAATTATTTTTATTATTTCTTTCCATAAGTTTTGGGAGAACAGGTGGTGATTGATTACACGAATAGGTTCTTTAGTGATGAATTGTGCAATTTTGGTGCACCCATCACTGAGCAGTATACACTGAACTTGATTTGTAGTCTTTTATCCTCATCCCCTTTTCCCCTGAGGACCTAAAGTCTATTGTATCATTCTTATGCCTTTGCATCCTCGTAGTTTAGCTCCCACTTATGAGTGAGAACATACGATGTTCGTTTTTCATTCCTGTGTTACTTCATTTAGAATAATAGTCTCCAGTCCCATCCAGGTTGCTATGAATGCCATTAATTCATATCTTTCTATGGCTGAGTAGTATTCCATTATATATTTATACCACAGTTTCTTTATCCACTCATTGACTGAAGGGCATTTGGGTTGGTTCCACATTTTTGCAATTGTGAATCGTGCTGCCATAAACATGTGTATGCAAATATCTTTTTTGTATGATCCTTCTTTTCCTCTGGGTATATCCCCAGGAGTGGAATTGCTGGATCAAATGGTAGTTCTACTTTTAGTTCTGTAAGGAATCTCCACAGTCTTCCACAGTGGTTGTACTAGTTTACATTCCCACCAGCAAGGCAAAATTTCCCTATTTACCACATCCATGCCAACATCTATTTTATTTTTCTTCTTTTGATTCTGGCCATTCTTGCAGGAGTAAAGTGGTTTTGCATTGTGGTTTTGATTTGAACTTGTATACAATTTTGAAAAGAATCAAAAGATAGGAAGGTAGGAGCTCACCATTAGTAATCTTCATAGTTTTCCATGCACTTATATTCCACAAGGTTTTATATAATTTTATTCCTGCTTTTTTTGTTGCAGTCATTGTTTAGCATTATTTAATACACATTTCTCACAGCACTAGAAACTCTATATAAAGCCTTGCAATGGCAGTGTAATATCTACACAATTCTTAAGCCTTACTTCATCTGACCAGTCCCCAGTGGTGAATACTAACATTCTTTGCCATTGTTGAATGACATTGGGATCAACAACTCCGTGCATACATCTCTGTCTACACCCTATTTCCTTGGGATAGATCTGTAGAAGTAGAATTACTTCAGGATGAGCAGGTGTGGTGGCTCACGCCTGTAATCCCAGCACTTTGGGAAGCCAAGGCAGGTGGATTGCTTGAGTCCAGGAGTTCAAGACCAGTCTGGGCAACACAGCAAGACCCCATCTCAATTATTTTTTTAAAATAAGAAAAAATTAAAAAGAATGACTTGAGTATAACATTACAGCCCTTTAGATGCTAGCTCCATGGAAGACAAATACGCTATCCACTTTGTCACCCTTGCCTGGCTGGGAAGTACCTGACCCTGCTCATGGTCTGGCACTGCTGGCTGGTATTGGCTGGTTCTGTGTGGAGAAAAGGGGACCTTGACTTAATTGGCATTATTCCTAAGAGTGCTCTGTTGATCCCACTGGGGGCTGTCATGGAGCTTCTGGGATCAGAAGAGCACCAGCTCAGAAGATGGAGTAACCCCATGGAGCCAACATTAGAAACTCTCCCCATGCAGAACTTGGGCCAGCCCTCCAGACTATGGTAGGCTCAGGAAGTAGACCTAGAAGGCCCGCCAGCCCCTGTGGGGAACATTTGTCATCCAGCAAACATTGTTTTTGCCTAGAGCCTTGCAGTTTCCGAAGGATTCAAAGGGAGAGATTCTTCAGGGGTATGGAAGAGAGGCAGAGGTAGAGCTGGAGTGTGGGCACCCCCGCCTTAGGCTCTTCCAAAAGCACTGGCATGGCCCTGCCTGGAACAAGGTGGGGTCCCCAGAGCCCCTGGTCCCGAGGTGTGCTTTGTTCATTAGCTCACCATTTGAACATTTGGGTTTACTCTAGTTTGAAATAATTATTTGAAAAATCAACTGGAACCATTCAAATACAGGTAGGTTTTCTGAGGACACAAGTTTTCATTCACTTGTGTAAATACTAGACTAGAACTGTGACGCCACCTGGTGTTTAACTTTCTATAAAATTGCCGAACTATTTTCCAAACTGGTGTGCCATGTTTTCTGTGTACAATCTATGAGAATTCCAGTAGCTGCACTGTAGGCACTAAGTATTGTCAATTTATTTTTATTTTTTTTTTGTTTCTTTTTTTTAAAATTTTTATTGCATTATAGGTTTTCTGGTACATGTGCAGAATGTGCAAGATAGTTGCATAGGTACACACATGGCAGTGTGTTTTGCTGCTTTCCTCCCCTTCACCCCCACTTGGCATTCATCCCCAGGCTATCCCTCCCCAGCCCCCCCCACTGTCCCTCCCCCATTCCCCCCAATAGACCCCAGTGTGTAGTAGACCCCCTCCCTGTGTCCATGTGTTCTCATTTTTCTAACCCGCCTATGAGTGAGTATATGCGATATTTCCTTTTCTGTTCTTGTGTCAGTTTACTGAGAATGATGTTCTCCAGATTCATCCATGTCCTTACAAAGGACAAAAACTCATCATTTTTGATTGCTGCATAATATTCCATGGTGGATATGTGCCACATTTTCCCAGTCCAGTCTATCATCATTGGGCATTTGGGTTGGTTCCAGTTCTTTGCTATTGTAAACAGTGCTGCAATGAACATTCCTGTGCATGTGTCCTTATAGTAGAACGATTTATAGTCCTTTGGATATATACCCAGTAATGGGATTGCTGGGTCAAATGGAATTTCTATTTCTAGGTCCTTGAGGAATCACCACACTGTCTTCCACAATGGTTGAATTAATTTACACTCCCACCAACAGTGTAAGAGTGTTCCTATTTCTCCACATCCTCTCCAGCATCTGTTGTCTCCAGATTTTTTAATGATTGCCATTCTAACTGGGGTGAGATGGTATCTCAATGTGGTTTTGATTTGCATCTCTCTAATGACCAGTGAAGATGAGCATTTTTCATGTGTTTGTTGGCCTCATGTATGTCTTCTTTTGTAAAGTGTTTGTTCATATCCTTTGCCCATTTTTGAATGGGCTTGTTTGTTTTTTTTTTTTTCTGTAAATCTGTTTGAGTTCTTTGTAAATTCTGGATATCAGCCCTTTGTCAGATGGATAAACTGCAAAGATTTTTTCCCATTCTGTTGGTTGCCACTTCACTCTAGTGACTGTTTCTTTTGCCGTGCAGAAGCTGTGGAGTTTGATTAGGTCCCATTTGTCTATTTTGGCTTTTGTTGCCAATGCTTTTGGTGTTTTATTCATGAAGTCCTTGCCTACTCCTATGTCCTGAATGGTTTTGCCTAGGTTTTCTTCTAGGGTTTTTATGGTGCCAGGTCTTATGTTTAAATTTTTAATCCATCTGGAGTTAATTTTAGTGTAAGGTGTCAGGAAGGGGTCCAGTTTCTGCTTTCTGCACATGGCTAGCCAGTTTTCCCAACACCATTTATTAAACAGGGAATCCTTTCCCCATTGCTTGTTTTTGTCTGGTTTATCAAAGATTATATGGTTGTAGTTATGTTGTGTTGCCTCCGATGCCTCTGTTCTGTTCCATTGGTGTATATCTCTGTTTTGGTATCAGTACCATGCTGTTTTGCTTACTGTAGCCTTGTAGTATAGTTTGAAGTCTGGTAGTGTGATGCCTCCCACTGTATTCTTTTTACTTAGAATTGACTTGGCTATGCAGGCTCTCTTTTAGTTTCATATGAAGTTCATGGTGGTTTTTTCCAGTTCTCTGAAGAAATTCAATGGTAGTTTGATGGGGATAGCATTGATTGTGTAAATTACTTTGGGCAGTACAGCCATTTTCATGATATTGATTCTTCCTAACCACGAACATGGAATGTTTCTCCATCTGTTTGTGTCCTCTCTTATTTCGTTGAGCAGTTGTTTGTAGTTTTCCTTAAAGAGGTCCCTTACGTTCCTTGTGAGTTGTATTCCTAGGTATTTTATTTTCTTTGTAGCAATTGTGAATGGCAGTTCGTTCTTGATTTGGTTCTCTTTAAATCTGTTATTGGTGTTTAGGAATGCTTGTGAATTTTTGCACATTGATTTTATATCCTGAGACTTTGCTGAAGTTGCTTATCAGTTTCAGGAGTTTTTGGGCTGAGGTGATGGGTTCTTCTAGGTATACTAACTATCATGTCATCTGCAAATAGAGACAATTTGTCTTCCACCTTTCCTATTGGAATACCCTTTATTTCTTTTTCTAGCCTGATTGCTCTGGCTAGAACTTCCAGTACATACTTAATGGGCCAAAACTGGAAGCATTCCCTTTGAAATCCGGCACTAGACAAGGATGCCCTCTCTCACCACTCCTATTCAACATAGTATTGGCAATTTTTAAAGCTATTCTAGCAAATATGTAATTATATCTTATTGTGACTTTTATCTGCACTTATCTGATAACTAATATTACATATTACCATGTATATATTTTCCATTCACATGTATATCTATAAATGGAAAAGTTATTTATATTTCATAACAAATATATTTCTATATATATTCCATAAATTGTCTTCAAAAGTTTTGTGCATTATTACACTTGGTTACTTTATTGACATAAAGTAGGATTTTCTTAAGGTAAAGTCAATATAACATAAAATTGATTATTTTAATGTGCACAAAAGCATTTAGAACATATACAATGTTATTTCACTGTTTTACCTCCATATAGTGCCAAAACATTTTCATCACCCCAAAGAAAATTCTGCATTCATTAGGCAGTTACCCTGCACTCCAATCTCTGTTCTGGCCACTGGCAAACATCAATCTGTCTGTCTCTATAGATGTACCTGTTTTGGATATTTCAAATAAGTCATATCTTACAATATGTGATCTTACTGCCTGGCTTCCTTCACTAAACAAGATGATTTTGAGGTTTACCCACATTGTATTATCTATTACTACTTCCTTTATTCTTGTGGCTGAACAAAATTTCATTAAGATTATATATTACAATTTGTTTTTCCGTTCACCTGCTGATGGTCACTTGAGTCATTTCCGTCTTTTGGCTATTGTGAATAGTGCACTGCAAACTGTGAACATACATATACAAGTATTTGTTTGAGTATCTGTTTTCAATTTTTGGGTATGTACCTAGTAGTGGGAATACTGGGTTAATTGTTAATTCTGTGATTAATTTTTTTTATGTAGCCACCAAATTGTTTTCTATAGTGGCTGAACAATTTTACGTATTTCTATATATTTTCACCAATACTTATTATTTTCCTTTTAAAAACAATTATATCCATCCTAATAGGTATGAAGTAATACCTCACTGTGGATTAAATTTATGTTTTCCCAGTGAGACCAATGGGATTGAGAATTGTTTCCTATGTGTTTTGTCTATTTCTCTACATTCTTTGAAGAGATGTCTATTCAAGTTCTTTGCTCATTTTTTAATTGGACTGTTTGTATTTTTGTTGTTCAGTTGTGAGAACTATTTATATATCATGGATACTATATATTCAGAAAGGTGATTTCCAAATGTTTTTTCTCATTGTGTGTTGTGTTTTTACTTTCTTTACAATGTCTTTTTTTTTTTTTTTTTTTTTTTTTTTTTAAGACGGAGTTTCACTCTTGTTACCCAGGCTAGAGTGCAATGGCACGATCTCGGCTCACCGCAACCTCCACCTCCTGGGTTCAGGCAATTCTCCTGCCTCAACCTCCTGAGTAGCTAGGATTACAGGCACACACCACCATGCCCAGCTAATTTGTTTTTTTTGTAATTTTTAGTAGAGACGGGGTTTCACCATGTTGACCAGGATGGTCTCAATCTCTTGACCTTGTCATCCACCCGCCTCGACCTCACAAAGTGCTGGGATTACAGGCATGAGCCACCGTTTTTATGCATAACATTTTTTATTTTGATAACGTCAAATTTTTCTGTTTTTAAAAATGTTGTTCCCAGTGCTTTTGATGTTACATTTATGTTATTGACCCTTTTGAAATCAGAAAATATAAGTCCTCCAAAGTTATTATTCTTTTTAAAGATTGTTTTGACTACACAGGACCACTTGCAATTCATGATGAATTTAAGAATAGGTTTTTCCTATTTTTTCAACAACAACAAAAAAAGACTTATTGCTGTTTTGATGAAGATTGCTTTCAGCCTGCAGATCGCTTAGGAAGTTTTGACATGTAAACAATAATGTCTTCCTATCCAGAACACTGGATTTATTTCCAATTATTAAGGTCTTCCTTAAGCAATGCATTCTTGTTTATATTGCACAGTTTTACTTTTTTGTACTAATTTATTTCTAGGTGTATGATTCTCTTGGAACCTACTATAAATTGAATTGCTTCTTTTTTTCTGTTTTGATGGAGTCTTCCTCTGTCACCTAGGCTGTAGTGCAGTTGTACCATCGGCTCACTGCAACCTCCCCATCCCCGGTTCAAGCGATTCTCCTGCCTCAGCTTCCCAAGCAGCTAGGATTATAGGTACCTGCCACCATGTTCAGCTAATTTTTGTATTTGTAGTAGAGACAGAGTTTCACTGTGTTAGCCAGGCTGGTCTTGAACTCTCAACCTTAAGTTATCCATCCACCTGGACCTCCTGAAGTGCTGTGATTACAGGTGTGTGCCAACTCCCCTGGTCTGCTTACTAATTTTCTTTTTGAAGTACTTGCTGGCAGTTTAAAGGAAAACAACTCATTTTTTTGTGTGTTGATCTTGTATCCTGGAACATTAATTCATTTAGTATTATTAAATAATAAATTATTATTTTTTGTGTGTGTGTTCTTTATAATTCTCTACATAGATTGCTTCATGTCATCTGGAAAGATAGTTATACTTCTTCCTTTTCAATTTAAATGTCCTTTAATTCTTTTTTCTCTTCTATTTGTTCTAGACAGTTTATCTATTAAAATGTTAAATAGCAGTGATAGAAGTGGGCATCCTTTTCTTGTTCTTCATTTTAAGGGGAAAGGTTTCAGTCTTTCACCAATGAATGTGATGGTGGATGTGGGGGTTTTGTTTTTGTTTTGGTTTTTAGCCTTTAATGTTTCAAGGAAGTCCCCTTCTATTTCTGGAGTACTGAGTGTTCTTATCATTATTCATGATGCAAAATTTGATCGGTAATTTTTTTTCTTCTGATGACTTACTCAGAATTTGGTATTAAAGTAATACTGGCCCAATAAAAATTAGTTAGAAAATGTTTTCTTGTTTCTATTTTTGGAAGGTTTAGAGAAAGACTAGTGTTAATTCTTCAAATATTTGGAAGAACTTATCAGTGAAGCCATATGATCCTGGACTTCTTCACTATGAGTGTTTTTTAAATTCCCAGAAAATTGGTTTTTATTGTTTCTGCTAGTTTTTGTTTTTGTTTGTGTGTTTTCCACTCCTTTCAGGAAAAACTTAAATTTAGAGTTTCTTCTCCCACCATTTTGGCTAATGTCATATAGTGCTTTTATAAAGAGAATTTTTCGTATCTAATCTGACATCATGCCAATAAATTTTTATACTCTGGAAAATTAAAATCCATTTGTCATTCAGTAGATAGCATTTTGATTTCTAATACAATTCTCTAATAAAGAAAACAAGGATCCTTGTGGAAATGGTTGATTCTCCAGCTGTGACAGGGGATAAACTTGATGAGTCAGAATCATCTTGCAGCTCCAGTAAGAAAATGCACACAGGTAAAACACACATACGTAATTGAAGGAATATCAAAGGGAGAAAGGTATTAAGTTTTAAAGACCTCCCAATGGCCAAACTTTAAATAATCTGAGAAACAAAATAAATAACAAATTACCATATTACAATGTAAAATATTAAAATACATACTGGAGTCCATACTGACATAAATAATGAGTAAATAGATACATAGATGATCACAATAGACAAATCTCCAGTGCAGAAGAATTTAGAATAATTTAGGTAGATACTACCCCAAGGATTTGGGCTATACATAGTACTTTTTTTTTCTCAAGAGTAGTTTTGGGAAAGGAAAGGGAAGAGTACAGATGACTACAGTTAACATTCATTGTGAACTGAACCTTCAAGACTCAGGAATTCCTCCTGGGATCAATGCAGCCTCATCTGTGCATGCATGCCCCACTTGCACCACAGCTGAGGGACCCCAAAGAACAGCCCACCACGGGTTTTATACCCTGGAGTCCTGTGAAGCACCGGGTTAAAGTGTTCAAGGATATCCTATTTCTGAGGGGACTGGAAAAGAGTCAAGCTGTTCTCTCCAGTCTCCTTTTATCTCAGGATGTTGCATTCCTAGCACATCCTACAGGGATTCCTGAAAACTATGAATGAGAAAGATGGGAGAATTGAGGCAGTGCAAAGCTAACCTGGAGAACTGGACTGCAAATAACATCTTTCAATCACACTGAATCCAGAGCAAATGCTGGAGGAGTGGCCTGCAAGGCAGTTTGGCCTAAAATGTTAAAATCAGTGTCCTGCTCTCATTCTCTCAGCATAGAGAACAAATTAAATTATTCTTAATAGGACTCATCTCTACAGATACATGGAAAGTAGTAGGAAATGCAGCAAAAATTTTTTTTCCAGGTTTTGTTGAACGCAGATCCTCTCAGTACCTTAGAGCTTTGAGCAAGACTGGAAATACAGGCATAATCACTTCAGCAAACAAAATAAAAAAAAAAAAATCTCCTTTGCTCATAATTTAACTTCCTAGAAAGTATTTCTTACTGGAATGTCCTGAGCGAACATTCTGCTACAAGCTTAATCTCTTTCCATTAGCCATGTTTTAATTACCTAATTTCTTGTATTAAGCATAAATGTTGAAGTTCTAGAGTTTTAAAAGGGGGAAGGGCAATGATAAAATTATTTGAGGTCATTCAATCTTGATCAATCTAATCTAATATTCATTATCTGTAGCCAATGGTATCTCACTGATAGAAATGGCTTCTCACTATTCTTCCTGACTGTATTGCCCAACAATTCCACTCCACCACCATTCCTGCTGGAAGTTCTGTTTAAAATACAAGAACAGGCCAGGTGCGGTGGCTCATGCCTGTAACCCTAGCACTTTGGAAGGCCGAGGCTGGTGAATTGCCTGAGCTCAGAAGTTCAAGACCAGCCTGGGCAACATGGTGAAACCCCATCTCTGCTAAAATACAGAAAATTAGCAGGGCATGGCAGTATGTGCCTGTAATCACAGCTACTTGGGAGGCTGAAGCAGGAGAATCGCCTGAACCTGGGAGGCAGAGTTTGCAGTGAGCCAAGATGGCACCACTGCACTCCAGCTTGGGTGACAGAGTGAGATCTGTCACCCCCCCCAAAAAAAAAGCAGGAATATCTCTTACTTTTCTGAAGACATTTCTTAAATGTTTATCTAAGATACTCAAACTATGTATCTCTCCACACCAAGTCTTACAAAATCTATTTCCTTTCTACTTCCATTTTATGTAACCTACCTTTCCACAGTATATATTATTTCATAGGGGTAGTGATATCAAAGCTAAAATAAAAAGCTTCCTCTGTCTCTATTTATCCTTCAAACCTTCAAGTCACAATTCTTTAGCCTTCTTTGCCTGAACTCCAAGATCAACATTAGAGCTTCAAGCTTTGTGCAGGTCACAAATTCTCCTATTTTACCAATAATCACAACTAACTGTACTTATTTATTTATCTCTATGGGATCTTCACTTTCTTAAATGGAGGTACCAGTTCTTTATCACAGTTAAATCCCCTGTTTCTAGAGTAAGGATTGATTGTCATATAATAGGCATTCAAAGGTTATTGATTTATGGGATAAATTATTTTTTGACCTTTTCCCCTAAATTTAATGAAACCACTCTACTTTACACTCGAACAAGTTGTAGCATCCTAAATTGTTCAAAGTTACTGAATTCATCCTGGTAATTAATGAATGAAAATATTTCCATGTTCACATGCTCAAACATTCTAATATCAGTATCATACTCCCTTTGATGGTGGATGTTTTTTGGAAGCTAACCACCTTCTTCATTAGCCCATTTGTTTTTCTAGAAGAAATTCATCTTTTGCCCAGCAACACATCTACTTTTCACTTCAGGTGAAATTGGCAAAACTACCACAGGGAAGAATTGACATTTTCCATCAATTTCTGGAAAGTGCAGTAGTACCAAATGTCATCAGAACTGAGTTACCTTGGGAATTATTTTGAACTGCTCATGTACATGCTTGCAAAGTTTAATGTCAATCCTTGTGGCATAACAAATAGGGCAACCTAGTGTCTAGAGCACCAGACTGGCCCTAAGGTTACTGAGTACTCCTTTTGCTTCAATCCATCAAATACTTTTGGACACTTTTTATGATGCTCTTGTTGGATGAAAACTCTGTGGCATTAAAAAGATGTGGAGGATTTTTTCCAGTTCTGTGAAGAAATTCAATGGTAGTTTGATGGGGATAGCATTGATTGTGTAAATTACTTTGGGCAGTATAGCCATTTTCACGATATTGATTCTTCCTAACCACAAACATGGAATGTTTCTCCATCTGTTTGTGTCCTCTCTTATTTCGTTGAGCAGTGGTTTGTAGTTTTCCTTAAAGAGGTCCCTTACGTTCCTTGTGAGTTGTATTCCTAGGTATTTTATTTTCTTTGTAGCAATTGTGAATGGCAGTTCGTTCTTGATTTGGTTCTCTTTAAGTCTGTGATTGGTGTATAGGAATGCTTGTGATTTTTGCACATTGATTTTATATCCTGAGACTTTGCTGAAGTTGCTTATCAGTTTCAGGAGCTTTTGGGCTGAGGTGATGGGGTGTTCTAGGTATACTGGAAAAAACCACCATGAATTTCATATGGAACCAAAAAAGAGCCCGCATAGCCAGGTCAATTCTAAGCAAAAAGAACACAGCAGGAGGCATCACACTACCAGACTTCAAACTATACTACAAGGCTACAGTAATCAAAACAGCATAGTACTGGTACCAAAACAGAGATATACACCAATGGAACAGAACAGAAGCATCGGAGGCAACAAAACATATCTACAACCATATTATCTTTGATAAACCAGACAAAAACAAGCAATGGAGAAAGGATTCCCTATTTCATAAATGGTGTTGGGAAAACTGGCTAGCCATGTGCAGAAAGCAGAAACTGGACCCCTTCCTGACACCTTACACTAAAATTAACTCCAGATGGATTAAAAACTTAAACATAAGACCTGACACCATAAAAACCCTAGAAGAAAACCTAGGCAAAACCATTCAGGACATAGGAGTAGGCAAGGACTTCATGAACAAAACACCAAAAGCATTGGCAACAAAAGCCAAAATAGACAAATGGGACCTAATCAAACTCCACAGCTTCTTCATGGCAAAAGAAACAGTCACTAGAGTGAATCGGCAACCATCAGAATGGGAAAAAATCTTTGCAGTTTACACATCTGACAAAGGGCTGATATACAGAATTTACAAAGAACTCAAACAGATTTACAGAAAAAAAAAAAACAAACAAGCCCATTCAAAAATGGGCAAAGGATATGAACAGACACTTTACAAAAGAAGACATACATGAGGCCAACAAACATATGAAAAAACGCTCGTCATCACTGGTCATTAGAGAGATGCAAATCAAAACCACATTGAGATACCATCTCACGCCAGTTAGAATGGCGATCATTAAAAAATCTGGAGACAGCAGATGCTGGAGAGGATGTGGAGAAATAGGAACACTTCTACACTGCTGGTGGGAGTGTAAATTAGTTCAACCATTGTGGAAGACAGTGTGGCGATTCCTCAAGGACCTAGAAATAGAAATTCCATTTGACCCAGCAATCCCATTACTGGGTATATATCCAAAGGACTATAAATCATTCTACTATAAGGACACATGCACACGAATGTTCATTGCAGCACTGTTTACAATAGCAAAGAACTGGAACCAACCCAAATGCCCAATGATGATAGACTGGACTGGGAAAATGTGGCACATATACACCATGGAATATTATGCAGCAATCAAAAATGATGAGTTTGTGTCCTTTGTAAGGACGTGGATGAATCTGGAGAATATCATTCTCAGTAAACTGACACAAGAACAGAAAAAGAAATACCACGTATACTCACTCATAGGTGGGTGAGAAAAATGAGAACACATGGATACAGAGAGGGGGTATACTACACACTGGGGTCTATTGGGGGGAATGGGGGAGGGACAGCGGGGGGGCTGGGGAGGGATAGCCTGGGGATGAATGCCAAGTGTGGGTGAAGGGGAGGAAGGCAGCAAAACACACTGCCATGTGTGTACCTATGCAACTATCTTGCATGTTCTGCACATGTACCCCAAAACCTATAATGCAATAAAAATTATTAAAAAAAACATGTGGAGGATATAATCTTTACTCACAAAATTATTCAGTCTAGAAGAGGAAGCAAAAAATTCAAATATAAGTAATACTGAATAAGGGCTGAGAATACTAATTCTACAACATAGATGGAGAATATGTGCCTTTTACTTCATAGCCACAGAGCACAAAATGTAAAATCCTAAATTAACTTACACCTTTTAACAGAAAGGTGAATAACTACTAGGTACCATGTTCACTACCTTGGTAATGGGGTCATTTGTACCTCATGCCTTGTGTCACACAATATACGCATGTAACAAACCTGCATATGTACCCCTTAATCTATAATAACAGTTGAAATTGTTTTTAAAAATACAGGTGGCATTTTTTCTAATTGCTGCCTGAGTATTTCAGTCATTAAGAGAGAGCAAAGAAGCTTGGAAAGTTTGAGATCCAAGTAGCCTGAAGTAATCATGGGGCTTTTAACTCAGAAAAGAGGCCTTGGAGTAAATATCTAAAGAATGGGCATCAAATGAAGAGGCTAGGATTAGGGAAGGGAAAGAGCAACGACAGGAACGAAAGGACAGAAAGAGAATGCAGCATGGAATTGCTCACGGTGTGAAGTTAGATGACACGTAGGAGGTATCACGTGTTCCTTCTCTATCAACTAGCATCAAGTTCAAGGTGAATCAGAAAATGTCCCTGTTCTTCCATTTCTTTAGGTACTGTACATGTAGATGTCATCAGAAAGCAGAGAGACAGAATTATGTATCATGACTCTAAAATTCTGATTTATTTTACTCCGTCCTATACCAGTAATCTCACCTTCCCATCCTCATTTTTGTCTGTAAATGAAAAATAAGCACAATCTTAGTTATCTGGAAAATAAAATTTTAAATATGCATGTAAAGGTCCTTATGAGAGTCCTTATAATAGTTCCTAGTATATATTTTATAGCCATTAACTATTCATTTACTGCAATTCAAAGATAAAACAAAACAACAAAAACAAATAATGTAAAACAAAACAGCCAGTGGATGGATGAACCTATAAAATTTCAAAGCACAACTTAGCAAACACCTAGTGAAATTGTGTCAAGTATAAAAGGTAGTAGAAACTCACAAAAAGCAAAAAGAACTTGAAGAAAATATCCTTTAAAGGTCAAAAAAGAAATCAGTGGATTTGAAATGATAGGTAATTTCTGTAAGAGTAAAAATATGTTATTTAAATGTTTTCATGACAACAGGAAACAAGATAAAAGTATCTGTCAAAATCTAAAATGCATGCCTGTATACTAGCATATACTACATATGACTTTATCAAGTATCTACATATATAAATATTTTAATTGTGTCATGCAAGTAAATATATATTTTAAAATATTTTAAGTAGAATTAACCAGGTCATTCCCTAAAATGTATGTAAAGATCCAACTGTAAAATATTATCTCAAGGTCACAGTTAAATTAATTAAAGTATTATACAAACTTCTTTCCTGTAATTGGTATTTTGATCACTTATATGCACTGACATTTATGAAAAGCTAGGCAATTTTTTTTAAAAAAATCTTCTGTTTTCTAATTTCAAAATGGTACCTAATATGTGTAGGCAGACACAAGTGTCTTTCTTAGGGACAACTATCTTTCAGTTGAAATCTATGACTCCCTTACATCAAGACAAGTTCTGCACGGTAAGTGTCGTCCTTACTTGTCATTGGGGCACTACACAGGAATCACAGCATCTAATTTGCTGTGGCAGCCGCATGACAGCAGGTTACCACTTAGTATTCTCTGGACAAAAGAAAGGATGATGAAGCACAGCTGTTTTTAAAGGCAGCTCATACTGGAAGCTGAATGGATGAATCTATAACATTTCAAAGCACAACTTAGCAAGCATATAGTGAAAATGTGTCAAAAATAAAAGGCAGTGGAAACTCACAGAAAGCAAAAGAAACTTGGGGAAAATATTTCTTAAAGGTTTTTACTTAAAAGGTTATGCGGGATAAGTTTTAGATTTCTTAGAACTTGCTCCTCATTGAGAAGCACGTTTGGCTTGCTTTTTACAAAGGAAGCCCAAGGTATGTGTTTTCTAAAGCTCTCTAATACACTGGCACACTGAAATTGCATTTTAGGCTACACAAATGGATTAAAGTTTAATATCTCCAAGAATCACTTTACAAACATTTTAGAAATATTACATATTTGTTTGATCATATCAGCTTCACCAATGATCAAAATGAATTTCATCTTAATTTCTAACAATTGTTGACTGGCACCAACTACATGGAGTACTTTTTTGATGATGTTGAAGGTAATTGGTTCTCTTAAGCTTTACTGAAGAAAAGGTCAAATGAAGGAAAGAGAAAATTTAATAGAAAATAGAATAAGAGATTTCAGAGACTGGAAGAAGGAGCCTACCTGTGGTGAGACTTTTTCTGGGATTTTGAAACTAGGGTCGATATCTATTTGAAAACTTGGAAAAGTATCAAAGACATCTAAGATAAGACTATCTAACACAAGTAGTCTAAGATAAGATAATGTAAGTTGTGAAGAGACTTGTTTTTAGTGCTTATTTATGTATATACGTGTATATATGGTCATAGTGCTTATTTATGTATATACATGTATATACATATACATGTATACGGTCATAGTGCTTGTTTATGTATATACATGTATATACGTATACATGTATAAGTCATAGTGCTTGTTTATGTATACACATGTATATATGTATATTTCTGTGTACATGTATGTTTATATATGTCGATATGTATATACATAGTATACACACATTTTCTAAGTAGATGCACACATTTATAGACAAAAACACACATATATAGCATATATACATATATACAAATATATGTACATTTGCATATATAAAAACACACAAATATACATGTACACACATGTGTAGACATATGTATTTATACACACATACATGTATACGTGACTACAATTACAGCTAAAGCAAAGCAATTATTTGAGAATTAATGTTTGGACCTATTCAGACCTGTGTTTAGAGTCTATTTTGGCTACTTCCCAAATGTGTCGCCTTAAGTGAAGTTGTTTAAATTTACTATGCCTCAATTTTCTCACAGGTAAGAAATAAATATTAATGTGTGTATATGAGTGTATATATGTATATATGCACATGTATGTGTGACTACGTGTGTATATATGTGTGCTTTACATATATTTATGTGTGTATATATGTGCTTCCTATAATCTAGAACCTAGGCCATATTATCTTTGATACACCAGACAAAAAGAAGCAATGGGGAAAGGATTCCCTATTTAATAAATTGTGTTGGGAAAACTGGCTAGCCATGTGCAGAAAGCAGAAACTGGACCCCTTCCTGACACCTTACACTAAAATTAACTCCAGATGGATTAAAGACTTAAATGTAAGACCTGACACCATAAATACCCTAGAAGAAAATCTAGGCAAAACCATTCAGGACATAGGAGTAGGCAAGGACTTCATGAATAAAACACCAAAAGCATTGGCAACAAAAGCCAAAATAGACAAATGGGACCTAATCAAACTCCACAGCTTCTGCACAGCAAAAGAAACTGTCACTAGAGTGAATCGGCAACCATCAGAATGGGAAAAAATCTTTGCAGTTTACACATCTGACAAAGGGCTGATATACAGAATTTACAAAGAACTCAAACAGATTTACAGGAAAAAAACAAACAAGCCCATTCAAAAGTGGGCAAAGGATATGAACAGACACTTTACAAAAGAAGATATACATGAGGCCAACAAACATATGAAAAAATGCTCATCATCACTGGTCATTAGAGAGATGCAAATCAAAACCACATTGAGATACCATCTCACGCCAGTTAGAATGGCGATCATTAAAAAATCTGGAGACAGCAGATGCTGGAGAGGATGTGGAGAAAGAGGAACACTCTTACACTGTTGGTGGGAGTGTAAATTAGTTCAACCATTGTGGAAGACAGTGTGGCGATTCCTCAGGGACCTAGAAATAGAAATTCCATTTGACCCAGCAATCCCATTACTGGGTATCTATCCAAAGGACTATAAATCATTCTACTATAAGGACACATGCACACGAATGTTCATTGCAGCACTGTTTACAATAGCAAAGACCTGGAACCAACCCAAATGCCCATCGATGATAGACTGGACTGGGAAAATGTGGCACATATACACCATGGAATATTATGCAGCAATCAAAAATGATGAGTTTGTGTCCTTTGTAAGGACATGGATGAATCTGGAGAACATCATTCTCAGCAAACTGACACAAGAACAGAAAAAGAAATACCGCATATACTCACTCATAGGTGGGTGAGAAAAATGAGAACACATGGACAAAGAGAGGCGATCTACTATACACTGGGGTCTATTGGGGGGAATGGCGCAGGGACAGCGGGGGGGGTGCTGAGGAGGGATAGCCTGGGGATGAATGCCAAGTGTGGGTGAAGGGGAGGAAGGCAGTAAGGCACACTGCCATATGTGTACCTATGCCACTATCTTGCACATTCTGCACATGTACCCCAAAAGCTATAATGCAATAAAAATTAAAAATAAAAATTAAAAAAAAAAAATCTAGAACCTAGGCATGGTTAGTAGGTAAGGTAACAAAATCAGGAACCAATGTTTCTAATAGTGTTATGCTTACTCCAATCATGAATCAATGGAGTCATAATCAATGTATTTAATGCAATCTATTGTTTAAATTTGGCTATTAAATTTGGCACCTGAGTTTATTCATTAGTAGAAATGATGTTAAATATTTTTGTGGTGAAATGAATGTTCAGAGTTTCAAGAGGTAGGAAATATTATACATGTATCTCAAGCTGTGTATGGGAAATGTATAGAATCTAGCCCAACCAATGCTACTGGAGCACTATTCAAAGAACAGAGTCCTACTGGCTCTGCCACTCTCCTTTTCACAAAGGATCTGCCACTTCATGGAGTTACAAGTCTGGTTGGGCTTCTGTTTATGTATTCTCTTACCTACTTCCAAGTCATCCTCATGCAAACACTTAAATGATGGTGCTTTGGTCAGGAAATTGAAATTCTCAGAGATGTAGAATAGGTATTTGACTGTTTGTCCTTATTTCTATAATATGTGTATGCTTGGAGAAATTTGGCCTTAGACTTACTTTTATTAAGGCATTCCACTTGGATATGTGGCTCCTTAACCTATCTATCCAACATTAGCCTAACAGTCTTACCAAAGGCACCTGCAGCTTGCTGAACCATTGCATTGGCCTGGGTCAGTTTGCAGCAATAATGCTTTAACTGAGTGCTTCCAATGCCAATACGCTACAATAATTGCCATCGATACCTTTCTCCTCCCCAGTAGATTAAAGATCCTTTGAAGGGCGGGATTTATATCTTACTCAGATTCTAACATATAGTAGGTTTGTAGAAAACAATTTTTAAATGAGTAAAGGATGGGCCATCCTGATCATTGAGAGAGAAGCATAAATATCAGAAGTAAAAGCCTCCCCTGTTTGTAAACAGACTGTGCTATTCCTAATAGGACATAAACCAATGTTAACCATGAGACATCAGCAAGGCTATATAAACAATACTTTTCCAATGAACACTCCATGGCTGTAAAATGAATGACAGCCCCTCCTTTGAAGTTATTGCTCCATTTTTTCCTGACCAATGACACTTTGGTCTAACTTCATTGATCTCATCTCTTGAGTAAATGTTCCTGAACTATCTAACTGTTAAATGCCCTGTTTGTTTGATAGCATCTAATCCATACCTGGTCTTCACTTCACCTTCCTTAGAATCATTTACTACAAGACTAAACCCAATAAAAGTGTCTCCTCACTCCATTTTATGAGATATTTCTAAGATGTCTTCTGAAATGCTAAATAAAATAAAAATAATTTATTTAACTATTAAATTAATTAATTAATAATCAGGTTAAATAAAAATAATTTATTTATCTATAGCTGTGTCTCCAGTTTGCTTTGGCTGGTGGGTTTAGAGGAATACTTGATATAATTTAAAAAATGATTTTAATCTCTCAAAATTATATTTTTATAAATTACATAGAGCACATAAAGAACTATATTGAATAAGTTATTCTTGTTTATAAACATAATTTTCAACATCTAAATTTTATCTGATTGTTTAAATGTCTTTCTTAATTCAGAGCTCTTAATTCCTCAACATCTGTGACTTGTCAGCCTTAGACTTTCACAGTTTTGCTATGTTATCATGACTAACGTCCCGTTGTATTAATTATATACTTCATGTAAAGGTCTTTCATAGTTTATCTACATGTATTTATCTACTTTATTATGTCATAAACAAATTAAAGTTAAGAAAAAAGAACAACTGTCCTTACTTCTTACCTTGAAATATGATCTGTAAAGAGAAATGATACAGTTATCTGTGATTCTTCTTAATTAGCAATTAAGCTAGTGAGGGAATCCTATGACAGCTAAACCAGACCCAAGATATAGACAAAACATAGAACTTCAAAGCCTCTGCCAAATGTCTGTTGTTTGCTAACATCTGTTGTAATCTCTAATCAGCAGTACATACTCCAGAGGTAGTTAGGTTATTTAGATCCTAAATATCGAAAGCTACATTACCCTCATATGCACAAAGCAACTGTTAATAAGCAAAAATGTATGAGAAATTATTTTTTATTGAGGAAGAAGTAATGCTCCCAGATGTACTGATTGCTTAGAAATATACCAATACTTTGATTCTTGAATATGCAAGAGTATCAGAATTTGGGGGACTTTGCAACTTGCATCATTTGAATTTCAATTCATAGCCCAGGGGGACTCTTGGAAGACTGTGTTGTCAAATATCAAAAGAAGTTAGCTGAATTAGTCAATTAAGTATTACAACCATTTTTTCAAGCTTGTTTCATGTGAGGTTATTGTCTAGCACCAAAACAAACAAACAACAGGGAGTTAAACTTTCAATGGCATGGAATGAAAAAAAAAATGAATATTTGGAGCTTATTTGATAAAAATGTTATTTATGGTGGAGTATTTTTTTGTTTTAAAAAATGTCATTTGATTCTGAGAGTGTAGGGGGTGGGGAGAGGGGAGGAAGCAATAGGACTCACCTAGCTCTAATTATGAATCTATTGAGTTCTGTTAAAATGAAGTGTGAACAATTTGTCCACAATTGACCCAAGTCAATTCACAGCACTCCCTGTGGTACAAATCCTCTTAATATCTGTAACAGTCAGTAAATTTTCTTGCACAGACCAGAGGCTCATATGGTTGGAAGTGAAGAGATGGCGCTTCCCATTAACTTGCCAGCTCTTCATTTCCATCACTGTCTACATCATCCTTCACTGAGCTCAATATGGCCAAGAGCACCTTGCAGGAAAGGTGGGATGTTCATGCCCAGATTCATGTGGCTGCCAGCAGTAAAATAACTGAAAGAACAAATGTGGAAAAGAGAGTGTTGATGAGAAAGATGTAATTGGCTGAGAACCTGTTATACAGAGGAGGGATTCAGCAGCAGACTTTAGGAAAACCACCTTTTCTTCTAAATAGTGAAGAGTATAGTGACTCTTGAAACAGAAAAGACAGGCAGAACTGAACTAGTGAAGCACAGTAGATTCTACGTCTTTTACATAGAAACTATGGCTTGGCTGAGAGAGCGAGGGAGAGCAAGAATAAATATTTAATGAACCACTCACATGCTTAATTATTGTCTCATAGAATGAATTTCTTGAACCAGAAGGTACTTTAGAGATTACCTGTCCCAGTCCCTTAAATTACAGGCAACAATTTTGAGGCAGGGAGAAAATCCATGGTTCATCTCAATGTCACATCAATTATAAGTAGAAATATGATGATAGCAAAGTATAGGCAAGAATTAATGTTAGATTTACTCAGACCTGTGTTTAGATTTTATTTTGGGTACTTCCAAAATGTGTTACCTTAAGCAAAGTTACTTAAATTTACTGTGCTCTAGTTTTCTCGTGAGGAAAACAGAAATAATGATTCTAACCCATGAGAAATGTTATGAGGGTTAAATATAATTAAAAAGCATCTAACATTATGTTATTGTTTTGAAACATTGTGATGACCAAATACATTAGGTTTACTTTAAAAAGATTTGGTTTAGGATTTTATTTTAAACAAATATCAAATACAATGAATTAGTTTAAGTTCAGCAAAGCTTGATTAAGAGGTATCTGAAACTAAAAGAGTCTAACATTTGGGTCTAGCTTACATATTTTTACTTTATTTAATGAAATAAACCTCATGTAAATTTCCTTATGAGGAAATAGAATTTCAGAGTTAATAATTTTTTCAGTCTTACAGCTAATAACTAGAGGAATGGGCTGTGATCCTGTCTTTTTAGAGTCTTTTCAGACTCTGAACTGTGATGTGGTATGTCACATGTCCTTGTCAGAATGAAGAGAGCCAAAAGTCACCATGGTGATTATAGATGCCTAGTTGTTATTTAAACAAAGAGAGTCACCAAAAGCTTACTGATTTCACTTGCTACACAAGTTTGCTTTGGACGAGCTATAAACAAGTATGCTATGCTATCTAAAACAATAGTGAGCAAAGATGAAAAAGAAAATTTAATTCTTCTATACTATATACTTTTTATTATGCTGTGCTTAAGGAGGCTCAAGTTCTTTCCTATATAGATAATAATACTGTCACAAAATTTTGAAAATCATAAAGACCACTGGTTTAGAAGTATAAACACTAACTTTGATACTGAACATAAAAGCAAATACTATTGAACCATTAATCTGAAAAGAATCTCAAAAGAACATTTAATCTATCTCTTCCCTCAAGAAAGAACTTTATCAAAACTGTTTATGTGAAATGCTAAATGTCTCCAGAGAAATATTTCCTAAACTTTTCAAGTATTTCAGAATTTCATCCAACCTGATAGACCACATAATATTGTGTATGAATCTTAGTAGGTCAATTCAAATGTACAAGAATGGTAAACTATTTCTCCTATAACTTATTTTTCATTTCCAGCTAACATCCATTGTTGTCATTACATTTCCCAGAGTTTTGAATTTATTGCACAGACATTTTAGATTTGAACAGGAGTCTGTTGACATGTTCATTTTAATAGATGACATTATGTTTTTGGCTCTACGGTTCTCTGTGTGTTTACTTCCTTTTTCACATTCTGACTGCCAGAATACAGACAGAACAGAGTTATCTTCTCTCTGGGTTTTTGCTTTCTCACTGCTACTAGTGCATAAAACCGGTTTCTCTCCCACAGGTGTGACTGAATCAGAAAATATTACAAGATTAATTCTCTTTCCTTTACTATCTCAGATAGGCTCTCCGCTAGTTGGGCTGAATCTGTGGGTAGATTCTTTCTCCTTATGTTTACCAAACTTACCCTGATGAAGAGAGCAAGTCTCTTTCACGATTGTTTTAATAAAGGTCCTTGGTAGTTAAGTTATTCACTTGGCTGAGATCAAAACCATTTCTGAGACAATCAGTGGCACTACAAATGCACAATGGACTGATTTTGATCCTGTGTTCATTTCTAGATTTGGGTTGCTGTCCTCCCATGCACAGTATGTGCAATGAGAGTTAGAGATACCAATTAGTGAAAGGAATCAAGGTAGGGGAACTGGAGGCTGACAATTTAAAACAATAAAATTAATTTCGGTACTAAACTCCTGCCAGCATCACTCTCAGCCCAAGCTTGTCTCCTCATTCATTTCCGACTTTTTGGGAAATCTCACACAGCAGAGATAAAGCTATGTTCTTTATTCGTTTTGGCCAAGACATTTTCATGGCCTTGAAATGTCTTGCACTTAACTATACATCTCTTCTAGAATCCTAATTGCTTGTACTTTGGAACACAAAATCCAGAAACACTGGTGTACACACTTCTTGATTTAGACAATGATTGATTATCTGCTTGAAAGAGGGGAAGGGAAAGGTAGAAAAACAATGGGAAGAAGATTTACGCTCATGTTCAAAATTGTATCCTGATATATGGTTTAAATTCAATTTTACGCTTAATGACATAATAAGTTTTCAATAGCGTAATTAAAGAACACATAATATCTATGGTAAAAAATGTTAAAAATTTGCTTTTAAATAAAAATAGAGAACTTGTATACTTTTTTTTTTTAGACGGAGTTTCGCTCTTGTTACCCAGGCTGGAGTGCAATGGTGCGATCTCGGCTCACCGCAACCTCCGTCTCCTGGGTTCAGGCAATTCTCCTGCCTCAGCCTCCTGAGTAGCTGGGATTTACAGACAAGTGCCACCATGCCCAGCTAATTTTTTGTATTTTTAGTAGAGACAGGGTTTCACCATGTTGACCAGGATGGTCTCGAACTCTTGACCTCGTGATCTACCCGCCTCGGCCTCCCAAAGTGCTGGGATTATAGGCGTGAGCCGCCACGACCAGCTGTATACTTTCTAAAAATAAATATAGCAGAGCAAAAAGGAAACCTCTTTTTACTAACAAAGAGAAATACACTGCTGATGAAAGTAGTGTGCTCATTGTTAAGTAGTAAGACATCCAAGAGGCTGGTTGGATCTGATCTTTCAATAGGGATGTAGCTGTAACTTTTTGAATTCCAGGAGCCTAGTATAGCACCTGACATGCAATTAGTAAATTTGACAAAAAAAAAATAAATAAATAAACAAATGCATAGATTGAGCTATCATTATTTTGATTTTATTTATAAAAGCCATGCACTGAGAGATATTTTCTTTACTTCTCTTCTTTGATCAATTAAAACACTTCACACCTTAAAGCAGGAAGAAAGCCCAGGCACACAAGTTTTAAGAATTTTACCAAACCTAGAAAAAGCAACTAAAAACCATGGTAATATCCTCAATTTTTTTCTGTCGTACAAAGGTAATGGGATAATTTTTGTTTGCTTGTATTTCTTGATGTTCAAATGTACATATATATGCATATTATATATATTTATATAATATATATTAAACATATATTATTACATAATACACAGAGACAAAAAGAGAATATATACATACACACACACATATATATAATGTATATATATTTTTTGAGATGGAGTCTCGCTCTGTCACTCAGGCTGGATGGAGTGCAGTGGCTCAATCTTGGCTCACCACAAGTTCAGCCTCTCAGATTGAAGTTATTCTCCTTCCTCAGCCTCCTGAGTAGCTGATATTATAGGCACCTGCCACCGTGCCCAGCTAATCTTTGTGCTTTTTGTAGAGATGGGATTTCATCATCTTGGCCAGGCTGGTCTTGTGATCCACCCACCTCAGCCTCCCAAAGTGCTGGGATTACAGGTGTGAGCCACCGCGCCTGGCATAAAATGTATATTTTTAAACTACTAAAATAATTCATACTATTATAAGTTTAAAAATAGAAGAGGAATAAAGGAGAAAGTGGAGAATAAGCAGAAGGAGAAAGAAAAAGAGAAGGAGAAGAAAATACAGCACCAAGCTTTCCATCACCAAATAGAATAATCAGTGCTAGTTTCATGTACACTTTTGCAGTTTTAGTTTTTAGTATCCAATTTATAGATTTTGTCTTTGACATAGCAAATATCATACTAAAATTTGCCTAGCTTATATACATCACATTGGTAACTTTACTTTTTTTGCCAATTTGTTTACTGGTAATGTTTGGCATGTTTTTATGTTTGCTATCTAGTTTTATTTTTCTATTTAAAAGCTACTTGTGACTGAAAGCCTTTCAACTGTCAGACAGTAGTAATTTATCATTTAAAAAACTTAATTAAATGCTCTCTGTTAAAGACATGTTATTTTTAGTTAAATTCACTAGGGCTTTACATTCAAGTTTATCATTTTTTAGAAATCTGATTTATTTTAGTATCAAATATACTTATTTTATATTTACTTTGCCATTTTAAGACTGAACTTTATGATAATACATGAAATTTTTAAAATTTACATCTCAAGTGAATAAGTTCACATTTGTAATAGGGAAAGACAATCTAAAAGTGACAAGTAAAATGAGGACCTACAAACGGGGCTCAAATATCATGACTAAGTTTAATTTAGTCCTATGGCTCTAAAGGAAATTTAGATTAAGACAACTAATGAAACTTCAGTCATTTTTGAAGGATTCTTGGAGAAGAAATAAATCAGGAGGTTAAAGGTAGACAAATAAACGAGCAATTATAGTAAAGTAGCCATATTCCTATAGTGAGAAGAGCAAAGAACATTAAATCCTACGTTAGGTCACAAACAACGCTTTCTATGAAAAACTTAGGGAAAATACAAAGACAACAGAGTTGCCAAGTAATATAAAAGAAGTTATTTTACTGATAAGTGTGGTTTCTGCCTGAATTCTTACTGCAGACTGCTCTGGAGACACTGGGTTAGGCCAAAAATTGCACCATTTGCTGTACATGCTTATAGTTGACAAAACCGTAAGCATGGGATATTTTTGTCTTCACCATCTCTTCCCTCATACTGAAATCTGAGTTCAGAATTGTTTAGACGGCTTAGATGACACATAAGAGTAAGAACAAAAGAACAGATGATCGAATACACAAGATCATGTTCAAGCTGGAGTCATTCTACCAATCTCTGCCAAAGGAACAAAGGGAATAAAGAGAGAGATGAATAGTTGGGTTTTCACTTCTCAGTGAAGGTTTAAGAAACCCCTATGTAGGACACAGTGGCCATGGAGACTCTGGTTTATATTGTAACTTAGATTTATAAAAATATTGTCACTGTAAGGCTGGTTGCCTCGCCAGGTGCTCAGACACGCCAATCCCTCTCAGAGCCTGAAAACTACGTCACCACTCCACACTTGACATCAAGCCCTGCACTGGGCCCCTAGCCCACCGTGGGAAAACCCCACCAAAATTTAAAGGAAGTCCCACCAAAACCTGCCCAATGGCATTTTGCCCCATCCAGGTCCCACCCTCCCTGGGCGGCCCGCTCACCGGAAATCCCGCCTACCTACCAATAGCAGCTTGCCCCATCCACGTCCTGTTCCCTCATAACAAGTCAAGACACCCTCAGTCGCTAGAAAACCCCACGCCTTGGGAAGTCAGGTGCGACTTCTTTGCCCCTCTTTCCCAGACCACAGAACCTCGCACGGGAGCTGCAGAACGTGCAAGATAGTTGCATTTAATTTTCTTATGTTGGTCTCAGTTTCCTCACTCTAGACGCAGCAATAACCCTTACAGTCATCTTTCAAGAAATTATCTCTTTCAAGAAATTATCACTTTCAAGAATTTTTTTCTTTCAAGAAATGATCACTGTTAATAAAAAAGTAGAGGGTACTCAATGTTGAGGTCATATCTGGCTCAGCATTATCGTGTCAGGAACATAGGGACAAAAGGAAAATAAAATGAACAGATTTAAATATGAGGAAAAGTCAGTGTGGTTTGGGGAGTAATTCACCTACTGTCATATTTTTACAAGTAGACATCTGCTTTTGATGACAGAATAGATCCTTCCAGAATGTATCTTCTCGTAGTTACTCCACCATCTAAATTAGCTTTGGATTCAGTATGATCCTGCTTGGCTCCTCTTCGCCGTCCCATATCTTCTTTTACCATTTCAGTCTTAACCTGTACGTTCCCCATCCCCCAGGCATTTTTACTTCTTCAGAGCCTGTCCTTCCTTTTTCTCAATTTATGAATGCCTCTGTTTTATGCAGATCTCCATATGTCTGCTGTAAGATCTGCCTACCTTTCTCTTGCCTTCGTGTTTTATTTATTTTCAACTTCCTGCCAAGAATAATTTTCTAAGCCCAGGAGCCTTCAGAGTATAATTCAACCATTTTATAAACACAGTTTCTATTTTGGGAGATTTGAGTTATAATCTCAATGTGGGTTAAGAAAGTATCTTACTAACGAATCCATAGGTACTCATATCCTTCTGCTGACTTCCTTTGTTAAACCTGTTGGGACCGTTCAGCATGCTCTTTGATATGAAAATGAATAAAACATTCACCTCTTTTCTTATTAAATCTTGACAGTGTAGCTGGGTGTGGTGGTGTGTGCCTGTAATCTCAGCTACTTGGGAGCCTCAGGCAGGGAGAATCGCTTAATCCCGGGAGGCAGAGGTAACAGTGAGCTGAGATGGCACCATTGCACTCCAGCCTGGGCAAAAATGTAAAACTCCTTCTCAAAAAAAAAAAAAAAAAAAAAAAAAAAAAAAAAAAAAATCCTGGTGGTGGGATTCACCTCTGGGAAAACAGTTCCATGTTCATTCACGTATCTCATAGTCTCCTAGTCTTTATTACAACAAAGTTCTGTTGTTCTGTGTTAACGTCCCTAGAAGCCAAAGCATTCCAGGTGCAGCCTCCTGGTAGTGGTTTGCAACTTTGGGATCGTGATATTTTTGTTTGTTTGGTTCCACATTTATCAAGAAGAAGCTACAGTTCCTATGTAATGAATGTGTCACTCATTTCCATTTGTTCAATAAATGTACTCCACCAGAAAATAACACATACTTTGTTTCCTTTTTTCTGGTTGTATTAATTTTGTTTTTGTTTTTTTGTTTTTGTTTTTTTGGTTTGTTTGTTTGTGGATTTGTTTTGTTTGGTTTTTCAATATTTACTCCAGTTTCTCAGGGCAACATTTATTCAATTTTGTCTCAGGGAAACTTGTCTTCTCTCATTCAGCCCAAGGTTTGGTCGAGCCCCCAACTTAGATCAAGGCAGTTGCTGCCTTAGAGCTCTCTTGTTATATTCATTGCTCTGTAATGGAGGTAAGACTCTTTTTTATTCATCATTTTTGGAATTGGTTTAATTTATTAGGGAATCAAACTTTTCTTCTCTTGAAATAAAAGATATAGTGATCATCATATGTGATTTCATGATGGAGACGAGGGGTGCAGACAAAATATGAGCATTCAAGAAAACTGCACATGGAATCTAATGTGACTTTGGAATGTACAGGCAGCTTTGTGAACTAATTTATTTTATTTTTTTCTTTTCATTATGCAACATTAAATTTTTATCAGCTTTTATTTTTTTCTTAATCATTATATTTATTAACCTAAAACATATTTAAATCTTTACTTTTTGCTTAAATTTATATGTTTCTAATTGTTGAGTATAAACACTCAATAATTTACACACACACACTTTTAATTCATGTGTGGTATTACTTTCTCTCTGTCTCTTTCTTTCCCCCACCCCCCTTGTATTTCTCAAGGAACTCTCTCTCACACACACACTCACAACCAAAGAGAATTGCTCAGTTATTTAAAATGAAGTGATTGTCTTCTAATGATTTTTAATCTGAATAATGTTTATTGGTTCAACACAACTCAACCTGTATGTTAGTTTAGATATAAGCAAAAGATACTATGTGAACTAAATTGAAAATTCTTTACGTCTGGGTTAGGATTTTATACCCAGACTTAATGTTTTTAAAAATGACTTCCTTATAATTGATGTCAAGAATAAGAATGGATTCACAAGAGGCAAAATAAAATCAAACAATTATTTTCTATGTAATCGATTTCTGTTCCTCTTGATGAAAAAGAAAAGTTTATCAGCATATATTCTGGAGTAGGAAAGTGTATATTGAAAGAAGAAAATTTTACTCAAGGCTGGGACTTTGTAACATGGAGTAGGAATTATGCTTTTATCAAAATACAGCAATTGCTTTCATAATCTCTTTTTTAAAATGCCCATGTACTAACTGACCAAAACTTAAAGGGTTAACTGTATTATTTCAGTGGAGAAATTCTGACTTTATAATAAGAATGTGCAATTTTCTTCAAATCATCCCCAAAAATATTTACAAAGGGACAAAAGGATAGGTTTAATACTGATTTGCAACTGTATTTTCAACTTTGCAAGTTTTTCTGAAGTAAATATGTGAAAGGAGAGGACCACGAATGAGCTGTAAAGACATTCTTAGCAGCAATGTATAGAATAATAGGATTTTTGTGCTAACAAGAAGTACAGTTCTAGGGACTTTGTTAGATAAATTAAAATTCATCAAAATAATAACATAGTGCTTTAAGGTAAAATAGAGTTGACAAATATTTACTACCCTAAAGCTGACTTATATTACCTTGTTAAATGTTCAGTGTTGGAAATACAGATAATAACATTGAAACTAGTTTTACCATAAATATTTGTCTTGAGCATGTGTTTGTGTGTTATTGGGAAAAAAATGCAAAGTTTATACACCGAATTTTTAACTATTTACCCTAGGTGGAGAGATTAAGTCATATTTTTATTTTCTTTATTTTAATGTTATTGTTAGTATACTTTCTTTTCTTTCTTCCATCCACATATATGTGTGATATAATAAGGGTTAAAGTCAAAGACTGGGTTTAGCCTTATAATTGAACACCACAAACAACCCTTGCTGTCCTATTGAAGGCACAAGACCCTAACTCAAATGTCAAATGTCCTTTACCTAGATTGGTTGTTGGTGCTTAAAATTACATAATTGACTTTTTGTTCTTTTGAGCATTTAAAATCCCACATTAAATATTGGGAGGGTAACGCTACTAAAAATGTAGAATATAATACAATGAATACAGGAATTAGGGTCTCAAGAAATATAGAAAAGAGAGAGAAGAAAAGAAAAAACTTCATGTTCTTTCAATTTTGTTTAGACTTTGCAATGACAAAACACATGTTATCCATACAGATAAATTTCCAACTCAATTTAAGGATGAATAATTTATATCCCTAAGTACAATTTAAAGTGCTTTTCAATTGGAAGTTTCAATTTATAGTTATGATTCTCAATGATTTAAAAGGTGATTCACTGGGAAAATATCAAAACAGTCATCTTTTCCTTTGTTGAAAACACAGTGGGATTGGAAGAGGGTATTTTCTCATTGTAATGTAAGTTGCATATACTAATCAAAGAAGGGCTGTAATACAGATGGATTTTCAAACCACAGATCCTCAAGCCTTGCAAATATATATATATATGTATGTATATATATACATATATACATATAAATACATATAGATGCAAATATATGTACATATGTATATATATACATATAAATACATATATGCATATATATATATATTCCATTAAAATCAATTTATATTATCTAGAAGTGCATTCCCTATTACAGACATCTTAAAGTATTTCTTATGTTGGGGCATCACATTCAAAGATCTATTGAACTATTTATCATGAAATGAACTATTTCTTTTTATTTATTTTAGTTCCCCAACAATTCTAATGCAGAATTTTCCACTCAGTTTCATTAACTGTGCTCAGACTGGTTTTCTCTATGTTGCAATCTAGATATGGGCAAAGATTTTTTTTGTTAGATAATTTTGCATATAAAAATACAATGGAGTGCATGAATGTCTTAAAATATCTCATTTATGAAAAAGGAATTTAACTAGTTGATTAGAATGTCTGAGCTAAAGTGTACCCATACCATTACATATTTGATAATTTACAGTACATTATCAACAACAGAAGAGTTTTCATTTATGTAGCAACAACTACATATCCAATTCAATACACATACCTAAACAGTTCTCAGATCTCAGCTTGATTTCTTTAGAAGCTATTTCCCTTGAATTTTATATTTTCAGAAATAAGTATATAATAGAAATTAACAAATGTAATACTAAGATTGCTTATCTACTATTTTGAGAAGAGAAAGAAAGAAAGAGAAAGGAAGGAGAGAGAAGGAAAGAAAGCAAGCAAGCAACAAAGAAAGAAAGGGAAAGAAGGAAAGGAAGGAAGTGAGAAAGAGGGAGAAAGGAAGGAAAAGGAAGGTAAATATGAAGGAAAGAAAGACCTGTTATATATCATGCTATTTAACGAGATGTTTAACATAAATGGTTGAAATTTTCTTACAGATTGAAATAGATAGGGATGATCTAATTTATCAAAAATAGGGAAAAATAAATATCCAGAGGGAAAATGTTAATAAATTCCACTGGCTTAAAAGCTTGAGATATACTGCAGAGCAAAGTGACTCTGGTCAAAAATAATGTAGTTATTTCAAAATAACTGAGATACTAAATTTCAAATGTTTCACCACAAAAAGATGAAGTGAGGTAATAAATATGTTAATTAGCTTGACTTTGTCACTCCCCATTGTTCACGTATAACAAATCACCACCTTGTACCCCATAACGTATGCAGCTATAATTTATCAATTAAAAATAGTATTAATACAAAAATTTAGAGCACCACGCATGCAAAATAAGTAACTCTAAAACCTGAGATATATGTATATTACTCATTAGTATGCAAATAAATGATCAGAGAGACGATTTCAGAAATATACCAATTGGACTCTTAATTTAAGAAGTCTTTATAGTTTTTATATTTGCACTTGTGCAAACATTGGTGTGTAATAAATGTTTAAGCACGATCTGTTTTATCTTGCCTGATGGCATTCTTTTTGTTTGTCATAGGACAAACTCTTGTTTGTGATGTCATTTATTCATATTTGACCACTGCTTCTGAATCACAAACATCTTTAGGAGAATAAAGGTTCCTGATGGAGAGTCCATTTCTCCAACAGCCTAAAGGTAGGAGCCTGATACTTAGAATTTACAAATATTTAAAAATATGATATTTTAATGTTCAATGTTATAACCATAATTAATGTTACAAAAAGTTCTCACTTGTCCCCCCTATTTTAAGAAATGGTGACTGAATTTAAGCTTTTACAAAGATGTGATTGAGTTATAAAAGAATAATCTCTATCTGATAAAATGTTAGGCATATTTTACTTTGTACAACTTAAATATAGGCAAAATTCTTTGTAATACTCCAGCCATCTTTAATGTAGGAGAGAAGCAGTTGGGTAGCAAATTAGCTGTTCTGTGGCAATATGGTCTGAGCAACCATGTAAACAAAGAAATCTGCTAATCACAAGCAATTTCTCATGAAACAAAGACAGCAGCTAATTGAGAGCATCTGAGGCTAAAATAAGATTAACTTCAAAATGAAAACCCTCGCAGCTTCCTGTAGGAAAGATTTTGGGATAACAGAAAGCTTACAGCAGTTTAGACATGAAAAATCTTCATAGAAATCCTATTTCTCACTCTGGCAAAATAATATTACAAACCCATTATTAACTTTCTCTCTAGCAAAACTGCTTGAAAGCACATAAGAAAATGGCAGCAATGAATTCTTCAGGGTTCAGAACAGAAGAGCATGTTATAGGCAAATGTACGATAGAGTGAGCCTCCCAGAACCTGCTTGGTGTGCCTTGTCCGGCTGCTGTTTGTGCCTGAAGAGCAAAGGTGCATATTCTCAGGAGCTCTGACCCTCTTTTACATTGGTGGAGGAGGCTACAGATAAAACAACAGCTGCAGACTGTTAGGTGGGAAGAGTCCCAGGGTTGAACCCAGGCCTGAGTGTGGGGGAGAACGAGAAGAGATGAGGAAAGGACAGGCCGCAGTAAACCCATGAGCACATTTTGTGCTGAGTAAAGATTATACAACAGAGCTTCTCAGAGCCAGACTTTATGGGTTAAAAATAGACAATGAGTTAAAAGATGGGATTTTATCAAAAGAAGCAGAAGTTAGTGACACTTTTACCACATAGCACAGATAGGGTGAAAAGGATTTTAAAGTGATAGGCTTAGACAGACACTAAAATAGGACAAAGCCTGAACATATTGGTATCTCAGAGCGCTTGGTTTCATTTTGGGTAAAAACTGAAATACTACATCACCCTGTTTTCAAGAATATATATGTATGCATACAACATAGAAATTTAAAAATTATATATACATACATAAAGATATATAATTATATATATTAAGAATATAAATATATACACACATATATATACACAAACACACATGTAACTTACTATATAATGAATATCATTATTTGTTAATTATTAATAACAATTACTTGTATATTAATACAATTATATGTATTATATATAATTATACATAGAGAGATACTGAACTAGGTTATGCACATGCATATTACACATGCATATATGGATGTATAATATATAGACAGCATGATAGATGAGGGGGAGGGAGAGCATGTATATGAATGTATAATATATGCACAGTTTGATACATAACGAGGAGAGAGAGCTAACAAAGAGAAAGAAGGGGGAGGAGGAGAAGAGGAGGAGGGGGAGGGAAAGGTGAGGAAAGCAAAAAGAATGTCCACTTTTCAACATAAGATCAAAATTGAATATATAGAGATAAAAGTTGCTTTATTTTTCCATTTCTTAAGATGATAGCCAAAAATGTATTTTTACTACTCAAGGTACTTCTAGTTTTAAGCTCAATCTCATTTAACTCCTAGTTAAACGCACTCTCACCTCCACCAAGCATTTCTCTGCCTGCAATTTCTTTCTTCTTTTCCCAGAAACGATTTGAGTTCCACAGGACCTCATATATCCTTCGTATATTGAGAGAAAGGAATCAAAGCTAAGGTGAATTTTCCCCCTACTTTTTTTTATATTGTGGTCTTTCTTTTCTATTTTCATAGCACAAACAATACAAAGTAGGTGCCTGAGAGGAATTGGTGGTTTCCTCCTGCTGAATCAATCCTAGTCAGATCTTACTGGCACTACTGGGCCTCAGAGGCTCAGATGCTTTCTCTAGCTGCCCCTAAGCTGATCTGTTCACAGCACAGTCTCTGGTATGAGTTTTCCTTTCTTGCAACACAGTAACCATGAAGCAAGCACACAGGTTCTTAATTCTGGAGTACCTTTGGAATCTCCTTGAATACAGGCAAATCTATTGCTCTCTTCATCCCTTTACTGATCTGAGGACAACTATGGTGAAGACCACATAGCCCTACATCTGCCTAGACCTGCGAGGTAGTTATTCTTACTCTACTCTATGAATGTATAATATATGCACAGTTTGATAGATAACGAGGAGAGAGAGAGCTAACAAAGAGAAAGAAGGGAGAGGAGGAGAAGAGGAGGAGGTTGACTGCCTCGTTTTAGGGAAGGACAGTGACCTAGGTTTCCTTCTTCAATAGTTTCATATAAGTGAGCAAAAGACTCTTTATTAAAATTCACAGTATTACCTGTCTAGGTAATTTATCATTTCCAGTACACATTTTAATAATAAAACGGGCAACAAAAATCAGAGGCTCTCATTCCTTTAACAATTCTCTCATTTCTTTTTACAAATATCCAAACTCATCATCCCTTTCCAGAAAGGAATATTAGCTTTTCTTTTTGTGTTAAGAAAATTGCTCTATTATCACCAAACTTTTTTTTCCAAATTATATTTTCATTGTGATAAACTTTGAAAACATTGGGAATTAACTCTTGATTTGCAAAGTATTTTTTTTTTTCAGAATCAAAACAAACAAAAGAAAACAAAAAATAATTAAGCCTGAAGAGATGATTCTGGGATGATAGTGGACTAACAGACTAGATCAAGAAAATGTGGCACATATATATCATGGAATACTATGCAGCCATAAAAAAGGATGAGTTCCTGTCCTTTGAAGGGACATGGATGAAGCTGGAAACCATCATTCTCAGTAAACTGACACAAGAACAGATAACCAAACACCACGTGTTCTCACTCATAGGTGGGTGTTGAACAGTGAGAACACATGGACACAAGGAGGGGAGCACCATACACTGGGGTCTTATCAGGGGGAAACAGGGGAGGGACAGTGAGGGGTGGGGATTTGGGGAGGGATAACATGGGGAGAAATGCCAGATATAGGTGATGGGGAGGAATGCAGCAAACCACATTGCCATGTATGTACCTATGCAACAATCTTGTATGTTCTTCACATATACCCCAAAACCTAAAATGAAATAAAATATATATATCTAAAAAAATATAAAACAAAATAAAGAAAAAAAAGTAGCTGGGCATGGTGGTGCACGCCTGTAGTCCCAGCTAGTTAGGAGGCTGAGGAGGGAGAATCACTTGAACCCGGGAGGCAGAGCTTGAAGTGAACTGAGATCGCATTATTGCTCTCCAGCCTAGGTGACTGAGTGACACTCCATCGCAAAAAAAAAAAAAAAAAAAAAAAAAAGTGTCTTAAAGTTAGTCAAAAGACTAATGGAAGACTTGGAAAAAGACAAGAAAATTATATATAAACAGAATAAAAATATCAATGTAAAAATAGCAAACCTAAAATAAAATCACAAAAATATGCTAGAGCTGAAAAATACAATAAATTCTAGAAATTGAAAAAAATTATCAGGGATTCAAAGGCAGATTTGAACAGACAGAAGAAATAAACAATGAAGTTGAAGACAGAACAACTGGGATTATTGCGTATAAGGAACAGAAAGAAGGGGACCAAAGTGAAAAGAGTCTAAAAATCCTGTGGGACAGGGACGCAATCAAGCTGGCTAAAATGTGTTGTGAGAGTCTCAGAAACAAACAAACAAACAAACAAACAAAAACAAAGAAAAAAAACAAAAACACAAGCAAGAAAGAACAAAGAGAATATTTGAAGAAATAATGGTATGATGATCCTAAAAAGACTCACAATGAAACTCACTGTAGTCAAAATGTCAAAAGTCAAAGAAAAAGAGACAATTCTAAAAGTAGCAAGGGAGAAGCAACTTGTCACATAAAAGGGATCCTCAATAAGATTATTGGCAGAGTTATCATGAGAAATTTTGGAGGCCAGATAGCATTGAACAAATACATTCACTAAAAAATAAAATGAAATAAAATAATGTGTCAAAATTGTTTTTCAAAAGTGAGGGAGAAATTAAGACGTTTCCATTTAAACAAAAACTGAAGTAGCTTGTTACCCCTAGAGCTGTCCAGCAAGGAACAGTAAACAGAATTTTGCAGATTGTAATGAAAGGATACTATGGAATATCCTGAAGTCATATGAAAAAATAAATATCTCAGTAAAGGTATTAAATATATTGGACAAGTATCAAAGCTACTATTATTTAAACTTTGGTTTGTAACTCCATTTTTTTTTTTTTGTTTTCTACATGATTTAAGAGACTAATAATTTAACAATAAAATCATTAGTCAAAAAGTTAGTAGTATTATAATTTTGTAAATTTACATTTCTGCTTCTGTGTAATTTAAAAAACAAATGCATTAAATATTATTAATTTTTGTTGTATATACATAGTGTACAAAGACATATTTCTGTGACACCAGTAACTAAAAATGGTGTGAAACAAGTGTAAGTTAGTAGAGTTTTTATATTTTATTTAAGTTGATATAAACTTAGAGTGTTATAACTTTAAGTTGTTAAATGTAATTTCCATGCTAACCACAAAAAATAGTTATATAATACAGATGCTTCTTAACCTAAAATAGAGATACATTTTGAAAAGCTTACTGTATATTGAAAAATTATAAGTCTAAACATAAATTACAGACTACCTGTATATACAAAAGATATGTGAAGGGAAGTCACACATTTCAGTACAAAAAGCCACTAAAAACACAAAAAAGCTATAAGGTATATAGATAATAACAAAATTGCAGGGGTAAGTCCCTCCTCAGTAATTACTTCAAATCTAAATGGATTAAATTATACACCATGGTTAAATGGGATGTATTCCTGGAGTGCAAGAATGTTTCAAAATGGAAATATCAAACAATGTAATATACAGATAGCAGAATGAAGAAGGAAGAAAAAAGTTCTTATTTCAATTGATGGAGAAAATACATATAGTAAAATTTAAAATCTTTTCAGAATAAAAAATATTTGAAAAATTGGAATAGAAGAAAACTACCTGAACATATATATCATATCTAAAAAAGACCGTATAAAATATTATACTCCATGGTCAAAGACTGAAAGCTTTTCCTCCAACATCAAGAACAAGGCAAGGGTGCTCACTTTTGCCACTTATATTAAACGTGGTGGTAGAAGTTATGGCCAGAGCAATTAGGCAAGAAAAAGAAATAAAAGTCATCCTAACTGTAAAGGGAAAGTAAAATAATCTGTTTGTACGATCTAGTATTTAGAAAATCTTAAAGATTTCACAAAAAACCTATTAACACTAATAAACGAATTCAGCAATGTAGCGGGATATAAAGTCAACATGCATTATGCCATTTGCCTCTTTATATACCATTTATAAACATTAAAAAGTTATCAAAACAATGCCATATATAATAGTATAAAAAGTATAATTAGGAATTTCCCTAACCAAAATGGTGAAAGACATGTACAATAAAACTATAAAGCATACATAAATTAAAATATAGTCTATGTTCAGGAATAGAAAGACAATATTGTTAAGATATTACCCAAAGCAATCTACAGATTCAGTGAAAGCTGATAGTATTAGAGGATGGAAGAGAGAAACACAAAGCAAAGCTGTCCCAGATAAGCTCCCCTACCAAAACCTATACTCGGTGTGTTTCTGCTGACCTCCACCTAACACTCAGAAACTCAGAAGTCTGAGCTAAATAAAGCTTTCTGTTGCATATCACTGAGACTGTTGGGGTGTGTGTGTGTGTGTGTGTGTGTGTGTGTGTGTGTGTGTGTGTGTATGCATGATGAATGCAGCAGTACTGTGACCAGATCAGAACTGGAGGCCCCTTTCTAATTTGAATATGTGTCAGTCAGTTTAGTTTAGGGTAAATGAACCAACAAGCCCAGGAATATTCTAAATCTTCCAATCTCCAAAAAACGATTAGATGACTGGGCAAATTGATGTTTGTTGTATATTATGTTACTAATTTAGTTGTTATCTGTACACAGCATTGCTGTGAAAAAATTAATTGATTCACAAATATAAAAATTTATTATTATATATTATAATATATTAATATTTTTATTACATATTTATTGTATTTATTATTTTTAAATATGTTCTTTCTCTAAAGTGTCCAGCTCTTGCAAATCAAAAAACATGAATTTTAGATTATAGTCTTTCTATTATAGTTAAGAATGACAATGAAACAATCTCTACTTGTCTTTCTCTTGATTTTACATGCTTTCTTTCTTAAGCACTGCAGCAAGATAGATGAGTTGGAAGGGAACAAGGAAAAATGTAAGACCTAAAGTTCTTGCTTTAAGTAATTCTCATTATTTCAGATCTACAATTAAACAAAATGACAAGATTGAGATGGGATTATAATTCCATAAAACCAGCCTTAAAGAAATGTGAGAAGTAAACAAATGAGGTAGAGAGTATAAGATAAATAACTAAATAATGTGATATTGACTTAAAAAACCTTTTGCTGAGCATTACCCTAGTATAAATGTCACTGATAAATTTTAGAAACAAATTCACTTTGGAGATTTCCAATTACTACATTTTGTTACATTTTTATTTTTCTATCCACGAACCATTGTCAAGGATGGATAGTAAAGCCTGCATGTGTGCTCTGTACCTCAGCTGCCTTTAATGTCAGAGTCCTACTTATTCATCATTATCCATATAATCTGGAGAATCCTGTGTAGGTAACATTAATAAATATTATTGTCTCAGCACTCTGTATTTTACTGTATAGCACCACTCTCCATTAATTCTGTCGTCTTTACTTAATGTATGCCCTCATTGTTAGCAAATAAACCCCATTAATGCAGGGCCAGTGTTTCTATTTAATACCTAATGCTGTGTCTAATTTTTATATCTGTGTTAATGAATGAACGAATGTTTAAACATCCGGAGACTCAGGATCAGTTATGATAAACAGTTATCACATGCTGTCATATACATATGAATTATTGATTTCTATCTCTAATTATCCTAAGAGATATATTCTGGCTTCAGAAGATGACTTGACATTCAGTCTTTACTGCCACTATTAATGTGTTTATGTAGAGAGCCAATCTAAACTACTAAGTTGCCAAAAACACTTGGTACCATATTCTATTCAAATCTGAAAAACCTGTCAGGTCAGGTAGATAAATATAAACCATACATATCACCACATCTCCATCATCTGTCCCCCTAATTGAAAGTCACAGTTTTGGGGACTTCACTATACTCAGCTATACAAATTCAAACCCAACTACTCACTAGAATGTAGAATGCAAACGTGGTGACATCTCTCCAGGTGATGTCATTGCTAAAACAAATACAAGTATCCTTTAATGATTGCTTCAAACTTGATCATTTGCCCTACTTATACTTAATTTTTATCTAGTTCAAGTCATTCATTTTAAAAGATTTGGAAAAAAAAATTTATCTGTGTTATTATTAGGTAATGCATACTATATTATGCTACCTGAATTTTGAATACCATTTTAAGAAGGTTTTTTTTTTTTTTTTTTTCGAAATGGAGTTTTGCTCTTGTTACCCAGGCTGGAGTGCAATGGCGCGATCTCGGCTCACCACAACCTCCGCCTCCTGGATTCAGGCAATTCTCCTGCCTCAGCCTCCCAAGTAGCTGGGATTACAGGCGCGAGCCACCATGTCCAGCTAATTTTTGTAGTTTTAGTAGAGACGGGGTTTCACCATGTTGACCAGGATGGTTTCAATCTCTTGTCCTCGTGATCCACCCACCTTGGCCTCCCAAAGTGCTGGGATTACAGGCATGAGCCACCGCACCCGGCCCCGAGCAATATGTTTTTGAATGGGGGAGAGGAAAGATTATGAAACCACAGAAAACTGAAGGTGAAGGGGCTTCCTCCAAGGCGGGTGTGTGGAGAAATGTGCAGAATGGGGAGAGCTAAAAGCATCCAACTTTGGTTGTAATTCTACACGAAGTCGTACTGGTAAGTTTTCCTATAAGTTCCAGTCAAAAAGCACTTAGATATAGGGTTCATGTATTCAATCTAAACATTTTTTTAATAATATAACACCGCATATAACAATTTAATAGGAAGCTAGAGAGAAAGAAAAGCTCACTTCTCTGGAGTATCTTGAAGAACAGTAGTGGCACTTCTTTGGCAGAGATTTGCACAAGAATCCAGCACTCTGTGAATCAGATGGGTAAGCCAATATACTCAGATGACTTTTTAAAATAGAGAAAATGAATTCCAAGTGCTTTAAACCATCCAGAAACAAGTGAGAAAAAGAATGATAGCAACTAATGTTAATCCATCCTGTTACCAGAAATTGATTAACAATCATATTACTGGAAGAGAGGCTCTTTCAGTATCTCATATGATTTTAATAATACAGCCTTATTTTCTACAGTGAGAAATTGTTTCCCTCTATGACTATTTCTTAGCATAATGCTCCTTTATATGTTCAGGCTACTGAGGGTACAAAGAAAATGCTCTCACTTCAATCAATTACCATAATCATTAAGAAATTCACAACTTTTAAATGATGACTATAATTACTTCAATATTTCATGCTGTGGATATTACTGTGGTTTCTGCAAATCACTACAGTGATGTTTTTCATCTTCAACGGGTATGAAATAAGTTACTTTTGTTCTGAATATAATTTCATAAATTTGGCATCTAGCTAAGATGGGCTATTCATGTAAAACATAAACGATTTTTTTTAATAGACTTCTTTTCAGCTTATCTGTGGTCCATAAGATATGCACAGCAGGGACAAACTAGAAGGAGTGGCAGCCACAAAACTTGGCAGAACTTTAAGAAAATTTCAACTTGAATTTTAAAAGATGTTTATTTGAACTACAGGAGGCTAAAATAAAAGAATGATTTTTATCTTACTGATCATTGAGATCATTCTAGCAGGTAACATATAAGCAGAATGTACATTTTCTCTAGAAGAACTAATGTGCCAATGGCATATATATGTCTGATGGTTTACATAAACTGTAGACATGTAACTTTTTCAGGGGTAGAATGTCCACAAAGGCAAAAGTTAGAGCCACAGAAATTGCCTTGCTCAATCTTCAGCTGGATTAAAAGTTTTTTAAAACTCACAGCCCTCTGCGTACTCTAGCCTTGTGTCCAGCTCCTGGTAGGAGGGATAAGATCCATTCATTTTAGAGAGATGATATGTCATATTTCACACCCACAGAAATCCAGTATTTACAGTGAGACTTGCCTAACTCATTTAATCTCACTTTTTCTATAGATGGAAGAAAATATTTGATTTAGAAATTAAGAGTGGGGAATACAAGAATAGTTAAAAAAAAATTTCTTAATCGAACCTAGTGATTTTCTTTCTCTGGTTTCTTATTCCTCCCTAGCCTACCACAAAAATTTAACAGAGGATTTGATAGTGTAATTAAGAATGTGCAGGAATTCCAATTTGTCTCTGGTCTTTCATGATTGCAAATGAAACTGAAATCAAAAACCCTGAGGCTCATGCTTTTAAGAAGATCCTTGAGAATTCCTCTGCCTGGGAAGCACACAGCAGGGAGGCATTCTCTTTCCTGCATCTTTATTTTTTTGGTTTTATACCAACAATACATTTTCATTTCTCCTCTGAAAGTCTCCAGGTAGCCAAATTTACAGATTAGCTCTTCCTTAAGTGATACTCTTTGTTCTCTCAATCAAGAATTTCTTGGATATAAACCTTACTGTACACTTTTTAATAGCGTTTCTCTCTCTCTCTCTCTTTTTCTCTCTCTCACTCTCTCTTTGTCTCTCTTGCTCTCTGTTCTTTCCTCATGTATACATATTTTTGGTCCATGTTCTTGGCTTTGATGAAGGGGACTTCCGTCCTTTGTTCTGTTCGTTATCTTTGACCTGAAACTCCCCCTGGTGTCATTGTTTTGCTGCAGTGCCTCCTGGAGTTTTAAGCAAATGATTTTTACAATTGGCCCTTGAACAACACAGGTGTAAACTGTGTTGTTCAAAAACAAACCAGTGGACCTACTTTTAAGCAATATTTTTAAGAGTCCCTGTCTTGCTCTTTCACACAGGCTAAAATGCAGTGGTGTGATCGTAGCTCACTGTAGCCTTCAACTACTGGGCTTAAGGGATCCTCCTACTTCAGCTTTATGGGCAGATTTTTTCAACCAAGTGCAGATGAAAAATACAGTATTCAGTAAATGCAAAACCCGTGGATAGAAAGGGTTGACTTTCCTACAGGCTGGTTCCACGAGGCTTACTCAAGAGGCTTCAGTGTGCATGGATTCCGGGATGGGGTTGGGATCCTAGAACCAACATCTCCTGTACACTCTCACATTGCAGCTAATTCCCTAGTATGGCACACCCTGAGGCGTGCAATGCTCTACAATCCACATTTGGTTTACATTTGCTTTGGTTTAGGGAAGTAGATAGAACAGCTTTCTTTTGAGGAAAAGCAAAGCACAAAATCCTTGTTGTCTTCCCCTGGGATCAAGCACTTCTCACTTTGCTCCAGGGATAGGTGTGTGGGGCTGGAGACCACCAACATCTAGTAATAAAAAGGCAATCCTTCAGCCACCTGGCTCAGGACTGGGAAACAACTCTTACACTGCAAACTGAAGTGGGTCGGTCATGAGAAGTGTGCATGAGTAGGAAAAACATAATAATAAGGACACCCTGAAGCCGAAATTCCAACAGTATGGCCCTGCTGGGAAGCCAGAACATTAACAACAGAGTCTCAGCTACTGCAATCAGAGATAAAATGGCTATTTTTGATGTACGGCCACAGGCTGATTGTGAAGGAGAAAGGCAACATTTCAAAGACTGTCAGATTCTACCAGCACTGACCACAGTTTCAAATCTAAGGAAGTCATTACAGATAATTTGATAATTGAGTCAGCTATTTCTGTGCACAAAATAATGATTTCTGTGTAATCGTTTTCCTGATGTAATCTATGTTTAAGTTTGGCCACTATTTGCTCAAAAGTGAAAATTTAAACAAAACAAAAATCAACATGCACCCCTTAGTTATATTCACTTTCTATTTGTCTCAAGTTGGGGAAAAAAAAATATTTCTGTAAGACTATTCAAAAACAAGCTACAGTCTATTCTCAATGTAGACTGCATATCATTTATATAGAGAAGATTTGTATAGACATAAAACAGGATAACAATTTTTAAAAAAGCTTCATAGAAATAAAAAACTCCTTGTTTAGCAGTTGGATTTTGATGTATCTGAAAATGACTGGCAGACAAAGTTTGAAAAGACCAGCATTTCTTCATTGATTGAAATTAATCTAGTTTTACTGATTTGTCCGTTAAAATATCCTTCCTCAACTGTAGCCATTTCTAAAAAATAAACCTACGATGTGCTACAAAACCAAAATTCTAAGTGTACAGTATGAGACACTTATGTGAAACGACCTCATCTGTAAAAAATCTGTTTTGCAATATTGCGTCATTTAAGATTCTTCGGGATGATACACTGATTTTCAAAGGGGCATCAAGAACAGTATCTACCTAAAGTCCCACTGCAAGACATTAAAGTACTTTCTTTAGGACCATTAGGCAGAATAGTTTTCCCTGACTGAAGTAAGATACTATTTTGTTTCCTTTGAATATTGGATGTTACTGGCTTACTTGAATCTCTCACATAACTTAAGGGTCATGCATAATACCATGGCAGAGTAATCAAACAAAATTCCCATTTACTTTAGTAATTCTTAAATATTTCAACCTGCCAATGTAATGAGTAGTCAATATACTTGTCTTCTAAACTCAGAGTAATTAAAAATAACCAGCCCTCAAACTACAGTTAAGTGAAAAAATATAGATAATGTAATGGTCAGGCTTCCAGTTATTTTATTTTCTACTAAGTGCAGAAAATTAAACTGCAAGCTTGTTGGTATCAAAGTCCTGGATCACACAGCTAATGTTATTCAAAAACACTTTTGCTGAGAATGAGGGTTTCCAGCTTCATCCATGTCCCTGAAAAAGACACGAACTCATCCTTTTTTATGGGTGCATAGCATACATCATTCTCAGCAAACTGACTCAAGAACAGAAAACCAAATGCTGCATGTTCTCACTCATAAGTGGGTGTTGAACAGTAAGAAAAGATGGATACAGGATGGGGATCATTGCACACTAGGGTCTGTCAGGGGGTAGGGGTTAGGGGAGGGATAGCATTAGGAGAAATACCTCATGTAGATGACGGGGTGATGGATGCAAACCACCAAGGCACATGTATACCTATGTAACTAAACTGCACATTCTGCACATGAACCCCAGAACTTAAAGTATAATAATAATATAAAAAATACTTTTAAGACACCTGAATTCTATTGTAAAAATCAGCATAAAGTGAATCTTTCCTAAAATGTTTTTAAATTGAAATATATGAGCAGAAAAGTGTTCTATGAATTTTCAACGAGTGAGCTCACCCATGTAACTGGCAACAAGATCTAGATAAATAACATTTTAATATTTGTATCCAGAGATATTTCCCCTAAATCATCCACTCTTTCTTCTGTGTATTTTCCTGACGTAATCTATGTATAAATTTTGCCTCTTTTTTTTTTTTAACGTGTATGTAAATAGAAACAGAATTGTCTACAGAATTGGAGAGGAAGGGCCGCATGCAAATTAAAATGCTGAGGCAGTCATTGAAAGGTCATTCATTTTGAGGGAGTGATAATAGAAGATTAAACGAAGTTGGGATCCTGTGCAACTGGATAGGTTGCAAATCTATAAAGCCAGTTCTCTAAACATCATATAATTTTATATACAGAAATATTTTTTCTCTTATTGTACTTGCAAAATTGATCTTTGTTATTCTAAATTATATGCTTTTTAAAATTAGCATTATGGCATGATTTGCCATCCTCTTTTGATGGAAACTTTCATTGTTTGTAATATTGATGATTATAAATAATGCTGATATCAATTATCTCCGATATGGCTTTTGGTAGATATTTACATGCATTTCCATTGTGCTTTCACCAAACAATAAAATTTTGGTACCACAGTGAGCATGTATACGAATCTACTAAATTTACCTTTAGTAAATTTTGCCAGTTTTCCAAATTTAAGGTTAAGTTTAAACTCTCATTAGCACTGTCCGAAAGTTTCCAAAGGTCCATATCATCACTCACATTTGGCAAATATTGTCTTAAATTTTAATAAACTTCTTTTTTTTTTTTTTTTTTAATATGTATTTTATTCCACTTTAGGTTTTGGGGTACATGTGAAGAACATGCAAGATTGTTGCATAGGTACACACATGGCAATGTGATTTGCTGCCTTCCTGCCCATCACCTATATCTGGCATTTCTCAATTGCAGCTCAATATGAAGGCTGAGGAAGTTTTCAAATATGTACTGACAATAATTTTCATATTATAACTGTTCAAGCTTCTTCTCCACTTTTTAAAAATTGATTTGGGTGTCCAATTTACTTCTCTGTTTACTTCTTAATGATTTTAGGAGTGGCTTGTTTTCTATGCAAGTGCTTTGTTAGGTATACATGATGTGATGGGAGCTTTTGATGATGGGAAGTTTAGGGTTTTAATAAAGTCAAGTTTATTTATAAATTCATTTATATTTATTTTTTTAAAACTACTGTCAAAATTACTGCCATTTATGCAAATATTGTCATCTGATCTTTGGCAAAGGAGCAAAGAATATTCAATGGAGAAATCATTGTCTTTTCAACAAATAGTGCTGGAACCACTGCATATCCATGTACAAAAAAAAAAATGAGTGTAGAAACGGACGTTACACGTTTTACGAAAACTAATTCAAAATGAATCATAGACCTAAATGTAAAATTTAATAGTGTAACATAAAAACCCCTAGGAGGTGACAGAGGAAAAAATTCAGGTAATCATGAGTTAGGCCATGACTATTTATCTCTAACACCTGGGGCATAATTAATGTGACATAAAATTGGTAAGTTAGATTTCATTACAATTAAAAACTTCTTCTCTGTGAACTACACCATAAATAAATAAAATGACATATCACAAGCTGGGAGGAAATATTTGCAAAGCTCATATCTGACAAAGGGTAGGTACCCCAAAAATACAAAGAACTTTTAAAACTCAACAATAACCCAGTTAAAAACTGAACAAAAGATCTGAACAGATACCTAAGCAAATAAGATATGCAGATGGCAAATAAGTATGTGAATAGATGCTTTACATCATATGTCATCAGGGAATTGCAAATTAAAACAGCTGTGAAATACAACTACACTCCTTTTGGAATGGCCTGTAACTACCGACATTCTACCGCTTACCTGGCAACCTGCATGAAACAGCAGACAGCGGTAATTCCCCTAGGAATATAATTGAGTTTGTGATCCCCCAAAAATGGGATTGTGATTCCATTGACCTCAGAACCACAGCAGCATTCCCCACAGCTGCCACAGCACACCCCGCCGAAGGAGAGTCTGCACTCAGACACACCTAATTCTGCCCCCACCTAATGGTCTTTTTCTACCTGCCCTGGTAGCCAAAGAAAAAGAGCGTAATTACTTCTGAGCTCTAGAGCACTATCCACTGCCTGATCCTCCCTATAGTACTGCAGCTGATGTTCTCTTGAAAGTGTCTCCTCCTGATTGGAGGCCAACCAACACAATACTAGTGCAATAAACAAAACTAAGGAACCTCAGAGAGTGCACATCACTCCCCTGCTACCTCCACTGGAGCAGGTGCTGGGATCCAGGATTGAGAGACCTGAAGACAATTCACATCAGAACTCTGAAGACTCACCCCAGTACCAGACCTGGGCTTGGTAGCTTCACTGGGTGGCTAGATCCAGAAAAGAAACAACAGTCATTGCAGTTCAGCTGTCAGGAAGATCAATACTTAGGGGAAGGGGAAGAGCACATCAAGGGTGCACCCTGTGAGGCAAAAGAATCTAGACAGCAGCTCTTAATCCCACCATCTTCCCTCTGACATAGTCTACCCAAATGAGAAATAACCAGGAAGGCAATTCTAGTAATATGACAAAATGACATTCTTTAACACTACCAGATGATCACAGTGGCTCACCAGCAATGTCCCCAAACCAAGAAGGTATTTCCTAATTGCCAGAAAATGTATTCAGAAGGTCAACTATTAAGCTAATCGATCAGGCACCATAGGAAGTTGAACTCCAAATTAAAAAAATCAAAATCATGATATAAGTTATGAAAGAAAAAAATATTCAGTGAAATACATAGCATAGAGAAAAAACAATCACAGCCATCAGAAATGAAGGCCACACTTTGAAAACGCAAAATGCACTGGAAAGTCTCAGCAATAGAATTGAACAAGAAGAAAAAAGAACTTCAGGGGTCAAAGCCAAGGCTTTCAGATTAACCCAATCCATGAACAAAGCCTCTGAGAAGTTTGGGATTATGTTAAATAATGAAACCTGGTTAAATAACTTGATTGGTTTTCCTGAGGATAAAGAGAAATCTAAAAGTTTGGAAAACTTATTTGAGGGAATAACCAAGGAAAACTTCTCCAACCTTGCTAGACATCCAGTCATCCAAATGCAAGAATATCAAAAACACCTGGGAAATTTATAACAAATAGATCACTGTATAGGCTCGTAGTCATCGGGCTAAAGTCAAGACAAAGGGAAGAATTTTAAGACCTGTGAGACAAAAGCATCAGGTAACCTATAAAGGAAAACCTATCAGAATAACAGTACATTTCTCAGCAAAAATCCTCCAAGATAGAGGGGATTGTGGCCCATCTTTAGCCTCCTTAAACAAAACAATAATTATCAAGGAATTTTGTATCTAGTAAAGCTAAGCTTCATAAATGAAGGTAAGATTGAGTCTTTTTCAGACAAGCAAAGGCTGAGAGAATTTGCCACTAACAAGCCAGTACTAAAGAAACTGATAAAAGGAGCTCTAAATCTTGAAATGGTATTTACAGCCACCTATATAGAATAGGAGACCATTATTCCAAGTGGCGTAACTCAGGAGTGGAAAATAAAACATTGTATCTTCTCACTCATACATGGGAGCTAAGCTATGAGGATGCAGAGGCATAAGAATTACATAATAGACTTTGGGGACTCGGGAAATGGTTGGTGGGGGGTGAGGGATAAAAGACTACACAGTGTGGTCGCTTATGGGTATAGTGTACACTCCTTGGGTGATGGGTACACCAAAATCTCAGAAATTGCCACTAAAGACCTTATTCATGTAACCAAGCATCACCTGTTTCCCAAACACCCATTGAAATAGAAATAAATAAATAATAAATAATAAATACATTCAAGGGAACTATGCCTAGAAGGGAAAGACTGTGTCCCAGAATTTAGAGATTCATTAAGAACTAAGTTAAACTGAACTGAACTTATCTCAATGAAGCCACAAGTTTTGAAAGACGAATTCATACTTTCAGTTTCTTCTTGGAGAAGGTTAAATATTTTTAAAAGACAGATAACAAAATTCAGTGTCTTATAGTGGATCATTACCAATAAGCAAAGAAAAAAAAATGTGAAGACAGAGAAAAACAAGAACCATCACTCAAAATTAAAGGTAATCAATAGGAACAAGCTCACAGATGACTCAGATATTTACAGACAAGAATTTGTATCATCTATTACAATAAATGACAGTGAAAATATGGTCAAAATGATTTAATATGTTTGGAATCTTGACATAGATATGGCAATTTGAGAAATCATTATATTGAAAATATAGAAATAATATAAATGTTCAAATTGAAAATTTCATTGAATAGGCTTAATAATATTGGGAGAGAAAGATAAAAATTGTCAGAGAATTCAGACAGAATAATAATAATTATCCAGTTTGAGTAACGAAGGGATTTTTTTACCTTTTTAATGAAGATAAATCACATTTGTGTTTTGATGAGTGATCCAACATACATGTAATATCATTCAAGAATAAGTGTTTGTTATTAGGCAGATTATTTTTACTACAGTAATATAATGGAGGGTCCCTACATTAAATTGCTTTTTAGGAAAAAAGAATCAGCCCGCCTTCATTGATTATTGAAAAATATAAAAACAAAAATAAAAGCTAAATTCATTGTGTTTAGGAATTTATTGAACATTAAAGAGAACAGAAGGTGGTCACATAGGCATCTTCTTCCTGAGCAGCTAACAAAATATAAAACTGAAGATTATCAATGAGAAATGACGTTTTTGAGAACAATGCATCTCTGTACATTATAACGAAACATCTGCTGCCGTAATGGAAGTGTTCATTTGAGTGGACGTAACAGGTTCAATCTGCTGAAAAAAGAAATAATGTCTCTGCTTTGTTCTTCCTTGTATCTTTTGGATTATTAATAAATTTTGGTGTTGGGTAAAATCTATGGTTCATGGGAATCTACATTAAAGGTTAAATAATTGTGTTGATATTTACCTACTGTGAGCATAAGTGATCATAAAAGTTCAATAGAACTCATAAGGTGCATAATGGTTGTGATAAGAGGAAAACAGAAGAGAAACTGCATGTTGGAGAAGTTAAAGATTAATTATGCAATGTCACATTTATGCCTGGGTTGGATTGGGGGTGATGAGACCAGTGACATAGCATACAGTAGTCCATCCAGGGTAAGTTTTAGGAGTGTATTTTCCAAGGTAAAATCATCAAAAATAATTGGATGTTGCAACATGAATTTTAAAGACAATTTCCCCCAATCATACCCAAATTATCTTACTGGAAGTATACAAATAATTCAACACCCAAAATTCCCAAGGCAAATAATTTCTATTTCAAACAATGCATATTATTTACATATATTTCTTCCAAGGATATCAAAACAGTTTTAACACAATGTTCTTAGCATCCCTGAGGTGCAAGTAGACTTAAGCTGACTATCATAATTAGAATTAAAATTCAAAATATGCATTCCAGTTCTGAATAAAGAAAATTATGCCAAAGGAACATAATGCTATACAAGGGAGAAGATTTATTGTTCAACATATTTTTTTTTTTAATTTGGAGCTTTACAACCAGTTGCCAGGTAAGTTATTTTATATTTGCTTAAATTATTTCTTTGATGGTTGTTTTAAAATCAGTGAAAATTTTATTTGCAACTGTAGGTATTGGAGGGAGATAAAAAACAAAGTGGAAATAGCACAAATATTTTAATTATTGATGCTCAAAAATATCTCAAATTATTGAGAAAATCAGTTGGAGGTTCAGGAAGCCCAGAGAGCAAACATGGTATGAAGGAAAAAATTTGGAATACTCTGTTTAAGGAATATGCACTATAAATAGAGATATGCAATGTTATTTAAGGCAAATGTAAAGGAGTTAAAAATGTGTATATTATGTAGAACCAATCTCAGGAATGTGGAGAAGAGAAATATAATTCCTGCCTTTAAGAATAAAAGCAAAAAGGAGAAGCTCAATGAGGATTCTACTAAATATATCACTAAGAAAATCAGAAACCAAAGAGTAAATAACCATAAGAGTAGGAAATTATACAGTTTCCAGAATATTTATAATCACCCAGTTTTGGCTATTTTTGCTGCTTACTTTCTAGAAATTAGGAATAGGCCCATGAAACATGAAAAACTACATCTTGCTAACTCTAGGACAACACCAAAAGAACAACAACAACAAAAAAAACTATAAACAAACAGAACACATGTATTTGATATTCTAAAAAGAAAATAACGTGGCATCACATAAAATTCTCAATGACAAAGCAATTAAAGTAGGCAAAAAGATGAGAACAAAGAGCAAATTCAAAGAAAGCAATTAAAAACACAGTAGATATTACAGATTACATCAATAATCTCTTTAATGTGAATAGCCTAAATACACCAAATAACCACAGAAATGGTCTAAGTGTATGTGTACGTGTGTGTGTGTGTGTCTGTGTGTATACACACACATTATATATTTGTATATTATTTATGTACACACACACATATATATACACACATTTATATATTACATTCAACTATATGCTGTCTAAAAGAAACCCACTATATATTTGAAGAAACAGGTGACTTAAAACTAAAAATTAAGAAAGTTAGACCACCCTAATGCTAAACAAAGGAAAGCTGAAGTTGCTATATTCATTTCAGACAAAGCAGACTTCAGATAAAAGAAAATTATTAGGGTTAGAGAGTAGTATTACTTAAAGATAAAAGTGTTATTTCTACAAAAACTATATTCCTAATTTTTTGTATAACTAAAAATAGAACATCAAAACATGTGCAACAAAGATTGATGCTACTAAAAGTGGTAATAGACAAATCCACTTACAGAGTTGAGACTGAATACCATGTTCATTAATTGATGGATCCTGAAATAAGGGTATGGTTAACTTGAGCAACATTTTGAATCAACTTGATCTAATGGACATTTATACATATTCTGTAAAACAGCAGATGGATGTACATTTGTTTTCATACACATGTGGTATATTCACTAAGATAGAACACATTCTTGACATAAAATGTACCTTAATATATTTAAAAGGTTGCAGTACAGAAAAAGAAACTATCCTCAGAGTGAACAGACAACATATGGAATGGTAGGAAATTTTTGCAATCTCTCCATCTGTCAAAGGTCTAATATCCAGAATCTGCAAGGAACATAAACAAATTTACAAGAAAAAAACAACCCCATCAAAAAGTGGGTGAAGGTCATGAACAGACATTTCTCAAAAGAAAACATACATGCTGTCAAAAGACATGAAAAAAAGCTCATCATCACTGATTATTAGAGAAATGCAAATCAAAACCACTATAAGATACCATCTCATGCCAATCAGAATGGTGACTATTAAATAGTCAAGAAACCACAGATGCTGGTGAGACTATGCAGAAATAGAAAAGCTTTTAGAGTGTTGGTGGGAATGTAAATTAGTTCAACCATTGTAAAAGACAGTGTGGTGATTCCTCAAGGATCTAGAACCAGAAACACCATTTAACCTAGTAATCCCATTACTGGGAGTATACCCAAAGGAAAGTAAATTTTCTATTATAAAGATACATGATGTGCATGTTCATTGCAGCACTATTTGCAATAGCAAAGACATGTAGTCAACACACATGTTTATCAATGATAGACTGATTAAAGAAATTGTAGAGATAAACACCATGGAATACCATGCAGCCATAAAAGAAATGAGATTGTGTCCTTTGCAGAGCTTGAAGCCATTATCCTCAGCAAACTAATATAGGAACAGAAAACCAAACACTGCATGTTCTCACTGGTAAGTGGAAGCTGAACAATGAGAACACATGGACACAGGGAGGGGAACAGCACACGCAGGTCTGTCAGCAGGGTGTGGGGAGGGAAAGCATCAGGATAAAAAGCTAATGCATTTGGGGCTTAATACTGAGGTGATGGGTTGATATTTGTGGCAAACTACCATGGCACACGTTTACCTATGCAACAAACCTGTACTTTTTGCACATGTATTCCGGGATTTAAAATAAAATAAAAAATGTAAAAAGATTGAAAATAACGCATAATGCATCCCCAGACAATAAATAATTAAAATTAATAACACAATGACAGCTGTAAATCCAAAATATTTCAAAATTAAACTACTTGTATCTAAGTAACGACTCATTCAAAGAAGTAACAAGACTAGCCGGGCACGGTGGCTCATGCCTGTAATCCCAGCACTTTGGGAGGCCGAGGCTGGTGGATCACGAGGTCAAGAGATCGAGACCATCCTGGTCAACATGGTGAAACCCCGTCTCTACTAAAAAAAAAAAAAAAAAAAAAAAAAAAAAAAAAAAAAAAAAAAAAAAAAAATTAGCTGGGCATGGTGGTGCATGCCTGTAATCCCAGCTACTCAGGAGGCTGAGGCAGGAGAATGGCCTGAACCCAGGAAGTGGAGGTTGCGGCGGTGAGCCGAGATTGTGCCATTGCACTCCAGCCTGGGTAACGAGTGAAACTCCGTCTCAAAAAAAAAAAAAAAGGAGTCACAAGACTAAAACATTTTGAACAAAATTAAAAAAATTGTTGAAAACTGCTTAGAGGAAAATGTATAGCATTTTACATATATACACACACATTTTATATATATAAATAAAATATATATACAAATAATATATAAGTGAAAAATACATAAATAATATATAAATAAAGATTGTAAAAAATCTAGGGGCCCAAAATGGCTCCGGCCAGATGTCGTGGCGCTTGAGAAGGCGAGGCGAAGAGTTCAAGGCCAACCAACCTCAGCAACCTTACAAGCTCTCATTGATTGGAAAAAAAAAAAAAAAAAAAATCTAAATTTCCACCTTAGAAACCTAAAGAAAGAAGAACAACTAAAGCCTAAAGCAAGCAGAAGGAAAGAATAAAAATTAGGTAAGTAATCAATATAATTCAAAACAAGAAGACAGTACATAAAATTAATGAAGCAAAAACTGTTACTTTATAAAGATCAGTAAAATTGATAAGACTCTAGACAGACTAAGGAAAAAAGGAGAGAAGAAAAATTACTAATAAAAATGTGAGTGGAGTCATCACTACTGATTTCATGGTCATTAACATAAAATGAATATTATGCATAATTTTTATGCTCACAAATTGATAAGCTAGATAAAATTGATCAATTTCTTGAAAGACACACCTTAACAAAACTTATCAAAATAGCAATAGGTGATCTGAATCAGTCTGTATCTATTCATTAAATTGAATAAATAATTAACACCTTTTCATAAAAGAGGCAGCAAGTTCAGAGGGATTCACATGTGAAGACCACCAGCCATTTATAGAAGTCATGATATGAATCTTTCACAATATATTCCAGAAAATAGAAGCAGAGGATACACTTTTTTCTTTTTTTGAGACAGAGTCTTGCTCTGTTGCCCAGGCTGCAGTGCAGCAGCACAATCTCGGTTCACTGTAACTCAGCCTTGTGGGTTCAAGTGATTCTCTCGCCTCAGCCTTCTGAGTAGCTGGGATTATAGGTGTATGCCACCATGTCTGGTTAATATATATATACATATACATACATATATATATATATATATATGTATATGTGTATATATATACATATACATACATATATATATATACATATATATATATATATATATATATATATATATATATATATATATATATTGAGACGGAGTTTCGCTCTTGTTCCCCAGGCTGGAGTGCAATGGCACGATCTCGGCTCACCGCAACCTCCGCCTCCTGGGTTCAGGCAATTCTCCTGCCTCAGCCTCCTGAGTAGCTGGGATTACAGGCATGCGCCACTGTGCCCAGCTAATTTTTTGTATCTTTAGTAGAGATGGTGTTTCACCATGTTGACCAGGATGGTCTTGATATCTTGACCTCGTGATCCACCCACCTCGGCCTCCCAAAGTGCTGGGATTACAGGCTTGAGCCAGTAGAGATAGGGTTTCACTATTTTGGCCAGGCTGGCCTTGAACTCTTGACCTCAAATGATCCACCTGCCTCAGCCTCCCAAAGCGCTAGGATTACAGGCATGAGCCACTGCTCTTGAATGTCCTCTTGATTTCTTCCATAAGGCTAGCATTAGCAAAATAACAGATTCTGATAAATAGATTACAGTGAATAAAAACTACACACAAATAGCTCTCATGAACATAGATGCAAAAATTTTCCAACAAAATTTAGAAAATAAAATTCACAATGCAAAAAATAATTATCAACCATAGCAAGGTAGTATTTAATCCTGGTACACAAACCTAGTTAAACATAAAAATTTTCCAATGTAGTCTACCAAATTCTAGATAACAGAAGAAAAATCATAGCATGATAAGTTAAAATAGAAAGTTTATTTGACAAAAATCAAACATCCATTCATAAAAATAAACTCCTTAGCAGGTAGGATTATAGGGTCACTACCTCAACTTGTTCCAATACATACACCAAAAAAACTAACATCTAACATTATAACAGCATCATCATTTAGGTGAGAAAATAGAAACTTTCCTCCTAACATTGAGAATAAGGCAAGGAAATCCTTTGTCACCATTTCTACTCAATGTCATATGAGAAGTCCAAGGTGCTATAATAAGAAAAGAAAATAAACAATTTGAAAAAAAATGCAATAACTGTTTATTTTCAAATGAAATGACTGAATATGTAGAAAATACCAAAGTATATCTAACAATAAAGAGCTGGGAATTCAAATGACAGGACCACTCTAAAAGGCATTTTGTTACTTTCTTGCAAAGCTAAACATAGTTTTGCCATAGGATCCAGCAACAATCATGCTGTCTTTTCCTAACAAATCTGAAAACTTACATCCACTCCAAATATTGTGAGTGAATCCTTGTATTAGTTTAATTTATGACGGTAAAATATGGACGTAACCAAGATATGCTTTTATAGGTGAGTAAATAAACAAATTGTGACATATTTATACAATGAAATATTACCCAGAAACAAAAAGAAATGAGACATTAAGCCTTGAATCTTAAATGAATATTTCTATGTGAAGTATGCAAATAAGATAAGCTTAATACTGGGTAATTCCAATTATATAATATCTTATTAAAAGCAAAACTATGTAGATGATAAAGATGATTAAGCACGAAGCTTTTTATTTCTCTTGACTAGTAAAACTTCTTTCCAAATATGTTAATAGCAAATATCTTATCAAACTCTTAGAACCTTACAGCACTAAGAGTGAGCATTAATGTATAAAAGAATTAAAAAGAAACTTAGCAGGTTTGGAGATCCTCTGATCCAATGACAAATACGCAAAAATAATCTAACTGTGTAAATACACTGAATGAAGCAACCTCACTGGAAGGGTTGGAATAAAAAGGTACTTTGGAAAGCGTGAGAGGGGTCTATAAGAGAAAGGCACAAGGAAGTGTACAAGTCACCTTGCTCTAACTGGTAAGATTATTTCCCATGGGAGTGTAATTCTGATATGTCTATCTATCTATCATCTATCTATCTATCTATCTATCTATCTATCTATCTATCTATATCTCTCAACATATATATATATATAAATTTATATACGTGTGTGTGTGTATGTGTGTGTGTATATATATGTGTGTGTATATATATATATATACACACACATATATATATTCATATATATATATGCTGAATTAAGTAAATGTATGATGGCTGGTGGGAGCTGGGTTTTCACTATTGGAGTGCAAGTTTATAAATTAGCAAGGTGAGTAGCCTAGGATGGTGCATATGATAATAGAAGTATCAGTCTAAATTCTTATATAGCTCAATATAGATACAGAAAATTTAATGTAGAAACATTTCTAGATATTTGTATAGGCATGAGTAGGCATATGCATACATAGTTTTCAAGTGATGCACTTTAGAAACAATGACAAACAGTAGCAATAAACACCCACAGGTCTTCCTATCAAATACACCTTCAAATAAAACAAACTAGGGTTCAGTGGGAAAATGGATGGCTCTTGCATTGAAACAGAAAATATACAAAATTAGCATGAGCACTTGTAGTGCCAGAAAGCAAGTAATTTTTAAATTACTAGGAAAATATCAACAGGGCCTAGGAGCCTGTTTTTTATATTCAGATATAAAAAAATCTATTTTTTATAAAATAGATTTTATAAAAATAGATTAAAAAATCAATTTTTTATAAAAAAATCTAGATTTTTAATAAAAAATAATTTATTTTTTTATATTCAGATATAAAAGATATATAAAATATATCTGAATGGCCAAAGATATAACACTTGAGAATCAGAATAAATGAAACAGTACTAGATAAAAAATAATTTAAAAAAATACTCATCAATCCACATTGACATAAATGAATGACAGAAAACAAATAAATGAGGAAAAGTGCATAATTCTCCCATGCAGTACAGTTCCTAATAATTGATGTGGATTTTCTTCCTCAAGTAGACAGAGCATAACTCCATGCTCCTTAAGCGTGGGCTTTGCATGAGGACTTCCTTCCAAAAAAATATAATATATAAACAGCAAGAAATCACTTTACAGTGGAGAAATCTAACTTAACAAAAGATAGGTGGATCAAACTTGATAACAACAGTGATAAGTCATACTGATAATATGCTATCCTTATAGTATGTATTGAAAATGTCACTTTAGCTGTATATCTTCCTCCCCCAAATTTATAACTATCATCTAATTATGGCAAAAATCATCAGGGCTAATTCAAATAGAGGAATAATTTACAAAGGGTCTGATCAGTCCTCCTAAAAATTGTCAAGCCCATCAAAAATAAGAAATAGCTAAAAACTAGAAAGATCTAAAAAACTGGTACAGTCAAGAAGAGCAGATGAGACATGGTGCCTGGGTGTAATGTGGTACCTGGATGAGATCCTGGAACACAAAGAGGACATTATTATTTTAAATAAATAAATAAATATATATATATATATTAAATATATTTAAAATATATATATATGAAGTTATTTAAAATAATATTTAAATAAAAATATATTTAAAATATATATATATGAAGTTAGTTAATAAATATATATCATTAAGAATAGTGATCTTAAATTCTACCTGAAGACATAGAAAAAGAGCTAATTAAAAATAAATAAAGAAAAAAGAAACAATAAAGCTAAGGAATAAAAACAATATAAAATTTAAAATGCTAATATTTAATATCTTAAAGAGATGATTATAGATCTCTAACTGTGACAATCAACAGCAACAACGATCAAGAGAAAACATTATTGATGTCATTATTGATGTCAGGAGTGACAACAAAGAAATCATTACAGATTCTGTGTACTTTGTAATGACAAAAATGATTACAAGAACAACTTTTTCTTTGCCAACAAGTGAGACAAATGAGACAGTAAAATATCTGAAAAATTAAATTTGCCAAAACTGACTCCAAATGAAACAGATAAGCAGAATAGTCTTACATTTCTAAAGAAATTGAAGTAATATTTTAAAACCTTTCCACATAGGAATCTCTGCTAGTTTCCCATGTGCTTTTTATCTAATATTTACACAAGAAATAATAACAACTCTGTACAGTCTTTTTTAAAAGGAAACATTTTCCAATTTTTTTTGAAGCCAGAATTATCTCAACACCAGGAAGTGAGAATCACATTATAGGAAAAAAATTAAATGCAAATGCAAATGAGTGTGAAAACCCTCACCAAAATATATGCAAATCAAATATAATGCCAGAAACAAATAATAGCTCATGGTAGGTTTACTGCAGGAGTGAATAACGTATTTAAAACTAGAACAAACAAATAATAAATTCTCAATTTTTTCTAGTCTTCTATGACATTAACACTTTTGAAGAGTAGTTTTTTTAATGTTCCTAGATTTATGTTTGTCAGCTGTCATCTCATGATTGGGGAGACATAATATATCTTTGTAAGAAGGCTACCAAAATGAAGTGGTGTTCTTCTATGTAACATCACATGGCTTACATAGTTGATACGTCTTATTGCTGGTGATGTTGACTTGGTTAAAGTGGTCTCTGCAGAGTTTACTCATAAAGTTACTCTCGTTCCATTTTAGTTAATAAATATTTTGTTTAAGATATTTTAAGACTATGCAAATTAGTTATTTTCAAACTTATATTATTTCTTTCATTGGACATCAACATGTCTTACCTGCAACAATTCAGCAAACAAAACAAAACAAAAAAATCAAAAAATAATAAAAAAAGAAAATAATGGACAATGCATGGTTTCCTGAACAGTGCACTGTATGCAAACATAAAATTAAACCAGGTATTTTGTTCAGTTAATAGTAGAGAATTATGATTATTGTATTATACCAATGTTAAATTCCTGGTTATGATAAGTGTACTATGATTTTGTAAGATAGTAACATTAAAGAAATACATAAAAATTATCATTACAAATTTTGTAACTTTTCTGTAAGTCCAAAATTACTTCAAAATAATACATTAAAAATCAAATAACATAATTCACTAACTTATCAGAATAATAGAGAAAAAATTGTATCAACTTTTTAAAGAACACAGATAAAATATATTTACAAATTTAAACAATCCTTTCTTAATAAAAAATGAAACATCAATAAGCTGTAAATAAAACCTTTTTAATCTGATAATGAACATTTAAAATCAATTAAAGCTAATGTCAAGATTATCTTTTTGCACAATTCCTACTGACCATTATAGAGGGGGTCTTAATCCAATAAGGCAAGAATAAAAGTGGCAGAAATAAAATGCTCCTTATTCACATACAACATGGTTCCATACATAAATATTCTAAATAATTCTGTTGAAAAATCCTACTACAGCTAATAGGTACATTTAGAGAGGCCGAAGAATAGAAGATCAACAACCAGAATTAACTGAATTTGTGTGTATAAGAGGTAAATATTTGGGAATAATATTTAAAAGTAAGACTATGTACAACAAAATCAAACATTTAGAAAACTAGAAAAAAACATTAATGAACCATGCTGAATATCTGTATACCAAGAAAGAAAAAACTGGGTTGAAGAAGATGAAAGAAAAATGGATAAATTTATTAACAGTCCAGGTTTATGAGTTGAAAGACTCAGTATATTTAAGATGCCAATATTCATATATCTGACACAGGAGTTTTATCAAGAAAATATAAGGAATGTTAAAAAGACAATAATAATAGGACAAACCAATAAAAGTCAGCAGTGACTTGAACAAATATCCACAAGAGAAACATACTAATGGCTAGTAACATTATTAGAGTCTAAGGAAAAAGAATTAATACCCTTATAACACAAAACTGTACACCCACTAAAATAACTAAAATTGAATAGATTGGCTGTATTGCGTGTTGGCAAAAGTGCAGTGTAATGATACACTACTTTGAAAATGGCTTCAGCTTTTTATTTTATTTTGTTATTTTATTTATGTATTTATTTTTGAGACAAAGTCTCACTCTGTTACCCAGGCTGGAGTGCAGTGGTGGGATCTCGACTCACTGTAACCTCCGTCTTCCCTGTTCAAGCTATTCTCCTGCCTCAGGCTCCCAAGTAGCTCAGACTACAGGCATCTGCCACTACTCCCAGCTAATGTTTGTATTTTTTAGTAGAAACAGGGTTTCACCATGTTGGGCAGGATGATCTCGATCTCTGGAACTTGTGATCTGCCCTGCTCAGACTCAAAACCTGCTGGGAATAAGGCGTGAGCCACTGTGCTCAGCCAGCAGTTTCTTATAAGCTAGACCTCCATTTACCTAGCCATAGATCTTAGATTTTACCACAGATAAATGAAGGAACATTTTCTCTTAAATACTTTAATATATTTATTTTCATAGCACCTTTACATATGATAGCTCAAAATGGAAAATGACCTGAATGTTCATCTACATAAAAATTGATAAACAAATTGTCATGTATTCATACATGGCCTACAATTTGAAAGAATAAAATGCTGATACACGTAGCAACATAAATACATTCCTAAAATATTATTTTCTGCAAAGGAATACAGGAACAAAAGATGATTCCATTAATGTGTAGCATGATATTAATATAAAATCCAAACCAATACCTTAACCTACCATGACAGAAATAGTAACGGTGGTTCCCTCCAGGTTTGGGGCTGAGGAGACTTCTTGGGTTAGAAGGATTACCTATGTTGAACAAGAGATAATTTATTGGGATAATGGAAATTTTTTATTACTTTACTTGATTGATTGTATGGTTGCATAAAGCTATAAAGCGGAGAAGAGGAACTAAGATGGTGTCGTAGAGGCAACTCAGGATTGCAGCTCTCAGTGAAGGCGCAGAGGGTGAGTCCTAGCTGCATTCTCGGACAGACGTTTTTTGCCCACAGAACGTTGAAAATCCCAGGTGTGGGAGAGACATGGGACACTAGTGTAGCCGGCTTGCGGGGCCAGTTTGACCGGCGCTGCACCGCAGTGGCACCCGGCACAGAACTCACTGGTCCGGGTGCCCTGTTAAACTGGCAATCTGAGATTTGGAAGGGCAGATTGGCATGTCCATCTGATTGAACGGGACTTGGACAATGAGCCAGACCAGGAGATTCCTGGGAAACATAATCTGAGCTGGTGCAGTGGGCAGCGGCGCGGGAGATCGCATGGATCCCAGTGCCCTATCAGCAGGTTACTGCGGCGCCAGTGAGAGAGTCAACTGTTCAGCTTGGGGAGAGGAAGAGAGAGAGAGAGAGAGGATGGACTCTGAGGCAGGGAGCTGGGTGATCGGGCTTGGAGGGTCTTACCCTCACAGGGACAAGCAGGGCAGTGATTGGAGGCACTCGGGGCTGAGAGTTTTGCTGCCGGCTCTAGGATGGTGCAGCCCAGTGTGGAGGGGCATCTGCCACTACAGATGCAATCCGCCCCTACTGAAGTACCACCCAGGGCTGATGCAGCCTGCTGTTGCCGAGGCAACCTACCATAACAGAGAGACTCGGCAGCAGGGCGGAGCACGCCACAGCAGAATGGAGCCCAGCAGCAACAGGGTGGACCCACACTAGCAGGGCGGAGCCCCGGCAGGCAAATAGTGAATAGACTGCCTCCTAGCTGAGCAGGACAGTATAACAGATACTCATAAAGAAAGCCCCAACTCCCTGACACAGAGCATCTAAAGGGGGAAAAAATAGGGGGGGGCGGTTTAAGAGTTCTGTTGCAGCAGACATAAACACATCCTCCCAACAGCCTGGAATGAACAACGGAGCTCATAGCACAGCACTGGAGCTCCTATAAAGCACAGACTGTCTCCTCAAGCAGCTCCCTGACAACTGTATATCCAAAGAGTCACCCCAAAACAGGACTAATCAGACTGACATTTGGCAGGCATCATTCTGAAACAAAGATAGAAGAAGAAGAAACTGGTAGCATCCCTCACTGTTCCACAGCTGCTACAGGTGTACCCCAGACAAGCAGGGCCTGGAGTGGACCTCAGCACTCATACAGCAGAGGGGCTAGACCATTAGAAGGAAAACTAAGTAACAGAAATACTTCATCATCAACAATCTGGGCATCCACACAGAGACCCAATTGAAAAATCAGCAACTACTAGGATGACAAGTGGATAAATCAATAAAGATGGGAAGAAACCAGCGCAAAAAGGAGGAAAACACCCGAAATCAAAACACTTCACCTCCTACAAAGGACCAAAATTTCTCACCAGCAAGGGAACAAATCTGGACGGAGAATGAATGTGACGAAATGATGGAATGAGACTTCAGAAAGTGGATAATGAGAAACTTCAGTGAGCTAAAAGAACATGTTCTAAATCAGTGCAAAGAAACTAAGAACCTTGCAAAAAGATTTGAAAAAAGATTCGAGGAAATGATAACAAGAATGGACAACTTAGAGAGGAATATGAATGAATTGAAGGAACTGAAAAGCACAACAGGAGAACTTTGTGAAGCATGCACAAGTTTCAACAGCCGAATTGACCAAGCAGAAGAAAGAATATCAGAAGTGGAAGATCAACTCAATGAAATAAAATGAGAAACCAAGATTAGAGAAAAAAGCACAAAAAGGAATGAACAAAATCTCCAAGAAATGTGGGACTATGTGAAGAGACCCAACCTACATTTGATAGGTGTACCAGAAAGTGATGAAGAGAATGAATCCAAGCTGGAAAACACTCTTCAGAATATTATCCAGGAAAATTTCCCCAACCTAGCAAGACAGGTCAATACTCAACTCCAAGAAATACAGAGAACACCGCAGAGATACTCCCCAAGAAGAGCAACTCCAAGGCACATAATCGTCAGATTCACTAGGGTTGAAATGAAAGAGAAAATACTAAGGGCAGACAGAGAGAAAGGTCGGATCACCCACAAAGGGAAGCCCATCAGACTCACAGCAGATCTCTCGGTAGAGATTCTACAAGCCAGAAGAGAGTGGGGGCCAATATTCAACATCCTTAAAGAAAAGAACTTTCAACCCAGAATTTCATATCCAGCCAAACTGAGCTTCATAAGTGAAGAAAAAATAAAATCCTTCATGAACAAGCAAGTACTCAGAGATGTTGTCACCACTAGGCCTGCTTTACAAGAGCTCCTGAAAGAGGCACTACACATAGAAAGAAACAAACCAGTACCAGCCATCCTAAAAGCATACCAAATGCTAAAGAGCATCAACAAAATGAAAAATCTACATGAATCAATGGGCAAAACAGCCAGCTAGCAGCAAAATGGCAGTATCAAATTCACACATAACAATATTAACCCTAAATGTAAATGGGCTAAATGCATCAATCAAAAGACACAGACTGGCAAATTGGATAAAAACCAAAACCCGTTGGTGTGCTGTATCCAGGAAACCCACCTCACATGCAAGGATACACAAAGGCTCAAAATAAAGGGATGGAGGAAGATTTGCCAAGCAAATGGAGAGCAGAAAAAAGCAGGAGTTGCAATTCTCGTCTCTGATAAAATAGACTTTAAAGCAACAAAGATCAAAAGGGACAAAGAAGGTCATTACAAAATGGCAAACGGATCGATACAACAAGAAAAGCTAATGATTCTAAATATATATGGACTCAATGCAGGAGCACCCAGTTATATAAGGCAAGTTCTTCATGACTTGCAAAGAGACTTAGACTCCCACACAATAATAGTGGGAGACTTTAACACTCCACTGTCAATATCAGACAGATCAACTAGACAGAAAATTAACAAGGATATCCAGGACTTGAACTCAGACCTGGAACAAGCAAACCTGATAGACATTTACAGAACTCTCCACCCTAAATCCACAGAATATACATTCTTCTCAGCACCACATTACACCTACTCCAAAATTGACCACATAATTGGAAGTAAAGCACTTCTCAGCAAATGCAAAACAACTGAAATCATAACAAACAGTCTCTCAGACCATAGTGCAGTCAAGTCGGAACTCAGAATTCAGAAAATAACTCAGGACCGCACAGCTTCATGGAAACTGAACAAATGGCTCTTGAATGTTGATTGAATAAACAATGAAATCAAGGCAGATATAAAGAAGTTCTTTGAAACCAACGAGAATGAAGACACAACATACCAGAATCTCTGGGACACATTTAAAGCAGTCTCTAGAGGAAAATATATAGCAATAAGTGCCCACATGAGAAGAGTGGAGAGATCCAAAATGGACACCCTATTGTCAAAATTGAAAGAGCTAGAGGAGCAAGATCAAAAAAGCTCAAAACCTAGCCAAAGACAAGAAATAACTAAGATCAGAGCAGAACTGAAGGAGACAGAGACAAGAAAAACCCTTCAAAAAATCAATAAATCCAAGAGATGGTTTTTCAAAAAGATCAACAAAATAGACAGACCACTAGCCAGACTGATAAAAAAGAAAAGAGAGAACAACTAAATAGATGCAATAAAAAATGATAAATGGGAAATCACCACAGATTCCACAGAAATTCAAACCATCATCAGAGAATACTACAAAAAACTCTATGCACATAAACTAGTAAACCAGGAAGAAATGGATAAATTCCTGGACGCCTGTGTTCTCCCAAGCCTAAATCAGGAGGAAGCTGAAACTATGAATAGACCAATAACAAGGCTGAAGTTGAGGCAGCAATTAAGAGCCTACCACACAAAAAAAGCCCAGGTCCAGATGGGTTCACAGTCAACTTCTACCAGACACACAAAGAGGATCTGGTGCCATTCCTTCTGAAACTATTCCAAATAATTCAAAAAGAGGGAACCCTTCCCAAATCATTTCATGAGACCAACATCATCCTGATACCAAAACCCGGCAGAGACTCAACAAGAAAAGAAAACTTCAGGCCAATATCCATGATGAACATAGATGCAAAAATCTTCAATAAAATACTGGCAAACCGATTGCAACAGCACATTAAAAAACTTATCCATCATGATCAAGTAGTATTCATCCTGGGGATGCAAGGCTGGTTCAACATACACAAGTCTATAAATGTAATTCACCACATAAACAGAAGCAAAAACAAAAACCACATGATTATCTCAATTGATGCAGAGAAGGCATTTGACAAAATTCAACAGCCCTTTATGCTAAAAATCCTCAATAAACTTTTTATTGATGGAACATATCTCAAAGTAATAAAAGCTATTTATGACAAACCAACAGCCAATATCATACTTAATGGGCAAAAACTGGAAGCATTCCCTTTGAAATCCGGCACTAGACAAGGATGCCCTCTCTCACCACTCCTATTCAACATAGCACTGGAAGCTCTAGCCAGAGCAATCAGGCAAGGAAAAGAAATAAAGTGTATTCAAATAGGAAAGGTGGAAGCCAAATTGTCTCTATTTGGAGACAAAATGATAGTATACTTAGAAGACCCCATCACCTCAGGCAAAACTCCTGAAACTGATAAGCAACTTCAGCAAAGTCTCAGGATATAAAATCAATGTGCAAAAATCACAAGCATTCCTATACACCAATAACAGACTTAAAGAGAACCAAATCAAGAACGAACTCCCATTCACAATTGCTACAAAGAAAATAAAATTCCTAGGAATACAATTCACAAGGAAGGTAAGGGACCTCTTTAAGGAAAACTACAAACCACTGCTGAACGAAATAAGAGAGGACACAAACAGATGGAGAAACATTCCATGTTCCTGGTTAGGAAGAATCAGTATCGTGAAAATGACTATACTACCCAAAGTAATTTACACAATCAATGCTATCCCCGTCAAACTACCATTGAATTTCTTCACAGAACTGGAAAAAAACACCATGAACTTCATATAGAATCAAAAGAGAGCCCACATAGCCAAGTCAATTCTAAGCAAAAAGAACACAGTGGGAGGCATCACACTACCAGACTTCAAACTATACTACAAGGCTACAGTAATCAAAACAGCATGGTACTGGTACAAAAACAGAGATATAGACCAATGGAACAGAACAGAGGCATCGGAGGCAACACAACATATCTACAACCATATAATCTTTGATAAACCAGACAAAAACAAGCAATGGGGAAAGGATTCCCTGTTTACTAAATGGTGTTGGGAAAACTGGCTAGCCATGTGCAGAAAGCAGAAACTGGACCCCTTCCTGACACCTTACACTAAAATTAACTCCAGATGGATTAAAGACTTAAACATAAGACCTGACACCATTAAGACCCTAGAAGAATATCTAGGCAAAACCATTCAGAACGTAGGAGTAGGCAAGGACTTCATGAATAAAACACCAAAAGCATTGGCAACAAAAGCCAAAATAGACAAATGGGACCCACAGCTTCTGCACGGCAAAAGAAACAGTCACTAGAGTGAATTGGCAACCATCAGAATGGGAAAAAATCTTTGCAATTTACCCATCTGACAAAGGGCTGATACCCAGAATTTACAAAGAAGTCAAACAGATTTACAGAAAAAAAACAAACAAGCCCATTCAAAAATGGGCAAAAGATATGAACAGACACTTTACAAAAGAAGACATACATGAGGCCAACAAACATATGAAAAAATGCTCATCATCACTGGTCATTAGAGAGATGCAAATCAAAACCACATTGAGATACCATCTCACGCCAGTGAGAATGGCGATCATTAAAAAATCTGGAGACAGCAGATGCTGGAGAGGATGTGGAGAAATAGGAACACTCTTACACTGTTGGTGGGAGTGTAAATTAGTTCAACCATTGTGGAAGACAGTGTGGCGATTCCTCAAGGACCTAGAAATAGAAATTCCATTTGACCCAGCAATCCCATTACTGGGTATATATCCAAAGGACTATAAATCGCTCTACTATAAGGACACATGCACACGAATGTTCATTGCAGCACTGTTTACAATAGCAAAGACATGGAACCAACCCAAATGCCCATCGATGATAGACTGTACTGGGAAAATGTGGCACATATACACCATGGAATATTATGCAGCAATCAAAAATGATGAGTTTGTGTCCTTTGTAAGGACATGGATGAATCTCGAGAATATCATTCTCAGCAAGCTGACACAAGAACAGAAAAAGAAATACTGCATATTCTCTCTCATAGGCGGGCGAGGAAAATGAGAACACATGGACACAGGGAGGAGGTCTACTACACACTGGGGTCTATTGGGGGGAATGGGAGAGGGACAGCCGGGGGGGGGGGTTGGGGAGGGATAGCCTGGGGATAAATGCCAAGTGTGGGTGAAGGGGAGGAAGGCAGCAAAACACACTGCCATGTGTGTTCCTATGCAACTATCTTGCACGCTCTGCACATGTACCCCAAAACCTATAATCCAATAAAAATTTAAAAAATTTTTTAAAAAAGCTATAAAGCACATCAAATTGTGCATTTAAAATCTATGAATTTTACTGCATCTCAACTTATTTTTACAAGAAAAATATATTACATTGATCTGGTGATGTGTAGCAAGTAATTCTCAGTCCACAGGTCTGAATGTGAGTCCATTATTTTGTTACGCTACACGTGAGCATGGATTCTCTGGATGGGAGGAGGACATTTGGTGTTAGGAACGCATCCTTTCTAATGGTAAGAACAGAACACTTTTAGACAAGGAAGAGTCATTAATGGTTTAAAGCGGGAATCATGACCAGCTAATGACTTACAAATAAATTTCCTAATTTGTGTGAAATATTACAAAAATTGAAATGATGAATAGAAACAACAAAATTTACATCTTTCAAGCTGTATGCCAAAGTGCATGCTATAAAAAATAATGAGATCTTTTTCTATTAACTTCTGCTCCAAGCACCTCTGCTTGATTTGTAAAATTATTAAAATTCAGTATTATCAAAGGTTAATTTCATTTTGGCATTAAGTCCTAAAACCAATCTAACAATTATAACCTTTTCTCTATGTGTCAATGCTTTCAAAATGTCTAACAACAAAATTACAACTTTTCGAAGTACAGCTCATCAGTAAAATGTTAACGTCTAAGATATCTACTGCATGTTTAAGGAAAAGAGGAAATGCCCAGATCATTATGGCAACGTTTTGCAACAAAACTTGATATGATTATGTTGATGAATAGATTAGTCTTTTGTTTTCTGTTGCTCCAGCATTTGTTTTATTTGGTGAATGACTCTACCTACATATTCCTGTCTCATATTCAATACATACCGTTGTTGCAAATATTGTCTGAGACAAAGTATACAAACATTAGATCCAGTGATGAGCTGAAAGTGGAAGTTCAAACTTCATACTTGTCACTTTACCCACTACCTTAGGACTTCACTACCTCCTCCTCCAGACCTCATCAGTCATCAAGTGAAAGCGATTTCCAAACCCCAATTCATGTTAGAAGTAGCTTGTTAACCAATGACATCTGGTTACAAATAGATTACTTTCTATTTTCTTGTGCCATAATACCCTCAAAGATATCTTCATGAGTTCCAAGTGGAACCCATTGATTCTTAAACATGAACAGAAAATTTAAATATTTGTATGCAGGACATTCAGTTTTTAATACTGAATAAATGCTAAAAGCAAAGCCAAGCAAAGTTATTAAAATTTATTCAAGAAACGTGGACAATCAAAGAGTATCATTCTGCTATAAATAACCACCAGTTCAGTCAGCTGTGACCTCACTGAGATAACTTGCCTTAGAGTTGCAATCACTTTCCCTCAATTCAGTCAGCCCAGTGAATCCCAAAATAGAGCTAGAAACTCAAAATTCACAGTAATATCCTAGAAGGGAACATTAAATGTACTTTCTGCCTGAGTTTAATTGTAATTTTTATTAAACTTTTTAGTTTGAGAGAATTGTAGGTTGATATGTTAACTGTAGGAAATGATACATAGAGATGAACTAAGTTTTCCCCAATAATGATATCTGGTAAAACTATAGCACAATATTACACCAGAATGTTTACGTTGGTACAATCAAAATGCAGAATATTTCCACAATCAAAAGTCTTCCTTTCAGTATGTGTATATCCTTGCCCACCCCACCTGATCAACCCCTAGCATCACTGATCTCTGCTATATTCTTATAATATAGTCATTTCAATAATACTATTTAAATGGAATCATATGTATCCTCTTGTGATGCATTTTTCAGTCAACATAACTCTGGAGATTTAAGCAGGTTTTTGTGTAAGGCAGTAATTTGTTCTTTTTCATTGCTAAGCAATATTTCATGGTATGAATATCTTGATATGAATATTCGTGGAATGAATATCTTTAACTGTTCACACATTAACACACAATCTGGGTTGTCTTCAGTTTTGGCTATTACAAATGGAAACTGGGTAAACATTGAGTGTAGGTTTTTGCATAGACATATGTCTTCATTTCTATGGGTAGGATGACTAGGAATGCAATTCCTAAAACGTATGATAGTTACATGGTTACATTTTTAAAAATGCCAAAGGAATTCTCACAGTGGGTTTGCAGTTTTACATTTTTACCAGCAACATATGAATTATCAGGACTTTCTGCATTCTTACTAGCATTTGATATTAATAACTACTTTTTTTAAGTGATTCTAATAGGTATATCATGATATTCCATTGTGGTTTCAGTTTGCATTTTCCTAATGAATAAGAATGTTAAATTTCTATATGTACTTACTTGCCATCTATATGTTCACTTGAGTAGGGTCTCTTTATGTCTTGCCCATTTCTAATTTGATTTAAAAAAATTTCATTTTGGTAGATTTTTAATGTATTCAAGATAGTAATATTTTGTCCAATATGTGTTTTGCAAATAGTTTCCATCAGTCTCTAGCTTGCCTTTTTGTCGTCAATAAGGTTGCTATTTCATGCAAGAAAAATTTTAATTTTAATGAAGTTCAATCTATTACAATTTTTTTCTTCCAGGGATCATGACTTCAGTGTCAAGTTCAAGAACTCTTTACCTTAGCCTCTGAATATTTCCTCTTACATTTGTTTTCTAAATGTTTAATAGTTTCAAATTTTACATGTAAGTCTGTGATCCATTTTCAGTTAACTTTTATTTATTTTTTATTTATTTTTTTGTTTGTTTTTTAGAGTTTCTGTTGTTGCTGTTGTTTCTTCCATTGACTTGCTTGCCACAAATCAGTCGGACATGATGTGTGAATTTATTTCTGGGTTCCGTATTCTGTTCCATTGATCCATTCATTTATTCCCCTATCAAACCACACAATTTTGACTACTATAACTATATAATAACCTGGTAATTGGGCAAGTTGTTTTCTCATTTTTCAAATGAAAATTTTACTTTTAACAACAATCTTGTCTTTATTACAAAAAATCCTTCCTGGAATTTTCATAGGAGTTGCATTACCTATATTAATTTGAAGACATTTGAGAGTTTTACTATGTTGAGTCTTCCAATTGATAAATAAGGAGTCTTTCACTGTTTTCCAAAATACATTCTGATTTATTCCATCAAATTGTTGTAATTTTTAGATTTTTGTCCTGTGCACCTTTTGTTAGATATTACCTCAAGTATTTCATTTTTGAAGGATTGTAAATAGTGTTGTATTTTTAATTTCAGTGTACACTGTTCATTGCTAGTGTGTAGAATATGTACTACTGTTTATTGCTTATCTTATAACTTGTGAGTATGTTAAATTCACTTAGTAATTCTAGATGATTTTTATAAAATATTTCATTTGGGGTTTTCTATGTAGGCCATTATGTCATCCACAAATGGGAACTGCTTTGTTTCTTTCTTTCAAAAATGTTGTCTTTTATTTCCTTATGGTGGCAGCTATAATTATGTTTTAGCACTCTGTTTAATAAAAGTAGGGAAAACGAACATTCTTTCCCTACTCCTAGTTTCAGGGGTTAAGCATTTGGTATTTAGCAACCAATGTAATTCCATATGCTCTTTATGAAATTGAAGGAATTCCCTTCTATTCCTAGTTTTTCTGATAGGTTTTATTATAAAGAAACGTTGACTTTTGTCAAATGCATTTTGTGTTTTGTTTTGTTTGCATTCATATGACCATGTGATTTTTCTCTTTTAGCCTGTTAATATGCTGATTTTTGGATATTGAACTTGTTTGAGGTCACTAAAATAAGCCCCCTTTTATGATGTATACATTTTCAACATGGAGATATTGTTCTAGAATTTTCTTTTTCTTACAATCTTTGTCTGAGTTTGGTTTCAGAGCAATACGTGCTTCATAAAATAAATAGGAAAGTATACCCTCATCTTATATGTTCTGGAAAGATTGTCTAGATTTAGTGAGATTTCTCCCTTAAATTTTCAGTAGAATTCTCCAGTAAAATCACCAGAGTCTGAAGATTTTTTTTTTGGAATTTTCATTTATTTGGGATTTACCTAGCTTCTTGACTGTAGATTTATCTTTTTCAAATTTGGGAGGTTTTAAACTATTAGTTTTTCAAGTACTCTTTAGGCCCTACTTCTAAGACTCTGATGATATGAATATTATTGTCTTTTATTATTGTCTTACATGTCTCTCAGGGTCTGTTCAGTTTTTTTTTTCCAATATATTTTCTCTTGTTTTCAGACTGTGTAATTTCTATTGCCATATCTTTCAGTTCACTATTTCTTTTCTTTTCTTTTCTTTTTTTAATTGTACTTCAGTTTCTGGGGTAAATGCGCAGATCATTCAGGGTTGTTGCATAGGTACATACATGGCAATGTGGTTTGCTGCCTCCATCCCTCTGTCACCTACATCAGGTATTTCTCCCAGGTTATCTATCCCCAGCCTCCCCACACTCTGCTGTCCCTCCCCTAGCCCTCCCTCAACAGACCCCAGTGTGGGATACTCCCCTCCCTGTGTCCATGTGTTCTCATTGTTCAACACCCACCTATGAGTGAGAACATGCAGTGTTTGGTTTTCTGTTCTTGTGTCAGTTTGCTGAGAATGATGGCTTTCAGATTCATCCAAGTCCCTACAAAGAACATGAACTCATCCATTTTTATGGCTGCATAGTATTCCATGGTATATATGTGTCACATTTTCTTTGTCCATTTTAATCATGATGGACATTTGGATTGATGCCAGGTCTTTGCTATTGTAAACAGTGCCACAATGAACATACGTGTGCATGTGTCTTTATAATAGAACGGTTTATAATCTTTTGGGTATATACCCACTAATGCGATTGCTGGGTCAAATGGAATTTCTATTTCTAGATCGTCAAGGAATTTCCACACTGACTTCCACAATGGCTGAACTAATTTATACTCCCATGAAAAGTGTAAAAGTGTTCCCGTTTCTCCACATCCTCACCAGCATCTCTTGTCTCCAGATTTTTTAATGATTGCCATTCTAACAGGTGTGAAATGGTATCTCAATGTGGTTTTGATTTACATTTCTCTGATGACCAGTGATGATGAACATAAACCTGACAAAAACAAGCAATGGGGAAAGGATTCCATGTTTAATAAATGGTGTTGGGAAAACTGTCTAACAATGTGCAGAAAGCAGAAACTGGACCCCTTCCTGACACCTTACACTAAAATTAACTCCAGATGGATTAAATATTTAAACATAAAACCTAACACCACTGTTTATTTGTCTTCTTCATTCTTCTGTTGATATCCATTGAGTTTTTAAATTTCAATTATTTTGTTTTTCAGTACTAAAATTTAGGTTTCGCTCTTCTTTGTGTATTCCATTTCTATGCTGGGAATTCATAGCTCTTTTTGATAGCTTTTTTCTGTGTTTTAAATGTTTGTAATTGCTTTGGGAAAATTTTTATAATAGCTGTCTTAAAATTTATATATATACACACACATTTTATATATATACATGATTTTAAGATAGCTATTATAAAATATTTTAAAGATAAAATATTTCTCATTTTATCTTTACTTGGAGACTTGTGTTCCATCATCTTGCAAATTTTAAATAACCAGTGGGCTTTTATTTAAGTATATTTTAACATTTATTTCTTGGACTTTCTTGGAGTTCATAAGCCAAGCACAGTGGGATTTTCAGATGCCAAGCAGACGAATAAGAAAGAAAGCAAAAGTAAACTTTTTTTTATATTATAAATTAGAGTAAATTAATTTTCACTGAAAAAATAACCTTTCCAGTTCTAAGGGACATTGTTTTTTCTTATAGTGTCCTTTATTATATAATTTATTCTGTTGTTCAACAATTTCTTTGAGCTATTAAAATAAAAAAAAATTATTGTTATTACATATATTGACATCTTTTTATTGCTTTTATTAATCTAAAGATAGATTAAAACAACTCTAAATCAATTAAAAGTGGCAAAGGAAACATTCTTCTGCAAACCAAATTTACCTTTTCATTTCTTAGAAAAATTATTCCATTAGTATTGGTTTCTTTCAGAGAAAAGTGGAAATAAAAAGTAATGTCAAACTCTATTAAACGTTTAGCCTCATTGCTCTGGCAACATTTTTCGAAAGTGACAGAATTTTATTGTTCTTTTATTAAAAGTTTATTTCTAACACTCATTGGTTAATTTTAAATTCACAGGATTTCTTTTGACTATAGTTTTTCTTAATACAAGCAGAGTTTATTCGATTTTACTTTTTAAATTATATTGTAATTTTAATGTAAATGTTTTCAACTAATTCTGAGAACTTCTCTGCCTTCTCAAAGAGAACTAATTAGTTGAAAATCATAAACCCACCCAAAATTACAATTTCCTAATTTCAGGATGTACTTACTAAATATGAGATTTTGAATAAATTAACATTTAACTTAGACCGGATACAAAAATCAACACTTTCTGAAATGAAATCTAAGAAAATGAAAACATGACTAGATATATTTGGTTATGGGTTGCAATAAATAATCATCATTAATAAATTGTAAGTAAGCTACTTACGTTACCATGGTACTACCTATGAATAGGTGAGGAAGATGGGCATCTCCAAAGTATAATTAAGATACTGACACTTATTCTCAGATAACTTTTCCCGAATATGACTAATTATAACAAATCTGTATTGACCTCAGCTAAGTAGTGAAATGACTTTTGCGAAAATTATAGCAGAAAATTATGACAGTAAAAGAGATCTGACCCAACTGCTTCCGTTTTGCTTCTAACCTCCAACCTGTGTGTTCATTCCTGAGCTTAGGATGAACTAACATTTGGAAGAACTTAATTTATAGTTTGACTTTGAAACAAGGACAATAACAGTCCTTTCCCAAAACAAACCCTCTTTCTGCCTAGAGACTAGACTGTCTTTGCAGGACTAACAAATTCACCACAAGATTAGAAATTATGCTTTAGGAGTCATAAAGCTAAAGGCTGCAAGATTCTGAGCCTCTCCAAAATGCTCCTGAGGATAACATCACTTTTGAAAATCTAAGATCAGCGCTTGAGATGTTTTGACTGCACACAATGGATAAGCTGGCACCATTCAGATAGATAAACTAGTTCATCTGATCTGTGACCCTCACCCAGGAACAGACTTAGTGCAAGAGAAGAGCTTCGACCCTTTATTCTTTCATCTCGGAACCAACCAATCATCTCTCTTCACATTCAGACACCATACCCACTGAATTATCCTAAACAATGCTGATCCCCAGGTTTTCAAAAAGACTGATTCAAGTAACAATAAAACTCTAGTCTTCCATGCAGTCAGCTCTGGATAAACTATTGATCTATTGCAATCCGCCTCTTGATAAATTGGCTGCTTAGTCAGTGGACAAGGAGAATCTACTGGGTGGTTACAGTAGATATATAAAGAATCCATGTGGTTTCAGCAGTGCAGGGATACTGAAAGTATTTAAAACTATATTTAAAGTGAATGCTTTTCTATTTATTTGCATAATTATTTTGGAAAAACAAAATGTATGATTCTCTCAAAACAACTTTTTATTTCAGCCAGAATCAGGCATGTACCTTCAATAACTCTTTTCATATTAAACTTCTTTCCCTATGTTGACTAGTAAGTCTGTCATATCTACAAAATATTATATTTGTAATGCATTAAAAGCTTGAGAACAAACGATAAAATCATGACAATAATTGGCAGTGATGGCTAAGATGGAATATTGGTAAAATTATCTAATTTAACTCTAAGTACTACATGGTAATTTTAATTTGTTTTCTGTGCCTGAAAATTAAGTACACTGATTTTATGTAACTTGTCTTTTGAAGATTATAATGAGTTAATGACAGATTTGAATTAGCTTTCGTCTAAAATATGTTCTCCATACTACTAAATTCATCTTGCTTCTCTACATGAAAAGTACAACTTCCTATCTACGTTCTTCTAAGTCGTTTAAAGAATGTGTTCTAAAAGAAGTGCTTCAGCAAACAAATACAGCAAAATCTCCTAAGACTACACGTAGTCCTCAGAACAAGGAGGAAGTACAAGTCTTAGTGATTAAAAATAAGTTTTAATGGACATGATCGATTAAGTATTTATTTTGGTCAGAGTACTGGTTACTTGGAGGAAAAGAATACATGATTCTGTTTCTAGAGATTTTTTAATGTACCACAAAATTAGCAAGTACTTCAATTTAAGTGACAGAACTAAAGAAACCATATTCTTTATTTGTTCTCCTAGTCTTTTCAAAGAATTCCTCTCTCTTTGTTTCTGATTATAAATCTCTCCATTCACTAAAGAGCTGAATCTCTTCTCTTCGTTTGACATGGAAGAAAAGGAAACCAAATGAAAATCAAAAGAAACTTGAATGTCATATTTCCATAATGAAAATTAACATAATAGACTCCTGCATTGAGCAGTTTTCTAAATTCCATGTATTCTGCTATTACCCATTCTAATCTATCTTACTGCTTTCAGACTTTCAAAATTTGGAGCTTCCCTTTTTATTAAATCTAGGTCTTCAAAAAGAAAATTTTGGTGTGGAAGGGGTTCTTTTCAATGCCACGGGCCTGTGGACATTTTGTTATTTCTACAAAGGATGTCAAGCCTGGTATGATGTATCATAAAAGGAAATAAAATAGATTTGGAAAACATTCACTTGCTATTTCATTTAATGTGTTTGAACTATTAAGAAATCTCTATAAATGACCTAGATACTATACTCCAGAAAATCAAAAGAAATTATTATTTGCAACACAATTTTAATTTTAAAATATATGGAAATATTACATAGGATTAAATTCTGATACCTGTCCCTACACAAAAATTAGTTTATGGCACTCACCTGGTTAACAGACAATAGCAATTAAAAAGATAGGAAAAAAAGGAGAGAAAGTAGATTGGCTTCAAGGAGGTTAGAGGCTACTGAGTCAGGCTGACCTTAACAAGAGACCCAGGGAAGAGTTCATCTAATGGTAAGGAAAAGCTAATCTCAACTCCCCAAGTTTGGCAGCTGTCATCTCACTTTGAGCTTTAACCATTCTGCTAATGTACATGTGACCCACACTATGAAGAGAAGAGTCTAACTTCACTGAGAGATAGCCCGTCCAAAAAACTGCTAGCAGGGGCAGCATTCAAGCAGCCAACATACTCCAGGTTCAAGGGGATTCTGATTAAGCTTATGAAGCCATGACAGCGTATTATAGCAGCTCATTATTCACATTTCAGATCACATGAGGTACATTCTCATAATGTGCTCTGATAAGCCTTATAAGCTACTCTCCATTTTTGAATTAAATTAGAAACAAAGTATAAACTACTTCAAGACAAAAAACAATAATGCCTACGTATAAGGGACATAATTCATGAGAAGTCACTTATCTAAGTGACCTAATTTTTATATGACATTTCTGGAAACAGTTAAGAAAGGACTTCAGCCTGGAAGTCAACTTAATCTATCCTTGCACAGAGAAACTGCTTTCTTAATTTCTTCTTCAACCTAAAACACCCTTTATTTAAAGTAAAATTAGTGTGGGACGGATTTTTCTTTCTCAGTTCCTACAATCAGCCTAGTAATCATGAAAAATGGTTCTGGTTTTGAAGTAATCTAAAGGTCATTTTAAACAAAATGACATAATTCAAATGAGTTTGAAGCAAAAGAAAATTACAACATAAACCCGTTCACACCGTTAACACACACAGCAAGTTTCTAAATCTTCCTTTTCTGCAGTTAAGAAATAAACTGAGAAAGGCAGCTCAGATTGTTTGGCCCATAGCTACACTCCCACAGACTTAAGTCTCAGAAGGTTCCAAAAAATTGTTAAAAGTCAGATTTCTGGAAACATCTGAAGAAATCGGTCTAAAAATATTCATCTCTTTTTCCATCTACTGGAAGAGATAAATTCAATTTTAATTTAGTGATCCTTCGAAAAGAGAGGAAGGTAGGCTGCTACATTAAAAAGCATCACATATACATAAATGTAAACATATACAGATATAGCTAAGGACAGAATTGTGTTCCAACCCAAATTCATATGTTGAAGCCCTAACCCCCATGGTGACGGTGTTAGGAGTGGAGGCCTTTGGGAATAAGTTCGGTTTAGATGCAGTCATGAGGCTGGGTCCCTCATAGTAGGACTTGTTCCCATATGAAAGGAGACACTAGAGAGCTTGGTCTTTCTCTCTCCCTCCACTATGTGAGGACACGGTGAGAAGGTGGCCTTTTCCAAACCAGAAAGGTTTCCTTTACTACCAGAAACCAACCATGCAAATAACCAAAATTTGGACATTCTCCACCTCTGAAACTGTGAACAATTCTATTTCCAGATTATGGGAAGCAGTTAATCAGAATATTTAAAAGGTCAATGTGATTGTTAACAACTGAAGCTATACAACATCACCAGTTTTACACAGCGATTGTCACAATCAGGCAAACAATCCTTAGTATATAGCTTCCAAAGTCTCTGCAATTTTAGACTAATACTTATTTATTTGGCAAAGGAATGTTGACAGAACTTCAGTAGACTGGAGAGTCAAACGTTTGGATAGTCAAAATAAAAACCTCTCCATATTTTTAGAGGTTTATTCAAAAATGTCAAAAACTAAATATAGTTTTTCAGTAGATTGGAGAGTCAAACGTTTGGAGAGTCAAAATAAAAACCTCTCCATATTTTTAGAGGTTTATTCAAAAATGTTGAAAACTAAATATAGACATACATAATAATTCTATAGATCGGATGAAATACTATCAAAATGCAATCTGGAACAGTTCTAATAAAAAAACCTGCTCAGAATTTACAGTATGCATTTACCACTTGAAAACTGGACTTTAAAATGAATAGACTCATAAAACAGAACCATTCAGCAAATGATACTCTTTAGCATTTTTGATAAGTGATGTCCATAATAGATATAATTGTGAGTGAACTATAGAACGAAAAACATGATTTACATCTGTTAATTCGCCCTGGACCGATATTATAAAGGGGATTTAAAGCAGGACATTGTTATTCTCTCAGAGCTCTCTTTTCCATCCATGTATATTTGGCTAAAGGAACACACACACACACACACACACACACACACACACTTTATAGTGGAAGCTATGTACTAAGGGCTTGTGCCTAGAATGAGTTCAGAGATTTCAGCACTTGAGGCTTTTTCTTACCCCACTGGCTGCCTTTGTCCACTAAGAAACTGCACAACATTTTATGGCAATCCCCAAATGATTTCACTATGTTCTCTCTAGGTGGCTAAAAATTCCCAGTTTCTTAAACCAGGATTCAGTCTAGCTAGGTGCCAGTCCCCTATTTGTCTGCCTCACTTTTTATCCAGGCAGTATTCTGTCAAAATCAACCTACCTTACTGGGCATCTGGTCACCAACTTCAATCTATTCTATGTGATAAATAACTCTTGGAAGGGAGAGGTTCATTTCAGGTTAACATAAGATTTTTCACTACTGACAGGAAACTGGTGTTAAAGATTTTCAATATGTCATCTCCCTTGTAATATGGCTAATAAAATAGTGCTTGACCTAATACATTTAATCATAGTTTAGTGGCTGACAGATTTTGGTATCAACTTTAGCTTCTTATTTCTCAGGGATACTCTCTCAATATTTCTTAATATTAGCTTTCATTTTTGTTGAAAGGGTTGATGAAAGGTTAGGTCTTACAGCAGAAGATTTGATCAACTGTCATTTCACAGCTTTAATTTTACTTGCCCTTCCTACAGTAAACCTAGAGCACAGCATGAATATACTGTAACGTGTAGAAAATAATAAATTGTAACCTGAAGTTTTTTGGTCTTCCTTGAGTTTTAACATATTCTTTCTCATATGTTTTTAAGTAATTGATATATTTCGGTTGTCTTGTTTTACTTTAAATGCCTTTAATAGATTACAACTTAGATAATAGATTGATGATATTTTGTTAATTAAATGAAAATAAATCCAAATATCACTTTATAAACATACTAATTCAACTTTAATTTAAAAAGATGTAAATGATAATGTTAAATAACAAATAGGTTTGTGTGTTGATTACAGTTTTCATATCAATTAAAATCAGAATGATAGCTGTTTAGGAGACAGTTGTAATTATGATGATATCTTTGAGTAGTCATCAATACCTAGGCAAGGTAACTAATGAAAATGTTAATGTATTTACATTGTTTAAAATTCTTATATGTTAGGTCTTTAATTGAAATGATTGAACAAAATACATATGCAATTACTAAACATGGAGTTCAATAATAATGAGAGGGAAATGCTTAAAATTAAGAAATTAACGGGTTTAAAACCTAATTGAGAGAGAAGAGAAGTCCAAAATAAGTAAATACAGAGAAAGTGAATTGCCAGAAAAGTAGCCCAATAATTAATCTGGCATAAGGATTTAAAAATGTATTCTGTTTAGGACAGTTTTGAAAAATAAAATCTATGAGGCAGGACTAGAAGGAACTTTGCCCATTTATTTGGTTATTAAAATTTCAGAGAAAGAAATATCAACATATCTTATTTTTACAGATTTTATTACCAATATCATAGCATATTACTATCCTTTAATTTATAATGCTATATAATGCTTTGTACAAAGTCACAGGAATCCATATAAAATGTCTGTGATGTCATAGGATTGAAAGCCTTCAATTGGAAATTAGAAATCCTGAATTGTTAAGGAAACGCAGCATGGCAAATGTAACAAATTATGAACAGTTCCTTTATTATAATGTCCCCAGGTTCCACTATTGCCTCTTTCACTCGAGTTTGAACCCTGAATGGTGTTTTCTTGCTTTGTCTTCTTTTGGTCTATCTTCACATCCAAATTTAAAGTCACTTTTCATTTTGGTGTTTTAAGCATTTTACTTGAAAAGCATTCATTATTGTACAATGAATAAATGGCATGTGACTTATTCCTCACAAATGGATTTCGATATTAAATGACATTAACATTCTATGAAACTCAAACTTCATATCAAGTATTTGCTTGTAAAAACATCCCTAGAAAGTTTTAATTTCAACAATTACATTAAAATGTAAGAGGTTTTATAATTTTGTTATAGTCTTAATTTCATCTTATTCCTTGCCTTATTTGTATTTTATATATTGTTATAAACGTTTTCAATTATGGAAGAATTCATTCTGAATTAACAACACCCCATTCTCTACGTAAACAAAGATATAAATTTGAGGGGAAAATGCTATGGTTATGGAAGAAATGTGTGATAAGGAACAGAACAGAAAGTCTTAATGTATATCTTAAGATCTGTAAGTAGCAAAATCTTATATAAAGTTATTAAAATACATGTTAATTTTCTTCAATCCTAAAGCTAGTATTTTCAGCAATTAATTCATTTTGTGAATTTTTGGTAATTTTATATATAAATCAACCTACCGAACTCTCAGTTTCTGCAATATAGAAAGGAATATTAACAGTCTTCCTGATGAATTGATCAGGCAAGTGATGTCTTTGCTCTACTGATGGGGAGTCTAGCCTTCTATTGTCTATTGTCATGTCTAATATTAGAATCAGATTTTAGTCTGAATTATGAAAAAGCATTAAGTAAATGCCTTATAAATATATATAATAATATATATTTTATTTATTTATTTATTTTTACTCTAAGTTCTGGGATACATGTGTAAAAAGCACAGGCTCATTACACAGGTATACATGTGCCATGGTGGTTTGTTGCACCCATCAACTCATCATCTAGCTTTTAAGCCCTGTATGCATTAGATATTAGTCCTAATGCTCTCCCTCCCTTTGCTCCCCAATCCTGCAGTCAGCACCAGCATTTGTTGTTCTCCTCCCTGTGTCCATGTGTTCTCATTTTCAACTCCCACTTACGAATGAGGACATTCAGTGTTTGGTTTGCTGTTCCTTTATAAGTTTTCTGAGGATGTTGGCTTCCAGTTTCATCCACATCCCGATGAAGGACATGATCTCATTCTACTTTATGGCTGCAGAGTATTTCTTGGTGAATATGTATTGCATTTTCTTTTTTTTTTAATTTTTAATGTGAATTTTTAATTAGAATTTTTTGGTAGCATATAAGGTATATCTTTTCTCTTTTTAAAATTGTACTTTAGGTTCTAGGATACATGTGCAGATCATGCAAGATTGTTGTATAAGTACATACATGGCAAGGTGGTTTGCTGCCTCCATCCCCCTGTCACCTCTATCTGGCATTTCTCCCCATGTTAGCTCTCCCCAACTTTCCCACCCCCCACTGTCCCTCCCCTAGCCCCCTGCAACAGACCCCAGTGTGTGATGGTCCCCACCCTGTGTCCAGGGGTTCTCATTGTTCAGTTCAACACCTGCCTATGAATGAGAACATGTGGTGTTTGATTTTCTGTTCTTGTGTCAGTTTGCTGAGAATGGTGGTTTCCAGATTCATCCATGTCCCTACAAAGGCAGGAACTCATCCTTTTTTATGGCTGCATAGTATTCCATGGTGTATATGTGCCATGTTTTCCTTGTCCAGTCTATCATTGATGGGCATTTGGGTTGGCTCCAGGTCTTTGTTATTGTGAACAGTGCCACAATGAACATATATGTGCATGTGTCTTTACAATAGAACGATCTATAATCCTTTGGGTATATACCCACTAATGGGATTGCTGGGTCAAATAGAACTTCTATTTCTAGATCCTTGAGGAATCATCACACTGTCTTCCACAAGGGCTGAATAAATTTACACTCCTACCAACAGTGTAAAAGTGTTCCTGTTTCTCCACCTCCTCACCAGCATCTCTTGTCTCCAGATTTTTTAATGATCGCCATTCTAACTGGTGTGAGATGGTATCTCAGTGTGGTTTTGTCCAGTCTATCATTGACGAGCATTTGGGTTGGTACCATATCTTTGCTACTGTAAATAGTGCTGCAATAAACATACATGTGCATGTGTCTTTATAGTAGAATGATTTATATTCATTTGGGTTTACACACAGTAATGGAATTGCTGGGTCAAATGGTATTTGGAATTGCCACACTGTCTTTCACAATGAATAAACTAATTTACTTTCCCACCAACAGTGTAAAAGCATTCCTATTTCTCCACAGCCTCATCAGCATCTATTATTTCTTGACAATTTAATAATCACCATTCTGACTGGCATGAGATAGTATCTCATTGGGGTTTTGATTTGCATTTATCTAATGAGCTTTTTTTTTTCATATGTCTCTTGGTTACATAAATGTCTTATTTTGAGAAATGTCTGTTCATATCTTTTACCCACTTTTTGATGGGGTTGTTTTTTTCCTTGTAAATTTGTCTTGTAGATTCTGAATATGAGACCTTTGTTAGATGGATAGATTGCAAAAATTTTCTCCCATTCAGTAGGTTGCCTGTTCACTCTGATGCTAATTTCTTTGGCTGTGCAGAAGCTCTTTAGTTTAATGAGATCTCATTTGTCAATTTTGGCTTTTATTACAATTTCTTTTGGCATTCTCATCATGAAGTCTTTGCCCATGCCCATGTCCTGAATGGTATTGCCTAGGTTTTCTTCTAAGGTTTTTATAGTTTTGGGTTTTATGTTGAAGTCTTTAATCCATCTTGAGTTAATTTTTGTATGAAGTGTAGGGAAGGAGTCCAGTTTCAGTTTTCTGCCTACGGCTAGCCAATTTTCCCAGCACCATTTATGAACTATGGAATACTTTCCCCTTTGCTTGTTTTTGTCATGTTTGTTGAAAATCAGATGGGTGTAGATGTGTGTTGTTATTTCTGAGGTTTTTGGTTTTTTCCATTGGTCTATATGTCTGTTTTGTTATCAGTACCATGCTTTTTTGGTTACAATAGACTTGTGGTATAATTTGAAGTCAGGTGGAGTGGTGCCTCCAGCTTTGTTCATTTTACTTAGGATTGTCTTGGCTATACAGGCTCTTTCTTGGTTCCATATGAAATTTAAACATATTGAAATAGGAAGAGAGGAAGTCAAACTGTCTCTGTTTGCAGATGACACGATTTGATATCTAGAAAATCCCATCATATCAGCCCCAAAACTCCTTAAGCTGATAAGTAACTTCAGCAAAGTCTCAGGATATGATTGTGGCATTCCTGTACAACAACAATGGACAAGCAGAGAGCCAAATTATGAGTGAACTCCCATTCACAATTGCTACAAAGAGAATAAAATACCTAGAAATACAGCTTACAAGAGGTATGAAGGACTACTTCAAGGAAAATTTCAAACCACTGCTCAAGGAAATAACACAGGATACAAACAAATTGAAAAACATTCCATGCTCATGGATAGAAAGAATCAATATCGTGAAAATGACCATACTGTCCAAAGTAATTTATAGATTTAATGCTATTCCCATCAAACTACCATTAACTTTCTTGATGGAATTAGAAGAAAAGCTACTTTAAATTATAGATTTTTGAACTTGACAGATTGGTTAGTGGTAATATTTACTAACTTGGGGAGACTGTGGGACTGTTGGTCAGAGAATAATTAAGTCTGGCTCTGGCCATGTGAATTTTGAGTTTCCTGTTGTACAGCAAATCAGAGATGACAAATATGCAATTAGATAAACTTACCTGGAGTTCTTGAAAGAATCAGGGCGGGAGATACAAATTTAAAACTTACCTGTTCTCTAATGTTGGTGTAACATTCTCCACAGTGATATTTGATGTCCTGAACACAATCCAAATTCAATTTAAAATGTTAGACTGATTGTATCTCAAATACTTGGTTAGGGAATAAATTGCTCTTTTTATATTTTAAACTATATTGTTATTTTAATGGTTTTCAGCATGATACAATGCAACATAGAATAATATCTTAAATTCCCACCTAAATATTCTTGTTACACATAAAACAGATTATTAACAAAACTGCCTTATACAGAAATGTGAGGAAACAAAAGATTATGATGCAACAGCTAGGTAAACCTCAATATTCTCACACCCAATCAAATCCATATATAATTTTTGTGCTTTCTTAATTTGTATTCTACTTAAATTGATAGAATTTTGACCAACGAATGACATAGACTTGGCTGCTGTTAAGTTATACTGAAAGTGATAATTCTTATTATAGAATATAGTATGTCCCTTTTAATATGACTAGAAATATAGTGACTGAATTGTATGAAGTCTTTTTACTGCTTCTAAGTATTATGTCACATTTCTGCTGTGCATTTGAAATGTGGTTCAAAGCATGTTAGAATATGTGCAATATGAAAATTCAAAGCATGTTAGAATATGTGTAATATGAAAATAATGTGCCTAAGATGATTGTCTTGCTTGCTAAATATGGTCCATTTACAGTCTGTATCACAACTCAACACATTTTTCATGAAATTCACTCTGTTATAATTCAGCTCTCAGATACTATGAAGTATGACCATAAGAATCACCCAATTAAAAAAATGTATGGTCTGTAATACCATTATTTTCTTCAACAACAGAAATGCATGAACATGTCCATTTCTCCCTTTTCATCCAATCTCTGAAGTACATTAAGAGAAAAAAAGTAAGAAAACAAATATAACCCAATTAGTTTAAGAGTTGCTGTAATATTTACACCACAAATTTTCCTGAAGTATATTTTGCATCACTGTTAATGGTAGAGGCTTATGAAGAAGGCCAAATATGAGGAAATATGTACCTAAATACATTTTTGATTCTCACATCTCTTAAACATTTCTAAAGAAATATTCACATCTGGAAAAATTCTTTATGAGTTGTTGTCATGTAGTTAATTCATAGTGGGAAAAGGCTGACTGTCAGAAGTTGCAGATTTGACAAGACATTTATTCTAGTTCAACTAGTCTAATGAAAAATCTTGTTATTTATATAACACAAAGTCACAAAAATGACTTGCAAATAAGTCAACTAAATAGTTTGTTCGGAATATTTACTTTTGGTAGGAAAAACTACAGAAGATATACAATTAAAAACAGAAGGAAACTGAAAATACAAATAGTCTGAATTATAAGGTATTCACAGATAAGCCCATGGGAGCAATCTTGCCCTGGTAACCAAAACAGCTGGCAATTACAGACACTGCTACCTTGACATTCCTGCTAAAATCCCCACCTTTCGGTATTGCCTGTAGCCTTTGCAGCATTTGGGGGTTCAATATAAATATTGATTTTTATCACAGGCATGTTTTAGGCATTCATCTGAAAGCAGAACCTGAAAATAAATGAAGAAAGACAATAAAGGATGAAAGGAAAGCTACTTGAAGTGTTATTACTGAAGTCTAGTCGAAAGCCACTGGAGCTCCTTCCTGCTCAGGAGAGTCTGAGGAAAAGACGATGCTTGTGAGAATTATGATTGACGTTGAGAAATATCTCTCCACTGGATTGACTTCTATCTGATTGAGATGTGCCCTTGGTGGCATTAACTCCAGCAGGTACAGGACCAAAGTGCAGGGAAGAGGCAGGACACTGTTTCTATAAAACATTGAGTATTGGAAAGTTAGTAAGATAATCCTGCTGCTCCTGGTCCCAAAGTTATCTTTGACATTCATCATCCTCGCCTTCCACCACTCATTCAAGATTTCCATACCTTCAATCAGCTGATTTTTGGTTACCTGCTTGCTGGGAGTGACCCAGAACTTTACCTTTGAGGTGACTGAGGCCCTTTAAAGCCACAGTTACTGCAACAGACTTTTCTCCATTATTACTCTTAAGTATACCAATGTACGAATAAGTATAAGTATTAATATAATAATAAGTATTGATATACTAATAAGTAGATATATTAATACTTATATAATACTTATACTTATTAATATTATTAGTATAATAAGTATTAAGTATATTCCAATATGCTAAGTAAGCATAAAAGCGGCCGGGCGCGGTGGCTCAAGCCTGTAATCCCAGCACTTTGGGAGGCCAAGGGGGGTGGATCACGAAATCAAGAGATCGAGACCATTCTGGTCAACATGGTGAAACCCCGTCTCTACTAAAAATACAAAAAAAAGTTAGCTGGGCATGGTGGCGCGTGCCTGTAATCCCAGCTACTCAGGAGGCTGAGGCAGGAGAATTGTCTGAACCCAGGAGGCGGAGGTTGCGGTGAGCAGAGATCGCGCCATTGCACTCTGGCCTGGATAACAAGAGCGAAACTCTGTCTCAAAAAAAAAAAAAAAAAAAAAAAGAAAAAAGAAAGTATAAAAGCACCAGGACACACTCAAATAAATTTCTCAAGTTCAAGAAATACTGTTACTTCTTCCTATGATATAGAAGCAGTTTCACCCCTTCATGATAATCGGTGCCAATGGCCATTGCCACATTGTAACTCCCTTCTTTATTGTCTCTTCTGGTGGCATGGAGAGAAAAAGGGAAAGGGCAATATTTTTCATTTCAAGTTACATGGAAATCTTAATAAATCACTTGATGGAAGAACCAAAACTTTCAATCCAGCAGAACCAAGGACTGGAAATACAGGAGGAAGAATTTTCAACTGGTCCCTAGAGATGATGGTGAGATGGTCAATACTACTTCCTCTACTTGATTTACACTATAGCATTTTAGCTTTGAGATACATGGCGATGGTTCAGTGCATATATTGCACCCCAAATAGGACAATGCCTCCAACTGAACTTTAAAACTGAGTAGCAACTCAATGATCTTTTAATAAACCAAAACATTATTATATTACAGCAGCCACTACCGGATGAGGGAATATGAGACAGGATTAGTGGACCCTGTGATGCCCATTATTTTACCTCCTTGCCTCTAATTTAAAGAGGTCTCTTAGGCTGAGGCAAGGTTATATAGGATCCCATTTCTTATAGCCCTCCTTAACTGTGAGCCAAGGAAGTAAAACCACATCCAGTGTAAGTGCTAATTCCAGTAAGAATGAATTAGTGCCTTTCACCCTCCATTGTGAACATGGTTGTAATCAACTTTCACAATCTGATAGCTTATTTTCACAAAAGATGGTTCTACATTGACAGTTTGTCAATGGGCTTTACTATCATTATTATTTACTGGGCATTCAGCCAGTTTATAGATGCAATGGAACCTGTACTCTTGGACACATACATAGTCTCCATCCTTGGCAAAGGAGACAGTTTGGCTGATATGCACCACATTAATTATGCTTTACTATCTTTCTTCTAACAATTAAGTGTCACCCCGTGGCCTCGGCCACTCCAGAATACATCTATGTATCTATGTTTCTGTGTATCTATGTATCTATCTATGTATCTATATATGTATGTATGTATGTATGTATGTATGTATGTATCTATCTATCTATCTATCTATCTATCTATCTATCTATCTATCTATCTATCTGTCTAGATATATGAAGTTTCATAACAGTGTGTCCTACTATTAGCCTAGACTGCAACAGTCATCCATCACTGACTGTCTTACAGATGCCAGCAACCCCCTTACCAATGCATTTCTTATGGCTTTAGTGAAGCAAGAGTTACCTGAGTCTTTTCAGAGAATATATCCAAGTGATGGGTTTTCCAGTCTCACAAAACAACTCTATTATAAAATTCCCAAATTCATCATCCTTTTGACTCCTTCCTCAGATAATACAAGTATCTCATTCACTGTATGTCTTTGGCAAGTTTATGTTTCAAAGAGCCTCTTAACAACAAATTGAGAATGACTTAAGATGCTAAGATATTAAACCCCAATTCATGATGTACTAATCCTACATCAACAAATTATCTCTTATTCAGCCTTACATTTTTCTTTTAACACCCTCTAGTTCCACTCCTGTAAGTTTTCCACCAGCATCTATTGCCAGGATCTTTAGCTCTTCAGCCTGTGTGTTGTTGTTGTTATTGTTGTTTTCCCCCAAAAAAGGACTGCATTTCCCTGCTGTATTATACAGTGGGGTCAGGAATGGATCTTGAGAAAGACAAGCTTTGGCCAGTGAACCGTTTGCCTCATGTAAGATGTTCGCAGGATCTTGTGGAGAAAGGAATAGAAGAGGGGAGTTTTCTCTCAGCCTGGAGAACTCAGAGGATCTGGAGTTCAAAATTCTCAGTCTTGTTTAACAGAATAACCCCCAATTGTCTCAAGCTCCCAAGAGACTCCTATCAACATCCTTATATTGGCAAATGAGATTTCTCCAGACTAATCATTCAGATTTCTTTGCAGTGTAAAAAAATTAAATCCTGGACCTGATTTTCAACATGATTTGTGCTTCCAATAAAAATAATAAGGGACTCTTTAAGCACTGCTTTGGAGGTCCCCTGTTTATTTTTTATTTTTTTTTAATCCTTCTTTCTTCAAAAATAAATGGGATCCGTGTGCAGAACGTACAGGTTTGTTTCATAGGTATATGTGTGCCATGGTGGTTTGCTGCACCTATGGACGCATTCTCTAAGTTCCCTCCACTCATGCCACACCTCCAGCAGGCCCTGGTGTGTGTTGATTCCCACTCTGTGTCCATGCGATCTCATTGTTCAACTCCCACTTATGAGTGAGAACATGTGGTGTTTTGTTTTCTGTTCTTGTATTAAGTTGCTGAGGATAATGGCTTCCAGCTTCATCCATGTTCCTGCAAAGGACATGATCTCATTCCTTTTTATGACTACCTAGTATTCTATGGTATATATATGCCACATTTTCTTCTTTTTTAGCCTATAATATATGGGCAATTGGTTTGGTTCCATGTCTTTGCTATTGTAAATAGTCCTGCAGTAAACATACATGTGCATGTGTCTTTATAGTAGAATGATTTATAATCCTTTGGGTATATACCCAGTAATGGAAATGCTGGGTCAAATGGTATTTCTGGTTCTTGAGGAATCACCATATTGTTGAGGAATCACCATACTGCCTTCCACAATGGCTGAACTAATTTATAAACCCTCTTGCTTTTATAGCAACGTTTGAACTGGTGTTTGAGAAATATATATACCAACCCCCCACTGACTACTATCCGAGGAGTAATCTAGTTTCAACATCTCATAAGAATACCTGTTCTCAGGCCGTTACACTTACCAGTTGTACGTACACAACAGGAACACATATGACCTGAAAATAAAGGCTGCAACACAGATTTTTATGCAGATATTACCATAAAGCACCACTAAGGGACTTGGGCGTGCTATTAAGGACGCTGCTGAGGGCAAATAAACCTGCTTGGGAGTTTCGGGGCAGTTGATAGAATATTTCAAATAATTGTCTAAAAAAGAGTTTCCATTATTGGTTGATGGCTGTCTTTGGGATCATTTACATCTTCATATTTCTGTTTTGCACTCGCAGATCTGATGAGAGACTTGTGCACATTTTTGCAACATACAAGATGCCTCAGAAGACAAGGTGAAATTACACATAGAATATGCTTGGAGTGAGATGCTTAAAAACCATCCCCTTCAATCTTTTCTAAAATTACATGAGGTCAAAAGTATGTGAGTAAAAGTACCAGGAGCATTCAATGCATCCAGAACGGCCTTTACTGTGTGTGTATATTATTACATAATTTATGACTTACACATTTTAATTTATTAAGACTTTCACATTGGCTTATTAAGTGGCTAGTATTGTTTCTTATTCAGCATTTCATTGCCAGTGTCTTATTTAATTCCTGGCACTTAGTAAACGGTGAGTTAAAAATTATTGAAATAACATGCAAATTAAGTGATTAGTCTACCTAGATATTCAAATTTTCCTTTTTCACATCTTGTACCAGTTCTATTCCTGGCCATTTTCCTTAAGAAACATGTATCCAGGCATTCTCCCTTTTCATCATCTTGTAAATCCCCGGCCATGCTGTTTGGAGGTGCCATCAAATCTAAATACCGGTGTTCAGAAAAAAAATGAAACAAAATTATATATTCAGAGTTGAATCATGTTACACCACTGTAAAAGTAGTCTGCAAGCTCCTTGTTATTTAAAGTATAAAATATCAGCTACCTTGCGTGGTAATTGGAGGCCAGTCACAATCTGGGGAATAACCTATAACATCCTCTTAAATCATATTCCAACATTCTATGTTCCAACACCACAAGCTAGCAAATTAATTTTAAAAGCATATTTTCACACTTCTCTTTCATGCTGCCCACTGGCCAAGATATTTTTCTCTCCCTCCTTAGTGTGAAAAACACTACTAAAGAATTCTCAGTCATGTACTCCCTTATATCTCTTGAAAATCCTTCATGTCACTGTCAATCATCATGTGATATGTCCCTTCTTTTCTTTGGTATTTCCATGTTATTTACATAGCCATTATTTTCCCACAAGTCTGATAATTTCCTGAAGTTAGGGGCATATTTAGCCTGATATTCTTAATATTGTGCTAGCTCAGAGGAGAAACATATTTCTTGCAAAAATGAAAAAAGGAGGAGGCCAATTAATGAGTTAGGCAGGCAGAAAGACAGGGAGTGAGGGTAGAAGGAGAAAGAAAATGAAAGTCACCCAATAAGTACTCCATGGTCACAGATGCGATTCACATCTATGGCTACCTCACTCCCACAAAATTTAAAATCTTTTAATATTTTTACTAAAGAAGGTCATACAAAAAGTTCTTCTAGACTCAGTTTTTTTCAGCTTCTCCACACAATAGAAATGCAGGCAGATGGTCAAGCCCAGAAACTCCGGCCTCAAACTGAAGACAGAGATTAATGAAAAAGTTGACAGCTGGGACCAAGGCTTATTTTGCACATCAAGGGAATGCCCTTGCCAGATTGTTTCTTCTATCTTCTGAGCAGCATCCTTTGCACTGTTCCACTGTGGACTCACAGTGAAAGAACAACATCCACATCGCAGCTGGCTTAGCTATTTGTCTCTGCTCCGTCATGGTTACATATGTATCCCCACACATGTACATACGTGTGCGTGTGCACGCACACACACACACACACATACACATACATAACAACTGCACACAAGTCAGTTCTCCATTATCTCAAGAAAGGATGCTGATATTGAAGATCTGTGTTCCCAGCCAAATCTCGTTTTCAATTGTAATCCCCTGTTGGAAGTGGGTTCTGGTGGGAGGTGACTGGATCATGGGGGTAGTTTCTCATAAATAGTTCAATATCATCCCCTTTGTTCATGATCCTGAGTAACTTCTCATGAGATCTGGTAGTTCAAAAGTGCATAGCACCTCCCTTGCTTGTCTTCTGCTCCCATCATGTGAGACACCTCTCCCTGTTTGCCTTCTTTTGTGATTGTAAGTTTCCTGAGGCCTTCCCAAAAGTGGAACAGATGTCGCCATGCTTCCTGCACAGTCTGCAGCACCATGAGCTAATTACATCTTTTTTTCTCTATAAATGACCCAGGCTTAAGTATTTCATTATAAAAATGTGAGAACAAATTAATACAGATGCTCAAAAAGAAAGTTGTGTTCTATTTTTCATATGTACATACGTATGTGTGTGTGTGTGTGTATGTATATATATATATATATATATATATATATATATATTTTTTTTTTCTGACTGAATTTCCTGGTGGTATTCTTTACCTATACATTCTGTCCTGCTTAGACAGAACCAGCCTTCTTTCTCAGAATTAACCTAAGATTTGAAATGCCGAGTTCTGGATCTTGCCAGGACCAGTACCATTATCTTAACTAGACAATCACGCACCTTTAGAAATCTAGTTCTCTTCCTACAAACCCTGTATATAAATGAAAACATTTTATTATTAATTATACATTTAAATTTCTGGTAATCTTGTGATTTATTTTACTGGTTTTATCAATGTCCTTTGTAAAAATTGTCCTTTTAACCTCACATTGTAAGCACTAAATAGATATTTGATGAAAAGGAGTTAATTAATAACAACAAATCTGGGTAATACATCTCCATAGCTCTAGTCATACCTCCCACAAATCAATATATCACATTTCTTCCTTTTTTTGTGTGATGGGGTCTTGCTCTGTTGCCCAGGCTGGAGTGCAGTGGTATGATCTCAGCTCACTGCAACCTCCACCTCCCGAGTTTAAGTGATTCTCCTGCCCTAACGTCATGAGTAGCTGGGACTGCAGGCAGGTACCAACTTGTCTGGCTAATTTTTGTATTTTTAGTAGAGATGGGGTTTTACCATGTTGGCCAGGCTGGTCTCAAGCTCCTGACCTCAGGTAATCCACCCACTTTGGCCTCCCAGAGTGCTGGGATTACAGACAAGCATGAGCCACCACACCCAGCCTGCATTTCTTTCAAAGTGTTATTTCTTTTCTTTTCTTTTCCTTTTTCTTTTTTTTTTTTTTTTTTTTTTTTTTGAGACAATCTGGTTCTGTCTCCAGTTGCCAGGCTGGAGTGCAGTGGTGGGATCTCAGCTGACTGTAACCTCCACCTCCTTCCTGAGTTTAAGCAATTCTCCTGCCTCAGCCTCCCGAGTAGCTGTGACCACAGGTGTGTGCCACCAGGCCCAGCTAATTTTTGTATTTTTAGTAGAGACGGGGTTTCACTATGTTGGCCAGGATGATCTTGACCTCTTGACTTCGTGATCTGCCCACCTCGGCCTCCCAAAGTCCTCGCCTGTGCTGGGATTACAGGCGTTAGCCACCGCGCCCAGCCTCAAAGTGTTATTTCTAAAAGGAAAATAATAAATGGATCTACCATTCCATTTTCAATAAGTTAGAATTCAAAATATTTTGCATGGCATATAGAGTCACTTGTTTTCTGTGTTAGGCTATTCTTGCATTGCTATAAAGGAATACCTGACAATGGGGAATTTATAAGAAAAGTTGTTTAATTGGCTCACGGTTCTACAGGCTGAGCAGGAAGCATGGTGTCGGTATCTGTTTGTGGGGAGGCCTCAGGAAGCTTGCAGTCATGATGGAAGGCAAAAGGGCAGCAGGCTCATCCCATGGTGGGACCAGGAACAAGGTGGGGGGAGGTGCCACACACATTTACACATTTAGATCTCGTGAGGACTCACTCACTATTGCAAGGACAGCACCAAAGTATGAGGAATCCACCCCATTACCCAAACACCCCTCACCAGGCCCTACCACCTGCACTGGAGATTATAATTCAGCATGAGTTGTGGATGCAGACAAATATCCAAACTACCCCACTTGTCATCCAAACACTTCTTGTATTTCTTGCTTATCTTCTGCAAGGCTTATTTCTTCTTCAAGGATTCTGTTTGCTCTTGTCACTTAGTGGGGCTCTATTTTACTGATTGAGACTAAGGGTTTTCTGACATAGCACTTTTCATATTTTTTACAATGGTATTTATCATAATGCATTGTCCTGATTCCTCTCTCCCCTTACTAGATGTGATCTCATTAAAGCAAAGATTGACTTTTTTGTCTAAACCAACATCATGCCCAGCATAGAACAAGTATTCAAGAATTTAAAAAACAAACTCTATCCATATTCCTCATTTTAATTATCTTTTTTATTCTCCTTCTCAGACCACAGCCTCTTAACTTCACAAATATGCCACAGTCTCTTCCATACCTTTTTGCCTTTGTTTGCTGCTAGCTTAGCATATTACACTGCAGAAATACAAGATGAGATTTTCCAAGTTTGTGCAAACCTCCATCATTCTTGTCCATGTCTATTGCCTTGGCATGAGCTGGGACTTAGGAAGAAAGATTGGTTTTCTTTTATAGATCTTTGAAAGCATAGCTTTAAATCTCTCTTCTGTACAAGATTTCCTTATATGTGTATAATATAAAATGTCAAGAGCAAAGAACATTTCTCTGCTTATTCATAATGGGCCATCTCCAGCTTATAAATGGAGTCATCTCTTTTTGAAAAAATATAAGAAAAGACTTTTTTTTTCTTAACAGAAATTATATACATCTAAGAAATTTGTTAGGCTAGGCCAAAAGTTATAATATATATGTTTAAAAGAGATGAAATTTAGTGAACTAGTCAGTAGACTTTTCATAGATGATATTTCTGGAGGAAGAGGAAGGCGTACCTCTCATGAAACCTCTAACTCATGCCAGACATCATGCTCTGCACACCACAGGCATGGTCAGTCGGCTCAGGGTAGAAGCCATGTGTTAGATTACCTAATAGGCATGAAGTGTCATTGTGTTAGGCACAGAATAAATAAATAAACAAACAAAAATTATTCTACTACAAGGACACATGCACACGAATGTTCATTGCAGCACTGTTTACAATAGCAGAGACTTGGAACCAACACAAATGCCCATGAATGATAGACAGGACAGGGAAAATGTGGCACATATACACCATGGAATTTTATGCAGCCATCAAAAACAATGAGTTTGTGTCCTTTGTAGGGACATGGATGAACTTGGAAACCATTATTCTCAGCAAACTGACACAAGAACAGAAAATCAAACACCGCATGTTCTCACTCATAGGCAGGTGTTGAACAGTGAGAACATATGGACACAGGGAGGGGAGCATCACACACTGGGGTCTGTGGGGGAGAAATAGGGGAGGGACAGCAGGGGCTGGGGAGTTGGGGAGATTCCCCAGATATAGGAGAAGAAATGCCAGATATAGGTGATGGGGAGGAAGGCAGTAAATCACACTGCCATGTGTGTACCTATGCAACAAACTTGCATGTTGTTCACATGTACCCCAAAACCTAAAATGTAATAAAATAAATAAACAAAAATTAGTAAGATGAGCTCCACATGAGACATCAGGGAAAACACAGTCTTCTCAATACTTCTATGGACAGGTCATAATATATTCTCATAGAAAATAAATGATATCCCTGAGGCCACATTCAGTAAATGAGAAATCCAAGACGTAGCCCAGATCTGTATGTGACAACTCAATCACCAACACTCAAAAAAATATACAGGATAAATCTGTTCTAGTTTATTCAATAGAAATCTCCTGTCAGGAAAAACAAAACAAAATTACATTTCCCTACTTCTGATTAAATACCTAGGTAACAGGAAATAATATATTTTTTTGTTCAGATATCCAAATACTGGGATTTGAAAAAATAGCTAATAGATTAATTACTGGTGAATTTCCTAAAGGAAATAAGTGAGGTTTATTTTGACATCCACTTATGTTTATTGATTTTTTATTGTTGCTTCCCACCCCCTCCCCCCGCCCCTTTTCTTTCCTTTTGGTTTGTTTTCTGAGAATGGTGTTGGGGGAGCTCAGTTTTAGTTTAATTGAAAGAAAGCACCAGACAGGCAAGGAGTAGCCTTGTTAGTACTCCTGAGAAAAGAGAGGGTAAGAGGTGGTTTTCTCCAGGGAGGTTGATAAAGAAGAGGATATGCAAAATATTCTATCTTTCTGAGTTTCAAAAAATCAAGAGCTTCCACAGGAAAACTGAAAAGCAGATCCTCATGGGAACTTCTTTTATAACCAAAATATGAAGGCTTTGAGGAACACTAAAGATCCATGAATGTAGAAAAGAAAAATACAGCATAACCTTTCTTTTGGGAAAGTTTCTTTATCTCCTTCAATCTTTTATCTTTCTCCAATAATATGCAGGCATTATCTGTTTCCCTTCGTTTCTCCAAGTCTCTCCTCCTCAATGATTTCAGAGAGAGCCTTCTCCCCAGGAGTCAGACCAAATTCTTTGAACTATTTTTCTCTTTCATATTCACCCTAGACACTGAATTTAGATGTATCTTCCTAAGTCTTTTTACATACATCAAATTCTGATACTGGTTCTCATAACTATTATCACTTCAGCCAGTAACTTTTATTTTGCTAGATGTAAACTTGGCACTCCATTGAAATCGATGTCATCCTTAAAGGTATTAATTTATAGACATAAGTAGATTGGGAAAAAAAGGAAGAAGGCAGATTTTTCTCTACTATTATTAAACAATAGTCAACAGAAACCAAAGAAAACTATCATTCCAGTGATACAAAAGCATTTTCTAGTCTTGTCTGCCTTCCAGGGAACTTGCTCAATCAATTAGCTGGACATTTTCGATCTTAACAGTTTCAACTCCATTGTTTCTTTTCCTCTGCTTCCAAATATGCTGATATTCAAATCTTAAAAAAATAATTATTTTTAGTATCTGAGGCTATTTCAAGCTATTTTTTTTCATTTCTGCTGCTTTGCTGCTAAACTTTTAGAATGAAAGTTATCATTTATGCCTGTAAGTCCTTTATGTTTAATTGCTTTTTAATAGCTAGATCAAAAAGTCACAAAGCTTTATGTAGCCTAACATTTAAACATGATGAGTGCTTTACTCCAAAACTTCCATCTACAAATTCCATCTATCATCAACCGCGTTTCCTTCTTGACTTACTTTCCCTGTGTACTTATTAATGTCACATAATAAATATTATTTGATTTTCTAGTATTAGACAACATCTAGTATCATCTAAATACAAAATAGTAATATACATCTCTCTTACATTAGTGTTCCTTTTCCCCTAAAACATGTGGTTCCTTTGTTCTTTTTGTTATGTTAGATAAAAATATACTATTAAATTATTATTCAGTATTTGCATTATTTTACTAATAAATAATGTTCAATGCAGACTTATATTGGACAAGATGATTAAACTTTTCTGTTTGCCCACAATTGTTTTCTGAAGTTACTAATTACTTCATTAAAAGAAGAAGAGTCAGGCAATACATGTGCAGGTTTGTTACACGGTTATACTGCAGGATGCTGCTGAGGTTTGGGCTTCTAAAGATCTCATCACCCAAGTAGCAAACGAATTACCCAATGAGTAGTTTCTCAGCTCTTGTCCCTCTCCCTCCCTGCCCTCTTTAGGAGTCTACAGTGTCTCTTGATCCCATCTTTTTGTCTGTTATGCCCAATATTTAGCTCTCACTTAAAAGTGAGAAGATGTAGTATTTGGTTCTCTGCTTCTGCAGAAATTCACTTAAGATTATGACCTCCAGATGCATCCGTGTTGCTGGTGAAGACACAATTGTATTATTTTTTATGGCTACATGGTATTCAATGGTGTCTATGCACCATATATTCTTCATCAAACCCACTGTGGTTGGGCACCTGGGTTGATTCCACGTCTTTGATAGTGTGAATAGTGCTGTGAACATATCAGTGCAGGTGTCTCTTTGGTGGAAATAGTTATTTTCCATTGTTACATAACTACCTATCAATAATGAATATGAGAATATAAAAAGCTTCTCCTAATATGATCAGGTACATGAGGTAATGGATCCATTTCTTTTTTCCTACATAAATCTCTTGAGAAACTCATAACCTTCTTACTGTAATTGTATGGACTTCCCCTTTCTCATATGGGTTCATTTTCTTGGCTCTTAAGAGTGGGAACTTCTTTATTTCTCTCCTTGGTCAAATCTTTCTTTTCTAGTTTTCATGTCTTTCTTCTTTCCTCCCTTCCAAACTTTCCCTCCTTTCCTCCATTATTTTCCTTTCTTCCATCATTCCTTCCTCCCTGTTTAATTTATCATTTTTGGGACATATATTATGGTAACATTCTGATATGTGAAGCATAGATTTTTGAGGCATCCCGCTTTTGGAAACAGAAAAATTTACCTACCACATAGTTGAAATTTAGCATAACATATGATCGTGGGTTAAAAACACTTTTCCCTTAGAATTTTAATAAAATTTTTCTATTTGCTTTTATCTTCTAGTATTTCTGTTGAGGAATCTAAGGCTAATCTGATTCCTGATCACTATCTTTATAACCTGAAAGATGATTGTTTATAGAAACAAACTTTGTTCTTCTCTCTGTTTTTCTATTTTAGACTCTTCGGCCAGCAGTTTTGCTAAATTACCTATTGAATCATGTTACCTTTGCATCTATCACATTTTTGCTTTTGGTTAACCTACCTTGAATACGTATAACTAATTAGCAAACATGATTTTCGTTTATTTGCTTAGAATAAAGTTTGATACCTAACAGTCATAGACTGAGAAGATCAGAAAGAAATAATAGAAGGTGGTAAATAAGACACTTCCCTTATTTAACCTCCAACTTATTACTATTATCATGAGGATCAATGTAAAAAGACTTAGAGTAATTATCAGCGGCACTATAAAGTCATCTGCATAATATAGGACACTAATAAATCAGGTGTGTGTGAGACAAAGAAAACCATTATTAGTAAATTTGCCTGTCAAGTATATTTCATTTAAAATTTTCTGACTCCAAATAATTTCATCTCAACATACAGAAACAGTCATAAGAAGCTTATTACTCATTCTGAAGAAACAGATGCTGTAAAAACCAAGTACAGTGGAATAGAATCTTTTTGTTAAATAAGACATCTAGCAAAAGATATTCCCTTCCATCTGTGTTCGAATTAACCAGAGATTCCAGAAGATTAGACTTCTAGACTGGCACCATATTTTTTAATTACTGAGAAAAGAAAAAAGAACTGAAAATCTCCCAGTTTTGAGATTCCAGAAGATGAGACTTCTAGTCTGGCACCATATTTTTTAATTACTGAGAAAAGAAAAAAGAACTAAAAAGTCTCCCAGTTTTTAAAAGCACTATTTTTAACTGTTCTTTTTTAAAAGTCCAAAAAAAAAAAAAAAAAAAGATGAAGTAAAACTTGATTCAGATTTTGTGTTCTAAGCCTGAAATTCTCTAGGTACAAAATGTAGGACTTATATTTGAACTTTACAATATTTGTTTAAATAACTCTCATACTCACCATAAAGACAATATATCTCTGAATTCTGTAAGGTTTCGTCAAGCCTTAAACAATCAGTTGATATGTGGAAAGTTTCAATACAAGTTTATTGCCTCTAAAATGGACTAGAATATGAGTTGAAAATAACGTCCTTGTAAAAATGCATTTGTTTTCCCTTATTGAGAATTACAAAGAGGAGAAAGCCCTTAAGAGGTTTCCATATTACACTAATAGAAAAAATGTAGCATAGAGATTATAGCGGTAGATGCAGGATTTCACTGAAAGGAATCTAGTCCCATAGACACCAGGGTCTAGTCCCATAGACACCAGGATCTAGTCCCATAGACACACACTTCCCTGCCTCATATTCTCCTTATCCTGTAAAAGGAAAAGGTAGCACTGTGTACTGCATAGGAATTTTAGCAGAGTTAAATAGGTAGTAAGGACAGACTATGAGGTAGCAATTACCCTTTTATTACTTGGCTGCCTTTGTGGGTAGATGCCATCAGGTGGACATGGTTCTTAGCAAAGTGACTTAGGTTCAATGTTCAGGCTTCACATCTAGATATAGGTAATCATTTAAAAGGTGTTCATGACCAAGATGCACCCCGTTGTATTCTTATATATGCTAATTTAGTATACTACATTAACAGAATCAAAAATAAGAATCACACAATCATTTCAACAGATGCAGAAAAAGCATTTGACAAAATTCAACACCTTTTTATGGTAAAAATTCTCAACACGCTAGGAATAGATGAAAATTACCTCAACTTAATAAAGGTCATATGTAAAAAGCCCACAGCTCTCATCATCTTGGAGATAAAAAACAAAAATCTCTTCTTCCAAGATCAAGAACAAAGCACCAATATCCACTCTCATCACTTTATTCAAGGTAGTACTAGAAATCCTACCCAGAGAATCAGTCAAGAGTGAAGTTCACATGGGAACATTTTTCATATTTTTCCGGTTCTGTTGAAAATGCTATATTTTCCAAAATAAAACAAAAAGTTTTCTAAAATTTTGTGAATGCTTTGAACATAGCTAAAGTAATATAAAGATGGATTAACCTTTAAAAGTTTAAGTGATTGTTTTAGAAGCTTTTTTAAAACTCAACTAAAAGTACCTATGTATATGTATGGGCCTGTGTGTGTGTACATGTACGTGTATATGTGTCAGTCTTTGCTGAGTCTTTTTGACAGTAATTACAGAAGAATGGATTTGTAACACAGAGTAACTCTTACACGTGATCCACTTATTCTCATCTCAAGTACTGCAAGATCCTGAATTTTTTAAAGCCTCTCACAGTCATTGTCCTTTCACACTCCTGGGCATGAGTGGTGCATGATGCCTTCCATATTTTCTCCAACATGACCCACTGCTGTCATTCTTACTTCCTCAGGAGGTTTCAGCTATGCTTATGCTATGTAGAGCAGGCATGAGACCCAGCATCTGGAGCTCTGTGGAGACATATATTTATATATACTGTTGAAACATATTTATAAACAAATATTATTTACATATTAAAATGCACTTTCCTATTTTGACTATTGTTTAATCAATATTAGATTAGATGGGTAGGTATAATAGATAGAGATACATTTTTCACTGTTGGTTCTTAAACATTTATCAGAATCACATGGAAAGCTTATTAAAGCAGTTTCCTAGGCTCAATTCCTAGAAATACTAATTCAGTCTTTTAGAATTAGTAAGGCCCAAGAACTTGCGTTTCTAATAAGCTCATCATTTATACCAATAACTGCTGGTCCAAATATCACAATTTGAGAACTACCGTTCTAAATATCTTTCTGGAATTTGATTATTTTTATAACGTGGTACACATATTCACGTATATAAAATATTTTATATAATCTGTCAAGAGAGATTCATATGAATATCATTTTTACTCTAATAAGTCATAGGTACATAGGTATACCCTGGACAGCTCTACCTCCAGGGCCATTGTGGCTAACATATTACTTATGTTAAAATTTTAAAATATGATTCTCATAACCCTAAAATCAACAGCAAGCATTTAAAAGCCCTGTCTCTATGTATTCAGCATAAACAAAGTACCTACATGTTATGCAATTATACACACAGAGACTCATTTTGCTAACATAACATTGCCATTTTAAGGCAAAGCATCAGTGAACAACATTTATTACTTCAGAAGGAAAAGTAAATTTGAAAACAGAATATATTTGAGAAGTAAAAGTAAAGACAGTGTTCGATTGAAAATCCAGTGACATATAGAAAAAGAAAATGTCAAATATATTAACTACTATTTATGGCATCTATACATATAGAATAGAAATTACTGTGCATTGAATTTCTATCAATCTTATTGTCATATTTTCTATACATATTTGAAAAATTGCATGGAAAAAGATATCCTACTGTTTCTACAGACTTGTTAAAAATTTGTAGTCTAGGTTATGGAAAGGATATTAATAATTCCTTTCAGACATATGCAATAAAATGGGGACTTTTCTCCTTGATCACAAAGGTCTTAGATCAACAATTTTATTCACTGTTTATTCTGAAATATTTTTTTCTGAGCTGTACAGTGGTACTCTCTTCCCAAATTTTAGGTTGTGTTCACAAGCAAAGGGCAAGTTGATCATTCTAGAGTGAAAACAGCCATAAATATATAGTGATTTCATTGTGTTTATCAGTTGCTTAGCTTTGCATTAAAATTTATCACACAAAATAAATTATTTTGTATTGGACAGTACACATAAACTTATTTACCTACAGGTTTACTTTCTCACTTTAAACCACTAGTCTACGGAAAGGGACCATGTTCCTCAGATAAAGAATATTAGAATATGTGAACCAAATGAAGAAACACATTTACCCATTGTAGTTAAAGGTAATCTAAAGTATATCAGCAATATTTATTGTGGAATAAACATTTTATCTAAACGGCTAAGAAGTTTCACAGAATGACTGTTCTGCTGTACAGGTTTATAGATTGTCTTTCCAAAAATTAAGCCCACTTGTTTGCTAATTTACCAAACAATAAATAAACATTTGCTCTTTGTAAATCACTGACATATGCGTAATCAAGAAGAAACTAAGATGAATTGGCAATTCCCATAAAATGATAATGATCATATTGTAGATTTACAAAAGGCAACTCGCAAAAAGCTCAATAACTAATAATAAATATACTAACAGTATTAAACTTTAAAGTTTGTGAATTGCCTGAATGTATACATATCTGAATGTACAGATGGTATAACTTCACAATCTGAAGGTAGTTCAGTGATCAATGTCGCCTTTGAAAATGAAGTGTTTATTACTGTCCTGCATCTTCAGACAGAATTATGGGATGGAAATCTGCAATGTGGAAGTTCTAAACAATAGGAGCAGACACACTATAAAGGAATTGTATATAATGTACACAATTTGATATGTTTAAAGTATAAATAAAGAAAAGTGATCAAACAAAACTTCTAATGAGATCTGGATTGGGAGTCAGAACATGAAAAATAAAGATTAAAAATTTCAAATAAGTAACTGTACTGGCTCAGGCTTACTTCTGTACCTCATCATGTACAAGGTCTGTGAGCTTAGAAAAATCGCTTGACTTCCACACTTCAGATTTTCCATATGCTAAATGTGATAATAAAAATACCTTCCTGGCCGGGCACGGTGGCTCAAGCCTGTAATCCCAGCACTTTGGGAGGCTGAGGCAGGTGGATCACGAGGTCAAAAGATAGAGACCACCCTGGTCAACATGGTGAAACCCCGTCTCTACTAAAAATACAAAAGATTAACTAGGCATGGTGGCACGTGCCTATAATCCCAGCTACTCAGGAGGCTGAGGCAGGAGAATTGCCTGAACCCAGGAGGCAGAGGTTGCGGCGAGCCGAGATCGCGCCATTGCACTCCAGCCTGGGTAACAAGAGTGAAACTCCGTCTCAAAAAAAAAAAAACAACCTTCCTAACAGGGTTCATTTGTAAACTGTGTTACCATTTCTGGCATACAGGGTGTGTGCGTGTGTGTGTGTGTGTGTGTGTGTGTGTTTATATATGTATGTGTATATGTGTGTATATATATGTATGTATATATATGTATGTGTATATATACACACTTATTTACCTACAGGTTTACTTTCTCACTTTAAACCACTAGTCTACAGAAAGGGACCATGTTCCTCAGATAAAGAATATTTGGAATATGTGGGCCAAACAAAGAAACACATTTACCCATTGTAATTAAAGGTAATCTATAGTATATCAGCAATATTTATTGTGGAATAAACATTTTATCTAAACGGCTAAGAATTTTTACAGAATGACTATTCTGCTGTACAGGTTTATAGATTGTCTGCATATATGCATATATACATGTGTATGTTTATGTCTGTGGGTGCATCGTTATAATCATGATACTAGAGTTAATTTTAAGCTAAAAGACATAGTGATTCAATGAAAGAATACTAGAAATTCATATTATTTGAAATAAGTTATATCTCACAATTTACTCCAGTTTTTTAACAACCAATTTCTTACAGATATATACAAGCAACAGAAAATAAAATGAATGAATGTTAATTGAATTCATGGTGATTTGATAGTAACGAAATGTTACGACCTAATCTGGCTACATTATTTACTGAATTTTGCAGATTGACAAGAGACACTAAATTTTGCTCTGAGGGAAATAGTTTCTTTTGTTCAAATGAATAGATGTATGATTTTAAAGTAAACACCTAAGATTCTGTGCAAGTAATAGAGAGCCAGTGTATTTACCAAACAGATACCTGGAACCCTGAAAAATTGGGGAGGCTTTATCCATTTATAAAAACAGTAGCACAAAGAGCAATGAATTTGGGATTCAAAAACACATCTTTCTCTTCATTTTTCCCTTTCTTTTCTCTGCTGTATTACCTTCCTTTTCTGAAAACGTCAGGCATAACCTGTTAGGTGGATCAAGCAAGACAGGCAGTCATTGAGGGGTGCGCTAGGGAGCACAGGCTGAGATCTGTTGGAGCCCAGCTGGACTGAGGAGGTTTCCATGAGGGTAGAGAGGCCAGGCATGGGAGGCACAAAGAAAGGGGAACAGACATACACATAGAGAAGCAGGCTGACGGGAGTGCTTGGAATCTGATTAAGGAGCGGAGCGTGCCCATCTTCAGCGGTGGTCATTACATGTAGAGTGGACATTTAGAACCATAGCCCCCCAAAAAGATAAGCAGAACATCCGTGCACTAGGATGGCTCAGCAATGGATGCTAGAGAGTACGTGGAGTAAAGAGAAGTAAACAGAGAGAAGAGGTTCACACAGGAGGCAAAGAGTGACACTGGGATGAGGAGAGCAGACGCGAATGGGGGCGGCCAGAGAGTGATCGCCCTGAGAGGGTCATGTGTGCCTGTGAGTGGCCTGGGGTGGAGTGTTAGAGGCCAGGCTATTTCAGGAGAGCTTTCACATAGCAGGTACTCTGTTGTAGGATGCCAGAGCCAAGCAGCGTGAGAAGGTCATCCTGCCATGAAGTGCTAGAACCTAGGTGCAGTGAGGGAAATCTGCACTGGGGAAAATGATAAATGCAGAAAGAAAGGAAAATCTAGAATAAATATTGTAGTTTGAATAAAAATGAGATATTGAAGTATGAATGCATGGCTTTTTCTCCTGAAAATTTAAAACATTTTTATTGTACTCTTTTCTTTCCCCAGTTTTTCCTATTTTTTCTACTTTTTAAAAATACTTCTCCCCCTTTGTTTTCTCTTTCACTCTTCTCCTCACTCTTCATTTGCTTCATCATTAAATGAGGATTATAAATAGATACTATTTGTTAGGCATCATGCTAAACACAGAGGATTCACAGATGCCTAAGACACAGCCTTGAATTTCAAGGAGATTTCAGAGTACTAGGAAATAGAAACAACTAATAAAGTTTAGGTGATGGGCTGAGTGGTTAACACCTAGGAAAGGAAGATACAGTCAAATTAAAGTGGAGGGGCCAAAAAAAAAAAAAATTACAAGGGAAGGTGAGGGCCAAGAGGGGCTTCAAAAAGTAATCTTTTAGACTGAGTCTTTAAGGACACTTGGCTACTCACGTGGTCATTTAGACCCAGGGTAGAATGTGTGGCTTGTAATATAGAGAGATGGGTATAAATATACACATTAACATGGCCATGCATGTTTAGGAATACATGTGTCAGAATTCACATGTGCAGCCTAATTATGCTCACTGATATGAATGGGGCACAGAATAAAACCCAGTATGTTTCATAACTATACTTCATCTCCGCTTAACATTTTTTATTAAAAACAAATAGAGAACCTTGGAGAAATAGTTGATTCTTAGACTGGGCCAAAGAAAATACAAACAAACATGCAACTATTCTGTACTGAAAAGAAATGCAATACTTAATGAATCAAGGGAATATGAAAAAGGACACAAAAGCTGGTCTAAGTGAAATTTCTATTACCAAAACTGGGGCAATTGTGCATCAAAATAAATAATGATAATAATATAAAATATAACTCATTAAACAGGAGATCTCAGCTTCATGCAGATATAAATAACTGAGTACATTAAAATTTTAATTAGATATTGGGAATTACATAATTACAATGTATCTTCCAGAATAACGCTTATTAATTATGGACAGAGGCTTAAATTTATAGTGAAGATGTCTGGCAGACAGTAAATACATGAATAAAGAAAGCAAGGTAAACATTTTCAGTAACAGGGCGAAGTGAAATATTTTGCCAACCCATAGGATGCAATGAGCATGCAGCAACATTTGGAATGGTCTTTCTCTGATAATCCTGCCTGAAATGCATGACTGTAGTCTAGTCATAATGTAACACTGGACAAATGTGAAATGAGGGACATTTAACAAGTAAGTAGCCTGTAGTCTTCAAAATAACAAGATCATGAAAATCAAAAGAAGACTGAGGAACTTATCAGACTGAATAAAACTAGCTTGATACTGAAACAATGCACCCTTGGGTCCTCAGCTGGAATATTTTGCTACAAAAGACCTACTGACATATTGTATTTAAAATACACAAACACACACATACATATAATATAGATCCATTACAGGATTAAATAGAATCTATGTTTATTAGCTAATTTTTACAGTACTTTTTGGTTTTATAAATAAATGTCCTTGTTTTTAGCAAATACATACTGAAATAGAGGAAAAATGAGATATGCGGCAATCAAATAACTCTTAAGTGTTTCAGAAGAAGAAAGTTACAAGTGGTTCAGAAGAGGGTTATTTTCACCATACTTTCAATTTTTCTATAAACTTGAAATTATTTTGAAATAGGAAAAACTTAAAGATTAAGGGAAGCAAATAAGTTTCATTACATCTAAATTAAAACTATTTTTTTCCAATTGAGTTTGTAGAAATTGAAATAAAATGGTAAATATAAACGTACAAGTTTATTTATACATATGTATTCAATATCTAGATAAGGTAGAGGCTACCAGCCTTGGTAAAATAATCAAATCATTGATAAATCAATATTGCATTTTCCTTAGTCCGATTTTTATAAATTAACTTTATGTTCAAGGCAAATTTCCTTTTTACTGAAAGTATTTAATTTATAACTGGGATTTTGTTTATATAAATATATTTTCATCTTTTCTCATTTAACCTACCACAAACAACCACCCCAAGGAGTGTCTATGTAAATAAACACAAACACACAAATACACACACACTAATATGTATTTATGTATATTATATATTGTGCATATATGTATGTGCATATGTATTTCATACATTTGTATATAAATATGAATAATATATAATGCATGTAAATATACAAATATACTCATATACATATTATATATTAGCGTGCCTGTGTTTATGCATATACACTTTTTTTTTTAAATACAAGGAATATATCACATACATTACTGGAACTTGCTATGTTTACTTCCCAGGTAACTACATACAAATTTTCCACAATATTTTCTCCCAGAATCATTATATACACTATGTAACCAATACATTTAAAATCATTATTGAGTTTGTTACAAACTTTGATGTAACGAACATGCTGCAGTTACTACCTTAGTGTGTGTGTATGAGTGTGTGTGTGTGTGTGTGTATTATGACAAACGTGTGGATACACATTTTAGAACAAAGTTTTTGATGCTGATTTCTGGATACATATATATATATATATATATATATATATATATATATATATATGTATGTGTGTGTGTATGTAGATATATATATAAGTTCAAATATGTACATATATGTATATGTGTATTTGTGTATTTTAAATACTAAATATATATTTAAATGTAAAACATTATTGTCAAACTGATATACAAGAAGTTGTTTCCATAAACATTCATAAGAGAGTTTTCTTACATCCTCACCAATACTGGCTATTATAAATTTTCGAAATATTTGATAAAATAATACCTGAGAAATAGTACCCAGATAGGTTTACATTTCTTTCATCATAAGGCTGAGCCTTGAAAGATTTTGGTATTTTCCATAGCTTTGCAGTTGCTTAGGGATTAAACTATTGGTTTCTGAAAGTTTAAAAGAAATAGCCTATGTAGCTGTTTAACATCAGCCTAGCATATATTGAACAGTATATTTCTTTGCCATCTTTTTCAGCCATCATGGTCTTGAGAAGTATTAAAAAAGTATTATCAACTAAATTAAAATATTTACAAAGGCAGTTAACATAGCACAAATATCTTGCCTATAAAGAGATTATATTCTACTGAAGGGAATACAGATTGTCTCGAAATTTAGTAACAATATACTATAAAACTTGTAAGTACGATCTTCATGAAAGGGACATATTTGTCCTGGAATTTGCATCTGAAAATCTCTAAACATTGAAATCCTCCTCTGTGTTGGAGAGTGTTCAGAGGACCACTGTTCAATTCAGACCCTTTCATTTTAATTCAAACTATGTCACAGATAGATTTTCTTAATATATGATACCATTACTTTCTTTAGAGCTTATTAATTCCAGTTAGATGTGAATATTTCATGTTTTAGTATTACTTTATAATTTTAAAATCAGATTTGCCAGGCCCTGTTTTTGATTTTACAGTTTCTAGGAAGGAAGAAAGGAGTCACACTTCCAAGTGCTAATAAGGTATATGGTTGTTTCCTCCACATACCAGGTTTAGAAACACATTAAATAATAATTGTATTACATTTAATGATAACATCTACTATGTGGAATACTAAAGGTAATTTTAAATTTTTTTAGAATTAATTTCTTGTGAATGCTAATTATGTAATATCCCTGCATATCATACATGCCCGTTGTAGTGTATTCTCTATTTATGGGTTTTTAATTTATCTCTGCCAACAGGCTTTTTTAAGACGGCATGAAATTATTAAATAAAATGCTCATAGAAATTGATATCCTTAGTGATTACAATAAGTGTCAGGATTAGACACTACATTTCAACGATTGTAAATGTTTAACTAATACTAATATTTATGGTCTTCCTGTAGTTTAACAGCTTTTCTTCAATAACATTTGATCATACAATATTTATCCAAAAGATATAGAATACAAAAAAAATAAACAATTTTATTTAGAAAATTACTGGAAATTTAGAAGGTTTTTGTTTTGTTTTGTTTTGTTTTTGAGACGGAGTCTCAGCCACCCAGGCGAGAGTGCAGTGGCGCGATCTCAGCTCACTGCAACCTCCGCCTCCTAGGTTCAAGTAATTCTCCTACCTCCGCCTTCAGAGTAGCACGCCCGGCTAATTTTTGTATTTTAGTAGAGATGGGGTGCAGGGATTACAGGTGTGAGCCACTGCACCCAGAAAGTTATTTTTAAGTTTTCAAGAAAACTTTAAAAATTCGGATTGCTTTCTGTGAAGTATAATAATCACTATAAATAAAATTTACCTAAAATTAAAATAAGAAAAAATTAAATAGTATTAAATATTTTATGTATACACATATATTACATAATTTAAATTAAATCATATTACTACCTAAAATATTAAATTACATAACACCTTATGAATGACCTATGTTATAAAAGCATGAGCCCTATTTCTCTGATATTTATGATTAAGGAAATTAAGCTAGAAAAATTTGCATAACTCAAACAAATAGGATATTGTAGGAAAAGAATATGTAGGATATGTATACACAGTCTTTTACCTGAGTTCAAATGAAAAACACTGTATTCTGTTAATTAGAAATGATGAGAAAAAAAACAGTCAATATTTCCTGATAAAATAAATAATTCTGATAACATCTATAAATGTAAATTAAATTTTTAAATAGTGTTTTGTAAAGTAATTCTTTTATTCAGTCTCTAATGTGTAACTTATAGATATCCACACACATACGCAGAATTATTAGGTAAAGTTGAGACAGATTCCCTAATTATTATAATTAAATCTGCAGGTGATCATACCATATTGGAGATACAGACAGAAATCCAGAATGAGTCAAAGTAAAAGGTTAATGAAGCTGTGCAAAGATGAGTAAAGGATACTTAGAAATTGATAGTCATTGGTATTCCTATATCTGTGCAGAAAACAGAGTATCAGTGACTAAGCAGTGAGTTAATGAATGATGCTTGGGGAAAACACAGGCAAACATATGTAACCACACACAAAAATCAGAACACTCGCCGGGCTCGGTGGCTCAAGCCTGTAATTCCAGAACTTTGGGAGGCTGAGGCAGGTGGATCACGAGGTCAAGAGATCAAGACCATCCTGGTTAACATGGTGAAACCCCGTCTCTACTAAAAATACAAAAAATTAGCTGGGTGTGGTGGCGCCTGCCTGTAATCCCAGCTACTCAGGAGGCTGAGGCAGGAGAATTGCCTGAACCCAGGAGGCGGAGGTTGCGGTGAGCCGAGATCGCGCCATTGCACTCCAGCCTGGGTAACAAGAGCAAAACTGTGTCAAAAAAAAAAAAAAAAAAAAAAAAAAAAAAAAGACACATCAGAACATTCTCACTTCAGGAGAGGATGAACTGATACATGAAGTTTTAAAAATAGATTCAGGCCACATTGTGATGGACCCGCCACAGATTAGGAGATTCTACTCTATGGATTGGACAATAAGCAGCTACTGAAGTAGCAGAGAAGTAGTGCTAACAGGACTGGATGCAGCTGTGAGTTACTTGCAGCAGCAGGCTTTTAAGCGATAACTTTTTTTTTTTTTTAAGACAGGTTCTGGGTGCCCAGGCTAGAGTGTGCAGTGGTGTGACCTTGACTCACTGCAGCCTGGAACTTTCCGTCTCAGGTGATCCTCCCACCTCAGCCTACGAAGTAGCTGGGACTCTTAGGACACATGCCACCACGCACAGCTAAGTTTTTGTGTTTTTAGTAGAGACCGGGTTTTGCCATGTTGCCCAGTCTGGTCTTCAACTCCTGGACTCAAGCTAACTGTCTGCCCTGGCCTCCCAAAAATGTTTCTTCTACCTTTATTATTGCTCATTTGTATATCTACTTCGCTGTATTTTTAATTTTTTTCTGTTTATAACTGGTTTTCAAAAAATTCATATGAGGTCAATCTTTTTTAAAAGGAAAAATTAGATCTGCTTAAATTTCATTGAGCTTTTCGAACTTCTAGGTTCACAATTTTGATAAATTTGTCAATTTAGGGGCAATATTTTTTAACTGCTTTTTTCTGTCTACCCACCTTTCAATCTGTGAGACTCCAATAACATATATTTTAGACTCAATTATATTGATCAATGTTTACCAAGGGTTAGCCCAGTGTTTACTTCTGTCATTCTGTCCTTTCCATTTGTCACTTTGAATGTTTTATTATTACATCTTAAAGTGAACGTTTTCTTTGGTTAGTTACAATCTGTTTTATTTCCAGTGTATTTTTTACTGTGTACATTTAATTTTTGATTTCTAGACATCTCATGCTGTTCTTAAGTATATTATCGTCAGTAGACTTAGTAGAGCCTCCAAAGATATCTGGTCCTATTTCCTGCAATCAATGAATAGTACCTTATAAAGCAGAAGAAATTTTGGTGATCTAATTAATATGTTAAGATGGGACAAGTATTTTGGTTTATCAGGATTATTCTGGCAATCACAAGTGTCTCGTGAGAGAGAGGTAGACGGAAATTTAATACCTGCACAGAAGAGGAATTGGGGATGTGGCTGTAGAAGCAGAATTAAGTCAACGTGGCTACCAGGAAAGAAATGCCAGCAGTCAGCCAGGGCAGTGGCTCACATCTGTAATCCCAGCACTTCCGGAGACTGAGGTGGAAGGATCTTCGGAGGTCAGAAGTTTGAGACCAGCCTGGTCAACATGGTGAAACCCTGTCTGTACTAAAAATACAAAAATTAGCTGGGCGTGGTCATGTGTACCTGTAATCCCAGCTATTCTGGAGACTGAGGAAGGAGAATTGCTTGAACCAGGGAGGTGGAGGTTGCAGTGAGCTGAGATCTCACTACTGCACTCCAGCCTGGGCAACAGAGCTAGACTCCATCTCAGAAATCAAAATAAAATAAAATAAAAGCCAGCAGTCATCAGATATGGGAAAGGGGAAGAAACAGATTGTCCTCTAAAGGTCTTGTGGGAGGATAGCCCCACCTTGAATTTGGCTCAGTGAAATGATTTCACACTCTCTCCTCCAGAACCGCAAAGGAATAAATTTCTGTTGTATTAAGCCACCAAGTTTGTAGTAATTTGTCATAGGAGTCACAGGAAATCAATACATTATTCATTTTTCTGTTCACCATGTCCAAGTATTCCTCTACCTTCCTGAACTTACAAAACCTATAATAGTCATTTTAGTAACATTATCTATTTATGTTAAAATCTCTGTTAGTCTTGCATCTACTTCTATGGACTGACTTTTCTTCTGACAAAATACGTTGTATATTTCTACCTATTTGACAGGTTAGTACTTTTTTGTTAAGTTGATTAAGGTATAATTTTTGACTTAACATCTCATATTGTGGATTTTGGTTGTTGAATCATGCATTTTTTTGATTTGGATTTAAATACCTTTGAATTTTGATCTGGCATACTGTTAGGCAATTTGAGGATCAACTTTGTCTTTGGAGGCCCCCTTTTAGGCTCTTTTCTGTGCAGGCCCAGAGCCATCTTATGACTATGAGGACTCTGTCCAATCTCTGTGCAATATAGAAGTCTCCAACCTTGCTGCTGAGAAGGTAACTTCCAGCCCAGTGTGGATTATTTGGCCTATTGTTTCCAGCAGTTCTTTCCTGTCCTCTCACCTCTGCAGCTTTCAGCATCCAAAGATTCAATCTAAGTCTCCAGAGCACTTTTTTTTTTCTCTGTATATAGCTCCCTCCTTTCCAAACCTTGTGTCAGGAAATTCTGTAACAGCCTCTCAAATTCTGTTTCCCATTTGCTTGATTTAGAAGGTTCCCCAAGCTGTTGTGATTCATTCCCCAGCCCTGAGCTATCCCTTGGAGAATGAAGCTGGGAAGAAATCTGGTAACGTAATAGGGCTCACTTTCTTGTATTCCTTTTGTCAGGGATTATAGCCCTGCACTGACTGTTGGTCAATGTCTGAAAACTCTTGTTTAAGTTTTTGTTCATTCTCCCCTGTTGTTTGTGGCGAAACGGTAGACTTCCTAACAGCTAATTTTAATGGTCAAAAGTAAAAGTCTTTCTTTGTTTTTTGTTCTTCTCATTTTCATTAATGAAACAATAGGATATTTAGAAGGAGGAGAAAAAGCATTTAGATGATTATAGCATTAACATGAAAACAAGCAATCAAATTAGTATAATAATATCCTAGAAATAGAAGATAAGACAGTAATGATAATAACTAGAATTGATTTAAGACTCAATATGTGAGAGGTCAGCTAATGTAATATACGCCAATCAGTTTTCTAAAAGAGCATTGAGGAAAAGTTAGTTTTATTTACAAATAATTGGATAATTCTTAGGGTACATAAAAGCATACATTTATGTTGTAAATAAATAAGGATTAGAATTGAAGGAAAAAGACAGCATAGTTCATATAAGAGTACCAGCAAGTGATTATAACGAATCTTTTTCATTTTCTTCCAGTAATTAGTATCTAAGCCTTCTAATTTCTTCTTTTATTTTAATTTTTGTTGCATTTTAGGTTTTGGGGTACATGTGCAGAATGTGCAAGGTAGTTGCATAGGTACACACATAGCAGTGTGTTTTGCTGCCTTCCTCCCCTTCACCCACATTTGGCATTTCTCCCCAGGCTATCCCTCCCCAGCTCCCCCCACACTGTCCCTCTCCCATTCCCCCCAATAGACCCCAGTGTATAGTACCCCACTCCCTGTGTCCCTGTGTTCTCATTTTTCTCACCCGCCTATGAGTGAGAATATGTGGTATTTCGTTTTCTGTTCTTGTGTCAGTTTGCTGAGAATGATGTTCTCCAGATTTGGACTGGGAAAATAAGCCTTCTAATTTCAATGAATTTCTCAAGCCAATTCCACCAGCATCAGCAGCCTCTGTCTCAATCTAAAATGTTTAATACTATGTTGCGATACGTAGATTTGCGCATTACTTCATAATGCCAACTTTATTAACAGCATTGACTTTTGTGGCATGTGCTGTTTTCATCACATTCTGCCTGTGTATAAGCTTTTCAGTCATTTCCATGTGCTGACCGGTAAGTCATCAGTGTCAAAGACACTGGCTGGATAAACTGCAGGATGAATCCACCGGGGTTTGTTATCACTGAGGCTCAGGCCAGAGAGGCAATACAAAGTTTTTCAGTAGCAGAGAATGATGGATATTTAGGAAGGATATCTAACATATTTACTTATATAAAACATTAACACTTCAGAGTTTAGTCAGCACTAATAATAATTTTTATTTTTTTTTTAGATGGAGTTTCACTCTTGTTACCCAGGCTGGAGTGCAATGGTGCGATCTCGGCTTACTGCAACCTCCACCTCCTGGGTTCAAGCAATTCTCCTGCCTCAGCTTTTTGACTAGCTGGGACTACAGGCATGCACCACCATGCCCAGCTACTTCTTGTATTTTTAGTAGAGACGGGGTTTCACCATGTTGACCAGGATGGTCTTGATCTCTTGACCTTGTGATCCACCTGCCTTGGTCTCCCAAAGTGCTGGGATTATAGGCATGAACCACCGCGCCCGGCCAATAATATTTATATTTATTGTAGACTCATGATAAGAATGAGCTTTTTATGAGAAGATTAAGTTTTATATTCCTAAAACTTTGAAATTTGGATCAGGACAGTTAAAGGCAATTCATTATTAAAAGATGTTTAAAATACAAAATCAAACAAATGTGAGTCAGAATGGGCCAGCCAGCTAGAGAACGAACTAGATTAACTCATTAAATCTTTTAGAAGTTATGAGAAAAATGGAGAACATTTTGTATAGGAGGTCAAATTTCAAGGTCTTTCTATTCACACGCATTACTGATACTCCAGATGACTTGGGGATCGTATATTAATAACCATTTTGCTCCAATGAAGGACAAAACATGAGACAATGGTATTGTAATAGGCAGAATAGTGACACTTCAATTGTGTCCACATCCTACTTTCTGGAACCTGTTAATATGTTTCCTTATATGACAAAAGGGTGTTGCAGCTGTGACTAAGTAAAAGACATTGAGATAATCTTGATTTATCCTTATAGGTATAATGTAATCATAAAAGCTCTTGAAATTTGAATGCAAAAGCTGAAGACAGAGACCAAGAACAGAGACAGCAGCATAAGTATTCAGCCCCACTTTCCTGGTTTTGAAGATGGAGGAAGAAGTCCATGAGACAAGTCAAGCACCGCCTTTAGAAGCTGCAAATAAACGCAGCAAAATGGATTTTCTCCTAGTCTTCAGAAAGTAATGCAACCTGCTGATATCATTATCTTAGCCAAGTGAGATTCCTGTTGGACTTCCAATCTACAGAACTGTGAAATAATAAATTTGTGGAGTTTTCTTAAGTTGCCAAATATGTGGTAATCTCTTATAGCTGTAATAGAAAATTTAGCATCACCATACCAAGAAAGATGAGACATTTGATTCATCAATGCAATCAATATATTTAGAATAACCCAAGGAAACTACTAGCTTCCAGGAAATGTGTGCTGTTGTTATCTTTATTTGTTGAGATTTATCATAAGATGGCATATTAATCAATACCACTCTAGCAACAAATGGCCCCAGTATCTCAGTAACTTTCAACAGAAAGTCATATGTGTTGCTCACATTATAGACAGGCTGTAGATAAGCTATGACTCTGTGCCAGGTGGCAGCTCTGGGTTTTCACATGCAGGGAACCAGGGAGAAGAAGCTCTATTTATGAGGCATGATCATTCTCGTAGCAGACACAAAGGGCAAAACACCTCTGCTCCAGTGTGGTGTTTGGACAACTTACTCAAATTTAATTAACTAATTCATGGCAAATGATGATTACATAAACTTGTCTTCCAGTGTTAATTAGATATGTTAGGTGAAAATTACGTGGGCCCTCTAAAGAAGTAAATATTAAACACAACAGAATTTCGAGAGAATAACTAAAGATCACTGCTCTGTTTAAGGGAATGGGTAAAGCAGGAGTTTGATTTTCCCTAACTTCCCATATAAATAACTCCTTCTGGCCAATGCATAGGGGACATGCTCCTTGGGATGTGATAGACTATTAGAGATGAACACTATGATTCCTCTGATTGCTTCTGCTGTATTTGATGCAGTAGAGTCTATGTAGGAACAGTAGGTCAATGGGAACTTACATGCCCTTGAAAACCTTGATAACACCTTCTTGTCCATTGTCAGGCAGGAGTACAGCTAAGCACAATTTGCATTCGTGTGGAACAGAAACCCATTTATGGTAGGGCATGGTCAGTTCAAGAAGAGTTAAGAACTATCATTGTCCATATGAAAAATACAACCTCGTCAATGAATACAGCTAAAATCCAAGGCCTGATCCAATCTGTGGACTTGCTCAGAATTAAGTGGACTGGATCAACCAGCCATGGTCTTCAATTTGTGAGGAATACACTGTTCTTTCACACAAATTCTGCCAATCAACGAGAAGCTCAGAGACTACCCCTTTTTCAGATTTAAGCAAAAGATTATATTTTTTATTTAAGAGTGCTTCCAAGTCCTATTCACAACATCGATACAAAAAAATCTGAGTTTAAGAGGGGTCCTAAAGAAAAGTCATCATTAAAGATTGATGGAGATTAGTGGCATAGTCTGCATAAGCTTTCGTGATTCAATTGTTTAGTTGACATTAGAAGTATCTGCAATTGCAGCGTTGTAGACCAGCATCTGCGGTATATGTTGAAATGGGATGCTTAGTGAATACCTCTTAGAATTTTTATTCCAAAACTACCTGAGGAAGCTTCTGTTAAAAGTCAAAAGTAAAACATGGCTAGAGTCTTACTGGGTGTTGGTCAAACCAGATTGTACTAGTGGATGCCTGTACACCTCTGTCAGTAGATAGAAAATACAACATGTGAGTATTAATTGGGATCAAACCCTGTTTTTCCTCTCGAGTTCACTCACCTTGTCTGGAGAAACTCCATGTAGACAAATAAATATTTCAAATAAAGAATTCTTTGAGAATTCGGCCCATCTGGATATTTTTCTCCTGATCAAGGTACAGTATTCATGTCACCATTTTGAAAGTAGAAAATAGAGAAAAAACAGAGAAACAATTTTGTATAAATTTTACTTAACCACCTCAGAACATGAGCATCACCGAAAATTGAAATGAATAATTAAAATATTTGTTACACAATGGAAGCACTTTTAGGAACAGAAAGTGACAAATGGAGATTTAATTCCCAAACTGTGCATTCTATGCACATAACAATTTTTTTTTTGTTTTATTTAGTGTTCTATGCTCAAGGTTATATTTACATTTATCAGAAAAGCTGAAATCAATACTCAAGACACATATTGATTACATCGAAGTTGCTTGTTTGTATTCTTAAAGGCATTTTGCAGGTGAGCAGTATCTTCACTGCCTGGCAGCTTCAAGACAGCTCCATTGACAAATATTACTGCCTGTTTTGTTATTTGTTTGTGGGGGAGGTTTTTTTTTGTTGTTGTTGTTGTTATTTTATTTTACTAATATGTAGTACCTATGCTGAGATAGAAACTCCAGTTATGGGGAAGATGTCTGGATCAAAACAGGTAATAAATGTGGAAGAAGGGGAGAGAACATAAAAATGGCAAAGACAGTAACAAGTTAATTTCATCCCAAGGAAAGTTGTATATAATTCCCCAAGTTAGCCCTGCAGAACAAGAAAACAAAATCTTAGTGCCCTTTCTTAGATCTGGTACTAACTAAGCCAGTGCTGAGAGAAATCTTGAACTGGTTACCTCTGAAGGAAGGAGATTAGATTTCTACTGATCTTCAGTAGAGATTCTACTGGGTGGATCTGAGGAAAAAATGGGATGCACCACACCCTGATGACTCAAGGTCGAGTCAATGGGATAAAGTGGTTCACTCTAATGACTGTTTCTTTTGCTGTGCAGTTCTTAAATTTAGTTATATACCATATGTCTCTTTTGGTGCTTGTTGCTATTGCTTTTGGTGTTTTAGTTGTGAAGTCCTTGCCTACGCCAATGTCCTGAATGGTATTACCTAGGTTTTCTTCTAGGGTTTTTATGGTGTTAGGTCTTATGTTTAAATCTTTAATCCATCTGGAGTTCATTTTTGTATAAGATATAAGGAAGTAATCCAGTTTCAGCTTTCAGTTTTCTCAACATAATTTATTAAACAGGGAATTATTTCCCCATTGCTTGTTTTTGTCAGGTTTGTCAAAGATCAGATGGTTGTTGATGTGTGGCATTACTTCTGAGGCCTCTGTTCTGTTTCATTGGTCTGTATCTCTGTTTTTGTACCAGTGCCATGCTGTTTTGATTACTGTAGCCTTGTAGTATAGTTTGAAGTCAGACAGAGTGATGCCTCCATCTTTATTCTTTTTGCTTAGGATTGTCTTGGCTATGTGGGTAAAACTTCTTAAATTAAAGGGATTAAAAGTGGCTCTCACAATGGAAAGATAACACTATTTTAATAGAATAGAATGATCAATAATGATTGTATTTTCACTTGTGAACTACTCTGGGAGTAATCCTAACTTCTCCCAGTGATAACTATTATATAGTCAAATCACAATGAAATTTGATTTTTTTGAAAGCTCTCTGGTCAGGGGCCTTAGAGAGCCAAATCAAAGACATATACCTGTTGGGAAACTTTGGTAAACTTGTTTTAAGTAATCATAAATCCTACGGCTTTTATTGTTTTCCAAGAACTCAAACACCTCAAACTGGAATGATTTCTATGTTCTTTTCATTTTATGCTATTACCTATATCCTGAATCTTGTAGTGCAAGAGGATAGGAATGAAGGAAAAAGGAACCACCCAGTGTAATCCCTTGGGAGATGGATGGACAGTATTAAATAATAATGATGACACAGAAGCTGTATCCATGAAAAACTTATTCAATGCTATTTGCAATAGAGATATGTCCACAAACCAGATAGAATATAGGATTAGCCGAAAAAAATGTCTCTATTCATGCTCCAGTCATTGTTAATATGGAAAAATTTACTTCTGTTAGGAAATGATGAAATATGTTACTGTAATTTTAACTGATATACAGTGTGAAAAATAATCTATTTCTTATGTAAACCTAGTAACAGAGTTTTAAGTTGTTTTGCTTGAAAATCTGATTTGTGCACAACATAACCTCAGGATGAGAAAATATTTCAAATGCTAAAATTAAGTCTTGAATGGTTAAAATGTCTGTAGAAACCAGTTGAAGTGAGTTTGGGCTTATGAAGATTACATACTCAATAGAATGCCTCCAATTTATATAAAGGTTTAATAATTATGTATAACAGATGATAAACTGTAACTCAACTTGCAAAGAATATCAGTACACTCATGAAGAATTATAAATAACAATTTATATGTTTTGTAGAGAATTTTTTTCACCCATTTGGAAAACAAATTCTAGTGATCACTTAGGTCTTAATGGCCCATGTCATATATTTAGTGCTTTTACTGGAAGGATGCACCCAGAGGAAAGAAACAAGATGGTCCAGACTCCTCTTTTGACAACATAAACCCAAATGAACCTAAGGGTTCGTAGACTTATGAAATTTTTGAAGAGGGTCCTTATCTATGGAAGGTTCTAAACAAAGTGTTTCTGACTAATGATTTTAGGAAGTAAATACAGCTATGTAGCTTAGTGGGCTCGACTCCATAAGCTTCAGTATAAAATTGGAATATTGATAAGCTAATCATTCTCCACTAAGTGAGCGTAAGTGATATCCCACATACCTTCCTGTAAACCTCATCTAGTCTGGGTTTCAAAAAGTCATTTCTGCTGTGGGAATGATGAACCTAAAGCCTGCATTTAATCTATCAGATCACTATCTGCTTCATAGAATGTGGGAAGTAGAAAAGTTCCTGTTTAAAATTTCCTTTCCTGTTAAAGAATAAGTGTGCTAATAATGTTGTTAAGCCCTATCCTATGTAGCTGTTAGACCATGCTTATGGACACATAGTACATTCTGTGTCCTCATACTTTAACCAAGATATCTGTGCTGGACGTGCTCACAGGCATGTCCCAGTTCTCCATTGCTTTTATTTGTTTAGAAAAGTCTTAAGTTGTTAGCCAATTGGATTTTAGTTTAGATTGTGAGGTCTGACTCCAGCCAACACAGACCAGACACAGCAGTAAGGACAACCCCAAATGCATAAGGGATAAATTTATGTGTGTTTCTTTATTCATTGTACTCTCATGGCAAGATGGCTACCAGGAGTACCTGTCCTGCAATCCAGGAAGTAAAAATTGCATTGCCGAAAGATCCTTTGTCTCAGTGATGGTTTTGCTTTGTGGCACTGAGCATCTATTTCCAACATAGAATCATGTCCATTGCCTGCATTTTGGAAATGAGTTCTAAAACTTGAATAACGGATAAAATCTTGGATCATATGAATCTGATTTTACAATCATATCTTCCTATCATTTTCTTAGCTTGGTAGCACTCCTTAAATCTGTGGATTTTGAAAGATCAGTTTATGAAAATTTTTAGCCATTGTGTGTTTCTTATGCTCTTTTCTGCTTTTATTTTTTTCTCTTTGAATCCTCTTTTTCTCTTGCCATATCAAAGTATAGAGACATCATCTGAGCTATCATTAAGTTTTCAGCTCTGTTTAATGCACTGTTAACCATATCCACTGATTATTTAATTTCATTTGCTGTAATTTTATTTTAGAAATTTTGTTTGCTCTTTTTAATTGTATCTAGTTTTCTGCTGAAATTCTGAATATTGTTATTTGACTCCTTCAGCATATTACTTAATGTAATATAAAATTTAAATGTGACAGATTCAATATCTGTATATCCTGTGAGTCTGTTTTTCTGGTTTATTTTTTTATCTTGGTTTTTAATTGTGTTATATTCTCATGTGATTGATTACATTTAATTGGGTGTTGACATTATATGTAAAAGAAATAGGGATAATTTGACGTTCTGTATGTAGTTTTCTTTTACTTTTGGCAGGAGCAAGCCCAGAGAAAGGTAACTTTAATTGAATCAAGAAATTAACTCATTTGAACTTCTCTTATTTCCCTTATTTTAAAGTCTAATGACTACAAAGATATTGTTCCCCAGTGTCTGCATCAGAACCCTTGGTTGTTTACTAAGCCATTTAACTTTCTGCAGTTTCTAAAAGTTAATTTTGTCCCCTCATCTCAGCCTCTCATACTCCCAGTTGTGTCTTTTGCTTTATATAAAGGTTGAGTCAATGAAAAAGTTGAACAAATATCATGCTCATGTCTTAGCTTATCTTAACTTTCTGATCTTATTCCTAAAAATTTTCTATGCCTTGGATTCCTATTGAATAAGAAGTGTGGGGAGGATTATGGTGGAAACAGTTGTGATTTTATAGTGTAATCAGGTTAGACCACAGCATAACATATGCCAGGCTCAACTTTTTTTGCATTATATCATTATTTAAGTTAACAATATTTTTCACACTCTGTAGGATGGAGTAGTGATTATTTCCATATTGCAGATCATGACACTATGGCTTAAATATTTTAAGTAAGTTTTCCAAGGTTGTGGATTATTAAACAACAACTTCACTACTCTGTAAGATTTCTCAACTGCACATAAAGCCTCACATGTTAGTAAAACATAAAGATCCAAATAATTATGACATGAAATCAATACACCATGCTGAGCCTTAACATAATATTATAGTTCTTGTTTTTTTGTAATTTCAACAATAACTTTAAAAGCTCCACCAACAAGAAAATAGTATTTAAATTTATGTGCTTTAAATATGCCTCTCAGATTTCAAACTCAAATTTTTATTCTGTATCTTACTAATACCAATCGTAAAAATTCAGAGTATACACAAAATTACCTTCTGATTTCCTTGTCAGGTATACTTCCAGTGCAAACAGTGAAAAGTGAGAACCTTTGCTTAGGAAAATCAAAGCTGCTAAAATCTTAGTCTTATTAACACCTAATTTAGTTTTCATCTGCTTTTCTTTTTTGCTCATCTGTATTTTTTTAAACTGAATTTTTAAAAAATTCTGTCATCAATTAAAATCCTCTTTAATCTCACAATAACAATGACAGGAAAGCAAAGTGTTTTTAAAAACTAATTAAATGTTAATGAGACCTGCCTGAAAGAATGTTTGTTGTTCATAAACATAATATAGCTGGAAGCAAATCTTATCAGGAATTAATTAACAATGCATGTGATTAGGGTAAATGGCTACCTATTTTCTTTGAAAACATTTTTAGTCCACTGAATACACTTGAAATAGCATATTTATTGTGAATATTATCCAACAAAATACTAAAATACTAACACTTTTGGCATTGATGAACAGGTATCTATAAACGAACTGTTGTAATTCAGACAGAAGCAGAAACTTTTGGCTGTAGTTTTCAATGTTCCTAAATATTAAATTTTTCTTTTAGAAAATAGAAATCTCTCTTTTTCTCCCTAATAGAATAAAATATTATGATAAATGCAAAATGTATGATTTCGGTTTCCATTTAATCCAGCTGGAAGAGGTTTTCTCATGTGATTTCCCAAAACATGTTAATTGTACCTGTTCATTCTTCGGTGATGAACAACTCATTGATACCTTGTGTGTACCATGCAAGGCACAGGTGAAAAGCGTCTCAGTGATGTCCAATGGTGATTACCTAATAGCATCATGAGAAAATTACGTAAGTTTTAAAATGTAAATTAAACAGGTCATTTGCAATGTCTAAGAGTGATTAAACTAATTTCTACTAGTCTAACAGAGGTGTTTTGTCCTTGATAGTATTACTTCCACAGGACAAATTTCCACCTGCTTTTTCCCCCAGTAAGTAATTTTTTTCATAACCCACACATACAAACTTTATCAAATATACTTTTTATGTCTTCTAGGACAAAATAAACATTATCCATGCTTGATTTTTCCCACAGTGCTATTTTTCCATTAAAAACTGCCTTATATTTTAATCCTTTAATTATTGCTCCCTGTCTCTGTTGAGAAAATTAAAATAAGTAAAAGACTGGTGTTTGCACCCTTCTTATGAAGATTTATTTTTGTGGTAGAAAATATAAATAAAATTTCTGAAAACCCGATTGTTAAACATGATCAAAATTAAAATTTTTACTTAACAGATGTATTAAGTAAATAAATATATTTTATCAGTAAGAAAGTTCTCGCTATAATCAACTACTGCTTTCTTGAATAGTTAGTTTTTACATCGCAGTAACTTCTATTCCTAATACTTACTACTGTATTTCTATTATGAGGTAGCAGTAAAACGTAGAATTAGTTATCATACACCACAGTAAGATGACTAAAAATTATTTATTTTTATTAACATTCACCATGAATTAAGATACAGAATTTAAAACTAAAATAAAATTTTTCAAAAGTACACTTTTGAATTTTTTTCTTTATTAAATATAAATTCAAAATGGAAATAACCTCAGAATCAATTAATTAAGACCTAAGAGCAGTTGGAAAAAATGAGAATCACTTCAAACATATTTTAAGCATTTCTAATAATTTTGTTTTGGGCACATAAAGTAAACACAAACAAATTAAGATAGACACTTATGAGAATAAAATTCTCTAGCTGCATGGTTTAACAGAAATAGCATTACAAACATTTTCCCTTCTTTGTTTTTTTATCTGACATTGTATCTCAGCTTGTACTGGAAGATCTATTTAAAAAATGTGAATGAGTCATGTATTACACTGAAAGATCTGTATTCAAGATAAATTCACCTAAGTTTTACAGATTGAACAGAACCTTATTTAATATGGATCCCAGAATAATTATTAAAGTAATAGAATTTGTGAGGTATATAATAGTGCTTTAATGATTTATAATAAATATAAAGCATATAGATATATAAAACAGCAGATTTCAAAGAATGATCAAAAGTGTCATTAACATTATACCCAATGTATAGGTGGATAATAGAAAATATATGCAATATAGCTATTTCTTAAAATACAAGATTCAGTTGTAAATGAAGGCTGATTCAATCTCTGATTTAAATTTAAATTAAACTACATGAAAAGAAGAAGAATGAAATGCAATTTCTCATGTGTTCGGTTGAGTAATACCTACAAAACTTCATGTCCATGTAGAACCTGTAATATGACCTTGTTTGGAGACACGGTCTTTGCAGAGGTAATTAGTTAAATTAAGATGAAGTCATACTAGGTTAGAATGGGCCCTAAATCCAACATCCATATAAAAGCATGAGGCAAGATACACACAAACACACACACACAGGGAGAGTGCCATGCTTGTGTAGATGAAGGCGGAGATTGGAGTGAGATGTCTACAAGCCCAAGAATGTCAAAGATCTGGTAGCGTGATGCCTCCTGCTGTGTTCTTTTTGCTTAGAATTGACTTGGCTATGCGGGCTCTTTTTTGGTTCCATATGAAATTCATGGTAGTTTTTTCCAGTTCTGTGAAGAAATTCAATGGTAGTTTGATGGGGATAGCATTGATTGTGTAAATTACTTTGGGCAGTATAGCCATTTTCACGATATTGATTCTTCCTAACCACGAACATGGAATGTTTCTCCATCTGTTTGTGTCCTCTCTTATTTCGTTGAGCAGTTGTTTGTAGTTTTCCTTAAAGAGGTCCCTTACATTCCTAGTGAGTTGCATTCCTAGGTATTTTATTTTCTTTGTAGCAATTGTGAATGGCAGTTCGTTCTTGATTTGGTTCTCTTTAAGTCTGTTATTGGTGTATAGGAATGCTTGTGATTTTTGAACATTGATTTTATATCCTGAGACTTTGCTGAAGTTGCTTATCAGTTGCCGGAGCTTTTGGGCTGAGGTGATGGGGTCTTCTAGGTATACTATCATGTCGTCTGCAAAAAGAGACAATTTGGCTTCCACCTTTCCTATTTGAATACACTTTATTTATTTTTCTTGCCTGATTGCTCTGGCTAGAACTTCCAGTACTATATTGAATAGAAGTGGTGAGAGAGGGCATCCTTGTCTAGTGCCCGATTTCAAAGGGAATGCTTCCAGTTTTTGCCCATTAAGTATGATATTGGCTGTTGGTTTGTCATAAATAGCTTTTATTACTTTGAGATATGTTCCATCAATACCAAGTTTATTGAGGCTTTTTAGCATAAAGGGCTGTTGAATTTTGTCAAATGCCTTCTCTGCATCAATTGAGATAATCATGTGGTTTTTGTTTTTGCTTCTGTTTATGTGGTGAATTACATTTATAGACTTGCGTATGTTGAACCAGCCTTGCATCCCCGGGATGAATCCTACTTGATCATGATGGATAAGTTTTTTAATGTGCTGTTGCAATCGGTTTGCCAGTATTTTATTGAAGATTTTTGCATCTATGTTCATCATGGATATTGGCCTGAAGTTTTCTTTTCTTGTTGAGTCTCTGCCAGGTTTTGGTATCAGGATGATGTTGGTCTCATAAAATGATTTGGGAAGGGTTCCCTCTTTTTGGATTATTTGGAATAGTTTCAGAAGGAATGGTACCAGATCCTCTTTGTGTGTCTGGTAGAATTCGGCTGTGAACCCATCTGGACCTGGGCTTTTTTTGTGTGGTAGGCTCTTAATTGCTGCCTCAACTTCAGACCTTGTTATTGGTCTATTCATAGTTTCGGCTTCCTCCTGGTTTAGGCTTGGGAGGACACAGGCGTCCAGGAATTTATTCATTTCTTCCTGATTTACTGGTTTATGTGCATAGAGTTGTTTGTAGTATTCTCTGATGATGGTTTGAATTTCTGTGGAATCTGTGGTGATTTCCCCTTTATCGTTTTTTATTGCATCTATTTGGTTGTTCTCTCTCTTCTTTTTTATCAGTCTGGCTAGTGGTCTGTCTATTTTGTTGATCTTTTCGAAAAACCAGCTCTTAGATTTATTGATTTTTTGCATTGGCAACAAAAGCCAAAATAGACAAATGGGACCTAATCAAACTCCACAGCTTCTGCACGGCAAAACAAATAGTCAGTCACTAGAGTGAATCGGCAACCATCAGAATGGGAAAAAATCTTTGCAGTTTACGCATCTGACAAAGGGCTGATATCCAGAATTTACAAAGAACTCAAACAGATTTACAGGAAAAAAACAAACAAGCCCATTCAAAAATGGGCAAAGGATATGAACAGAAACTTTACGAAAGCAGACATACATGAGGCCAGCAAACATATGAAAAAGTGCTCATCGTCATTGGTCATTAGAGAGATGCAAATCAAAACCACATTGAGATACCATCTCACACCAGTTAGAATGGCGATCATTAAAAAATCTGGAGACAGCAGATGCTGGAGAGGATGTGGAGAAATAGGAACACTCTTACACTGTTGGTGGGAGTGTAAATTAGTTCAACCATTGTGGAACACAGTGTGGCGATTCCTCAGGGACCTAGAAATAGAAATTCCATTTGACCCAGCAATCCCATTACTGGGTATCTATCCAAAGGACTATAAATCGTTCTACTATAAGGACACATGCACACGAATGTTCATTGCAGCACTGTTTACAATAGCAAAGACCTGGAACCAACCCAAATGCCCAACGATGATAGATTGGACTGGGAAAATATGGCACATATACACCATGGAATATTATGCAGCAATTAAAAATGATGAGTTTGTGTCCTTTGTAGGGACATGGATGAATCTGGAGAACATCATTCTCAGCAAACTGACACAAGAACAGAAAAAGAAATACCGCATATACTCACTCATAGGTGGGTGAGAAAAATGAGAACACGTGGACACAGAGAGGTGGTCTACTATACACTGGGGACTGTTGGGGGGAATGGGGGAGGGACAGCGGGGGTTGCTGGGGGTTAGACTGGGGATGAATACCAAGTGTGGGTGAAGGGGAGGAAAGCAGCAAAGCACACTGCCATGCGTGTACCTATGCAACTATCTTGCTCGTTCTGCACATGTACCCCCAAACCTATAATGCAATAAAAATTAAAAAAAAAAAAAGAATGTCAAAGATCGACAGCAACCACCAGAAGCTAGGAGAGAGACATGGAAAAGATTCTCCTGTAGAGTATCTTGAAGGAGCCAACCCCACCAATCTAATTGGGGTTAAATTTCAGATTTCTAACCCCCCAAAACTAAGACAGTAAATTTCTGTTGTTTTAAGGCAGTCAGTTGATAGTCATTTTGTTACTGAAGCCTTAGGAAATCATTAGAGCCATGTACCTGGAATATTCAGGTTTCAGTTGGATTCAGTTGGAACAATGATCACAGTAGTAAGTTCTGCCTTTCGTTGTATTGGCTTTATTTTCAAGAAAATGGTGACCAGACTTCCTCAGCTAATATTAGCCATAGAGCTAGCAACCCAAGGAAACAGTGAAGGTATCCTTCCTAATAGCCACAGATAAAAGGCTCCAGATAAGAGACATCTGTCTAGCTCAAATAAAATACACTTAAAATAAACACGATGGCCAGAGGATTATAAATTTTTATAAGCCTGAGGTGTACACTAAACCTGGAGCTGTGGCTGAGATGAAACCTCATAGAAAGGGAGAAGAGAGGTGATTGCTCCTTAAAGAAATTATGCAGAATAGAATTTCCTCACGTCTAAAAATATTAGCAGGTATACACAATGTGAAAATACTGGAGATTATGATACCATATTGGAAATTTTATAATAAATAGAATTATCAAAATATAAATTATTTTTGTGAATGCTTGAAAAAACTTGTAGGTAATTAGATTTTTCTAATAAGCCAATTCAAACACATCCTCATAAAAAGAGGATTAACTTCAATTCTTGTAGGAAACTAGAATAATTTAGAGTTAAAAATAAATCAGGGAGACAAAGTGATGAAAATTCACTCTACTTTTATTTATAGGACTTTTATTTATTAAGATATCATCAGTATCATCTATAGAATACTATTCCTAACTACTCTATGTAAAAACACCTCCACTATTGTTTAAATCAGAGATCACACACTTTTAAATAACCCCCAAAATGAAGAAGTAATGGAAATAAATATTGTATTTAAAATGTTTTTTGAATATTAAGATATACAATAATGTACATATATGCACACATGTATATAAAATATGGTCAGTACACATGATTTATCAAAGGAGAGATAAAATTTGATTGGAAACTTTTCGCCCAAATATTTACAGATAATTCTAACTTTTATAGGCATTTTAAAGTCCTCCCTCTCTCCATCATTTTATAAATTCTATTCTATGTACTTATAAGCTATGTGTACCTATTTATCTTATTGGCAATATGTTCCTTTATATTCATTTAAACTACAGTCTAATGAAAATCAATTAATTGTACATTTGTATATGCAAACAAACATCAAGCCTATTTTAATTCAGTGAAACATTTAAAAATAAATCTATATAATTCTAGGGATAAATGAGTCACCAATAACTTTATGCATTTATTCACCAAATAAGAAACAGTGAAGGAAAGAAGGAAGGAAGGAAGGAAGGAAGGAAGGAAGGAAGGAAGGAAGGAAGGAAGGAAGAAGAGACAAAGAAATAGAAAAACAGAGAGAAAGAGAGGATATAAATGTTACGTTAAAATTATGTATAAAAAATAAAAAATAAGGAAGCAATGCAATTTTTAGAAATTCCAATTTCTAGAAATTTGTTGCTTAGTGGAAGAAACATTTTTTTGAGCTGAATTTCAGAAGGTAGATGGATACCATGTAACATTACACCGTACAGTATGTGTCTTTCTGTGCCTGGCTTGTTTCACTTAGCGCAAGGTCTTCTAGTGCCTTAGACTAGAGTAATAAGTTTTAGTGAGCTATTGTATTGCATGGTGACCACAGTTAAAAATCATGTGTTCTATTTTAAAATTGCTGAAGGAATAGAATTTTAAGATTCTCACCCCAAAAATGTTGGTAAGTCAATGGATATGTTAATGAGCCTAATTACATCTTTTTAACTACATCTTTTTAAAATATATACATAATGAAAACATCACAGGGTACCCCACAAATATACATCATTATTATTTATCAATTAAAGAAAGAAAGAAAGAGAAAGAAAGAGAGAAAGAAGAAAAACAGAAAAAGACAGAGAGAGAGAGAGAGTGTAAGTGTTATGCTAAAATTATGTATAAAAATCAAACCTAAGGAAGCAATGATATTTCTAGAAAGAAACCTCTTGTAAAATGACAGAAAATGTTTTCCATTATCAACATTCCTCACATCCTGCAGATGGGAGAGCTTCAGAGGCAGTGAGATACACACTGTACTTAAGTCTTTTTATATGCAGTTTCTTATCTTGGGCATATAATTTATGGACAATTTAAATGATGTTAAATGAACTCATATAATTCAAATAACAGCAGCATATTAATGCCACTATAAGCCTTTGTAGGCTTTTAAACAGAACCAATTTGTAAAAAGCATAAAATCCATACCATAGAGTTTACTTTTGTAAAAGGAAACTGTGGGATTAACTATTGAAATAGTCAGTATTATTCCTTGTAAAAATACTTCTGTAGTTAAAGATTACAGGTTTTTAATAAAAAGTTATTATGGTATTACATGCAAAAGATAAGGGCCTTTTTGGAAGGCCCTGAAACATCCAATGGGATATAAATTTATCAGTTTCCCATTTCACTCCTCTTACCTGATGTTTCCTCTCCTTTGGTTTACCATCTCATCCAAAATTTGCCCTTAAAATTCAGGCAGATTGGTTGGACAATATAATGTTTTCCTTTTCCTAGGATCCTCTACTAAAATAGAGCATGGAATTCAACTGCCTCAGTGATTAACTAAAGGGCTTTTCTGTGTAGAAAGCACAAATTTCTGCTCATTATCTCATTTGAATAGTTTGTCATGTAGTAAAATAGAACAAGGACTCAGAGTTTCATGAGGTAGAGAACAAGATGATGCTGGGTGGAAAGTGGTTTACAGAAATAGCCAATGAAACGTTTAGGATCAAGGGCTTCACAAGCTACTGCTAGGATAACCTACACTTACTGTGCATTGTACATTCTCCCTACCTTCAAAAAGAGCAAAATTGTTAGCAGAGAATCTGTTTTCTATTACCTTTATTACAGTACTTATATGCAGAGATTATTTTTTCTTCCTCAAATTTCTTTTTAATTAGAATAGCTATAAAATTTGAAGGACAATTACAGGAAAACTGAATAACATTTTGTGTGTTCAAGGCTCCAAAGTCCCTTTCAAAGACCCTTGACTTAAGAAAAGGATAAAAGCCTTCTTATGCAAATTTCCCTTTCTTGTTAGTCTATCATTGGCAATAATATTGCAATTGCTTTTCATTTGCTGAACAGAATAAAGGCTACAAATAAGCCATGGGTCTTTATGGCTAAGAAGATGAGTGTCAGCATTAACTAGAAACAACAAATTAAATATTGTTAGAGAATAGGAAATAATCAAGATTTAAAAATAACACATAAAAGTTGAGGCCAAAAAACAAATCACAGTGCTTACATCATGTTTCCAAATTCATTCTCTACTTGCCCATTTTTTGATATTTATTACCTCAGAGACTGCGTAAATCACTAGTAGTCTTCTGAGTATTCAGAGGACAAGATAGTCTCAGATATTTATTATTTTGACATTTTTTTGAAAGAATAAAATGTAACTTTTGAAATTTAATGTCTTTTAAATCCACAATTACATGCTTAGTAATTTCTGAACTAAAATTATACAGATAATTGAACTAAACTCTTGATAATATAAGTGTAGATTGAGTATATTTTAAATATATACAAATCTTTTCCAATATTTAAAATCAATTGGAAAACAAAGAAAAATTGTATGAGCTACTATAGCAATATGACTGACACTTAAATATTTATCATATGCAGTGGACTAAGATGTGTCTTCTCAAGGTTCTAGAGAAATCAAAGATATGTTTCCTTGTTATATTATGATTTTTATATGTATATTGGAAAGTGGACCATTCTTATGAAAAACTGCCATCTCCCCTGCTTAATATTAAACCTTCAAATAAAAGCCATGGATCACAAGCACACAGCTAACATCATAACTGTGAAAAGTTGGAAGCTTTTACTCCAAGGTGAGGAACAAGACTGGGGTGCCCAGTCTGGCCACTTCTATTCAACATTGTACTGGAGGCCCTAGCCAGAGCAATTAGGCAAGAGAAAGAAATAAAAGGTATCCAAATAAGAAAGGAAAATAAAGTAAAATTGTCTCATTTTCAGATGACAAAACCTTAAAATTTTGAAAACTGCCAAAACTAAAGACTCGACAGAAAAAGAAAAAACTGTTAGAACTAATAAACATTCAGGAAGGTCACAAGATACAAAACCAATATACAAAAATCCCTTGTGTTTCTATACTCTAACAATAAACTATTCTGAAAAAAAAAAAATGAAGAAACAAATCCCAATTTTAATAGCATCAAAAGAAATGAAGCAATTAGGAAAAAATTTAACCAAAGTGGGTAAATACCTGCACACTGAAAGTTGTGTAACAAGGATAAAAACAAATTGAAGAAGACACAAAAAATTATGGGTCAAGAGAAACTAGTTCATCAAAATGTCTATGCTATGCAAAGTAATCTACAGAGTCAACGCCCTCTATCCAAATTTCAATGGCATTCTTCAAAAAAATAGAAAACAAATGCATGGAATTATTGTGGAGCTAGAGAAGAATGTGAATAGCTAAGGCCCTCTTGAGCAATAAGAACAAAGCTGGAGTTAACAAACTCTCTAAATTCAAATTTGATTGCAAAACCATAGTAATCAAAACAGCATGATACTGCCATTAAAACAGATACAGAGACCAACAGAAAGAACTAAAAAATAAGTCCATGCATATAAAATCAACTAATCAACGACAAAAGTGCCAAGAATACACGCCTAGGAAAAGATAGTGTTGTCAATAAATGGTCTTTGGCAAACTGGTTATCTAAACTGAATCCTTACTCTACACCATGCACAAACATCAGTTCATAATGGATTAAAATATTTAATCTAAGGCTGAAAACCATAAAAGCAGAAAACATAGAAACATAGGGGGAAAACTCCATGACACTGGCCTTTGCAATGCGGGTATAAGAGCAAATTCACAGGCAACAAAACAAAAAAATATATATATATATTTTTTTTTTGAGACGGAGTTTCGCTCTTGTTACCCAGGCTGGAGTGCAATGGCGCGATCTCGGCTCACCGCAACCTCCGCCTCCTGGGTTCAGACAATTCTCCCGCCTCAGCCTCCCGAGTAGCTGGGATTACAGGCACGCGCCACCGTGCCCAGCTAATTTTTTGTATCTTTAGTAGAGACGGGGTTTCACCGTATTGACCAGGATGGTCTTGATCTCTTGACCTCGTGATCCACCCGCCTCGGCCTCCCAAAGTGCTGGGATTACAGGCTTGAGCCACCGCGCCAGGCCAACAAAAATTAACACATGAGACTATGTAAAACTAACAAGGTTCTGCACAGCAAATAAAACAATCAATAAAATAAAAAGAAACCCAAATGTGCAATGGGAGACAACATTTGCAAACTATATACAAACTATATACAGAGGTGAATGTCCAAAATATATAAGGAACTTCCACAAGTTAATAATAAAAATACAAATTACATGCTCAGAGTGGGCAGAAGACCTAAACAGACTTTTTCAGAGAAGGCATGGCCAACAGGTATATGAAAAGGTGCTGATCTTCACTTATCAGAGAAATGGAAATGGAAACCATAATGAGATATCACCTTACACCTATTAAAATGGCCATTATCAAAAAAAAAAAAAAAAAAAAAGCAAAAGATAAGAAGTGTTGGCAAAGATGTGGAGTAAATGGCTATAATCATTATAAAATACGGTATGGAATTTCCTCAAAAACTAAAAATAGAACTATTGTATGATCCAGTAATCCACTTCTGGGTACACATTCAAAGAAAACAGAATCACCACCACCAAATGATACTTGCACTCCCATGTTCATTGCATCATTTTTCCTAACAATGAAGACATAGAAACAATCTAAGTGCCCATTGATGATGAATGGATAAAGAAACTGTGGTATATATAAACATTGAAATAATTTTTGATCTTAAAGGAGAAAAAAGTTCTGCCATAGCAACAGCATGGATGAACATGAAGGGTATCATGCTACATATGTCAGAAACAGAAAGACACATACCGAATGATCTTATTTGTATGTGGAATCTAGAAATGTTGAATTCATAGTAAGAGAAGAAGGATGGCTATCAGCGGTTATGGGTTCAAGTGTGAGGGAGAAATGAGATTTTGGTGCAAAGTTACAAACCTGCAATTATAAGATGAAAAGTTCTAGAGATCTAATGTTCAGCATGGTACCTATAGTTAATAATAATGTATTGTACACTAGAAATTTGTTCAGAGTAGATATTAAGTATTTTAATTAAGGTGCCTGTGTGAGATGATGGATATATTAATAAGCGTGTTTGTGGTAATCATTTCATAATGTATACCTATATAAAATATTATATAGGTATATATATATTATATATATATTATACATTATATTGTATACCTTGAATATATTTAATTTTTACCAATGATATCACAATAAAGAGAAAATAAACATTCATAACCCATTTCAATGCTATCTCTATTTTACAAATTTTTGGGGGGGACATGTATACTTTTGGATTTATTGGAAGTTATTTGGTATGTAGTGATTTCTCTCATTAATTCTCTAACAAATATAAGTAAGTGCATACTTAAGTCGATATTTAGGTTCCAGTAATAAATTGGAGTCCTAATATAATAATTAAAATGCAATAACTATGTCTCTAGCTGAAATAAGACCAGAGTTACTCTAATTGAGGAGTGTATTTTATTAAGAAAAATTAATTTGATTTAACATTGTAAATACACAAAGTTAATTCTAAGTCTTTATAAAAATTTGTCATTAGTATAATCTACTGTTTGCCAGTAATGTTAGTCTGTGCTTGGATATTTGATTTAAGCTATTGGGATAGAAACACACTGAATCAAAGTAACTTCTATGTGAGGTCAAAGACTAACAACCAAATATTTTTACTGATGTCAATAAATGTTCCACAATGCTTAATAAGTAAGTTTCTAAATACTAAAATCTTATATATTTTTTTCATTCTATCTCTCCCAGAGATGCACAGTTTGTATGTTAAAGGAGGTTATTGTCCTGTTGAGAAAATAACTCATTCTTAGAGTCTCCCCCAAAGATTTGAAAATTTGCACTATTTTTAAAATCCAAAAGTGTTTTGGAGGAATATTTAGGAAGTGAATAAAGCAATGTACAACAACTTTATGAAGTCACCATTACTTCCAGTACATTGCATGATTCTCAAATAATTAAAACTTAATGACTAAACATTGATTGAGAAGGAGTATACATCAGAGACTGTTCTTGTAAAAGACACAGACCTAAAAATGCCAGAGGAGGTCTTGATATTTGTGAAAACTTACCTACAATAGCAGGTAACACACAATAAACAAATAAATACGCTTAAAGACATGTAAAATAGGGATAAAAAGCATAAAAAAGCGAAGTGTTAATGATGTGGTTATATATATGAGATAAGCAGTGATTAAAGAACAGATTTACCTTGGTGGCCAGTAAAGGTCCTTCAGTGGCTTCAATCAATAGACCGGGAGCTAACCACAAAAACAAACAAGCAAACACAAAAACAAACAAACAAAAAAGTGAAACAAAGAAGTAGGGAAAACACCTTTGTTGGTAAAGAGCTCTTGAGCAGACTTGAACCCAGAAATGCCTTGGTACTTTTAGGAAACTAGACAGCTTATGTGGATGGATTGAAGGCAGCAAGTAAGTTCATATGGTTAGGAACCTTAAGTGGGCTTCAAATCTACACTGTAAAGTCTGGAAACTAGATATGAACGGTTTCCTCCTAATTTTAGAAGGGAGCAAAGGATGGATTTGAAGCAGGAGATCAACATAATTTGACTCATATATTTTATAAATTACTCTTGCAAGTATTTGGAGAAGGAAGGGATGAGGGAAAAATAGAAACAAGAAAACAAATTCTATTACTGCATCTCTCCAGGTGAAACTTGAAGTGCAAATGCAGAAAAATGGATTTGTAATATGATCAGAGTTGAAATATAAAGGATACTCTAATGAATGAAATTAAAAGTAGCACAAAAAGAGTATCAGGAATGAATCATTTGGTTTTGAGTTTCATGAGTAGATAGAAAGTGGTGCTATTTACTAAGGTAAGAAAGTTTGAAAGAAATAACGAGTTAAGGGGCTATTTAAGAAAAATTATAATCGACATTAAATTTGTTTCAAGCATCTTAGAAGATTAAATGAGGGTTCTTGATAAACAATTAGATATACAAGACTTGGATACAAGAGAAAAGTCAGGACAAGATATTTTGGAATCATAAACATATAGATGAAATCATAAACATACAGATAAAATTATTCCTAAACATATTTAGGAATAATAAACATATATGAAATTAAAAGTCCCATGACTATGTGAGGTTACCTAGCTAGATAATGTAAAAATAATTCCAAAAGATAATTGAGAAGTCGATAATACTGCATTCCTCATATGTAGATCTCCTGATTCAATTAGCTCATAATTTCAAGTTTTGTTAGTATAAAAAATGATACACTGTATGGAGCACCAATGTGAGGCAATGGTGGGGTCCAGGCTGGATTTGAACCTGGTACAGCTACTGTGCACTGGGAGAGGATAACAATTGCACAAATGTCATCTGCAAAAGTACATGGGTCCCCTTAGGACATAGTACTAATCTTGAAGGCCTAAAAGAATCTCCAAGGTGACTCATTATTATCTCTACATGGTGGATTTTCCAGAGGGGATGCTGCAGGCAGAGAATCTGACCTCTTTCTTCATGAAGGCACCAGTCAACCAGTGTCTGGTCCCTGCCATGTGCAGCCCACAGCCCAGAGAGATTGCCTGCTGTAAAGACGGTGCATGTGTGGTCACTGCAGGGTATACCAGTGAGATGTGGAGTGAGCTGCCAGAATTGGCTCTTCAGCAAAGCTTGTGCAGAATGTGAGAAAGAGAACCAGAGTGGCAGGACAGAAGCCAGCGGAGTAGAAGCATTTGGTGGTGAACTAGATTTTCTCCTGTTGCAACATCCGAAGCTCCAGGAAAAACTGGTACAGGAGGTGCTAGGCCTGGCCAAGAGTCTCAAGACACCAGCCACACAGAGCATCATCAAAGACAATCTGACCCTATCACACTCACTTACTATGGCTGAACCCAACCTGGAGAAGCTCAAGATAGAGTCAGAGCAGCTGGAGCAGCACATGTAGAAGTCCATCATGTGGCTGCTTTGGGCCATCCCTGCTTCATCTTCATTAGTATGGTCTTCTTCACTGGTGTCATGCTCAAACTCAAAGACAGGCCAGCCCTCTGCCCCAGAGAAAAAAAGATAAAAAAAGATATTTGTTTTCATGTCCTCAACAAGATAAAACCAGATACAATAAATGTCCAGTTTTTCTAGGGTACTATCAGAGAGCTGGGGGTTCAATTCTCGGTTGATTAAAATAAATTCAAATAAATAAATAAATATGTATCCAAGGTAAAGAAAGTCTTGGTAAACAGAATTCTAGAGAAAGACAAGCCTTTCACTGGTGAGCAATGTGTGGTGAGTATTTTCCTGTTCTGAGTGGGGACAAGCATGGGATGGTTGCAGCATCAAGGGGTAAGACTTTACAGGCACAATTTTTCCACCTATTTGAATGTTGCCCACATTTTTAACAATATATTTCACATATTGTTGATGGTTATTTTAATATCTGTTTGTCAGTCTCAACACCCAGGCCATGTTTGGGTCTAGTTCTGTTGACTGCTTCATCATTTAACAATGAACAACTCCTTTTTCTGCTTTACATGTGCCCAGTAATTTTTGTTTGAATTCTAGAAATTATCTGTAAAAGAACAATAGAGATAGACGGAAGTAAGATTTTTTACTGAATCTTGGGGTATCTCTTTTTCTGTATGTCTGTTAGCTGGGGAATTGAGTTGAGCTGGGTTTGAGTATTTATTTTTATGGTTTCTTTTAATATTGCCATCTTCAAATCCCTTCCACTGTTTATTGATGCTGCCTTGTTCTTAGTGTTGGTCATGGAATGCTGGTGAGTTTTTAATGCAATTTTTCTGCTCACTTTTAGCTGTCAGTAGATCTTGCAAACATTTGTCATAGAAAGGGTTTCTCTTTACATTCTGATGTTTCCTTCAATGACAGTCTACTGTTGTTTCTGCACGACTGGCTTGCAGAGAACTGGAGAGTTCTCCTTATCCTTTGTATTTTGTTCCAGATTCAATCTTAAGTAATCCCTCAATGCCTGACCTTCAGAAATGAGAATTTGTCAGTGTTTCTGCCCTTCCTTCTTAACTGAAAATCTCTTCTTTCTACTCAATACAGAGTATAGAGTACAGACAGGTCTCCCACCCCTGCTACTGTGAGAGAAGACCCTCCTTTTTATTTGTAAAAGATCTTGTCATAAGTTAGTTTGCTACCCATCTTCTGGCAGCTGATGACTTTTGCCAATCTCATTATAACAGTTTTGTCTAAGAATGAAGGTGTTGGGGACTGGAGCATAGATTTCTATACTTCTCTTTGTGGAAGAAAACTTTCTAGTCAGAGAAAGGTTATTTCCTAGCTCTCAAAGATGTTAGTTTCTAAGCTGAACACAGTTTCTCAAGAAAAACAGCTTTTTATCCTGCCTCTCTATCCCCCACAAAACAGCACAAAATGGGAATTTTATCTGAGTTCAGCACACTGTCAATAAAATAGTAAAAAGAGAGAAAGAGCAATTTCTCTATCAACTTATCCAGTATTTCTGAAGGAGGTCATTTCTAATCTTTCCTGTGATCAACATTCTCACTTCTCCTTTGGTGACAGACACCTGCTGTATACCAGACTGAGTTTGTAGTGTGATGGTTTTCAGGTCTGTCTTCCAGCAGCCAGTCACCACTCTTTACTCATCTAGGGTGTAGATGAGTTTCTCTAGTTTTAATCTTTGCCAAGATGTATGGGCCTGCATTACCAACATGGAGTGTATTAAGTAACAAATGAAGATTTCAAATGCTAGATCAACTACTGCTGAAAAAAAAATTGATGAGCGGTAGGTAGAAAGCAAAGAAGGAAATAAAATAGAATACTAAAGCAATGACTCACTTTATCCACACTGCCTGAGCCTACCTTCCTGTTCTTAACTGCTTGCCATGCTTCTGGACCTAAGGGGGAAAACTCCGGCCACTTTTATCATATTACTTCAGTGTGCTTTGGCCTTTCTTATAGTCTAGTGCTGGGTTCAGCATGACTTCTGTTGTACTTGATAAACTTGGGACCACAGAAACTCCAGTGTCCCTTCAGATTTGACTGTAACCATAGCAACTCTGTCTTCTCCAACAGCCACCCACAAAGCCTGGCTAACACATTCTGGAAGTGCAGGGGAGGATAATTTCCCTTAGTGCAGACTTTAAGCAATGATACGCTGGATAAACTGATAGAAAAATTTTTCTCTTTCCTTTTTTTTCCTTGACAATGTACCCAACTCAGATAAAACTCTTCTGTGTTATGTTATTTTGCTGGAGGTGGTGGAATGGAATAGGAAGCAATGTTTCTTGAGAAACTGTGTTCAGCTTAGAAACTTGTATTTGCTTTTCTCTTTTTCCTTATTATTAAATAAAGATTTCCTTTAGTCTTACTTTCTTGGAATGCTATTTCCTAATAAAACATTAGCAAATAATCTTTGTGTTAGGTTCCGTTTCTAGAGAACTTGGGCCAAGATATGGGACACAATAAAGTAATCTGAAAAAGATAAGAGTGTGAGGTCAAAGAGACCAATGGAGAAATGTGATTTTAGAAAGAAGTGGTTTATTGAATCAAATTTGGCTGTTAAGATGTTGAATAATATAATGAGATATAACCATTGCATTTTCAGTATGAAAGTAATTTATGATCTGATAAGGGTCAATTCATCTCAGGAAGATTAAAATTATTTGTGATTATAAAAATCCAACCAGTTCTGCAGCCTTCTATGTATAGCAGATATTTTTGGTTTTAATTCAGCTCCATTCATATATGCTGGATTAAACTGCTAGAGTGGCTTCTTGTTAAATGATCTCATTAGTGTTAAATATCCTTACCTTCTAAGTGAATAATGATGCCTCATTGAATTTTATTCTTTCGACAAAAGCCAACTAGTGGCATGAATATACCTAATTTCTCAGGTATAGCTAGGAAATGTTGCCTTAGCTTGCTTTAGAATTATTTTTACAACATCAGAAACTTTGTATTACATAGACCAAAACTTTATACTTTAAATGGAACCTTCTTCCAATAACAAAAACAGTTGTTGACTAGATCAATTACTATTCTAAATTAAAAACTAGCCTATACTGTATCATCAAATTGATACGGAGAAACTAGTTGGTAATTAGATTTTTTTTAAAACAAAAGTCTTTCAGTTGGCTATAAAAAGTGTTTATCTTTCAGCTGACACATACTTTTTGAGTAACTCTGTACCGTTGAAAAGAAAGAAAGCAGAAGTGGCTACATCGACAAAGCAAAAATCACATCTCTGCATTGCAACCGAGAAGACTCAATATTTAAGAAAGGCTACATTATAAGAGTCATTCAGAGTCTTTTGTATTTACTTCCAGGACCCAGAAATACCAACCAAATATAAAAGCTCGGTATAATGGGGTTACATTTTACCCACAGCGCCACAGTGTAATCCCGGTTAAGTACCAGTGATAGGAACTTTCTTTTTCAAACCACCACTGCTTCTATCAATGTCCACAACCTCTTTTTCTGTGTTGAAGGTTAGACAGATAAGCATTTCCAAGCCACTGAAAGACAGAAGCTCCAGATAGGAAAATAGGGATAGGGATCTGAAAATTACAGTGCGCAAGTGACAGTCATTTCTGCTGAATGACTTAGGGCAGTGTGTGAATTGGAAGCTGCTTACAGTGTATTATTTCACTGAAGAGAAGAATGAAAAACCTAGTGATCACCTTAGGTGATAGGTATAATTCACTAGGCAGGTTAAATCTGTAGACCAAGGGTGTCCAATCTTTTGTCTTCCCCGGCTACATTGGAAGAAGAATTGTCTTGGATCACACAACAAATACACAAACAATAACCGATGAGCTTTTTAAAAAATCGCCAAAAAAACTTTATCATGTTTTAAGAAAGTTTACAAATTTGTGTTGGGCCATGTTCAAAGCCATCCTGGGCCACATTGCAGCCCACAGGCCATGGGTTGGGCAAGTTCACAACAGTCGAAGGCATCAGTTTAATTTTGTGCCCCTGTGTTTTGCCCCTCGCTGTGATTCTTCCCATGAGATCCATCCCCAAAAAGTACAAACTCTTCTGTCTCCAGCCCTAATAACTTCCACTAAAGACAAATCCCATTAAGTGCTTCCCCCTTTTCAGACCAGATGACTCTCATCTATTGTCCCCAGAAATGGGTTACATGGAATGTTCCTCTAGTCTCTTTCCACCTCATTATAAAGGTAGAAACTCAATAACCTACTTTTTTGGGGGAGGGGTTCCTTTTAATATTCATCGTTCTTTTTTTTAAAAAAACTTTTACTTTAAGTTCCTGGATACACGTGCAGAATGTGCAGGTTTGTTAGATAGGTATACATGTGCCATGATGGTTTGTTGCATCCATCAAATCAACCCACCATCTAGGTTTAAGCCCTGCGTGCACTAAGTATTTGTTCTAATGCTCTCCCTCCCCTTGCCCACCACCCTCTAACAGGCTGTGGTGTGTGTTGTTCCCTCCCTGTGTCCATGTGTTCTCATTGTTCCACTCCCACTTATGCGTGGGAACATGCGGTGTTTTGTTTTCTGTACTCTGGTTTCTCTTCAGATAGTATAAATCTTTTGCATTTTTTTTTTTTTTGAGACAAAATCTCACTTTGACGCCCAGGCTGGAGTAGAGTGGCATGATCTTGGCTCACTGCAACCTCCACCTTCTGGGTTCAAACAATTCTCCTACTTTAGTCCCTCGAGTAGCTGGGACTGTTCTTTTTCTTTTAACAAAACTCTATGAAAACAAAATGTATACATTGATGTGGAATTTGTGAGCCTATTTTTGAAGGTAGGGAAGAAAACAGTATTCTTATAATGATAAATATGCAGCTGTATGATGATCTAGCAATTCCATTCTAAGTGTATTTCCATAATAAGATAAAAGATGTGTCCACAGGCCAGGTGTAGAGGCTCTCGCCTGCAATCCCAGCACTTTGGGAGGCCGAGGAGGGCAGATCAGGAGGTCAGGATATCGAGACCATGCTGACCAACATGGTAAAACCCTATCTCTACTAAAATACAAAAATTAGCTGGGCATGGCGGCACATGTCTGTAATCCCAGCTACTCAGGAGGCTGAGACAGGAGAAACACCTGAACCAGGGAGGAGGAGGTTGCAGTGAGCCAAGATCTCGCCACTGCACTCCAGCCTGGTGATAGAGCTAAACTCTGTCTCAAAAAAAAAAAAGTCCACAAAATGTTTTGTATGAGAATGACCATTGCATCTAATTCATAATGTTCCCCAAATGGAGACAACCCAAATGTCCAGCTACAAGTAAATCTATATATACCTGTGACATAATGATAAAATGGAAATCTACTCAGGGGTACAGGTAACTAACTACTGATACATTCAACAACATGAATAATTGTTATTGACTAAAGAAGCCAAAGACAAATAATACACGCAGATGAGTTGCAAAAATGTGAAAACATACTAGTGAGTGGTAATAGAAGTCAGTAAGTTGTTTCTTTGGGTACGGAGGAGGATATTTACTAGAAAGAGGTATGAGGAAACACTCCAGGAGGAAGGAAATATACTATATCTTCTTAGGATAATGGTTATACAGGTGTAAACAATGACCAAAACTCATTGAAGGGATAACTTGATATCTGTATGTTTTTGTTATGTCAACTATTAACATATTTCGGTTGAAAAAGAATATTTTTCTCTTTAAATTTCTGATATATCAATGTTGATTCTTTTTGGAAAATGTTAAATGTTATGATTCATGATTTCTTCTCCTTAAATAATATTGAAGTGATGTTTTTGTTATACTCCATTTTATAACTTCTACAGCACTAATATTCTCACTAAGCTTTCTGTCATACTCCGTGTTTTTTCTCCACCATGCTTAAGATAAACAAGACTTTTTTCTATAATATATATTTCTTCAGAAAAAAATATTTATATATATTTATAATCTATATTTCTATGTACCCTGTGGCTGAAATGAGCATTCTCCCTAACTTAGCAACAAATCACATCCATTTTTAAGAAAGTAACTCATCATTCAATCCTTTCTTTCTTCCTGGCGATTTAGAGATAAAACATACTTTTCTCATTGAGCAACCGTATCTGTTCTTGGGCACATCTTCTCTGAACAAGATGGAATAAATGACAATAAAAAGAACATCCCTCTTGGAATTCATATGTTAGAAATCAATTTTTCTATAGAAAGCAGACTAGCCTGTCTCAATCTTCTCTCTCATTTTTCATACAAGTAATATAAGACAGAGAGTAGATGTTCAGATATCTTTCTTTTACTTGAATCCTAAAGCATTGTAATTGAAATTACAATTGTAATAGAAATGACCATCATAAAGACTGTTTCAAATATTCCAGTTCCCCTTTTAGGATGTCGCACAATTGTATTTACATGACACGTTGAGATTAGTTACAGGTTTGTTACTTCATTTGACCAGTGAGATATGGGCTAAAGTGGTGTAAAATGCTTCTAGATCTGGTGCGCTCTTTCCCTCTAAAGTGAAGGTGGACAGTGGACAGTGTACTCCGCTGTGGCCATTTCCTCAGCCTGAATTACAGGAGGCAGATAGAGCAGAGCAAAATTAGCAGGTGGCACAATGGACGTGTATCATGAGTTGGGAATAACTGTTGCTTTCAGCTGCTGAGATGTTGAGTTGATTGGTTACCAGGGTAAAAATCTAGAGACCATCTCAAATAAGATACTCTCTTCTCTGCTTTGAATATCAGTCTGACATCATTCCATTGTTTTTTTTCATTTTACATTATTAAGCCAGAGTAACCAGAGTTATTCTTGCTGCTTGCCCATCCGGTTAGCTGCATACTGAGTAAAATTTCTCGATGCCTGAATTCCCTCGCCCAGCTCAAAGCGGTGATCCATATGTAGCCTAGACTCCTGACCAAACGTCACGAAACAAGAAGGAAAATCAATAACTGCATTCCTAATGCCATCAAGACACACAATGGGAATTCTGCATATTGGTTGCAGTGTCCCTCCTCCTCTGGAACAGAGTTTCTACAGTATATTCCGCAGCATTTAATTAAACTCCCAGATCCCTTGCGGTGTTTTCCTTTGGAGGTGGCTGGGATAGTGTTGAATTTCTTTATGTCAGAGGCTGAAATTCTTACTGTGGCAGAAGTTTCTGTGATTTTTGAATTAATAATAAAATTATCATTTTCAAAGTGCCTGAGAAATGGCACATGACTTATGACCCCATATCAGATATACTCATTCTTTACTAGTGAGGTTTTTAGGTGTGACCCATATTTCTTCTAGAGTTTGGCCAACAGGGTTTAATGTCAGGGAGGTAATGCAAAGTATCCCATAAAGCTTATGGCTTTAAATAAGTTTATGGCTCTAAACCTTGCAGGAATCTCCCTTAAGCTGCTCAAGGCAGTGGTCACTGGTTATACTTTGGAATTGGCCTTTACATTCATATGGGTCAAATAAATCCATAAGCTAGGATTATTTCTAAAGCTTTTTCACTCCCCAGTTGGACCCATGTGGTCATAATCTGCTCTCAAAATTTTTCTTCAATGGTAGTAGTGCAATGCTCAGACCATACTTCCAATAGTGAATTCCTTCAGTAATAACTGACACATGGTAATAATGTTGACATCTTCCCATTTGTTGCTTCTATTAGTCAACTTTCCACAGTCCATCGTAAATGAAGCATGTACTAAATGCAATATAGGTGGTAACAGTCAGAAGAGATGTTTTGGGGTCAGCTCAGAAAAACTCAATTACAATACTCTGTCATTTCACCTGGCCAGGTGCAGTGGTTTATACTTACAATCCCAGTACTTCAGAATGTGGGATGATTGCTTGAGCCCAGGAGTTCCAGATCAGCCTGGGCAACATAACAAGACCCTGTCTCTACAGAATATTTTAGAAATTAGCCAAGTGTGGTGGCATGGACTTGTAGTCTCAGTTGCATGGGAGTTTGAGGCTAAAAGATCACTTGAGCCCATGAGTTCAAGGCTGCCACGAGCTTACTGTGCCACTACATTCTAGGCTGGGCAACAGAGCAAGATCCTATCTCTAAAAATTAAAAAGAAAAGAGTTTTACCTACCTTTGGAGTCCCCAGTTTTCTTTTTTAAGCCCAGCAGAATTTTCTGACACAGGGAACAGTGGGAAAGGGCATTACTATCTTATTCTTGATTTATAAGTAATTCTAACATATCTGTACAGTAAGACTACACTCTGTTGACGCCCAAATTCTAGAGAGTTATATAATAGAATGTTATAATTATAAATGTCAAAATGTAATCATATGTTTATATATTCAGTCCTTGTAATAAATGGCTAATTTTAAAGCCACAAATTATTTTTCTTTACAACAGAGTGAATTTGATTAATATTCAAATTATATATTACCTTCTTCTTATAAATAATGTACAGTAAACATATTGAAGAAATATTAAATTCTATCACTTTGAGACTAAATGGAATTATATTTTGATACGTGCTCTATCACATATTTCTTCACAATGTATGCATCCTTACACGCAAGTAGATTAACTGATATGAACTTTTTTTAAATCTGTTTTATTAAAAGTTTATTATTTTTGGTAATGACTGTGACAAAGTTCATGGTTGAGATCTTGAATGCTTCTTGACAGAAGAAACTAACATTAGCATTGACTAGAAATGTGCTAGAATTGGAATCCTCAGCAAATTCTACTTAAACATGCCCTTCGCTTACCCATTGAGAAGCCTCTCTTCACTTCTGCCTGTTTTCTCAGACAAACTTGTTAGCCTCCGAAGGAATTACATAAGCCCCCTAAGGAATTACATAAGCCCCCAAATGTCTTTCCAATCATGATCCCTTTTTCTGCTTAACTAAATTAAGTTTTTTTCTTGTAACTAAAAATCTTACGTATAATCATTTACTTCAATCTTTCTACTGTACTTCTAAATACTACTTCTTATTCTGGCTTCTCATTTCGGTGTTTGGTTAGAGAGTAGGAGGAGATGGAAAGGTCAGGTAAATAACTAAGACCATTTTTCTATCACACACGGTCCATTCTCTCCAGTTTCCAGTATTTGCTATCACTAACACAGCACATAGTTAACAGCATCTCAAAATGTATTTTATGATCAACCCTACTGAAGAGTTCTACCCTTTTTATTCTCCAGATTACTCAAGCCACATACCATTTCCAATTACTAAACACAAGAAAATGAGATGAGAAAAATCATACATCGACCACTTCTGTGGCACTTTTCAAGATGCTTTATACAATGTCTTCTAATAATTTTATGTACTAGGAATTATGCTGCCCTCTTTTCAATAGAGAATATCAAACAGGGGGAAATGATCACTGAGATTCATGGGTAAACAACAGAGCCAATGTAACGTAGAGTATCTTACCCTAACTTAATGTAATTTAAACTGTATTATCTTTCCCCATCTAAATTTGCAAATATATTTAATCTTATTTTTCCTTACAGGTCACGGGTGAAAATTAAAGATGGTGTGTGTAAGAGATGATACGTGCAAATCTTATAAATCCTTTTCTAATTTCCTCTTAATACAATTATCAGTATATCTTATAGGACTAACTTTAACTTGGGGGTTACTGGTTTGCTCTAAAAGCATCAAGGAATCTGAGATCAAAGTGAATGGGGATCAAGACTGGCTCCAGAGTTTCTCCTTTGAAAACTATTACAAATTTCAAGACAGTGACATCAGAGCATTCAACCAAGTGTGAGGTCCTTCAAAGCATAAAGACCTAGACTTGTGGCTGCACAGCACATACCCTCATGGAGCTGGCCTGGACTTATATATTTAATTCTAAATACTCCAAGTGGGGTTCATGACTATATAAATGGAAAATATATCACAAAGAAATAATTAATACATTTCAAAAATAGGCTGGCTCATTATACCAGCCTCTCTACTTTGTATATGGCTGGAATTTTTTGCTGTAAAATGTTAAAAATAATTTTAAAAGATTGAACCACAAAACATTTAGGTAGATGGAGAAATACCTTAATGTATACATACACAAAACAGAAAAGGATACAATTAAATATGATTAAAATATAAAACATTTAAAAGATCTGATATTCACAAAAATTATGTTTAGAGGAACAGAAAAACACAAAGTGTAGTCAATAGTACTGTAGAAGAAAGCTTACCTCCAATTTCCTGAAATAAATTTTTTAAACTATGGATCAAAAGAATATCCATTCTGTGAGGACAAAAAGATACAAAATGACTGGCATCTAAATATATAGAGATGAAGCTGCTGAAATATAATAAGGAATAAACAATATGGAAATCCAAGCAGAAAAATAAATACTAAAGTAAAATAAAACTGAGAACAAACTCAGGCTGGCCTAGATTTTCCCTTAATCAGATTTTTTTGAAAGAAGATTATTTAAAAGAATATGCAAAGTTCTAGATAAAGGAGAATATGACCCAAAAATTTATTTCAAGTGCAAGGATTGATAACAGATATTTAGACTTTTAATACTCCAAGAAATAATGCCTATTTAAGCTTGTCTTAATAACAACAACAACAAAAAACCCTTTTTTTTTGACAATCAACTTAGCTGTTATCTTCCTTTAGCTGTTATCCTCAGCCAACTAACACAGGAACAGAAAACCAGACACCGCATGTTCTCATTCACGAGTGGGAGCTGAATAATGAGAATGCATGGACACAGGGAGGGAAGTAACATGCACTGGGGCCTGTGGTGGGGGGTGCAGGCTTGAGGAGAGCATCAATAAGAATAACTAATGGATGCTAGGTTTAATATTTAGGTGATGGGTCGATAGGTGCAGCAAACCACCATGGCACACGTTTACTTATGTAACAAACCTGCACATCCCATACATGTACCCTAGACCTTAAAATGAAAAAATATAAAAAAAATTATCAGCACGCAAAAAATAACAATGAATTTAGCCAATCAAGAGCTAAACCAAAGCAAAAACTCAGCAATAGAAAAGTTATGGGAAAAACACTGGTTTTGAGCAGTGACTTTTAACATACAGAGTAAAGGTGAAAAAATTCTAAACATTATAGTTATAAAAAATAGGCAAATAACATCTGTTTTCTAATAAACAATCAGTATTTGTAGTTTAAGTAAGTAAAGGAGAAGTGAGTATAACCTCATATTTCATAGTAGGAGTTAATACCAATGTCTGAAACTACAATTTGTCTCGGAAAATATTCACTTATAATAATAACTTTTACTATCATACTCAAATTGTTCTGATAGAGGTATCTTTTCAAAAGTAATATTTTTGTTAATGAAGAAACATATGTATCTACAACTTAATGATTGCTTCAGCTTTACTTCTATTTTTGTTGTTTCTGACATTCCATATATATATATATATATATATATATATATATTCCTATTACTATATATATATATATATATATATATATATATATATATATATATATATAAGAGAGAGAGATAGGTAGAAGAGCAAGACCCTGTCTCAAACATATATATATATATAATGTTTATTAATATTCCTGAGAATATCTTATAAAATATAATTGTTAGACATATTAATTAAAAACTGTCAAAAATCTGCCATGATTTTCCCTAAAACTCCTATTTTATCACTTTTCTTCTATTTGCAACACCTAGGAAATACATTCCATTAAATATTTTAAAATACACTCAGAGTATATATAGTGTAGCATAGTAAAAACAGCAAAAACTAAATGCTGGGGAAGCTATTTCCACTTTTTAGTTTAATGGATTAACCAAGTGAAACGGTTTGACTGTGTCCTCACCCAAATCTCATCTTGAATTGTAATTCCTAATAATCTGCCCTTGTCATGGGAGGGCCCTGATGGGAAGTGATTAGATCATGGGGGTGGTTTCCCCATGCTATTTTTGTGATAGTGAGTGAGTTCTCACAACATCTGATGGTTTTATGAGCGTTCAGCAAGTGCCTCCTTCGTTCATTCTCTTCATTCATTCTTTTGTGAAGATAGGGTCTGCCTCCCCCTCACCTTCAGCCATGATTATAATTTTCCTGAAGCCTCCCAGCCATATGGAACTGTAAGTCAATGATACCTCTTTATTTTATAAATTACCCAGTCTTGGGCAGTTTTTATAGCAGTGTGAAAATGGACTAAGACGCCAAGTTGCTTAATTGAAATTTAAGTAAGTGTTCACTTAGTGGTAAGTACAATGTGTTGGGGGAAGGCGCCGTTTGTGTTTAAATCCCCCTACAAACCTGCCTTATACTTCTGCTCTTGTAGTCGGCTCACTGGCTCTTCTGATCATCTCCTGATCATCAGGTGTAGAGAATTTGATACTCAGGTCTCTTGGTTATTCTGAATACTTATTACTGTATATCAATATAGCTCCCATTTTTTGTTTCTGCTCTAGCTTGAAACACCTGCACATGATTTTATTTCTATACCCAATGTATAGGCACCAATTCCTGATGCATTTATAGATTTTGTATATTCTGGGCTCACTTTATAATTTATACTGTGGTCACTGTCCTAGTTTGTTTTCTGTTGTTTACAACATAATACCTTAAACTGGAACATTTATAAAGAAAAGGAATTTATTTCTTACAGTGATGGAGGCTGAGAAGTTCAAGGTTGAGCAACCACATCTGGTAAGGACTTTCTTGCTGACAGGCACTCTCTGCAGAGTTCTGAGATGGTGCAGGGCATCACATGGTGAAGGACTTGAGCAGGCTAGCTCAGGTCTGTCTTCTTTTCTTTCTTGGAAATCCAATCTATCAGTCTCACCCTTCTATAACCCATTAATCCATTAATGCAGGAATGAAACAATACATCCATGAGGATAGAGATTACATAACTCAATCACTTCTTAAACTCCCTGCCTCTCAATACTGCCATATTGAAAATAAAGTTTCAATATAAGTTTTAGAGGAGAAAAAATTCAAACCATAGCAGCCATGGTTTTAACATAGCAGTCATGGTTTATGTTCTCAGTTACCCCTGTCAGCTGTATCGGTTATGGTCAGTGGAGAAGTCTCTCAGGAAGAAACGAACTTATAAATATCAATTATTACATTGTAATATTAGAAGAAGAGTTTTCTCTCCTTTATATTCTGTTATACCTTCTTAACTAATGTTGATATTTAATATAAATTCTCTATATTAGTTATATAAAAATGAATTAAACATGTATTAAATCAAAGGAGGCCAGTGGATCATACACAGGAGACACTGCAAAAGTGTTAGTTCCCATAAATATTCAGGAGATAGAAATGAGAACAAGTCAATCTGAGGCCATTTTGCTGATGAGACACCACCTTGACTCCCCCATGGAGACAAAGGTGTGCTAGGTTATGTGAAATACTTTTTCAGTGTTTCTCAGAGCACTGAACTGAGAGACAGGAAAGAATCCCAATCCAAGGGCTCTACCAGGAATGAATTATTCATTATAAACACTGATTAATTTATAGTTATTATAAATCATAGGTACTTGTCCTCATAGTGCGAGTTGATTGGTGTAATAATCTGCAAGATGAAGTTCTTCTAAATCATATGGTTAATAATTGTCCTTGATTAACGGAAGATTAATTTTGATCAGGTAAAGAAAGTAAATATGTTTAGAAGCAAACTCACAAAACAGTAATCGGACTTCAGTTTTAAAGAGACACAGAAAGTGTTTTGAGCATGGAGACTAAATTCAACGGGGTATGTTCATACAGACATGGCTACTGAATATAAATGAGATTGTCTGTGTTATTGAAAGTGGCAACAAAAGCATGCATTATGTTTTTATAAATTATTGTAATGGGCAGATTATTCTACAAAACATAATAATTGCTCCTATTACTCCAACCTACATTTCATGAAACACTAGATTTTCATGCAACATTGGATGAAAGAATTTATACGCAAAAGTCAGTGTGTTATAACTAGCTAACCAACATGATCAGGAAAGGGAAGCAGAAACCTACTGTGGCTATGGATGGTTCTTCACAGCTAAATATTGAAAACAGAAAATCTATCATGTGAGTGGTGGCCTGAAGTGGATTCTTCATGTGTTAGTTTACTAGGGCTTCTATTAAAAAAACAGTACATGCAATGAGTCTAAATGGTAGAAATTCATTTTATCACCATTTTGGAGAATGAAAGCCTGATGAGAGGTGTGGGCAGGGACTGTTTCCTCAGAGCCCTCTCTCCTTGGCTTGTAGATTGCCATCTTCTCCCTGAGTCTTCATGTGGTCTTTCTTCTGAATGTACCTGTGTTCCTATTTTAAAATAAGAATTTTTTAAATTATGAATTTTAATGTCAGATTTTATGTATAAAATATTTTATACTAATTTTTTAATATTTTAATTAAAATATTCTCTATTTAAAATATATTTTATAAAATATATTTTAAAATATTTTATATTAAAAATTTTAATATTTTATATTAAAAATTAAAAAATTATGTTTATAATATAAAGATGCCAGTCACATTAGATTAGGTCCTCTTATAATGACCTCTTTTAAACTTAACTACTTCTTTAAAGGTCCTGTGTACAAGTATGGTCACATTTTGAGGTAGAGGAGGTTAGAAATTCAACATATGAATTTTGAGAGAACACAATTTAGGGCATAATGCTCTCTTTACAAAAAAAAATTTATATTTTTAACACTATCCCATTCAATTTGAATTTGAAAAGCATCTGAGTTTACTTGTATAAAAAAGAAGTATGCTAGTCTTTGAGGATGGAAACGTGATAAAAACAATTGAATTCTGCCTTCAGTGAGATTACTCTGGAGGAATAAAAAATAAATCTCCTATTTCTCCACATCCTCTCCAGCATCTGCTGTCTCCAGATTTTTTAATGATCGCCATTCTAACTGGTGTGAGATGGTATCTCAATGTGGTTTTGATTTGCATCTCTCTAATGACCAATGACGATGAGCACTTTTTCATATGTTTGCTGGCCTCATGTATGTCTGCTTTCGTAAAGTTTCTGTTCATATCCTTTGCCCATTTTTGAATGGGCTTGTTTGTTTTTTTTCCTGTAAATCTGTTTGAGTTATTTGTAAATTCTGGATATCAGCCCTTTGTCAGATGCGTAAACTGCAAAGATTTTTTCCCATTCTGATGGTTGCCGATTCACTCTAGTGACTGTTTGTTTTGCCGTGCAGAAGCTGTGGAGTTTGATTAGGTCCCATTTGTCTATTTTGGCTTTTGTTGCCAATGCTTTTGGTGTTTTGTTCATGAAGTCCTTGCCTACTCCTATACACTGTTGGTGGGAGTGTAAATTAGTTCAACCATTGTGGAAGACAGTGTGGCGATTCCTCAGGGACCTAGAAATAGAAATTCCATTTGACCCAGCAATCCCATTACTGGGTATCTATCCAAAGGACTATAAATCGTTCTACTATAAGGACACATGCACACAAATGTTCATTGCAGCACTGTTTACAATAGCAAAGACCTGGAACCAACCCAAATGCCCAACGATGATAGACTGGACTGGGAAAATGTGGCACATATACACCATGGAATATTACGCAGCAATCAAAAATGATGAGTTTGTGTCCTTTGTAGGCACATGGATGAATCTGGAGAACATCATTCTCAGCAAACTGACACAAGAACAGAAAAAGAAATACCGCATATACTCACTTATAGGTGGGTGAGAAAAATGAGAACACGTGGACACAGAGAGGCGGTCTACTATACACTGGGGACTGTTGAAGGGAATGGGGGAGGGACAGCAGGGGGGGGCTGGGGGGGATAGCCTGGGGATGAATACCAAGTGTGGGTGAAGGGGAGGAAAGCAGCAAAGCACACTGCCATGTGTGTACCTATGCAACTATCTTGCTTGTTCTGCACATGTACCCCCAAACCTATAATGCAATAAAAATTAAAAAATAAATAAATAAATAAATAAATAAATAAAATAAAATAAAATAAAAAATATATATATTTAAAAAAAAAAGATATCTTACTATATGTAAAAATATGTGCAAATACCAAACAGGTAATATTCTATATTCTGGCACATTAAATCTGTTAAAGCTAAAAAAAATTAAAAAAATAAAAAAAATAAAAATAAATAAATCTCCTAATTACAAAGTCACATTAACTTTAAAATAGAAGTTCATAAAAGGTAGAGACACTTTGAGAAGGGGTTTAATTTGAGAATAAGGTTTTATGGAAGGCATCACATGTAAGTAACATTTACTAGGTTTCTAAGAATGTTTAGTATTTTTCTGGGTTCCTACAGAAGGAGAAACTTTCAAGACCACGTAAGCAGACTTTGCAAAACAAGAAATGTGTAACAAGATAAAATTCCAACCAATTACAGTATGCTTGGCATAACTGCATTACACAACGAGGACGTGGAAATAAGTGAGGCATAGGAGCTCAGGTATCTTCCATGGAAGAATCTCATAATAATCATGCAGAGGGAAACAAAGCCAGTGAAAACAACAAACGGGCATTTGTACTATTATTTCATTTTTTACAATTTTAGAAAATGCAAATTGACCGAGAGAAAAATGAGAAAATTTGGGAGGGAGCATCACACACACCTATTCATATTATTGATTGTGATGAGGGTTTCAAAGATGAGTACCTATGTCAAAACTAATCAAATTTTTCACTTTAAATGAATGCAGTCTTTCAACTGTGTTTTTCAATTCTATATGCTTAATTATATTATTTATTATATACATAATATATTACATATATTTTATATTTAATATATGTACAGATATGTAGATATGTTTAAATCTTTGACTATAACGGTTATGTTTGCAACAATAATGTGCCTCACAGACATCCAGCCACAGAGAACTTAATGGACCAGATGTCCCAGCTGCCCGTTTGCCCTAAAATCCATCACTACATTTGTGCCAAGGCTATTATTCCCACTGGCTGCTCCTTGTCAGTGGCTGGGTGAAGCAAGGTTAAGGGAGGCTTATTCTTGAAGGACAAAGACCTTCTCTGACCTCTAAATTTTGCTAACAACTTCCTGATAGTGTTGCTAGACCTTTCTCAGACTATGCAGCAATCTAACATTCTTTCACCAGACTTTTTTCCTTGTGTCTCTCACTCACTCAGGTTCAGATTTGCATTGTGATCTGATGTCTCTCGCAGCCTTTCCTTGTTTGCGCCATTCTTTCTTTCACAGCTGTTTTCTCTAATTAAATTCTTTCATGTTTATTCCTATCATAGAGTCTTCTTACAGTATCCAAACTAGCCCAAGTAGTACCAAGAGGACAAATGGTAAGGCGGGAATTCTGGAGTGACTCACCTGCCCCGTGGCAAGTGAAGAAGACTGTCTTGGTTGGTTTATGGGGCATATAGTCTCTAGTGCAAGGGAGTGGCTCAGTTGCAAAAGATTTCACCAGTAGTAACCTGGAAAATATATACATGTAGAGAAGGATTCTTTGACTGGAGCAATAACAAAGGCATCTAAAAATAGGAGGAAACAATTTCTACAAGGATCATAGGTTTTTTTTTTTTTTTAATTTTTATTGCATTATAGGTTTGGGGGTACATGTGCAGAACGAGCAAGATAGTTGCATAGGTACACACATGGCAGTGTGCTTTGCTGCTTTCCTCCCCTTCACCCACACTTGGTATTCATCCCCAGGCTATCCCCCCCAGCCCCCCCTGCTGTCCCTCCCCCATTCCCCCAACAGTCCCCAGTGTATAGTAGACCGCCTCTCTGTGTCCATGTGTTCTCATTTTTCTCACCCACCTATGAGTGAGTATATGCGGTATTTCTTTTTCTGTTCTTGTGTCAGCTTGCTGAGAATGATGTTCTCCAGATTCATCCATGTGCCTACAAAGGACACGAACTCATCATTTTTGATTGCCGCGTAATATTCCATGGTGTATATGTGCCACATTTTCCCAGTCCAGTCTATCATCGTTGGGCATTTGGGTTGGTTCCAGGTCTTTGCTATTGTAAACAGTGCTGCAATGAACATTCGTGTGCATGTGTCCTTATAGTAGAACGATTTATACTCCTTTGGATATATACCCAGTAATGGGATTGCTGGGTCAAATGGAATTTCTATTTCTAGGTCCCTGAGGAATCGCCACACTGTCCTCCACAATGGTTGGACTAATTTACACTCCCACCAACAGTGTAAGAGTGTTCCTATTTCTCCACATCCTCTCCAGCATCTGCTGTCTCCAGATTTTTTAATGATCGCCATTCTAACTGGTGTGAGATGGTATCTCAATGTGGTTTTGATTTGCATCTCTCTAATGACCAATGACGATGAGCACTTTTTCATATGTTTGCTGGCCTCATGTATGTCTGCTTTCGTAAAGTTTCTGTTCATATCCTTTGCCCATTTTTGAATGGGCTTGTTTGTTTTTTTCCTGTAAATCTGTTTGAGTTCTTTGTAAATTCTGGATATCAGCCCTTTGTCAGATGCGTAAACTGCAAAGATTTTTTCCCATTCTGATGGTTGCTGATTCACTCTAGTGACTGTTTGTTTTGCCGTGCAGAAGCTGTGGAGTTTGATTAGGTCCCATTTGTCTATTTTGGCTTTTGTTGCCAATGATCATAGGTTTAAGTGCTTACCCTTTTTATATTGTAGGAGAACATACAGAAGGATAATAACAGAACTCTTAAGCAGTTAATGTCTGCTTCAGAGTCAAAGAAGTCCTAATAGGTTACAAAGTGTCCTTATTTGTATAACAAAAGGGTATATGGTGGTTAGTGGCAAGTGGAAGACTCTAAAGTAATAGAAGTCCAGAGATAGTTGAACACTCAATCATGGCAGTCCAATAAGTGAGTGTGTGTGTCCTAATAAGGAAAACGTGGATACCAAAATATATTAGGAAGACATGGTTGGGTGGGGTGGCTCATACTGGTAATCCCAGCACTTTGGGAGGCCAAGGAAGGTAGATCATGAGGTCAGAAGTTCAAGACCAGTCTGGCCAACATGGTGAAAACCTGTCTCTATTAAAAAATATAAATAAATAAATAAAAATAAGAGAATATCTATTCTTCTCTGAAAAGAGCTGGATCTTCCACTGTGCTCGAAGCTGCTACATAAATCTTCCTCCGGCAAGGCAATATGAAACCCTTCAGAGGCTGACCGCACCTACTTCCAGATTGTCAACTTGATACCTAAGATTCAATCTCAGCATAACCAAGCTAGCCATGTGTTGGGCTTCATAAAGGAGAAAAGAGACTCTGGAATTAAATAATTGCCATAATTATATGGCTGAAACTAAGTCACTGGGAGATTAACCTTGGGATTTATTGTTTTTTTTTTTGAGGCTGCCTGATAAAGGATAACTGGAGTGTAACACTAGATAAGCAAGAATATATTGACTTGAGAGTGCTTTGCTGGTATATATAATTTAACATCTTAGTAAGAATTTCAGAGAATATGAGAAACTTGCTGCTGAGTGTAATTATTAGAAGTGTAATTAAAAAATGTCTAAATCTCTCCCAAGAGGAAGTGCCTCAGTTGCCATGGCAGATGGTAGAGAAAGAAGTGAAGAGGCTGAAAGAGATGGGCATGCTAAATTGGGCATATTATGTAAGTTCCAACGTGCCCCAGAAGATTAGTTTCCATAGAAAGTCTCAGAGGTTATGTAGTTCACAAAGACTATTGGAAGTGAGGGTGGGGGGCAACAGTATCACTTAATTATTTAATGTCTACCCTGAAGACCACGTATGACAGAAACTGAGGTTGTAACAGAGCCAGGTTTATCTATATCTATTAGGAAGAAGTGGATCCCTTCATGCTTGTTAATAATAAAGGCCCATGGTGGCCCTTACTGCTGGCATCCAAGAGACTGGAAATTCCTGATGACTGCCAGAGTTAGAAATGGGGCCATGGAAATTTGACCAATACCACTGTCCCTAGAGGCAAGATAGTTGGACAGGTAACACATGTGCTCCTTATCATCTATAACAACAATGATGAAAAGATTAGAGAATCAAGAATCTGAAGGTAATTGCTTAACTAAAAAGCCATGACTGTTCAGATCATAGACCTGAGATGATATTGAGATCCTGAACTCACTGATCAAAGGCAGGAATGGGTCTCTGGAAAACAGGGCTCTGTAACACCAGTGAGAGAATATATTGTGACAATTCCTAATTTATTTTTTATGTCCTATAACCATTTACTTGGCTGGTGGTAAACTGAGACAAAGGGAATACACAGGCATTTCAAGGACTCTTAGACACAAATTACAAATGGATATTAATACCCCAGGACTCATGCTATTATCACAGCCGTGTGCTGCACTGGGGTTCCCTGGGACTAGTCCTGGCAAAAGTCAACCTCACAATGGGTCTGAGTATCCACTCAGTGGTCCTCTTCCCAGTTCTCATCTACATGTTTCAAAATGACATGCTTCGTAACTGGAGTAATTGGATCTCTGATCTGTGCAGGAGAGGCAATCATGATGAGGAAGATTAAAAAGAAGCCTATAAAACTTCCTCTGCTTTCCACCACAAAACAAAGATAGTAAATCCAAAGCAGTATCATATTCTTGTTGGGGAAGGCAGTGGAGGAGGTGTGTCAATATTAAAGAAATAAAGGATATAGATGTTGTTGTCTATAATTTATCTCCATTTAATATGTCAGTTTAGCCAGTCTAAGCCAAATGATGTCTGAAGAATGACTAGAGCCTATGGAGGACCTAACGAGGAAGGAGTTCTGACTACACAGGCTATGCAACACATCGTATCATTTCTTAATGAATATTTCTGATATGCAGACATTGAGTCAGTAAACGTGTTCTTTTCCATTTCAAATATAAGAGGACCAGAAGCAGTTTGTATTTAACATGGAAAGGACAACAGTATTTATTTACAGTTTTGACTTAGAACTATGTTAAGTCTTCTACCTTCTGTCATAATCTAATCCAAGCGGATCTGGACAACCTGAACATTTCACAGAACATAACACAGATTCATTACATCAACATCATGAGCTTTTTACACAGGACAAACAAGAGGGGGTTAGTATGTTAAAAGTCTTGCTGAAATACATGCCCCCCCTTAAGATAAGAGAGACACTCTACAAAGACTCAGGTAGCCACTTTGGTGAAGTTTGTAGGAGTCGAAAAACGATGCTAGGATACCTCATGCAAAGTGAACTAAAAATTATTGCAACTTATATCCCCTACCACAAGGAAAGAAACACAGCACCTCTTGCCCATTGGGTTACAGTTATCATATTTCCCAGATAGGGTCACTACTTTGGCTCATATACTAAAATTATTTGGAGAGCTGCCAATTTTGCGTGTCTTCTAGTAGGAATGGATTTTTTTTTACAGAAGTTCTAAGTCACTGTGTTTCCATTTCTGCTGTCTGGACTCTATACAATCCAGCACACCACATCACAGTGGAGGTGTGGTAAAAGAGTGAATGATAGGGTTGATGAGAAGATTGGGAAAGAATCAGAGTGCATTTCTTTGAAATTCTGGAGTAGGTTTATGTCATATGCAACAATTACACAACTTTCGAGAAACAGCTTTTGGCATGTTACTGAGGCTAAATATTTGACCATAGGATACCAAGTAACTATGCCTGGAACTTCCCACTGTGAACTGGATTCTGTCAGGCCTATCAACTCCTAAAGTCATAAGAACCCAGTAGCAGTCCATAGTAAGATGGAAGTGTTACATTCAGCCTCAAGCGTGAGCAAGACCAGAAAGCACGAGTGAGCTGCATTAGCAGGTTTCTCAGACCTCCACGTCACTTATCACCATTGCGTGTCTACTACTTCCTGGGCATACGCTAGATAGGAAGGCCTATATGACCACCTGAAAGATGAGGAACAGCCTAGGGTTTATAGGCAAGTTAGCTCAGAACATGGGTACAACCTGAAGAGGGACAACAACTGCACTACAGCTACATTTGAGGGCAGACTTGAAAGAGGATGGAAAAGAATAATATTTCTAATGAGTCAAACTATAAGTTGTGTACCTGTTCATCCTTGTGTGTGGCAGAAGAATGGCCCGTGTTGAGTTTATATACAGACTAGGAAGTTAAAGATAAGGGCAACTAGGTTAGATTCTGCTAATATACCTATGGCAGAGGATAAAGTTTGTTGTGTCACTTATTAACTCCCACAAGAAAACATCCACTATGACCCAGTCACTGAACAGCCAAGTAGACAAAATGACTCAGCCAATATATGGAAGCTGATCTTCACCATCAGTAACTGCAGAAATGGTACAACAGGCACGTGAATGTAATGTAACGGTGTCAGAAAGGGAGGCTGCTTATGAGACTGACAGCACAGACTTACCAAGGCTGATTAGCTACTATTACTGAATAACCAACTTCCCAGCAAGAGACCAACACTGAGCCCTTGACATGACATTATTCCTCAAAAATCTCAACTGCTTTAAGTAGATACTCATTGAGTATGGTCAATATTTTAAACTGTATATTATTATCGAGTTTTTAGTAAGATTGCATTTTTGTGACAATTATTGAGGTTAAGCATTGTTTCTGAAATGTATTAGCCATTTGAATATTTTATTTGAAGGGCATATTGTCACTGGACCATTTTAAATTAACAATTGGCCTTGCTGCTTTCCTCCCCTTCACACACACTTGGCATTCATCCCCAGGCTATCCCCCCCAGCCCCCCCTGCTGTCCCTCCCCCATTCCCCCCAACAGTCCCCAGTGTATAGTAGACCACCTCTCTGTGTCCATGTGTTCTCATTTTTCTCACCCACCTATGAGTGAGTATATGTGGTATTTCTTTTTCTGTTCTTGTGTCAGTTTGCTGAGAATGATGTTCTCCAGATTCATCCATGTCCTTACAAAGGACACAAACTCATCATTTTTGATTGCTGCATAATATTCCATGGTGTATATGTGCCACATTTTCCCAGTCCAGTCTATCATCGATGGGCATTTGGGTTGGTTCCAGGTCTTTGCTATTGTAAACAATGCTGCAATGAACATTCGTGTGCATGTGTCCTTATAGTAGAACGATTTATAGTCCTTTGGATATATACCCAGTAATGGGATTGCTGGGTCAAATGGAATTTCTATTTCTAGGTCCCTGAGGAATCGCCACACTGTCTTCCACAATGGTTGAACTAATTTACACTCCCACCAACAGTGTAAGAGTGTTCCTCTTTCTCCACATCCTCTCCAGCATCTGCTGTCTCCAGATTTTTTAATGATCGCCATTCTAACTGCCATGTGTGTACCTATGCAACTATCTTGCATGTTCTGCACATGTACCCCCAAACCTATAATGCAATAAAAATTAATTAATTAATTAATTAATTAATTAATTAAAAAAAATTGGCCTTTGAATAATGCAGGGTTATGTGCACCAAACCCCATGCAGTTGAAAATCTGTGTGTAACTTTTAACTCCCTAAAAACTTAACTATTAATAGCTTACCAATAACATTAACGGTTGATAAACTCCATTTTGTATGCCATATGTATTATATACGTATTCTTATAATAGAGCATGCCAAAGAAAAGAAAACATTATTAAGAAAATCATAAAAGGAAAAAAATATATCTACTATGTATTAAGTGGAAATGAATCATCATAAATGTCTTCATCCTCATCATCTTCAAGTTGAGCAGGCTAAGAAAGTGGGACGAGCAGGAAGAGGAGGTGGTCTTGCTTTCTCAGGAGTGGCAGAGGTGGAAGAGGTGGAGGAGGTGGGAGGGGGCCAGGAGAGGCAGGCACACTCAGTGTAACTGTCGCAAAAGTCTGTGTGTAAGTGACCCACACAGTTCAAACCCGTGTTGTTCAACAGCCAAGTACTTTTCTATGTTGTGGAAAAACTCTCGGTTATTATGTTTTTAAAATATTTTATTTTATCCTTTTCTTCTCTCTCTCTTTCCGTATTCTCCCTCCATGGTGCTTTTGCTGACCAAAGTTCTTAAAACTAGCATAGTCTAATTTGTCAACACTGTACTCTTTAAAATTACTTACTTATAAATAATGTTTTCCTTTCTTTTACAAGACTTACTTTAGACAAATATTTAAATTTGTTGTCTACCTACAATTGATTTTTATGTACAGCATGACTTTTGGAACAAGATTCATTTTTTCATTATTGATTTTATGTTGACTAGAATTTTCTGATGTATGAGATTTCAGCATGTTTCTGTCCAGAGAGAAAAGCTAGAGGACAGCATCAAAAACTGTATAATGATACTTTTCTAAAAGAAAAAAGGTTTTTAAAATATAGATGCAAACATTAGCACTAAGGAGGAAAAAACATAACATTTAAGATCTCACTCAGCTCATAAAACAGAAACAGAACCTGTTAAACCAGGTGGAATACAACATGGGGATGGAGGCAGCAGACCACATTGCCATGTATGTACCTATGCAACAATCCTGCATGTTCTTCACATGTACCCCGAAGCCTAAAATGAAATTTTATATATATATATATATATATATATATATATAAATATATATATATATATAAATATAAATATATATATATATATATTTATATATATATATATATATATATAACATGCTTTCACGTAGTAACTCTACTATCTCTATCCAAATATTATAAAGTTAATTTAACAAAAAAAAATGTGCTTAGAATATTCCCCACAAAATTCAATACTGTGGTCTCATAGATGAAACCACAAATGACAACAAATGAAACCACAAATAAACAAGTTGTTAGAACAACTACTATAAAATATAAAGTTAGACAGAAATTAAAGGATTCCTGAGACAAATTTTTATGTGAAATAACGTCAGTCAAACTAATTTGACAATGTCTTTGTTTTATGTGTTGAAAAACTTTAAAATTTTTAATATGAAACGTTAAAATGCAGATAAAATAATATTGTAGGTGCTCATGTACTATGATCTAGGTATTAAAGGCTCTTTTTTAAATACTTTAATGAAAATATCATTTTAACTATTTTTTTTTATTTTTGTCAGGTTGCTAATTTACAAATAGTCATTTACTTGTCATTGCAATAGAACACATTACAGTAGGTTGCCTTTAGACATATGAACAATAACCTTAATAAAATGACATTATCATTCTCCAATAAATGAAAGGTTTAAGTCTATAGGTTTATAGACTTAAACCTATAAACATGGTAATTGCGGATTGATACTGAATGGACAGTGGACTATGTGATAAATGGTGGGGTCAACAAGAGTTTAATATTAACATCATATCCACTTTCAAAGGCATAAATTGAGGTTATTTAGAGAGTTTAATCTGCACAGTTTAGTATATTCTAAGAAATTCAGAGGTTTTTGTTATGGTGTTTCTGTACATGGATTTCACGAATTATTCTTTCATTTGGAATGACCTCTTCATTCAGAAACTCCTCATTATCTCACTCCATGCTTTCCTTTACCTAAATAAAGCAGTAGTCTGAAGGAAGTGGGGAGGAGGGGTAATATTTCACTCTCCCAACAGAGCCATTCATTATATAAACACACAACTATCGGACAGAACAATTATTTACCAGGTGAATAATTAAATTGGAATTTCAAAAATATTGATTTGTGAGAAGAGAGATTTAAAGAGAAGAGAAAAATAACAAGAAAGAAGGCAAGTAGTATTCATTAATAATAAAGATCAAGTCAATACCTGGGTAAAACAACAAAGTAATATCCTAAAACAATAATTTTACCCTCTCTGCTTCATTATATATATGAAGCTAGTGATGGTGGCTTTGTTCATAGGCTGTAGGCTTTAGCAGTTTTATTCCCAGTGTCTTTTTCTTCTGCCTTTCTCAATCATTATGTATTTCACACAAATGTATATGTATTAAAATAAACTATATAATGGCTAAATTATTCTAACCTTGCTTCAAAGGATTTCCAGAGTAATATACTTGTTTTAGAGATGGGATTAATAAGTTCTCTATATTAAATAATGTTCCTAAGAGACCTCAGATTTTGCTGCCATTTTAAATATGTATATATATATTTAAATATATATATATGTATATATATATATAACATTATATTTTATTGTATTTTGAATAAAATTAGCATGGAAACTAAGTCTCTAAGATATGTTTCAGAATTCAGAAATTTTCAGAGTCTAGAAAGAGGACATGATGCATGCACAGTATATACTATACACTTTGTAACATGTCTAGTGTGTTATGGGCTGCAGCTTGTAATAAAAATTCCTAATATTTTTATAAGAAAATGTTAAAATATTCCAACCAAGTGAAATAAATACAGACAACAAATAAACCTGTATTTCTTTTTATTATTATTATTATACTTTAAGTTCTGGGATACATGTGCAGAACGTGCAGGTTTGTCACATAGGTATACACATGCCATGGTGGTTTGCTGCACCCATCAACCTGTCATCTACATTAGGTATTTCTCCTAAAGCTATCCCTCCTCTAGCTCCCCACCCCCTGCTATTCCTCCCCTGGACCCCACTCCTTGACAGGCCCCAGTGTGTGATGTTCCCCTCCCTGTAACCATGTGTTCTCATTGTTTGACATGCATTTATGAGTGAGAACATGTGGTGTTTGGTTTTCTGTTCTTGTGTCAGTTTGCTGAGAATGATGGTTTCCAGTTTCATCCATATCCTTGCAAAGGACATGAACTCATCCTTTTTATGGCTGCAGAGTACTCCATGGTGTATATGTGCCACGTTTTCTTTATTCAGTCTATCATTGAGGGACATTTGGATTGGTTGCAAGTCATCAGGTCAGAATTTGAAACTAAATGAGATCAAGTCAGATGTATTTTGCTTCCAAATGAGAAACAAAACATAAATATATTTAAAGCTATTTGGACTTACTTTCTAAAATAGAATGCCTTGTACCAAAACAAATAAGCTTCTCTTTGTGTAAATCTGAGTCTATCTTCTATTGGGGTGATAATGAAGTCTCCTCTGCTTTAATCTTTACACAGAAAAGGTAGCCTGAAGCCACCTGATCCTAAATATTCAATTATTTTTACATATTTCTAAATATAAATTCTCCTATTTATTGTGTAATCATGTTCACTAGACTCCTTTGAACTTGTTTCTTGGTCTATTTTAGTGATCTGAAAAGTTTAATTATCCTCCATGAAATGTTATTCACTCAACTAAATCTCCAGAATAAAGTAACAATACAGGTAGTACACTATCTTTAAATTTCATTAATAGTGATGAAAAATAAGCTTATCTTTCATAAAGTTATTATTCACTAAGATATTCAATTACTTTTGAATCAATGCTTATTGAATTCCCTATAGAAAAAAAGGAAATTTGAAAAGAAAACATTTATTTGATAACAAGAACAGTAAATTTGAATATGCTGCACATGTGTATACATGTATACATGCTTGTGTTTGTATGTGTACTTGGGATTGTGTGGAACTATTCTGACACTTTCAAACACATGTTTATATAGTTGTCATTACCAACTCAGTGACATGTTCCTTGGTCTCGTTTACAGGTTGGTTGTCTCGAGGAAGCAAACTTCGAGAGGAACTTTACATACAGGATTGTGATTATGAATCACTTTCTTGAAATTAGTACCTAGAGTGAGATTTGAATGAGAAAGTTGTTTTTGGCCAAGGGCTAGTCCTAAGAGAAAAACTCACTGGAGAGCTGTCAGCTGGGGGAATAAATCCTTTCATCCTGTAATTCAGCATTTATTCCTTTAATATAATAAACTTATTTTGGAGTGATGTTAAGTTGAAAGAGGAAGACTAATAGAATGCATTGCCACCCTGTAAAAAGAAAAAGAAAAGAAAAAGAAAAAGCTATTTTATACTCTACACTCTCACATAACCATTGCGATACAAAATGTGTGGACGTTTTTTATACCAAGCAATTCAATTATCTGCACATCCCATCTGATTGGCCTACGGTTTAATTCAATTCTGATGCTGCCTACATGGTTTTAGCGTCAGATACAATTTACCAGCTCAATCTCACAAAACTGTCCTCATTTCAGATGCCAATCACAAGTCCAGGTATCTCTTCTGACTTTTGATCCACTGGCTGTACATCAAGGGTTTCCACAACTCCCCCCAGGGTTTAATAATTTGCTAGGACAGAAATGAGAAAAACAGTAACTTATTAGATTACTGGTTATTGATAAAAGAATGTTTTATAAAAAGTATAGGAAGCCATTGTTTTGGACTAAGCTTCTATACTTGGCCTCCATAGACCAGACTAAAAACCAAAATGGAGTCACCCATGCTAACATCCCATATCACCAAATTGAAGCTAAGTTGTTATCTAACCTTTTGAGTAATCAGGAAACATAACAACCAATTTCCTAAACGGGCCAGATTCAATCTTCTATTGAGGTAATAATGAAGTCCCCTCTGCTTTAATCTTTACACAGAAAAGGTAGCCTGAAGCCACCTGATCCTAACTAATCAATTGTTTTTCTAGTGTTCTGTCTCCCTGCCCCTGCCTTACAAGGAAAGTGCTTTGAAATTACCAATCTGCTTTTTGTTTTTTGGTTCTTCTCTTTTCAGTGCCTTCTGTCTACAAAACCAATCCTCTCTGCTCAACTCGTTGGAATACTTATTCTGTATCATGAAATAAAGTGTTGCCAGATTCTGGAATTACAGTAGAGGCAATTGAGATATTTAAACTTGTGAGCTGAGAAAATCAACTGGATGCCCCTGTATAAACTTAGATGGACCCAAATGTTAAGGAAACAAAGCTTTCCACTGAGAGTCCAGGCCTGGCTGACAAGGAAAATTTCTGAATTTCTGTGGCTAAACACCTTAATAATTAGGAGCTCTCTGGAAAGAGCGCTGACCTTACAAATTCTTTTCTGATAAGCTACTGCAGAACTTATCAGCTGGACAGTTTCAGCCAGCTTATAGAGCCTGCGCATAGATAATCTTTTTGTCCTATAGTTTACTTTTTGGAAACCACCTTTGTAAACAGTATAGTGGTAAGGGAAATCTGACGTAACTGACTCCATCTTGCTTCTACCACACTAAATTTCTTTTGCTCCTTCCTGTGTGGAGGCCATAATAGTCCCTTACTTAAGCCAATCCCCTCCTTTTCTAAAATAAATAAAACTGTATTTATAAAGACTAACGAAAGGTCACAGGTTTAGAATTATGGTAAGAGCTTGAACTTTGCTGAGCAAATACCTTCCGTGGCTGAGCTTGCTTTTCTATAAGCTGCTTACTGCTCCAGAGTCACGTAACCAAGGGGGCACAAGTTATCAATTCCCCAACTACTGCTAAAGATAATATCACTATTGCAAAACCTAAAGAACTGGTCTTTGATACATATTTCAGATATAGCATTTCAGCAGACCAAGAGACATCACCTGGTCCTGAGATCCTCTCCCAGGAATTGACTCAGTTGCAGAAAGACAGTTAAGACATCCATGTGATTTCATACCCAATCAATCGTTTCAGTTCCCTAGACCCTTGTCGACCAAAGTTCCCTTAGAAGATCCTAGCCTCAAAATTTTCAGGGATGCCGATTTGAGAAATACCTCCTGTTCTTTTCCCTGGCTGCTCCTGTGATTACTAACCTCATTCTTTCCTGCAATCCCTGCTGTTCCCAGTGCATTGGTTTTTCTGGGCACTGGGTAAGAAAAACCCATTGAGTTGTGATAGTTTGATGTAAAGAGCCAAATTTCACCTCATTTTAATGAGAAAATCCTACTCCAAAGTGAACCTAAGTTGCATGTTATATATTGTGCTGTTTAACCAGTCTGCATGCACTTGATTCCCCTCATACATGTGTATAGCTTCTTCCTCAAATTTGCTAAATGTGCATGATACAGATCCTTTGAGGCATAAAATCCAACCTGTCCTTCCCCTCTTTGAAGAGAGAGAAACTTGAGTCCATACTGGAGACTTTCTCTTACCAGCTTGCCAATCAGTATTACCACCCTAACTCTTTTCTAATATTTAGCCATCCTAGTGGTCTTTCAGATGACAAACTAAATTTATTGCAATTTTGTCTTTTGATGAAGTTAAAACTCAGGAACAGCCAGATGGAAGAGATGCATAGGGCAAGGTATAAGGGAGGAGTGCACCTCATTCTCAACATCTCTAGGTATTCATCAACCCGGAAGCTCTGCAAACTCTTTTGCAAACTCTTTTGCTTAAGGATTTTATGGAGGCTTCATCACAAAGACATGATTTACTAAGTCATTGGCTATTGGTAATTAAACTCAACCACTGTCCCCTCTCCCTTTCTTGGAAATGTGTCTGAAGTGGTGCTGAAAGTTTCAACCCTCTAATGATATGTTTGATTTCTCTGACAATCAGCTTTTCCAACCTTGGAGAGTTTTGAAAATTACTTTATTAACATAAACTCAGGTGTGATTGAAAGGGGCTTGTTATGAATAACAAAAGATGCTCCTTTCTCCTTTATAGCTCCAGAACTATTTCAGAAAGCTGGGAACAAGAATGAAATATTTAACAAAAGATGCTCCAGTTGATCTTTAGACATGGGAATTTACCCTGGTTTTAGGAGCTCTGGCAGGGAACCTAGGACCAAAAACAAAAATAGATATCTCTTTATATCACAGTATTGCATCTTGCTTCTGTAGCAGATTTTCGGAGGTTTTAACTGGTATTTACATATTTATTTTATTTTATATTTATTTTTGAGACAGAGTCTTGCTCTGTTGCCTTGGTTGGAGTACAGTGGCACAATCTTGGCTCACTGCAATTCTGCCTCCCAGGTTCAAACAATTCAGCTGGGATTACAGGTGCACACCAGCATGCCCAGCCAGCTTTTATATTTTTAGTTGAGACAGAGTTTCACCATGTTGGTCAGGCTGGTCTTGAATTCCTGACCTCATGATCTGCCTGCCTCAGGCTCCTAAAGCTCTGGGATTATAGGCAGGAGTCACCTTGCCTGGCCTTTAACTGGTATTTATATCCCCCTCCTTCATCACACATGTCTTCTTCCCCTTACCCCTGGATAATACCTGTTAAGACCTGAGGTAACACCCCTGGATGACACCTGGCTTACCTGATTGGGTGACATAATACTAACCCCTAAGAAGTCTGAGTCCCTGTATGCCATGCTTTTCTCAAGCTGTGGCTATTGGACTTGTCCATTTATGGTCAAGATGGGACAAATAAGTATCAGGGGACACCTCGAAAGATCTGTTGGTTATGAAAGTCCTTTTTCCCTGCTTTTCTTGTCTGAAGAATTCTACTTATTCTCGATGATCAGAGATAATTATTCCCACTCAGATTTTTGACTCTTTTTCTAGTCTGTTAGTGTTTTGGCATCAAGAGTCTAAAAATCACTAGACAGTAGCTTACCTAATGGTTTAATAAAACTCTTGCTCTGCCCCCTGTTAGAAGTATCTTTGATCTAGGAAATAGTACCTCTAAGCCCATAGATGTTGGCATTACAGCTATGAGAAAGAAAAATAAGAGGGTCACGGTGATTAATGGTAGGAGGTCCACTCCTGCTTTCACCCTTGTACCTATTGGTGACAAAGCCATTCTTTACTATAGTATGCCTCCAGCTTTTAGACCATATGGTGGATTATGGAGCCAGTAGGTCACATATCATGTGCCCATTGCCATGCCTTCTTTCCTGAAGAGTAGGTCTCATAGTTAAATGTGATGTTATGTAGAATCTCATGCTAGAGATTCAAACTTTTAAGCCCTTGGATAATGCAACAGTCATGGGTCTGGTCGTAGAAAAGGCAAACTTGTGCCCAGAATAGATGTAGACTCTAGTCAATATGAATTCCTGCCCTCTCCAGAGTGGCTGGCTAAAGAAGAGTCAACTAACCGGTTGGTCTCTTTCAGGGAAGGTGTCATATTAAGAGACTGGCAACAGTCTCTGTTGCCATCAGGCTGGAATCAGTAACTAGGTAAGTTTTAGTGAGTGGGAGTCTGTGATGTCAAGCTCCTGCTTAGTTTCAGTTTCTGTTATTACAGCTGAGCTATTCTGTCTACTTAGGTATTTAGTGCCTCTTCTGCTGTAAATCCTTTCTGGTAGACATTGAGTTAACATACAAAGATTCTGACACTTTGTATCTATGCCTATATGTTCATGGTCATTTAACCTGGTTGTCTTGTTCACAATCATCCAATCTTTCTCTTTCCAGGCTCGCAATCAACCAAACTGATTACTACTACTTATGAGTTCACAGATAGTCTAACATGTGGCCATTATTTCTTTTCAGACTCAAGGGTAGTTCTGAGTAATCATTGAAAAATTACCCTCTGCGCTATTCTTCAAGGCCACCCCTGAGTGACGCTAAGTTAGAGCCAGATTAAGTTTTTATTTTGCACTCATATATTGGAGTTGATGGAGAGGTGCCAGGGTATAGGTTAGTTACACAGAAGTCTGGGCCACCTGCTTGTGAACCTAACTTCTCTCCTTTGGTCTTATTCATGTGTGTTGCAAGTTACATCTTACAACGAATTGCTGCTAGTGCAACCTGACCTTATGATTTGGTGAATAGGACGAAATGTAGCTTACGAAGGGCAGTTATGACTACAAGGTTACTTAATATTCCAGGGTTCAGTATTATTACAAGATCTATTTCTCAAGAAGTATATGAAGATGTACTTCAGGTGATATATTTTTGACTTCTACCTGTACAAGTCTAACTAATGATTCTTCTGTTGAAGCTCCCCTTTAACAACCACCGCATAGCATCTTTTTATTCTGCAGATATCTCTGCTACCATTTAATCGTCTAGGTTATGTTTCCCAGGGGGCAGAGCCACTTATATCTCAGCCTAGAATTTGTAGAGCACTATCCTTTTTTAAACTCGACTTGAAACAGGAATAAAGCAATATTCCTGTTCTCTCTCCCTCTTTTTCTTCCTCTCCTTCTCTCCTTTTTTTTTAAAGTGTGTGGTCATCTCATAATCTGTCCCCAACTTACACCACAGCCCTCCAGCACCTTCCATTGCTTTCCCTCCTCCACTCCCCACTCCCCAAATCACTGCACTTTTCCAATCCTTCTCTAAAAAAAAAAAAAAGAAAAAAAAATGAAACTAGATGCATTATGTGTCACTGGGCATAATATTTTAAGTGTGTGTGCTATGCTTCCTTTAAAATCTAAAAGGCCTACAGGACAGTTTGCTTACCTTTTAGTGATGGAAAAATGCAAGACACAATAACATAGCCCTTATGTTCAGGGGATGTTCTGGAATAGCTCAGATCTACCCTGATGTGACAATAGCCTAATCTTGGTCTATATTGCTGTTTCCAGAGTTAATGTGCTTTACCAAAGTCTCCAATAAACTTCCCACTTCTTTCATGTCAATCCTATTAACATGATGCTAATTTTAGAGCATGCCAGTGTGCTGTTCTTGCATATTTTCAGCTGTTTTAGATCCCTTTGAATCATATTGTGACAGAGGACAGGAGAGTTAACATAGTCTTGGGGCAAGAGCATGAAACCATGTAGGGACAGACTGAAGTCTATGCCAAGTAACAGAAAATTATTTCTGGTTTTTCTTTCTAATAAGAATGCAAACAAATACATCTATTAGATAACTAGCTACATGTCAAGGGTCTCATGCTGTATTAATCTGCTCTAGCAAAGCTATCGCCTCCACCATACCAACTACAATAGGGGCTGTAGATTGAGTTTGCAGTAACTCATGATCATCCTCCAGGATTTATGTGGCTTTTTGATGGGCCATGTTTGTGGATTTACTGACATTTATTGGTCTTTAAGGTAGGCATTAATCATCACTATTTCCTCAGAATATGAAATGGTATGGTTTTGATTTAGTCTCTTTGTGGATAGAAGGGAGTCAGTTTCAGACACTTCCATTTATCTTCATCTACAGCAGCTCATATCTTAGAGACCAGAAACCAGTTGGAGGTTTTGGGCATTTATTGACTACATTCACTTCAATTATACATTTGGCAATCAGAGAAATTACCATCTGAGCTTTTTTTATACCTATTACACACTATAAGCCAAACCTGATCACAGACTCTACTTATTACCTACTTCCCATACACATCCATTTACAAAAATCCATAAAATGTCACAAATCATCTGGTGTCAAAGTTAATTTGGCCCCTGTGTCCAAATAAGGTCCTACTTATTAGTCTATTCCTTAAAAGGAATCAATCTTTCAAAGATTAGGTAGTACCCTCTTTTAAGATACGACTACCAAAGTAAAAAGCCACACACCACTTTGGAAAAGATTGAGAACTTGTTATCAAATATCTTTGCATGATGTTATATGATCCCTGTATTTTGGGACCAAGTTTCTCACACTCAATAGGTTCCATGTCTGAAAACGAGCTCATATGCAGAGACTGGCAAAAGAATAAGTGTTTATTTGAAGAGACTGCCTTCTGATGTTCCAGTCTTTATTTCCTTTGAAATATTGACATATTCTTGTCAGCAACTCCTCTCTATGGCTCCTAGGGATGCTATCCTATTAACAATAGCTTTTGTTCTTTACAGTTAGCGGTGTCCTATTTGAAACTCTGAACTTTGCTAGCTTATCATAATAATTTTCTTCAAAATGCAGAATATACACACAGAATATGTCAACAGCAATGCTAAAAAATCTAAGAAAAAAAATGACTAAATTCTTTTTATCGATTTTATGTAACATATACACATTTGCTAAATATTATAGATAAATCTTTCAAAGCAAAGCAAAGGTTTCATGATAAAACTTGTATATTAACTAAAATAATCATATTGTTAAATTTCACTTACAAAATATTACTGATAAAGCAAGATAAATATAAAAAATGTAACTATGAGAAAAATAATTATTCTTGTAATGTATCTACACATTATCATTGTTGACAAAAGAAAATAATGCTGAGTGAATGTCTTTTTTCCTTTAGTAATATATGATTAAAATATTAGTGTGTATAAAATCAATGTTACTATTAATATGACAATATATGTTAATCCAAGTTCAAGGGGAAAAACTGATCTGGCAATTTGAGACTTGAGTAGGAGAACAGAAAAACATTGCAATTCAACACGAGCATCATATTGTCCCAACGTAAAATGCAGGCCTTTTAAATAACACTTTCCTTCTCAGTATGGGCTCATTTTTTCCTCCTTGGTATGTATGAAAAAATACAGTATTTAAGGTTTCCATAATAAAGATATTATTAAATTATAAATCAAAAGACATTTGTAAAATTACCTTCTCATTGAGTTTTGTTTTTAAAATGGTTGCTTATAAAATAAATGTTAAAATATCTCATGATAGAGATATAAATATATATTGCAATACAATAACAGTAGGCAATTCCATGCCCTGCATTCAATATTGGACAATGGGGAATTTTGATGAATTCACAAATATATAAAATTGAACAACCTGCTCCTGAAAAACCAATGATCAATGTAAAAATTAAAATGGAAATTTTAAAATATGTCAAGAAAAGTAAAAATAGAAAGAAAAAAACTCTAATGTGATATAGGACAAAGCAATTTTAAAATAAAATTTTGTAGCAATAAACACCTAAATTAAAAAATAAGAAAAATTCAAATAAATAACTTAATATTACTTCTTAAAAAACTAGGGAAAGAACAAACTTAGTCCGAAGTTAGCAGAAGCCAGAACATAATAAAGAGTAGAGCACAGTAAAGAAAACAGAGATGAATAGAAAAGCAATAGAGAAAATCAATGTAACCAAATTATCAGCAAAATTGATAGTCTTTTAGTGAAACTAATGAAGAAAAATTGATAAGAATCAAATAAAATTAGAAATGAGAAAGGAGGCATTATAAGTGATTTCATAGAAATATAAAGGATCATATAATACTATTATGACAACATACTGGATAACCTAGAAGAAATGGATAAATTTTTAGACACATACTACCCAACAAGACTTAATTATAAAAAACAGAAAATATGAACAGGACAATAAATAGTTAGAAAAATTAATCAGTAACAGAAAGTCTCCCATGAAGAAAACAAAAAGAAGCTGAATCCACTGCTAAATTCTACCAAACATTGAAAGAAGTGCTACCAATGCATTTCAAAATCTTCAAAAAAAAAAAAAAAAAAAAAAAAGAAGGAATACTTCCAAACTCATTTACAAATCTAGCATTTACTTGATAGCAAAGTCAGACAAGGACATTACAAGAAAAAAAAATTACAGGCCAATAACGTTGGTTAGTATAGATGCAAAAATCCTCAATCAAACACTAGCAAACCGAATTCAGTGACACATTAAATGCGTCATCCACCATGATCAAGTGAGATTCTTCCTTGAGATGCCAGGATGATTCAACATATGCAAATCAATAAATCTGATAAAGCACTTTATCAGAATGAAGGACAAAAGTCATACGATTATCTCATCAGATGCAGAAAAAGACTTAACAAAGTTGAACATCTTTTCACAACAATGATTTTAAAAATCCTCTCAAATAATTAGAGGCAAAAGGAATGTATCTCCACACAATGAAGACCATATATGAGAAGGCCACAGTTAACATTATATTCAATGATAAAAATTTGAAAGCCTTTCCTTGAAGACCTGGAACAATATGGGAATGCTAACTCCTGACAGTTTTAGTCAACATAGTATTGGACATTTTTGCCTGACCAATTAATCAAGAGAAAGAAAACTAAAAGATATTTAAATGTGAAAACAAAAACTGTAGCTGCTTCTTCTTCTTCTTCTTCTTCTTCTTCTTCTTCTTCTTCTTCTTCTTCTTCTTCTTCTCCTTTCTTCTTCTTTTTTTTAAACAAGGTCTCACCCTGTTGTTCAGGCTAGAGTGCAGTTGTGCTATCAGGACTCACTGCAGCTGTGACCTCCCAGGCTCGGGTTATCGTCCTGCCTCAGCCCCCTAGTAGCTGAGACTAAAGGTGTGTGCCACCACACCCAGCTCATTTCTATATTTTTGGTAGACCAGGTTTCTTCATGATGCGCAGGCTGGTCTCAGACTCCTGGGCTCCAGTCATATGTCTGCCTCAGGCTCCTAAAGGGCTGCGATTACAGATATGAGCCACTGCACCTAGCCAAAATGTCACTTCTTGTATACAGAAAACCCTAAAGACTCCATGTAAAAACTACTAAAACAAGTACATAACTGACCTCACAATAAGGTAAATTAAAAAACAGAAAATCAACTCACTAAAATCAGTATTTTCTATACACTAACAAGAAACTGTCCACAAATGAAATCAAGAGATCAGTTCCATTTACAGTAGCTGTAAAAAATAAAATACTTTGGAATAAACTTAACTTGGGAGCTAAAATAACTATTCAGTGAAAACTGTAAAACACTGGGGAAAGAAACTGAAGACACTAATTCATGAGAAGATACCCCATGTTTATGGACTGGAAGACTTAATATTCAAATGTTCATGCTACACAAAGTAGTCTTCAGATTCAGTGCAAATTTTATCAAAATTTCAATGTGATTTTTCATTGAAATAAAACAAATTCTAAAACGTATATGAAACCACAATGATACCCAAATAATCAAGGAAATCATGTGCAAAAAATAACAAGGCTAAGAAATCACATGGCCTAATTTTAAACTGTGATAATTATAACAGCATATAACAGCATGGTACTGGAAATAACAAACAAACAAACAAAGACACGTCAACAACGGAACAGTACAGAGAACCTGGAAATAAAGAACACATGTATAGTCAATTAATTTTTTGCAAAAATCCAAGAATATACAGTACAAAAAGGATAGTCTCTTCAATGAATTGTGTTGACAAAACTGGATACCCACATGCAGAAGAATAAAAACTGTACACTTATCTCACACCATATAAAGAAAATTAACTCACAACGGATTAAAGACATAAACATAAGATCAGAAGCTCTAGAACTACTGAAAGAAAACATGAGGAGAAAAACTACATGACATTAGTCTGGGCAATAGTTTTTGGGGGTTTGACCCCAAAAGTGCAGGAAACTAAATAAAAAATAAACAAACAATTTCATTGAACTTACAAGCTTCTGCATGGCAAATAAAACAATTAATAGTGTAAAAAGGGCCAGGCGCGGTGGTTCAAGCCTGTAATCCCAGCACTTTGGGAGGCCGAGGTGGGTGGATCACGAGGTCAAGAGATCAAGACTATCCTGGTCAACATGGTGAAACCCCGTCTCTATTAAAAATACAAAAAATTAGCTGGGCATGGTGGCGCGTGCCTGTAATCCCTGCTACTCAGGAGGCTGAGGCAGGAGAATTGCCTGAACCCAGCAGGTGGAGGTTGCGGTGAGCCGAGATCGCACCATTACACTCCAGCCTGGGTAACAAGAGCGAAACTCCGTCTCAAAAAAAAAAAAAAAAAAAAAAAAAAAAATAGTGTAAAAAGACAAATTAGGAATTGGGAGAAAATATTTGCAAGCCATGTATCTGGCAAGAAGTTAATCCCCAAACTGTATAAGAAACTAAAACATTTCAGCAAGGACACAATAAAAAAACATTTCTTAAAAGAAGACATAACAGTCAACAGACATATGGCAAAATGCCCAACATTGTTAATTGTTGGGAAAATGTAAATTAAAATCATAACGATATATCATCTCTTACCTAAAGAATGTCTATTATAAAAAGATGAATAATATGTTCTGGCAAGGATGTGAAGAAAGGAAAACTTTTGTACACTGTTGGTAGGAATTTAGTCATTGGAAAATTGTATGGAGGTGCATGAAAAATAAAAGACAGTATTATAGATGCTTCTGATAAACCCATCATAAGTTAAAGATATTGTAAGTTAAATATGTATTTAATATACCTAACATGCTTAACATCCTGGCTCAGTCTAGCCTACATTAAATGTTCTCAGAATAATTACATTAGTATACAATTGAACAAAACCATCTAATAGAAAGTCTATTTTATAATGAAGTGTTGAATACCTCCCATAACTTATTGAATACTTGGCTGAAAGTGAAAAACAGAATGGCTGCATAGGTACTCCTATGACAATAAATTTCAAATGTTCTCATCACAAAAAAGATAAGCAATTAGCTTAATGCAATTATTCCAGGCTACATTCATAAATCATAATATTACTTTGTACCCCATAAGTATATACAATTATAAATAATTAACTCATAATTAAACAAAATAAAATGGTGGTTTCCTATCCTCATGCTATATTATTATATTTTATGGAGGAATTTTCTTTTGATTTTTTTTTATAGGTAAGGATTCAATCTCATCCAGACTGGAGTGCAGTGGCATGATCACTGCTCACTACAATATCAAACTTCTGGGCCCAAGCGATTTTCCTGCCTCAGCCTTCCAAGTAGCTGGGACTATAGGCATGCATCACCATGAACAGTTAATTTTTTAAAGGTTTGTACAGAGATGATGTGTCTCACTACATTGCTCAGACCTGTCTCAAACTCATGACCTCAAGCAACGCTCCTGTCTTGGTATCATAAAGGGCTGGGATTACAGACATGAGCTACCACACTCAGCCTTTTACAAATGTATTTTTTTATACATACCCATAACTGTAGAGAAGAGTAAAATATACCCCTTTGTATTTATTTCTAAGTTGCAACAATTAATGCTATTTTATCAATTCTGGTTTTATCTATTTTATGCTGGATAATTTTTAGGCAAATTCAGGAAAATTATTTTATATTTAAATAATCCAATACATATCTCCAACAATTAAGATAGTTTTCTTTTTAATATAGCCAGAATTTCATTACTACCTATTCAAAATGAAAAAAAAAAAACTCTCAATATAAACTAATATCCAGTCCATGCTCAAAGTGCTCCCCTAAATAAAACATTTAAAAATAAAACAAAATAAAATAGGTAATTTGTGCTAAGGATTTGCATGAGCCATTTTTTGAACCCATACCAGTATTCACTCAAAGAGCTCATGAATGAAGTGGCCACAGTGGCAGATATGGAGATGATGTATTAGCTCAACAATATGCATACCTCTTCACACACAAAAATGCCAGATCTAGCCTGTATTCTGCTTAATTTTCCAACAGAAGAAACAAATACTGAATCCTTGATAGAACATCATGCTCTGGCATGGAGCAACCAAGCATATTTCGTAGCATAATGAATAAATAAATACTTTCATTTACCGAAGTAGTCATTCCTTCTTGTTGGATCTCAGGTTAAGCACTCACATAACAGAAATAGTGCCAAAGTCTGCATGCATTCTGAGAGGGCCTTGTATACACCTCCATTTAAGGGCTCTTTGTGACTGATCTTCCAGTCTTGTTTCTTCCAAGTTCCTCATCATCCGGTTATCTGGTTGGTAACTGAGTATAAAAAACACGAAGTCTATCTATGTTCATATATCTTTCCAAGGATGGTAAACATCTTAATAGGTAATTCAGTTCTACCTTCCAGGATAATTTTCCTCCCCTAATTTTCTCTAGGGCTTCTCCTAGGTTGTGATATTCTCTTCTACTTCTAACTAATAGCAGAAATTTTTGCATCTCTATCATTACATGAGACATAAATATCCTATTTTTGGACAACAATCATATACATCATTTTTTGGCTATAAGAAATTGGTGTAATGCAAATATAAGCAGCAAATGCAACTTTCTTGTGCTGTTACTCTACTGTCAAGATCTCCTGTAATTTATCTTAAACATGCCACTTAATGATAGAATCCTACAAGCACACACAGCTGTATGACTTAGACGATAAGATAATATCTATGTTATTTTTGGCTGATGAGCTCACATTTTCACTCCATATACTATAATCACAGAGTGAAAAGCTTTCTTACTTTCTTATAGGACCCAGCAAGGAACTGTTTTTCAAAGCTTGAATAACGTTTTGCCAAAGAGAATGTTAGTTTTTAGCAAAACACTATTCTGTTTCTTCTATTGGGGCATAACACAGGCATTATTATGCTTACATCACTTTCACTGATAGTATGACCTGAGATAGTATTTGCTGAGAACTGAAACTAAAACTCAAGTGATAGTTCAGCTTCTCCTGCACTGCAAGGAAGCCAGAATTCTTCTATTCTGGAAACCACCTGAAGCAGGCAGCCAGACAAACACCTCAGTAGATGTAGAAGGGTAACAAGATCAATAAAATAAATGTCAAATAAAAAATCTAAAAAGTCCCAGCAGGCCAGGCACAGTGGCTCACACCTGTAATCCCAGCACTTTAGGAAGCCAAGGTGGGCAGATCACCCGAGGTTGGGAGTTTGAGACTAGCCTGACCAACATGGAAAAACCTTGTGTCTACTGGAAATACAAAATTAGCTTGGCATGGTGGTGCATGCTTGTATTCCCAGCTACTTAGGAGCTGAAGGCAGGAGAATCACTTGAACCCAGGAAGCAGAGGTTGCAGTGAGCAGAGATTGCACCATTGCACTCCAGTCCGGGCAATAAGAGGAAAACTTCATCTCAAATAAAAAAAAAAAAGTGATGAATAACAATGAATAAAGTGACTATTTCTTAGTAGCAGCCAGCCCAGTATAACAGGCAAAACCCCATCTTTAATTTTTCTAACAGAATAGGTTGACATTGCACCTCCACAAAACTCAATGAGATAACAAACCTCTGAATATTTCTAAAGTTTATTTTCTACTTTCTGGCATGTATATTTCTTACCAATGTATGGAGAATACCTGCTTCTTCCTTAATCACTGAAGCTTCTAAGTAAATTGTCGTTAATACTATGGAACAGGATGATTGTGAGATGATCAAATTTAATAAGAAGTAAATTATCAGAGTTATAAATTGTTACTTACCCTAAGACACCACAGCCATAGTGTATATCTATTACCTATTAAAATGAATATAATATACTTGCAACTTATAATTAATTGCTGCCTTTGGCCCATGCCATTTTTGAATGCTGTCTGTGGCAATTTGTTACAATAATAGTTCTCAATCAATCCCATCTCCTATATCCACATTCTTGGGTTCCCAGCATGTTGACACTGGGCTTGGTCATGAGATTTTTCTTGGCCACTGGGATAGTAGCATTTATGACAAGCAAATAATTGAAAGTCCTTGTATTTAAGATTTAAGCGCTTCCTCTCTCATTTCTGAAAACTCTTCTATTATTATATGAAAAAGTTATATTAGGCTCCTGGAAGATGATGGCATCTGAAGATGGGCTCTGGTACTTCCAACTATACTATCATTCTGTTAGAAAACCAAATACATGAAGAGCCCAACCAACACCCAGGGAGAACGAGGTATCTCATGTAAATACCACCCAAAGTACAAAGTCTTGGAACTGTACTTAAGTGATCATTTTAGGTCTCTGTGTTTGAGGCAGAAACATATACTCACTACAGAAATTAATGGAGAGAATTGGGAACTATAAGAAAAATTTAAGACATATGGCATAGCCTGTGAAACTGGGAGGACAATGGACATGGAGAAAAAACAAAAAGTAGTTGGTGAAGGTAAGAAAAATGACAAACATATAATGGATCTTGGGAAACCTATAAGTAAACTGCTACTAGGCACTGGAGAAATGGTGTCTCACAGTTAAAAAACAATTATCAAAACGTTGCTTGCAGTAACTGGGAAGCTGTAAAACATACTGAATGCACATGTGAACCTTGCCTTCTGGAGAAAATATTAAAAAGGCTCAATTAACTTCTTTTAGTCATGTATGAAAAGATGTGGGCAAATACATTAGCTATCAAAAAGAAAGGATTAAAAGGCACACATCCATAGCAATTCTGAAATCCAGTAAGGAGCACGTTATCAGGTTCTTCTCAAGGGGCAGGAATGTTCCTTCCTGATTTCTGTAAGGTCCTTCCTAATTTTGTTTTTCTCTGTGGCCTTTAGGCAAATATATAATTAATACAGGAACTGGTGTTTATAACTGGTGACCATGAAAGGAAATAATTAGAGAAAAGGCAGAGAGTTCAGGAGTTGCTAGCATCTCTAATACTTTCAGCTAGAAAAAAAATTCTTTTTTTTTTTTTGAGACGGAGTTTCGCTCTTGTTACCCAGGCTGGAGTGCAATGGCGCGATCTCGGCTCACCGCAACCTCCGCCTCCTGGGTTCAGGCAATTCTCCTGCCTCAGCCTCCCGAGTAGCCGGGATTACAGGCACGCACCACCATGCCCAGCTAATTTTTGTATTTTTTAGTAGAGACGGGGTTTCACCATGTTAACCAGGATGGTCTCGATCTCTTGACCTCGTGATCCACCCGCCTCGGCCTCCCAAAGTGCTGGGATTACAGGCTTGAGCCACCGCGCCCAGCCAAAAAAATTCTTAAAAATTAATAAATAATAATCTCACGGCAAATCAATTGTGTGACCATAAAATCACTTTATTAAAGATCTTAGAATGATTTTAGGAGGTCTATGAGACCCTACTAGTTGTACAAAAGGGTCTTTATACACACTCGAATTAGGGATATTTATTTCAAAATGAATTAAGAATATAATATTTGGGTCATTAATTGAACTACAGGTAACAAAAAAATTTAAACAGAGTTGTACTGCCAAAGAAATTTCAGATAGACTGAAAGAAGCAGCAATGTTCAAAACGAAGTGCTCTCTAAGGTCTCAAAAGGAAGAATTTCATTGAGCAAGATGTAGTCTGAGAAAGTAGCTCATGTGAAAACATATGTAATTTCTGAAAAAAAAAAAAAAAAAAAAAGGAAATAGAATCTCAGAGGGAAGCCCAGCGAGTCCAAAAAGTTGAGGCAAGAGCCACAAAATCAATGATAGAATGGACAAGGAAAACGTGGCATATATACACTGTGGAATATTATGCAGCCATAAAAAAGGGATGAGTTTCTGTCCTTTGTAGGGACATTGATGAGTCTGGAAACCATCATTCTAAACAAACTGACACAAGAACAAAAAATTAAACACCGCGTGTTCTCACTCATTGGAGGGTGATGAACTATGACAACACATAGACATAGGAAGGGGAGCATCACACACTGGGGTCTGTGGTGAGGGGCTAGCAGAAGAACAGCAGGGAGTGGGGAGGTTGGGTGAAGGACAGCAGGTGACTGGGGGATGGAGGCAGCAAACTGCCTTGCAATGTAAGTACCTATGCAACAAGCCTACATGATCTGCACATGTACCCCAGAACCTAAAATACAAAATTAAAAAAAAGGAAAACACGAATTTGGAAGCACTTCTAGGAATCAGAAAGAAACATCCTCTACCCTTTTAGTATAACCTGATGCTTCTGGTTAGATTTCAGAATTGTTCTGGACCAGAAACGAATATGTGGTTTCCAAACCTCCCTGTTGGAATAGGAATATGTCGGAATAGAAATATTTATTGAGGTTAACTAGCTCCTATCTCATCACAGTATATAGAGTGTTGAATAATTAACTTATTTTTTATAGTTCTTCAAACACTTCTTAAACTCATTAAGATTGCTGATACCTCATATAAAATAATAAAATAAAAATTAATTCAGATTGTTGTAGCATCACTAAATTCATTTTCTTAGTGAAAAACTCTGAATTATTTCCAAGTTATACTATAAAGTTTAAAGAATTCAAAGTTTGTTTAATCATATCACGTATCATGTCCTTAGACACAGATCACATGTTGGTAACTGTTAGTTTCTAATTCTGGCAAAGTCGAGCAGTTTTGAATTGTAATTTTGGAGTTCAGGAATGATTCTGTGTTATCTGGAGGATTTCTTACAAAGGATTATTTTATTTTGCAAGTTGAAAAACATTTTGTTCTTACTTGCAACACCATGGATTTCAATGACTCTCCTCATCACTGCTGCCATTTTGGTAATCACATCAATATGTACAAGTATTCAATTTTCCTATTCCCCAGTAACTTCCTTTCTATGTTAGGTTAATTAAATAGTTTCAGGTATATACAAATTCCTATATAGTTACATTCCTATATGTATGTAAATTCCTATATAGTTATTTTTCTTGTAGCATTTCAATCTTGGGATGCTGCTTCTTAAGATTATTTTTTTTACTGGTAGTAGTCTTTTTCCTAATATTAACAATGTAAAATTTACCCCCTCCAGTTGTTCATTACAACTTTTAAGATATGTGGGTACATTTGTTAACTTAGTGAATAAGCAGAAATACTTGTTTATTTCATAATGCATAAATCTTATCGCAAGAAAACCAAAACAAATAGTAAACTATGTGATGGTACAGATAATGAAGTATTTAGGAGGAAATCCATTGATGTCTAAAATTTGAATGCAACAAAAAATAAGAAGGGATAATGGATGAATAGAGTGATGGATAGTGGATACATATATAAAAAGAAATCATGGTAAAATATTAATGGTAAAATGTGGCTGATGAGTATATGGAGTTTTGTAGTATAAATCGTTCCAACCTTTCTCCATGTATAAAAAATGTTCCCGATAAAATGTTGAGGATTAAAGTTTCAAAACAGGTTTATGATCCTCCAGAATGTATAGAAATTATGACTGTTTTACAGCAATTTCCTGATAAGTCTTCCTTTTTTTTTGAAAACTAACATATACTGTGACTGGTGTCTTTAAACATCATGATCAACTTAAATTTCTTCCTAAAATACTTCATTATTTTTCCTGTTTGTGTTTCTTTGGTGTGGTTTGATTTTGGGGCTGTGGTTTGTTCAATAAAAGATTCTGATTCTTTGTCAGGTTCTTTAAAAAATCGATCAGAACTTTATAATCAGCAGAAGTGTTACAATTACGTGACTTGTCTTGTATTTTCCTGGAGTAACTGGGACTTGGATGATTTTATCATCAGGGACTAGAAGTCTCAGGAAACAGGAAGAAATGTGATCAAGATACCTAATGCAGAGTATCAGAAGACCTTAGATAGGCAAAGCCCTGGAAACCCCTCTTTGTAGATTGGTAACAGTCATGTCTCATCTTTCTTTCCTGCCAAGTGCTATTAAACAGCATTTATTTCTTCCTCTTGCTTACTAGATAAGAATATTGGTAGCAAGTTATGTCCTTGTCATAACTAACCTCTGATAAGGTTCTGAATTTATATGGTTAATTAAGATAAGGACAGTACTCAAGTGCATGGATTATTGCCTTTACAATACATTACATTGGTCACATGGATTTGTTAAGCTCCAAATTTATTTCATCCATACCCCTATTTGTAAGCTTATGGAAGCTCGCTTGTTCAATCAAGATATACATAAATTAAGTAAAGTACTTACTAATGCATGTGTAACATCCACATAGATGTCTGGCTATTGCACATGCTCAATAAACATTTGTCAAGATAAAGAAATGGGGACACGTACATTTCAATTGGCTTAGCCATCAGTCTTGCCTAGTTGTCAGTATGATGTCAATACCCATGTTCTGTCTTGAGTATTATCCTGGATATACTTGCATTTTTTGTGCTTTCTTGTATTACCTTTTGCTTTTACATAAATCATATGACCTGTCCTGTGTTGACTACTTGCTCTATATCTCAAAATATAATATTTTGATCCATGATAGTCTCAAGGAGGGTTCTCACCTATCATGTGTTGCTAAAATAGAAAATAACTTGTTCTTTTCTAATAAGAGATTCAATATATATGTAAAAAAATTAAAGGAAGAAAGTATAAATCAGTTTTGTTCTGGGTTTTCCACTTTCTTTCCCTCTTAAATAGTTTTAAGTCTTTAGTTTTTGTAGTTTTATTATTTTACCCATGCTTTGATATCTAAAAATTATATGAACTTCTTGACCTGAGACATGACTATCCAAACTTAAGGCATATGAAATTTGTATACTTAATGAAACAATTTAAATCACTAAACCAAAACAAAAAGACACCTAATACCAACGTATGTTTATTTCTTTATTCCATTCCCACACAGAGAATTACTGTATAACTATAGAATGTACTTTGAGAGAAGTAACACATATGATTCATATACAACTTCCTTAGAAGGTAATTTTTTACATAGTCTTGAAAATTACACTTTTAAGGTAAAAATATATAAATTATTTTCTTTTCCTTCCTTCCTTCCTTCCTTCCTTCCTTCCTTCCTTCCTTCCTTCCTTCCTTCCTTCCTTCCTTCCTTCCTTCCTTCCTTCCTTCCTTCCTTCCTTCCTTCCTTCCTTCCTTCCTTCCTTCCTTCCTTCCTTCCTTCCTTCCTTCCTTCCTTCCTTCCTTCCTTCCTTCTCTCTCTCTCTCTCTCTCTCTCTCTCTCTCTCTCTTCTTTCTTTCTTTCTTTCTTTCTTTCTTTCTTTCTTTCTTTCTTTCTTTCTTTCTTTCTTTCCTTTCTTTCTTTTTCTTTCTTTCGATGGAGTCTTGCTCTGTTACCAGGCTGGAGTGCAGTGGCTCAATCTCGGCTCACTGCAACCTCCACCAACTGGGTTCAAGCAGCTCTTCTGCCTCAGCCTCCCAAGTAGCTGGGTCCACAGGCGGGTGCCACCATGCCCGGCTAATTTTTGTATTTTTAGTAGAGACGGGGTTTCACCATGTTGGCCAGGATGGTCTCAATCTCTTGACCTCATGATTTGCCTGCCTTGGCCTCCCAAAGTCCTGGGATTATAGGCGTGAGCCACTGCTCCTGGCCTAAATTAATGTTCAACATAAATGTTGAAACCATAAATTTGAGAGATAGTAACATACCTATTAATTACAGAGAACATTCTTAAAGAATGCATTTTCTTTTTATAATTGCAACTCTCCTCATTTAGTGTATAATGTAGTCAAATATTTGAAAAGTCTGTAACAAGTTATAGATGAATGCAGAAAAAGTATATTCTTTCATAGTTTTAATCCCAAGCCTAATTACATGACCATCAGTTAAAACATTTGTGAAGGTCATGTTGGTGGTATAATTTGCCAGTCATTCCCACTCTGCTTCTCCCTTACCTGCCTCCACTAAAGACAACCATTTTTTTTTATAATTTGAAGCTTAGGTCAATCATGATGTATTTTTAACAGATGCATTCCAGTTATACCACTTTTCTTTCCTGCCAATTTCCCAACATTCTGGAATGAAAATAAAATAAAATTACTCACTCTTTCAAGAAAGAGTGGGAAATCAAAATCAAAAGATCAACAATGACAGACACTTTCTACTACTTTTCTGCTTACTGTCCTTCCATATTAAAGAACATCTGGAAAACATCTGCACATCCTCTGGCATTTAAGAACTGCTGCAGCAGACAAAAGTTCATGTGGCTACCTCTGGCTCCCTTAACAAGGAAGACTTTCTTCAAATGTGGAAAATTTCTTTAGTCTTTCAATTTCATCATCTGAACCATCAGAAGGAATGTCTTTTCAGTGGCAAATTAAAATTACCTTCCAATTTAATTTTCTGAATCATAATAATTATTTCCAAGTACTTTGTGAGTCTTCTACACAAACAACTTCAGGTTCTCCAGGCATGCTACCCCACACAGAGAAAGTTCTTCTGCTCACTCTAAAATTTCCTTTGTTTACATTTGTTTTAGGAATGATGGCTGTAGATCCAGAGTCTCCTGAAGATGAGATCAACTGACTGGATTGTACTACGTGGTGGAAAAAGGTGAAGTATCTCTGTTGACATAGCCAGAAGAGTGTTCTGTAACCCACTCTAGCATTCAGTATAGAATCTGTGACAATTTTTTTTGCAAGCTTGCAGTCAGCTCTGTGTTCACCTGAGTCCGTTTAATAAGAATAATCTTCTTAAAAATATTTTACTCTGTGAAATCAAACATCTTTAGGTCAGTAGTGTCTTTGTAGTATTCTTTCTCATCTTTTTTAAAGGTTTATTGAACAGCGTTACATGTAGACCTTCATCCTTCATGCCTTCATTTGGCTTTCTATTTAGTCCTGAGCCATGGTCCTCTTACTGCTGGACTCTGGGTCCCTTGGCTGCACAGAGAGCTCAATTTTCATTGGAACGGAGCCTCAGAATTCTAGGATTCTGTGACCCAAGACATAAACAGCTCCTACAGGGCGGCCCAGGGGAAAAATGTGACCTCTCGACTTGTGCATGTAAGTGCTTATATATCAATTTGTCATTCTTCTTTTGGAATTCTGGAGTGACTTCTAGTGGCCTCCAAAATATTCTTCATTTACGACTTTAATATTTCTTTCTAGTCAGCTATGTTAGTCACCCTTACAGTTCAACATCCTTCAATACTGGGTTTTAAGCAAGAAATTATATTTGTTCTTTATTGTAATCTAAACAATGTCAGTAATATTTTTCCTAAGTGTGAAATTTTATTTCCAATCATTTATCTTTCTTAAAAAAATGTTGTATGCCATTTCTTACAAGTAACCATTCCAGGAAACAAATTACTTGAAATATTTCTGCCCAATTATTTGTGCGGCTTAAATTGCATTTCACTTAAATCTTCAGAGTAATTCATGTGTAAATTTATTTTCATTTGTGTGTCTTCTGTGTTTGCGTGTTGTCTTCCGGACTGCAAGATTCTCAAGTTAAAAACACTCCATCTTGTTCTATGGTAATTACTATGAGAATGAGGACTGAGAAAGATAAGAATTTATCCAACACTGAAGTTCTCTTTATCAAGAATATTAACAACTTAATTTATCACTCATCAACACTTGGCATTACACTAGGTTGAGTTTATTTACTTTTAAACCAATAATCAATAATTTAACCCACCAGAGACTGTTTAGGTTTCTTTTTAAGTGTATTTAGGCCTTTACTGCATACAATTTTACCTTTCTCTTTCTGTTTTCTTAGGACTCCAGCATCAATACAGGTAAACGTTTTTAATAGTACATGATGAATGTCCCTGCTCTTCCCCTGGGTGTCAACTAAAAGCTCCCATGAGAATAAATGAAGATGTCTTCACAAGTTCCAGTGCTATGTATTATGCTTATATTCCAAGAATAATATAAAAATCTTATAATTTAAATATTTTTTCTTGCATGACTTATGAAGTTTTAAGGAGATCTTGTTACAAACTCTAAATACAGGGAGCTTATTATTTAGTTCTAAAGCCATGACTCAGCACATTCATAAGACCACTCTCATTACTAGGCTGCATTCTATCAATGGAAAGTGAAATGAGGATTATGGAAATGATTTGCAAAAAATAAATAAAGAAAAAGATGAGCTGAGTCATATTCTAGGTCATGACATTATTTATTTAAATTCCCCTTCAAATATTGTCTTCAAAACATGTCTGTCTAAAGAAAAGACATGTAAATTAAAATTTCTCTCTTTTCCAGGGACATATAATTTAGGAATATTGCATAAAATCCTTTTATCCTGTTGAATATCTTTTTAATTAAGCTTGGCTTAACAGTTCTAGAGAACTACAAATATTACATGAGTTATACAGAAGCCTTAAACTATATGGAATTAAAGTAAGTGTTGACTTGTACTTAGAAATGAAAGAACCTGAAGACTTCAGAAATCTTTTAAGATTAAAATAAAACTGGCTTGAATTAGAAATATTCCAAAAATCAGCTAAATGTATTGATCTCATATATTAATATGTTGTCACCTATTGCATCAGTTGCACTGGCAAATACCAGACTTCTGTGTGATATTAATGTTTTTGGAAAATACACTTTGATGTTTGATCAAAGTGTATTTTCAAAGTGTATCAAAATACACTTTGATTTCTCTCATCTCTAAGATGAATATGCAGCCTGTCCCAGAGTGCACAATATTTGTATTGCCACCACATCTGTATACCTTGTATGAGAAGAATAGATATAAAGGGATGATGAAAGACCTGCTGGCAACACAAAACCTAAATTATACCCGATTGTTTCCTCTTCAAAATTAAATGTTTAAATAAAAACAGTTAATGACTTTCACTACAAACAACACTTGCTTGGTATTTGCATATTTAGAAAAATAAAATGAATGAAATGTCCATTCAAATTTATAATATGATGAAATTTCAGTCCCTCACATACTATTATTTGGAACCCCAGGTTAGAGATTTAGGTATATAAAAGGAGTCCCCTTGGACTTTCATAGTCCATGCCTTTTCTCTCCCTTTTCTCTTTCAAATCCTGTGAGCCAAGAGATTGAGATGTTTGGGAAATTGAGACTCTTGCCATATCCAGCCAGAAAACCTCAGTGGGTTGCAATGTTCTGTTTCACTGACTGTAGTATGGTTTTATTTGTTCATACCAGGGACATTTCCTCATTGTTCTACCTTTATCTGACTTTCTAGCCACTCTCTCATCCTTCTCTTATTCAGGGTCAGTAAATGCTAAGTAGATTAGCAGCAGAAGGAGGATAGCTTTTTCATGTAGTTTAAAATTTTTAACCTGAATGGTTGGTACTAGCTGGGATCTTCATGGAGTTGCATTTGAAAGCTCCTCTCTAGCAACTCACTGTCCTGGTGTTTCTAGTATCATCTTCTAACCTTCCTCTAAGTTTCCCTTTGGTAATTACTCAGACTCTATTTAGTGTCTGCAGGCACATCAGAAAATTGTACATGCGGACCACCTCCAAGTATGAAAATCAATTTTCTTTTCTCTGTTAGAGACTCTCCTTGGATGGTAATAATCATGAAGTCCACCTCCTTAGGGCTTTTTTCTTTGTTTTTCTCTCTTTAACAATACTTTTACAAGGGTCATGATAACAACAGTCTGAAAAATTTCTTTCAGATTTTTTTTTTTGTGTGAAAAAATCTGTTGTGCTAATTTGACACTTTCTCCCCTTTTATAATAGACTACTGTGGTTGTGTTTTTCAGTTAGAATTTTCTGATTAATTCATGATTTAAAGCATCTTTATTCTTCAAGGAATCAGATTCAGTTAACAGGGAGTAACCTCAATTTTTGAACACAACATAAGTAATTCATTCTTTATTTCTCCCTCTTCATACAGTCATGCTTAGATGATCTTTTTCCAGTAATCTTAGGGAAACGTTAAAGGAGGATTTAGGTAAAACATTGTAAGAGCAGAAAGCTAATTGGAATCTCAATAAAAAAATTAATTACCGTATCCTACAACAATAAAGAGGTCAAACAAATCTCCCATGTATTTTGCCAGCAATATATTTGCATTAGAAAAGATCAATAGAAGGTAATAAAACAAATTAATTTAGAAAGGTAAAATTTATTTGGCAAACCTTATATTACCATTAGGGGTGATGTTGCTGATAGAATTAATATTAGTTTTTTAATATAATTAATCTTATCTCTGCTTTGTACTGCATGGTCAAACAGAGTTCCCTGTAATAGTATTGGCTATGTGTTAAGGTACAAAAACATCTTATCTGAAACTTTCATGGAAACAGAAGCATGGAGTTCACAGGGTGACTGGCTGAAGCTATGCTTGTGTATTTCTTATTTCTTATTTTTGACACTTTAATTTTATTTTTATTTAATTTTATTTTTTTTTAATTTGTATTGCATTATAGATTTTGGGGTACATGTGCAGAACATGCAAGATAGTTGCATAGGTACACACATGGCAGTGTGTTTTGCTGCCTTCCTCCTCTTCACCCACACTTGGCATTTCTCCCCAAGCTATCCCTCCCCAGCCCCCCGCCGCTGTCACTCCCCCATTCCCCCCAATAGACCCCAGTGTGTAGTAGACACCCTCCCTGTGTCCATGTGTTCCCATTTTTCTCACCCTCCTATGAGTGAGAATATGTGGTATTTCCTTTTCTTTTCTTTTCTTGTGTCAGTTTGCTGAGAATGATGTTCTCCAGATTCATCCATGTCCCTACAAAGGACGCAAACTCATCATTTTTGATTGCTGCATAATATTCCATGGTGTATATGTGCCACATTTTCCCAGTCCAGTCTATCACCTATGGGCATTTGGGTTGGTTCCAGGTCTTTGCTATTGTAAACAGTGCTGCAATGAACATTCGTGTGCATGTGTCCTTATAGTAGAACAATTTATAGTCCTTTGGATATATACCCAGTAATGGGATTGCTGGGTAAATTGGAATTTCTATTTCTAGGTCCTTGAGGAATCACCACACTGTCTTCCACAAGGTTGAACTAATTTACACTCCCACCAACAGTGTTTAAGAGTGTTCCTATTTCTCCACATCCTCTCCAGCATCTGCTGTCTCCAGATTTTTTAATGATTGCCATTCTAACTGGCGTGAGATGGTATCTCAATGTGGTTTTGATTTGCATCTCTCTAATGACCAGTGATGATGAGCATTTTTTCATGTGTTTGTTGGCCTCATGTATGTCTTCTTTTGTAAGTGTCTGTTCATATCCTTTGCCCATTTTTGAATGGGCTTGTTTGTTTTTTTCCTGTAAATCTGTTTGAGTTCTTTGTAAATTCTGGATATCAGCCCTTTGTCAGATGCATAAACTGCAAACATTTTTTCCCATTCTGATGGTTGCCAATTCACTCTAGTGACTGTTTCTTTGCCGGGCAGAAGCTGTGGAGTTTGATTAGGTCCCATTTGTCTATTTTGGGTTTTGTTGCCAATGCTTTTGGTGTTTTGGTCATAAAGTCCTTGCCTACTCCTATGTCCTGAATGGTTTTGCCTAGATTTTCTTCTAGGGTTTTTATGGTACCAGGTCTTATGTCTAAGTCTTTAATTCATCTGGAGTTAATTTTAGTGTAAGGTGTCAGGAAGGGGTCCAGTTTCTGCTTTCTGCACATGTCTAGTTAGTTTTCCCAACACCATTTATTAAACAGGAAATCCTTTCCCCATTGCTTGTTTTTCTGTGGTTTATCAAAGATTATATGATTGTAGATATGTTGTGTTGCCTCCAATGCCTCTGTTCTGATACATTGGTCTATATCTCTGTTTTGGTACCAGTACCATGCTGTTTTGATTACTGTAGCCTTGTAGTATAGTTTGAAGTCTGGTAGTGTGATGCCTCCCGCTGTGTTCTCTTTGCTTAGAATTGACTTGGCTATGCGGTCTCTCTTTTGGTTCCATATGAAGTTCATGGTGGTTTTTTCCAGTTCTGTGAAGAAATTCAATGGTAGTTTGATGGGGATAACATTGATTGTATAAATTACTTTGGGCAGTATAGCCATTTTCACGATATTGATTCTTCCTAACCACAAACATGGAATGTTTCTCCATCTGTTTGTGTCCTCTCTTATTTCGTTGAGCAGTGGTTTGTAATTTTCCTTAAAGAGGTCCCTTATGTTCCTTGTGAGTTGTATTCCTAGGTATTTTATTTTCTTTGTAGCTATTGTGAATGACAGTTCATTCTTGATTTGGTTCTCTTTAAGTCTGTTATTGGTGTATAGGAATGCTTGTGATTTTTGAACATTGATTTTATATTCTGAGACTTTGCTGAAGTTGCTTATCAGTTTCAGGAGTTTTGGGGCTGAGGTGATGGGGTCTTCTAGGTATACTATCATGTCGTCTGCAAATAGAGACAATTTGGCTTCCACCTTTCCTATTTGAATACACTTTATTTATTTTTCTTGCCTGATTGCTCTGGCTAGAACTTTCAGTACTATGTTGAATAGTAGTGGTGAGAGAGGGCATCCTTGTCTAGTGCTGGATTTCAAAGGGAATGCTTCCAGTTTTTGCCCATTAAGTATAATATTGGCTGTTGGTTTGTCATAAATAGCTTTTATTACTTTGAGATATGTTCCATCAATACGAAGTCTATTGAGATTTTTTTGCATAAAGGGCTGTTGAATTTTGTCAAATGCCTTCTCTGCGTCGATTGAGATAATCATGTGGTTTTTGTTTTTGCTTCTGTGTATGTGGTGAATTACATTTATAGACTTGTGTATGTTGAACCAGCCTTGCATCCCCGGGATGAATCCTACTTGATCATGATGGATAAGTTTTTTAATGTGCTGTTGCAATCGGTTTGCCAGTACTTTATTGAAGATTTTTGCATCTATGTTCATCATGGATATTGGCCTGAAGTTTTCTTTTCTTGTTGAGTCTCTGCTGGGTTTTGGTATCAGGATGATGCTGGTCTCATAAAATGATTTGGGAACGGTTCCCTCTTTTTGAATTATTTGGAATAGTTTCAGAAGGAAGGGTACTGGATCCTCTTTGTGCGTCTGGTAGAATTTGGCTGTGAACCCATCTGGACCTGGGCATTTTGTGTGGTAGGCTCTTAATTGCTGCCTCAACTTCAGACCTTGTTATTGGTCTGTTCATAGTTTCAGCTTCCTCCTGGTTTAGGCTTGGGAGGACACAGGCGTCCAGGAATTTATCAATTTCTTCCAGGTTTACTAGTTTATGTGCATAGAGTTGTTTGTAGTATTCTCTGATGATGGTTTGAATTTCTGTAGAATCTGTGGAAATTTTCCCTTGATCGTTTTTTTATTGCATCTATTTGGTTGTTCTCTTTTTTCTTTTTTATCAGTCTGGGTAGTGGTCTATTTTGTTTATATTTTCGAAAAACCAGCTCTTGGATTTATTGATTTTTGAAGGGTTTTTCTTGTCTCTATCTCCTTCAGTTCTGCTCTGATATTAGTTATTTCTTGTCTTTGGCTAGGTTTTGAGCTTTTTTGATCTTGCTCCTCTAGCTCTTTCAATTTTGATGATAGGGTGTCAATTTTGGATCTCTCCACTCTTCTCATGTGGGCACTTATTGCTACAGACTGCTTTAAATGTGTCCAAGAGATTCTGGTATGTTGTGTCTTTGTTCTCATTGGTTTTGAAGAACTTTTTTATTTCTGCCTTCATTACATTGTTTATCCTATCAACATTCAAGAACCAGTTGTTTAGTTTCCATGAAGCTGGGCGGTTCTGAGTTAGTTTCTAAATTCTGAGTTCCAACTTGATTGCACTGTGGTCTGAGAGACTGTTTGTTATGATTTCAGTTGTTTTGCCTTTGCTGAGGAGTGCTTTACTTCTAATTATGTGGTCAATTTTGGAGTAGGTGTGGTGTGGTGCTGAGAAGAATGTATATTCTGTGGATTTGGGGTGGAGAGTTCTGTAAATGTCTATCAGGTTTGCTTGTTCCAGGTCTGAGTTCAAGTCCTGGATATCCTTGTTAATTTTCTGTCTGGTTGATCTGTCTGATATTGACAGTGGAGTGTTAAAGTCTCCCACTATTATTGTGTGGGAGTCTAAGTCTCTTTGTAAGTCATTAAGAACTTGCCTTATATATCTGGGTGCTCCTGCATTGGGTCCATATATATTTAAAATCTTTAGCTCTTCTTGTTGTATTGATCCTTTTACCATTATGTAATGACCTTCTTTGTCCCTTTTGATCTTTCTTGCTTTAAAGTCTATTTTATCAGAGACAAGAATTGCAACTCCTGCTTTTTTCTTGCTCTCCATTTGCTTGGTAAATCTTCCTCCATCCCTTTATTTTGAGGCTTTGTGTATCCTTGCATGTGAGGTGGGTTTCCTGGATACAGCACACCGATGGGTTTTGGTTTTTTATCCCATTTGCTAGTCTGTGTCTTCTGATTGGTGCATTTAGGCCATTTCCATTTAGGGTTAATATTGTTATGTATGAATGTGATACTGCCATTTTGATGCTAGCTGGCTGTTTTGCCCATTGGTTGATGCAGATTCTTCATTTTGTTGATGCTCTTTAGCATTTGTTATGCTTTTGGGATGGCTGGTACTGGTTGTTCCTTTCTATGTGTAGTGTCTCTTTCAGGAGCTCTTGTAAAGCAGGCCTAGTGGTGACAAAATCTTTGAGTACTTGCTTGTTTGTGAAGGATTTTATTTTTCCTTCACTTATGAAGCTCAGTTTGGCTGGATATAAAATTCTGGGTTGGAAGTTCTTTTCTTTAAGGATGTTGAATATTGGCCCCCACTCTCTTCTGGCTTGTAGAGTCTCTGCTGAGAGATCTGCTGTGAGTCTGATGGGCTTCCCTTTGTGGGTGACCTGACCTTTCTCTCTGGCTGCCCTTAGTATTTTCTCCTTCATTTCAACCCTGGTGAATCTGACGATTATGTGCCTTGGGGTTGCTCTTCTTGCGGAGTATCTTTGTGGTGTTCTCTGTATTTCCTGGAGTTGAGTATTGACCCATCTTGCTAGTTTGGGGAAATTTTACTGGATAATATCCTGAAGAGTATTTTCCAGCTTGGATTCATTCTCTTCATCACATTCTGTTACACCTATCCAACATAGGTTGGGTCTCTTCATATAGTCCCACATTTCTTGGAGATTTTGTTCATTCCTTTTTGTGCTTTTTTCTCTAATCTTGGTTTCTCATTTTATTTCATTGGGTTGATCTTCGACTTCTGATATTCTTTCTTCTGCTTGGTCAATTCAGCTGTTGAAACTTGTGCATGCTTCACGAAGTTCTCGTGTTGTGTTTTTCAGCTTCTTCAATTCTTTCATATTCCTCTCTAAGTTGTACAATCTTGTTATCATTTCCTCAAATCATTTTTCAAATCCTTTTTCAAGGTTCTTAGTTTCTTTACATTGATTTAGAACATGTTCTTTTAGCTCAATGAAGTTTCTCATTATCCACTTTCTGAAGTCTGATTCCGTCATTTCGTCACACTCATTCTCCGTCCAGCTTTGTTCCCTTGCTTGTGAGGAGTTTTGGTCCTTTGTAGGAGGTGAGGTGTTTTGGTTTCGGGTGTTTTCCTCCTTTTTGCGCTGGTTTCTTTCCATCTTTATGGATTTATCCACCTGTCGTCTTAGTAGTTGCTGATTTTTCAGTTGGGTCTCTGAGTGGATGCCCAGATTGTTGATGATGAAGTATTTCTGTTACTTCGTTTTCCTTCTAATGTTCTAGCCCCTCTGCTGTATGAGTGCTGAGGTTCACTCCAGGCCCTGCTTGTCTGGGGTACACCTGTAGCAGCTGCGGAACAGTGAGGGATGCTACCAGTTTATTCTTTTGCTATCTTTGTTCCAGAATGATGCCCCCCAAATGTCAGTCTGATTAGTCCTATTTTGAGTTGACTCTTTGGATATACAGGGGTCAGGGAGCTGCTTGAGGAGATGGTGTGTGCTTTATAGGAGCTCCAGTGCTGAGCTGTGAGCTCCTTTGTTCATTCAGGGTTGTTGGGAGGATGTGTTTATGTCTGCTGCAACAGAACTCATACCCCTCCCTTTGTTTTCCCCCCCTTAGATGCTCTGTCGAAGGGAGTTGGGGCTTTCTTTATGAGTATCTGTTGCACTGTCCTGCCCGGCTAGAAGGTAGTCTATTCACTATTTGCCTGTCGATGCTCTGCCCTGCTAGCGCGGGTCTGCCCTGCTGCCACGGGGCTCCATTTTGCTGTGGTGCACTCTGCCCTGCTGGCGGAGTCTCTCTGTTATGGCAGGTTGCCTTGGCAATGGCAGACTGAGTCAGCCCTGGGTGGTACTTCAGTAGGCGCGGATTACGTCTGTAGTGGCAGATGGCCCTCCCCCACCCCGCTGCACCATCCTGAGTTCAGCTGTACTGTCAGCAAAACTCTCAACCCCGAGCTCCTCCAATCTCTGCCCTGCTTGTCCCTGTGAGGGCGGAACCTGCCAAGCCCGATCACCTGGCTCCCTGCCTCAGAGTCCATCCTCTCTCTCTCTCTCTTTTTCTCCCCAATTTGAACGGTTGACTCTCTCACTGATGCCCCAGTAGCCTGCTGATAGGGCACTGGGATTCGTGCAATCTCCCGTGCCACTGCCCACTGCACCAGCTCAAATCACGCTTCCCAGGAATCTCCTGGTCTGGCTCATTGTCCAAGTCCCATTTAATCAGATGAACATGCCAATCTGCCCTTCCAAATCTCAGATTGCTGGTTTAACAGGGCACCCAGACCAGTGAGTTTTGTGCCCCGTGCCACTGTGCTGTGGCACCGGCTGCACCAGCCATGCAAGCTGGCTGCACTGGTGTCCCGTGTCTCTCCTACACCTGGGACTTTCAACATTCTGTGGGCAAAAAAGGTCCATCTGAGGATGCGGCTAGGACTTACCCTCTGTGCCTTCACTGAGAGCTGCAATCCTGAGTTGTTTCTATGGCGCCATCTTGGAAGATCCTGACACTTTAATTTTAGAGGCATGTATAATGTATTTTCAACCAGAGACCTGTCACACATTTGTTTCTCTTCTGTCTACTTTTGGGCACAAATATCTGGAAGAATTCACATTCCATTTGAAATAATCTAGGTTGTTTGCCAGGTTCATTCCACAGTAAAAGGAGGAAATGAATGGCATACATGCTGCTTCACAGCTTTCTTCATGTTCATTTTCTGGATTTGATCAATATCTTCTCACAACATGTTTTTTCTTAACAGTTTTTAGTATTTTATCTAATAATTTATACAAAAATATAACCCCCATGGGTTTTTTGATAATTGTTTACCAGAATAATTACATTTTTTTTAAAATAAATCATTCATATGCTTTGAAATTTTTATGTGTGATGATAGGGACATTTAATGGAGTGTGTATATTTTTTTTAAGGCCAAATTCAGGTATTTTTGGGAAAAAACAGTTTCCATAGGCCTTATATAATTTCAGCATTTAAATCATACTCCCCAAGTGTTTTCTCATCCTGGGCATCAAAGTCTACATGAAGAGTCAGGAAACATCTATTAAGTGCCAGTCTACTAATTTTCTGATTGCTGCTGTAAACAAATGTCCACGAATTCAGTGGCTAAAATTAGCACAAATTTACTTTCCCACAATCTTGATAAATAAAAAGTCTAAACTGATTGAACAGGGCTAAATGAGAGTATCATCAGGGATGCTTCCTTCTGAAGACTCTAAAGGGAGAATCATTTACTTACTTATTTATTTTGCTTTTTTAGCTTCTAGAAGACACCTGCATTTCTTGACTAATGATAACAACAGCTTCTTACATCCATCATCACCTCTCCAATGGTTTCTTTGCATCCTGCTTCCCTCTTATAGACACCCTTGTGATTACCTCACACACCCCAGGATAATACATACTAGAATCTATGGCCTGAAAATTTTTAAATATTTATAATTTAATTGTGCCTTTTTCTCCCTGGAGTGTCTTTGCACCTCTTCCCATTTCATAGCTAGGAAAAGTGAGAGAAGAATTAAAGAATCACAGATATACATTTTTCTCATGCTTCTCTTTTTCTCTTAGAAGTCCTTTTTGTTGCTGGGAGCGGTGGCTCAAGCCTGTAATCCCAGCACTTTGGGAGGCCGAGGCGGGTGGATCACGAGGTCAAGAGATCGAGACCATCCTGGTCAACATGGTGAGACCCCGTCTCTACTAAAAATACAAAAAATTAGCTGGGCACGGTGGCACGTGCCTGTAATCCCAGCTACTCAGAGGCTGAGGCAGGAGAATTGCCTGAGCCCAGGAGGCAGAGGTTGTGGTGAGCCGAGATCGCGCCATTGCACTCCAGCCTGGGTAACAAAAGCGAAACTCCGTCTCAAAAAAAAAAAAAAAAAAAAAAAAAAAGAAGTCCTTTTTGTTTCTTTTAGTTACTCTGGAAGCAAGAAAAATGACAAAGCACTTACTCCACTCCTAAAATTGTCATTAAAGTTCTTAATATAATTTTTGCTTTTTGTTTAGTTTAATATCATGTTAAAATTCTTATGCTAAACCAAATAAATAGCCAAAACCCATGGACTCTTGAGAATTGTTTCATAAAACTAAATATATATGATCAATTCTCAATGTATTTTAGAACTTTTAAGGTGCCATGTTTGTAAACTCTTATTTAAAAAAAAACAATCAGTGATGGAAAGCTTTTGGCTTTGAGATTTGACTTCATTTTTCAAAACAACCAGAATATTGTTGAATCATATTGATTAATCTAATTTTAGTTAGTTAAATTTAGTTTTAGGATAGTTAGCACAAATCAAGAGATTAACACTATGGGGCAAATATTCTCAAACTCATAAATTTGCTTTGAGATTCAATTCATGAAACAAGTTCAAAAATACTTTAGATACAAATAAGGTACCTGAAGCAGAAAACTATTTTTTAAATTTTGGTTTTGGTAAAAAGACTGTAACATAAAATTTATCATCTTAGCCATTTTTCAGTGTGCAGTTTTTTATGCTAAACCATTCTTTCTCTGATGGACATTTGGATTGCTTTCTTGCTCTGCAGTTTAATTAGATCCCATTTGTCTAGTATGTCTTTTGTTGCCAATGCTTTTGGTGTTTTATTCATGAAGTCCTTGCCTATGCCTATGTCCTGAATGGTTTTGCCAAGGTTTTCTTCTAGGGTTTACAGTGTTAGGTCTTATGTTTAAGTCTTTAATCCATCTGGAGTTAATTTTAGTGTAAGGTGTCAGGTAGGGGTCCAGTTTCTGTTTTCTGCATGTGGCTAGCCAATTATCACAATACCACTTATTAAACAGGGCATCCTTTCCTCATTGCTTGTTTCTGTCAGATTTGTCAAAGATCAGATGGTTGTAGATGTACGACATTGCCTCTGAGGCCTCTGTTCTGTTATATTGGTCTATATCTCTGTTTTGGTACCAGTACCATGCTGTTTTGATTACTGTAATCTTGTAGTATAGTTTGAAGTCAGGTAGTGTATGCCTCCATCTTTGTTCTTTTTGCTTAGGATTGTTTTGGCTATGTAGGCTCTCTTTTGGTTCCATATGAAGTTTGAAGTGGTTTTTTTCCATTTCTGTGAAGAAGGTCATTGGTAGCTTGATGGGGATAGCATTGAATCTATAAATTACTTTGGCCATTTTCATGATGTTAATTCTTCCCAACCATGAGCATGGAATGTTTTTCTGTTTGTTTGTTTCCTCTCTTATTTCATTGAGTAGTGGTTTGTAGTTCTCCTTGAAGAGGTCCTTTACATCCTTTGTCAGTTGTATTCCTAGGTATTTTATTCTCTTTGTAACAATTGTGAATGGGAATTCACTTTTGATTTGGTTCTTTTTAGTCTGCTATTGGTGTATAGGAATGCTTGTAATTTCTGCACATTGATTTTATATCTTGAGACTTTGCTGAAATTGCTTATCAGTTTAAGGAGATTTTGAGCTGAGATGATGGGGTCTTCTAAATATACAATCATGTCATCTGCAAATAGAAACAATTTGGCTTCCTCCTTTCCTAATTGAATACTCTTTCTTTCTTTTCTTTCTTTTTTTTTTTTTTAAATCTGATTGCTCTGGCTAGAACTTTCAATACTATGTTAAATAGGAATGGTGAGAGAGGGCATCCTTGTCTAGTGCCAGATTTCAAAGGAATTCTTCCAGTTTTTGCCCACTCAGTATAATATTGTCCTCCTTTTTCAGAGATGCCCTGCCTAGCAAGGAGGTAGTCTAATCACAGTCTGCCATCAGAGGCATTGCTCTGTTTTTAAATATTTTAAATATTAAATGTGATTTCTTATTTGACACACTTATTCTTTAAGAATATGTTGTTTAATTTCTATCAATTTGAATTTCCCAGTTTTACTACTTTTACTAATTCCTAATTTTATCCTGTTTTAGCTGCATAGGAAAATGTATATAATATCTACATTTGGAAAATAACATAATTTCTATTCCATAAAATGTCCTATTCAAACCTAGAAAGAATGTGTATGAAGTTGTTGTTCAGTGGAGTGTTTTTATAAATATCTAGTTAATTTATTGCATTGTTTGTTTATGTCCTCTATTTTCTTATTTATCTTCTCTCTGGATGTACTATTATTGAGATTGGAGTATTGTTGTGTCTCTAATTATGATTACAGAACTCTTTTTCTCTTCAATTCTATTAGTTTTGTTAATATATTTTGATGGCATGAATTAGCTGCTTAAATGTATATCATTGTTATGGCTTCTTGCTGTATTAGAACTTACAGATACATATATATATATAATAATTTTGTTTTTTAAGAGACAGAGTCTCACTCTGTCACCCAGGCTGGAGTGCTGTGGTACAATCTCAGCTTACTACAACCTCTGCTTCCCGAGTTCAAGCAATTCTCCTGCCTCAGCCTCCTGAGTAGCTGGGACTTCAGGCAAACACCACCATGCCCAGCTAGTTTTTTGTATTTTTAACAGAGATGGGTTTTCACAGTGTTAGTCAAGATGGTCTTTATCTCCTGACCTCATGATCCACCCACCTCAGCCTCCCAGAGCTCTGGGATTACAGATGTAAGCCACCATGCCCAGCCCTGTCTTGTAGTTCTCTTGTCCCTCCTTTCCTGTATTATTGTCTTTTGTTTTTAGTTGATTTTTATAGTACAATGTTTAAATTTCTTTCTCATTATATTTGTGCATTTTCTTTTTTTGAGTTGAAAAATGGTGATTTTATAATTCTGGCATTATTTTTACATTTGTTAATAGAATTTTTCTTTGTGTGTGTGTCTTTTTATCTGCTTGTTTAATGCGACACTATTTACAGTAGCAAAGACTTGGAACCAATCCAAATGCCCATCAGTGATAGGCTGGATAAAGAAAATGTGGCATGTATACATATGGAATACTATGCAGCCATAAAAAAGCATGAGTTCGTGTTCTTTGCAGGGACATGGATAAAGTTAGAAATCATCATTCTCAGCAAACTGACACAAGAACAGAAAGCCAAACACTGCATGTTCTCACTCATAAGTGGGTGTTGAATAATGAGAACTCATGTACACAGAAAGAAGAACATCACACACTGGGGCCTATCAGGGGTAAGGGAACTAGGGGACGGATAGCAGGAGGTGGAGAGATTGGGGAGGGATAACACTAGGAGAAATACCTAATGTAGATGATGGGGGATGGATGCAGCAAACCACCATGGCATGTGTATACCTATGTAACAAGCCTGCACAATCTGCACATGTGCCCCAGAACTTAAAGTATAATAATAAAAAAATGTACATTTTCTATACCTATCATATTTCTGGTTATCATGGAGATTACATTTAAAATTCTAAATATATATTAGTTTAGTTTGAATAAATTAAGCTTAACTTCAATAACAACAACAACCAAAAAAATCTGCTTTTTACTACTCCATCCCAAACCCTTTTGGTTGTTAATGTCATAAAATTAGAGTTTTGCATGTTTGTGCTTCAAAATATTAATTAATATTTACTTAAAGGGCATTACTCTCTAAAACTGAGTATATTTAAGTATAAAAAGTACTTAACTGAGTACTTATATTTAACTGAGTATATTTAAGTATAAAAAGTACTTAATTTCAGAGAATAATGCCTTTTAAATAATTATTAATTGATGTTTTGAGGTACAAACATGAAAACCACTGCCATGACACATGTATACTTTTGTAACAAACCTGCATGATCTGCATATGTACCCTAGAACTTAAAGTATAATAAATAATTTTTTAAAAATTTAAGTATAAAATGTTACAAGCTATTTTTATAATAATAGTAGTTTTCATAATTTCTTATGTATTTATCTCTCTTAAAATTTTCATTCATGAGGCTTTTACTTACTGTATGATTTTCTTCACCCTGAAGGCTGTCTTGAGCACTACTTGCAGGATTCTGATCATTTCTTGCAGGGCAGCTATGGTGGCAGCAAACTCCCTCAGCTTTATCTAAGAATGCATTCATTTCTCCCTTATGTTTGAAGGACAGTTTTGCCACATACAGAAATTTGGTTTACAATGGTTTTTGTTTTTTCTTTTTGTTGCTGTTTACATTTTTAAATATATTGGCCCATTGCCTTTTGGTGACCAAATTTTGGATGAGAAATCAGCCAATAATCTTTTGAGAATCCTTTGTGTGTGATGAGTTGTTTCTCTGTCATTGCTATTAAAACTCTGTTTTTATTTTTGCCTTTTGAATGTATGATTATAATATGTCTTGAGTGCTGGTCTCTTTGAGTTAATCTTATTTGGAGTTTACTGAACTTCTTGGGTGTTTATATTTATATCTTTCATCAAATTTGGGAAATTTCCAGCCATTAGTTTTTTAATGATTTCCTTGTTCTTTTTCTCTCTTTCTCTCCTCCTGAGACACACAGTATGTGTATGTTTGTACATTTGATGATGTCACAGAGGTCCCTTAGACACTGTTAACTTTTTATCAATGATTTTCCCCCATTTCTTAGACTTAACATTTTCCATTGACTTATCTTCAAGTTATCTAATTCTTTCTTCTGTCTGCTCAAATCTGCCTTTGAATTCCTTTGGTACATTTTTTATTTTAATTGTTATTTTTCAGCTCCAGAATTTCTTTTATTTTTAATTTTCATTCTCTTTAGTGGCATTTCCATTTTGTTTGTATATAATTTTCTTGTTTTTCTACATGTCTTTCTCTAGTTCTTTGAGCATCTTTAAGACAATTTTTTTCAAAGACTTTGTCTAGTAGATCTGCCATGTGTTCTTATTGGCAACAGCTTTTATGTTCAATTCTTATTTGAATGGGGCATACCTTCTGTTTCTTTGTATGCCTTGTGATTTTTTGTTTGTTTGACTGAAATGAAATGAATTTAATAATGTGATAACTGTGGAAATCAGTCACTTCCCCTTTACTAGTGTTTGATTTATTGTTGTTGTTATTGTTGTTGTTACTATTGTGTTTGTCTATTGTTTTTGCTTTTTTGATAATTGTTGCCTATCTTTATGTTAAGGATCAGCCTTAGGTGTAAACCCAATATGTTTTTATGTCTTTTCTGGGTTTTTTCCTTTCTGTGGGCAGACATGGTCATGTTCTAATTTTCTCCACATATTCAGGTGCTTTTGAGCATCCTAGCCCTAAATGCCTGGCTCCCAAAAGGGGAAAAAAGAAAAAATAAAGGTTGGATAAAAATAATGAACTGGTTCTTTAGATCCCTTAAAAGTTAGTTCAGCCAGATGGGGAGAGGTTTGTGACTATGGGAGATAGTTCAAAAACAATGGCTACCCATATTTTTGTTTACACTTCTATGATTGAAAGTAGCAATCAGAAGTCAGGGTACAGATCCCTGATATTTGCAGGACAGGGTCATTTTTGCTCTGGCATCTGCAGGCCATGTGCAGGCTCTTCCAGGAACATGTGCACAGTTGTCTGCAGGGGTTTAGGGTTGGGTAAGTGTAGTTGCTACTGTGCTCAGAGCTGAAATTGACCAAAATCAATTACCATTTATCTTTCAAGTATTCCTCCTGGAAACGGCAAGCCTTTAGTTGATGCTAGAGTTTCAAAATATTAACATGAGACAGATTTTTGCCAGTGGAATTGTTGAACAGGTAGAATAGATTTCTCATGTTTCTTACTCTGCCATCTTTCCAGAATTCTCATAATACGTTTATTTTAAGTATTTTTTTATGCATTGATTATATTCTTATGAAACCCATGGGAGAAAACACATCTTGTAATGTTAAAGTGACTGAGCATTCTTCTAATATAAATATTATATATAATAAACTCACATAGAAACACAAATTGTATTACCTACATAAGTTTATAGTATATTACTTTTAAAGATTATTTTCATCTATAAGAATTTGCCAAATATCTCGGAATAATAAAACATAATCTTATCTAAGTTGCAAATGATTAAACATTCTCACATTTCTATAAGATAGATTAAATAAATGCTAGTAAATTTACATAAATTATCTTTAGAAATATCTATATAATGGTGAGTAATTATTATCTATCTCTTGGCCTATTAAAAGACATATAGACACATACGCTGTTTTATGTATTATATTAATATGTATTTTGAGGTAAATATTAATGGGCAGTAGTAATCTAAAGATGACAACATTTTAAAAAACATTAGAGTAATTTAACAATCTCACTCTCTGTTTTCAAATAAAGTGGGATATTTCAATGAAGGTATTTGTAGTAGAAATGAATTTGTCATATGAAAAGCCTTCCATGTTATGTTAAAAATAAGCTACCATGTATCTTTCTTGGATATCTTTGGTAAGCGTATTTCATAAACAAGTGAAGTTATAATGGTGTTGTAAATGGACCTCAGTTCAAATTTTCACTCTCAAATAGAAAGATAAAAATGACAAGGAAGCAGGTTTACCTCTGCTTATTTGCTCTCTAAATTTTCTCCCTCCGTAGTCTGCATATGTGCAGGTGTTAGGTGGAGTAATAAAACTATCCAACATTAATTTAGAAAACATCAAGCCTTGGCGGGGCATGGTGGCTCATGCCTATAATCCCAGCACTTTGGGGCTGAGGCGGGTGGATCACGAGGTCAAGAGATCGAGACCATCCTGGTCAAGGTAAAACCCCGTCTCTACTAAAAACACAAAAAATTAGCTGGGCATGGTGGTGCACGCCTGTATTCCCAGCTACTCGGGAGGCTAAGGCAGGAGAATTGATTGAACCCAGGAGGCGGAGGTTGAGGTGAGCCAAGATCACGCCATTGCACTCCAGCCTGGGTACAAGAGTGAAACTTCATCTCAAAAAAAAAAAAAAAAGAAAAGAAAAAGAAAAAAAAGAAGACATCAAGCCTCAATTTAGTCTGTGTGTGCACTGAGATATGGAGTTTCAGGAGAATCACTTTCTGGCTGGAGTCCAATTGTAATTTAATAAGCAGTATATTCATATCTCAAAAATTTAAATTTAGTTTTAAGTAAAATAGTACTAAACTTATTAGACATTAATTGCATTTCTAATAGAAATTTTAAAAATTTCTAATTTGCCGTAAGTGTTCCTTGGCTGAGTGACATAAAAATCAAACAGACGTCATCCCTGAAAGAAATTGTTTATATGGAAAAGTTATGTTCAAAATTTTACAAACACCAAAGTTGACTTTTGTCTGGAGTATTCTCTTTCTTGATTAGCTGTATATAGAAAATGTCAACTTCTATTAACATACAATCATTCTACTATAAGGACACATGCACACGAATGTTCATTGCAGCACTGTTTACAATAGCAAAGACCTGGAACCAACCCAAATGCCCATCGATGATAGACTGGACTGGGAAAATGTGGCACATATACACCATGGAATATTACGCAGCAATCAAAAATGATGAGTCTGTGTCCTTTGTAAGGACATGGATGAATCTGGAGAACAGCATTCTCAGCAAACTGACACAAGAACAGAAAAAGAAATACTGCATATACTCACTCATAGGTGGGTGAGAAAAATGAGAACACATGGACACAGAGAGGCGGTCTACTATACACTGGGGACTGTTGGGGGAAATGGGGGAGGGACAGTGGGGGGGCCTGGGGGGATAGCCTGGGGATGAATACCAAGTGTGGGTGAAGGGGAGGAAGGCAGCAAAACACACTGCCATGTGTGTACCTATGCAACTATCTTGCACGTTCTGCACAAGTACCCCAAAACTTAAAATGCAATAAAAATTAAAAAAAAAAAAAAAAGAAAAAACAGATTTCAAAACAACGAAGATAGAGTGGCCTAACACCCAGAAAAAAAAAAAAAAAAAACATACAATTTTCTAAAGATAAAAAAAAGGGTTTAGAGTATATGATCTTTTGGTATATTTCCAATTTCAAAAAATTAAGAATAAAATGAATAAGATGCCTAATTACGTAAGTGTGATATGATACATACGTTTAATATATTTAAATGAATGATAATTTTCTCTATAATTAATCAGTGTTCTGAAAGTCTAAACAGTAAGACAATTCTTATCACTATACCAAGAGTGATACCTGGAATCTGGGAATGTGATTAGGATATAAATTTAACACAAGGAATTTTTTTATGGTAAATGATTAGCAATCTACAGGTAATTACTTTGCATCTGCTCAGTTCACTTAGCTCTTTGTACAGGCAGGTTACAATCTGACAGAGAGTATAAGTATTTTATAAAACTAATAACAATGAAGAACTATTTGCTTTTGTTACATTAGCATCGGATATCAAATCAGAAGAGTGCAATTCAAGAGAAAGAAAATGAAAACCATTAAAACATACTGTCAAATTTTCTAAAGAAAAGTAATATATATGAATACAGGTTTCATTGATTCATCCATTCATAAAAGATCTATTAAGTGCCCATTTTATACCTAACTCAATAGAAAATTTAAACAAAAATCGTTTCTTGTCTAAAGCATTCTATATATTTTTTGAAAATATAAAAAGCAGAGATCAGATTCAGCTGTATGATATTAAACTAGACAGACATGAAATTTACAAAATGTGAAACATTGTCTTTCTTCTTATTAATTTTTGTTTGATTTTTATAAAATAGCCTTCTATTCTATAACAATGTTTTATTTATGTTAACCTTTAATGGGTTTATTAGTTTTATTTTAGATTAATAAACTTCTAAACTATTATTAGTTCTAATTATACAAATAGAAAATATCTATAGACATAATCCACATAAATAAAAGCTCTATGGTGACCTCAATAAGTGTTAAGAATTTGAGGATTTTTAGACTCAAAAGTTTGAAAACCCCATTTAGAACAATGACTTCTCCTCAAGCAATGAGATATAAAATCTATCTGGTTAATAATTTTTCTTGTGTATGCTTTGCTTTCTCATTTGCTTTCTAGATCATGCTTGCACTTTTTTTAGATACTACATACTTTATCTTCAGTTGCTAATTAAACATCATGAATAATACTTTTACAGGTTGTGAGAACACTACAAAATAAATGAACTTGCCAGGAAAATTCACCGGTGATTGAAACAAGCATCATTCATCCTAATAGTTAATTTCCCTAAATATTTAAAAATTGCTTATCCTCTTTTTGAGATATTCTTAAAGAATAGAAAAGATTGTAAATTATGGAAATCACATAGAGGTTACAGAAATCAATCTCTATTGTTTCTCACCAGAAATATTTGCAAAGTAATCACAAGAGATCAAAAGAGGTTCTCACACCATCTGTGAGACTTTTTATCAGCTGGAATTATATCTTTCAAAAGTAGGAATTAGGAATTGTTTTCATGTTATAAAATTTAATAATTTTAAATAGATGTTAGTAGTAACTTTCAAAATACAAAATATATTATTTGCTATTAGTGGTTTTTGGCAAATACATGTATGTTAAGTTTCATTTCAAAATATTGTTTTATTCAAAAATCTGACTGGGGCAAGTAAAGCTTCACTCTTTGAGTCCGTTTATTAAATCGTCTACCCAAAAGCTGATACTGGCAACTTCCTGGCTACAAAAATTCTGAACAATGATAGAGAAAATAAAAAATAAATGCATAACAACATCTAAGCAATATAATCCAGTTTTAAAACCAGAATTCTTATGAAAAGGCAGGCTATAACTGATTGCCCTAAAGATAAGGAGGAACTAGACACAAGAACAGAAAAAGAAATACCGCATATACTCACTCATAGGTGGGTGAGAAAAATGAGAACACGTGGACACAGAGAGGCGGTCTACTATACACTGGGGACTGTTGGGGGGAATGGGGGAGGGACAGCAGGGGGGGCTGGGGGGAATAGCCTGGGGATGAATACCAAGTGTGGGTGAAGGGGAGGAAAGCAGCAAAGCACACTGCCATGTGTGTACCTATGCAACTATCTTGCTCGTTCTGCACATGTACCCCCAAACCTATAATGCAATAAAAATTAAAAAAAAAAAAAAAAGATAAGGAGGAACTGTCTCCAATATATTCGAAAGCCATTTATTTATCATTCTATTAATTAAACCTGTAGCTTACACTAGAAATCAAATTACATATATTTTATCATAGAGAAATTAACAAATACTTCTTTAGTTATCTTAGAATAATGAATTGAAATATAGCTGCTTCAGAAACACTTGATCTAGACAGAATGATTATGAAGAAAACAAGGATGAACATAGGTTGCCAAAGGAAGTGCAAATTATCAAAGGAAGTAAATATTATATTAGTAAACATACATCTCTCTTTTCTATAGTTTGTGAAGATTTTGCTTGTATACTCTTGTACAACAACAGTACATTTCAATAGAACAATTATTTAGTCGCTATTCTACAGACATACCAATATTAAAACACATTTAAATACCATTACTTCAGAAAATACATTGCTCTTACTCGAAAATAGCCTACAAAATATATCTGCTGTTGAGTAAATTGCTATGCAATTATGTTTCTCTCCAGACACGATTAAAGTATAAAATATATTGCCAGAATCATCTTCCTTTTTCAATTTTATCCAAAAGCCTCTTAATAAGACTGTGTAATCCACGGTAGTTTTTGAATCATGTTTTGAATCCTGCTGCAATCCTCATACGCACTCTTCTCAATTTAATAAATGTTAAGCTTGACAGCCAGAATTGCATGTAAATAAGTCAGTTCTGTGAATGAGCATTTTAATTATTGGTTTTACTCGTACATATCCCGGAAGTTAATAAATTACTCTACTTGTCATCAAGTCTGTTAACAAGAGAGAGAAACTCAATGAGAGAGATATTTCATTTCACAATTAAGAGCTCACTTCCCTGTGTGCTACAGATGTATTTTATACATCTCAATTAAAGACTTTCAGAGATGTGAATTAAATAAGTAAGCTAGTATCCAATTGAGAATGTCATTTTGCAGATTTAATACTACTTATGTCTTAATTTGTGTTTGATTGACAGCCACTAAAATAATGCAATGCATTTATTTTATAACCAAGGAAGGAGAAAATGTTCCTTTTTCTCTGTAACTCTGCAGTAGTAATTTTGAATTCTGAACACTACAGAGGAAAAATCTTTAAAGGTGCTCTCATCAATTGAACTATTAATAGTTAACAGCTGCCCGCTCTGCAACCACCTTCTAGAGGATTAACTAATACAGCATAGCACAATTAAGATATATCTCAATTTTCACTCGTTCTGTCCTTCATCTGTCGTGAAGAGAGATTATTCTGAGATGTTTTTTAAAAATGTGTTTGCTGGTCAGGCACCATGGTAACTCCTATGTTATGAGAAATTTGGAAAGAAACATTCTACTATGATTTCTGTTCATCTCACTGGCTCTTCTGTATGGAGTCATTTCCCTGCTGACTGAAGACTATGAAATTATGTTATCTTCTGCTTCTCATTTCTTCATTAGCTTAAAGTATATTATGGCCCTATGCACATATAAGGGTTGTATCTTTTTCTTCCCCATCCTAAACGTCACCCACTGTGAAATACGGTACGTGTTATGAACCACATGCAGCCGGCTAGGTAAGTGCTGTCTCTTTTGAACACACCATGTTAAGACTTGCAAATCTTAAAGTCTTGATTCAAAGTGAATTAAAAGAGAAATGAAAATATGATGAGCTATCCCGCCTTCCAAAACAATAACATATCCTTTAATTGGTCAACAGCACTGCTAGTGACATGCTGCACAGTTGAGTGATATAATACTCAGTGAACCAAGGAGCCACATATGCATTTCATTTTTAGACTTATGGCAAAGCAGAGACACAAAATGAAACCAGTGATTAAGAAAAGAGAAGTGGGGTAAATTTACAATAATAGACAGTCCCATTTTAAAATTTTAAGTTGAATGAAATTGTTCAGCCATTTTGAAAGTAACCATTTGTTTCAAAATATACTAAAATTTTAAGTTTCAAATATACCAGGGAGGTCCTTAATTTAAAAAATGGTTTTACCACCATCATGCTTTTGCTGGAATTTCTCTTTCTACTTCTTTAAATCCCCTTGAAATTCTCTTCCTTAATCTTATTTTGGATTGCTTATTGGGAAGCTATACTAAGACAAGAGCCGGAGAGTAGTTTGCTGCAAGCTGCACTGTGGCAGCTGGTGAGCAGGACAGCCGTGATGCCTTCTCACCTTTGTGTAAATTGTGATACCTCCCTTGAAAGACAACGTAGAATTTTGGAGAACAGAAGAGTTAAATAGAATGAAGCATATGGAGCCATGACACTCTGATCACGGGTGGGCCAAGCCCTTTAAATATTTTATTGAAAAATCAGTTATTGATCCTTCTATGTTGGGCTTTCCTCAGAAACTGCTTATTATTCTAAACATAAACTTAAGGGCTATTTAGCAGTCTTAATGTTTATCACCTTATAACTGAAAACATGAAGTCTTTTAACATTTCTCATTTGTCATATTTTTTTTTCAGTAAGTTCAAGCTGAGTCTGATCTCTCTAATCTTGACCTTTCTCTGTGCTTTTTATAATATTCTTTCTGGTACATTTTCTGAGTAATTTTCATGTGTGTGTGTTTACACTTTATTAATGGGAAGGAAAAGACTCTATTTCATCCCAAAATGATGTAATAAATATCACAATAACAACAAAAGTAAATAAATCCCTCTGACTTAAACAAGGCTGTGATCACCCTGAATGTTATAACTATGTCAGATTACATTTTGTTTATGCATTTTCCAATTGATATACAATCTCTCAGTTATAAACTCTGAAATTGCCTATTGCCTGTTGTGTTTTGAATTTTTTATGCTTCAGAGCACAGCTTAATCTCTCTGCAGTCTTAATTTCTGAGTATAAAAGTATTTCGGTGAATGACAGTTATTAAGGAACTGCCCTGAGCAGAAAATGAAACCATTAATACTTCTAAAAGTGTGGTAGACTATTTAACCTATTTCTGAACCAATGTCAGAAAATAGTCTTTGACATGGAATTTAGAACTATGACATATATAAAGCCACATTAGCATAAATATTCGGAGAATGAAAAACACTTGCCAGTTTGTCCACAGCTAAGAAACCAAAGGTGTCCTTTGTGTCCTTTATCACCAGTACTTATGTAATTTTTCCTTTAATTTTGAAATAGACTTCACTGCTTTTAGTGAAAGTTTACATGGTCAAAGATAATTATGACCACAGTATAGAAAAAAAAAATCAACTTAGAAATCTTCACTGAAAAAGAAAAAATATTATTTATGTAGAAATTGGAAGCCACTGTAAAACTTTGTGATATTCTTGAGTTAGGAAATCCAGAGAAGGGGTAGACTTCAACTGAAGATACATTTGGTATAGAGAGGTGTTCTTGGTAACTCAATAGGTGGTAGTGGTATGGTGTTGAGCTAAATGCATGTGGGATCTCAGGTTATTTCAGGAGGAGGCACTCCAAGCAGCATTCAATCAACAAACATGACTTTAGCATTTAGTATTTATTCAAAAAATCTTGAACAAAAATTATACAGCAGTCTGTATCTTAGGTACTAGACATAAAACAGAAACAAGGCCGGGCGCGGTGGCTCACGCCTGTAATCCCAGCACTTTGGGAGGCCGAGGCGGGTGGATCACGAGGTCAAGAGATTGAGACCATTCTGTTCAACATGGTGAAACCCCATCTCTACTAAAAATACAAAAAATTAGCTGGGCATGGTGGCTCATGCCTGCTACTCAGGAGGCTGAGGCAGGAGAATTGCCTGAACCCAGGAGGTGGAGGTTGCGGTGAGCTGAGATCGCGCCATTGCACTCCAGCCTGGGTAACAAGAGCGAAACTCTGTCTCAAAAATAAATAAGTAAATAAATAAAATAACAGAAACAAAACAGGTATGATACCTATTATTAAGGAGCTTGCACTAGGGAGAGGTAAACGCTGTATACATCATCAAATCATTTCAGATAATGGTAAATCCTTTGCAGGTTTAAAAAAGAGGGTTAAAAAGAATGATGAAAATAGGGCTATTTATGACCTGCCTTACACTTGGTAATTTAAAAGATATGTTAGATTGCTGACAAGAAATCAATGGTCCTCTTAAACGGGGCGATTAAAAAAACTTTAATGGAGAGACTATTCATAAAGAGAGATGTGGGCAGGAGTACAAAAAACCCAACAGGATGGGGTAAATTCCTTGGAGCTAACAATTGAGGAGCCATTACCACATTTAAGCCTAAAGAAACCCTGGAAGGAACAGGCAGAGGACCCTAAATAAATTAGCTGTAGCAGATGTGTGACAGAGAGGAGCTGCAGGAGGTTGGAACAGACACAACTTTAGGATAAGCAGGAGGGGGCTGGGAGAGGTGTAACTCACAATCAGCCTTTACCATTCTCCAAAATCTGTCACTGTCTGTAAGTCAGAGGTGAAGGATTCAACTGAGGTGCTCCACAAAAATTAGCGTCTTGGGACATAGCAAGGTAAAGAATAATATAGGGTGGCACATAGGAAATTGTAAACATAGGCGATCTCTTCAAAGATGTGACATTTAATCTAAGACTGAAAGATTGTCAGCAAATGTGTTTCTGAAGATCTGGGATTTAGAAGATGCTGTAATTGGTGATCCAAAAACTACATACAGTACTTCCCATTCCTGCTTTTACTATTATAAAAGCTAAAAAGTCCAACCTTCTTTGCATGTAGAAATATCAACATAGAATATTTCGTGTCTATGTGAGGAAGAAAGAAATATGAAAATAAGCCTTGCTTAACAGAATATATAAACAAATTCTTGGAGGAAGAAGACTTGAGGTCTTCCTCCGTATTCCTCCCTTTACGTGGATGGAATGACTGGAGGTAGACTACATGGCTTTCTTTCATGACAACAAAAGAACTACACAAAACAGGGTTGTGCAGAAGGTTAGAAGGATCCTGGTCCATTTCTATGATGGTTGAACCTCCAGAAAAGTTCTAGACATTCTACCCTTAAATTTTTGTTGTGCAAGAAAAATAAATCTCTTTTGTAAAAACCACTGTGGCAGAATTTTTGGTTTTACATTGTTGAACATAACAATTATAATTAATGTATGGGGAAAATTAGATAAAGTAGCAGTTAATACAGAGACTTCACACCAGGAACACATTCGGCAAGTTCAAGGCTATGTCATTTGACTCAGGACTTATCATATACAGAACCTTAGAATCCGTCCATCAGAATTTGGATTATATCTAAAGCCTACTTCTGCTAATGGAACGCACTCGTTCTCCATCAGAGGCTCCCACACAATAATAGCGGGAGACTTTGATACCACATTGTTAATGTTCGACGGATCAACGAGATAGAAAATTAACAGGGACATTTATGATTTGATTTCAGACCTGCAACAAGTAAATTTAGTGAATATCTATAGAATTCCTTACCCCAGGTCCACAGAACATACATTTTTCTCGGTATCACATTATACCTATTTTGGAAGTGGCCACATAATTGGAAGTAAATCCTTCTTCAGTATTTGCAAAGCATTTTACAGACTTAAATGAAATATTGATTGGCTGTTTGTTTGTTATTTTCTTCCCTTATCCCTTCCTGTCTCTGCTGACGAGTACAATTATTGGCATAAAAGAGGTTTTTAATACCTATTTTTAGATTGCATTTCAGCCTGGGCAAAAAAAAAAAAAAAAAAAGAATTTGGATTATATCATAAATCTAATAGCAAACTAAAGAAATTGTATCAGCAGAGTACGTAATGTGATATACTTTACTATAACTCTTCTCTATCTGTAATATAAATAATGTACCATAGGAAAAAGGAGAATTAAGAAGACCCATATGGAGATTATTATCAGCAAATGCGGCAGAGATTGCTCTCTGTCTATCAAAATCCCTGTTCTTCCCTTCTCCCGACATATGTGTGCATTACTTTATTCATATTTCCTTGCAGTTGGATCTGGTCATATGATTGTGTTCCAAGTAATACAAAGTGAGGAATAATGTGCGTCCTGTGAATACCTACTCTGTTATATCCATGATCCCTCTCTCCCCCTATTTATTTTACTTCATGCTTGTTTCTCCTCTTTGACTACCTGGGAGGATAATGCCCAACATTGGAAAATACATATTGAAGATAGTGGAGCTGCTTTAAGCCTGGGTTAAATCATGGAGAGTAATGGTACTTTTCTCATCTTCTCCCCAAAGAAACAAAAAATAAATATATGTCTACTGGTATTACATTTTGGGTCCTTTTTTAAGCTACTTTAACATGCTGTCAACTAGGTACAATATTAGACATTATGGGAGAAGCTAGTTTCTGAAGGAAGATGTTGAATGGTGTTTTACATTGATTGGGTTTAAACAACTTGGGAATTAGCCTTCTGTAATTATTTGATTGTCAAGTTCAGATTTTCAGGGACTTTTTTTTCAATTGAATAAAGATTTGAAAATGTGGATTAAAAGATGCAAATAGAGGACTGACTGGGGAAAAGAGTAAGAGAGAATGTCTCAAGAGGTGTTTTCTGATATTGAGCACTACAGATTCGGAGTTAATAAATGGGAACAAGATGCTTATGTAAATTTCACTAAGTTTGCTGAGGAGCCTGTCAAGCTAACTCATTCTGTCATTCCAGCTGGGGTTTTGCTTTCTCTGTGGCTAATTCTAATATGACCATATTGTTTATCTTTCAAACTGGGACACTTTTGAGAGTGACGGGAGGTGAAATTAACTAATGCAATGGGAAAACACACATAAATGGGAACAATCTTGACCAAACAGAAATACATGATGAACATATGTCCATGGTGGTTGATGCAAAACTGGTACAGACAGGGCTCTTCCTCAGCAACCCCAATTCCAGGTGCCTAACTTCCTGAATCAGAGGCTGTCAACAACAAAGCACTCAATACTCAGGTTACTTACATAATTTTTATAAATTATCTCTTTATTTAGGTGTGATGTACATACATTATATAGGTTTAATTAATTTTGACAAATGCAAATATTCCTATGAAAATATACAGCAGTGGACCACCACAGAAAATTTCCTCATTTCTCTTTTAAATCAGTCTGCCTCTCCAAGTATTGTCTGTTCTAATTTCTCTCACTACATATTAGTTTGGTCGTGGTATGGCTTCACATAAATGGCTTAATATAGTTCGTGCTTATTTTGTGTTTGATCACTCACACAGCATTATGTCTGTGAAACTCAACTTTGTGTGCCAGTAGTTTGTGCCTTTTTATTGCTGATTGGCTCTACTCAATGTTATTACTAATGCTATTACAATGTTTTTTTCTTTCAGATTGATTTATCATGCCTATATGTAGTAGCTCTAAAAATAAAAAAAAAATAAAAATAAAATAAATTTAGAGATATAGAGAAAACCAGATGCCAAAGTCTTTTTAATGATTATATTTGATTATCTCTATAAATTACCACTATGAGTAATTCTCAGATTCTGCATCACTGAATAGAAGAGATTTACTAATGATAAATTTATTGAAGGACTAACAGTTTGTTATGGAGTCAATGGAGAGACTATTCATTAAGAGAGATGTGGGCAGGAGTAGAAAAAACCCAGCAGGATGAGGCAAATTCCTTGCAGCTAATAACTGAGGAGCCATTACCACCTTTAAGCTTAGAGAAACCCTGGAAGGAACAGATTGAGAACCTCCAATAAATTAGCTATAGGAGATGTGTGACATCTTTTATTTTAGTGACTGTTATATGCCTTCTCAAGTCTGTTAGTAACCTATTTTTTAGGAAAAACTTTAAAGAAAAGTAGCAGAGGTAGATTTCATAATCTACTGACATTGATTTGGTGAGAGAAATAAGAATTATCTTGTCACTTAAAAAACTGATATTTGATAAACAAGAGAAAAGTGGCATAATATCAATTTAGAAATATAGATAAAAATGTTGTGGGTTATAGAGATGCAATAGTTATAAAATCATAGACAATAAAATTGTAAAACAGGCTGAGCTTGGTGGCTCACACCTGTAATCCCAGCACTTCGGGAGGCCGAGGCAGGTGGATCAAGAGGTCAAGAGATAGAGACCATCCTGACCAACATGGTGAAACCCTGCCTCTACTAAAAAATACAAAATTTAGTTGGGCATAGTGGTGCATGCCTGTAGACCCACTACTCAGGAGGCTGAGGCAGGAGAATCACGTAAACCAAGGAAACGGAGGTTGCAGTGAGCTGAGTTCGCATCATTGCACTCAGCCTGGTGACAGAGCAAGACTACTTCTCAAAAAAAAAAAAAAAAAAAAAGGCTGTAAATGATCAGCACTAGAGAAAGATATACTTTTCTATACAATTACCTGTCTTATATTGTCAGAAGTTGATCTAGAAAACATTAAACTACTTTCTTTATTCTAAAGTGTATTAGCAATATTTACCTGGTACAAAATTGTTAAATAATGGAATGTATGGTAAGTATGTTAGTGCCTTTGCTGAATAGGAATAAGCCAAAGAGGATTAATTATTGTACAGAGCATACAATCAGATGCCTGTCGTTAAATTGTTTTTTTTTTTTTTTCTTTTTAAGAGTCAAGTTCTCCCTCTGCCTCTCAGCCTAGAGTATAATGGTGTGATTGTGGCTTATTCATTCCCTGCTATACCTCCTGGGTTCAAGGGATTCTCCTGCCTCAACTTCTCCAGTAGCTGGGATTACAGATATGTAACATCATGCCTGGATAAGTTTTTAATCTTTTTTAGAGATGGGGTGTTGCTATGTTACTCAGGCTGTCTTGAACTCCTGGCCTCTATCAATCCTCCTTCCCCAGCCTCCCAAGTAGCTTGAATTTCAGGCAAGAGCCACTGAACATGTCTCTGAAAAACATTTGAATATTTGTATTCGCTTTGGCAGCACATATACGAAAATTGGAATGATACAGAGAAGATTAGCATGACCCCTGTGCAAGGATGACATGCAAATTTGTGAAGCATTCCATATTTTTAAGGCCAATGATGCAATGAAAAAATTACACAAACCAAAGGGCAAAACAACCCAGTAATAAAATGGCAGAATCAAATTCACACATAATATAAACATTAAATGTAAACAGACTAAGTGCCCCAATCAAAAGACACAGACTGGCAAATTGGATAAAAAGCCAAGAACCATTGGTGTGCTGTATTCAGGAGACCCATCTCATGTGTAAAGACACACATAGACTCAAAATAAAGGGTTGGAAGAAGATTTACCAAGCAAATGGAGAGAGAGAAAAAAAAAGGGTGGCAATCCTAGTCTCTGATAAAAACGACTTTAAACCAACAAAAATCAAAAGAGACAAAAAGGGCACTACATAATGGTAAAAGCATCAATACAACAAGAAGAGTTAACAATTCTAAATATATATGCCCTCAATGCAGGAGCACCCAGATACATAAAGCAAGTCCTTAACAACCTACAGAGAGACATACACTCCCATGCAATAATAGTGGGAGACTTTAACACTTCACTGTCAATATTAGACAGATCAACAAGACAGAAAATCAACAAGGAAATCCAGGACTTGAACACAGATCTGGACCAAGCAAACTTAATATAGACATTTCCAGAACTCTCAACCCCAAATCCACAGAATATACATTCTTCTCAGCATCACATTGCTCTTACTCTAAAATTGACTACATAATTGGAAGTAAATCACTTCTCAGCAAATACAAAAGGCAGAAATCATAACAGCCTCTCAGACCACAGTGCAATCAAATTAGAACTCAGGATTAATAAACTTACTCAAAACCACACAACTTCATGGAAACTGAACAATTGGCTTATGAATGTCGACTGAATAAACAATAAGTGAAGGCAGAAATAAAGATGTTCTTTGAAACCGAGAATAAAGACACAACATACCAAATATCTAGGACACATTTAAAGCAGTGTCCAGAGGAAAAGTCATAGTAATAAATGCCCACATAAGGAGCAAGGAAAGGACTAAAATCAACACCCTATAATCAAAATTGAAAGAGTTAGAGGAGCAAGATCAAAAAAATTGAAAAGCTAGCAGAAGACAAGAAATAACTAACATCAGAGCAGAACTGAAGGAGATAGAGACACAAAATACTCTTCAAAGAATCAACAAATCCAGGAGCTGATTTTTTGAAAAGATCAACAAAATAGATAGGCTGCTAACCAGACTAATAATAAAGTAAAGAGAGAAGAATCAAATAGATGCAATAAAAAAATGATAAAGGGGACATAACCACCGATTCCACAGAAATAAAAACTACCATCAGAGATTGCTACAAACAACTCTATACACCCAAACCAGTAAATCTGGAAGAAATGGATAAATTCCTGGACACTTGCACTCTCCTAAGACTAAACCAGGAAGAAGTTGAAACCCTGAATAGACCAATAACAAGAGCTAAAGCTGAGGCAGCAATTAATAGGCTAGACACCAAAAAAAAAAAAAAAAAAAAAAAAAGGCCAATTCTTGATGTGTTTACAGCCAAATTCTACCAGAGGTACAAAGAGGAGCTGGTACCTTTCCTTCTCAAACTATTCCAAACAATACAAAAAGAAGGAATCCTCCTCAACTCATCTTATGAGCCCAAAATCATCCTAATACTAAAACTGGGCAGAGACACAACAACAAAAAAGAAAACATCAGGCCAGTATCCATGATGAACACTGGCACAAAAATCTTCAATAAAACAAACACTGGCAAACAGAATGCAATAGCAATTCAAAAAGCTTATTCATCACGATCAAATAGGCTTCATCCCAGAGATGCAAGGCTGGTTCTACATAGGCAAGTCTGTAAACATAATCTATCACATAAACAGAACCAAAGACAAAAACCACATGATTATCTCAACAGATGCAGAGAAGGCCTTTGAAAAAAATTCAACAGCCCTTTATGCTAAAAACCTTCAATAAACTAGGTATCAATGGAACGTATGACAAAATAATAAAAGCTATTAATGACAAACCCATAGCCAATATCATATGGAATGGAAAAAAAAATGAAGCATTCCCTTTGAAAACTGGCACTAGACAAGATGCCCTCTCTCAAAATTCCTATTCAATATATGATTGGAAGTTATAGCTAGAGCAATCAGTCAAGAAAAACAAATAAAGGGTATTCAGTTAGGAAAAGAGGAAGCCATATTGTCTCTATTTGTAGATGACTTGATTGTATACTTAGAAGACCCCATCATCTCAGCCCAAAATCTCCTGAAACTGATAAGCAACTTCAGAAAAGTCTCAGGATAAAAAATCAATGTGCATAAATTACAAGCATTACTATACACCAATAACAGACAGAGAGCCAAGTCAAGAGTGAACTCCCATTCACAATTGCTACAAAGACAATAAAATGCCTAGGAATAAAACTAACAAAGGATGTAAAGGACGTCTTCAAGGAGAACTACAAACCACTGCTCAATGAAACAAGAGTGGACACAAACAGATGGAAAAACACTCCATGCTCATGGTTGGGAAGAATCAACATTATGAAAATGGCCATACTACCCAAAGTAATTTATAGATTCAATGCTATCCCCATCAAGCTACTAATTACCTTCTTCACAGAACTAGAAAAAGCCACCTTAAACTTCATATGGAACCAAAAGAGAGCCCACAAAGCCAAAACAATCCTAAGCAAAAAGAAAAAAGCTGGGGATATCATGCTGCCTGCCTTCTAACTATACTACAAGGACACGGTAATCAAAACAGCATGGCACTGGTACCAAAACAGAGACATAGACCAATGGAACAGAACAGAGGCCTCAGAAGCAACACCACACATCTACAACCATCCAATCTTTGACAAACCTGACAAAAACAAGCAATGGGAAAAGGACTCCCTGTTTAATAAATGGTGTTGGGAAAACTGGCTAGCAATGTACAGAAAATAGAAACTGGACCCCTTCCTGACACCTTACACTAAAATTAACTCCAGATGGATTAAAGAACTAAACATAAGACCTAACACCATAAAAACCCAGAAGAAAACCTAGGGAAAACCATTCAGGACATAGGCACAGGCAAGGACTTCATGACTAAAACACCAAAAGCAATGGCAACAAAATCCAAAATAGACAAATGGGATCTAATTAAACTCCAGGGCTTCTGCACAGCAAAGGAAACAATCATTAGTGCCAACCAGCACGAACAGAATGGGAAAAAAATTTTGCAATCTACCTATTTGACAAAAGGCTAATATCCAGAATCTACAAAGAACTAAAACAAATTTACAAGAAAACAAACAAACAAACCCATTCAAAAGTGGGCAAAGGATATGAACAGATACTTTACAAAAGAAAACATCGATGAGGCCAATGAACATATGAAAAAATGCTCATCATCACTGATCGTTAGAGAAATGCAAATCAAAACCACATTGAGATACCATCTCACACCAGTTAGAATGGCAATCATTAAAAAATCTGGAGACAGATGCTAGGGAGGATGTGGAGAAATAGGAACACTTTTACACTGTTGGTGGGAGTGTAAACGAGTTCAACCATTGTGGAAGACAGTGTGGCAATTCCTCAAGGACCTAGAAATAGAAATTCCATTTGACCCAGCAATCTCATTACTGGGTATATATCCAAAGGACTATAAATCATTCTACTGTAAGGACACATGCACACGAATGTTCATTGTGGCACTGTTTACAATATTAAAGACCTAGAACCAACCTAAATGCCCATTGATAATAGACTGGACAAGGAAAATGAGGCACCTATACACAGTGGAATATTATGCAACCATAAAAAATGATGAGTTTGTGTCCTTTGTAGGGACATGGATGAATCTGGAAACCATCATTCTCAGAAAACTGACAGAAGAACAGAAAACCAAACACCACATGTTCTCACTCATAGGTGGGTGTTGAATAATTAGAACACGTGGACACAGGGAGGGGAGCATCACATACTGCAGTAAGTTGAGGGGGCTAGGGGAGGGACAGTGGGGGTTGGGGAGGGTGGGGAGGGATAATGAGAGGAGAAATACCAGATATAGGTGACTGGTGGGAACAAGGCAGCAAACCAGCTTGCCATACATGTACCTATACAACAGTCCTGCATGATCTGCACATGTACTGCAGAAACTAAAGTACAGTAAAAAAATTAGAATATTTCTTTAGATTATAATAAACAGTATAAATATAAGTTTTATACATACACACACACACACACACACACACACACAACATTTGGACAAATTATTTAACCTTATGCCTCCCATAGTTCTCTTTTTAAAGGAGATAAGAAATAATCCTATATATATTAATAATATAAATATATATTGTTAATTATAAATAATATAAAAAATGACATATATTTATATAATATAAATAATAACATATATTATATAAATATATATGATTTATATCTATTTATAAAGAGATATAAATCATATATATTTATATCTATTTATAAAGAGATATAAATAAATATTATATATTTATATTTATAAATAAATATAATAAATAAATAAATAAATATATATATTTATATTTATTTCCCAAGCTTTATGAGCATATATGTCATGAAAACTTCATATGATAGTCGTGCGATGGCCTTTAGTTCAGTGATTTATAAATAAATATAAATATATATAATCATATTTATTTATAAATATAGATATTAGATATATTTATAAATAGATATAAATAATAATATATATTGATATATCTTTATATATAATATTTATATCTATTTATAAATAGATATAACAACATATCTATCTATATATAGATACATTATATTTATATAATAATATAAATATATAAGGTTATTATATTATTAACCCTATATTACATATAGGATTAGTATGGTGATTCAAAAAGTGAATACATCGATGTGCGGTGGCTCACATCTATAACATTTTAGGAGGTTGAGGTGGGAGCATTGCTTGAGGTCAGGAGTTTAAGACCAACTCCAGCAACATGACAATACCCCATCTCTACAAAAAAGAACATTTAAAATTTAGCCAGGTGTAGTTATGCATATCTGTGGTCTCAGCTACTGAGGAAGCTAAGGTGGTAGAATCACCTGAGCCCAGGAAGTCGAGGCTGTAGTGAGCTGTGATTGTGCCTCTACACTTAAAAACAACCCCAAAAATATTGAAAATAACCTAGAGACGTGCCTGTTACATAGCAGCTGTTTAGTAAAGGTGAGTCATTGCTAATGTTGTATGAACTCTAAATGATTGCCGTGTCCCTTTAGTAAAAAGCACTATTGCTGACAAATATCTTCACTACTAAATACTGAGGTGAGAGAATGCTGTCTCTTACTTCAGTACAAAGGAGAGAAGAATCTGGAGAAATTATGAGAGTGACATGTGAGAAATTTTATTTTTATTTCTATTTTTTTGAGACAGAGTCATGCTCTGTTGCCCAGGCTGAAGTGCAGAGGTGTGAAAGGCTCATTGAAAGCTCTGCTTCCTGGGTTCAAGCAACTCTCTCTGCCTCAGCCTCTCAAGTAGTTGGTATCATGGGCACCTACCACCACGCCTGGCTAATTTTTATATATTTTTAGTAGAGACAGGATTTCTACATGTTGATCAGGCTGGTCTTGAACTCCTGACCTTAGGTGATCCACTCACCGTGGCCTCCCAAAGTGCTGGGATTACAGGCCTGAGCCCCACTGCCTGACAATGTGAAGGATTTTTTAATATACTGTATGATATGAGAATAAACATTTCCCAGAGTCAAGAGACATTTAAACACTACTGGTCTTGAGTTTCACCTATAACGTGTATATACTGCCCTTAAATAATAAAAATTGCCTTTCACTATTTGAAAGAGAAAGGACTTTCTAAAAACATAACTGGCATTTTGTTTTTAACATACAAAATCGCAATAGGGGTAGATGCATTGAAATTTCTAGAAACTCAGAGATAATTTATTGCTGTTTCATTTTAAAAGCTTTTGATGGAACTAGCCTTCATATAATAGAAAATGGACAACATTCTAATCACCAACTCCCTCACTTCTTGACACACACACACATTCCCCGTTCCAGGATTCTAAAGCAAATAAATCATTGTGGTTAGAAGTTCCTCCAATTATCTGTAAAACTCAAGTCTACATTCCTTTCTTCCACAAATCTTCTGCTTTAGAAAATGTAACATTGCTACCTTCTTCTTTTAAACATTGGCCTCTTTGAGGTCATATTTTTTGTTTAATTATATGATGACTGGGACTATGTAATCTTTGTACATGTTTCAGAATTATGGAGAAAAAATGTTTTAAAATTTGAGTAAATATTTTGAGTTGTGTTTTGCCAACAAAATTAATTTGAAGTTAGTTTTTATACTGCTGAATTTGCGTTATATTACTTAATACTTTAAATCCCTCAAGTCCCATTCTGAGAGAGAGAGAGAGAGAGAGAGAGAGAGAGAGAGAGAGAGAGAGAGAGAGAGAGAGAGAGAGAGAGAGAGAGAGAGAGAGAGAGAGAGAAAGGGAGAGAGAGAAAGAGAGAGAGAATCCCAAGCTTTTTGAGCATGTATGTCATGAAAACTTCATATGACAGTTGCACGATGGCCTTTAGTTCAGTGATGTCCTCTGTGTGTGCACCCCAGCTTCTCACTCCGGGTTTGATCATGTGACTTACTTTGATCAGCAGGACAATGAAACAACGCAGAGTCTTGAACAGTATTTGAACACTGAAGATTTCTTTCTGTTGCTATACTCAAGACTATTTCCACCCTGAGGTAAAAAGCCTGTGAAAAAGCCTGTTCTCATTTAGAAGTGGAAGATAAACAATGAGATCACATGGAAACAGGGAGGGGAACAACACGCACTGGGGCCTTTCGGGAGTTAGTTTGAGGGAGGGAGCATTAGGAAAAGTAGGTAATGGTTGCTGGGCTTAATACCTAGGTGATGGGTTGACAGGTGCAGCAAACCACCATGGCACACGTTTACCTCTATAACAAAATGCACATCCTGCACATGTACCCCACAACTGAAAATAAAAATTAAAATAAATAAGAAAAAATTTCTGCACTAGCCCATGGGTTAATGCAAGGCAGTTGGCTCCTTCAATCATCCCACCAGACAGGTAATTGAACTTCTGGAGCAGAGCCACGTAGGTGACCAGAGGCACACAGCAGATGCATGCAGAAGCCCGGCCAAGACCACCAGATGAGTTGCTTAACAGAGCCAAGCCCAAAGCCACCCTCCAAATCACCGGTTAAATGAATAGTTCTTTACTAACTCTTGGGTGCTTTTCTTTTGCATCCAAAACTTAATGGTACATTCATAATATCATTTTGAGTATCTGATTTTTAAATCTCAGACTGATACCAATTACTGCATTTCAAAGTCAACAGCAAAGATATGGCACTTTTAAATAAGAAGAGTTTTTAAAAGTCTAATAAAATGACGTGTGTGTGTGTGTGCACTCACGCGTGTGCACTTGCGTATAGACAAACTGTAAGAAAAATGTAAGAATTGGTGCAGTATCCCAGGATTTATGATTGTAAGAACACTTTTGCACCCAAAGTGCTAAAAGGCTAAGTATGAAGCTGTTCTGAAATGCAGTGACAGCGAGGGGTCGGGTTGTTTGTTAAAGAAATACAACAAATTTATGAAAAATACACATGGCATCCTGTCCTAAAATCACTATTCTCTTTAACTCCCTTAATATAATTGCTATTTGACCACAGAATATTCATTTGAGAGATCTCATCAGGTTGTATACTTAGAGCACATGTAATTGACATGTGTACATGTTAAATATGTAAACAACTAGTAATCTCCACAAAAAGCTTAGAATGTTTACTTGCTCAATGAATTGTATTGATTGATGTCTGCCATTGTCTTTGAAATTCATCAAAAGCAAGATGTGATAATGAGGATAGAAGACTGGTTATATGAAAATATATATAATAAGCAAATAAGTCTTACCCAGTATCATGTTTTACTAAATCATTTTACACATAAAGTCAATTAAAAGAAGTTTCAGGTAGGAAGAGAGATCTGGGACATCAGGGAACCCCTCCTCCATCCCAGTTATGCCCCTTTGTCCTAAAATGGAGGAGTTCTCTAGCTGAAGCTCATGAGGCTCCTTACAAAGTGGGGATTATGTATGTTATGAAACAGCCCAGAGCTTGTACAAACTGTGTAACATTTGCAGGGATTATTTCTGATACACATTATGTTCTACAGGTTGGTGCAAAAGTAATTGTGAGTTTTGTCATTACTTTTCAAGGCAAACATGCAATTACTTTTGCACTGACCTAATTTTCACTATGGAACATTCAGCGAAGGATACCTCAGAGATCAGACTTCTTAATAACAATATCATTATTCTATTTGATGTCTAGTTGGCAAAGATACTTCTCTGGGTATTTACTGTCCTTCTTCCTCCTAGAAACTTTTCTCAGGTAAAAGGAGAAAATCGGTCATTCATCTGTTCCTTTAACTACTTCCTTTCAACTGTCTGAAACAAAATTAATAACTGTAGAAGTCTGTTCTTGCATGGCTATAAATAAATATGTGAGGTTGGGTAACTTATAAAGAAAAGTTTTAATTAGCTCACAGTTCCGCAGGCTCTACAAGAAGCAGAGTGGCTTTTGCTTCTGGGGAAGCCTGGGTAAAATTAGAATCATGCTGAAAGATGAAGGAGAAGCTGGCACATCTTACATGGCCAAAGAAGGAGCAAGGTAGAGAGGGAGAAGATGCCACACACTTTTGAACAACCATATCTTCTGAGAATTCTATCAGAAGAACGGCACCAAAAGGATAGTGCTAAACCATTCATGAAAGATCCACCCCGTGATCCAATGACCTCCCACCAGGCCCCGCCTTCAACATTGGTGATGACAACTTAACATGAGATTTGAGTGAGGAAACAGATCCAAATAATATCAATGGTGATTTATTTTTGCTTTTGTAACATATCTGCAAATAAAATATCCAGCAAATACAGGAAAATATTGGGTCATGGGGAAATGATATACTATTATAAAATTATACCTAATGTATAATGTATACTCTTACTTGAAATTTGACTGTGATAATTTAAAAATGCATGTTTAAAACTCAAGCGGCCACTAAAACAATAAAATAATTGCACCTAAAATATAGTAAAGGTACAACAAAATCTAAAAGCATACACTAATCCAAAATAAGTCAGAAAATGTGGAGGGGAGACATAAAGAAACTATTTTTAAGGCAGAGAATAAATGTCAAGACGATAAATAAAATTTAAATCAAGAATTACAGTAAATGTACATAATAAAATAATTTTATTGAAAGGAAGAGATTTTCAAATGGGAAAGAAAACCAGGAACCAACTATATATTACCTACAAGAAACACAGTTCAATATAGAAATACACTGGTTAAAGTATGAGAAAAGATATGCTGTACTATGAACATTCTTTTTTGTTGTTGTTGTTGTTTTTTGAGATGGAGTCTTGCTCTGCCTCCAGGCTGGAGTGCAGTGGCACAATATCGGCTCACTGCAACTCCTGTCTCCTGGGTTCCAGCGATTCTTGCACCTCAGCCTCCCGAGTAGCTGGGACCACAGGCACGTGCCACCATGCCCAGTTAATTTTTGTATTTTAGTAGAGACTGGGTTTCACTAAACCCAGTGATAGTCTTGGTCTCTTGACCTCGTGATCCACCCACCTCGGCCTCCCAAAGTGCTGGGATTACAGGCTTGAGCCACCGTGCCCGGTGAACATTCTTATCACAGTAAATATTAACTGGGAAAATGTAGACTTAAAGACAAGAAATATTGTTAGAAAATAGAAGGTTATTTCAAAGTGTCAAAAAGGGTCACTTTTATCAAGAAGAAAATTCTGTATGCAGCCAATATCAGCACTTTAAAACACACAAAGCAAAAACTAAAAGAATTGGAAATTTAAAAGTAAGAATTCTGAATTATAGTTGGAAATTTAGCACTTCTCACATTAGCTGAACAATTAGCTTTCAGAATGTCTAAAAATCAAAATAAATAAATGTGTTGCAAGTGCACTACTAAACACAGTGTTAAATTCATACAATCACATGGGAAAACTAGCAGCATCTCATAAAACTCAACACTGTGATATAGAGATCTCACTTCTTGACATGCACCAATTGCAAATATGTGTGTATTAAAACATACACAAGTATGTTCAGCACTCGTTTAACAGTAAAACACTGGAATCAATTCAAATGTCTGTCAAGAGCAAAGCCAATAACAAAAATGTGATATTTTCGTAAAATACTGTATAGCAAGAAAATGAATAATCTATGGTTATTCACAATAATATGTATAAATCTCACAGACATTATGTTATATTAAAGAAGCCAAATGCAAAAAGCGCATACTAAATTTACCATTTACACAATGTTTAAAAAAAAAAAAAACACACAGAAAAAGTAACCTAGGCTGTTACTGCTCAAGCTAGTGATTTCCTGTGACAGTTTAGTGACTTAGAACAAAACAGGGGTCTTCTCGGATGCCATTCATGTTTAATTTCTTGATATGAGTGCTAACTAGGTATATTCACTTTGAGAAAATGTTTTGATAAATACAATTATTTCTCTGTGCATGTTAAACTGTAATAAACTTTCATTAGAAAAGAAAACCAGAATACTGGGAAGTGACATGTAAAAAGTGCTTATAAACAGAGACATTGATATTTGTTTATGTGTTTATGGGTATTTATATATACATACACATTGAAAAGGGCTACTTCAACCAGGTTTATACCTATGTCTTTATATGATTGTGAGACTGGTGTGAATCTGATGCCTTTATATGATTGTGAGACTTTAGTGAAATCACTTAATTTCTCTTGATTTTGTATTATTTCCTTCTGTCAATGACTGGCTGGCTGGATAACATAGAAGATGCTATTTCATTTAAGTGTTGCATATTACACTATATTAAGTAATTATGACACAAATATAACAAACTATTCACATGATATGGATCCAGGAAATATATAGAACAATTGAATTGGATGCCCATTTATTTAAGTAAAAATTGAAAGTAAAATAAAAACAAAAATACTGGAACTGCCTTTCACTTTCATGTATCCACTTACGTGGAATTTAGAATCTTTAACACATTTCTTTTTCAAGATTAAAAATGTGTTTGCAGACAGCTTGGTAATGTATCCGGCTTGGAGATTTAAAACCACATATGTTATAAAATATGTATAAAATTATCCTTCTGTTTTTCAAACAGATACAACGCAAATGCCAGGAACAGACGTGATGTTTTCTTTATGATTTTAATTTGCATTTTTTTCACATAAATGATAGAATATTGTTAATATACCTTTCTTAAACTGGTCATCTATCAAAGCATTGAAGGACTCAATTCTGTGGTATGTAAACAAACTAATGTTTTCTTAATATTGAAAATTAAAGCATCTGATATTTGCATTGTGATATCTCTCAATTACCCTTAGGATCTGATACTGAAAAATTTATAATTTTCTTTGGAATTTGAACCAAATAGAGTACATAGAATTAAGCATTATCTTTCACAAAACTGTTAATCATTTTGTTCTTTTCTATTTCGTTGAATTTCAATATGTCCAGGTAGAATATCTTCCATGTCCTGGCCTTCTTCATTGTTTGAAGAGATTATTTGTTAGGGTTTTGTTTGTTTTGTTTGAAAGAAACAGGATCTCACTCTGTTGTCCACTACAGCTTCCAGCTCCTGGGCTCAAGTGATTGTCCTGCGTCAGCCTCCCAAGTAGCTAGGATTGCAGGCACATGCTACCATAATCTGGCTAATTTTTAATTTTTTTTAGAGATGGGTCTTGCTATGTTGTCCAGGCTGATCTCAAACTCTTGATCTCAAGTAATCCTCCCACCTCAGTCTCCTAATGTTCTGGGATTATAGGCATGAACCACTGCACCCAGCCTCATTTTCTTTTTCTTTTAATTCAGAATGTACAATAAGAAAAGACTTCCCAAATTGACCATAAACACTTCATCTTGTTAACTCTTAATAAACTTGCATTTATACATTCCTATATATGCATACACACATATGCACTATGTGCATATATACACACATAATATGTACATGTACAAAAATTTATATGCACGTGTATAAAGTGTATATGTACATATAAATACAGTATGCATAAGTATCCATTATAAGTTACAAATTTAAGCAAAACTACTCTCTACTCTCTCAAAGCAACAGATTTGAACAGCTTTTTAGAATTACTTCATGAAAAAATTCACATGCTTGTTTATATGGATATGTACAGATGAATGTCTATTAACTAAACTACATTAAGTAAAGAAGTAAACAGTAACACAGTAACCTGTGTGCAATCAGTAAGTCACTTTGTTACTTTTCTTCCAATGTTCTTCCAAGCATTATGTATGGAACTAATGATTCCCTTTCTTTCACTGGAATGCTGGGCAAACAACATGGATTTTCTAGTCACTTTTGAATAACAAAAGTCTTCTAGTAACTTCCAGTCTTCAAAACACTTTCATTGCAGTATCATTTTATTCCATTTTAAAGCTTCTCTTTTCCCCAGTTTGGGCTTGCTACAGGCAGTTGGTTAATGGTGAAGGCCCCATGAGGCCTGGATGGAGGAGAGAGGGTTGTGGTTATTGTTGTCTTTTGTTTTACAGTTTCTCGTCTCCCTTTTCTTCTGGCTTATTATGTGTGGTTTCTGAATTCCACAGGGTCAAAATAGCATAGGAAGGCAGAAAACCTTAGGAGGCCTAAAAGGTCTTACTACACTGACATGCTCATAAACTAGCTTACCTCTTCTCTGAGCTTCTCAGATGAGTGTTTTTGTTCCACAAGGCCTCCTCATCACTGGTCATTTCTTGCCTGAGTTTTTCTTGTGGCAGATGCATTCATTTCTCTAGCTAATTGCCATCAGTCCTTGACCATCTGCCTGTAAACCTCCAGCCTCTTTTAGCTGAGGCCTCCTTCCATTTCCAGTTCAAACTCCTAAGCTAACTCCAAGATAGCCCCTTACCAACACTCTTGGCAGAGGTGATGTGTCTTGGATACAATGACTCAGAATCCTCTACTCTTCTGCTCTTTATTCTGTAGCTTTAGGCCACTTCCTTAAGGCTAAACTCTGTATCAGGTGTGAGTAAGTCACCAGTCAATTCATTTTAATGTCTGGATAGTACCTCATAAAGTAGAATGCATGATTTTATTATTTTCTAGTTGCTACTAACTACAAACAATTAACTTTGTTTCTCAAAATGACATGTGACGCATTTTTAATTCTTAGAAATATTAGCAAATTGTCTTCTGAGAGCTTATACTCCTGCCAACTAAGAGTTGGCAAGCATATGTATTTTTTTGACACTATAAGTTACACTGGTGTAGCAACCACAGCCATTTATCTTATTTTTCAAGATATTCTTTCATTTTTTGTTAATTTATAGTACCCAAATGTGCTCAGGTGAAGGTGAGGAAGCATGATAGTTCTAGTAACTGCAATTTCATTCTGTTCCACCAGTTATTGACTTTGTAACTTAGTCAAAAGGAGAAAAAAATAGTCAAAAGGAAAGCCCCAATGAAAGATTTCCCTCTGTTCTCCATATGTGAAAATGTAGTAATTAGATCTGAGGCAATCATGTTAGAAAATCCTGCTAATTTAGTGTAGCAAGATCTCACCGCTCTTGATAACTAATCAATATCTAATCAAGTTCCTGGTATTAATTTTCCATCCACTGACCCCCTCACTCTGCTGGTTGGCTATGGATATCCTCAGCTGTCTTTTCTGTATTTGGAGTTGAGCTCAGTTCTATTCAGAAATCTCATACCTCTATTGCGATAGCTTACCTAAAAACCTGTCTTGCCATTTTAGCAAGTATCTGATGCAATTGTTTTAAGTTACCACGGTCGTGGAAAGAAGGAAATGCTATCCCCCTCAGTATTTATATTTCAAGAGATGAAGCCAAGATTTGGAGACATCTCTGGTTCCTAGAAGCAGAAGGCACCTAGAGTTTATCTGGGATTTAGAAACGCATATTCACATTTCAAAAGGTTAGTGAGAACCAGAATCATATGTAACTTCTTATCAAAGGAGCAGAATTTCTTTCACCCTTCTCTCAAGAGGGGTTAGGAAAGACAGCTACTTTTTTCTTGTACATAAACAGAGAATTGGTACTCCTGGAAATACTAGAGGTATTTTGGTGTTGATTTTAGTAAGATATGAAAGGGTCATACCTTACTAAAATCAAGACCAAAATTAACAAGTCCATTGGTAATCTAGAAACCAATTAATTTTCTCTCAATAATTTGACCAAAAATTCTTTGGTAAGTTAGAGGTAGGCCATGTTCGAGAAAATAATAAAGGGAAAAGCAGAAAAGAGAAAAATGAAGGAAGGTGGAAAAAGAGAGAGGGAATCTGGTATGCCAAGAGAAGCAGAGAAAAGAGAAGCTAGAGACACCAAAAGGCAGAAATATTAACCTTAATTCTTGCCTTTCCATGTATATCACCCTTAAGTTTGAACTTTTTTGGAATACCAACCCTTATTTCCTGTCTGATTTGCCCCATTTGTTTTTAGTAACCATTTTTGCCTTCCACTCCACACTAAAATTAAGTGACTTGAGCCTTGAGTAAAATACTTGGCTCACTGTGGAGTAAAATTTAAATCATGTATTAATTTTAGAAAAATGTAAAGTGGCAGAATTTCTGTGAGTACCATTTTAAGTTTTCCCATCTCTGAACATTGCTAGTATATCTGCCCAAAGTTACCTACTGATACCATCAGTGAGTATATTTTTGAGAAAAAATTCTGACAACTCTCCTCTATATTAGCTTCTTCACCTGCTTTCCATTTTACAAAACTGTACTTTGAAATTATAAGCTGATATATAGAAGGCATAACTTTGTTTAAAAAAAGTTCTTTTAGCAAAGCTTTCACTCTTTATACTATAACATTACAGTTTTTGCTTTTCAGAATAATGGATCCACAGAAATTTGTTTATAAATTTAATACTGAGTTCATTATTATGGATCAGTGTTTCCTAAATGTTTGAGTAGCAGAATCACAAGTAGACCTTTTAAAATACGTATTACCTAACTTAATTTCAGTTCCAATAAAGAAGTTACGCCAGGTCTAAATCTGATTCTATTTTATTTAAATTACTCCAAAATATTATAATGATGTTATGTTTAAGAGCCAATGCTATTCTTCTAAAAATAGACTGTATAGTAGTATCACCTGAAAGCATTAAAATGACAAACAAATAAAAGCTGATGTCCAAACCTATGCTTAGGTATTCTGAATTATCTTTTCTGGAGGGAAGCCTGAGCTTTAATATTTTTTCAAAGCTCCCCAGGTGATTCTAATGTGCAGACAGATTTAAGAACCTTTACTCCGGTATGTCGCAGGGGCTATCGTGCTTAGAATAAGCTTTTCTTTGAACTGTCCCTGGAGAATTTAGTGATATTGTTCTCATCAGAGCTCTAGCTTGCTGTAATCTCTTCACCATTCAGGAATAGGCACAGGAAAATATCTCAATCGAAATTTCACAGCATCCAGTTGCAGCATTGCTCCTGTGGCATCTGCAAATGGGAAGAAATTTGGGTTGTGCAGAGCATGACAAAAGAAAACGAACTTTTTAACAAGCATGAAGTTTTAGTTTGCACCTTGGAAAATGCTTTTTGTTCATCAGTTTAATTCATCCCACAATTATGTATTGCACATCTGCTATGTATCAGATGCTATAGTAAATAGTGGGGGTACAGATTTAAATCAGGATAGAAAAAGAGTCATTAAACAATCATGGTAAAAGCTATAAATGAAGAATGGCAGGTTGACAGGAGAATCTATCCTGAAGTTAAATAGTCTGAATGAGAGTCAAGGTAGACTTTCTAAAGTGACATATAAGGAGTTGAAGAAAGAGTTTTTGTGTTAAATGTGCAAAGTACTTCATTGATGGCCCAGAGACAAGAACAAGAAAATGTCTTTAAGATTGAACTGAAACAAATATAACTTGAAATAGTTAGCAAAGGAGAGAAAGCTATAATTAGGCAGGAGAGATAGGGAGAATCAAATTGCAGAGCTATGTTTATTCTGAGTTAATTTTTACTCCGTTGCATAGTTTAAACCAAGTAACCACCTATAGTAGTTTGGACCACAATGATCACAGTTGATGTGGAAAACAGTTAACAAGTTTGAGATAGAGTTGCTAGAACTGGCAGGAGCAGATGATTTGACTGAATATAAAGAAAGGAGATCTAAGTTTTATCTGGGAGTCCTGGAGGTTGCATCTGACTGATGGGTCATCAGTCTGATTAATGGAGAGAGTGAAGTATGGAAGGATCATGAGTTAAGTTTGTATATAAATGCATGTGAGAAATCAAAGAGAGATATTATTTAGGCAAGTGAATATGTCACCTTAGAGACCAGAAGAGCTGCAGCAGTTTAGATACATTTTAAGACAGTGCCTTTGAATCTCTAGAAATGGATGAGCTGCCAAAAGTAGAAGACATTTTATAAGAGAGAAAAACTCCTAGGAATCTTCAAAATTAAAAGATCAAGAAGGAAAAGAGGATCCACTGGAGAGGTAAAAGTAAAATATGGAATTATAGCATTATAGTGATAGAGTTCAGTTCTGTGTCTGCACCCAAATTTCATCTTGATTTGTAATGAAACTGTAAGTCTCATATGTTGAAGAAGGGACCTCGTAGGTGTCTGGATCATGGGACCAGTTTCCCCTATGTTTTTTGTGATAGTGATTGAGTTCTCACAAGATATGATGACTTTAAAAGTGGCATTTTCTCCTTCACTCTAGCTCTTCTGCTGCTATGTAAGACATGCCTGCTCCCCTTTCCATTTCTGCCACAATTGTAAGTTTCCTGAGGCCTTCCCAGCCATGTGGAACTGTGAATCTATTAAACCTCATCTCTTTATAAATTAACAAGTCTCAGGTAGTATCTTTATAGCAGTTTGACAACAGACTAATACATGTGGCATGCAATGCAACAGTGTATTCTAAATACTATCTCGTATTCTAAATACTTTACTTTTTGAGCTATGCATTTGAATTTGATAGCAGCCAGTGAATAAACCATTTGACATCTAGATTTCAGCATTTAAAAAAAAAACTTGAAAAACAAACATTTCATGTCATTTTTTAATATCCCAAATAATTTTTTTTTAAGATGAAGTCTCACTCCGTCGCCCAGGCTGGAGTGCAGTGGCAGGATCTTGGCTCACTGCAATCTCCGCTTCCTGGGTTCAGGCAATTCTCCTGCCTCAGACTCCTGAGTAGCTGGAATTACAGGTGTGTGCCACCATGTCCAGCTAATTTTTGTATTTTTAGTAGAGACGAGGTTTCACCAAGTTGGTCAGGCTGGTCTCGAAATGCTGACTTCGTGATACACTTCCAAAGTGTTGGGATTACAGGCATGAGCCACTGCGCCTGGCCATAATTTTATTATCTTTTATAACAATCAATAAGAAAGGCACTTGTGAAACACCGGCTAAGCATAGCATCCCATTTGGTACAATTGGGCATTTTTACACTCTTCACCAGTGCTGTGATTCAGGAAATTATCAATCGCTGAAATAGAGGCCTTAGAAAGAGGTCTGTACACCGCTTTTTCTTTCTAGGTTTAGAAATACCCAAGTAAATTCTACTTTGCAAAAACTATTCTTTTGGTCAGTAGACTGTATTTTATAGATGACACTGCCATAGGCCTTATATGTAAATGTTGCTGAGATCAATAGCAAAAAAAATGTATTAAGAAGTAGTATGACAGGTAAAACAAGGTAAAATTTCTTGATAATTAAACTAATTTACATGTTGATGAATAAAATGGAAAATGATACATTCCAGGCTATATGAATTGGTTGACAAAACTCACAAAAAGAGGTACATTTTAAGATGAATCTTTAAAAAATTATAAATATTATGTTTTCTTTCGGTTTTGAAAATATTTTAAGCTAAAAATGACTAAGTAGATCATATTGAAAATTTTAACTTTATAATTACTAATGAATTTATGGTTTCAGTGAATTATGCCAGTAGGCATTCTAAAAGTATAATAAATGTCAAACATCAAGATTTTAAGATAAAATTTCAATTAAGTTACAGTACTCAAGATCATCTTGTTAATGTAAATTAATGCATTTGTTCTTTCTGTTACAGTTCTCCACATTTTTAAAATTTTTAATTTATAATTTTTGTAGGTACATAATGAAGTGGATAAATTGTCTGGGGTAAATACTAGGGGTTTATCATTCTGCACCAATAAAATTTAGGACATGGATACACAGGAGGCATTTAGGAACAGAGGTTTAATAGGCAAAAGAAGGAGAAACAAAGAGAAAGAAAAACAGCTCTCTCTCCAGTGAGAGAAAGGGAACTTCTGATAGGAAAAGGCCAGCCAATGGCAGATGTGCCAGAGTTTATAGTCTGACTTGAGGAGGTGGTGTCTGATTTACATAGGGCTCACAGATTGGTTAGATTAGGTGTGATGTTTACAGCACAGGGTCAAGGCTGACTGGCCCATCATAATATTATTATGCAAATGAAATCCCTCCTTGGCTGGTTCCATCTTGTCTGCTCATTACTGTACACATGGCTGGGAGAAAAGGGAAGATGGAGCCACCATCTTGAACATGTCTAGTCCCAACTAGTTCTTTCCTGTCAGCATTCATTCATGCAAGCTCTGAGCTTGCTTGTTGATGTCTACAGCTCAACTTCACAATTTGCTCTTTGTTAGAAAATTATTGGGGGTTGCTTTTCATTAATGAGAAAAACCTACTGAGGACTTCCATACCCTCACTATCTGCCTCAGTAATTTCTTCTTAACTCCTGTGCCAGTAGTAGGTATATATATTTATAGAGTATATAAATCTTTTTGATACAGTCATTCGATGTGTAAGAATGAATTATGGAGAATAAGGTATACATCACCTCAAGCATTTAGCCTTTGTGTTACAATCAAATTATACCCTTTTAGTTATTTTTAAATGTGCAATTAAATTATATTATTGACTAGAGTTGCCCTGTTGAGCTCTCAAACAGATCTTCTTAATTCTTTCTATCCATATTTTAACAAAACAGATATTTTAATTTTTTTTTTTGTTTTTTTCCTTATTGATTGATATGATTTGGCTTTGTGTCTCCATTCAAATCTCATGTCAAATTTGAGAAGGGGCCTTGTTGGAGGTGGTTAGATCTTAGGGGAAGATTTTCCCCTTGCTGTTCTCATAATAGTGAGTGAGTTTCTCATGAGATCTGATTACTTAAAAGTGGGTTCCACTTCCACCATCACTGTCTCTATCTCCTGCCACCAGGAGAAGAAAGTTCTTGCTTTCCCTTCCCCTTCTGCCATGATTGTAAGTTTCCCAAGACCTCCTGGTCATGCTTCTTATTAAGCCTGTGGAACTGTGACTCAATTAAATATCTTTTTAAATAAATTACACAGTCTCAGATAGTTCTTTATCATAGTGTGAAAACAGACCAATAAAGAAAATTGGTACCTGTAGTGGAGTAGTGCTATTAAGATATGTGGAAGTAACTTTGGAACTGGGTAACAGGGAAAAGTTGGAGCTTTTTGGAAGGCTCACAAGAAGACAGAAAGATGATGGAAACTTTGAAACTTCCTAGAGACTCATTGAATGGTTTTGATCAAGATGCTGGTAGTGATAGGGACAGAGATGGCCATGCTGAGTTCTCAGATGGAGATGAGAAACTTATTGGGAACTGGAGTAAAGGTCTCTCTTTTTATCCTTTAGCAAAGAGACTAGTGGCATTGTGCCTGCTCTAGAGATCTGGGGAAATTTGAACTTTAGAGAGACAACCTGAGTATCTTGTGGAAGAAATTTCTAAGCAGCAATTCATTCAAGGAGTGACATAGCTATTCCTAAGAGCATACAGTTATATCTGGTCACAAAGAGATGATCTAAAACTAAGACTTACATTTAGAAAGGAAGAAGAGCAAAGAAGTTTTGAAAATTTACAGCCTGATCATGTGGTAGAAAAAAAACAACAACATTTTTTTGTGTGAATAAATTTAAGCTGACTGCAAAAATTTGCAGAAGTAGAAACAGCCTCATGTCAATAGTCAAGACAATGAGGAAGAGCCTTGGGAGAAGAAACCCTATGTTCCAGCCTTCGTAGCCCTAGCTGTAGCTAAAAAGGGGCCAATGTACAAATGGGTCATTGTTTCAGAGGCTGCAAGCCCCAAACCTTGGCATGTGGTCTTGGGCCTGTGGGTATCCAGAATGTAAGTGTTGAGGCTTTGAAGCCTCTCCTTAGGTTTCAGAGGATTAATGGAAATGCCTAGGTGTCCAGGCAGAAGTTTGCTGCAGAGGCAGAACCCTCATAAAGAACTTCTACTAGAGCGTGGCAAAGGAGAAAAGTGGGATTTGAGTCAGCACCTACACGGAGACCCAACTGGGACACAGCCCTAGTGGAGCTGTGAGAAGATCATCATGCTCCAGACCCGAGAATGGTAGATTCATTGACAGCTCACACTGTGAACCTGGAAAAGCCAAAAGGCACTCAGTTGCACCCCATGAAAGCAACTGCAGGGCTGTTTCCTGCAGAGCCACAGGGGTAGAGCTTCTCAAGCCTTGGAAGCCCATCTTATGCATCAGTGTCTCCTGGATGTGAGACATGGAGTAAAAGGAGATTATTTTGGTGCTTTAAGATTTTACTGCCTGTTGGGTTTCAGACTTTCTTGGGGCTTGTAACCCAGTGGTTTTTGTTTTGTTTTTGTTTGTTTCAATTTCTCCCATTTGAAATGAGAGCAGTTACCCAATGCCTATACCTACATCGTATGTTGAAAGTAACTAACTTGTTTTTGCTTTTATAGGCTTGTAGACAGAAAAGACTTGCCTTTTCTCACATGAGACCTTGGACTTGATCTTTTGAGTTAATAATGAAATGAGTTAAGACTTTGGGGATTTGGGGGAAGGCATAATTGTGTTTTGAAGTGTGAAAAGGACATGACATTTGGGAGGGGCAGGGGCAGAATAATAAGGTTTGGCTCTGTATCCCCACCCAAATCTCATGTTGAATTTCAATTCCCAATGTTGAAGGAGGGGTTTGGTGGGGGGTAACTGGATCATGGAGGCAGATTTTGCCTTTGCTGTTCTCATGATAGTGAGTGAGGTCCCATGAGATATGGCTGTTAAAAGTATGTATCCCGTCTCCCTTTTTCTCCCACTCTCTTGCTGCCATGTGAAGACACACTTGCTTCTCCCTTACACTTCTGCTATGACTGTAAATTTCCTGAGGCCTCTTAGTCATGCTTACTATACAGTTTGTGAAACTGTGAGATAATTAAAACTTTCTTTATAAGTTACCCACTCTTAGTTAGCTCTTTATAGCAGTGTAAAAACTAACTAATACAGGAATCAAATCAAAGTCAGAGCAAGAAGAGTTTGAAAAACAGAAGAAATTTCTATTAAAAGGCCTATGACATGATAATAAATTTAATGTTCCCATTTTTTAATCAAAACATCAGTTGTTGAAAAACAGCCACCTACATGGTAAAAGTGATGACAGCTTTAAGCAAAATTCCTCCATCATGACTAATGTTTGAGTCCTGCATACCAACGTGTTACATAGCATAGTCTTGAAACAATGTCTGTAATATAGATAACCCCTTGAATAGATAGTTATCTAACCTCCCAATGTAACAGTTCAGTGAGTTCTTCTTGCCTGCTGCAGAGCAAAACTCAGTATACTGACAGTGGTGTTGCAACAGAGAATGAGCTTAATAATCACAAGACAGCCAAGCCAGGAAGACTGAGCTATTTCTCAAATCCATCTCCCTGAGAATTTGGAGGCTTAGGTATTTTTAAGAATGATATGGTGTGCAGGGGCTAATGAATGGGTTCTACTTATTGACTAAGTTCAAAATGAAATTACAGTTTTGAAATGTCAAAACTGTCTTGGTATGCTGAGTCAGTTTCTGGGTGGGGGTCACTGGTTCAGCTGGTATCACTTGACCCACTCGAATGCAAAGTCAGATAAATATCTCAAACTATAGTTTTAGGTTTTACAGTACTCATGTCATCCATAGGGTCAATTAGGAAAGTCACAAATTTTATTACCGACAGGTAGTAACTATGTGTTAGTCCATTCTAATATTACTATAAAGAAATATCTGAGATTGGATAATTTATAAAGAAGAGATTTCATTGGTTCATGGCTCTGCAAGCTATGCAGGAATCGTGACGCTGGCATCTGCTTGGCTCCTGGGAAAGCCTCAGGAAACTTACAATCATGGTTGAAGGTGAAGGGGGAGCTTGCACTTGACATTCCAGAGGAGGTGCAAAAGAGAGGGTTGATGGGGATGCCACACACTTTTAAACAACCAGATCTTATGGGAATTCACTTACTATCACAAGAACAGCATCAAGAGAATGATGCTAAACCATTCATAAGAAACTGCCCCCATGATCCCATCACCTCCCACCAGGCCCCACCTCCAACAATGGGGATAACAATTGAACATGGAGATTTGAGCAGGGGTATCCAAATTATACCAATGACTAATTATTATTTAACTATGCCTGTCTTAGCAGAATTCAAGTTCCTAGTATAATTCTAACCTTGTGGCCTTTCATTAGCTTTACAAAAGTGGTTTCAGTCCCTGAACAAGGAAGGCGTTAGTTTTAGGAAGGAACTATTATCATTCTTGCTTTAAAGTTAAACTATAAATTCCTCCCACAGCTAACGTGGCCTACACGCAGGAATGAGCAAAGGCTTGTGAGGTTACAAGTAAGATGAAGTCAGTTATGTCAGTTCTCTCTCAGTGTTATAATTTTGCAAGTGTGGTTTCACCCAGTGGTCATGAATTTCAGCAAGAAAGTCTGAGATGTGACCAACTGCACATATCTTTACCCTACAAGCTTGCTAAATAAAGGACCTTTTCAGGGGAGTGAACATGGAGATATACCATATTGTGGCCTTTCAAGACATTTCTTCTGTTCTTACATAACTATTAAATATTTCCTTCTGATAAACTGGATTTGTCAGCCTTTTTCTTAAGCCTTTCGGATCCTTCAGACGTTGAGGATAGGTTTGAATATATCTGTTCATCATGGAGCATCAGTGTTATTGAAAAATGTCAGTGCTTCATACAGTATCTCTAAAATATTTTCATGCTGTATCCATTACCAAATACTGCAAATAATCTCAATATTCTTCTGATTTTGTAAAGAGTTAAAAGTTAATGAACTATAAAACATTATTACATGGACTTAGATGATCATGAAGAATTAACTCATATTTAGACAATATGTATGCTTATCTTACTTACACTGAATTTTACAAAACCAATTATTTAAAAATTTTCATTGAATTTTAATTGTTCCAAGAATGATTTGTGGCAGATTGGTTTTCTCTTTCTTTATCTTTTACATATAAAACTAGACAGGTATTCTCACTCATAGGCGGGTGAGGAAAAATGAGAACACATGGACACAGGGAAGGGGGTACTACACACTGGGGTCTATTGGGGGAATAGGGGAGGGACAGCAGGGGGTGGAGATGGGGAGGGATAGCCTGGGGAGCAATGCCAAATGTGGGTGAAGGGGAGGAAGGCAGCAAAACCCACTGCCATGTGTGTACCTATGCAACTATCTTGCACGTTCTGCACATGTACCCCAACACCTAAAATGCAATAATAAAAAAAAGAAGTTAAAAGAAGAAAAAAAAACTAGACAGGTATTCACTGCCTTCCTTTCAGTTAGATTTGACATGTGACTTAGTTGAGATGTTTGTCCTGGACCCAGGTCTGGCCAATATAATTCTCCCATGCAAAAGCCTCCTTGCATTTTATCCCACAGCTGACTTGATATAGGTGAGCTTAGCAAATTTGAGCACCACATCTTGGAAACAAAAATTCTACAAGATGCAAAGAGGAGTCTAGATCTACAAAACCTTTCTTAGAGAAGATTATGTCTGCAATCTAATCTCTCGTTGGGTTTTTGTAATAAAAGTAAATACACATTTATTTTGTTAAGCTATTGAAAGTTTTTGTTTCATTTATAACAAATAATTGAACATTATCTATGTCTCTCCCTATTTTTTCTTATTTAGGTACTTTTTGGAGTACTTTTTTTGTTGTTAAGTGAATGAATTATATAGTGGTGAATTCTGAGATCTTCGTGCACCCATCATCTGAGTAGTGTACATGAAATCTAATGTGTAATTTTTTATCCCTAGCACCTCTCTCACCCTCCCCTTCTGAGTCTTTAAGTCCATTATATTGCTCTGAATACCTTTGTGCACTCATAGCTTAGCTCCTACTTATGAGTGAAAATATATAGTTTTTGGTTTTCCAGTCTTGTGTTACTTCACTTAGAATAATGACCTCCAGCTCCATCTAAGTTGCTGCAAAAGACATTATTTTGTTAATTTTAATGGCTGAGTATACACACACACAAACACACACACACACACACACACACACACACACACTTAGGTTTTTACTTTATTGTGGTAATAAAACAATATGAGATTTACCTATTAATAATTTTTTAAGTATACATAGAGTGCTTTTATCAATAGGTACAATATCATACTGATGACATCTAGAATTTATTTGTTTTAATTAACTGAAACTTTATGCCTGTTGATTAGCAACTGCCCATATCTTCTTCTCATCCGTTCCTGGCAACAGCCATTCCACTATATGATTCTGTGAGTTTGACTATTTTAGACACCTCATATAAGTGGAACCATGCAGTACTTGTCCTTCTGTGACTGATTTATTTCATTTAGCACAATGCCTTCAAGGATCCTCCACACTGTCACATATAGCAGGACTTCCTTCTTTTCTAAGGCTGAGTGATACTCTGTTGTATGTATATACTGCATTTCCTTCATCTACTAATCTGTTGATGGATATTTAGGCTCTATCAGAAGTGGGACTACTGGTTGATATGGAAGTTCTACTTTTGTAATTGTTCCAGTTGTACCCTTTTCCATTCCCATCAACAGTGTACAAAGTTTCCAATTTCTCTACACCCTCTCCAACATTTGTTATTATTACTTTGTCTACTTTTTGTAATAGCTATCCTAACAGATGTGAGATAATACCCCATTGTGGTTTTGATTTGCATTTCCCTGATAATTAATAACATTCAACATCTTTTCACATACCTGTTGACCATTTGCATCTCTTCTTTAAAAAGTACCAAGTATTTAGCCCAATTTTTAATCTGTTTATTAATTTTTGTTTGCTTCATTTTTACCATTGACTTGTAGGAGTTTCTTACCTGTGTTAGAATTAACCCCTCATCACATATATGATTTGCAAATATTTTCTCCCATTCTGTAGTTGACTGTTTACTCTGTTTTCTTTGTATGAAAGCTTTTTAGTTTGAGATAATCTCATTTCTCTATTTTTTCTTTTGTTGTCTGTTCTTTTGGAGTTATATACACAAAATCGTAGCCATGTCCTTTGTCATGAAGCTTTTATCCTGTGTGTTCTTTGAGAACTTTTACAGTTTCAGGGCTTACATTAAAGTCTTTTCATTCATTGGAGTTGATTTTTTTTCTATAATGTAGAATAAGGGTGAAATTCTAATTTTTGCATGTGGATATCCAGTTTTCCCACTATTTGTTCAAGAGACTGCCTTACCTCATTGTGTATTCTTGGCACCCTTTTTGAAGATTATTTGATCATATATACATAGGTTTCTTTCTCAGCTCTCTATTCTGTTAAGCCTTTGAATCCTGAACATAGACTGTCTTTCCAATTGTTTGTTTCTTCTTTTATTTCTTTCATTAATATTTTGTAGTTTTCAAAGCACAAGCCTTTTATCTTTTTAGTTTTGTTTATTACTAAGTACTTTATTCTTTTCTGTGCTATTGGTAATGATATTTTTTAAATTTCTTTTTCACATAGTGTGTTGTTAGTGTACAGAAATACAATTAATTTTTGAATGTTTTTTTTGTGCCCTGCAACTTTCTGAGTTTACATATTAGTTCTAACAGTTTCTTTGAAAAATGAAGTTTTTAAGGTTTTCAATACATAAGATCAACTTAACAGCACATTAAAAGTATCCTACACCATACCCAATTGGTCTTTATCCCTAGATTGTAAGAGTGGTTCAAAATATAAAACTAATGTGATGAACTATATTATAACAGGATAAGAGATAAAAATTCATGATATTCTCAATAGATGCACAAAAAGTGTTTCATAAAGTTTAGCATCCTGTCTTCATAAAACTCTTCACAAACCAGAAATAGAAGATAATGAGATCAACATGATAGAAAGACCAAAACTGAAAAGCCCCCAGCTAATGTCATATTCAATGTTAAAAGTAAAAGCTTTCCATCTGAGATCAGGAACAAGTCAAAGCTTCCCTCTTTTACCACTTCTATTTAATGTAGTACTAGAAGTCCTAACCAGAGCAATTGGGCAAGAAAAGAAATAAAAGTTACACAAACTGGAAAAAAAAGATGTAAAATACTCCTGTTTGTGATAAGTATTACCTTATGAAATATAATAGAAAAAGTTCCTAATGATCTTAGTCCTTTCATTTGTACAATACTAAGTAGGGTTAATTGATCCGTAAATTTCTTCCGAAGTGCAATTATTTTTTATTATTTTTCTACAAATACCATGATACTAAGTATTAAAACTTTTTACATGTCTTTGTCTTTTTAAAATTATTTTGGTTTTCTTCAATTCTAGAGCAAAGTTCATGATTATCAACAGCAAATAAATGTCTTAATAACATAGAAGACATCAGAAAATTGATTGTATTACTTTGCTTACACAATTAATTTTAAATCAGGTTTATTTTAAAGCTGGAAAACCTTCTTCAAAGTAAATAGTTAACTTGTAATTTTGTTATTAACTACTCAACTCTGGTTACTGATCAATTCCCTTATTTCCTAAAATTATAATGATGGTGAATTTGATTTCTTAGTGTACTAGCTATACATCATAAACATTAGCATTATATAAAAAGTAAATTATACCATTCATGAACAGCATTATGAATAATATTTGTATTTATTTATGCATAGTATTGATTTTTAAAAATGCAATTCCTAGTCCTCTCTATCCTGTAATCTTAGTAAAATCAGTGAAGTGAAATCATTTGTATCACCAGCATGTAGCATAGTTAAACTGTTGAATTATTGAAAGATTTAGATCAACTAGTGACTTTGGGGAAAAATCTAAAACAAATTTTATATAAAAAATTTCTCAAAAAGCAATTTTAGGATATTTTAATCTTTATAATTTGCAGTGCCTGAAGTAAAATGTTCTAAAGTACTAATATTACACTTTAATAATGGAAAATAATGGAAGTAAAAATGTTTCAAAGTATTAATATTACATTTTAATAACCCAATCTTCCCAATACATTAATATTTCTGGAAATGCAGATTTTATTCACTTTGCTACTTCTATATTGTGATAAGCATATTGCTTATTTTTTCCTTCCCTATGGTTCCTGTAAATTTACATCACAATTTACTTACCTGTACAAAAGTCTACGTCCATAAACAAAGTCATATACATAATAATGAAAGTCAGGTGATCCTTGCATAGCCAAGGAAGTCTGGAGAGGGGCAGAAGGGATAGAAAGAGAGAGAAAGAGAGAGAGAGAGAGAGAGAGAGAGAGAGAGATTGGTTTTCTATGTGGGGTGATCTATTTAAGTTGTTAGATAACTTTTCTTTGGTTAGATAACCTTTTATCCCTATAATTCTGCAGAATGGACAATATACTCCCTTATAAGAGTACTATTATAAAATAAATAAACTCATATCAAATATATTATGGTGTTTATATTATTCAATTTTGTTACTTTGGGCTTCAGACTTTCATTTGCTGCTTAATCATTAATTCTATTATGTTTGGAAAAGATCTGCCCCTGTTAGAAAGCTGGCCCAGACAACCGCCACCCACCTGGCCGCATGAAAAAAATCTGACTTCCCGATGAGGAAGTTCGCCCTTCCCCCTTAACTTCCCGATGAGGAAGTTCGCCCTCCCCCCTTAACTTCCCGATGAGGAAGTTCACCCTCCCCCCACCTTTAACTTCCCGATGAGGAAGTTCGCCCTCTACATACCGTTCTGGCCTTCCCGCCTGGCTACAGCCACCTCCCACCTAGCGACCGGCTGAACCAATCACCATCTGCCCTATCAGCTCTCTAATGACTTCCTGCCCAACAAGCTCTTCCCCCCAGAAGACTTCCTGCCCAACAGCCAGCCTGACCAACCACCACCCACTGAGTCAGCACCCCCCACAAGCCCTCCTGTTCCCACCCCTATAAAAAGCTCTAACCCTCTAGGCTCCGCGCGGCCATCTTCCTGCTTTCCCCTCTGGTCTGCCTGGAGACTCTTTCTTCTCAATAAAGCCTGAACTTAAGGACTTTCTTCCAGCCTGCAATCTGGTTTATTTGAGTGAACTCTGTCTCTCCGTGGAGGGTGGGTCAGACAGTGGGTCGGACAAGTGGTGCTAAAACCCGGGAGTATGGGCTGCTGGCCAGGCTGCGGCCCCCTCCCCCCAATCCACCAGGAGCGTGGGCCACCGGCCAGGCCACGGCCCCCTCCCCCGACCTACTCAGCACAGGCCCTGCCACCTCTACACTCCGATTAAGGTAAGCCAAACTTTTTTTTTGCTTTACCTTCACCACCTCCCCCCACGGCATGGGTGCAGCAGCTCCCCCTCCGGCGTTCCGCACGGACTCCTCGCCTAGACTCAGCTGAGCTGAGGTAGTCCTCCATTCTGGCTCCAGGAGCCTTCCGAAGGATTGCTGCCAGATGGCTGACCGCCTCCCTAACCGTACCTAACTGTACTCCTGGGAATTTGCAACGAAGGGGGACGCCTTTTCTTTGCATCTACCCAACCGCGCCGGAGGGTCTGGAGCTACACCCGTCATGGGGAATTCGGAGTCCAAAATTCCAACTAACACCCCCCCTTGGGTGTTTACTGTGAAATTTTGCCAGATTGGGATATTCTCAAACCCTCAGAAGGAAAAAAACTTGTCTTTCTGTCCCAGGTGGCTTGGCCCCAATACAAACTCGATAACCAGTCACATTGGCCCCCGACTGGTACTTTCGATTTCAATACCCTCCAAAACCTCGACAATTTCTGTCACCGCACGGGCAAGGACAATGAAATTCCTTACGTTCAGGCTTTTTGGGACCTCTGTACCCACCCTGATCTTTGTTCTACCTGCTCCACCCACCAAATCCTCTTAGCTCACGCCCCTCATAAATCTTTCTCCATTACTTCTCCCCCTCCCTACTCTTCACCGGAGGATCTGCCTGAACATCTATCCCCTCCCACCAACCTCGGCAACCAGCTGCCATCAGCCACTCGCCCTTCCTCCCCCAACCCCTCCGGGCCTCCTTCCTCAGAGGCCAAACTTCCTCTTACCTCGCCAGTAGCAGCCCACACCCGCTCTCACCAACCAACTATCCTAGCCCCTCTCCGAGAAGTAGCAGGCACTGAAGGCTTAGTCAGAGTCCATGTTCCTTTTTCACTCCAAGACCTGTCCCAAATTGAGAAACTAGGATCCTTCTCAGCCGACCCATCCACCTATATTAAAGAATTCCAATACCTCACTCAGGCATACAGCCTCACTTGGCATGATATTCGAGTTATCTGCACTTCCACCCTCACTGCAGAAGAGCACGAGCGTATCCTCGCTGCAGACAGACACCAGGCAGATAAAGATCATGCTATAGATAACCAGATCCCCCTGGGCCCCGAAGTAATTCCTAATGAAGACCCCCAATGGGATTATCAGGCAGGCCAGGGGTCCGACATACCCCGCAGAGACCGCATGGTCCAATACCTCCTTAAAGGCATGAATGTAGTGTCTAACAAAGTAGTAAACTATGACAAGTTAAGAGAAATCACCCAATTACCAGATGAAAACCCTGCCCTCTTTCTAACTCGCTTGCAAGAAGCATTAGTCCGCTACATCCGGCTAGATCCAGCCTCCCAAAACGGAGCCACTGTCCTAGCATCACACTTCATCTCTCAGTCAGCCCCTGACATCTGGAAAAAACTAAAGAAAGTGGAGGATGGCCCTGCAACCCCCATACAGGACTTGGTAAAAATGGCCTTTAAAGTGTTTAATGCCAGGGAAGACACAGCTGAGGCAGCCCGCCAAGCACGTATGAAACAAAAAGTCACTCTACAAACCCAAGCCTTAGCAGCAGCCCTTCGCTAGGTAGAAACTAACAAGGGTAAAGCAAACAAACACACCCCGCCCAGGGCATGTTTCAAATGTGGGAAAGAAGGGCACTGGTCAAGAGTCTGCCCCCAGCCATGGCCTCCTACCAAGCCCTGCCCTAATTGTCAGCTCATGGGACACTGGAGGTCTGATTGTCCGAGCTTCCCCAGGGCCTCAGTTTCTCCAAACTGATGCACTGGAGAGCAGCAAGGATGCGTTTCTGAAAACCAGACTCCTGTCCATACTGGTCAGAAGTCAGGTGCTCAGGAAAACACATTCCCAGAGCTACTAGGGTTTATGGACGATTAGCGGTGCCCTGGCTCCCCAACTCCGGTTACCCTTGCCGAGCCCAGGGTTAAGCTTCAGGTAGCGGGTAAGAGTGTCTCCTTCTTATTGGACACGGGGGCTACCTACTCTGTACTCCCCTCATATTCAGGCAAAACCACTCCTTCCCAAGTCTCTGTTATGGGCATTGATGGGTCTCCCTCCACTCCTCACCAAACTCCACCCTTAACCTGTTTGTTTGGCCCTTCCATTTTTACCCACTCCTTTCTAGTCATTCCCTCTTGCCCTGTACCTCTCCTAGGGCGAGATATCCTAGAGAAACTGCAAGCTACTATTACCTTTCCACACACAGAAACCTTCCTGTTACCCCTCATCGCCAACTCACCTCCCCCCCTCCTCCAGCCAAACTCCTCCCCAACATAGATTCCAAAGTGTGGGACACCGATACCACCACTGTAGCCTCACATCACCAACCCATACTCATAATACACCTAAAAGACCCCACAACCTTCCCTTCTCGCCCTCAGTTTCCAATCTCCAAAGTTCACTGCCTCGGCCTCCTCCCCATCATAAATAAGCTGAAAGCTCAAAGACTACTCATTTCTACAAATTCCCCCTGCAACACTCCCATTCTGCCTGTAAAGAAACCCTCAGGGAAGTACTGCCTAGTTCAAGACCTCCGCCTCATCAATGCAGCAGTCATTCCCATTCATCCAGTAGTGCCCAACCCTTATACAATCCTCTCCCACATTCCCCCTACAACCACCCATTTCTCAGTTCTAGACCTCAAAGATGCCTTCTTCACTATTCCTCTGCACCCAGATTCCTATTTCCTTTTTGCTTTTACATGGGAAGACCCCACTTCCAATCTTTCTCAGCAACTCACTTGGACAGTCCTACCCCAAGGCTTCTGGGATAGCCCCCATCTATTCGGACAAGCCCTAGAGGCCGATCTTCAAACTTGCAAAATCACCCCTTCCACCCTACTGCAATATGTTGATGATATCCTCATTTGTTCTCCATCCCACCATGACTGCATTACAGCCACCACTACACTATTAAACTTCCTAGGAAACAAAGGGTACCGAATATCCGCTGCTAAAGCTCAAATAGCTACCTCTTCAGTTACCTATTTAGGCCTCAATCTGACCCCCAAACACCGGGCTATAACTGCTGATAGGCTCCAGACTCTCAAAGCCCTCCAGCCACCTACCTCAGCAAATGAAATCCTCTCCTTCCTGGGTCTAGTAGGGTTCTTCAGACATTGGGTCCCTAACTTCACAGTGCTAGCAAAACCACTGTACCATGCAGCAAAACAGTCCCCAGTAGGACCACTTACCTCCCAAGGCACTGTGACTCGGGCCTTCTCTGCTCTCCTAACAGCCCTCTGTACTTCCACCAACCTAGCTTTGCCTAACCCCAATAAGCCGTTCTACCTATATACAGATGAAAAACAGCATGTAGCCATTGGAGTCCTTACCCAGCCTGTAGGGCCCACCTTAATACCTATAGCATACCTATCCAAGCAGCTAGACCCTACCATCCGGGGATGGCAACCTTGCCTGCAAGCCCTTGCTGCAGCAGCAGAACTTACCACCGAAGCTTTAAAACTTAACCTACACCAACCCTTGCAAGTTTTCTCACCCCATTGGCTTACCGACCTGCTTTCCCACCAGGTTTTAACCCACCTTAGTCCCTCTAGGGTCCAACTACTTCACCTGCCTTTCATCGAGAATCCCACTATTACACTCTCACATTGTTCACCCCTTAACCCAGCAACCTTAACTCCCACCCCTTTAACTCCAATAAGCCAGCACTCTTGCCTAGAAATCCTTAAACTAAGCCAATCCCCACAACCTGACCTTACTGACCAACCCCTACCGTCAGCCTCAGTTACCCTTTACGTTGACGGCAGTTCTATTCTCAAAACTCCCGGACCCAGGAAAGCTGCTTATGCAATTGTCTCCGATACTGATATTATAGAAACCCAACCTTTACCTCAGGGAACCACTTCCCAACAAGCTGAATTAGTTGCCCTCACCCGAGCCCTTACCTGGGCAACTGGGAAAACTGTTAATATCTACACTGATTCTAAGTATGCCTTTCTCATTGCCCATTCTCACTGCATGATTTGGAAAGAATGAGGCTTCCTCACTACCAAAGGAACCCCTGTTCTCAATGGAAAGCTCATTTCCCAGCTTATCCAGGCAATCCAGCTCCCAGCCCAAGTAGCTATCATCCATTGTAAGGGACACCAGTCTTCAAATACTCCTGTAGCTCGGGGCAATGCCTTTGCGGACTCAGTAGCCCAAAACACAGCCCAAACTAGTCCACCCCCAGCTTCCATTTATTTCCTCTCTAAGACCTACAAACCCCAGTATTCCCCAGAAGAAAACACTGAGCTGTCCTCCTCCCCAGATGTCAAGTTTAAAGATGGATGGGCCTTTAAACATAACCTCCTCATCCTTCCAAAACAACAACAACACCAAATAATCCAAGACATACACAATTCCCTCCACATTGGGCCCAAAGCCCTATTCCAGTTTCTCAGCCCACTGTTTCACCCACACAACCTCACCCACACCATCCACAAGGTCCACGCCAATTGCCTAATCTGTGCCAAGGCTAATCCTCAGGGATCTTGTCACCCCCGCAAACAGCTCCATCAACTACACGGGTTCCTACCGGGCCAGGACTGGCAAATCAATTTCACCCACATGGCAAAGCATAAACAATACCGATATCTGTTAACTATTGTTGACACTTTTTCAGGCTCGATCGAAGCTTACCCCACAGCCTCTGAGTCTGCAGGGACGGTAGCCACTCATCTCATTCAAGACATCATACCACGCTTCGGACTCCCGGCCACCATACAGTCGGACAACAGCCCAGCTTTCATCTCCAAAGTTACTAATGCTGTTTCTACCTCTCTAGGGATTCGGTGGAAGCTACACGCCACCTACCATCCTCAGTCCTCTGGTAAGGTGGAACGGGCCAATGGCCTCATCAAAGAACATCTAACCCAACTTATGCTTGAGCTCCACCAATCTTGGGTCACCTTGCTCCCCATTGCCCTCGCCAGGCTAAGAGCAAGCCCTCAGGGCCCATCGCAGCTTAGTCCATTTGAGCTGCTATATGGTCGCCCTTTCATACTTTCAACTCCCCCTCTGCCAGAAACCACACCACTAGATAGTTACCTTCCTTACTTCACTCTCCTTCAAAGCCTCCTCTGGGAGCATGCCAACACTTCTCTTCCTCAACCTACCCAGCCATCTGAAGACACACAGAAAGTCTCCCCCAGGGACTCAGTTCTTATCAGGTCCCTCTCCCCAAAGCCCCTTGCCCCCAGGTGGGAGGGACCATACACAGTCCTCCTTACCACTCCATCAGCTATAAGAATTGCTGAAGTCCCATCTTGGATTCACCTGTCCCGAGTGAAAAAGGCCCCCCATGGATCCCCCTCATGCTGGAAAGCTGCTCCTACTGGGCCTCTATCTATCAAATTTACTAAGGCCTAGCAGTCCAACTCCTTACATATGGAGATTCTACCTCACTGAAAACTATACAAAGACCACCTTCATTTGTAATACTCCCCCATACAGCTACAATCATCTTCTTGCAACTTCCGACTGCCCTGCAGCCAGATGCAGCAGCGCCATATATCTGAACTTCACCAAATTCTGCAACGTCCATGATAAACCGGTCCTGTGCTTCAACCATGACCAACCATCAGGAGCATGTAATGACACCTCTTGGCACTCCTGCATGGGTTGTACTTGGATGAGCTGTTGAATGCCTGTACCTGTCAAACCACCTACTCGATCTTTGTTCCAAATCTTCCCAGATATAGATGATGAAGGAAACACCATTATCGGTTCTACACGGTATTCTCTTCTCATACCTGACCCCTGGGATAACCGGTGGAAAAGCCCCCAGAAAGCTGCCCTGTATGAATACATAGACACCAGATATCCCTCTTCCCACCTGTACATCTGGCAGAAATACGTATGTACAGCCCACCAAATCCACTCTGCTATTAACCAACAAGAACAATCTCTAAATAGCCAACTGCAACCACACTCGTCACCCTTTTCCTGGCTAACCTTCCTTAAAGAAGGAATCAAATTAGCTAATGTCTCAGGATTGACCGACCTAACCTCATGCCTCATGTGTGCCTCTTTAGGTCAGACCCCTTTTGTGGCAGTTCCTTTTCCTATCCCTCTCAATTCGACACCCACAACCTCTCCTTTCTCCCCCATCAGGGAAGTAAATCTCTATACTCCACCTGACTTTACGCAGCTACCAATATGCTATCCCCTAGGTCAAAACTATCCTAGCTGTAACAAAACCATACTGGTAACCACTAATATAACAGCCCGACGGGGAACGTTCTTTTGGTGCAATAAGACCTTAACAAAAACTCTCTACACTGGCCTATCCTCATCTCTTTTATGCCTCCCAGTAACCCTAGTCCCTCAGCTCACTATATATTCCCCAGCCGAATTCCAGATGTTGCAAATTCCCCGTCGCCGAGTCCAACGAGCTGCCTTCCTACCCATTGCTGTTGGAATCTCCCTTGCTAGCTCAGCACTTGCAGTAGGATTAGGAGGAGGGGCACTAACTCACTCAAACCTGGGTATAGCCCGACTGACCTCACAATTTCAAGCTGCTATTGATGACTCTACTGAGTCTTTAGCATCACTCCAATGACAGATCACCTCAGCTGCCCAAGTTGCCTTGCAGAATTGAAGAGCCCTAGACCTGCTAACTGCTGAACGGGGAGGGACCTGTATCTTTCTACAAGAAGAGTGCTGCTACTACATCAATGAATCCAGCCTAGTGGAGACCCGAATCGAAAGCCTCCAGAAGATCAAAGCTAACCTGCAGAATCAAAAATTCTCAGCTGAAGCCACGGCGTGGTGGTCTTCCTCCATGTATACCCTCTTGTCCCCACTGCTTGGGCCCCTAATAGCAGTTTGTTTACTCTTGCTTATTGCTCCTTGTCTCTTGCAGTTCCTACAATGGCGCTTTCAAGAATTAACCCGAGTCACCATCCACCAGATGCTACTCCAACCTTATGAACAAGTGCTAGAAGCAGATCTTTCCCCAGACACCCGGACTCCTTAGGAAGAGAAAATCTCTTCAAGCCCCCTACGACGACCCTTGTCAGCAGGAAGTAGCCAGAGAAAGACAACTGATGCCCCTGACCCCCTCTTTTTCTTTTCTTTAAGGAGTCAGGAATGTTTGGAAAAGATCTGCCCCTGTTAGAAAGCCGGCCCAGACAACCAGCCACCCACCTGGCTGCATGGAAAAAATCTAACTTCCCGATGAGGAAGTTCACCCTCCCCCCTTAACTTCTTGATGAGGAAGTTCACCCTCTACATACCGTTCTGGCCTTCCCGCCTGGCTACAGCCACCTCCCACCTAGCGACCGGCTGAACCAATCACCATCTGCCCTATCAGCTCTCTAATGACTTCCTGCCCAACAAGCTCTTCCCCCCGGAAGACTTCCTGCCCAACAGCCGGCCTGACCAACCACCACCCACTGAGTCAGCACCCCCCCACAAGCCCTCCTGTTCCCACCCCTATAAAAAGCTCTAACCCTCTAGGCTCAGCGCGGCCATCTTCCTGCTTTCCCCTCTGGTCCGCCCGGAGGCTCTTTCTTCTCAATAAAGTCTGAACTTAAGGACTTTCTTCCAGCCTGCAATCCGGTTTATTCGAGTGAACTCTGTCTCTCCGTGGAGGGTGGGTCGGACAGTGGGTCAGACATACTATGCTTTAATAACATTGAATGTACTCAGTCAGGGCCAGTCTGGCTTCCTGCAATGGCAGCCATGAAAAATGCATTAAGAAATATATTGATATGTCTGTATGCACTGTCTTTAAGATTCATTATGATGTCTGGTTGTTTATATAGGGAAACTCTTTAACTGTATTATGCTAGTAGTCTGGTGTTAGCACACAGTAAGACAGCTCTATAAAGATTTATCAGGTCATCTAACTAAAGCCAAGGGCTATAATCTAGGAATCCCCAATGGATCTAAGTATAGGAAGACCTAAAGTTTCTGAATCCTGACAATCTTTTGCATTTTAAACGCAAATGGATGGATGGATATTAGTGATTAAAAAATGTCAGGAAAATAGACAAATAAAAAGCAAAGAAAAACAACAAACCACAGGAGCACAAAAGAAATTGGAGTCCAGAAGAATAGAAAAATGGTTCCAAGGCAAGTCAGTTATCAACAAGAACCATGATGGAAGAATACAGAAACGGTCAAAGTGAGGCTAAAGAAGACAAATGTCTCCACACTACTGAGAAGCTAACAATTCTCCACTCTCCATCCATGCCAAATTCTTTGCAGACCAGTCCTAATAGCACATTATGACAGATGGACCATTCATTCTGCTTTCTACTGGGACATTTAAGAGAATGACCTAAGCTATTCAATAATAATAAATAAAAATATTTAGTTATTTGTATATTCTTAGATTCCTGTCATCAGGGAGTTCTCTATATGGCCTTAACAGCTGTAGAAGTCATTACTATATTCTAGAAAGACGTGATACTATCACTAAACATTAGAGCCTAGCAGAAATTTGCCATGAGCAAAAGCAATTTTGTCTTGAAATCAGTGACATATATTAAATATTTTGCAGAGAGATATATTATTACATGGATGTGAAGAAGATTACAATGAGCAAAATTCTAATTTCTTAATTGTCTTATTCAAAGAAGTCACATTTCAGATTAACTCCTTGGACTAGATAACATTCACCACTGTTCCCTATAACATGAACACCTACTATCTTATCTGTCTTATCATAAGCACAATAATGTGATTTTCAAAATTATGATCTTGTGGATTGTATTTTAAGTTGATTTCCCTTGTATTTTATTAAGAGAAGAAACTTCAGAATTTGGTATATTCAATAATCTTTAGTGCAGTAAAATGTTAGACTTCAGTTAACAGGAAAACCTAATTATCTGGGAAAGGTTATTCTTCAGTGATATTAACAGAACATAGTAATATAGACCATTTCCTGAGAGAGGTAAGCACTTTTTACCTTGACTTTTCATGTTCACATTGAAGGAAGTAAAAAACTAACTTTTGGTATTAGAATTTCCTCTGAAACATATGACTTATATACTAAGCTTAATAAATCTATACAGTAAAACCGAATCTTGAAACACCCATTTTCAGCTTTCTCCTTAAGCTTACTACCATAATCATTATCCACTGAGGAGAGATGTACTCCTAATTTGACATGTGCTTCCTTTCTTCAAATTATGTTGAAACTGCAGTTTTAGGAAGTATTGCCAGTAATATTTTCATTGGCATTATATCTCAAAATAATTCAAATTCCTTCTGTTTTATGGTTTATGTTGAATAAAATTGTAATTTTCCATTCATAACCTAAATATTTATTACCAAAAATAATTAATAGACAATTGGAGAAGTAATCACAACTTAGATGTGTGCATTTATTCTTTCTATGTAAAATATTTTATTATATATTTTCTCATTTTTTTATTTTATAATTTATTTATTATACATTCTGGGGTACATGTGCAGGCTGTGTGGGTTTGATACATAGATATACACTTGCCATGGTGGTGGTTTGCAGCATCCACTGCCCTGTCATTTACATTAGGTATTTCTCCTAATGCTATCCCTCCCCTAGCTCCCCAATCCCTGCTATTTCTTCTCTAGCCCTCCATGCCCCAGGTGCCAATGTGTGATGTTACCCTCCCTGTGTCCATGTGTTCTCATTGTTCAATACCCACTTATGAGTGAAACATGCAGTGTTTGGTTTTCCGTTCTTGTGTCAGTTTGCTGAGAATGTTGGTTTCCAGATTCATCCATGTCCCTGAAAAGGACATGAACTCATCCTTTTTTATGGCTGTATAGTATTCCACAGTGTATATGTGCCATATTTTCTTTATCCAGTCTATCTTTGATGGGCATTTGGATTGGTTCCAAGTCTTTGCTACTGTGAATAGTGCTACAACAAACAGACATCTGCAAGTGTCTTTATAATAGAATGATTTATAATCCTTTGGGGATATACCCAGTAATGGTATTGCTGAGTCAAATGGTATTTCTATTTCTAGATCCTTGAGAAATCACCACACTGTCTTCCACAATGGTTGAACTAATTTTAACTCCCACCAACAGTGTAAAAGTGTTCCTATATCTCCTCATCCTCTCCAGCATCTGTTGCCTCCAGATTTTTTATTGATCACCATTCTAACTGGCATACAGTGGTATCTCAATGTGGTTTTGATTTGCATTTCTCTAATAAGCAGAATGATTAGCTTATTTTCTTATGTTTGTTGGCTGTATAAATGTCTTCTTTTGGAAAGTATCTTCTCATATCCTTTGCCTACTTTTTGATGGGAATTTTTTTTTCTTTTAAATCAGTTTTAGCTTTTTGTAGATTCTGAATATTAGCCCTTTGCCAGATGGGTAGATTGGAAAAGTTTTCTCCCATGCTATTGGTTGCTACTTCACTCTATTGATGCTTCCTTTTGCTATGCAGAAACTTTTAAGTTTAATTAGATCCCAAGTGTCTATTTTGGCTTTTGCTGCCATTGCTTCATAAATAACATGATGGAGCTGAAAAACAAAGCACAAGAACTTCATGAAGCATACACAAGTTTTAGTAGCCAAATTGATCAAGTAGAAGAAAGGATAACAGAAATAGAAGATTGACTCAACAAAATAAAGCAAGAAGGCAAGATTAGAGAAAAAAGAGTGAAAAGTAATGAACAAAGTCTCCAAGAAATATGGGATTATGTGAAAAGACCAAATGTACATTCAGTTGGTGTACCTAAAAATGACAGGAATAATGAAACCAAACTGGAAAACACTCTTCAGGATATTATCCAGAACTTCCACAACCTAGCAATGCAGGCCAACATTCAAACACAGGAAATACAGAGGACACCACAAAGGTATTCCTCGAGAAGAGTAACCCCAAGGAATATAATTGTCAGATTCACCAGGGTGAAATGAAGGAAAAAATGTGAAGCGAGGCCAGAGAGAAAGATCGGGTTACCCACAAAGGGAAGTTCATCAGACTCACAGTGGATGTCAAGGCACAAACCCTACAAGACTGAAGAGGGTGGGGGCCAATTTCATAAAAGAGTTTTCAACCCAGAATTTCATATCCAGCGAAAATAAGCTTCATAAGCTAAGGAGAAATAAAATCCTTTACAAACAAGCAACTGCTGAGAAATTTCACCACCACGAGGCCCACCCTACAAGGGCTCCTGAAGGAAGCACTATACATGGAAAGGAACAACCAGGAAAGGAACATGGAAAGGAACAACCAGTACCAGCCAGTGCAAAAGCATACCAAACTGTAAAGACCATTGACACTCTAAAGAAAGCATCAACTAACAGGCAAAACAACCAGTTAGCATAAAAATGTCAGAATCAAATTCACACAAAGTTTTAACATTAAATGTAAATAGGCTAAATGCCCCAATCAAAACACATAGACGGGCAACTTGAATAAAAAGTCAAGACCCATCAATGTGCTGTAGTCAAGAAACCCATCTCATGTGCAAAGACACACATAGGCTCAAAATAAAGGGCTGGAGAAAGATTTATCAAGCAAAAGGAGAGCAAAGAAAAAAAAAAGAGAGAGAGAGAAGGAATTGAAATCTTGATCACTGATTAAACAGCCTATAAATCAACAAAAATCAAAAGAGACAAAGAAGGGCATTACATAATGGCAAAGGGATTAATGCAATAAGAAGAGCTAACTATTCTCATTATATGAATCCAATGCAGGAGCACACAAATACATAAAGCAAGTTCTTAATGACCTACAAAGAGATTTAGTTTCCCACAGAGTAATAGTGAGAGACCTTAATACCCCACTGTCAATATTAGACAGATCAACGAGACAGAAAATTAACAAGGAAATCCAGGACTTGAACTCAGACCTGAACGAAGTGGACCTGGTAGACATCTATAAAACTCTCCACTCCAAAAACACAGAATATACATTCCTCTCAGCACTACAAAGCACTTATTCCAAAATTGATCACATAAATGGAAGTAAAACACTCCTCAGTAAATGCAAAAGAATGAAAATCATAACAGTCTCTCAGACCACAGTGCAATCAAATTAGAACTCAGGATTGAGAAACTCAATCTAAACCACAAAACAACATGGAAACTAAACAACCTTCTCCAGAATGATTACTGGACAAGTAATGAAATGAAGGCAGAAATAAAAATGTTCTTCAAAACCAGTGAGAACATAGACACAATGTACTAGAATCTCTGGGTCACATTTAAAGCAGTTGTGTAGAGGCAAATTTATAGTACTAAATGCCCACTAGAGAAGTGAGGAAATATATGAAATTGACATGCTAACATCACAATTAAAAGAACTAGAGGAGCAAGATCAAATTCAAAAGCTAGCAGAAGGAAATAAATAATTAAGATCAAAGGAGAACTGAAAGAGATAGAGATACAAAAAAAAGTCTTCACAAATCAATAAATCTAGGAGATGGTTTCTCAAAAAGATCAATAAAATAGACTGGTAGCCAGACTAGGAAAAAAGAAAGAAGAGAAGATTCAAATAGATGCAATAAAAAAATGATAAAGGGAATATCACCACCAATTCCACAGAGATACAAACTACCATCAGAGATTACTACAAATACCTCTATTCAAATAAACCAGTAAATCTAGAAAAAAAATGATAAATTCCTGAACACTTACACCCTCCAGAGACTAAACCTTGAAGAAGTTGAATTCCTGAATAACAAGGTCTGAAGTTCAGGCAGCAATTAATAGCCTATCAGACAAAAAAAGTTCAGAACCAGACAGGTTCACAGCCAAATTCTACCAGATGTACAAAGAGGAGCTGGTACCATTCCTTATGAAACTATTCCAAAAAATATAGAGAAAGGGTATCCTCCCTAACTCATTTTATGAGACCAACATTAGTGTTACCCGAAACCTGGCAAAGACGCAACTAAAAAAGAAAATTTCTGGTAAAATATTTTATAAATATAGGTTTACAGAAACATAAACATACAGCAAATTTCGTGACATAGAAATAATTTTAAAACAATTAAAAAAGCATGAGAGAGATAAATTGAGTTTTGGAATATTTATACAGCTGAATGTGAGATTATTATGGTGTCTAAGAGCTCATAGTCATCTTCTCCATCTGGCTTTGTTTCAAAGTATATTAATGTATTACTATGAAAAAAAGTACTAACAATTTTATAGATCATAACAGCAAAAAAAGTAGTTCATGTTGATTGTAGGAACTAATTTTTATTTTAACAAGGAAATCTGTAATAAGCTCTACCCTTGTCTTCTAGTTCCCAAGCATAGATACCGATAACACTGGTCTGATACAGAAAAAAAGCTACTATTGGCTCAAGGCAATAAAGAAATTACAGCAATAAATAAATAAATGACCCCAAATTCCTTGTAAAAGCAGAAGAATTTGCATAACTTTCAATAGCTTTTGAAGAGTTACCAGTTTCTGCCAGTTAAATAGTTCAACTAAGCAATAAAACTGAGATAAAGTCCAGGTATTATTACTCTCAGCCCAGTGTTCTTTCCTTCAGTCACACATTGAATCAGATGAGCAAATAGTGTCAATAAACTCTGTTGGAAGATTATGAATATCCACCATCCCACTGTTTTTAAGAACTAATATGGCCGCTTTGAAGGCATAATTAAAAATAAAATAGCATAACCTAACACAAAGCACATATCAAACAATACCTTAGTGTCTCAAAAACTGTGCCTTCGAGTTTTAACTGTAAATTATTTAAATAATATTGCTGCCTTTATTTTTCCTTGAAGTCTTCCCTGCCATCATATAATGAACACTGCAAGATGCTGCGTAGTAATTACCCACCTGGTTTATTTCTAATGCATATTTTTAAGCAGAAAATTTTATTATATTGTGAAGGCTGCCATAACAGAGTACCCCAAAAAGAGGTTGTGTCTGAAAGAATTTTGCCTCCATGTATGAAAGGTTTTTTTTTAATGGTATGAAATTTTAGGTTGACGGTTTTTATTTCATTACTTTAGAGATGTTGCTCTACTATTATTTCCCTTGATATGAAGTCAGCGGTTTTTATTTTCTTTGTTTCTTTATACTTAATGTATATTTTTCTCGTTTACGATTTGTCACTAATTTCTGAGCAACCTATTGTGCTGTGCCTTTGTGTTGTTTTCTTCATGTTTATTGTTTTCAGTTTCATTGAAATTCCTGTGTCTGTGAAGCTACAGCTTTCATCAAATGTGAAACATTTCTAGCATTAAATTATCAAAATCTGTTTCAATATACCTATTTCCCTTTTTTACCTTGGGAACTCCGATTATTTCTACTTTAGGCCCCTTGAAGCTGTCTCACTGTTCACTTATGCTTTATTTTTATTTTGCTCTTTGGTATTTTGTTTCATTTTGGAGAGTTTCTACTTCGATTTCTTAGGGTTTTGGTTACCTTTACTACCTATGTATTTTCTACCATGAATCTCATTTAGTATATTTTTTCAGCATTGTAGTTTTCAGTTTGAAAATCTGATTTGGATTTTTAGAAAAATAGATCTTCTGCTTTTATCCACAGTATGCTCAGTCTTTTCTCTAGCTTCATGAACATGATTAAAAACAGTTATAATAACTGTTTTATTGTCCTCAGCTACTAATTCTTGCTTTAGTATTTAGGAGGTGGGCCACAAAAGTTCACAATCTAGAAATACTTTTGGTACCATTAGTCAATGACTCTCTGTTTTCTTTACTCTATACCCCTTGAATTACATTTGTTTCCATTCTAGGTGACAGAAGTATTATCAAGGAAAAGGGGCTCACTGCCCCATGCACTAGAAGCCAATGACACCAGCTATGACACCAGGTTTTTGAGAAAATAAAAGCTTTATTTTGCAAGTTGACTCACAAGGAGATAAGCATGTCAAATTTAAGTCTGTCCCCCTATGCTGGCTTCAAAGCAGTATTTTTATCCAAAAAGATTCAGAAGGTGAATTCTGAGATAAACAAGTAATTGGTGGAAGAAAACAGAAAGTCTAGAAAGTCCCTGGGCATGCATTAACTCTTTGTACTGTCTCATGGGTCACATCTGCAAATTTGAAGGGAGTTGTTATGAAACTTGCAGTGAAAATTCAGTTTGCAATGTCAGAAAGCTCATTCTGTACAGACTCTCATTGGCCATATTGGTTCCAACCAAATTCAGTCAGTGTTTTTTAGCTGATGAGCAAAGGGAGTTTCAGTGTTTCAGCAAGTTTTCATTGTTATCGTTTTTTTTTTGCATTCCTTCTTCTTCTTTTTAATCTCCCAACCTGCAAACTCAATAACTTATTTACCCATTGGTTTCTTTAACTAACTCTGTGGGGCATGGCTTCAATCCCCCCATTCTATGTACATTCTTCAGTTATGAAGGATTAGGGACAATATCCATTCTAGCATTTCCCTACTGACTAGGGGTGCAGGTTTGGGCCTAAAGGATGAAATCTTTCTGCATTAAGTTGAAGATACTCTCTAATATCTGGTACAGCATTAACATTTGGCATTATTAATACATTGATTTCTCTTTTAACAATTTAACAGTTTAACATCAGAGGCAACATCTGATTACCAAGTATCCAGAAATGAACATTAGTAATAAACAAAGTCCTAATTTTAGTATGGCTTGGGGCATAAATTAAATTCTACGTGGGATCCAGAAAAACACATCTGAGAACCAGTTGGCACCTGGTTCTTCCCTAGGAATTAGTTGTAATTTACTCAGCTTATTGTCTTCTTATTTCATGTGTGTTTCAACTTCAGGAGATGTATTGATGTAAACACAACATGATGTGTTAGCTACCATACAAACTCCTTCCTGTTCTGTCAATACTTAGTAAAGGTATTCTGTTATCCACTACTACCCTGGCTAAAGAGTTTGAATATTTTTGTTGAGGAGCTATGACTTTAGCTGCTTTATTTGAGAGGTTACACAGAGTGATTGACAGATTTATAATCATATGTCCATGAGAGGCTGCTCTCCAACATGGCAAAAGAATACTGCTAAACATAGGCCAAAATCTGTCTTCTCACTTTGCAGGTAGGGTTTGTCTAGTCCTGGAAAAATAGTTTTAAGAAACTGGTCCAATGTTGAGAAACAGTGGAGTTATAAATAGAAAGGAGAGTAGTAAGATAACCTAATAAACAAATACCTCTCATGAACCAGCTGTCAACACATGCATAAACCCATGGGTCATCAATATGTTGAAAAATACATATATATTCAGGAGGTGCATGTAGTTTCCCTGACAAACACTGAAAAGTCTTTGGTTTACTCATAACAAAGACAGGTTTAAGTACATGTCATTGGTATTGGGTAGTATGTAGTCAAGTTGACTTTAAAAAAAAGAAGCACACAATAGGTACACACCTTAATGAGATGGAAGAGAAATTCCAACATACATAGAATTATAATTCCTAGTTTAAGTAGTACTTCAAAATAGATTCTATTCCTGTTGGAAACTGTGACAAGAAGTGTTTAAAATATATTACAACAGGTTCATTAGGGAAACTTATTAAAACCAGAAAATAATTTAGGATTCAGTTTTAATTATAATAAATGATAAAAACTTTCAAAAAATGGTCAGTGTTAGAATCTAATAACAGTTGTGCTATAGTTTGCTGTTGAAATATAGATTCTCTTTCTCAAGTTTCTCATTTCCATCAGAGACAAATCATGGAACTGATTTGTGTGCAAAATAAGTTTTAGACTTATATCTACCTGACATGATTATTTACACAAAGTGTAGCAATAATTGACCTTATAAGGTTGTTTTTAAAATTAGCTTTATTGGAAACTATTTGTAAGAAATTTTAGATTTTTTAAAAAACTTTGAAGCTTGTAAAGCCAAGGTTATCCCATCAGACTGTGCCTGGAAAACCTGTTGGATGAGTGTTTTTCTCTCTTCTCAAAGTTCCAAAATATCTCAAGTTTCCCAGACCTGTCAGAAAGTGATATTCTTTAGTCACTAGAAGGACAGAAACCTTATAAGACAACATTGTAGACAAGGTACGAGTCCAGTCATTCTAAGTTTTTCATTGGCTCTATGAAGTAAGTATCAATTTCTCAAAGTAATCTGATTATAACTGAAAATATGCTATTCTAATCAAAACCATGGTAAAATAACCAGTGTCTCCAATTGTATCCTGTTACAAAAGAAAACAGATTTGTATTACACTTATGCAAATAATTGTATTGTCATCAATTAAGAATACTCACAAATGACTTCCAACTTCTGAAGAAATCAGGTAGAGAGAAATATAAATACCTCAAACTTTTGTCCAAAAAAGTATATTCTGTCTAATGCATTGTAAATTAAAAATAGCTCAAACAGAAAAGGTAATCTTGACTTTGGAAAACAAAACATAAGGACAATCAGCACTATTTCATATGAAAATGTTATGAATAAAACCTTTGTATTCTTCTATCAGTTCAATCCTGTAGTTAACTCTTGTTCTTCTTGATGTTAGATTAACAATTCTTATTTTAGCTTTTTACTTAGAGTTATGGAAGTTTTTTCTACTCTGATGGTATAATCTCCAAAGTTATCTTGTGTTTAAGAGAACTTGTAGAAGTCCTTTCCATGAAAATCAGCTTACATCACAGTTGATTATAAATCCTTTCAGAAAAGAAGTTTAAAGAATAACTCACCAGATCCCCCTCCTACCTGCCAATCTTGGGCATTATGTCAGAACTAGTCTGTGTTGGGCTTGTGCACTGGCCAGAGCAGAGTGGCCAGGGCTGAGTGCTCATGTGCCCTGAACATGGCCACTGAGTGGCAGCTCCCACACTTCAGGAATTGTGAATGACAAAAACTTATAATAACCATGGTTAAAATTGGTTGGAAATGTTCAATTGGCAAGAATGTTGAGCTATTTCTATTATTTGTAGCATTGTAAGATAAAACCAATCATCATATCAGAACCACCAGACTGCCATACATTTGGCATAATCTTTAAAATATTTATATTAATATCCATATAAATATAACATTAGGGGTTTAATATTGTCAAAATTACAATTAGCATATTATAAATGCTACAAATTAACATTTTATATGCTATTATAAATGCTATAAATTAGCATATAAAATGGAAATTTGCATATTATAGTTTTATAAATGTATATAATTTTAATGGCATTGTTATAAATAACACACCTATAAATGTAACCAAAAGAGGAAGCAGTATTATTTATTTCTTGAAGATGTTTCCAATATAATTGTAGGTCCTCCCAAAGATATCAAAAAGTTTAAAACATTTCATCAAAACAGACTCACAGGTCATTTTTAAGTAATGGTTATTAATTTAACTAGCATGATAATCAAAAGACCTCAAAAGCAATACAGAAAGTTACAAAGTTGTCAGAACCTTAATGCTTTTAAAGCTCAGTTTTCTCAAGTAATCAATATACCTAATGAGGACAATGCCTGAATTGCCATGATAAAATGTAAAATCTTTGTGTAAGTCAGTCATCAAAAAGGTAAAGAAAAAACTCCTTAATTATGATTGCTTTCCCTTCTGGAAAGCCCATTTAAGTATCTCAGAAGTTAAAACTGATGAAAGTGTACTTGAATTTAAGGAGACATAAGAAGAATGTATATATGGTTACAGAGAAATGTTAGCAGGAAAACTAGTACCTTTAGCAAAAAGCAGAAGGAATACACAATTCTTAGTGACAGCATGGGAAGTTAGTTGGTTACCTGAAAGTATTTAGACATATCAAAAATATATTACAAAGTGATATTACATTTGAGGAAACATTGCTTTTTCAGGTTTTCAAGATAAAAGTTTTAGTATTATGTCATAAAAACAGAATTATAACCAGAGGAAAATATTACAGGAACTGGAAAAAAAGTTGATGGAGTTATTATTCCTGCCAGCAGAAAGACATATCTTTTCAAGGGAAAGGAGACAGAAGGCAATAATGTGATCTGCAAATGACAAGTAACAAAATGTCAAAAAAGGTGAACTTCCGAGACATAAATCTGAGAAACTTTATAAGGACACAAGCTTTAGTATTGAAAGTCAATATTTTTTTGCAATATCACAGAGAACAAATCAATACTTTAACAAAACCTTGTTATTTTAACCAAAATTGTTATTTTTGTATTAGGGCACTTTTAATGTTATGGCTCATTTTAATACAACTTTACATACAAATCTATCCAATTGCAATCAGTTTTGAACTCAGGGTAAGATTTCCATAAATCTTTTATAATTTATTTTTTTAAAATTTTCCCAAATTTTTATTATATATTTAATTTTACTTGTAATTTAAAAAAAATATTTGATTTAAAATAATCCTTAAACAACTCTAACCTAGGCAAAAATTAAATTTTCTTAAACAAAATCATATTTCTATTTCTATTATCCTTATACATTGTGAACAGATAATTGCTTCTCTTGTATCCAGGAGTTTTAGTTACTTACAGCAATTACAGTATTAACCCTTAGTAATCCTTATTTTATTGAAAAATCTAGGAAGCAGAAAATCTTGAATTATCTGACATATTTTACAGTATTTTACACATGAGAACCACCTTACAAATATTCAACATCCTGAAAGAGAGAATTTTCAGCCCATAATTTTATATCCAGCCAAAATAAGCTTCATAAGCTAAGGAGAAATAAAATCCTTTCTAAAAAACAACTGCTGAGAGATTTTGTCACCACCTGCCCTGCCCTACAAGGGCTCCTGAAGGAAGCACTAAACATGGAAAGAAACAACCAGTACCAGCCACTGCAAAAACATACCAAACTGTAAAGATGATTGACACTACAAAGAAACTGCATCAACTAACAGACAAAACAACCAGCTAGCATCAAAATGGCAGGATCAAAATTACACATAACAATATTGAAATTAAATGTAAATGGGATAACTGTCCCAATCAAAAGATACAGACTGGCAAATTGGATAAAAGTCAAGTTCCATCTGTATGCTGAATTCAGGAATCCCATCTCATGTGCAAAGACACACATAGGCTAAAAATAAAGGGATGGTGGAAGATTTACCAAGCAAATGGAGAGCACAAAAAGCAGGGGTTGCAATCCTGGTCTCTGATAAAATAGACTTTAAACCAACGAAGATCAAAAGAGACAAAGAAGGGCATTACATAATGGCAAAGGGATCATTGCAAAAAGAAGAATTAACTGTACTAAATATATATGCATCCAAAAAAGGAGCACACAGATACATAAAGCAAATCAATAATGACCTACTAAGAGATGTAGATTCCTACAGAGTAGTAGTGGGAGACCTAAACAACCCACTGTCAATACTAGACAGATCAATGAGACAGAAAATCAATAAGTATAGCCAGGACTTGAACTCAGATCTGGATCAAAAGGACCTGATAGACATCTATAAAACTCTACCCAAAAAAACCCACAAAATATAGATTCTTCTCAGCACTACATGCACTTATTCCAAAATTGATCACATAATTGGAAGTAAAACACTTCTCAGCAAATGCAAAATAATGGAATCATAAAAAACAGTCTCTCAGACCACAGTGCAATCAAATTAGAACTCAGGATTAAGAAACTTATTCAAACAGCACCAGTACCTGCAAACTAAACAATCTACTCCTGAATGACTACTGGATAAATAATGAAATAAAGGCAGAAATAAAGATGTTCTTCAAAACCAGTGAAAATAAAGACACAACATACCAGAATCTCTGGGACACATTTAAAGCAGTGTCTAGAGGGAAATTTATAGCACTAAATGCCCACCAGAGAAGCAAGGAAAGATATAAATCAAGACCCTAATGTCACAATTAAAAGAACTAGAGGAGCAAGATCAAACAAATTTGAAAACTAGCAGAAGGAAAGAAATAGCTAAGATCAAAGCAGAACTGAAGTCGATAAGGACACACACACACAAAAAAAAACACTTCAAAAAGTCAATAAATCCAGGAGCTGTTTTTTTCAAAAGATCAACAAAATAGGCAGCTTACTAGCTAGACTGATAAAGACAAAAGAGAAAAGATTCAAATAGATGCAATAAAAAATAATAAAGGGAATATAACCACCCATTCCACAGAAATAGAAACTACCATCAGAGATTACTACAATCATCTGTATGCAAATAAATGAGTAAATCTAGAAGAAATGGATAAATTCCAGGACACTTACAGCCTCCCAAAACTAACCCAGGGAAAAGTTGAATTCCTGAATAACAAGATCTGAAGTTCAGGCAGCAATTAGTAGCCTACCAACCAAAAAATGTCCCAGACCAGACTGGTTCACAGCCAAATTCTACCAGAGGTACAAAGAGGAGTTGAAAGCAGAAACTGGACCCCTTCCTGACACCTTACACTAAAATTAACTCCAGATGGATTGAAGACTTAAACGTAAGACCTGACACCATAAAAACCCTAGAAGAAAATCTGGGCAAAACCATTCAGGACATAGGAGTAGGCAAGGACTTAATGAACAAAACACCAAAAGCATTGGCAACAAAAGCCAAAATAGACAAATGGGACCTAATCAAACTCCACAGCTTCTGCATGGCAAAAGAGACAGTCACTAGAGTGAATTGGCAACCATCAGAATGGGAAAAAATCTTTGCAGTTTACACATCTGACAGAGGGCTGACATCCAGAATTTACAAAGAACTCAAACAGATTTACAGGAAAAAAAACAAACAAGCCCATTCAAAAATGGGCAAAGGATATGAACAGAAACTTTACAAAAGAAGACATACATGAGGCCAACAAACATATGAAAAAGTACTCATCATCATTGGTCATTAGAGAGATGCAAATCAAAACCACATTGAGATACCATCTCACACCAGTTAGAATGGCGATCATTAAAAAATCTGGAGACAGCAGATGCTGGAGAGGATGTGGAGAAATAGGAACACTCTTACACTGTTGGTGGGAGTGTAAATTAGTTCGACCATTGTGGAAGACAGTATGGCGATTCCTCAGGGACCTAGAAATAGAAATTCCATTTGACCCAGCAATCCCATTACTGGGTATCTATCCAAAGGACTATAAATCGTTCTACTATAAGGACACATGCACACGAATGTTCATTGCAGCACTGTTTACAATAGCAAGGACCTGGAACCAACCCAAATGCCCAACGATGATAGACTGGACTGGGAAAATGTGGCACATATACACCATGGAATATTATGCAGCAATCAAAAATGATGAGTTTGTGTCCTTTGTAGGGACATGGATGAATCTGGAGAACATCATTCTCAGCAAACTGACACAAGAACAGAAAAAGAAATACCGCATATACTCACTCATAGGTGGGTGAGAAAAATGAGAACACATGGACACAGAGAGGCGGTCTACTATACACTGGGGACTGTTGGGGGGAATGGGGGAGGGACAGCAGGGGGGGCTGGGGGGGATGACCTGGGGATGACTACCAAGTGTGGGTGAAGGGGAGGAAGGCAGCAAAGCACACTGCCATATGTGTACCTATGCAACTATCTTGCACGTTCTGCACATGTACCCCCAAACCTATAATGCAATAAAAATTAAAAAAAATAAAAAATAAAAATAAATAAATAAATAAATAAATAAATAAATAAATAAATAAAAGAGAGAGAGAAAAAAAAGAGGAGTTGATACCATTCCTCCTGAACCTATTCCAAACATTACGAAAAGAGGGAATCCTCCCTAACTCACTTTATGAGAATAACATCATTCTGATACCAAAACCTGGCAGAGAAGCAACTGAAAAAGAAAATTTCAGGCCAATATCCGTGATGAACATTGATGCAAATATCTTCAATAAAATATTGGCAAACAAAATCTAACAGCACATCAAAAAGCTTATCCATCATAATCAAGTCAGCTTCATCCCAGGGATGCAAGGCTGGTTCAACATACACAAATCTATAAATGTAATCCATCACATAAACAAAACCAAAGACAAAAACCATATGATTATCTCAATAGATGCAGAAAAGGCCTTTGAGAACATTCAACAGCCTTTATTCTAAAAACTCTCAATAAACTAGGTATTGATGGAACATATCATAAAATAACAAAAGCTATTTATGGCAAACTTACAGCCTATATCATACTGAATGGACAAAAACTGGAAGCATTCCATTTGAAAACTGGCACAAGACAAGGATGCCCTCTCTCACCTCTGCTGTTCAACATAGTATTGAAAGTTCTGGCTAGGGCCATCAGGCAAGGGAAATAAATAAAATATATCAATATAGGAAGGGAGGACGTCAAATTGCCCCTTTTTGCAGATGGCATGATTGTATATTTAGAAAACCCCATCGTCTCAGCCCAAAATCTCTTTAAGATGATAAGCAACTTCAGCAAAGTCTCAGGATACAAAATCAATGTGCAAAAATCGCAAGCATTCCTATACATCAATAATAGACAGAGAGCCAAATCTTGAGTGAACTCCATTCACTATTCCTGCAAAGGGAATAAAACACCTAGTAATACAACTAACAAGGGATGTGAAGGACCTCTTCAAGGAGAATTACAAACCACTGCTGAAGGAAATAAGAGAGGAAACAGACAGAAAAACAATCCATGCTCATGGTTAGGAAGAATCAATATTGTAAAAATGGCCATACCACCAAAAGTAATTTATAGAATCAATGTTATCCCCATCAAGCTACCAATGACTTTCTTCACAGAATTGGAGAAAAACTACCTTAAACCTCATATGAAACCAAACCAAAAGGGAGCCCACATAGCCAAGACAATGCTAAGCTTTATATATATATAAAAAAAAAAAAAAAAAAAAAAAAAAAAAAAAAAAAAAAAAAAAAAAAAACAGCTCTGAAGTCATCGTGCTCCCAGACTTCAAACTATGTTATAAGACTACTATACTCAAAACAGCATGGTACTGGTACCAAAACAGACAGAGATATAGACCAATGGAACAGAGCGGAGGCCTCAGAAAGAAGTCCACACAACTACAACTATCTTATCTTTGACAAACCAGACAAAAGCAAACAATGTGAAAATGATTCCTCATTTAATAAATGGTTTTGGGAAAACTGGCTAGCCATATTCAGAAATCTGAAACTGGATCCCTTCCTTACAACTTTTGCAAAAATTGACTCCAGATGGATTAAAGATTTAAATATGAGGCTTAACACCATAAAAACTCTAGAAGAAAACCTAGGCAATACCATTAGGATGTACACATGGGCAAGGACTTCATACATTATGGAATACTATGCAGCCATAAAAAAGGATGAGTTCACGTCCTTTGCAGGGACACAGATGAAACTGGAAACCATCATTCTCAGCAAACTGACACAAGAACAGAAAACTAAACACCATATGTTCTCCCTCATAAGTGGGTGTTGGACAACGAGAACACATGAACACAGGGAGGGAAAAATCACACACCGGGACCTGGGGGTGGAGGGCTACGGGGGGAATAGCAGAGGGTGGGAGCATTGAAAAAGGATAGCGTTAGGAGAGATACCTAATGTAGATGATGGGGCAGTGGATGCAGCAAAGCACCACCTTGACACGTGTATACCTATGTAACAAACCTGCACAATCTGCACATGTGACCCTAGAACTTAAAGTATAATAAATAGATTAAAGAAAAAGAAGAGCTGCTTTATAATTTTAGGAATATCTTTCCCTACAACATAAATTTTCTTAATTGGGAATGAACCAGATATTTCAAGTATATCTCTTATTTAATTTAACATAACTCTAAGATTTCAAAAATATATTAAAAATTTATTTAATGACATTTATTTCATTTATATTTATTTAGTTTATTTTAAAATAATTCATCTAGTTTCTGAAAACTAACATACTTGATAAAGCTAGTCATATTTTAAGTTATTTGCTTGTTAACCATTTTATAGCCTATAAATATTAGGTGTTCATTTAAGCAATAACTTTAAATTACATGGATATTTTACCAGGCACAGAAAATTTTATTAGTTTTGTTAAACCAATAATATTAAATTACTCATTTATCAAAAAGTATATAACTAAAGATCATTATGTTTTTGCTGGGTTTATAGTTTTATAACTTTCTTGCCAAATTCATGCCAAAGTTGTGTATGAAATGAGTTTCATGTACTAAAATGTTATATACATTTTATGTAAATGTTTATAAAATATAAATATAAACCAGTAAACACAGGCAACATGCATGCAGACCAGACAATTCTTAAAATATTTATATTTTTTATCAAAAATTTTAAAATTATTTTTACTTATTAGCTAATATGGTTTGCCTATGTCCCCACCCAAATTTCATCTTCAATTGTAGTTCCCATCATAACCATGTGTCATGGAGGTGCCTGGTTGGAGATAATTTAATCATGGGGGCAGTTACCTCCATGCTTTCCCATCATAGTCAGTGAGTTCCCATGAAATTTGATAGTTTTATAAGGGGCTTCCAGCACTCCTTTCCCCTTGTATCTCTCCTAGCTGCTGTGAAGAAGGATGTGTTTGCTTCCCTTTCTGCCATTATTGTAAATTTCCTGAGGTCTCCCCAGCACTGCAGAACTGTGAGTCAACTAAACCTCTTTCCTTTATAAATTTCCCAGTCTCAGGTATTTCTTCACAGAACCATGAGAATGGGCTAATACACAGGAGAATACTAAAGTCACTTGAACCTGAAAAGCATCTGGGCTAATTTGCTTAAATTATGAGTACTGTTTCTTTATATGCTAATTTGACACCATGAAGACACAACATGTAACATAATACCTGTGTATATATAAACAAGATGATTAAATCCTACTTACCTTGCTGACAAAATTGAAACTTTTCACATGTCTAAACTTTATTTACCCAATGGGTGAAGCAGTTTCTATAGCAGCTTGATTTTAAAATAACTTTTATGGGTTTTTTTGTCTTTTGCCAAGTATCCTTGAATTAGCAATATCATAAAAAGTAAGTTTTATATCAACACCAGTAGAAAAGTCAACAGATTCAAAATATGCATAAAAAAATAGATATGTGAAATAATTTAGACTCTCGTTATAGGGTTCCTTTTCTTCTTCCCTCCCTCCCTCCCTCCCTCCCTCCCTCTCTTCCTTCCTTCCTTCCTTCCTTCCTTCCTTCCTTCCTTCCTTCCTTCCTTCCTTCCTTCCTTCCTTCCTTCCTTCCTTCCTCTCTTTCTCTCTCTCTCTCTCATTTGCTCTTTCTTGCTTGCTTGCTTTCACTTTCATAATAACTATTTGGGCTCTGAATTTTCCTTAATGTAATTTGGCCATATCTTTTAAAATGCACACTAGAATAGGGTAGCCAGTTGGATTCCTAGAAAACCTGGCCTGCCTTAATCTTTGAGATTTCCATTCTGGCCATTTCTATGTTGTCTCCTTCAGTAAAGTGCTCCGTCTAGGGAGATACTTCAAAGAGTCCTGACAAAACTTTGGTTGTCTGATGCCCTGTTGTCTCAGTTTTATTTAGTTTAGTTTTTCTTCTTTTTCATTTAAGAGCTCAGCAAAATAGGTACAGTAAAACAAAAGAACCTTTTATTTTTGTTAGTTTTTTATTTTAGGTTCGGTGGATGCATATGCACATATGCTATATAGGTAAATTGCATATCACAGGGATTATTTTTGTGTACAGATTATTTTATCACCTAGGTAATAAGCATAGTATCCAATAGGTAGTTTTTTTCCTCACCCTTCTCCCATTCTCCACTCTCAAGTAAGTCCCTTTGTCTATAGTTCGCTTCCAGAATGGCCATTATTAAAAATAAAAAAATTAACAGATGCTGGTGAGGTTATGGAGAAAAGGTAACATTTACACACTGCTGGTTGCAATGTAAATTAGTTAAGACATTGCACAAAGCAATTTGGTGATTTCTCAGAGAACTCAGAACAGAATTACCAATCAACCTGACAATCCCATTACTGGGTATATAATCAAAGCAATATAAATAGTTCTACAGTAAAGACACTTGCACATATATGTTCATGGAAGTAGTATTCACAACAGCAAAGACACAGGATCAATCTAAATTCCCATCAATAGTAGACTGGCTTTAAAAACTGTAGTGCAAATACACAATGGAATACTATACAGCCATTCCAAAGAATGAAATCATGTCTTTTGTAGCAACATGGATGTAGCTGGAGGCCGTTATCTTAAGCAAACTACTGCATGAGCAGAAAGCAAAATACTGCATGTTCTTACTTATAAGTGGGAGCTAAACTTTGAGTTCATATGGGCAGAGTGTCTTAAATTCAGATTTTTTAATTATAAACTTTACTCCTACACTGAATCTTGGCTCTCCATGAAGACAGACACACCACAGGACCAGAGCAAAAATGGAAGAAGGAAGAAGAGACAGGGTAGGAGAGGCAGGGGCATTAGAAGAAAAATGAGTTAAGTCTGTAAATTTCTCACATGCACCATTTGCTTTAGGTTTTTCTAGTTCATGGACTTTCTTTATTTCAATTGAGCATGTAAATAAATTAGTTTAAAGATATCATGTCTTGTCCCGCATTGTTCTCTATGTTTTGGTAAACTGTTGTTTCATCAGTTTTGTCCAGAATTTTTCATAAGCTGGAGGATAAATAAAGGTGGTACCTGCTTTTCCATATGACCTAGAAGCAAAAGTACCCTATTCAACACTGAAATTGCAGTCTGCTGTCTTCTTTTGTTATATCCTGAGCACCTAAAATAATAACCAGAATAAAATAAGCTAAAGTGGTTATTAAAGCAATCAATCAATAAATAGAGAATACCTTTCTCATATAAGAAAATTGAGACCTCATTTTCTGCAAGTCTGTGTAAATGTTAAATATGCCCATTGGCTGAATCCCTCAATCTCCATAGGTGGTCACATCTTTACACATACACAGACACATGGAATTAGAGCTTCTTTCTTGTTTACACACATTGCTCTTTCCATTCATTGAGAAAATTTTTTGAGATTTCTATTTGCTGAAAAAACCACATTAATCTCCCTTTGGTTATTAAAACTATCTATTGTAGACTGGATTCTGCCTCTGTATTTGGCTGACACTGCTTTATTTTACATAAAACATCTTCTTATTGCAGAATCAAATACTCATTTTAGCTCTTATTCTATTTGACCACTCTCGAGAATTTGGTAGTGTGAATGACCACCTTCTCCATGAAAATTTGTTTCCCTGTCTCTAATTTCTTATTGTGGTCATTTCTTAGATGTAGACACAGTACTCATTGGAATTGATTCTGTATCCCATACGCTAAAGAGGAATAATTTGACTTCTCAGTTTTCTTTAGTGTCCTCTTACTAATCTCTACACTTTGTTGATGTCGTCCTCAGCTCTTTTGTTTTTTATCACCTGCTTTTCCTTTATCTATAATTAGTCTTCTTGAGTAAATCCATATTTAAGACAGGGGAACACCATACAAATATTTTGGTTGCCATAAAAGGAAATATTATTGGCTCGAGGTATGATGTATATATTTAGTGTACTTATCATCTTACTTCTTTTTGGATTCAGTGTTTTTATAGTAACGATAGTATATAATTCCTGATTAAAAAATCATTGTCTTTCAAAGTATAAAAAATAAATGTTTAACATTTTATTATTTTCTTATGCATTATTTAACACAAAATTTGATTAGATTACTTACTGATTCCTTTCTTACTATATATTTCTCTCCTAGTTTTGAATACATTTTATTGTTAACTTGTAAAATTCTTTTTTAAAAAAGTACTTTATTGATATGTGACTAACATAAAAAAGCTGCACATATTTGATATAACAACCTCATGAATTCAAAGGTAAGTATACACCCATGAAATCATCAACACAATCAATACCATACATGTAGGCGTCACTTCTTAAAGATTCCTCTCAGCCTCTCTTCTTGCTGTTATTATTCTTAAAAATGTTTCTGTGCATGAGACTTTGTAAACCTCAGTAAACTATATGATTATTTTAGCTTCCTGGCCCTCTTCTTGCATGGCTGCTCAACTCTTCTTTGTTTGTTCATGAGGAGGAGATTCTTTTTAATATCCTGTAAACATTTTTAAAAAAGCTTGTTGGAGAACTTTCTGGAGTAACTATATCGATTTACTCATCTCATTGGGACCAATTAGGATTGCACTGAAGGAACACATTTTAAGATCTTTCTATCTCTTCTAAGTTGTTTCATTTATTTGTTTATTTAGTAATCTCTGATTATATAATTTTTCCAAATATTAGTACATGTCCAGAACATAATCATTGCTGCATATTTTTCTCATCTCTAGAGCAAAAGTCCCTTTACCATGTTTCTATTCTCAAGGACATGCATTTTGAATAATGTACTTTCCAGCTGATACACCATGTTATTCTTCCTATCCTCCTCATCTACTTGTCACAACATATACTTTCTTTAAGTTGTGTATTTCTAATGCCCTTTCTGCCAAAACATTGATGACAGCTCTATCATGTTAAATTTTCACATTTATTTCTTAACTTACCCATATGCATACATTACAGGGAGACATTAAGGGACTTTATACTCTTCCCACTTAAATTATTTTAAAAACTACCAAAATCTTCCTTCAATTATTTAATTTCATCATAGAATTTGTATTAGTTGGAATTATATTTGCTTTCAAGAATTAGAAAAAATGTGGACTAACAACAGTGGTTTAACAAGGTAGAAATGTAATTCTATCTGTCCTCAAGGAGTCCTAACATAGGAAGATAAGTGATGCAGATATCTTGATATTTTTCTAGCCTTAGTATATAACACCTGGTGGTTTCAAAAACTATTTAAGTCACAGACACATCTCTTTCCAGGCAGCCAACAGGAAGGAAGATAGATGAACATTCAATCATTAATTAAATGCCACAAGGCATTTAAAATATTACCTGTATGTTTATAAAGATATAATTTTGTCACATACCACAAATGCCCTCCATTTACCACCTCAAAATCATAATCTTTTTCTTCTTTTCTGAGGGTGATCACAAGTGACTTATATTGTAAAACATCCTTATTTTTCCTTATAGGTTTTTCACTTAAACACATACTGCTAAACTCACTGTAATTTACTTTTGCCAGCTCTATGTAATATCAGTTTCTTTTAAGCTATATAATCCCTTTCCCTTTCTTATTTTTATTTTTGACTTCCAGCGTACTTGTTGAAGAACATAGATGATGTCTTGTGAGTTTTTCACCGTCATAATCTTGCTGACTGCATTTCCTTGTATAGTTCACGTTCATTTGTCCCCTGAGTTATAGGTAAATTTTCAGTTGAATCTGGAGACTAAGTCTTATTAAAATGATGATTTGGTAAGGTTGACAAGGTAATGATGAACTCTTTAGGAAGCATACCAGGGACTGTTGTCTAGTTTATGAAGTTAGCAGCTGCCGACATTTGATGTATCACTTCCCTAATTTATTAGAAATTGCAAAATGATAATGTCATTTCATTATGTTTATTTAATTTATTTTCTGGAACATTTCTGTAAAGAGAAGCTCCATCTTATCTACTATCTGGTTATCCAGCAGTGAAGTTTGAACAGGAAATGCAAGAAAAATGCTAAAAAGTTTTATTTTATTTGCTACTTAAAAAAAAAAGGCTACTAGCATAATATAAGATGACAAGTCAGTATTACTTCTGTAGGAGGGGGGCTGGTGAGAACCAATATTAACTAATGAATTAAAGCATATCTGACCTTTTGGTATCTACTTTGGGTATTAGAGTTTGATGCTCATATTTTTTTGTACTTTGGCCAGTACAAAAACTCATAGTTGAGTTTTTGGAAAACTCATAGTTGATTCCAAAATTTTGACGACTCTCCCCAGGTGTTCCATGAGAGCTACCTTTCTATGTGAGATCCCAAAATAACTCAAGTAATCTTACTTATTGCTTGATCTGCACCTCTAATTAACCATTTTCTCAAGAAATCCTGATTCTGTTTAGTAGAAAGTGGCATTTCAAATCAGTATCAGCCTTCAATTGATCCATTTCTCTTGAATTGTTATAATTTCTAAGCATTTAATGTAAAAATCTTACTTCAGAATTTGTGCCTATTTAAAATTCACTATTACAGGGTGTTTCCTCAATTTCTACAATCTTTTTTATACCAAACATAGTGTCGGCTTTTTAAGAATATTGCAAAGAAGAAAATTAGAATACAATATAAATAATCATATATTTTAATTTATACTACATGTAAAAATTTATCCGATAACAATACTTTTATCAACACCAATAATTTTGTTGTGGACGAAAGCTCTTATTATTCTTTTTTTTAACATTGCATTTTGCCTATATTGACAAAGCAGGTAACTATCAAACTATATGTAACTATCAAACTATACATTCTTCCTTGATTGGTTGTTAGGTCTATTTGTAAATTTATGCATTCAATGTTTACTAACAGTGTTTATGTTAATGTCTCTCTGGTTATTTTGATTATTTTACGTCCAATACAAAAACATTTAGATTACTAAAGACAAGTTCACAGACACAATATTTTCTCAGTCTGCCTAGTGATGAAGTTTTATACTTTAGTCATTATACTTGAAAGTCAATGAGACTGTTTTATATCCCTGTCTTTCCTTGATTACCTTAAATGTGTTGCTCCATATACTTGTGGTGAAAGACATTGTTTCAAAAATAATTGAGGGCAGACTGATGTGATAGCCCTTATAATAATTGGATAATTACAGATTAAATATTATATTATTCAACATTAAGTAACTTGTCTAGAATTTATTTCAGTAGTGCTTATTCTGGAAAGATTTGTCATTAACTCAGTGGGCCCTTTAAAATTATATGTGTAAATTGAATATCTGTCTATCCTATGTATGTATGTATCTACCTACCTACCAACCTACCTGTCTATTTACCTGCCCATCTACATACTAGCAAGCTAGTCTTTTTGTAATTTGCAGTCTTCCGTCTCTTTATTTGCTTGTTTTTCTTAAAGATAATTCAATTTTACCTATATTATGCATATATCGAAATTTCTCTGTCACTCTTGAATCCACTATTTCAAAGTTTAACAATTAAAACAAAATGATAGAGAAATTTCAACACAAACTCCTAAGAGTGTGGGTTGTTTTGTTTTTGTTTTCTTCATATGTTTCTTCAAGTTTTATCTTTAGCTCTGAAATATTTTTCTTTCCTTTCTAATTGTTTTCTGTTATTCAATACCACATTTTAATTGTTTCTTTTGTGCTCATTTTGTGATGTTTTCTTAGTATGTTAAACTTTATTATGAAATATTAGATTATTATTTTTATCTGTTTATGTCACATCTTTGTGGAAAGATTTTGTTTTCTGTAGAATTGCTATTATTATAATATTCTTTTCTCTCAGAGAACTTTATACAAGAGTTGAACTTGATATTTTTATTTCTTTGTTGTTCTTGAACAACAAAGCGTTTCAGGATGAGGGCTGCATTCGGTTAGCTTTTGTTTTGTTTCATTGTAAACTGAAGGGCTTTTCCTGCTTTTGTAAAGTTCAAAAATATGGTGGTGACTTCTGCTTACAGGTTTAATATGAAAATTGCTTGGACTCCATCTCTCCACACACTCCTGGTTTTGTTACAAGAAAAATTTGAACAAACTAAAAATCCATCACTTTTCTTAGACCAATTAGAGAACTGAGTTCACAAGACAAACAACCAATCTAAAATCTGGAGAGACAGATACCTCCTAAAATTTGCTTAGCCACTACAACCATAAAAATGCAAGAAGATTTAAGATTTAAAATAAGATTAAAACACCAATTTTGGTGAATGGATCCAATCTGACTGAGAACTAGCATGAGATTGAGAAACTTCTGAGAGCTGCAGAAATTCCTAGGAGCATGGGTTGGGGGGCAGCTTTTCATGAGTTTCCCTTTCAGAAACAGCTCAGCTCTTAAGATGAGGATCCAAAAAACATACTCTCCTGCCTCTGCTTAGGGAGAGAAAGAGTGACCCTTGTCAGGTGGCCCTATATCATCCCTTATAAAAATAACCTACACTGGAGGGTAAAGGATGCTGATAGAGTGTTATCTGTTGATAAGGGAACTCCTCTTCATTCCAGCTCTCTTCAGCCTTCCAGGCTCATCTGAAAGAAATATTATAAACATAAATAACAAAGTAGTTATCAGGTGTCACAAACAAAGATAACAAAATAGTTATCATGTGTAATGCTTCAAAATACAGAGAAATGCTGTTTCAACCAGCATAGGGAATAGAGGGGAAGCAGAAAAAAAACAACAATGAAACCAGCTACACCACTGGAGAAATACTTGCCAAGTTAACATCCCTGAGACACAAGCTCCACTATACAACAGAGATTTAATTGAAATATTATATAATTATCCTCTTCTCTCACAATTTACTATCACACGACCAGGCTATACTGTATCTCTTTAAAGAGGAGTAAAAAGGGAAGCCCAAAGTCAAGAGGGAAGACAAAATCAAGAACACTACAGGAATTTAAAGCCTCTAGCACATAAATGTAGCTACAACATACATTAAACACAGACCAACTCAGATTAACAAAAGTCCTCAGATTAAAGGCCTGTTTACCCCAGTTCCTTTTACCCAATACATCATTGTAAGATTTATTGCTGAGGTAAAATGAGGAAACTGAGGCAAGTATAAAAAAGTGAGAAGCTAATTTATTCAGCTCCCAGGCAAGCTTCGGTTGTCCAAGGTGGGGGCCAGAGAAGTCTTGCCCAGCTGTTTAGGGCATGGGGTTTTATGGGGAGGGCAGGCAATTGATTGGGTATTGGGGAAATAGAGAGAAGGCATTTCTATTGGCTGTTGAGTAGGGAGTACATGGAGTTAAAGTAGGAAGTACTTGAAACTAGCTGTCATTGGTAGGTGGGCGGGACTTCGGGTAAGTGGGATTTGATTGACTACTGGGGAAACAAAGAGAAGGCATTTCTATTGGCTGTTGGGAAGCAGGAAGTACATAGAGTTAAAGTAGAAAGTACATGAAACTAGTTGTCATTGGTAGATGGGTGGAACCTTGGGTAAGTGGGCCTTGATTAACTACTGGGGAAACAAAGAGAAGGCATTTCTATTGGCTGCTGAGGATTAGGAAGTACATGGAGTTAAAGTAGGAAGTACATGAAACTAGTTGTCATTGGTAGATGGGCAGAACCTTGGGTAAGTGGGCCTTAATTGACTACTGGGGAAACAAAGAGAAGGCATTTCTATTGGCTGCTGAGGATCAGGAAGTACATGGAGTTAAAGTAGCAAGTACATGAAACTAGCTGTCATTGGTAGGCAGCTGGGACTTTGGCTATGTGGGCCTGCCAGGGGCATACAGGTCAGGCTGTTACCGGGCAGGGTATGGTGAGGCTTCTTTAAAAATTTTTCTATGGAGCTTTTTAACAGCTGGCTGGAGGTTAGATGCATAATTTAGTGCTGAGTGTGGGCTTGGGCATGGTATGCAGAGGCGGGTGCAGGGGAAGCCATGTGGCAAGGCCAGATAATGAGCTCAGGTGATGACGTAGTTATCAGGTGCGGAGAGTGATTAATATGTCCGTTTGACTCCCAGCAAGGCAACCAGCCTTACAATCATATCTGGTATTCAACAATAAATTACAAGGTATGACCCCGGGTAAGAAAAAAAAAATCTGAAGAGAAAAGCAAGCATCAGAAGCAGAATCAGACATGACACAGGCTTTGGAATTATCTAACAGAGTATTTAAAATAACTATGATTAATCCTAGCCATGCTAATGAAATAAGTAGATACACATAAGAACAAATAGGTAATGTAAGCAGACAAATTAAATTCAAAGATAGAATTGAAAGGAAACACTAGAAATCAAAACAGCAAAGGCAATAAATAATCCCATTGATAGACATATCAGAAAACTTGACCCAGTGGGCACAAATAGCCAATGAGCTTGAAGATGGGTCAACAGAGACTTTCCAAATTTAATTTCAAAAAGAAAAAAAAAAAACAGTAATAAAAGGGAAGCAAGAACAGGACATCAGCAAACTTTGGGACAATTTTAAAAGGTGTAACATAAGAGCAATTGAAATATGAAAAAGATACAGATCAACAATGCTCAGAAAACACCAACTAATACCAAAAGACAAAAAACAAACAAAACAAAAAATGAAACAAAAACACACACACTTACAAAATCTCAACATATTCAAAAGTAAAAACACAAAGAGAAAAAGAAAATCTTAAAACTGAGTAGAGACAGGTAGAGGAAGCAACTGCAAGAAAGAAAGGAAAATTAAATATTTAAAGTGTTGGAAAAACAACCAGCCACCTAGAATTTTTATATCTCCAGTTAAATTATCCTTCAAAATGAAGAAGAAACAAAATATGATTGCTTATTCTCAGACAGCGCCTGGCTCTGTTTCTTTATCCCACTTGTATCTGCACCTTTTCTTTCATTGTTTCTCTTGCCTTCATCCTGTTCAGGTTACATTTCATTCTCAGAGGTTGTTTTCATCATGAGTATTATTTTGAAATTGAGCTTTTGTTGATTTCAAGAATTAATTGACTATAGATTGGCTAAAGAGTTTTAGCCCCTGTAGATAGTATTATTGATTTATTATTATCTATTGATACCTCCTACTGGAGAATAATTGTCTCTCTGCTTTAGCTGCTATCCTCAATTTTTCTTGCTGAGGTTTTGATTGAATCATTGCTTGCTTCCTGGAGTTCTCAAACTGGACAGACTCCATTCCTTACTTTGGAGTCTTCCTGCACAAATGCTATGCCTTGGAATCTTCAGGTATCTGATACCATGAAAGTCTTTCACTATGAATGGGACCTGATCATGACCTCCTGTTTGAGGAAACTTTACTTCATAATGTTTTTGTTATATTGGACATAGATATTTGGTTATTGCTATCCAATTTATTTTTTCTGTTTTCATACTTGCATTTGAACAAATTCAAAAGCTATGCCATAAATATAAACTTTCCACAATCCCCTTTATATTCTCTCCCTTTAAAGACACTTCCTAAAAGCAGCATGAAACACTTATGCATTCAGCAGTTTGGATACAACTTAGTCCTGGTTTTATTACAAGAAAATTTAAACAAACTAAAAATCCATGACTTTTCTTAGACCTACCAGAGAACTGAGCTCACAAGGCAAACTGCCAATCTAAAATCTGGAGAGACAGGTACCTCCTAAAATCTGCCTAGCCACTACAGCCATAAAAATGCAGGAGATTTAAGATTTAAATTTAAGATTTAAATATCAATTTTGGTGTCCAAATGAGCTTGAAACATTTAGTTTTTATTCTGGCCTCCAATGTGCCCTGTGCAAAACAATCCGTTCATTTCATAAGATACCTTGAAACCATGAACTATTTTCCTCAGAAAGAGTGGAAGTTGAGGGGGGCAGTAGCTGGACACAGAAATCTGTACAGCTTTGTTCTGCAAGAATGATTAGAATGGAACACACAATCCCTCATTCTGTTGCTTCGTGAAGGCATATAGGAAACAGGCAAATTCACCAGACTGACAACACCAAACCAATCGTCTCAAATCTTTATTTTATAATTCACTAAACTATGCTTATGTGTCTTTCTCCATTTATTTTTTTATGAAGTTATTATTCAAAATCCTCCTGACAATTTTAAAGTTTCCTGAAAATGTTTATCATCTTCATCAAATGCCATCTTATTTCTATGAAGAAATAAAATCCCACCATTATATAAAATATTTACATAAATATACATTTAAAAACTTGGATCTTCTTTTAATACTTATATCTTAATATATTTAAATTCTACATCTTTCTGTGCTAATATTGATCAACTAAAATAAGAGATTAAACTGTAGTATGTAATCTCAATTTCTCTAGCTTTCCTCTCAGTTTTTTATTAAAGTTATACTTGATATTTATTCCGTATTATATATTTCCATCATTTGGTTATTGGTGGATTTTTAGCTTATCTCATATTTCAAAGTACTTAGAGGTAGTTTTTACTGTATGTACAAAGCAGCTAGATTTGAAAGTTTACAATTGATTGGATAATTTGGAGGATGCAAATGTACCTTGACTACACCATGCTTTAGAATAAAATATGCCACCAAATTAGATATTTTGTAATCTCACTAATAGCTAACTTTTGCTGAATTAACACAAGTCAGCATGATGAAGTGAGAATAATTTTAAATGAGAAGATATGCCTATTAAGTTGTAGGCCAAGATATTCCAATATCTTGCACTAAAATGCATGTACGGGCACTTCATTTCCACTAAATATTTCTGCAAGTTTTAATATTTCAGGAGAAGTCCTGTGTTAGTCATTTTTCCACAACTTAAGTTTTCTGATCTAGTTCTTGACTTCCAAAGCTTTCAACTGAAAGACGATTGCCACTATTTGAGGGAACACATTTTATCTCTGCCTGGTTGTGCTTACATGTTATGGAAACTCAGTAGGTATATTTCTAGCATCTCATGGCCTTTTCACTTTCTCTACACAGAAGAAATGGACTTCTCTGATAAGTAAACATATAGGGAAAAAAACATTACTGTGTTCAGACTCCTCTATTTCTTCAGAAAACATTCCTCTTTCAGAGGTAGGCTTTCCCAACTCTGTTTTACCAACCTTGGGCCAGATTCCCTGAAGGGCCAGTCCTTCCTCCTTTGGAAGAAGGGTGATCAGAAAAAAAGCATGGAAGCTCCACTGTTCTCCTCCCACCAGCATATTTGACAGCAGCATGCTTTGACCCTTAAAGAGAGAAAAACCTGGGGAACCAATAGAACCCGGATTAAAAAAATCTTCTTGCAAACATATGAGAGAGCAGCATTAGAGCAGATCTCATACTGAATTTAGTGCTCTGTGCAAGACAGAATGATCTTCAAAGGTGAAAAGGCAATTAAAATGTTTGATATATTAAAAAAAACTTTTCTAGAATTTTTTCCTACCTGGCTGTATATTTACTGTAATAAATATAAACCTGTAATTCTATATAACTAGTTTTAAGTGTTGACACCCTAGTGAAGCTAAGCACAGAAGATTTTCTATTAGTACTTAGTTACATTTGAGTTTTTATAATAGCCTTTGGTAACATTATGTTTTTGAAACATAACTTTACTGTGATAACATGGGGAGAAAGGCCAGATATAGTACGCACCTAGAGTAAAATAAATAAATTATTTAAAAAATACAAAAAATAAAAATAAAATGAAAAAGGAAACAACTGGAGATTCTTGAAAAATTACTTTTCACCATTCTTGATGCTTCTTTTTAATGTTTAAGCAAGCTCAATAGTATGCAACTCCTGGCCTTTCTTTACTCTTTTACTAATTTACCAAAAAAGTGTTGGGGCTGTTTAACTGAATGATATATTTGGGAAGAATCACCAGAGCCTGACTTGTATGTCTACCAAGTAGGCTGACCATGAAATGGTGGAGATCTCTGCTCTTCCAAGGACGAGATTTCTATGTGGTCAAACCTGACCTAGTGCATAATATCTGCAAAAGGGTAGATAAAACAAATCTTATCCCAAAGTGATGTCTGCCAACCGGGTCTAAGTTATAAGTTGTGTGCTGTGTACATGTGTGAATGTGTGTATGTTTTTCAAGAAAATACCAAAAATTTTCAAGATCAAATGAATTAGAAAATCATAATTAAGTCAAGGAAAACCAGCAAGGTAATTATGACAAGGGCAACATTTGGAAAAGCAAGAGGAGATGGGATATCATCTTATTGCCTGTGTAAACAGAGCTGTGGGCAACAGATTTTCCTCCCAGTTTGATTCTTAAGAGCTATTATTTAAATAAAGTCATTGCATTTCTTATAATGAAGGAATGAAGCTAAATTAGTACTTAGATGGGAGATTATAGCATGTAAGGATTAAGCAGAAAACAAAAGAAAACAGTGGCTTAAATTTCACGTTGGATTTTCAGAATAAGTTTAAAATGAAAAGCAAGTGGCAGACAGAAAGAACGAAATGTGATCAAAATAAATAAATAGAAAACACAATAAGAAGAGAAAATCCATGAAATCAAAACCTGATGATTTTAAGACTGATAATACATTTGATAAACTGCAAACCAGACTCATCAAGAAAAAAGAAAGACAAAAACCACCAATGTAAGTAATGAGAGAGTTAACAACACTGCAGATTTGAAAGATGTTAAAAGGAAAATAAAATAGTATTACGAATTATATAGGCAGATAAATTCAGCATCTTAGATAAAATGAATACACTCCTTAAAAGTCACGTGTAAGCAAATCTCACTCAACAAATAATAGCTTATAGTTTAAAAATCTTCCCACAAAGAATCCTGTAGGCAAAGAGAGATTTGCTGATGAATTATACAAAACATTTTAGATGAAATGTTACCAAACTCTTCAGGGTTGGATTAAAAAAAGCCATATGAGGAAACATGAAAATATCATGAAACAAAAGAGACAAATGTCAAGTGAAACAAACACAATGTTAATCCAGAAAATTTAGATATTTGGTAAATTCAGTGTTCATATATGACAAGCCCGACAACATTGACAAATAAGTAGAATAGATAAAAAGTACAACAGGAGATTTTCCAAGATGGTGCCATAGAAACAACTCAGGATTGCAGCTCTCAGTGAAGGCGCAGAGGGTGAGTCCTAGCCGCATTCTCAGACGTACCTTTGTTGCCCACAGAACAGGGAAAGTCCCAGGTGTAGGAGAGACACGGGATGCCAGCAAAGCCGGTGTTTTGGCTCACACGGCTGGTTTGGCCAGCGCCGCAGTGCAGCAGCACCTGGCACAAAAATCACTGGTCTGGGTGCCCTGTTAAACTGGCAATCTGAGATTTGGAAGGGCAGATTGACATGCCCATCTTATTAAATGGGACTTGGACAATGAGCCAGACCAGGAGATTCCTGGGAAGCATGATTTGAGCTGGTGCAGTGGGCAGTGGCACGGGAGATCACATGGATCCCAGTGCCCTATCAGCAGGCTACTGGGGAACCAGTGAGAGAGTCAACCATTCAAATTGGGGAGAAAAAGAGAGAGGGAGAGAGGATGGACTCTGAGGCAGGGAGCAAGGTGATCGGGCTCAGTGGGTCCCACCCTCACGGGGACAAGCAGGGCAGCGATTGGAAGTGCTTGGGGTTGAGAGTTTTGCTGTGGACACAGGTGAATCTAGGATGGTGCAGCCGGGTGGGGGAGGGGCGTCCACCACTACGGATGAAATCCGCCCCTAATGAAGTACCGCCCAGTGCTGATGCAGCCTGCCGTTGCCAAGGCAACCCACCATAACAGAGAGACTCCGCCAGCAGGGCAGCATGCACCACAGCAGAACAGAGCCCCGTGGCAACAGGGCCGACCCATGCTAGTGGGGCGGAGCCTTGGCAGGCAAATAGTGAATAGACTACCTCCTAGCCGGGCAGGACGTGCAACAGATACTCAAAAAGAAAGCCCCAACTCCCTGAGACAGAGCATCTGAGGGAAAAACAAAAGGGGGGGGGTTATAAGTTCTGCTGCAGAAGACCAAAACACAGGTGCCCAACAACACTGAATAAACAACAGAGCTCACAGCTCAGCACTCAAGCTCCTATAAAGTACAGACCATCTCCTCAAGCAGCTCCCTGACCACTGTATATCCAAAGAGTCACCTCAAAAAAGGACTAATCAGACTGACATTTGGTGGGCATCATTCTGGGACAAAGATAGCAGAAGAAGAAACTGGTAGCATCCCTCACTGTTCCACAGCTGCTACACGTGTACCCCAGACAAGCAGGGCCTGGAATGGACCTCAACATTCGTACAGCAGAGGAGCTAGACCATTAGAAGAAAAACTAAGTAACAGAAATACTTCATCATCAATAATCTGGGCATCCACTCAGAGACCCAATTGAAAAATCAACAACTACTAAGATGACAGGTGGATAAATCCACAAAGGTGGGAAGAAACCAGCGCAAAAAGGAGGAAAACACCTGAAACCAAAACACCTCACCTCCTACAAAGGACCAAAACTCCTCACCAGCAGGGGAACAAAGCTGGATGGAGAATGAGTGTGACGAAATGACGGAATCAGACTTCAGAAAGTGGATAATGAGAAACTTCATTGAGCTAAAAGAACATGTTCTAAATCAATGCAAAGAAACTCAGAACATTGAAAAAAGATTTGAGGAAATGATAACAAGAATGGACAACTTAGAGAGGAATATAAATGACTTGAAGGAGCTGAAATATACAACACGAGAACTTCGCGAAGCATGCACAAGTTTCAACAGCCGAATTGACCAAGCAGAAGAAATATCAGAAGTCAAAGATCAACTCAATGAAATAAAATGAGAAACCAAGATTATAGAAAAAGGCACAAAAGGGAATGAACAAAATCTCCAAGAAATGTGGGGCTATGTGAAGAGACCCAACCTACGTTTGATAGGTGTACGAGAATGTGATGAAGAGAATGAATACAAGCTGGAAAATACTCTTCAGGATATTATCCAGGAAAATTTCCCCAACCTAGCAAGGCAGGCCAATATTCAACTCCAGGAAATACAGAGAACACCACAAAGATACTCCACAAGAAGAGCAACCCCAAGGCACATAATCGTCAGATTCACCAGGATTGAAATGAAGGAGAAAATACTAAGGGCAGCCAGAGAGAAAGGTTGGGTCACCCACAAAGGGAAGCCCATCAGACTCACAGAAGATCTCTTGACAGAGACTCTACAAGCCAGAAGAGAGTGGGGGCCAATATTCAACATCCTTAAAGAAAAGAACTTTTAACCCAGAATTTCATATCCAGCCAAATTGAGCTTCATAAGTGAAGGAAGAATAAAATTCTTCGTGAACAAGCAAGTACTCAGAGATTTTGTCACCACTAGGCCTGCTTTACAAGAGCTCCTGAAAGAGGCACTACACATAGAAAGAAACAATCAGTACCAGCCATCCTAGAAGCATACCAAATGCTAAAGAGCATCAACAAAATGAAGAATCTACATGAATCAATAAGCAAAGGAGCCAGATAGCATCAAAATGGCAGTAACAAATCCACACATAACAATATTAACCCTAAATGTAAATGGGCTAAATGCACCAATCAAAAGACACAGACTGGCAAATTGGATAAAAAACCAAAACCCGTCGGTGTGCTGTATCCAGGAAACTCATCTCACACACAACGATACACAAAGACTCAAAATAAAGGGATGGAAGAAGGTTTACCAAGCAAATGAAGAGCAAAAAAAAGCAGGAGTTGCAATTCTCGTCTCTGATAAAATAGACTTTAAAGCAACAAAGATCAAAAGAGACAAAGAAGGTCATTACATAATGGTAAAAGGATCAACACAACAAGAAGAGCTAATGATTCTAAATATATATGGACCCAATGCAGGAGCACCCAGATATATAAGGCAAGTTCTTAATGACTTACAAAGAGACTTAGACTTCCACACAATAATAGTGGGAGACTTTAACACTCCACTGTCAATATCAGACAGATCAACCAGACAGAAAATTAACAAGGATATCCAGGACTAGAACTCAGACCTGGAACAAGCAAACCTGATAGACATTTACAGAACTCTCCACCCCAAATCCACAGAATATACATTCTTCTCAGCACCACATCACACATACTCCAAAATTGACCATATAATTGTAAGTAAAGCACTCCTCAGCAAATGCAAAACAACTGAAATCATAACAAACAGTCTCTCAGACCACAGTGCAATCAAGTTAGAACTCAGAATTCAGAAACTAACTCAGAACAGCACAGCTTCATGGAAACTGAACAACTGGCTCTTGAATGTTGATTGGATAAACAATGAAATGAAGGCAGAAATAAAGAAGTTAGTCAAAACCAAAGAGAACGAAGACACAACATACCAGAATCTCTGGGACACATTTAAAGCAGTCTATAGAGGAAAATGTATAGCAATAAGTGCCCACATGAGAAGAGATTAGAGATCCAAAATTGACACCCTATCATCAAAATTGAAAGAGCTAGAGGAGCAAGATCAAAAAAGCTCAAAACCTAGCCAAAGATAAGAAATAACTAAGATCAGAGCAGAACTGAAGGAGATGGAGACACGAAAAACCCTTCAAAAAATCAAGAGAATAGACAGACCACTAGCCAGACTGATAAAAAAGAAGAGAGAGAACAACCAAATAGATGCAATAAAAAACAATAAAGGGGAAATCACCACAGATTCCACAGAAATTCAAACCATCATCAGAGAATACTACAAACAACTCTATGCACATAAACTAGTAAATCAGGAAGAAATGGAGAAATTCCTGGACACCTGTGTCCTCCCAAGCCTAAACCAGGAGGAAGCCAAAATTATGAGTAGACCAATAACAAGGTCTGAAGCTGAGGCAGCAATTAAGAGCCTACCACACAAAAAAGCCCAGGTCCAGATGGGTTCACAGCCAAATTATACCAGACACATAAACAGGAGCTGGTACCATTCCTTCTGAAACTATTCCAAATAATTCAAAAAGAGGGAACCCTTCCCAAATCATTTTATGAGACCAACATCATCCTGATACCAAAACCCGGCAGAGACTCAACAAGAAAAGAAAACTTCATGCCAATATCAATGATGAACATATATCCAAAAATCTTCAATAAAATACTGGCAAATCGATTGCAGCAGCACATTAAACAACTTATCCATCATAATCGAGTAGGATTCACCTGGGGATGCATGGCTGGTTCAACATACGCAAGTCTATAAATGTAATTCACCACAAAAACAGAACCAAAAACAAAAACCACATGATTATCTCAATTGATGCAGAGAAGGCATTTGACAAAATTCAACAACCCTTTATGCTAAAAACCCTCAATAAACTCGGTATTGATGGAACATATCTCAAAGTAATAAAAGCTATTTACGACAAACCAACAGCCATTATCATACTGAATGGGCAAAAACTAGAAGCATTCCCTTTGAATCTGGCAATAGACAGGGATGCCCTCTCTCACCACTCCTATTCAACATATTACTGGAAGTTCTAGCCAGAGCAATCAGGAAAGAAAAAAAAAATAAAGGGTATTCAAATAGGAAAGTTGGAAGCCAAATTGTCTCTATTTGCAGACGACATGATAGTATACCTAGAAGACCCCATCACCTCAGCCCAAAAACTCCTGAAACTGATAAGCAACTTCAGCAAAGTCTCAGGATATAAAATCAATGTGCAAAAATTACAAGCATTCCTATACACCAATAACAGACTTAAAGAGAACCAAATCAAGAATGACTGCCTTTCACAATTGCTACAAAGAAGATAAAATACCTAGGAATCCAACTCACAATGAATGTAAGGGACCTCTTTAAAGAAAACTACAAACCACTGCTCAACGAAATAAGAGAGGACACAACTAGATGGAAAAACATTCCATGTTCATGGTTAGGAAGAATCAATATCATGATAACGGCTATACTGCCCAAAGTAATTTACACAATCAATGCTATCCCCATCAAACTACCATCGAATTTCTTCACAGAACTGGAAAAAACCATCATGAACTTCATATGAAACCAAAAGAGAGCCCGCATAGCTAAGTCAATTCTAAGCAAAAAGAACACAGTGGGAGGCATCACACTTTCAGACTTCAAACTATACTACAAGGCTACACCAATCAAAACAGCATGGTACTGGTACCAAAACAGAGATATAGACCAATGGAACAGAACAGAGGCATCGGAGGCAACACAACATATCTACAACCATATAATCTTTGATAAACCAGACAAAAACAAGCAATGGGGAAAGGATTCCCTGTTTAATAAATGGTGTTGGGAAAACTGGCTAGCCATGTGCAGAAAGCAGAAACTGGACCTCTTCCTGACACCTTACACTAAAATTAACACCAAATGAATTAAAGACTTAAGCATAAGACCTGGCACCATAAAAATCCTAGAAGAAAATCTAGGCTCAACCATTCAGAACATAGGAGTAGGCAAGGACTTCATGAACAAAACACCAAAAGTATTGGCAACAAAAGCCAAAATACACAAATGGGACCTAATCAAACTCCACAGCTTTTGAACAGCAAAAGAAACAGTCACTAGAGTGAGTCAGCAACCATCAGAATGGGAAAAAATTTTTGCAGTTTACCCAACTGACAAAGGGCTGCTATCCAGAATTTACAAAGAACTCAAACAGATTTACAGGATAAAAACAAACAAGCCCATTCAAAAATGGGCAAAGGATATGAACAGACACTTTACAAAAGAAGACATACATGAGGCCAACAAACACATGAAAAAATGCTCATCATCACTGGTCATTAGAGAGATGCAAATCAAAACCACATTGAGATACCATCTCACGCCAGTTAGAATGGCGATCATTAAAAAATCTGGAGACAACAGATGCTGGAGAGGATGTGGAGAAATAGGAACACTCTTACACTGTTGGTGGGAGTGTAAATTAGTTCAACCATTGTGGAAGACAGTGTGGCAATTCCTCAAGGACCTAGAAATAGAAATTCCATTTGACCCAGCAATCCCATTACTGGGTATATATCCAAAGGACTATAAATCGTTCTACTATAAGGACACATGCACACGAGTGTTCATTGCAGCACTGTTTACAATAGCAAAGACCTGGAACCACCCCAAATGCCCATAGGTGATAGACTGGACTGGGAACATGTGGCACATATACACCATGGAATATTATGCAGCAATCAAAAATGATGAGTTTGTGTTCTTTGTAACGACATGGATGAATCTGGAGAACATCATTCTTAGCAAACTGACACAAGAACAGAAAAGGTAATACCACATATTCTCACTCATAGGTGGGTGAGAAAAATGAGAACACATGGACACAGGGAGGGGGTCTACTACACACTGGGGTCTATTGGGGGAAATGGGGGTGGGCCAGCGGGGGGGGGGAGTTAGGGAGGGATAGCCTGGGGAGAAATGCCAAGTGTGGTGAAGGGGAGGAAGGCAGCAAAACACACTGCCATGTGTGTACCTATGCAACTATCTTGCACATTCTGCACATGTACCCCAAAACCTAAAATGCAATTAAAAAAAAAAAGAAAAAGTACAACAAATGGAAAGTCTAGAACAATAAATTTCAGAAATTAATACAGTAGGTGTGGATAGAGCACAGCAAATACAGGGTTAGCATTAACTTAATGTTCAAATGATTAACTTTGCTTTTGTAGAAAGCTAGAGTCAGTAATAATCCAGATTACTTTAATTTGATTAGGCCATTTGCAATGGCCAATTAATTTCTAGTTCTTTCTTCCTGCTGTTGTCTAGACTTTCTTGGGCACAGACCAAAGATGGTGGGAGAAGGCGGTTACGAAATGCTTTTTGTAGGTGGGGCCTAAACTTCAAATTGCCTTCCTGGTTTTATGAACTTTGTAAGGGTTCTGCTCAACTTCTCAGTTAGGTACCTCTGTAAGGAAGATGTATTTGGCTATATAAGTGACTGCAAGCATGAGATAGACCCAGTTCCTATGCCTTTTCATAGGCCTTAGAATATAGTACAAGCTCATATCATAACTTCATAGAATCCCCTATAAAACTATTTACTAATTCTTCTAGCTTCAACTCAGGTCATTCTACCTTGCACTTTTTGCTCCTGCATACTTGACATTTTCCAGGCCTTTTAATCTGTCATGCTCATATTTGAATGAGACATATACTAATTACTTTGTTTGGAATACATTTACTGACACTTCTGTCTGCCCCCACCCCCACCAACGTGTCTATCTTCCAATCATCCATAAAATATCATATCACCCTTAAAGCTTTTTCTGACCCCATTTTAGTAAGAACTCAACTGACTATTGCAACTGTAGTCTCCTGTTCCTGCTGTAACATAACATGTTATGTAGCATACTCGTTTTGGTAGATATTTTCCTACAGCCAGTAAGTGTTGTAGTGTTTGGTATATAGATAAAAATGAAAATCAGATTTGTTACGGAATTGTTCTTTCATATTGGACCCAGAAGTCTCTCGTGAACTCCATGTATTTAACCTGAAACTAAGAGATAGCAGATGCTTCTTTACTTACCCTTCAAGTGTTTGTTCTCTGAATCATTCCCAGAACATACTGGCATTTTAAAAGTATAAAAAAATGTTTAAGAGCATTGCTCATAACGCCCCAGAGTAAGGAGATAATAATGCACAACAAAGCTTTAATTTATTTTATGAGCAGCTTCTCCTATCACTCCCTCTACTTTTAAAAAATACTGATTAGCAAGGTCAGGGATCAGGGTAGTGGGAGTTTTAGATCTGAGCCTGAGTGAAGAATGTGGTCTCAGCCATGCCTCTCAGCTTGAACTGTGCACCATCAACGTAACACATTTAGGGTATTTGCAAAATAAGTCTACTGTATACAGAGATTAAAACACTAGATAAAAATGTACTTGGTACCCCTTCCCAAGGAGCTTATATGCTAGAAAGGGCAATTAACATTAAACCAATAATTATACTAATGAATCAACAGATACAAACTGACATGTGTATTGTAAAAATATAAAACATAGTTTCATGGGAACTTAGAACAAAAGATTGTAATTTAAACTGTTATTGGAATGGAAGGCTTAAGCTGAAATGAGAAAAACATACAATTTAATTGAAGAACAGGTAGAATGTATTCCAAGTTCAGGAAAAAAATACATGCAAAGACCCTGCATCAGGAAGAACTACTGCAAAGCAATGCAGCTAAAAGAACACAATGGGGAGGCAGGATGCAGTCATTATCTCTTTGGGAAAAATTATGTATTAGGCCATACTTGCATTGCTATAAAGAAATACCTGAGTGAGTAATTTATAAGAGAAGAGGTTTAACTGGCTCACAGTTTTGCACGATATTCAGGAAGCATGGCATCATCTACTTCTGGGGAGATCTCAAGGGCTTTTACTCATGGTGGAAGGCAAAGTGGAAGCAGGCACTTCACGTGGCAAAAGAAGGAGCTAGAGAGAGAATGAAGGCGGAGGTGTTACATGCTTTCAATCCACCAGCTCTCACAGGAGCTCACTATCTCCAGGACAGCACCAAGGGAATGGTGTGAAACCATCATGAGAAATGCACCCTCATGATGCAACCATCTCCCACCAGGCTGACCTCCAACAATGAGGATTACAATTCGACATGAGATTTAGAGGGATCACATATCCAAACTATATCATACTACTTTTTATCTTTATCATGAAGGCATAGAAACTCATTGGCACATTTTTAAAATGAAGGCAACATAATCAGATTTGTATTTTGAAACAAATAATTTATTTTTATAGGTGACTTGTTCTGTAGAAAAATCATTATTGTTTTGCTGCTCACTTTTCCCCATTCTAGGTTAGGAAGGCAAATTATTGAATCAACAAATGGAATGATCAAATCCTATCAGATCCTCAGTGCTTCCTATATTGGCAGGAAAGAGGCATTAAAGAACTGAAATAAATTCTCCTTTCTTATGCTTCACATATTTGATGCTTAGTTTTGTTTGTTTTTTTTTTTGAAGTTATGGATTCTTTGAGCACAGACTAAAATCTTTACTGCCAGGCATAAATAGTAGCATATTTGAAGAAGGAACATCTTAATTTAACATAATAGGAAGAAACAAGTTTCAAGCCATCTTTAATAAAAAAAGAGCTTCAGAGGTCAGTATTTTGTGTCAGAATTCAAAACAACTGTAATAACCAGAAACTAGATAACAGTATAAACACTATTGCTTGGGGAAAGCATATATGCTTAAAATAAAAAATACTTGGATATAAACATGGTATTTAAACAAGGCTTAGCAAAAAACAGTATGATCAGCTATATACAAAGTGATTTAATCTAAAGCTAAATCTTTTAGCATTTGCATTCCGTTTTCTACACTTCATAGCTCTGCCATGATGCTACTTGTCTCTTAAAGTTTCATATCATATTAATCGGAAATTTAAAGTTCATTTGTTTCAGTTGATAAATCATTCTGATCTAAGAATGAATATAATTTTCTGGATTTTCTGAGTCTACAAAGCAAAGATCTCAAGTATAGTTTAGGGTTTGTAAAGCTTAACAGTTTTTTTTATGTTTTATGTGCAATTTTAATTTATAATTATTTTTCATATTTTATCATTAATACATTTCAGGAGAATTATGAATTTAAAAAGGCAAAATGCAATGGCAATAATAGAGTTTATGTTACTGATAGGGACAAAATTTCATTGTTATTAAACACTTACTAGGTAGAAAAAACACAGGCTATAGAGTTAGAATTAACATTGAGTTTAAGCTCTTCCACCCTGGAGAAATTACTTAACCTCTCTAAGCCAAAATTTCTTCAATACTAATCATACTTCCTTCAAAGTTTTACAGTGGCTATCAAAAAAATAGGCATAGAGATTAATAAAATATGCCTTGCCCATAGGAAGGGTATAAGGATTTGTGCCATAGCAGAAACTATATAACACTCCCAAATTGGATAGTTTGAAGAGAGATTTTATAAAAAACACTTGAGAAAGAATTGTCTAGCTAAGGAAAACCACATGACATAGTAATCCCGGGCTAAAACCCACAAGATAAAGGGATTAGATTGAAAGACCCACATAACGGAGGATTTGATCTTCAGTGATGGACACAGCCCCCCTTCCAAGGAGGGAGCTATGTATTAAACATACTGACCTTACTCTCCTATTTCTCTTCTTCTCTATGGATCTTCTAGCAGTGCTTATCTCTAAATAAGTTTAACTAGAAGCTAGAGGATACAGAATCCACTGATTCAGACTTTCCAGTTCAGCCTTCTGGGACAGAGGAAGACAGAGCACACAGAAGAATGGAGGCAAATGAAAGATATACAGCATAATAAATATCAACAAGTTTGTGTGTGTGGGCAAAATTTTCTGGCTAATAGAGATGTTCAACAAACAATAAAATAGTTCATTTGATACATTTTTACAGAGCAGTTATCAGCCAGTTCAAGAAACAGAAATATAAATTAATGATATAAGCAATGAGAATATATGGCAAACTGTGCCCCCCCCCCAAAAAAAATGGACGTTATTTTTCTCAAGTTTTTTCTCTCAAAACCGAAAGTAATTGCACACTGGTTATCGGTATGAAGTCTCTCTCTCCCTCAGTGGTCCCTGGTTGTTTTCAATGTTTCCACCTGGAATTCAGTACTTCAAGGGGAAAGGACATTAGCTGTGGAGCTGAGGTCTGCCTGTGTCAAGGGGATCCGAAGAACATAGGCACCTGTCTTACTATGCTGGAAACTTGAAGGAGGGCAGAGACTCAAACTTTTATTACTCCATTGGATACAGAAACCCAAGACACTCATGTTCTGGGTAGAGCTCTTTGGACCAATTCAATGTCCTGCTTTTGAGCTTTTATATGGGAATATATAGTAGAAATTAAGGTGTTGTATTCTTTTACTCCTTCATCTCATACATGGCAAAGGAGATATGATAATACAGTAAGATTCATATGTCATGAAGTGCTACTGGGACCAATAAATCATTCCCAAAGTTTCCACTTCTTCCCTGCTTTTTCCTAGGTGGTCCAATAAAAAATTTGGAGGAGAAAAACAATTATAATTATATGATTAAGGACTTAAAGACAGCGTGGTTAAGAAGAGATACAATATCTCAGTTCAGTAGCTCCCTATGTCAATTTAAAAATAGCCAGGGGTTGCTGTAGGCTGACAGGGAAATATCACCAACTGAATTCACTGGTTGTTCTTTCTATCCCAGTTGTTCTAGATATTTGGAGTGCAACTGAATCAATGACACAGACTGACGGCACTTGGTATATTGTCTCAGTAATTGTCCATGGCTTATTTTCTATCCCACTGGCAACTGAAAACCATGTCTAATTCACATTCTTGTGTCTAGGCCTCCAATATACACTTACAGTTCTCCCCAAGAGGTATCTAAACTACCGTGCCATTTGCCACCAGCAGATGGTTCAGGATACAGGACGCATGCCTCTAACCTCTGATGCCCAGTATAGACATTCTGCTGATCAAGAATTAGAATCTTTAATCTGAAGGTCTTGACATGAGACTATCAAACATCTACCAAGAAGAGTAACTATCAAACTGTGACAAAATGTAGGTCTCTGATCATTGAATAATGTATCTTAGGACTCTGTGGGTGGTTTCACAACGTGCAGTCTCTTCAGCAGTCCAGAAAAAAACTGCCATCTCTTTGAACCTCACCAACCAGAGTAGACACATTACCATATTGAACTCCTTGGAAATCGGAGACAAATATGTGCCTCACTTAGGCATTTTTCTTGGTGTTTTATATTGGCTAATCTGCAAACTAGCATCCTTAGAGCAGGCCCAAAGGAACAGGCTGCACTGGAAACTGACCAGCAACCTGTGGCACACGTGCTCTCCCTTCCGGGTCCTTCAAGTATAATGATCTCTTTGGGCTGAGTTTTCAGAGCTTTCTCTTCATTCCTGCATTACCACTGAAAATGTGCCTGTTATACCGACCCCTTGCTTCCTAAAACCTCAAGTCTGGAAGACTCTGGCTTCACTGTCCCAACTATAAGCACTGGGGAGCACACTCAGGCAGAAAAACGTCGAACAGAGCTCTCATTAAGTGCAATTTTGTCTTTGAAGGTTAGACTCCTCCAGTTTCTGCTTTCTCTTGGTAATACTGCAGTGCCTTTATGTTTTTATACTTGTCTGTGGGAAGTCAAAGTTGACAATGTATTCCACAATTATCAAAATCTGAAACTTTTATTTTTATTTATATTTCTTTAATGACTAATGAATGGGAGTTTGGATATCTATAATGTTCCTGTTGAAACTGTGGCCTGTTTTCATCATGGACTGTTTTTCTTAAGGTTAATTTAGTTTACTCTCTTTGACTTCTTAAAATAAATTGTTTCTAGACATACAGGCCCATGTTCTGATATTTGAGAACTTTGAATTATGGGTTAAAGGCTTGAATATCATTTTAGATTTTCAGTTAAATGTACTTGTACCTATACATTTGGAAATTCATTCCTTAGTTGCCAACTCTGTATAAAGCCATGCCATTAAGAGAGTAATCCTTGAATAACTATAATTGTATTACCTATTTCCTTGGACATACACAAAAAAGAGATTTGTTAAATAGCACCAAAAAGAAGAGCCTTGATGTGTATTTACAACCTCTGCTGACATTATCATGCTCTTTCATCTTCTCTGTCAAAGTAAGTCTTTTGTACTAAAAACCTGGCCCCCAAATTATTATCTCCTTCCCAAAGGACCACGATTAAATCTCTTCTCATTTCTCCATCAATTTGCCTTTGATAAATAAAGTATTTGAGATGCATAGCAAGTTTTCAGTAACAATTTCATGCAGATGACAATTCTCTGTGAATATATAAATTTATTATAATCAAAAATCATTCCAAAGAATTTCAATATTCATAAAGTAACTTTAAGAGGAGAAATAAGTTAAATGGTTATACTGAAAAGAAATTTTCCCTACCATATATTAAAATGTTTTGTAGAGCAACATGAAGTAATCAAAGTAGTTTCTAGTGCAAAAGGAAAGTCGAATTAATCACAAAGAATATAAGATACGTTATGCATCCAATAAGTGATATGTCAAGTTAAAAAGAAAAAAAATCGAAGATCATTGTAATTTTTTTTTTCTTTTTTTTTTGAGACGGAGTTTTGCTGTTGTTACCCAGGCTGGACTGCAATGGCGTGATCTTGGCTCACCGCAAACTCCAGCTCCTGGGTTCAGGCAATTCTCCTGCCTCAGCCTCCTGAGTAGCTGGGATTACAGGCACGTGCCAGCATGCCCAGCTAATTTTTTTTTTTTTTTTTTTTGGTATCTTTGTAGAGACGGGGTTTCACCATCTTGACCAGGATGGTCTCAATATCTTGACCTCGTGATCCACCCGCCTCAGCCTCCCAAAGTGCTGGGATTACAGGCGTGAGCCACCACGCCCAGCCCGATCATTGTAATTTCTATTAATCAAAGATAAAATGGCAAGTCTCAATGAAATGTTTGCATCTATCTAACTGTCAATTAAAATGGTTAAATTTCTATGTACTTTAGGGTATGAAAAAATACATTCTGATACAATAGCTATAGCTTTAAAACTAATATATATCTAAAAATATCTTGATAGGATGTATCAGTAATAACACTTAGAAATTATTTCAGTTTTAATATTTTCTCTTCCAAGAACTGATGAAAGAAAGTTATTAGCCAAAGTATAAGAAGGTATTCACAAAGGGTGACCATACAAACAGAGCTTAATATATGAAGCATCTTCTTTTTAAAGGATCTTCTTAATTACTATGTTTCATTAGAAAAATTAAATCTAAGTCATTGAAAATATTTGTCTAGTTATACATTTTATATATCAAATTTCATAGCATTTTGTAATGGAAAAATATCTAAAATACATGAGAGCATAATTAAATTTTTACAGAAATATAATTTGTGTATGTGTATCTACATGCAAAATCTATTATATAGAAAAAGAATCTTAAGTTTCTCTGGAAGGAATATAGATGACATTTTTACTTATAAAATTCATTAGCTCACATAATTTTTTCATATAAGCTTTTAAATTTAGGGCATTATTTTATTTTATAGTGAAAAATCTGTTTATAATGTTTTAAAAAAAACTTTGAAACATTTTTTCCCCAGGAGATTATGAGTTAATTTTAATTATGTGTCAAACTATTTTGGGAATTTGTGAATGACCTGTTTCTAGCGATGACAATTTGTGTTTCACAGAAGTTGAAGTAAATTATCACTATGGGTTCATTCAATTCTAAATTCTGAGTCTATAATTTGTATGTTTGTATAGCATTATGACATACACAACATATATGCTTATGAAAACACGAAACTATATTAACACTTAGAGATGAACTTGATTATACAGTGGCTAAATAATTGTTAAAGTCATTTCTTTTCATCTGCTTCTATGTCATAATTTATTTGTGTAAAATCATTTAAAGTAGGAGACAGGTCCCAGAAATTAACTGTATCTTTTATGTTATGAAACATAATTTAGTCAAACACTATTAAAAAGACAAAATGTAAGTTTCATGAAGTCCAACACTTTGTTTTCCTTAGTATTTTTGTTAGATCCAGTATCTATAATGAATCTGGCACATAATGGGTACTCAGTAAATGTTTTTTAAATTGTTAAATAAAGAAAAATACTTGGTAATGAAGATTAAATTATCAGACACAAAATAAAATAAGAAAATGGAGAATATTTTGTATATTTCATATTACATTATTTTACTTTATTTTCATGCAATCATGATTTATTCAAAAACTTTATGAGATTTATAATTACATTTTTATAGAATAATCTTATATATAGCATTAGAATAGTGTTCTGATTTTTTCATATTCAATATTACCTTCCAAATTCTACATTAAAGCATGATATTTTTTAAACCCCTTGGCCTTTGTAAAATGCCAAGTTTGATTGCACTGAGAATATGATCAGTAGTTGTCATACTCCAAAATTATAAGGCAAGGAAAAAAGAGACAGGAAAGTCAATTATGTCGCAGTGAACCACAGCTTATTGACTGAAGCTGAGTCACATACTAAAACTGTCATTCAAATGTGGAAAGGGAAAACTCATATATTGCTTCCAGTTTTTCTCCAAGTTCAGTTTGTGTTAGGAAGTCCTGTGACAACTGTCTGTTACTAACCGACTGATGTAAAACGATCTTTCATTTGCAGAAGTAACCTCTTTGGAAATATTTTTATTGAGATTTTCTTCAGTAAATACATACACAAAACCTGATCATTCATATTAATATAAATGAAAATACATTAGCATATCAACTTTCATGCAAACACATATGAGATTTTTGAAAATAAAGAATAAATTATTTTTAGGTGTATAGATTGCACTGTGGGTTCCTAAAAATTAATATGTTAATGCTCTAACCCCCAATATGGCTATATTGGAGAGAGGGGCCTTTAGGGAGATAATTAAGGGTAAATAAGGTCGTTTGAGTGGAATCCTCATCCAATAGGACTGATATCCTCATAAGAAGTCAAGGAGGTTGTGCACACAGAGAAAAGACCATGTAAAGACACAGCAAGAAGGGGTCTGAGAAGGAGGCCATCTGCCAGCCGAGGAGAGAGGCCTCACCAGAAAACAACCCTTTGGACCTTGATCTTGCACTTCCAGCCTCCATAACTGTAAGGAAATAAATTACTGTGCTTTAAGCCATCTAGTCTGGTATTCTGTTATGGCAGCTCAAAGAGACTAATATACCAGGTCTATGAAACATATATTCAAGTCAAAATATTATTTCTCAGCTTTTGTTCTTTTTTTATTATTCTAATGTAATTTAGAGTGGAATTTAGTGAAATTCCAAGCCAAGTTTCACCCAAGTATGTGTTCTTGGAGTTTCATTTTCTGCAAGCACCAATGCTACTCTCATTTTTATCAGCTTTCAGAGCACTGTTTCTATAATGTATTGGTCACATATGCCCCTGCTTTATTGTGGAATACACAAAGTGAGTGCTCAGTAGATTGTAAGGACAGAGGCATGCTTCCTGGAAGTGACAGGTGGAGGTCTTCTAAGAGAATATCTCCAAATTTCAGGAGACCTCATTGACCTCTCATGTGGTTCCCTTAGCAGGACATCTTCATGCAAAATCTGTGAATCTTTACTGGGTCCCCTAGGTCCATTTCTTTCTCACTGTGTTTTTACTTCCCATTCATGTAGCTGGAGTGCCAAATAAGCTGTAGTTTGTGAATAAGCTGCTCTTCTTCTAGCTGGGTAGAAAAAGGCCTTATAAGCAAAAAGATTACATGAGAGGAAGAAGTCCTTTTAGGATGACAGACAAATCAATGTTAACACCTACTCATTTACAGAGCCAAAGTTTTCAAGATAAGGGACAGAAAAAACTATGAACAGGAACTATTATACTTGCATAGTGACAGTGTTAAAATCAGTCATGCCTAAAAGAACTGATTCTCACCAATGTAATAAAAATACTGGCATTCAGCTGTGCAATTAATTGCTGGAAAAAAGGGAGTCAAATCAAAAGGCAACTAGGAAATGCCTAATTATAAAGCAGGGCTTTTGACATTCTGTTATAGAAAGAAATTCCTTTAATCCACAAGATACAAAAAAAGCTCAATTAACACGTTGTTAATAATCTAAAATGAATCAGATTAAATAAGAAATTTTTTTCTTATATGACTGCTTCAATTATGTAAAATAAATTCACACCAGAAATAATGCAACTTTCTTAATAAGAGTGTTTGATTATATAGGCTCCAAGATTTCATGAAGATGACATTCCACAATTCTAACCCAAACCTCAACTGTGATTTTAATTCATTTTTGTTAATACAAAACATAGCTGGCTCCCCAACTATTTTCATATTATTTTATATTGTAATAAATGGCATATATGAAAATGTACACTCAGTAAAACACTGTACAGAAGAGTACACTCAACAACTTATTTCAAAGACAAGAAGAATGTAACCACCATGTCAAAAAAAAATCACTTGCATACTAGAAAATCTGCTTATTCCCTATGCAGCCACTACTCACTTTAATTCCTCCCCCTAAAGAAAACTTTCATTTTGACTTTTACGTAAATCACTTTCTTACTGGTTTTTAGTGTCTAATTTCTTAAATAAGTATACTAAAAAAAGCTAAAATGGATGGAATTATACAACACATACATTTTGTGGTTATCTTGTAGCTCACTATTACATTTGAGAGAATCACACATGTTTTGTACACAAGTGAAAGTATCTCTTCAGGGTATAACTTAGGAATGCATTACGTGGGTGGTAAGGTAAGAGCATTATCAGATATAAGAAAGTAAATTTGCAAACTGTTTACCAAAACGGTCATACTAAGTTATATACCCTGTGGAATTGTTAGTAGAGCTCTGTTGTATTGTGTGTTTTCTCTTTCAGCAATTCAAATTAGTATGTAGTGGTATTGATTTGTGGATTTAATAAGCATTTCTTTTATTACAAAAGTTGAATTTCCAGTTTTAACTAATTAGGTTGAACACATTTCTATTTATAAATCCTCTATTGTGAAGATCCTGACAAGTCTCTTGTTCGTTGTTCCCTTGGATAGGTTGGTTTGAACGAGTCATTTATGAATTAGTTCTTTAGATGTTATATATTGATTACATGTGTCACAAATATCATTTCATTTTCAAGGTGTTCTTTTTCACTTTCTGATGGTGTCTTTTGATAAACAAATTATTATTTTTAATACAGTATAATTAATCAAGTTTTTATTTATTATTGGTAATTTTTGTGTCTGGTATAACCAGTCTTTTTCAATTATTATATAATAAAGGTATTTTCCAAGATTATATTTTTAAAGCTTTGTATTACTTTTTAATATCAAATCTATATTCAACTACATTTAAGTTTTTCTGTTTTTCTGAATTTTGAGGTACACATCAAGGTTATTTTTTTTTTCTTTCCTCTTTTTTCTTTGGGGGAAGAGAAGAAGAATGTAATTTTCAATATAATAGAATATTTATCTTAAAGATTTGTCCTTCTTTACTGCTGTAAAATTCTACTTTGCACTTATATATCTATGGATCTGTTCTTCAGCTCTTTTATATTTTACCTCTTTTTGTCAATCCCTGAGCCAATACTCACTTATTAAATCACTCGAGTTTTAAAATGAATCGATGTCCATCATAGCCATTTCTTCATCTCATTCCTCTCCCAGAATGTCTTAGCTACTCCACAATCCTTGTATTTCTATAATCATTTTTAAATCAGCTTGTCAATTATCATTCAAAACAACAAAAAGCTTTTAGTATTGTGATTAAAATTTCTTTACTTGCAGAGTTCATGAGTAATTGATATCTTTAAATTTTAATTATTTCTGTCAATGAACATGATGTATCTCCGTATTAGTTTTTTTGAATAAACAAAGGTATATTTTTGTTTTATTTGATGTTTGTTACAGGATTTAGAAATATAACTGTTTTTTCTAATTAAACTTTTTATATTTCCAACATTGGCTAACATTTTCTTTCAAATTTTTAAATTTTGTTAGATTTGCCTAAGTTTTACTTTCTCCTTAAACACTTATTTTTTTTTTGTTATAAAATGGAATAAAATGTGTTTCCACTTTTTCTATTCTCTGGGACTAATTATTGAATAGGTAATACATCTTTTTAGATATGTGATAGGAATTGCTGGTGAAGCCAGAGGAGCCTGAAATTGTTTGAAAGAGGGTTTAATAATTGTTTGATATTTTTAACAATTTATATAATGTTCAACTCTTCTCTGTAAATTGTAATGTGTTTTTCTAGGCCTTTGAGCATTGCCTCTGACTTTTGAAATGTATTGGCTCAATGATTTTTTAATTTCATTATTATTATTTTTTTAAGATGGAGTTTCGCTCTTGTTACCCAGGCTGGAGTACAATGGCGCGATCTCGGCTCACCACAACCTCCGCCTCCTGGGTTCAGGCAATTCTCCTGCCTCAGCCTCCTGAGTAGCTGGGATTACAGGCACATGCCACTATGCCCAGCTAATTTTCTGTATTTTCAGTAGAGACGGGGTTTCACCATGTTGACCAGGATGGTCTCGATCTCTTGACCTCGTGATCCACCCGCCTCGGCCTCCCAATGGCTCAATGATTTTTATAATGCCCTTATTTTATATTTGAACTATCTGTAGCTATTGATCTCCCCACTTCCATGGCTGTTTGTTGTTTGTGCCCTTGCTTGGGTATTTCTTTTGTTTAACCTCATCTGAAATGTATTGAATTGATTTAATCCTTTTGAGAAACTAGGCTTCGTTGATATTCTTTATTTTATATTTATTATCTATCTTCTCCATTTATGCTCTTCTTACCTTTTAAAAATTCTTTCTTTTGTTTTTAATAAATCAATTTGCCTAGCATAAAAGGATTCTATTTCAAATCCATCTCACACATACCGGATCTTTACTCAGTATCATGCTTTACTCATCTATACTTTTGTTAAAAATGAGATATTTTACCTTCATTTCTGAAGACTTTTGCTGCATTTTAAAATCAAGGTCATCAGTTTTACTGGTTTTCATTTTTTTAGTGAGAAATCAAGTCATTCTTAATATTATTGTTGCCCCTCTAAAGATAAATCTTTTGCTCCTCTTCCATCTTTTAGAATTTTCTTTGTTTTCAGTCTAACTTTGCTGTGCCTACATGTTATTATTTTATTCTCTTTCCCTTATTTGGGTTTTAGAGTAGTGTTTGATGTCTTGTCTTAGTTTGGAAAATTCTCAGATGCTACATCTTTAAATATTGCTCTTTTTTCTCTTCTTGGTGGATTCTAGTTAACTGTTTGAGATACTCTGTGTTTAATGCCATGTGGTCCTGATCCCATTTATTATCCTTTTGTCTTTCTATAATTTCATGTAGATATTTTCTACAGAAAATATTTCTTCCTTCATTTATAGTGATGGAAAGAATGTCTTTTGAAATATCCACACCTGTATTGGTCTGCTCTTACACTACTGTGAAGAAATACTCAAGGCTGGGTCATTTATAAAGAAAAGAGATTTAATTGACTCACAGTTCTGCACAGCTGAGGAGGCCTCAGTCAACTTATGGTCATGACAGAAGGCACCTCTTACAGGGCAACAGGAGAGAGAATGATTGCCAGAGGGGAAATGCCAGGTGCTCATAAAACCATTAGCTCTTGTGAAAATGCACTCACTATTATGAGAACAGCCTGAGGGAAACTGTCCCGGTGATACAAATAACTGCTACTGGGTTCACCTATAAGGGGAATTATAGGAACACAATTCAATATGGGATTTGGGTAGAGAAACAAAACCTAACCATATCAATGCCTTAATCTCTGGAACCTGTGACTACATTACATTGTATTGCATTGCATTACACTGCTTACATTACATGGCAAAAGGGTGTTGCAGATGTAAATAAAGTATTATACTTTACCATAGGCAGATTATCTTGGATTATCTGCTGGGCCCAATCTATTTACATCAGTCCTTGAAAGCAGACAACTATCCGAAGCTGAGACAGGATGGATCAGGCAAAAGAGAGATGCTGCTAAAGAGGAAGGCAAGACCTTCAAGACCTGAAAAGCATTTGACTTGCTGTTGCTTGGTCCAAAACAGTAGGAGCCTACATGGGCCAGTCGGAGGCCTCTAGTATGTCAGGGCAGGACCCTTTTTAGGGTCTGCAGGAGAATAGTGACCTTTGCCGTACAACCACAAGGAATGGAATTCCATCAACAATCTGAATGAGCATGGGTGTGCATTCATCCCTAGAGCAAAAAGGAATGCAGCTTAGCCACAACTGGATTTTGGTTTTGTTAGTCAGTAAGCAGAGGACTCAGTTTAGCCATGTGATACCCAGAGTTCTGATCTACAGAATGCAGAGATAACAATTGGGTTTTATGGTAAGCCAAAGCATTGGAGGCAATTTGTTATGGTAACAATAGAAAACAGATACATTTATGTGAATGTCATATTAAATTTGCCTACTGTGTTTCTAATGTCAGTAATGTCAGTTCCCACATTTCCTGTTTATAAACAACTCCTTTGCCAACACGGATATTTCAAATGGCATAACTCTCTGTTTCTCCTTTCCAATAGAAAATCAAATTTGTAATGAGTTCATCCTCTTCTGCATAATTTTCATGGAAGGTGTATCATGTTAAGTATAAATCAAAAATGAGATTCTTATTTTCTTTGCCATCAATAGACTTAGATGCTAGGTATCAATGCAATTCTCGCCAGTTCTAAGTAGGTGCAAGTTTTCAAAGGCGTAGTCCCTGTTCTGCCACTAGATGAAGCATTTAAAAGTAGTATTTAATGTTGATGCCTAGAAATACATCAGCCACCTGCTGATCTCTAAAAAAGAGCTTGCATAGTATAGAATGGAGAGATGGGAGGAAACTGGGTCCTTGATGATATCCATCACTGAATTCAATAACTCTGTGGCCACTCTGCATTGCAGTTGTGTGATAACAGAGTGTCATCATTTATGGAAACTTGATTTGAGATGCTCGAAAGCCATCTTACCTGATAAAATCAACACTGTCATTTTTTTCCTTTCCATTATCGCCTTGTCAATCAATCCTGTTCGGCGACTTCAAAAGACAACATTACTGTAGTTTCTGTTGTAAGCATGTTCAGTTTATGGGGGAGTGTGCATCGAAAGTAAAATATATTATTTATAGCATATTTTTTAGAAAACAACTACAAAAAAAGAAAGAAACACTGCCAATCTATTGTTATTGATATCAGTTAATTGGGTATTCACCTAATAATTTTGAATTGCCCACTTGAAAACAATTACCTTTTTCTGAACCTTCCTTGTGCTGGACTGACTTCAGTTTCTTTAATCTTTGTTCATTATACATGTGTCCTTAAATCATTATGTATCTCTCCATTGGACATTTCCATTTTCCACATTCATCTTAAATGTGAACATTGAAAAAGAAGAGAAGAACTGATAAAAGTATCCAAATAATATTTCTGATTAGCTTCACAGTAATCCCAGCTTGGCAAAGAAAATAAAGGAACTTTGCCTATTTGATGTGTGCGTGGTACAAAAGAAAGAACAATCAAGACTCCATTAATGAGAATATCTACATTAACTTTGGTTTGTGATGGAGAAGAACCAAAGCTAAGTTTCAGTGAAGAATTTTTGGCATGAGATTATCCAGTGAATGACCTTTAAAATGGAGGAATGGAATTAATAAGTAATCTCTTCATTGTGAGATTAATTCATGGTTAAATGACTTTTAGCATATTTGTCCTGCATTACTAGGCAAAGTTTAAACATTTGTTATAAGGATAGCTAATGATGTCATACGAATCAAGCCATTTGTTTCTTATTTTATAAATCTGGAGAAAAATTAAAGAGTTATGATGCTATTAAATATCTATGTGTATGTATATCCCCCAGATATCAATAATCCTGTCATTCTCATACATAATGTGTTATGTATTGTATCTCTTATGTGGACATAATTTATTACCATATGTCTTCACTAATATTTTCACAATGCTCAGTGGAAAATGATGGATTATATTTATTATGGCCAGGGAAAGGACCCAGGAAAGTATTATTTAATATCCATTTTATCTGATGCATATTTGATTACCAGTTTTTATATGTGCATATAACAATGAATAGGCATATATATAGGGATGTGTGTGTGCATGTGTGTGTGTGTGTGTGTAATTGAAGACAGTAGAGCAAGACAAAAACTCTCCAAATAGAAGTAAGCCTAAATTGAGTGGGGCTTCTTATCACTTTATGTTTCTGCCATGGATTCATTACAGCTTGAATATTGAGTACACTCAGAAAAAATGATAATAATTTATGACAACAAAAATTACAGCATATGCATAGGCACATAAACTAAAATACAAAATTATGAAGGTAGCCATGTATTATTAAAATTAAATTTGAAAACATAAATTTATAATATGAGCACATATGTATATGTAATAATGCTATAAATAATAAGATATGGCCATATCTCTGATAATTTTCAGTTAGTGGTAAAGGTAAATAATATTTGAGATATCTGTAAGAAGTTTAAGTGATATGAGAATATTTGTCATTTATATTGATATTGGTGACAAAATTACAGGTACTCATAAGACTACTGTGATTTGTTTCCTTGATTCATTGGTGGAAAAATATTAAATTTCAATTATATATAAGCAATAATAAAAACAACATTTCTTATATAAATTTTCAGGCCTACTAATTTCTGTCTTTGGACATTTTAGGAATCTGTAGTTTCAATAATTAGACTCCCTTGGATGAACCAAGGCTTTATAGAAACCCGAACTTTATAGAAAGCCTAACGTTTTGAGGTACTGATTGTGCAACCTTGGAAAGACAGTGTCTGAACATAATTTAATAATCTAGAAAATAGTAATCCTAATAATACTGCTCAGAGTTATTTTATGGCTGAGCTATCTCATGACAACAAATAACATATGCTTTTAAACACTGCTAGAGTTCTTGGATTATAAAAGTATATTGCAGGCTTTCTGGATTTTTAAAATGCACAGCTTGTTCAATCAATATATGCCAGAACCTTGTGGGTGTGGACATGCATGTTTGTATTTGTGTGTGTGGAAGTGAATTTCACTTCTATCTCTGACAATTTTGCATGCTAAGTATAATTTTTTCTGCTACATTTTCAACTCATTCTGTCACATTTTTACAGTTTCAGAACAAGCTTTTCTTCTCTCATTGCTGATTTTCCAAGAACTAGTTATTAAATAGTTACCTAGAGCCATATTGAAATCCTACCTGTGTTGAGCCTGAGGGGAGGCCACAGTTGAGACTTTTTTTCTCCTCTGTCTGTGCCATTGGCTTTTCCATTCAACTCTCTTAAATGTTATTTAACCCTTGAACTGCTTCCTCAAGTTTTTCTTTCTTCCCTTTTCTCAGGTGAGTTAGTTTTCTATTGCTGCAATAACTAATTACTGCAAACTTTGCGGTTTAACAGAATATAAATTTATTATCTTGTGTAGTTCTGGTGGTCAGAATACAAAAATAAGTCCTACTGGGCTAGAATCAAGATGGCTGCAGAGCTGTGTTTCTTTCTGGAAGTCCCAAGAATCTGTATTCTTTCCTTTTCCAGCTGGTGAACACCAGCTGGATTCCTTGACTCATGCACACCTTCCATCCTCAAAGCCAGCAGTGACTGGTTGAGTCTTTCTCACCCTATGTGTTTCTCACCATTTCCCTTGTACCTTTCTCCCAACTTTTAAGGACGCTTGTGATTATACTGGGTACAGGCAGGGAAATGAGGATAATCTCTTTCTCTTGCGGTCAGTTGGTTAGGAGCCTTTATTCCATGTGCTACCTTAATTCTGCTTTGCATAACAGAGCATAGTCACAAGTTCTAGGGATTTGGATGTGGACATCTTTCAGAGGGCATTATTTTATTTACCACAACAGATGAAGAAACAATGCTTGTTAATATGAAATTAACATACTATGACTAAGACCACTATTATTTATATGCTGCTTCTTGTAGAAATATTTTAATGAAATTCTAGAGAATTGTGCTTTCCTCCAGAGGTGACTCCAATAGGCACAATATGAAGCTTTACAATTGAACAATGAGAAAGACACTAAGAAGTCATCTCAGGCATTGACAAGTGTCTAAATCACGTTTGATAGGTGGCCTATTTTAAATGCATGAAGTGCTCTGCATAAATAATAATAAAAGTTGTGTTTTAAGTTTAATGTAGTATGGAAAAATGTCTGTGTGTCCTTGGTAAAGCACTAGGTGAAGACACACATTACAAATCCAAACATTAAATTCCAAATGTTAAAATCCATCCAGATGTAGGAATAAAATTGCAGGTGTACATTGTGGTGCTCTATTAACTTTGATGATAATAATTTTATATACTACACATGAAATTTGAATACAAGAATGACTTTGTGTTTAATTTCAAAACACGTAAATTATATCACCTATGCCATAACAGAATACATGTTATAAACTTCTTTTAATTCCTATGATTTCCAGATTTTTCTACTTGAGCCTTTAATACTGTGCTTTGCAGTTCTCAGAACAATCAGTCAATGAAGTAATCTTTTGAAAAACACAGATCTTTGTGGAGTTTGATATTATTTTTTCCATGTCTCAAAAAGCTTGTGTGCCTATTTATATTTCATGGATGAATGTTAAGAACTCAAATTATAATGTTATTTCACCTTTCCACACCTTCCTAAGGAAAATTCTTAATTAAGTGATATTTAGCCAAAATGTATCAACTGGGTGTTATTGCAATTCTGCAATAACAAAACCTTGGTGGCATACTATATTCTTATGGCTAACTGAGGGTTAAGCAACTACCACTCTCAAGGCTGAAGTGAGCAATTTCCATTGGGAAACTGCAAAGACTAGGCTTTTACCCACATAACTCTCATCCTCCCCAAACATAGCCTTAGAGAGATGGCAGGGTTTCAAGGGTGCAAGCCCCAGTGTGCAAACCTATTTCAAACCTCTGTGTTCATCTCTGGTTACAAACTGTTGACCAAAGCCAACAAGACACATGGCAAACCCAGTGGAACGGGGTAGAGAATATCATCCAGTCCACAATGGAAAGTCATTAAAAATAAAGATAAGGGGCAAAAGGCAGGAACAGAGGGAGTACTAGGTAATTATGACTGTCACTATAATGTACCTGTAAAGCTTAGAGAACTTATGACTCTGGGAATCAGTTCTTCACCTAAAACTTCTATGCAATTATATCAATTCATTCTGTAAATATACTACATGAGTTGGTAGATACTTTTAAGCATATTTTTATACACTGAAGTTAGTTTACCTCTTAACTAAAACACAGGAACCTGTTTAAGAGAGATAGTATGAGAAGGAAGTCTATGATTTCTTATCTGAAACAATCAATCTGTGTCTCAAATTTAAAACCTCAAATTAAGCCATTTCAGAAGACAGTTCTTGTGGTTATATTATTAGTGAATGGCTTTTTGAAAGTAATAAAAAGAAAATCTACTCAGACAACTTTAGTTCTAATTGCTTAAATTAGGAAAGTTTGTGGGTTTTCAAGAAGTTTTGGTATACTTAATTGTAGACTTTTCAAGAAGTTTTGGTATATTTAATTGTAGACTGATTACAACTAAAATTATTTTAATTAGAGAAATTCAAATATACAATAGATTTTGGAATACAAGAATTTAAAAAGAAAAAATAATTGAAACATTACAATCCATCTAGAAAAAGCAGATGCTAGAGCCATGCCCCAAAAACAACGTTAAAATTTTGGTCAGCAATATAGAAATAAAGCTCCATAACTTTAATAGAAATATACCTGAACAGAATTTAATTAAGTAAAAGTGTGCCAAAGGAAATTGTATCATGGCCCTCAAAGACTGATATGTTAGAATAATAATTTTGTACTTGGGGAATTCTTCTCATGTATATTTCAAATTTATTAAGCATGTGCTACATTCCATACATTTCTTTAAATAAACCAACAAATAATAACAATAACACAAATATAGATTAGGTATTATTTTTATTATACAAAAGAAGAAATTGAAAACAGGTTAGCGACTTGCCCTTGATCAAATAGTTAGGTAATGCAACGCCAGGACTCTAACCCTAGCAGTCAGGTTCCAGATTCAGCATTCCTCACCAATATGCAACATGGAACCCCATACATGGTTCCCTGTAGTGCCAAGGAGACTTTCATAGCTTGTCTAGTCTGGGTCCTTATTCCAGGGGATTCTGCACAATATTAACCTGTCACATTTTTGACCTCCCTCCCTTGTGCCTTCATTAAATCCTAAGCCTGAGCTGCTTTTTCAGACAGTGTAAAGCCAGTGTGGATTATTGTTTGATATCAATGAAATAAGATCAAAAAAGAGAAAGGCTTTAGGATCGTATCAAAGAATTGCCTCTAGGTCAGTTCTAGAAATGTCTCCACACACCCATGTAGCTGTCCTTTCTTGCAGTGCACACAGAGGCCTCCATACTATCAGCAAGGGTGGTGACAGGTGCTTTCAATGTTCATTATATAGCCAACGAAGGGCATATTCAATCGATTCTAAACTTCTGATAGTAACATGATTAACAGCCATGTTAAATCAACCAGCATATATTAAATGTAACCAGCATATATTAAAAGTGAGGATTTTCTGGAAAAGTAAAATATTTCAGAAACAAGAGCAACAACAGCAATGACAACGACAAACCACCATCCCACTGAGTTCCGTTTCAATCAGGGCACTGGTCTTTTTGTTTTGTTTTGTTAATATCAGAATGTTTTCCAGTGTGCTGCTCCAGGAGTCAGGCCTCATCACTTCAGTTTCAAACGTTAATGCTGCTATTTTGCTGAGGTTATTGTTTCTTAGATTTGCTGCATGTATTATTTAAGTTATATTTTAAAAGACTGTAGGACTATTTGATAAATCAGAACTTTTTATGCCCCTGGTAACCCTATAGTATTTAAAGTTTTAAAAAAACTCACTGTACCTCAGAATCTAAAGTACAATAAAAAAAGTACACTAAAAATATACATATATATATATATATATATATATATATATATATATATAATTGTTTTGGCCTTTTTTTTTTAGGAAAATGAAGTTTTTTTAAAAAAATGTTGTTCTTTAACTTTTATTTTAAATTCGGGGATATATGTGTAAAATGTGCAGGTTTGTTACATAGGTAAAGGTGTGTTCTGGTGGTTTACTGCACAGAGCAACCTATTGCTTAGGTATTAAGCCCAGAAACCATTAGCTATTCTTCCTGATGCTCTCCTTGACCATGGCACCCCACAAACAGGCCCCAGTGTGTGTTGTTCCCCATAATATGTCCACGTTTTCTCATTGTTCAGCTCCCACTTATAAGTGAGAAAATCCAGTGTTTAGTTTTTTGTTCCTACGTTGGTTTGCTGAGGATAATGGCTTCCAGCTCCATCCATCTACCTGCAAATGTCATTTTAAGCTCCATAACCGAAAAAGGAAAGTTTTAAAAGGAGGATATTCTTTAAATCTATTTCATATTTATATATTTAATACTATATAACTTTCTATAATATTTTTGTACAACTTCTGAAAATATGCATAAATTAATAGAAGGAGTAAATGATGTATTTTAAAGGCTGCTGAGTGGGCTCATACACCTTTTCTTCACCCTGCTCGTCATTCTGAATAAAGTCGTATTTATTGCTCTCAGACGTAAGTAGAAAAACAGGTCTAAAAATTTGCCCAATTTAAACCCATGAATGATACAAATAAAAAAGATTTTGTTGCTGACATACAAATAAAGAACCATAAGTTCTCACTTAATGTCATAGATACATTCTTGGTAAGTGTAATGTTATGCTAATTGACTCACAGCAGGTCCCTGAATAATATAATTTCCTTTAATGACCTTTCTGTATAATGTTGATGAGAAATAAAAAAGTTTTGTTAAAAATCATTTCCCTTAAAGTTGCAGGACCTATTGACAATGCATACCTATGCTCTCGATTGTGAAGACCCTTTTAAGATATGCAGTTAATTTAGGCATCATTCATTACCTTCACCATGTAAATGTGAAGGGTAACATTTAACATTCATATTTTCAAGAAAAGATAATAGTCCTACAAAAATTTAAATCTAAAGAGAATTTATTCTAAACATAGATAAAATTAACTACTGAAACTACCATTTTAAATCACTGGTGTCTCCGATCTTGTTACTCTGTCTCATAGCAGTACCAATCTTCTCTTTTAGTTATTTTAGACTTTTACTCCTTTATTCCTTTCAGAAGTCTCCTAGTCACCATATGTATTCAGCAATTTCCAGTTTCCAGAAACAGTAGATAGGTAATTCAAGGTATTGTTCCAAATAAAAATCACTGAAAATCACATAAACAAACAAATCCTTGATAAACTAATTTTTAAAATCTTAAATCATAAAAGTGTTGTCAGAAAGTGGTCCTGATCCAAACTCCAAGAGAGGGTTCTTGGATCTCACACCAAAATTCAGGATGAGTTTGTAAAGTGAAATGAAGTTTATTAAGAAAGTTAAGGAATAAAAGAGGGTTGGTTACTCCACAGACACAGAAGCTCTGAGGGCTGTTAGTTACCCATTTTTATGTTTTTTTTTTTTTTTTTTTTTTTTTTTTTTTTTGTTGTTGTTGTTACATGCTGAACAAGGGGTAGATTATTCATGCCTTCCCTTTTTAGACCATATAGGGTAAGTTCCTGATGTTGCCGTGATGTTTAGAAACTGTCATGGCGCTGGTGGGAGTGTAACAGTGAGGATGACCAGAGGTCACTCTCAGGGCCATGCTGGTTTTGGCAGGTTTTGGCCAGCATCTTTACTGCAAACTGTTTCATTAACAAGGTCTTTATGACCTGTATCTTGTGCTAACCTCCTATCTTATCTGTAACTTAGAATGCCTTAACCATCTGGGAATGCAGCCCAGTAGCTCTCAGCCTCATTTTACCCATCCCCTGTTCAAAATGGTGTTGCTCTGGTTCACAGGCCTCTGGCAAAAGTAGTGATAAGACAGTAAGAATTTACCAAGTAAACAGTTAAGAGAACACTAGAAACAAGCACAAATAGCACTATCACTTTTTTGTTACAGAAGCATTCTCAGATTAAGGGAAAGTAAAACGTTTAATTTTATGGCCTCCATGGACAAAGGTAATTAAAATAATATCCTAGGGCTTTTGCAAGTGAGTGGTCTAGCAGTATAACATCTTCATGGAAAGCCTGGACAGCTGTAAACTAAACCCTTAATGCAAGAATGAATAAGTAAAAAAAGGCCAGATAATAATATAATACTGGATTGAATTTGTAATACTAAGTTTGAATTTTATGTAATGTGTCCTTATGTTGATAATGTCTCCGGGAACTTTGTAAAACCAACTGTGAATTCTCTCTGAAAAAATACTTATTCATTTTATCTCTTAAATTATTCCTGCAAGTAGTTTTTGACATGCAATATTCAATAAGGAGTCAAAGATAATTAGACAAACTACAACATATGATAAAGAACCAACAGAAGCAACATACAACAGAAAAAGACAGGTATATGTATATGTATATGTCCTAGGTGTGTGTAATTAAATACCAATACCAATATCATATCCAATATTTATCCATACTATAAGCAATTATATACACACACAATATGTGTGTATATGTGATTACGTATTATATACTGTAATATATATTATAGTATGTATAGTATACACACATACTATATGTGTGTATATACATAATTACATGTATATATTTAATATTATACACATGCATATATATAATTCAATCCAGTACTCTATTACTATGTTGGATTTTTCACTTATTCATTCTTGCTTTAAGGGTTTAGCTCAGAGCTATCCCAGCTTACCATGAAGAGGTTATACTGCCAGACCACTCACCTGCAAAAGCCTTAGATATTACCTTTGTCCACTGAGGCCATAAAACTGAACATTTACTTTCCCTTAATTTGAGAATGGCTTTGTAGCAAAATTGATAGTGCTATTTGTGCGTTTCTAGTGTTCTCTTAACTTTTAACTTGGTAAATTCTTACTGTCTCTTCATTACTTTGGTCAGATGCATGTGAACCAGAGCAAAACCATCTCGAATCTTGAATAGGAGCTGGGTAAAATGATGCTGAGACCTAAGGGCTGCATTCCTAGACGGTTAAGGCATTCTAAGTTACAGGATGAGATAAGAGGTCAGCACAAGATACACGTCATAAAGATCTTGACAATAATTATATATGCACATGTGTATATGTAATTATATATAACATTAAATAATTATATATATACACATACAGTATGCATAGGTATTGTTCTTAATATATATGAAATACTTTTATTTCATATTTATTACTTTTATTTCATGGTCTAAATGTATATTAAGTGAAATTCAGGCTATTTAAAAACATAGAGGATAAACTTTGAAATAGATATAAAAACTAATGTTCAAAAATCACAAGCATTCCTATACACCAATAACAGACTTAAAGAGAACCAAATCAAGAACGAACTGCCATTCATAATTGCTACAAAGAAAATAAAATACCTAGGAATACAACTCACTAGGAATGTAAGGGACCTCTTTAAGGAAAACTACAAACAACTGCTCAACGAAATAAGAGAGGACACAAACAGATGGAGAAACATTCCATGCTCGTGGTTAGGAAGAATCAATATCATGAAAATGGCTATACTGCCCAAAGTAATTTACACAATCAATGCTATCCCCATCAAACTACCATTGAATTTCTTCACAGAACTGGAAAAAACCACCATAAATTTCATATGGAACCAAAAAAGAGCCCGCATAGCCAAGTCAATTCTAAGCAAAAAGAACACAGCGGGAGGCATCACGCTACCAGACTTCAAGCTATACTACAAGGCTACAGTAATCAAAACAGCATGGTACTGGTACCAAAACAGAGATATAGACCAATGGAACAGAACAGAAGCATTGGAAGCAACACAAAATATCTACAACCATATTATCGTTGATAAACCAGACAAAAACAGGCAATGGGGAAAGGATTCCCTATTTAATAAATGGTGTTGGGAAAACTGGCTAGCCATGTGCAGAAAGCAGAAACTGGACCCCTTCCTGACACCTTACACTAAAATTAACTCCAGATGGATTAAAGACTTAAACGTAAGACCTGACACCATAAAAACCCTAGAAGAAAATCTGGGCAAAACCATTCAGGACATAGGAGTAGGCAAGGACTTCATGACCAAAACACCAAAAGCATTGGCAACAAAAGCCAAAATAGACAAATGGGACCTAATCAAACTCCACAGCTTCTGCACGGCAAAAGAGACAGTCACTAGAGTGAATCGGCAACCATCAGAATGGGAAAAAATCTTTGCAGTTTACACATCTGACAAAGGGCTGATATCCAGAATTTACAAAGAACTCAAACAGATTTACAGGAAAAAAACAAACAAGCCCATTCAAAAATGGGCAAAGGATATGAACAGAAACTTTACAAAAGAAGACATACATGAGGCCAACAAACATATGAAAAAGTGCTCATCATCATTGGTCATTAGAGAGATGCAAATCAAAACCACATTGAGATACAATCTCACACCAGTTAGAATGGCGATCATTAAAAAATCTGGAGACAGCAGATGCTGGAGAGGATGTGGAGAAATAGGAACACTCTTACACTGTTGGTGGGAGTGTAAATTAGTTCAACCATTGTGGAAGACAGTGTGGCGATTCCTCAGGGACCTAGAAATAGAAATTCCGTTTGACCCAGCAATCCCATTACTGGGTATCTATCCAAAGGACTATAAATCATTCTACTATAAGGACACATGCACACGAATGTTCATTGCAGCACTGTTTACAATAGCAAGGACCTGGAACCAACCCAAATGCCCAACGATGATAGACTGGACTGGGAAAATGTGGCACGTATACACCATGGAATATTATGCAGCAATCAAAAATGATGAGTTTGTGTCCTTTGTAGGGACATGGATGAATCTGGAGAACATCATTCTCAGCAAAATGACACAAGAACAGAAAAAGAAATACCGCATATACTCACTCATAGGTGGGTGAGAAAAATGAGAACACATGGACACAGAGAAGCGGTCTACTATACACTGGGGACTGTTGGGGGGAATGGGGGAGGGACAGCGGGGGGGCTGGGGGGGATGACCTGGGGATGACTACCAAGTGTGGGTGAAGGGGAGGAAGGCAGCAAAGCACACTGCCATATGTGTACCTATGCAACTATCTTGCACGTTCTGCACATGTACCCCCAAACCTATAATGCAATAAAAATTAAAAATAAATAAATAAATAAATAAATAAAATAAAAAATTTTTTTAAAAAAACAAAAAAAAAACAGATTTTAAAAAAGAAATATATAAGTATAGTTTTGTAATAAGTATTTTAGTAAAAGTATATAAGACTTCCAGTAAAAACAAAATGAAATAGATATAGTTTTTTAAAGTCTACAAGGCACACTAGACACAACAGATGAGCAATAAATTGGAAGGTAGATTAGAAAAACGTATGCCAAATATGGCCTATGTGTGCAAGTTATCATAAAGGAGGAAACAGAAGAGGTGAAAAGGAGGAATGTAAAGGAGGAAACATTATTTTAGTAGGAAAAACAAAGGGGTATGAAGGCAAAGTCAAATTGCCTTCAGCAAATGATTTACATACCTACTGGCCATTTAGATATTAGTTGTATACACATTTAATTTTTGTCATTTATTTTAATCTCTTAGCCAAATTTGGATATAGGAAAGCCTCAACAAAAATATAAAACAATTGGCCCAGTGTGGTTACTCACACCTGTAATCCCAGCACTTCTGGAGGCCAAGACAGGGGATCACGAGGTCAGGAGATTGAGGCCATCCTGGCTAACATGGTGAAACCCTGTCTCCATTAAAAATATAAACATTTAGCTGGGCATGGTGGTGGGCCTGGAGTCCCGGCTACTTGGGAAGTTGAGGCAGCAGAATCACTTGAACCTGGAGAGTGGAGGTTGCAGTGAGCCGAGATCACACCCCTGCACTGGAGCCTGGGTGACAGAGCAAGACATTGTCTCCAAAACAATAATAATAATTCATTAGTTCACTTCAGTAATATTTAGTTTTCCAAAGCAACGATGAAACTTGAAGTTTTCAGGATACAATTTCAAGGGTCAGTTTGAGTTTGAAACCACGTAAGTTACTTTGTAATCTTTGAGAAAAAAAAAAAAAAAAAAAAAAAAAAGTAAATAAAAGTGCACTTCTCTGAGGCTTGATTTACTCCTGTATAAAATGTAGATAAAAATATTCCTCATCCTTTAGGTGATATTGTGAACACCATAAAAAAATTGCCGGGCGCGGTGGCTCACGCCTGTAATCCCAGCACTTTGGGAGGCCGAGGCGGGTGGATCACGAGGTCAAGAGATCGAGACCATCCTGGTCAACATGGTGAAACCCCGTCTCTACTAAAAATACAAAAAATTAGCTGGGCGCGGTGGCGTGTGCCTGTAATCCCAGCTACTCGGGAGGCTGAGGCAGGAGAATTGCCTGAACCCAGGAGGCGGAGGTTGAGGTGAGCCGAGATCGCGCCATTGCACTCCAGCCTGGGTAACAAGAGCGAAAATCTGTCTCAAAAAAAAAATAAAATAAAAAAATAAAATTGCACAGTTTCTGGCACAAAGTAATTGCTATTTTCAGTAGAATTATATTTACAAGTTAGGTATGAAAATTGTAATAGTATTTAATATACAAAATAAGTAGTATAGGTCCAATTATTTGCCTACAATACAATTGCTTTATGAATCTCAATGAGAAAAATCCCTAAGGAGAAAATCACAACTTCCTTTCCCTCCCTCCCTCCATCCCTCCCTCCCTCTCACCTACCTTCCCTCCCTCCCTCCCTCCCTGTCTCCCCTCCTCCCTTCTTTTCTTCCTCCCTTCTTTTCTTCCTCCCTTCTTTCCTTCCTTTCTTTCTTTTGCTCTGTCATCCAGGCTAGAGTGCAGTGTCTTGATCTTGGCTCACTGCAACCTCTACCTCCCAGACTCAAGCAATCCTCCCACTTCAGCCTCTCATGTAGTTGTAACTACAGGTGCAGCCAAATTGACTGATTAATTTTTGTATTTTTAATAGACATGGAGTTGTGGCATGGTGTCCAGGCTGGTCTCAAACTCCTAGTCTCAAGCGATCTGCCTGCCTCAGCCTCCCAAAATGTTGGGATTACAGGAGTGAGCCACTGAGCCAGGCTTCTTCCTCACTTTCAAACACATTAGTACTTCATTCCTTGTCATGATTATAACTTGTAGAATAGCTATACTTCCCTCTTTGGTAAAGCTTAATTTCATCTAAATTGAGTTGTAAAATGCTGTAAGATTTTGCAAGGATATATATTTCTATTACTCATGCCTTTTTTAAATTTACAAGTTGCTAGTTTGTAGATAGATCATTATGTTAGTTCTTTTTAAAATCGTTACACATTTACAAATACGTAGTTTTCCTTTCTACAGTTGCAGCTACAAGATAAATTCTTTTTGCAGCTTCTCTTTGTCTTTAAGAGCATTTTCTGTAGTCACTCCCAGACTCTGCTCAGTGTGTTTTCTCATACTTTAAGCTTTAATCTATCATTTCAAAAAATAAATTTACACAATACCAGGATATATTCATTTTTTAGATCATATAATTTCTACATTTGATTACTTAGAGGAGTAATTTTCAGATTTCAGAATTTACTATAATCTATACCCTGCTTACATCAACGTATTTCACAAAATGTCAAAAGATGATATAAATATTTAATGGCATACAATTGTATATTGCTTGGAAAAAAAATAGCTGAAATGCTTTCCTTCCATGTAATCACTCATACCTGCAATGTGACTTTTCACGTTTTTTTTTTTCTCTTCTAGAAATGGAATCTTTCTGCTTTTGTGGCTCCTTGAATGGTTGTTGTCTTTTGATTTCTTTTGAAGAGAAAGCAGTGGAAGAGACATGTCTCGAGAGATCTCGTATGCTTTTGCTCATCTCGGAATGCTGCCCAGACACTATGAGACTAGGTCAAGGCTAACTAACATGTTGGATGATGAGACAATTGAGATTCCTATTGTCCCAATAGACAGATAGCCAATTGCCAGACATGTGAGTGAGACTATTCTGCAAGGGCCAGACCACAGCCAACTGCCATCTGACTACAGATTCATGAAGGAGCCAAGCTAAGATTACCCAGTCCTAGAGCACATTTGTAGAACTTCTGTTAATCCAGTTAATCCAGACTCCAGACTCATCAGCAAGATATATATATATGCACACTATACTATATATATAGGAAGTACAGGTGCATGCCACCTGACTTGGCTGAGTTTGAGGCCAGCTTGGACAGTGTGCCAAAACTTCATGTCTATTAAAAATACAAAAATTAGCCAGGTGAGGTGGTGTGCACCTGTAGTTCCTCTATATATAGCTATATATAGTTCCTATATATATACTATATAATATATATAGTTCCTATATATACTATGTATATGTACATATATACACATGTGGAAATATACATATACATATGGGTATATGTGTATATGTGTGTGTGTATATATATATATATATATATATATATATGTATACATAGAGAGAGAGACACATAACAGTCATTCTGTTACACCAACAGATTTTAGGATAATAATAAAATCAATCTTCTAAAAACAATTGGTTTAGTATGAGTTTAAACCTGATAAGTAATGTATTCCTTACCATTTATAGGCATTTTAGTATATATCTTAATTATGATGTTTTTGTTGTTTTTATTTAGTCTCTAACATTTTAAAAAAGCTAAAGATTTTCACACTAGTTATAATGTTTTACTTAACCCTTATCTCATAAAATAGTCATTTTTATTATTCAATAAATTTATCTTTCAAGTTTAATAGTTTCTAATTTGATACCTTTATAAGTCCACCTACTGGCTTTTTCTGTCCAAGAGAGATTTTCAAACGTTTAATTTCTTTATTATATATATTTAAATGATTCTGCTTTCTGAACAATCAATGTTAATACTATTCAAACAAATAATTCATATATAGTATAGCTGTTTAGATGGTGTGTCTAAATTCCTCTTTCAAAAGACAACTTTGTTCTCTTTTTTTTTAGTCAATTTATGGTATATATTGGCCTATATCTTTTCTATATTCATTAGAATCAAAGCCCAATTCAGTTAATTAATTTGGAATACCTAAAGCTGATGGAGTCTTTCAACTGAATTTTCCTTGAAATTCAATACTTTTACATATGTAATGCTTACTTAATATTAACTTAAAGATTAATTCATGGGCATTAAATATTCAACATAAAGAAATATTAAATAAAATAATACCACTATTTCTAACATTATAAATATGTTTATTTTTCCATTATTAAAAATCTGTCTAAAAGACACAGAAATGAGTCTCCAGGAATCTTAAGCAACAGACTATTGTGTGGAAATATGTTTTCCAGTGTAAACAAAAAGTACTCTAATACGTAATTTTCTCTAGCAATTCTTTTATATCTGTTACATTACAAAACAAAATTAATATTTTCCAAAACAATCTTTGACACTTCTCTCAATAAGTGTTATTGTGCATATTTCTGAGCTCCTGGTAAGCTTTCCTCTTTGTGTTTATTCACTTGTCTTTCCAGTTCAACTATTTCTTAGGTTTCTGAGGCTGAAACCAGTCTCATACTAAGGACTTTATATAATCATACAGTCTAAGGCCCCTCAAGACTAAATAAATAAATTAAGTCTGCATTAAGCAGTCTTACTCTTAGTAAATGTTTCTTATATTGAAAGATTACATCTTCTCATTTGAATCCATCCATCTATCTCCTCTTTCTTTCCTTCCTTTCTTTTCTTCTTCCTTCCTTCTTTCCTGCCTTCCTTCCTTCCTCCCTTCCTCCCTTCTTCCTTACCTTCCTCTCTCGCTTAAGAAAATATGTAGATAATATTTGCAAGCTTATTAGTCTAAGAAAATAACATAAGTATTTTTTCTCTGAAAGTTTGAAAAATTATAAAACAAATATGCAAAGGGAAAATATAGAATTAAAGAATTAACTTTGGATATCACCATACCTAAAATTGTCACTTTCCTAAATACACAGAAAAGACAAATTCTGATATGCATTATTCATTTTTTAAAAAAGATAGGTGAAAGAGATGAAAGAGCTCTTTGTTTCCTATGGAATGATTGGCTTAAAGCAGCAAATATGACAGTGACAGGTATGTCTTTTTAAATGTCATTTATTATTTATTTTCATACAATATAGAAGTATACAGATGATAGATAACTAGAAAGATTAATAGACAAATGGATAGATAAGCAGTTAGATAGCTAGATGGATGGATGGGTAGGTAGGTAGGTAGATAGATGAGAGAGAGAGAGAGAGAGAGACAGAGAGAGAGAGAGAGAGAGAGAGAGAGAGAGAGAGAGAGAATGTAGTACAATATTTAAGTGCATAGGGGTAGTTTTCTCTGTTTTGTAAAAGTTTGCTCCAATAAACCCTACTAGCATAATTTCTAGTTCTGCCAATGCTTTCCTTGTATTGTTATATGTACTTCAACATATGCATACTAACAAAGGTCTTTGACACACTGAAGGCTGTTTTCTAAAATTACTGCAACAGCGCACTGTGGCTCCCAGCAAAATTTTTTCTAGGTTTTCCCTGAGTTGTTTGCATCTTAGAACAAAAGAATGAAACTTTGTTTTGACTTTAGATTTCCTTTTTTTGTTTTTTTTTTTTTGAGACGGAGTTTCGCTCTTGTTACCCAGGCTGGAGTGCAATGGCACGATCTCGGCTCACCGCAACCTCCACCTGCCTCAGCCTCCTGAGTAGCTGGAATTACAGGCACGCACCACCATGCCCAGCTAATTTTTTTTGTATTTTTAGTAGAGACGGGTTTTCACCATGTTGACCATGATGGTCTCGATCTCTTGACCTCGTGATTCACCCGCCTCAGCCTCCCAAAGTGCTGGGATTACAGGCTTGATCCACCGCGCCTGGCCTAGATTTCATAGCAACTAAGAAAACTGAGAAATTGGTGTAGTAAAACTATTGTTCAGTGTATAGGCATATTTATGCCTTTGATTTAGTATACTGTTAGAAACAGTGAATTATTGGGGTGTTTATGTCTCTTCAATCCGATAGAAAATTTTAGAGCTCTGTGCAGTATCAAAGAAATTTGCCCTTTGCTTCTCTATTTCCTTAAATTAAAATTTATCAACAGTTCTAAAAGATTGTTCTAGTGGAAACGCAAACAGTTTATATCAAAAATTGCAAGGTTTAGTCCAATAACAGGGACTATAAAGAAATGGCGTTTCTTTATTTATTAGTAGAACATTATGTGTGAATACGAAAGAGTATGTAAGAAACTGACATCTATAACTGACTTGAATTATGGGAGGTCTTCCACACTTATCTATGGATAGAAAGAAGATATTAGATGCCAAAGAGCCATCTAGTTCATTTGAGCCAGTCTGATACTGTGGGATACTTCAATTATTTTGTGCATAACCACCTTTCTAAGAGTTTGAATAAAATCTGGAGCATCAGTGTTCAGAAAAGTGTTAATTTTGAGGGATATTTTTAAACCTATGCAAAATATTTATTGGAGGAAGCCTAGAGGAAGAATCAACTTCTTATATACTTATTGATTAGAAGTTCGCATTTTGGAACATATTCTTAAGAAATGGCTGCCTAGGATGCAGCGTCTCTTCACTTGGTTGTTGGCTGACAATAATGAATGATATGGACACAAGCTGTCAGGAGGGGTGCCCATAGACAGGGTCTTCATTTAAAAAAGTAATGGTGATACTTACAGCTCCCTGCAGTGACACAACAAAGACAAATGTCCATACATGGATTCTGACAGATGGTGAATGACAGTTTTATAATTGAATAGTAAGTTGGAAGCTAGCAGATAATGTTCATGTGCTAGATTTATATTTTACTCACTTTGTGGGCTTTTGAGAATCTTACTTTCTATAAGAAGTATGTCTGCCTTTGTATTCTTTATCTTCTGTACTGCCATGTATTCATTGCATTTTTTTTTTCATTTTAATACATCAAAAATATTCTTGCTGATAGTTTTTCCAGAGTATTTTACCATGACCTTTACAAAATGAGCTTTCTGAATTATTTGAAAGAAAACATTAGGCAAATGAGAATGAACTGAAAATTACTCAAATAGCTCTAAATATCATGAGTTTATTTTGAAACATTTTTATAATGTATTTGAATGATAAATCATATTAAGTCAGAACAGTTCCAGATCAAGTGTATAATGGAGAAAAAATCCTTTTTATTCTTTTTAGAGAAGTGGAATAAATCAACATCAGCATGACTGTAGGTTCTCAATTCCCTTTAATCACAAATAAGTTTAAAATATATGCTTTTATATCCTTGTACTTAAAAATACCAGTAGAAATATTTCACAGCAATTTCTAATAAAATATAGTTTTACAAAATAATGAAAGATTTATTTGTTTGAATTTTTTATTACATCAATGATTGCTTTTAATAGAGTTTTAAAAGTCTTTTTAACCACAAAATTCTAAGAAACTGTATGAAAAATTTCAAAATGATGTTTTAGAAACATTTCCTAGTGACCCCAGTTAGGTTTGTGTGGTATAAATAAGAAATAATACAGTGTACTAGGCCATTCTTCAGCACTATAAAGAAATACCCCAGGATGGGTAGTTTGTGAGGAAAAGAGGCTTCATTGACTCATGGTTCTGTAGGCTATACAGGAAGCACAGTGCCAGCATCTGCTCTTCTTCTTGTGAGGGCCCCAGGAAGCTTTCAGTCATGGTGAAAGGCAAAAGGGAGCAGATACATTACATGGCAACAGTAGGAGTAAGAGAATGAGGGATGGGGAGGTCCCAGACTTTTAAATAACCAGAGTTTGTGTGAGCCACTTAAGGACAAACTCATTTATAACCAAGGAAATTATGTTAAACCATTCATGAGGGATCTACTCCCATGATCCTATCACTTCTCCTCAGACCCTAACTCCAACATTAAGAATTACATTTCAACATGAGATTTGAAGGGGGTAAACCCTCAAAGTACATCATTCTTCCCCCAAATCTTAACGTCATTCTAACATTGCAAAATGCAATCATCTTCTGCCAGTAGTCCCCAAAAGTCTTAAATTGTTCCAACCTCAAGTCCAAAGTCCTAAGTCTCATCTGAGACTCATCTCCATCTACGTATGAGCCTGTAAAACCAAAACAAATTATTAACGTCCAAGATAAAATGGGAGTACAGGCATTGACTAAACATGATCATTTCAAGAGGAAGAAATTAACCAAAAGAAAAGGATAATAAGCCCCACATGTCTGAAACCCAACAGGGCAGTCATTAAGTCTTTAAGACCCAAAAGTATCACTGACTCCATATTCTGCATCCACAATGATTTGGTTTGGATAACTCCTCCAAATCATGTTGCAATGTAATCCTGTATTGGAGGTGGGGCCTTGTGTGAAGTGTTTGGATGGTTGGGTCAGTTTTACCATGTGTGGCTTGGGCTATTCCCCTTGGGGATAAGTGAGTGCTTATTCTGAGTTCACACAAGGTGTTCTTTAAAAGTGTGTGGCACCCCCCTGCCCCCTACTCCTGCTTTTGCCATGTGATGTGCTACCTCCTGCTTAGCCTTCTGCCATGTTTGTAGGCCTCTTGCCATATGTAAGCCTCCTGAGGCTTCCTCAGATGTTGATATCACTGGACTTCCTGTGTAGTCTATAGATGTATGACCAATTGAAAAGTCTCCTAAATTATACAGCCTCAGACATTTCTTTATAGCAATACAAGAATGGACTAGTATACAGAGCATACTGGTACAAGGGATGGACTTCCACGGCCTTGCATAGCTCTGCTTCTGTGGCTTTGCAGGGTGCAGCCTCTACAGTTGCTCTCACAGATAGCAGTTGAGTGCCTGTAGCTTTTCCAGAAGGGTGCAAGCTGCTAATGGAGCTACCATTCTGGGGTCTACAGCAAGGTGGCTCCCTTCCTCCAGATCCACCAGGCAGTGCCCCCAGACTCTCTGTGGGGGCTCCAACCTCATATTCCTCCTTGGCAATGCCATAGTAGAAATTCGCTGTACGTGCTCTGCCCTTGCATCAAGCTCCTGCCTGGGCACCCAGGCTTTCCCATCCATCCTCTGAAACCTACATGGAGGCCACCAAGCCTCCTTCACTCTTGCATTCTATGTACCTGTAGACTTACTAACTCCTCCAGAGGGCACTAAGGCTGACAGTTGGTGCCCTCTGGAGCAGTGGCCTAAGCTGTACCTGGGGCCCTTTGAGCTGAAGCTGGAGAAACCTTGATGCAAAGGGCAGTATCTCAAAGCTATACAGGTCTGCAGTGTCCTGGACTTGGCCACAGAAACCACCCTTTGCTCCAAGGCCTCTGGGCCTGTGACGTGAGGGGCTGTCTTCAAGATCTCTGACATGTCTTTCAGCATTTTTTTTTCTCATTATCTTGAATATTAGCAGTTGGCTCTCTTTTAGTCAGGTTAATTTTTCTAGTAAATGGTTGTTTCACATACCACTTGAAATTTTTTTTTCTCTGCTACATGGCTAAGCTGTAAATTTGCCAAACTTTTATGTTCTGCTTTCCTTTTGAGCTAAGTTCCAAATTTAAGTCATGCCCTTGCTCCTTTATCTGATTATATGCTGTTTGAAGCAGCCAGGCCAACCTTGAATGCTTTGCTGCTTAGAGATTTCTTTCACCAGATACCCTAAGTCATCACTCTCATGTTCAAACTTACACTGATCCCTAGGACATGGACATAATGTAGCCAAGTTTATTGTTAAGGCATAACACAGATGACCTTTACTCCAGTTCCCAGTCGCCTCTCTATTTCTAAAACTTTGTCAGACTGAACTACACTGTTCATATTTGTATAAGTATTTTGGTACAACCATTTACATAGTCTCTAAGAAGTTCCAAACTTTCTTTTGTCTTCCTGTCTTTTTCTGAGCCCTTCAAGCCCTTCCAACTTCTACCTGTTAACCAGCTCCAAAGTTGCTTCCCCATTTTCAGGTATCTTTATAGCAACAGCCACTCTTTTGTACCAATTTGCTGCATTAGGCCATTTTTGCATTGCTATAATGAGACACCTGAGTCTGTGTAATTCATAAAGAAGACTGATTGACCAACAGTCTGCAAGCTGTACAGGAAGCATGATGCCAGCATCTTCTTGGCTTCTGGCTGGGGTGCATTGGCACAATCTTGCCTCACTGCAACTTCTGCCTCCTGGGTTCAAGCAATTCTCAAGCATCAGACTACAGATTAGCTGGGACTTCAGGCATGTGCCACTATGTCTGGATAATTTTTGCATTTTTTCTTTTTTTTTTAGTAGAGATGAAGTTTCACTGTGTTGGCTAGGCTGGTCTCAAATACCTGCCCTCAAGTCATCCACCTCCCTTGACCTCTCTAAGTGCTGAAATTACAGGTGTGAGACACTGTGCCCAGCCACTAGAAAGCTTTTAATCATGGTGGAAGGCAAACATGAGCAGACAACATCAACATCATGTGGTGAGAAAGAGGGCAAGAGAAACAGGTGGGAGAGGTGCCCTATTTTTAAACAGCCAGATCTCAAGTGAGCCAAGAAAGAACTCACTTACCAACAAGGCCAGTCTTAGCAACATAGCAAGATCTTGTCTCACAAAAGATAAAACATACGTATTAAAAATTAAATGATCTTAAACAATTAAATAGCAAGTGAAACATATAATATTGATTTGAGCAAGAATGCAAAAAAAACTTTATATTTTGGGATCTTTAATGGCACTTTCTTAATAACCTTTTTTTTAAATGGGGTCTCACATTTTTATTTCAGGGTAAGCCTCACAAATTTAATTGCTGGACCTTATTGGAGGCATTTTCCTTTACTGTGAAAAAGATTAAGTGAATTTATTTCTTAATATATGTTAATTATAATTCTGCTCACTGCGTAATTCCTCAATATAAAAACAAGGAATGTTTTAGTGTATTGTGTGCACTGTTCCATGCCATTTTAACACACATGAAGGTACATGTGTGCACTGACACAAACAAGATGTAATAATATTCCATGATCACAAAGCTATCTGTTGTAGAACCCCTTGCTAGTCTCACTATATTCCTCTCTCAAAGGCAATATAACCCATGGTCAACACTAACTGAGTGTGTGTACCTCTTTTGTATAAATATTTTACTAATCACTCTAGGAATTACATTAGTCATACAAAATTTATCGCAATCTACACATGTCAACATTTTACTAGTTTGTATGAATTGTAGAAAACTTGAAGCCGAGGCGGGCAGATCACTTGAGGTCAGGAGTTTGAGGCCAGCCTGGTCAATATGGTGAACCCCCAACTCTACTAAAAATACAAAAATTAGGCCAGGTATGGTGGCAAGAGCCTGTAGGCCCAGCTACCTGGGAGGCTGAGATCAGAGGATAGCTTTAATCTGGAAGACAGAGATTGCAGTGAACTGAGATTGTGCCACTACAATCCAGCCTGGTTGACAGAGCAAGACTCCATCTAAAAAAAAAAAAAAAAAAAAAAAAAAAAAAAAACTAGAAAATGTATCTTCCTTTAAGTTTTCCCATTGTACTCTTCCAATAGAATTGTCTTAAATGTTTCATTACATACATTGAGAATAACATCAATGTTTTAACATTTGTTTCAACTGTCAGATATAATTTTTAAAACTCGAGACTGTCAAATCTATTCTGTTTACCCATGAAGTTTGCAATTTTTTTGCTTACTTCCTGATATTCCAAGGTTTCTTTTGTAATAACATTTTTTTTTTTTTTTTTTTTTTTTTTTTTTTTTTTTTTTTTTTTGGTGACGGAGTTTCGCTCTTGTTACCCAGGCTGGAGTGCAATGGCGCGATCTCGGCTCACCGCAACCTCCGCCTCCTGGATTCAGGCAATTCTCCTGCCTCAGCCTCCTGAGTAGCTGGGATTACAGGCGCCACCATGCCCAGCTAAGTTTTTGCATTTTTAGTAGAGACGGGATTTCACCATGTTGACCAGGATAATCTCCATCTCTTGACTTCGTGATCCACCCACCTCAGCCTCCCAAAGTGCTGGGATTACAGGCTTGAGCCAGCGCGCCCGGCCTATAATAACTTCTATTTTGTTTCAAAAATCTTCCTTCAGCTATTTTTTTTAAGGTTAAGTTGTCTGGTGACAAATCCTCTTAGCTTCCTTTCATTTGAAAATTTCATGATGTTTTATTTTGTTCTCTAAATTCATTTCCACTGGATTTAGAATTCTGGTTTGGTAGTACTTTTTTCAGCATTTGAAAAAATGGTGTACTTTTTCCTTTAGGATGCCATCATTTTTAATGAAAAATTCACCTTTATTCAAATAGATTTTCCCCTGTAAATAATGTGTTGCTTCTCTTTGGAAGCTTTTAATTTGTTTCTTACTTTTTAGTGTCAGAAGTTGACTATAATGTTTCTTGTAATTTCTTTGGGTTTATCAGATGCAAAAGTTCACTCAGTTTCACAAATTTTTGTTTTATAGTGCTTTTTGGGCCAAGTTTGTGGAAATTTCAGAAATTATTTTTTAAAATTCTTTTTCAGCCCTCCCTTTTTTCTCCTCCTATTTGAGACTTTTATTTTATAAATATTAAATATTTTGTTATAGTCCCACAAATCCCTGAGTCTCCAAATATTATTTTTCAGTCTATGTTCTCTGTTATTCCTACTGGGTCATTTTTATTAAATCATCCTCAAGCTCGCTGGCTGTTTTATTTTTCCTCTCCATTCCACTGTAAAGCCTTTCTATTGCATCTCTTATTGCATGCATTGTATTTGTTAGATCTTAGTTTTACATTTGGATCTTTTTATATCTCTATTATTCTGCTAGGATTTTCTTTTTATTTGTTTCAAGCAGGTTTGTAAGTGTTTAGTTAACTAATTTTTATTATTACTGCTTAAAGATCCTTTTTAGAAAATATCTTTATCGATTCTATTCTTGATGTTGTCATTTATTATCTTTTCTTGTTCAAGTTGTGATTATTTTATTTCCTGATAATGCTGAGAGTTTTCCCTTGTATCCTAGATATTCTTGATTATGAGACTCTGAATAATATTTAGATCTTCTCTCTTAGCTGGCTTTCTATAATGTTTGCCAGTGGGGAAAAAGAGAATACCCCACCTTCTGTTGTCAGGTGGGAGTAGAATCCAAGTTTTTCATCTAGCCATTGTTTACACTTTAGGGACTGCTTTCTGACTTCTGGGCAAGGGATGATAGTTCAGGCTCCCCACTAGACCTTCACTTACATATCTTGGCTGAGAGTAACACAGGTGCACCTCATTATTGCTTCCATGTGGGCTCCACTAATACCAGAGAGGGTGCTCTACTATTTTGGGGTGATGTTAACATTTATGGCTTCCACTAGACCTGTGAGACATTATTCTAGCAAGGAAAGGGAGGAGTACCTCTTTATTGCTGGGTGAAGGCCGAAATTTAGGCTCCAACATGGTATCCAGTGATACTGCTGTGGGGAATTTGGCTTGCTATTATGAGGGAAATACAGAAGTCTCAGCTGCCCATTTGTTCTTCTCTGAAATCACAGGACACATGAAACAAAAAAAACATAATCAAAGAACACTTTAGAGTAGTTCTTCCTTCTACATGGAAAATACATTATAAAAGTCCCAGTGGGTGCATGAAACGACAGACTATACTAAGCCCGACATATACTATATTTTTTCCTATCCCTAATACCTATGATAAAGTTTAATTTATATATAAATTAGGCATCATAAGATATTAAAACAATAACTAATAAGAAAATAGAACAATTATAACAACAGTATAATGAAACTTAGGTGAATGTTGTCTCTCTCGCTTTCTGAAAATATGTTATTGTATTATACTAATGGTAAGTGAAACTGTGGAGAATAAAACCACAAATTAAAAGCAAAGACTGTACTTACAGAAACACAAAGAATAGAGAATGGCATCAGACTTATTACTAAAACCTACACATACCAGATAACAATACATTTATATTTGAATTGATTTATATTTTAAACAATGCTGATTACAAAAGACAAAACAATCAAAATGCTCACCTTAAAATTCTATCCTTCACACAATAAAGATGTTTTTAGATCAATAAGAGCAGAGATAATCAATCACTATCAGACCTGCACTACAAGAAATGTAAAGAATGTTTGTAATTTAATAGAAAAGTCATAGCTGATTAATATATGGATCTACATGAAAGAATAAAGATGGCTAGTAAAGATAAATTTGAAAGTGAACATAAAATACTTTTATATTATTTTTCTTTATAATAGTTAAATAATAATGATATTATTTTTGTACCATATGAAGAAAAATACATGGCAACAATAGCACAAAGGATCAGAGGGAGCAAATACCAGTCATATTTTAAGATTTTTGCATTATGATTGATGTGATGTAATGTTATTTGATAGTAGAAGGCAATAAGTAAAGGATGTGCCTTGAAATCCTAAAACAGCATTTAACTAATAAAATACACAGGTATAGCTAAAATGCCTATACTAGTGATAAATTGAATTTATTAGAAAATAATCAAACTGTAAAAGGCAGAAAATAAAAAGAAATGCTACATAGAACAGATGGGATAAATAGAAAATGAAAAGCAAATTGGAAGACTTAGTATCTATTATATTGATAATTACATAAAATGTACTTTGGGAAGCTGAAGTGGGTGGATAATGAGGTCAAGAGATCGAGACCATCCTGTTCAACAAGGTGAAACCCCGTCTCTACTAAAAATACAAAAATTAGCTGGGCATGGTGGTGCGTGCCTGTAGTCCCATCTACTCGGGAGGCTGAGGCAGGAGAATTGCTTGAACACAGGAGGCAAAGGTTGTGCTGAGCCGAGATCGCACCATTGCACTACAACCTGGGTAACAAGAGTGAAACTCTGTCTCAAAATATTAATAAATAAAAATAAAAAATTATGTGTGTATATATATATATATATACATATATATACATATATATATATACATATATACATATATACATATATATATATATATATATATATATATATATATATATATAGTTTAAACAAGCCAAATAACATGGAAGGTACAACCTGCAAGCCTGAGACACAAGAATTATGTGTTTTCTCTGCTCCTGTTTTGTCTCATTTGTTCATTACAATAATTTTAAGTAGAGCCAAAAAATTCTGATACTATGCTAGCATCTTTGCTTAATTAAGGATAGGGCCTAAAATTATGCAAATTAATTTTTTTATTTGTGAATTCAATTATAACTGTAAGTAAAAAATTAGATAAATTTATTTTCTTCCTTGTGATTGTTTTTTTAATTCAGACCTCCAGAAACCATTCAATCTAAAGTATTCCATGTCTTTGTTTATGTAATCAAATGAACTAAGATCTCTAGATAGTAATTGAATTTGTAATTCCTTTTGCAATTAAATATCAGAAAAAGTATGGCCAAATTTTATTTCTTATGTAATATTGCTCAATTTATATTGACAGAACACTCAAATACCTTTGTTTTGACACATTAACTTTCAAAACACGTCTGAGAATTGAAAGTTTGTAATAATTGCCATTTGCAGTAGATAACCATTCTCATTTGAATGTATAAAGTTAGACAGTGAGGTGTCTAGGTCTATAAATTACATATCCTTAATTAAATAGTGGCTATACAATGTAATGTAGAATTTGAACAACTTGACAGGAAAGGATGGGTTTCTGTTACCCAAATACAATTGGATATATGCACAAATAAGTAAACCTAGAGAAAATTGACACATTACTGGAAACATACAAACTCCCAAGATGGAACCAGAAAGAAACAGAAACCCTAAACAGACCAATAACAAGTGATAAAAAAAATTATTAATAAAAATCTCCATCAAAAAGAAGCCCCAGGACCATAAAGATTCACAGCTGAATTTTGCCCGACATATAGAGGATGGCTCATGTTATTGAAAAATCTTATCAAAATAATTTCTCCCCAACTAATTTTACAATTGCAGTATCACCCTGATACCAAAATCAGTCAAAACCACAATACCAAAAAAAAAAAGAAAAATGGAGATCAATATCCCCTATGGACATAGATGCAAAAACCTTAAACTAAATACTAGGAAACCAAGCCCAAGAGGACACCAAAGAGATAATTCATTACAATCAGATGAGTTTTACTCCAGATATGCAAAGATGATTTAACATATGCAAATCAATAAATATGATTCACCACATAAACAGAATTAAAACAAAAACCATAGATCATCTAACTAGATACAAAAAAGTGCATACAAATCCAACATCTGTTTATTGTAAAAGCCCTCAATGAACTGGAAATCAAAGGAAATACAAATGTACATAAATATCAAGATAATAGACACTAGGGATTCCAAAAAAGGGAAGGATAGGCAGGAGCAAAGTTTGAAAAATTAACTATTGGGAATAATGCTCAATATTTGAGTGATGGATGCACTAAACCTCAATAGACATCAATACGAAGTATACGCATACAACAAACAAACATATGTACCCTTGGAATATAAAATAACTGTAATTTTTAAAAAAGAGAAAAAAATATGTAGTAGAGAAAATATTTCCAGCTTGGTAGCATGGTCACATGGGCATATCACACCCTGAAAATAAAACAGCATTAGGTGATTGTGCCCAAAATTCCACTATAAAAGAGTTTTTTTAAAACTGGATTGATGGAAATTAATCATGAAAATCACATGTGATATATTTATCAGAACTTTTAGGGACTATAGCTCAGGTCTACCAAATCAAAATTACTACAGATTTTGTCTGGATTTCACATTTTTAACTATGCAATTTCTATGCACACTAAGGTATTGATAACACTGATTCAGACACAACTTTCCTCATGGTCCCCAAATGGCACCTGTTTGCTTAGGTAACCTAAAAATAGCATAATCATTGCATTACCTTTATGTGCAGATAATTGTATATTTTCTCTATAAAAGTAGGACTCTAAGTAAGTTGAACCAAATCATGCAGTATCCTTGAAAAGGTCAGATGCCAACCCGCAGTTATTATATTGCTTCTTTACATTTTTAACACTTTTTGATATAATTGATGATTTCCTAATGTTTATAAAATTATATTTTTTAAATACATTTCAAAAGTTAGCACAGGATATATTTTTGAAATTTATACCACAATTAACACCTTTCTTAAGTCTATAAAATATACTTTTCAAATATTTAACACAAGATAGAATAAAAATAGGTGAAGATTAATATTCTATCTCAATAAAACACTCACTTGACTTTAAAGAAGCAATGCAAGTGATCTATTTTTGCTTCATTAGCTAAAATTACCTTGCTGATTTATCAAATTCTTATTCACTTACTTATGATGGAATGTTTTATCAGAAAACCTACAAGAGGAAAAAGAATATTTAAAAGCTGATGAGTAGAAGATGGAAAATTTTCAGAATCATTAAACTCTTTCAGAGGATTTTATCTATATCTTTCCAATATAAATAAAAGGGTAGTATATCAAATAAAAGGACATGCTAATCGTCACCCTGATATAATTTATTCTACGAAACTAAACAATTTGCATAACAATTTTATTTCATAAATATACTAATCATTGAAAGTTAAGGGCAAGAATATATATTTAGAATGGTGGATTTCATTAGCAGTTTCATGCAAAACATTTTTACTGTCTATATGGAGTGTATTTCAAACACATGGAGTGATATACTATCAATCTTCTCCAAGTCACATATTGTGTCAGGGGATTATGTCTTTCAAGTTTAAAAATAGCATCATTGTTAGGTATATGTAAAGAAGAAATAATACTTGAAAGAAAAAACAAAATATTTCATTGAGATATTTTTTAAGTAGCAAATAAGAGTAAGTTTATAAAATATAGCAGTAAAACATTAATTTTATTCTTATTTTTAATGAAAATACGAATTTTAAATCATCATCTATTTTCATTTATGTTAGCACAACCTTTAGGAATAGAAATCACATAGACCTTTCTTGTTCTCATCAGTTTCTATAATTTATCAATAGCTTTTCTTATAACAAAAGTTTTAGAGGTAGAGTTTATGTATGTGACATCAATTATAACTCTTCAGCATAGGAATGAAGTTTACAGTCAAGAAATAAATGCCAAAAAGGTGTGTATTGAGAGATGTTTAGCAAACAAAAAGAAAGAAAAAACTTACATGCTCAAAACAAATTTTATATTTTCATTTATTTAACTTAAAATTCCTTAATAGTATTTTGAAGTGATTGATGCATACAACGTAATAAATTAATCTTGACTCACATAATTTTGTGGTATCTAAATCTGAGCTTAAACAAACAATCCCCATTAAATTTAAAGGATAGGTCTAAATAGTGCATAAACGAATGCATAATTTCAAAAACATTGGATTAATTTTTAACAATCTGAAGGTAGTATGCCCTCCTCCTTGGTCTCTAAGCCAGTCTTACTTTCACTGCTTTTACTCTGCTCTAGCATTACTTGAAGAGAGTATTCCTGCCAAGGCCCATTTTGGTCCCAGTGCAGTAGATGTTTCTTTGTGCTTTCACACTGTTGGGGCTTAACTCTCACACAGCCTTCAGCTTTGCCTGCATTTCTGAGTGCAACTGTCCCATACTCTTCTGAGATAGAAATGACGTCCCAGCCTGGACTCATGAAACGTAATCCTCACTAGTTCCCTCTAAATGTTCACTTGTGTGCACCTTCTGTATCAATCAGAATCATCTACTTAATTTTGTGGTAGCAGGCAATTCTAAAATCTTCATAGTTTCAATTTACAAACATCTATTTACTCCTTGTAAAATGTATTATCGCCTACAGTGGTGCTTATTATTGTAGTTACTTAGGTTTCCAGGGAGAAGAAACTGAGTGAACATTTCAAATATTACCAGGTGAGGATGAAAGAGGCAAGGAAGGGTGTTTACAATTGTCTAGTCTGGAAGTAAAATAATGTAACATAATCACAGGAATGAAATCTTAAGATACCTGTGGATTTTCTCATACTCAAAGTGGAAGTTATTATACAAGGGTAAAGGTCATTGGGGGTCATTCATAAACTCTGCCCATGTACAATTTTGCCTTAGATTTTTACAATTGCGTCTACAGTTTTCTAGCCTGGAAGTGAATGTAATTTCTACTTCAAGTTCATTGCGCAAACCAAGTCACAAGCCTCCATTCAACCACATGAAACCTAGAAAGTCCATTGTTTTCATGAGATAGAACAAAAGTAAAAACATTCAGTGAACAGAAAAGAACTACCACACTTTTTGGCATCTTTATCCATTTAAGAGAATTTAGCACACCTCCAACTACTGTGTGGTAGACCCCCACACAGCTCAAGATGAACGGGATTTCATCAATTTTTAAAAAATGTTTATGAGGTTTCTCTCCAAAGGGGCCACAAGAAACTATTAAATTACTTATTTATAATTGTTGTTCTTGTTCTAGTACCAACACTAGAGGGTTTGCTAATTAGCATTATGAACGTGACACTGAGTAAAATCAGTGTTATTCAAGACATGTGCATTAACTTAAACAGTGCATATTCATTCCCCACCATCACATTTTAAAAGCATGAAAATTTACTACACATTTTACTGTTTGTATTAACTTTCAATTTTTGTGTTAACAAATTACCAGAAACATAGAAGCTTAAAGAAATACAAATTGGCTTACAGTTCTCCACTTCAGAACTCTGGCAAGTTTCAGCTGATTCCCATTTAGGGTTTCACAAGGCCAAAAGCAAGGTGATAGCCGGGGTCTTATCTACATGCTCTAGAAAAGAATCCACTTCCAACCTAATGCATGTCTGATACCATGTTCTGTGCATAGAGATTGTAGGAATAAGATCCTTGTTTCTTGATGGGTGTCAGCTGGGGGTCTCTCTTGGCCCCTGAAGGCTGCCTGCATTTCCTTTCACATAGTTCTTTCATCTTCAAAGAAACAGTGGCACATTAACCTCCCCGTAGGCTTCAAATTCATCTGACTTTCTCTCCCTCTTTCTTCTCTATTCCTCTGCCACTACCTGGAGTAAGTGTTCTGTTTTAAAAGGACTCAGGTGACTGAATTAGGCCCGCCAAGGTAGTGTCCCAATCTTAAGATCAATTGTATTATATAACATAACATAATCATAGGAATGAAGTCTTAAGATATCTATGGGTTTTCTCATACTCAAAGTGGAAGGGACTATACAAGGGTAAAGGTCATTGGGGGTCATTCATAAATTCTGCCCACGTATAATTTTTTCTTAGAGTTTGCATTCTATGCTTGATCTTTAAGAGCTCCTGAGTCCCACTGCTAATCTTGAGTATTTGGGTTCATCAATAGGTACTTAACAAAATCTTATTACTATGATTTTATGATCTTCCTAGGAGAATCTTACTTGCAAGGTATTCATGAGTACAACACAAAACAAGAAAATGAACAAACAAAACAGATGAGGATTTCAAGTGAGAATAGGCAAGAATGTGTGCGGTGTTGTCACTGACACTGCTGGGGAGCTTGCCCAAGTCTCATCCTTCAATTTAGATCACCAGCAGCTGCAGCAGGCTTTTTGCAGCACACTCAGTACCTAAGACTGCCGTCACAGCATTTGTCTTCTCCATCTCAGGTGAACTCTGGTGGGTACTAAGGAATGTTTTCTCTCAGCCTCAAGAGGATACAACCAGGAAAATGTGAGCGTTACATTTCTCATGGTAAACACTTATTCAGTGGTGGCATACGTTTCCCAAGTCTGTCACAACAAAGAACACCAAAATGGGTGTTCACACTATCTTCTCCTTCTGTGTGTATCTGTTCCTATGTTTCAATTTCCAAAAGACCCAGTCAAATTGGATGAGAGTCTACTCTGATGCCTTGTTCTTAATTTGGTCATCTGCAAAGACTGTATTTCTAAATAAGGTTACATTAGCAGTAGCTGGAGGCTATAGCTTCAACATCTTTTTGGAAAGACATAATTCTATCCATAGCAATGGGGATAAGAGTTAGTGGGAAAATGCTTCAATGCTCAAATAACAAGATGTTGAGGTGCATATTATGATTTCACAGAGGATCAGTTGCTAGTTTCCTCTGTAATAACCAGCACTACATTTTGTGTGTGTCTGGTTTCTGGCATTCTCTGTGTCATTCTTCCCACTTTTTCACATGTGCTACCTGAGATCTCATTCAAAATAACTTATCTGCAGTCAAGTCCTTGTCTCCTGATCTCATACCTCTAGAGTAAATCCAAATAAGTCTGTAGATAGCGCAAGTCACTCTAAAAAAAATTATAGTGCAAGCCCAGAATCAGACTACTTACTTGTCAGATGAGAATGAAAACCATTTTGCTTATGGAAAAAAAAAAAAAAAAAAAAAAAAAAAACCACACACACGCAAAGAAAAACCTTGTGCTTTTCTTGGCGTGCTGTTGAATCAATCACAATTAGTAAGATTCATCTATAATAGATTAAAGTGAGGCACTAATGAAAATGGAAGACTGTTTTTGCATTAACTTTAGCATCTTACATATATGATACAATAGTAATTATAATGATTGCGGCGCTGGCTTTTGGTCATCTGAGAAGTACTGACAAGCTCAGGTGTGCCCCCTCTCAGCTCATGGGTGGAAACCAGAAGACCCCATTGGCAGCAGAATCTCATCTCCTGAAGCTGGACAGAAAATCATATTGACAATGAGGTCCAGGATTTAATCACAAGAGCACTGATGTAAAAAGAGGCTGACACGTTCTTAAAGCGAAGTCGAGCAGGTCTTCTAAGCTATACACAGGAAAAGAAAAGGAAGGAGTGGGAGCTGAAGATGTGGACAAGGGCATCTGTGTATACACAGTTGACACTTTAAACCCTTAGATATCCCAGAATCCTTCAGACAGGAAGAAGAAGGAAACCCCTCACCAAAGGAAAAGGTCCTTCCCATTGATTGAAGAACATTTAAGGTCATACCTAAGTCAGGTGACTCCCAAGACAATCCTTATTCTTTTCAAGATCTGCCAGGCCTCTCCATGGCATGTAAGCCAGTAGCTGTCTGGCTTTTCCACAGTTTAAGTAGAGAAAAAGTAATCCCAGATATAAGATGCATTAGCTTATTTGTTAAAAAATTTGTAGGACTCGGGTGCTATACACCAGCAAGAATTGAGGAAATGTGATGTGGGTAAATATTGAGGGTGTGGAACAGCAGTGAGAGGTGTTGACCAGAAACAAATATAGCCCTGGAGGAGGGTATGTTTATGGACAAAGGACACTTTCTCATAATTTTGATTTTAATATATAAAAAGGATACCTGTAATTGATAATAATACCCTTCAGGGGCTATTTCTTAAAGTTCAAACATCACGACGCCCTATAGAAAATGAGCTGAAGATGCTGGAAATGTGTTGTCAAAATATGTAGGAAGATGTCAGTAAGCTTAAAATAAATTTCATCACGTGAGGATAGAGAACTTACTCTATGTTAATATTCTTCCAGAGAGTCCAGAAGGCATGACCTTCACCAAAGTGCAAATACAGCACACATATTTTGCATGTGTTTCATTTTAAGTCAGTGGCAGCTGCCACTGTAGACTATGGTTGAAGGTAGGAGATACTTTCATTAAGTATCTTTGTTGTAAACAAGAATATTTTATTGGTGAGGGTTCTCCACAGAAATAATAATATATAAATACATATATATAGAGAGAAAGAGAAAGACAGAGACAGAAAGACAGAGAGACCTATTTTAAGGCATTGGCTGTGATAGTGGAGAATTGTAAATCTAAAATCTTCAGGGTATCTGGGAGTCAGGAGACCCAGGGAGGCTTTTTTGGCAGAACTGTCTTTTCTTCAAAGGAGTTGAGTGTATTTATTTATTCTTTTCCATTAAGGCCTTAAATTAATTGGGTGAGGCCTACCATGTTATGGAAAGTTTTCTGCTGTAATCATAATCTACTAATGTTAATTTTATATAAAAAATACCTCATGGAAATTTCTTGAATAATGTTTGATCAGATATTAAGATACTGTGGCCTAACCAAGTTGATCCACAAAATTTACCATCACAGACACTGTGACTAATTGGAGAGATTACCTGATAGTACCTAACCATCCAGAAGATGATAGACATAATTAATTGTCACAGTGAGCCACTAAATGGCTACCAGGGGATTGTGAGCCACAGAAATCTGTCAGGATGGCTGATAGATAAGAACGATAGAAAAACAAGACTATAGCAAAAAAAACAATATCTAGTGAATGGAAAGCTAGTATCAACTAACATAACAAACCTATAATTTGTTTTCCAGCATCCAGAGTCCTCATGCCCAAATATTGTTATAAGTTAGTTCCCCTATGGAAGGAACCTTAAACACCACTGCAATTATACACAAAAGCTGATCTCCCCCGTCCTTCACCAGTATCCCTATAGCCATTGATCTGCGTGAGTGTTTATTAGAAAGAAGGATATCAGATCTTTTCAGGGTTATTAGATACAGAACCTGAGCTTCTATTAAATCTAGGAAAACCAAAATGCCATCATAACTTAACTGTAGGACTGAGGGTATAATGGCAACATGCTAAAATTTTGGCCCAAATTTTTCTCACACTGGATCCAAAAAAGCTGTAGCATCACTTCATTTCTTCTCCCCAGCACCAAAGTACATAAATTAGATGGACATAGCTTACAGCTGGCACAACCTCACATTTGTTCTCTAATCTGTGGAGTGAGTTCCATAATGAAAACAATGGGAGTAACTGATAAGCCTTAAAACTCTACATAGGCAGGCCGGGTGCAGTGGCTCAAGCCTATAATCCCAGCACTTTGGGAGGCTGAGGCGGGTGGATCACGAGGTCCAGATATCGAGACCATCCTGGTCGACATGGTGAAACCCCGTCTCTACTAAAGATACAAAAAATTAGCTGGGCACGGTGGCGTGTGACTGTAATCCCAGCTACTCAGGAGGCTGAGGCAGAAGAATTGCCTGAACCCAGGAGGAGGAGGTTGCGGTGAGCCGAGATCGCGCCATTGCACTCCAGCCTGGGTAACAAGAGCGAAACTCTGTCTCAAAAAAAAAAAAAAAAAAAACCTCTACATAGGCTACTCCTGGAAAAAAATAGTAAATCAGAAGCCAAATGATACTCTCGGTGAAACAGCAGAGATTATGGCTGCCTCAAAGACACAAATGATTCTGTGATATTACACCTTATTGTAATCTCAGTTTAATTCACTTACATAGTTCTTAAAAGAAAAACAGGTGGATCATGGCAGATGATGAAGAATTACTGCAAAATTAAGCAAGTGAAAACCCAGTCGCAGCTCCATGCTGGATGTAATATTACCAGAAGAGATCAATACGTCCTGTAACTTTTGGTAAGTTTTTATTGATCTAGAAGATATGTCCCTTTTAATCTCACAAAGGAAAAAGCATAAATGTAGTAGTTCCAATTCACCTGGGAAAATACAGACAATGTTCACTACCCTAACACAGGAGTAGGCTACCTCCATTCTCACTAGATGAAGATAACTTCTTCATCTTGGCATTCAAACGGGCATCGTTGAGGCCATCTATTGTAATAATATTGTCTAAATTGGATTTGGTTAGCAGACCATGGCAAATAATTTGCTAGCAAACATGGCTGCCAAGAGTCAGAGAGAAAACCTATAATCATAATTACATTGTCACTTTGGTGACTATTTTAGTGATTTATTGATCTAGCCAACATCAGAATACGTACTCTAAAATCAAGGTCAAGTTATTTTGCCTTGTACCTAGTACCTCCAACAAAAAGGCACGGTGTTTTGTGAAACGTTTTGGACTTTGGAGGAAACATATATCATGTTTAGAAATACTGTTCAAGCCTATTAGTTAGATAGTTCTTAAGGCTATTAGTTTTGAGGTTCAGAGAAAGAGAGATCTTAGAACTAGTTTAGCTCTGTTGTTACTTGACCTTGAGAATCAGAAGTTTCTATGGTAATAACCAAACTGTAGAGTTTCTATGAAGTGTTGAAACATACTTCTTTTTAAATTTATTTAATTATTTATCTTATAGATTCAGGGGGCATATGTGCAGATTTGCCACATGGATATATTGCAGAAAGGTTTATTATTACCTGAATAATGAACATTGTATCCAGTAGGTAATTTTCAACTCTCAATCCCCTCCCTAACCCCTCTTTTCAAGTCCCCAGTCTTGATTATTTTTATGTATTTGGATATGTCTACCCATTATTTAGCATCCACTTATAAGTGAGAACACGTGGCACTTGATGTCATGTTTCTGAGCTATTTCACTAAGAAAATTACCTCCAGTTACATCTATGTTGATGCAGAGGACATGACTTAATTCTTTTCTCTTTACAGCTATATAGTAATTCACAGTATATGTATACCACGTTTCCTTTATCTAATCATCTTTTGGCAGAAACTTAGGTTTATTCCATGACTTTGCTACTGTGACTAGGGCAGTGATAAACGTATGAGTTCAGGGTTATATATATGAAATATATATGTATATGTAAAATAATCTCTTTATTTGGGTTCCGGTAGTGGGATTGCTAGGTCTAATGGTAGTTCTATTTTTAGTTCTTTGAGAAATCTCCGTACTGTTTTCCATAGAGGTTGCACTAATTCACATTCCCACCAATGGTGTATAAGTGCTCTCTTTTCTATGCATCTTTGTCAACATCTGTAGTTTCTTGGCTTTTTAATAAGGGCCATGATGACTGGTGTGTTATGGCATCTCATTGTGGTTTTAACTTGCATTTCTCTGACAGTTAGTGATACTGAGCATTTTTTATTTTTCTTGGCCTCCTATATATCTTCTTTTAAGAAATGTCTGTCTTTTGTCTCAATGTTCCTGTCTTTTGCCCACTTGCTAATGAGATTGCTTATTTTTTCCCATTGAGTTTAGTGCCTTGTATATTCTGGATATTATTCCTTTGTCAGATGCATAGTAGCAGGCATTCCTGAGAGACAAAAAGAAGAAAAAGTAAAAAGTCTGGAAAACATTCTGGATAGGATAATTCAGGAAACTTCCCTAGTCTATCCAGAAACATACTTCTTTAAAGATGTTTCTTACCAAGAAGGTTAAAAGCTTTTTTACAACTGTTATTTCAGTGAGTGGATGTTTCGTATGTGATGAAGTTGTCTGGAGATGCATAAGAGCTCTGTGTAAAGAGCAAGTCCGTTGATGCAATCACAATACATTCCCTCAGTGCTTTGGAGCAAGGCTCTTCTTTGCAACATAAACCACAAGGTTAGGTGACTGCACCTGTTCTCATAAGTTCAGATCTCTCAGATATACCACATCATAAGGTGAGGCAGGCACAGCCTCAATCTATCACACTGTAAAAATAATATTTTGGGATCACACAAAGCAAGTTCAGAGGACAGAATTAATTTATGCAAATAGATGGCTAGAATTCTACACTACTTCTTACTTTAACACTGGTTTCTCTCTCTAAATTTAGCATCTAATAGCTTCATACACTTTGTTTATGACTAGCTGAAGAAAGAAGAAGAAAACCTGGACCAGGCTCACAGGTAGTTCAGCTTAATGTGGTAATGGGACCAAAAAACACTGGAGCGGCATTAAGTTGCACTCAGGGGTGACTACAAAGAAAAATAATAAAGGAGAAAATCATTCCTGTATATAAATTTATAAGTAGTGCACTTGGACATCTACATTGTATATAGAGGGATAACCTAAAATAAAGATATAGACTCTTGGTCAGTGGGAAATGGTAAATGATTGGTCACTAGTATGGATTAAAAGATTAGGGACACATTGTTTGAGGGAAGAGGTATTTTGGCTCACAGTGCTCCGATGTACCTTACATCAATTTCCACTGGAGATCATTCATTACAGAGCAGAGAGCTATCCAGTGATGGTCAGCCACCCACTACCATCAGCAACTCCAGTTCTGCACAACAGGCCAGTGAGTAGAAAAGGCACAGTGGCAACATGTACTTCTTTTCACAAACTTTTATAAAGGAGCTGTTCCTACTAAATTCCAAAATGATTAAGCTGTACGGATAAAGAAAGAGCTTCAATTAAGGTCCAAGCCATGATAATAAACAAATAGCCACTCAGTAGCAAATTGATCACACCAAACATTTTTCAAGTAGAAAATTCAGATGTATCTGATATAATGCAATAACAGGACTCCATATAATACCAAAAGGAAACTTTGGTGAATTCTGCTATAGAACGAAAGGTTGAGAAACTTTTTTATCACTCAAAATCCTAAAAACATAAAGGAAGAGTGAGGTTTCACAGAACTGATGTAAAGGGTAGAAGGAAGAAAAGAAGGAGGGAGGAAGAGGACGAGAGAGAGATGATATAGATAGATGATAGATAGATAGATAGATAGATGATAGATAGATAGAGAAAAAAGAGAGAGAGACAGAGTAAGGGAGAAAAGAAAAAAAAATGAAAATAATGAAACAGGGTTTTCTGAAAGATGAATGACTGGAGGATAAAGCCAGAAAGAGCTACTCCCGCTGTGAGGGACCAGGATTTTGAGTAAACCAACATAATTTGAACAGTTCTTCTGAGAGAACACGCTGAATGTGGATGGAGGAAGGACGACACAACAAGCCTGAAGAGGAAGGAAGTTGGGAGCCCCGTGTGGGGTACTTGAATGTGAGGGCTGGCTACTGGCTCTGAATAGCTCCTGGAGAAGGGGAGGGTGAGAGGACTATGGGACTGCCTTCTCTCTCCATAGACCTCCGGTATTCTGGTTCCAGAGATTAGATGGAGATGAGGCTTCAGCAGGTGTAGAGTGATCTTTCTGCATAGGACAGCTTCTGTGGAGCCTGGCCATAAGTACCCATTCTACAGCCCCCCCCCCCCCCATCCTCCTCTGAGTGACTTTGGCCCCAGCTAATAGCTGAACTGGAAGAAACAGGGCTGGCTTCCCTGCAAGGTTGAGGCACGCCTGTCCTGTAGGTCTGTTTACCTGCCAGCCTCTCCAAGTCTCCTGCCTGGCCACTCTGCAGGAATATGTACACAATGCAGCCCTCACTGCCCGGTACTGATGCTTTGCTCCATCTGAGTGCAACCTGGAAGACCGCGAGCCTTTTAGATCCTCCAGCACATCCAGAACGCAACCCCAAGTGTCTGGAGCAGTGAACTGAGCGCAGGTCCTGGTGCCCAAGAGCTGTAGCTCGTGATTCAGGAGTACTCAGTTGGGATCGCTGCCCATCACCTGGGGGAGGAAGGAGCACACACCCTCAGAAAACTAAGAGGGGTGAGTTCCACAGGGTTACAGTCTGTTGTGGGACCTGGGTGTGCCTCCCTGCACAGGGCTGGTCTAGTGAGGGTGTGACCTTTCTCCTTGCGAAACCTCTGCCCAAGGGAGCGCTACACTCTGAAACGCCTAACAACAAAATCTCACACACAGTGCCAGCCATCGGAAGTGGTTCCCCCAAAGCCCAAAAGTGTACACAGTGAGAAAGTCACATCTCTCCCCTCAACAATACAAAGCACAGCTGCAAACCAGAGGATGCACCAAGGACCCATGCAGCGGAATAATAGCCGATCCGCTGCTCATTGCTCACAGGCGCCATCTACTGGATCACAGTCCAAACAACAACACCAAAAAACTACTCTCTCCTGGGAAGCCAACGCAAGAATTCAGCAACAAGGACCCTCCAAAGGACATGGATGAACCTGGAAACCATCATTCTCAGCAAACTGGCACAAGAACAGAAAATCAAACACCGCATGTTCTCACTCACAGGCGGATGTTGAACAATGAGAACACATGGACACAGGGAGGGGAGCATCACACACTGGGGTCTGTGCAGGAACTAAGGGAGGGACAGTGAGGGGTGGGGAGTTGGGGAGGGATAATACGGGGAGAAATGCCAGATATAGGTGATGGGGAGGAAGGCAGCAAACCACATTGCCATGTGTGTACCTATGCAACAATCCTGCATGTTATTCACATGTACCCCAAAACCTAAAACACAGTATAATATATATATATATATATATATATATATATATATATATATTACCCTGTACAGAACATTAGCCCGATAACAACTTTCAGAAATAAAATAAACTGACTATACTCAATTTACACTACAATTAAGAAACACCAACTCTCCAAAATGAGGAAGAATCGGAGTAAGAATTCTGGCAATTCAAAAGCCAAAATGTCCCCTTCCATCCAAACAAGCTGAATAGCGCTTTGGCAATGGTTCTTAACCAATTTGAAATGACTGAGATGACAGATACGGAATTCAGAATCTGGATAGCAAGGAAGCTCATCAAGATTTGGGAGAAAGTGGAAATCAAATCTCAGGAAGCCAAGCAATCCAGTAAAATCACTCAAGAGCTGAAAGACAAAATAGTACTTTTAAGAAAGAACTAAACTGAATTTCTTGAGGTGAAAATTCAATATAAGAATTTCATAATGCAAACAGAAATATTAAGAGCAGAAAGCACCAAGCTGAAGAAATAATTTCAGAGCTCAAAACTGGTTCCTCAAATCAAGTGTCAAACAAAAATATAAATAAATAAATAATTTTATAAAATGATCAAAACCTCCAAGAAATCTGTGATTATCTAAAAAGGCAAAATCTGACTAATTTGCATCCCTAAGAGAAAAGGAGAGGGAATAAGCAACTTGGAAAATATATTTCAGAATATAGTTCATGAAATTTTTCCTACTATCATTAGAGAGGTTGACTTGCAAATTCAAGAAATATGGAGCGTCCTGGATACATACTGTAAAAGATGACACTCCCCAAGACACATAGTCATCAGAGTGACCATGATGAACACAAAAGAAAAAATCTTAAGGGCAGCTAAAGACAAAGGTCAGGCCACATACACGGGGACCCCCCTCAGTCTGGCAATGAGTCTCTCAGAAAAAACCTCACAACTTGGAAGAGATTGGGGCCTATTTCTCATATATTTAAAGAAAAGACATTTCAACTAAGAATTACCTCACCAAATTAATCTTCAAAGTTAAGGAGAAATAAAATCCTTGTCAGACAGGCAAATGCTAACGGAATTCATTTCAACTAGACCACCTTACTCCTTAAGGCAGTGCTAAACTTGGAATCAAAAGAATGATACCTGCTATCACAGATAGTCACTTAAGCAAATATCCCACAAACACTATAAAGCAACTACACACTTAAGTCTACATAACAACCAACTAACAGCATGAGGACAGGATGAAAATATCACATATCAGCACGATCCCTGAATGTAAATGGGCTTAAAAGACATGGGATGGCAAGCTGGATAAAAAGATGAGAATCAACAGTGTACTGTGTTTAAGAGGCCCATCTCACGCATAATGATATCTACAGACTCGAAACAGAGATTAAATAAATATCTGCCATGCAAACAGAAAATTTAGAAAAGCAGGAATTGCTATGTTTTATATTAGATAAAACAGACCTTGAACCTTTAACAATTAAGAATAAAGAAGGACGGCCGAGCGCGGTGGCTCAAGCCTGTAATCCCAGCACTTCGGGAGGCCGAGGCGGGTGGATCACGAGGTCAAGAGATCGAGACCATCCTGGTCAACAAAGTGAAACCCCGTCTCTACTAAAAATACAAAAAATTAGCTGGGTGTGGTGGCGCGTGCCTGTAATCCCAGCTACTCGGGAGGCTGAGGCTGGAGAATTGCCTGAACCCAGGAGGCGGAGGTTGTGGTGAGCCAAGATCGCGCCATTGCACTCCAGCCTGGGTAACAAGAGCGAAACTCCATCTAAAAAAAAAAAGAAGAAGAAGAAGAAGAAGAAGAATAAAGAAGGATATTACATAATGATAAAGGGTATAATCTAACAAGAAGAACTAACTATCCTAAATGTCTACACACCCAGTATTGAAGCTCCCAGATTCATAAAACAAGTTCTTCTTGAGCTACAAATATACTTGGACAACAACCACATGAAAATAGTGGGAAACTTCAACAGTCCACGGACAGCATTTGACATATCATCATGGCAGAAAAGTAACAAAGAAACTCTGGATTTAACTCAGTGCTTGACTCATGGGCCTAATAGGCATCTACAAAATACTTCACACAGAATATACATTCTTCTCGATAAAATATAGAACATATTCCAAGAAAGATTACATGCTAGATCATAAAGCAACTTTAAAGAATTTTAAAAAATCAAAATAATACCAAGCAGATGTTGGACCACAGTCCAATAAAAATAGAAATCAGTATCAAAAAGCTCTCTTAAAACTACACAAATATATAGAAATTAAACAACTTATACTGAATAACTCCTGGATGAAGTTTGAAATTCAGGCAGGAAAAAAAAACCTTTGAAATTAATAAAAATAGGTGGATAACTTACCAAAATCTCTAGAAAACAGCTAAAGCAGTGTTAAAAGTAAAGCTTATAGTGCTAAACACCTTCATCAAGAAGTTAGATAGATCTCAAATTAACAGTCTAACTTTTCTCTAGTTTCTATACTGAAGAAACTAGTTAAAAAAAAAAAAACTCAGAGTTAGCAGAAGAAATAACTAAAATTAGAGAAGGGCTTACTGAAACTAAGATGCAAAAATTTATACAAAAGATCAATGAAACCAGGTATTTGTTCTTTAGAAGAATAAATAAAATTGATAGACCTCCCCCTCCCAGCTAGATTACCAAAGAAAAAGAAAGAAAAAACCCAAGTAAACACAATAGAAAATGACAAAAAGTGTTATTACAACTGATCACACAGAAATAAAAAAGAACCTTGGAGACCACTTTGAACAACTCTATACCTACAAATTAGAAATGCTAGAGAAATTCCTAGAAGCACACAATCTCCCCAGATTGAATCATGAAGAGAACAAAACCCAGAATAGAACAATATCAAGTTCTCAAATTGAATCAGTAATGAGGAGCTTCAGAAACAAAAAAGCTCTGGACCAGATGGATTCACAGCTGAATTCTACCAGACATACAAATAATTGATATCAATCCTACTGAAACGCCTCTGAAAAATCAGGGAGGAGGGGCTTCTCCCTAAATCATTCTATGAGCCAGCATCAGCCTGATATCAAAATCTGGCAAAGACCCAATGAACAAAGGAAATTTCAGGCTAGTGTCTTTGATAAACGTAAACACAAGAGACATGAAAATCTTCAGTAAAATATTACCAAGCCAAGTTCAGCAGCACATCAAAAAGTGAATTCACCACAATCAAGTAGGCTTTATTCCTGGTATGCAAGTCTATTTTGTCATAGACAAATCAGCAAATGTGGTACATCACATAAACAGAATTACCAGTAAAAACCATATGATCATCTCTATAGATGCAGAAAAATATTTCAATAAAATATAACATCCCTTCATGATAAATGCTTGCATTAGACTAGGCACTGAAGGAGCATACCTCAAATAATAAGAGCTATCTATGACACACCCACAGCCAACATATACTTAAGGGACAAAGGCTTGAACCACTCTTTTGAGAACTGCATGGAATACATACAATTGTATGTGTGCATTTCTTATTTCTACATGCCCCCCATAAAGATCTAGAATCAATAACTTAGTGATAACCTAGGATAACAGAAAGGTAATTAAGGAATTATTTTCTTTGTGGAAGAAGTCTGCTAATAAATAAAGAAAAGATGGTACAACTAGAGTATTGAATTTGCAGAACCCTAAAACTGTAGACCTGCAATATATTATCAATAACTGCTAAAACCAGTAAGCAAAAAATGGAGGGGAATTTTACAATAAATAAATGGGATCAATAGAAGCCACTGGTCTTATCAACAAACAAGGAGATACAGCTAAACATTATGTGTCTCCTAATTTGCTTCAAGAGGAGGTACACAGCACCAAATAGTCTACATTCTGGGAAGAAAATCAAACCTAAATCTGATCAAGCTTCTCTATCTCTATCTAAATACTGGTTTATTGGAAATGGAACATACTATGCAAACAATGGGGGTTCAATCAGCCAAATCCAGATGGTAGAATAATCTACAAGAAAAATGTTCTGCTTTCTCAAAGAACAAAAGGTGTAAAAAAGTTTTTTTCAAAGTTGTCTAAAAGACCTAAGAAACTCTATTAGTCAGGGTTGTCCAGAGAGACAGACAATAGAAGAGAAAGAACCAATAAGAGATGATGGTAGATAGATAGATAGATACATACATACATACATACATACATACATACATACATACATAGACAGGAAAGGATTTATTTGGAAAATGGGCTCACATCATTGGGGAAACTGAGATGTCCCAGAATAAGTCATCTGTAAGCTGTAGAGCCAAGGATGCTGGTACTGTGGCTCAGTACAAGTCTGAAAGCCTCAGAACCAAGAAAGCTGATCGATAGTGTAATTCTCAGTCTAATGCTAAAAGCCTGGGAACCCAGCAGGCTGCTCATACAAGTCCCAGAGTCCAAAGACTAGACAGCCTGGAATTCTGAGGTCTAATGGAAGGAGAAGTAGGATGTCCCAGTTCTAGAAAAGAAAGGGTTTGCCTTTCTTCTGCCTTGTTGCTCTATCCAGGTTCCAGCTGATTAAATAGTGCCCACCCATGTGAGGGGAGGTCTTCCCCGCTCAGTCCACCAACCCACAGGCCAATCTTCATTAAAGATACCCTGACAGACACACCCAGAGATAAGAATTTTACCAGTTATCCAAAGGTCCCTTAATCCAGTCAAACTGACAACCAAAATTAATCATTTAATAAACCTGTCAAACGAATTCAGTGAAAATGGATTATGGGTTCTGATTTGAACAAATTATGTGATAATAAAATAGTTTCAATAATAATTAAGTACATGATAATTTATCAAAGTACTGTTAGTATTCTTAGGAGTTTATCCAGTTATTTGCATAATGTATAAACATACATTTGACTACATTCACATTTGTCACATTATGGGCAAATCTAAAAACCAATTAGACGTTTGCTGTAATTTTTATATTGAGATTAAAATGATAATTAAAGAAGATACATATTATTATTTTATGGCTATAAAAGCCCTAGAACTGTAATGTGCTTACAAAAATGCATATTTTAAAAAGAGCATAATATTCAGTTAGTATTAATGACTCATGGCTGCTTATATGCCTTTATGAGGTGAACATTATCTTATTGGTCTTTGAAGATAAAATTCTTAAAGAAATTTGAATTTTTCACATAAATTAGTAGGTATTTTTAACCAATGGTGTTTTCCCTGGTGATACATCTTAAGCAATTATAAATAGCTGGTGGAAAGTACATTTCGATAGATGGTGTTTATCGGTGTGATTATACTGGACACACCCAGATAATTCAGATCTCATTTAAACATGCTTAATCACATTTGCAAACCATTTTGCTATGTAAATTGTCATAGTCACAGGTTCTGAGGATTATGGTGTGGATATCCTTGGTGAATGAGAAATTATTCAGCCTACCTCACTATACTACACTACTACACTACACTATACATTTATAATACACAATTGTTTGCAAATTATATATACAAATGAGCTATTGATTATGCTCTCGGTAATTACATTTATATACCTCAATGTGTTAGCCCCTTCTTAGATAGTCAGAGTAAAGTAGTATCACTTATATTTTAGTTGATTTCTAATTTATTTTTTTCATTACATGACAACAAATTTAAAAAGTGAGAATAAACAATGACAAGAAGACTACCAGGTGTCATTTTGATACATGGTTATCATGGGGAAGAAGTTTGTCTACTTATTTGTGTACGACTTTGGAGACTTGAGAAAATTTACTAACTGTTTAGCACTTTATAGGTTCAGTTTAAAAAGAAAACCATTTCATTTTCTGTAATTTTTATGTTGATTCATTTATTTACTACGTGTCAGTTGCCCATCTGAGAAAGATATATATATATATTTCCTCATTTGGATATATATACACATATATAATGATACATATATATCATTCATATATATCATATATATAAATATACATATTTTATTTATATATAAATGACAAATATATTTGTATAAATGATAAATACATATATAAATGAAATATATATATAAATGACATACATAAAACGATATATATTTCCTCATTTGTAATGGAGAGAGTAAGAGTACTTTATACTAACTATTTTTGATATATTTATATATATATATGTTTCCTTATTTGGAAATATATATATATATATATATATATATATATATATTTCCAAATAAGGAAACATATATATATATATATATATATATATAAATATATATTTCCAAATAAGGAAACATATATATATAAATATATATTTCCAAATAAGGAAATATATATGTAAATATATATTTCCAAATAAGGAAATATATATTCAAATATATTTATTTATTTATAAATATATATGAAAATATATAGAAATTATATGTATATAAAATATATAAATATATATTTAAATAAATATAAATAAATATGTATACACATATATACATATATGATACATATGTATCATTCATATATATCATATATATAAATATACATATTTTATTTATATATAAATGATAAACATATATTTATATATAAATGATAAATGTATATATAAATGAAATATATATATATAAATGACATATATATAATGATATATATTTCCTCATTTGTAATGGAGGAAGTAAGAGTACTTTATACTAACTATATAGTATACTATATACTATAGTATACTAGTAAACTACAGTTAGTATATAACTATATACTATATAGTTAGTATATCGTTTATAGTTAGTATAAAGTACTCTTACTGTCTTCATTACAAATGAGGAAACAGAGGCACGAAGAGTTCAGATATATTGCCTAAGATGACACAACTGATGCCTGGTGGAACTAGAGTTCACAGCCAAGCAGTCTGGTTCCACCAAGGAAAGAGCCTGCAGCTTCAACCAGTCCATTAAGCCTGCCTATAAGTCATTGTGCACAATTTGATATTAAGACAATGATAAAATAAACCATTTATTTGCTAATAAATCAGAAGTTTCTACCATTGTTAAACTTCAATGTCCTAGTTTTTCCTATCCATAAATGTTTGGTATAAATAAGGTTGGTTTAGGTTGCCAGGGTCCATGCCCTGTGTAACCATTGTTTACAAACTCAACATGAATTTCAAATGGCCTACTATTCACTGTTGAGGTCAGATCCATAATCCAGACAGCCCTACCTCAGTTTAGTTTCCTTCAAATATTCCAACTCTCCAGCACACCAAAAATATGTGAATAATTACAAATTCAAAAAATCCCTACAAATATTCAAGGTGAACTCTCAGTTGTTAATAAGAGTGATTTAAAGAAGATGGAATTACCTGATGGAAAACTCTGCATGCAAACATAAATATATTTATATATCTTCTATGTTATATAATGGAAATATTGTATGGCTATATGTGTGTGTGTGTGTGTGTGTGTGTGTGTATAGATATGCATAAATATGAATGTATACAAAATATAACAACAAAAAATTAGGCAGGAGAGGTGGTGTGTGCATGTAGTTCCAGCTACTTGGGAGGCTGCAGTGGGAGGATCGCTTGAGCCCAGGAGGCAGAAATTGCAGTGAGCCGAGATGATGCCACTGCACTCCAGCCTGAGTAACAAAAAGAGACCCTGTTTCAAAAAAGAAAATAATAATATAAAACATTTACACTATTTAGCTGAAAACCAATGTATGATAATGTGAATATTTGTTATTGAAGTCTTTCTATGAAAAGATTAATAATAGTAAAAATTGCATTGTTTAACATGGTTTATCTTTTACATGTGAATTTATATCAATTATGCTCAAAAAATTAGATGTTAGGGGAGAAGGGAAGATGGCATCGTAGAAGCGACTCAGGATTGCAGCTCTCAGTGAAGGTGCAGAGGGTGAGTCCTAGCCGCATTCTCGGATGGACCTTTTTTGCCCACAAAGCGTTGAAAGTCCCAGGTGTGGGAGAGACACGGGACACTAGTACAGCTGGCTACCACAGCCAGCTCGCGCGGCCGCTTCGGCCAGTGCCGCAGCGGGACCCGGCACGGAACTCACTGGTCTGGGTGCCCTGTTAAACCAGAAATCTGAGATTTGGAAGGGCAGATTTGCATGTCCATCTGATTGAATGGGACTTGGACAATGAGCCAGACCAGAAGATTCCTGGGAAGTGTGATCTGAGCCGGTGCAGTGGGCAGCGGCACGGGCGATCACACAGATCCCAATGCCCTATCGGCAGGCTACTGGGGTGCCAGTGAGAGAGTCGACCTTTCAACTTGGGGAGAGGAAGAGAGAGAGAGAGAAGACAGACTCTGAGGCAGGGAGCTGGGTGATCGGGCTGATGCCTAGTTCCACCAGGCATCAGTTGTGTCATCTTAGGCAATATATCTGAACTCTTCGTGCCTCTGTTTCCTCATTTGTAATGAAGACAGTAAGAGTACTTTATACTAACTATAAACGATATACTAACTATATAGTATATAGTTATATACTAACTGTAGTTTACTAGTATACTATAGTATATAGTATACTATATAGTTAGTATAAAGTACTCTTACTTCCTCCATTACAAATGAGGAAATATATATCATTATATATATATATGTCATTTATATATATATATTTCATTTATATATACATTTATCATACCTTCACGGGGACAAGCAGGGCGGCGATTGGAGGCACTCGGGGCTGAGAGTTTTGATGCTGGCATCTAGGACAGTGCAGCCCACTGGGGGAGGTGAATCCGCCACTGCGGATGCAATCCACCCCTATTGAAGTACTGCCCAGGGCTGACACAGCCTGCCGTTGCAGAGGTAACCTGCCATAACAGAGAGACTCCACCAGGAGGGGGGAGCGCTCCACAGCAGAACGGAGCCCAGCAGCAACAGGGTGGACCCGCCCTAGCAGGGCAGAGCCCCAGCAGGCAAATAGTGAATAGACTGCCTCCTAGTGGGGCAGGACAGTGCAACAGATACTCATAAAGAAAGCCCCAACTCCCTGAAACAGAGCATCTAAGGGGGGAAAAAAAGGGGGGTGTTTTATGAGTTCTATTGCAGCAGACATAAACAACCTCCCAACAACCCTGAATGAACAACGGAGCTCACAGCTCAGGACTGGAGCTCCTATAAAGCACAGACCATCTCCTCAAGCAGCTCCCTGACCCCTGTATATCCAAAGAGTCACCCCAAAAAAGGACTAATCAGACTGACATTTAGCGGGCATCATTCTGGAACAAAGAGAGAAGAAGAAGAAACTGGTATCATCCCTCACTTTTCCGCAGCTGCTACAGGTATACCCCAGACAAGCAGGGCCTGGAGTGGACCTCAGCACTCATACAGCAGAAGGGCTAGACCATTAGAAGGAAAACCAAGTAACAGAAATACTTCATCATCAACAATCTCAGCGCCAACACAGAGATCCAACTGAAAAATCAGCAACTACTAAGACGACAGGTGGATAAATCCATAAAGATGGGAAGAAACCAGCGCAAAAAGGAGGAAAACACCCAAAACCAAAACACCTCACCTCCTACAAAGGACCAAAACTCCTCACCAGCAAGGGAACAAAGCTGGATGGAGAATGAGAGTGACGAAATGACGGAATCAGACTTCAGAAGGTGGATAATGAGAAACTTCAGTGAGCTAAAAGAACATGTTCTAAATCAGTGCAAAGAAACTAAGAACCTTGAAAAAAAGATTTGAAAAAAGATTCAAGGAATTGATAACAAGAATGGACAACTTAGAGAGGAATATGAATGAATTGAAGGAGCTGAAAAACACAACATGAGAACTTCACAAAGCATGAACAAGTTTCAACAGCCGAACTGACCAAGCAGAAGAAAGAATATCAGAAGTTGAAGATCAACTCAATGAAATAAAACGAGAAACCAAGATTAAAGAAAAAAGTGAAAAAAGGAATGAACAAAATCTCCAAGAAATGTGGGACTATGTGAAGAGACCAAACCTACGTTTGATAGGTGTACCAGAATGTGATGAAGAGAATGAATCCAAGCTGGAAAACACTCTTCAGGATATTATCCAGGAAAATTTCCCCAACCTAGCAAGACAGGTCAATACTCAACTCCAGGAAATACAGAGAACACCACAGAGATACTCCGCAAGAAGAGCAACCCCAAGGCACATAATCGTCAGATTCACCAGGGTTGAAATGAAGGAGAAAATACTAAGGGCAGCCAGAGAGAAAGGTCGGGTCACCTACAAAGGGAAGCCCATCAGAGTCACAGCAGATCTCTCAGCAGACTCTACAAGCCAGAAGAGAGTGGGGGCCAATATTCAACATCCTTAAAGAAAAAAAATTTCAACCCAGAATTTTATATCCAGCCAAACTGAGCTTCATAAGTGAAGGAAAAATAAAATCCTTCACGAACAAGCAAGTGCTCAGAGATTTTGTCACCACTAGGCCTGCTTTATAAGAGCTCCTGAAAGAGGCACTACACATAGAAAGGAACAACCAGTACCAGCCATCCTAAAAGCATAACAAATGCTAAAGAGCATCAACAAAATGAAGAATCTACATGAAACAATAGGCAAAACAGCCAGCTAGCATCAAAATGGCAGTATCAAATTCACACATAACAATATTAACCCTAAATGTAAATGGGCTAAATGCACCAATCAAAAGACGCAGAGTGGCAAATTGGATAAAAAAAAACAAAACCCATCAGTGTGCTGTATCCAGGAAACCCACCTCACACGCAAGGATACAAAAAGTCTCAAAACAAAGGGTTGGAAAAAGATTTACCAAGCAAATGGAGAGCAAAAAGAGGTAAGAGTTGCAATTCTCATCTCTGATAAAATAGACTTTAAAGCAACAAAGATCAAAAGGGACAAAGAAGGTCGTTACATAATGGTAAAAGGATCGATACAACAAGAATAGCTAACGATTCTAAATATATATGGACCCAATGCAGGAGCACCCAGATATATAAGGCAAGTTCTTAATGACTTACAAAGAGACCTAGACTCCCACATAATAATACTGGGAGACTTTAACACTCCACTGTCAATATCAGACAGATCAACCAGACAGAAAATTAACAAGGATATCCAGGACTTGAACTCAGACCTGGAACAAGCAAACCTGATAGACATTTACAGAACTCTCCACCCCAAATCCACAGAATATACATTCTTCGCAGCACCACATCACACCTACTCCAAAATTGACCACATAATTGGAAGTAAAGCACTACTCAGTAAATGCAAAACAACTGAAATTATGACAAACAGTCTCTCAGACCATAGTGCAATCAAGTTGGAACTCAGAATTCAGAAAATAACTCAGAACCACACAGCTTCATGGAAACTGAACAACTGGCTCTTGAATGTTGATTACATAAACAATGAAATGAAGGCAGAAATAAAGAAGTTCTTTGAAACCAACAAGAATGAAGACACAACATACCAGAATCTCTGGGACACATTTAAAGCAGTCTGTAGAGGAAAATATATAGCAATAAGTGCCCACATGAGAAGAGTGGAGAGATCCAAAATTGACACCCAATCATCAATATTGAAAGAGCTAGAGGAGCAAGATCAAAAAAGCTCAAAACCTAGCCAAAGACAAGAAACAACTAAGATCAGAGCAGAACTGAAGGAGATAGAGACAAGAAAAACCCTTCAAAAAATCAATAAATTCAAGAGCTGGTTTTTTGAAAAGATCAACAAAATAGACAGACCACTAGCCAGACTGATCAAAAAGAAAAGAGAGAACAACCAAATAGATGCAATAAAAAATGATAAAGGGGAAATCACCACAGATTCCACAGAAATTCAAACCATCATCAGCGAATACTACAAACAACTCTATGCACATAAAAAAACTAGTAAACCAGGAAGAAATGGATAAATTCCTGGACGCCTGTGTCCTCCCAAGCCTAAACCAGGAGGAAGCTGAAACTATGAATAGACCAATAACAAGGTCTGAAGTTGAGGCAGCAATTAAGAGCCTACCACACAAAAAAAAGCCCAGGTCCAGATGGGTTCATAGCCGAATTCTACCAGACACACAAAGAGGAGCTGGTACCATTCCTTCTGAAACTATTCCAAATAATCCAAAGAGAGGGAACCCTTCCCAAATCATTTTATGAGACCAACATCATCCTGATACCAAAACCCGGCAGAGACTCAACAAGAAAAGAAAACTTCAGGCCAATATCCATGATGAACATTGATGCAAAAATCTTCAATAAAATACTGGCAAACCGATAGCAACAGCACATTAAAAAACGTATCCATCATGATCAAGTAGGTCATCCTGGGGTTGCAAGGCTGGTTCAACATATGCAACTCTATAAATGTAATTCACCACATAAACAGAACCAAAAACAAAAACCACATGATTATCTCAATTGATGCAGAGAAGGCATTTGACAAAATTCAACAGTGCTTTATGCTAAAAACCCTCAATAAACTTGGTATTGATGGAACATATCTCAAAATAATAAAAGCTATTTATGACAAACCAACAGCCAATATCATACTTAATGGGCAAAAACTGGAAGCATTCCCTTTGAAATCTGGCACTAGACAAGGATGCCCTCTCTCACCACTCCTATTCAACATATTACTGGAAGTTCTAGCCAGAGCAATCAGGCAAGAAAAAGAAATAAAGTGTATTCGAATAGGAAAGGTGGAAGCCAAATTGTCTCTATTTGCAGATAACATGATAGTATACGTAGAAGACCCCATCACCTCAGCTCAAAAGCTCCTGAAACTGATAAGCAACTTCAGCAAAGTCTCAGGATATAAAATCAATGTTCAAAAATCCCAAGCATTCCTATACACCAATAACAGACTTAAAGAGAATCAAATCAAGAACGAACTGCCATTCACAATTGCTACAAAGAAAATAAAATACCTAGGAATACAACTCACAAGGAATGTAAGGGACCTCTTTAAGGAAAACTACAAACCACTGCTCAATGAAATAAGAGAGGACACAAACAGATGGAGAAACATTCCATGTTCGTGGTTAGGAAGAATCAATATAGTGAAAATGGCTATACTGCCCAAAGTAATTTACACAATCAATGCTATCCCCATCAAACTACCATTGAATTTCTTCACAGAACTGGAAAAAACCACTATGAATTTCATATGGAACCAAAAAAGAGCCCGCATAGCCAAGTCAATTCTAAGCAGAAAGAACACAGCGGGAGGCATCACACTACCAGACTTCAAACTATACTACAAGGCTACAGTAATCAAAACAGCATGGTACTGGTACCAAAACAGAGATATAGATCAATGGAAAAGAACAGAAGCATCGGAGGCAATACAACATATCTACAACCATATGATCTTTGATAAACCAGACAAAAACTAGCAATGGGGAAAGGATTCCCTATTTCATAAGTGGTGTTGGGAAAACTGGCTAGCCATGTGCAGAAAGCAGAAACTGGACCCCTTCCTGACACCTTACACTAAAATTAACTCCAGATGGATTAAAGACTTAAACATAAGACCTGACACCATAAAAACCCTAGAAGAAAATCTAGGCAAAACCATTCAGGACATAGGAGTAGGTAAGAACTTCATGAACAAAACACCAAAAGCATTGGCAACAAAAGCCAAAATACACAAATGGGACCTAATCAAACTCCACAGCTTCTGCACAGCAAAAAAAAAAAAAAACAGTCACTAGAGTGAATTGGCAACCATCAGAATGGGAAAAAAATCTTTGCAGTTTACACATCTGACAAAGGGCTGATATCCAGAATTTACAAAGAACTCAAACAGATTTACAGGAAAAAAAAAAACAAACAAGCCCATTCAAAACTGGGCAAAGAATATGGACACTTTACAAAAGAAGACATACATGAGGCCAACAAACACATGAAAAAATGCTCATCATCACTGGTCATTAGAGAGATGCAAATCAAAACCACATTGAGATACCATCTCACGCCAGTTAGAATGGCGATCATTAAAAAATCTGGAGACAGCAGATGCTGGAGAGGATGTGGAGAAATAGGAACACTCTTACACTGTTGGTGGGAGTGTAAATTAGTTCAACCATTGTGGAAGACAGTGTGGCGATTCCTCAAGGACCTAGAAATAGAAATTCCATTTGACCTAGCAATCCCATTACTGGGTATATATCCAAAGGACTATAAATCATTCTACTACAAGGACACATGCACACGAATGTTCATTGCAGCACTGTTTACAAGAGCAAAGACCTGGAACCAACCCAAATGCCCAACGATGATAGACTGTACTGGGAAAATGTGGCACATATACACCATGGAATATTATGCAGCAATCAAAAATGATGAGTTTGTGTCCTTTGTAAGGACATGGATGAATCTGGAGAACATCATTCTCAGCAAACTGACACAAGAACAGAAAAAGAAATACCGCATATACTCACTCATAGGTGGGTGAGAAAAATGAGAACACATGGACACAGGGAGGGGGTATACTACACACTGGGGTCTATTGGGGGGAACGGGGGAAGGACAGTGGGGGGGGCTGGGGAGGGATAGCCTGGGGATGAATGCCAAGTGTGGGTGAAGGGGAGGAAGGCAGCAAAACACACTGCCATGTGTGTACCTATGCAACTATCTTGCACGTTCTGCACATGTACCCCAAAACCTATAATGCAATAAAAATTAAAAAAAAAATTAGATGTTAGAATATAAATTTAAGATTATTTGAAAGCAGGAAGATTATTGTTAAATTCTATCACATGAATGCGAAATAAATAGCTTTAAAATATTTCCATAAATGCAGGAAATTTTCAAGAGAGATTAACACTCTTGAAACTTTAAGTTATAGCTTCGAAAAGTGATGTAACTGCTCATTAGAATTTCAATTCTATTGATAGGTGGCCATAAAGTGTACTTTTATGTCTACCTATAATTTTATATTTTTTGTTATATATATATTTGTATATATATTTATATATAATAAATGTATAAATATAATTTATATATTTTTGATGCTTTAAATGATTCCAGTAAGAGTGAGTTTCACATTTTTACCAATAATTATTTTCACCGAATCTTATTTCTAAGAATGAATAATCAAGAAATTCGTTCATAGGTAAAATAGAAGCTATAACTAATTTTGCTTACAGGATTTTGCGAATTTCTACTTGTACATTTCTTACTCCACCTTGCTTTAGTTATTGGCATATAGTTAATAATACAACTAGATTTTAAGATTTTTAAGGGATACTTGGGCAAATAGATTTTTTTAAATATAGCAAAAATTCCAAGAAAAAACACACAATCCAATTGTTTAAATGTTCAGAGGATTTCGATACATGTTTCTTCAAAGAAGTATGCAAATGCCCAAATAAGAACAGAAAAAGATAGCATCACTGATCATTAATAAAATACAAATCAAAAGTACAATAAGACGAGCAATCAACTCACACCCGTTAGGATGAATGTAATTAAAGAATAAAACAGAAAATAACAAATGTTGAAAATGTGAAGAAATTGGAGTCCTTGTACATTGCTGTGGAAATGTAAAATGGTGTAGCTACTGTGGAGAACAGTATGGCAGTTCCTCAAAAATTAAATAATATTATCATATGATGGATGGAGCAATTCCACTTCAGAAAATACAGTCGTCCCTGAGTATCTTCAGAAAATTTGTTCTAAAAAACCCCTGAGGATACCAAAATCTGTGGATACTCAAGTCTCTTATGTAAAATGGCATAGCCTTGGCATATAATTTATATACATCCTCCTGTATACCTTAAATCATCTCTAGATAACTTTTACCTAATACAACGTAAATGCTACATAGTCATTATACCATATTTTTTAATTTGTATTATTTACTGGTGTTTATTTTTATTGTTTTTCTTTATTAAAAAAACATTTTGGATCTGCAGTTTGCTGAATATGCAGATGCAGAGCCCACAGAAACAGAATGCTGCTGATTGTTTATCACAAAAGTATGGAAAACAAGGACTAAAACAGTTATCTGTTTATCAACAGATAAATAAGAGTGATATATACATAAAATTGAATATAAATAAGCCTTAAAAAGAAATGAAATTTAGATACATGCTACAACTTGAATGAACCTTGCGGACAGTGCACTAGGTGAAATAGGTTAGTGGCATTTTGTTCATATGAGGTAGAACAGAGAAAAGTCAAATTTATGGAAACAGAGAGTAGAGGTTACAAAGGGCTAAGAGGAAGAAATACATGAGGACTTACTGCTTCATGAGGACAAAGCTTATGTTTAAGATGATGATAGGCCGGGCGCGGTGGCTCAAGCCTGTAATCCCAGCACTTTGGGAGGCTGAGGCGGGTGGATCACGAGGTCAAGAGATCGAGACCATCCTGGTCAACATGGTGAAATCCCATCTCTATTAAAAATACAAAAAAATTATCTGGGCATGGTGGCGCGTGCCTGTAATCCCAGCTACTCAGGAAGCTGAGGCAGGAGAATTGCCTGAATCCAGGAGGCGGAGGTTACAGTGAGCCGAGACCACCCCATTGCACTCCTGCCTGGGTGACAAGAGCGAAACTCCGTCTCAAAAAAAAAAAAAAAAAAAAAAGATGATAAAGTTTTAGACATAAAGTAATGGTGAGCAACAACGTGAATATTACTTAACGCCACTGAACTTTACACTTAAAAATGATTAAAATGATAAATATGATGTACTCTTTATTTTACCATAATAAAAATCTTGAAAAATAACTTTGTTAGCTTGAGAATAATAATGAGAGATATTTCTGTATAAGTTTTATTATTTGATTATTTGGCACTGTCTCTGTATATCTTTGAGTGCAAGAAATGTAGTTTACATTTGCAAAATCACCAGAGCTAGACATTTGTAAGGAACAAACACTACTTATTGTTTCAATATAACAGTAAAAGTAATTCATATTTTAAAAATTCATATAAGATAAAATCAAAAAAGTAAATATTTAAGATCAAAAACATTGTCCCTCTCAATAATAATCATGCCTAATATCTGGTGGATAATATTCCAAACATGACTTTTGAATATAATTTTAAAACTTAACCAAGAAAATGTGGTACATATACACTATGGAATACCGCACATCCATAAAAAACGATGAGTTCATGTCCTTTGCAGGGACTTGGATGAATCTGGAAACTATCATTCTCAGCAAACGGACACAAGAACAGAAAGCTAAACACCACATGTTCTCACTCATAGGTGGGTGTTGAACAATGAGAACACGTGGAATCAGGGAGAGGAACATCACACGTTGGGGGCAGTTGGCTGGTAGGGGAGAGACAGCGGGGGGAGGGGAAGGAGGGGAGGGTGGGGAGGGAAAACATGGGGAGAAATGCCAGATATAGTATACACCTAAAGTAAAATAAATAATTTTTTTTAAAAAATTGGGATGAAGGAATTCCTATACAAACATTTCTCTACAACAAAATGTAACTAGTTCAGGATAAATCATACATTGGGCCTAAAAACAAGACTTAACACTATTTTAGAACATTGAAATCATCATATCTTTTCCATCCACAATGGTATGAAATAAAGAATAAATTCACAGAGGAAAATTTTCAAATATGTGCAAATTAAACAACATATTTCTGAATAACCAATAGGTCAAGGAAGAAATTAAAAGTGAAGAAAAAAGTATCTTGAAGCAAATGAAAATTTTAAAATGTAAAAACTTATTGGATACAGCAAAAGCAGTACTAAAAGGGGAGTCTGCAGCAATAAAACCTGCATGAAAAATAAAGTCAAATGAAAACCCTAATGTTACACCTCAAGGAATTAAAGAAAAAGAACAAAGGAGGAAGGAAAAAGAAAACTGAAGCAGAAATAAATGAAATAGAGACTGGAAAGACAATAGAAAAAAACAACAAAACTGAGAGTTGATTTTGAGAAAAAATAAAAACAATGACAAATATTTAGCTAGACTAAGGAAAAATGAGATACAATTTGAATCAGTAAAACTGTAAAAAAAGGGCACATTAAAACTGATACCACAGAAATACAAAGGATTGTAAAAGACTATTACAACCATTTTACTCCAACACATCAGCCTTGAAGAAATAGATACATTTCTATAAACATACAAACTTTCAAGACTGAATGATGAAGAAATAACAAGTCTGAACAGACCAATAAAGTACAAAAATTAAATATGGAATCAAAACCTTTCCAACAAAGAAAAGCTCAGGACTAGATGGCTTTACTAATTAATTCTATCAATCATTTAAAGCTGATTCTTCACCAACTCTTCTGAAAAAATTGACAAAGAGGGAACACTTTTTACTTTTTTTTTTTTTTTTTTTGAGATGGAGTTTCGCTCTGGTTACCCAGGCTGGAGTGCAATGGCACAATCTTGGCTCACCGCAACCTCTGCCTCCTGGGTTCAAGCAATTCTCCTGCCTCAGCCTCCCGAGTAGTTGTGACTACAGGCGTGCGCCACCATGCCTAGCTAATTTTTGTATTTTTAGTAGAGATGGGGTTTCACCGTGTTGACCAGGATGGTCTCAATCTCTTGACTCCATGATCCACCCACCTTGGCCTACCAAAGTGCTGGGATTACAGGCATGAGCCAATGCGCCCAGCCAAGAGGAAACACTTTTAAACTTATTTGATAAAGTCAATTACTGTTATACTAAAGACTAACAAGGAGACTACGGAAAAAAATTATAGGCCATAATCCCTGATAAACACACATGCAAAATCCAACAACATGCTAGCAAACTAAATTCAAAAGCATAATAGTAGGATAACACACCATGATCACGTGAAATTTATCCTTAAAATGCTAGGTTCATTCAATCAATAGAGAAGATATATCACATGAACAGCATGAAGTATAAAAAAATGGTCATCTCAATAGACACAGGAAATGTATTAGATAAAATTCAACATCCTTTTATGAGTAAAACTCAACAAATTAGGAATAGAAGAAACACCTCGACATGATAAAAGTTATGCATGTCAAGTTCATAAGTTTGGAGTCAACAATTAAAAGTTGAATTTTTTTTCTTTCAGATTAGAAACAAGACAAAGGTGGTCACCTTCACCACTTATACTCTGCATAGTACCGGAAGTCCTTGCAGAGAAATTATGCAAAGGAGAAAAAAAGACATTCAAATCAGAAAAAAATAATAATTGTTGATATTTGCAGATGACATGGTCTTATATATAGAAACCTCAAAAGACTTTATAAAAAAAAAACTGTTAGAACTAATTCAGTAAACTTGCAGGATAAAAAGTCAACATACAGAAAATAGCTGCATTTTTATACACTAACAAGAAATTATGTGAAAATGTTGAAGGCAGGACTAACTTTCAGCTGCCATTCAGATAAACAGAGCAGCTTCTGGAGAACCACACTGGGAACTTTTGCTCCAAGAACTATGGCAGGAACATACTGGGAAAGCCAAGAAAATCCACTGACTCTTTGAAGGAGGTGGATTGCCACTGCAGCCTCTGTGGGACAGCCAGGGAATTGTGAGTCAGCTTGCTTTTCCAGCTAAGAGGCTTATAATCTGGGGCAAGTTCTCAGTCTTTCTCATCAGCTGCCTGAAATAAACTCAGTGCTGTTGTGAGGGCACAGTGGGAGTGAGAGCATCCTTTTGGCTACAGTTCTGTGGAAGCTGGGGGAGGCCTGTGACCACTGGCTTTCCCCCACTTCCCTGGCAACCCATGTGACACAGCAGAGGCAGCCATACACCCCTGGGAACATAACTCCATTGACCTGAAAACTATATCCCCATTCCCTATAGAAGCCACCTGAATCCCCACCAAAGAAGAGTCTGAGCTCAGACACACCTAACCCTGCCACCACCTGATGGTCTTTCTCTACCCAACCTGGTAGCGAAAGAAAAGAGGTGTAATCCCTTGGGAGCTCTATGGCCCCATCTGACCATAGGGCAAGCTTATATCCTCCCTATACACAGCAGCTGATGCATTCTTGAAAGTGCCACCTCCTGGCTGGAGGCCAACCAACACAAAACCAGTATGCTTAACAAAAATACAACCAAGGATCCTCACAAAGTCCACTTAACTCCCCTGTTACCTCCACGGGAGCAAGTGCTGAGAGACCTGAAGACAGATCTCATCACAGGTCTCTTTGTAGACACTACCCAGATACCAGCCTGGAGCCCAGTAGCTCTGCTGGGTGGCTAGATTCAGAAGAGAAATAACAACCACTGCAGCTCAGATCTCAGGAAGTCCTACCACTAGGGGAAAGCATAGAGCCCCACATCAAGTTAGTACCCCATGGAACAAAAGAATCTCAACAGCAATCCTTGAGTCCCAGATCTTCTTTCTGGCACAGTCTACCCAAATAGGAAGGAACAAGAAAAACAATTCTGGTACTATGACAAAACAAGGTTCTGTAACAGCCAAAAAATATCACACTAGCTTACCAGCAATGGATCCAAACCAAGACGAAATCTCTAAATTGCCAGAAAAAAAATTTAGAAGGTCAACTATTAAGCAAATCACAGAGGCACCAGAGAAAGGTGAAGTCCAACTTATGTAAATTAAAACAATTACATGAGGTGTGAATGGACAAATCTCTAGTAAAATCAATAGCATAAATAAAAAACAATCACAACTTCTGGGAATAAAGAACACACTTAGAGAATTGCAAAATGCACTGAAAGTCTTAGCAATAGAATTGAACAAGTAGAAGAAAGAACTTCAGAGCTTGAAGACAAGGTTTTGAACTAACCCAACCCCACAAAGTTAAAAAATATATACAAATTTAAAAAATGAACGAAGTCTCCAAGTAGTTTGGGGTTATGTTAAATGACCAAATCTAAAAATTATTGGTGTTCTTGAGGAAGAAGAGAAATCTAAAAGTTTGAAAAGCATGTTTGAGGGAATATCTGAGGAACACTTCCCCAGCCTTGTTAGAGATCTAGACATCCAAACACAAGAAGCTCAAAGAACACCTGGGAAATTTATCACAAAAAGATCATCACCTAAGCACATAGTCATTAGGTTATCTTAAGTCAAGATGAAGGAAAAAAATCTTAAGAGCTATGAGGCAAAAGCATGAGGTAACTGCTGAAGGAAAACCTATCAGATTAACAATAGATTTCTCAGCAGAAACCCTACAAGCTAGATGAAAAAGGGACCTATCTCTAGACTTCTTAAACAAAACATTTATCAATCAATAATTATATATCCAGGAAGACCAACCTTCATAAATGATGGAAAGACAGTCTTTTTCAGACAAATAAATGCTGAGAGAATTCACCACTACCAGGTCGGCACTAACACTAAATCTTGAAACAAATTCTCAAAATACACCAATATAAAATCTCCTTAAAGCATAAATCTCACAGGGCCTATAAACCAACAACACAATGAAAAAAAAATAAAAATTATTCAGCAGGTGTTGAACAATGAGAACATGTGGACACAGGGATAGGTACATCACACACTGGGGCCTGTTGAGGGGTGGGGAGGCTAAGGAAGCGATAGGAGGGGGTGGGAGAATTGGAGAAGGATAACATTAAGAGGAATACCTAACGTGGTGATGGGGAGATGGATGCAGCAAACCACCATGGCATGTATATACCTATGTAACAATCCTGCACTATCTACACAAATGCCCCAGAATTTAAAGTATAATTTAAGAAAAGAAAAAAAGATGCATAATGGCAGAATGGAGGAAAATTCACCAACCAAGTATCTGCTATCTAAAAGAGACTCACCTGAAAAATAAAATCTCACATAAACTTAAGGTAAAAGGGTGGAAAAAAATGTTCTATGCACATGGACACCAAAACTGAGTAGGAGTAGCTATTCCTACATGAAACAAAGCAAACTTAGGAGCAACAGCAGTTAAAAAAAGCAAAGAGAGACACTGTTTAATAATGAAAGGTCTAGACCGAGAGCAGTGGCTAACGCATGGAATCCCAGCACTTTAGGAGGCAGAGGTGGGTGGATCACCTGAGTTCACAAGTTCAAGACCAGCTTGCCAACAGGGTCAAACACTGTATCTACTAAAAATACAAAAATTAGCTGGGTATGGATGCAGGCATCTGTAATCCCAGCTACTAGGAAGGCTGAAGCAGGAGAATCACTTGAATCCGGGAGGTAGATGTTGTAGTGATGCAAGATCGTACCATTGCACTCCAGCCTGCACAACAGAGTGAGACTCTGTCTCAAAAAAATAATAGTAATAAATAATAGAATAAATAAATAGTAAAATGTCTAGTCCAAAAGAAAAACTATCAAAACTCTAAATATATATGTACCTAAAACCAGAGCTTCCAAATTTATAAAACATTTGCTACAAGATCTAAGAAATGAGATAGCAACACATTAAGAGTGGAGGACTTCAATACTCCATTGATAGCACTAGACAGGTCATCAAGACAGAAAGTCAGCAAAGAAACAATGGACTTAAACTGTACCCTAGAACAAGTGAGCTTTACAGAACATTCCACCCAACAACTGGAAGTGTTGGTTTATAAAAGGACTACTGATGTGTGTACACTAATTTTGTATCCTGAAACTTTCCTGAATTAATTTACCAGTTCTAGGAGCTTTTTGGATGAGTCTTTGGGGTTTTCTAGGTGGATGATCAGGTCATCAGCAAACAGCAAGTTTGACTTCCTCATTACTGATTTGGATGCCCTATCTTTCTCTTATCTGATTTCTTTGGCTAGGACTTCCAGTACTATGTTGAATAGAAGTGGCACAAGTGGACATTCTTGTCTTGTTCCAGTTCTCAGGGGAGAATGTTTTCAACATTTTTCCATTCAGTATAATTCTGGCTGTGGGTTTGTCATAGATAGCTTTTATTATCTTAAGTTATCTCCCTTTTGTGTCGATTTTGCTGGGGGTTTTAATCATAGGGGATGCTGAATTTTGTCAAATGTTTTTTCTGAATCTGTCAATATAATCATGTGATTTTTGTTTTTAATTTTGTTTATGTGGTGTGTGACATTTATTGACTTGTGAATGTAAAACCAACCCTGCCTCCCTTACATAAAACCTACTGATCATTTGGAACTATCTTTCTGAAATGCATTGGATTAAATATTATTTTCCTGAGGAGTTTTATATCTTTGTTTAGGTCTGTAGTTTTATATTTTGTTATGTCCTTTCCTGATTTTGGTATTTGGGTGATATTTCATAGAATGATTTAGGGCAAATTCCCTCTATTTCTATCTTTTTGAATACTGTCAATAGAATTGGTACAAATTCTACTTTGAAAGTCCAATAAAATTCAGCTGTGAATCCTTCTGGTCTTGAGGGGTTTTTGTTGTTGTTGTTGATAACTTTTTAATTGCCATTTCAATCTCACTGCTTATGATTGGTCTGTTTAGAGTTTCCATTTCTTCCTAGCTTAATCTATGAGGGTTATATATTTCCAGGAATTTATCCATCTTCTCCAGGTTTTCTAGTTTGTGTGTGGAAACATTTTCATAGTAGTCTTGAATGATCTTTTGTATACCTAAAACAAGACAGGTGCAGTGGCTCACACCAGTAATTGCAACACTTTGGGAGGCTGAGGTGGGTGGATCACGAAGTCAGGACTTCGAGACCAGTCTGGCTAACATAGCAAAACCCTGTCTCTACTAAAAATTAGAGGTGGTGTGCACCTCTAATCCCAGCTTCTTGGGAGGCTGAGGCAGGAGAATCATGTGAACCTAGGAGGTGGAGGTTGCAGTGAGCCAAGATCTCACCATTGCACTCCAGCTTGGGTGACAGTGCAAAACTCTGTCTCAAAAAAATTTTAAAAAGCAAAAAAGAACCAATTTAGCAGGATTACATTACCCAACTTCCAACTATACTATAAGGGCATAGTCACCAGAAGAGCATTGTATTGGCATAAAAATAGATGTATAGACCAATGGAACAGAATAGAGAACTCAGAAATAAAGCTAAGTGCTTACAGTCAACTGATATTCCACAAAGCAAGTAAAAATATAAATAAAGTGGGGAAAGAACACTCTATTGAACAAATTGACCTGGGATAATTGGCAAGCCACATATAGAAGAATGAAACTCAATCTTTATCTCTCACCAGATACAAAAATCAACTCAATGTGGATCAAAGACTTAAATCTAAGGCCTGAAACCATAAAAATTTTAGAAGTTAACTGTGGGAAAACCCTTCTAGGCATTGGCTTAGGCAAAGACTTCATGACCAAGATCCTAAAAGGAAACACAACAAAAACAGAAATCAATTGATAGGACTTAATTAAACTAAAAACCTTTGGCACAACAAAAGAAATAATCACAAAGTAAACAGATAATCTACATAGTGGGAGAAAAATCTTAGCAATCTATACATCCAACAAAGGACTAATATCCAAAATCTACAAGAAACTTAAACAAATCAGCAAGAATAAAACAAACAATCCCATTAAAAAGTGGGCTAAGGATCTGAATAGACAATTGTCAAAAGAAGATATTCAAATGGCCAACAAAAATATGAAAAAATGCTCAATGTCACTAATTATCAGGGAAATGCAAATTAAAACCACAATGTGATACTATCTCACTCCTGCAAGAATGGCTTGTGTGTGTATATATGTGTATGCATATGCTTTTGTGTGTGTGGGTGCATGTGAGCATACATATACATAGTGGGGGGTTAAAAGTGGTTGCAGGTTGTGTTTCTTGTTATGCGTATGTTTCAATTTTAGGTTCTGACTGCTCTGATTTTTTAAAGCAATAAGCAGAAACACAACTATACATGCTGCCACTGCATTTGCCTCAAATCTCCTGTGTTTTGTTAGTTAGATTATAAATTTTACCATTTCTAGTTTTTGAATGTTATATTTTCTTATGCTATTATAAATCCCCTATCAGTGTGACTTAGTTTTATACATAAGTTAATCTCGTGCTCAGCATTTAACTTTTGTATTTTGGGATACTATAGCTTGATTCAAATCGTAGTTCTCTCTGACTTTCACCATTAAATAGTTTGGTCTGGGAAGTTGCATGTGATCTTAACTCCTTGAGTGTGTATATGTTTGAAACTGTGTCTATTCCTTCACATAGACACAAGAGGACATATATGAGGCCAAAAAACCTATGAAAAAATGCTCATCATCACTGGTCATTAGAGAAATGCAAATGAAAACCACATTGAGAGACCATCTCATTCCAGTTAGAATGGCGATCATTTGTTCTCCCATGCTCTTTGCAGCATTATCATAATAGCCAAAATATGGAAAGAATCTGCATGCACTGATAGAGACATGCATTTTTTTTTTTTTTTGAGACATTGTCTTACTCTGTCACTCAGGCTAGAGTGCAGTGGTGCGATCCTGGCTCACAGCTACCTCTGCCACCCAGGTTCAAGCAATCCTTCCATCTCAGCCTCCAAGTAGCTGGGACTATAGGTATGCATCACTACAGCCAGCTATTTTTTGTAAAGATGGGGATCTCCCTATGTTGCCCAGGCTGGTCTCGAACTCCTGGACTCAAGTAATCCACCCGCCAACATCTTCCAAAGTGCTAGGATTACAGTCATAAGCCACCACACCAGCCCTGAATGAATAAATTTTAGTCCAAATACATATTAATATGCATATATTTATATATATGTACATATACGTGAACATGTACATACACATGTACGCATTCACACAATGGAATATTATTCTGCCTTAAAAAGAGAGTTACAACCATAATGACAACATAGATGAACTTGGAGGATATTATATTAAGTGATATAAAGTAGGCACAGAAAAAAAAAAAAACACTGCAAGATATAATTTATATGCAGAACCTAAGAAAAGTAGAACACAAAGAAACACAATAGAAATAGAATGGAATGATTATTACAGAGGAGGGCAGGGAGACGAAACGTGGATATATAGGTCAAAAAGTACAAACTTGCAGTGATATAGGTTGAGGAATTCTGGCGCTCCAAGGTAAAGCATACAGGCTATAGTTAGTAATGCTGTATTGTAAACTAAAAATTTGTCAAGAGAGTAGCTTCTAGGTGCTCTCACCATACACCGTCCCCCCCACACACAGAATAACCGTGTAATTTGCTTGACTGTGATGAATCGTTTGACTATGTGTATGTCTATTAAAATATCATGTGTACACTTTAAATATATACAGTATTATTTTTTAAATAGAACACTGGTAGACACATGTGTTAAACTTCTTTTCTCTGTCTCATCTATCATCTTTTATCCATTTATTCATTTTTTTTCCCTAGGTTTTGTTTTATTTTGTTTCCTAGGTTTTCAGAAGCTTGGCTTCTGTGGTTTTAGTCAGTTTTTATAAAGTAATTTTATTCTCTGTAATTCTTTTTATTTCATCTATCCTGAGAGAGGTCAACTCTATTCTCTCTACTTGCTTTATTGTAATCTCTTTCCTGAACGATTGTATTTCACTTTTGCACCCCTCCTTTTTTTTGACATTAAGAGAGAAGTCATAGTGTCTGCAATTTTCTTTGATACTAAAATAAACTACGTTTTTTTTTTCTAAAATAGTCATGATTTCATTGATTAATTATTTATGACATGTTCTTCATCTGAATTTTGCTTATGCTCTTCTTTGCCTCTCTTCTTTTCTTTTCCTTTTTTTCTAATTTAGAAATTTTTTGAGCCTCAGTCAAGTATGAATTCCTCTTGGATTATTACATTTGAGTGTGGCAAAGTACACTGTATGCAGATGTGGTGTATTTGTATAAGTGTGCGTGCATCACATTCTAGTGGAGACAGGGGCAGCTATCACAGTCTGCAGGTGTTAGGAGGCTTTATTATCTTTAATATCATATCAATAAATGGTTTACTTTGGAAGCTGTTACCTTTTTGTCATTCAAACTGCACAGTAGTGGTCCGGTGGCCCATAGGATTATTGAGTTTAAGTTTCAGTCATGTTTTTCTTTGAACAAAGCAGGTAACTTTTAGGATATTTTATGTTTTTCTCTGTGAAATTGGAAATAGATTGTGGAACAAAAAAAATTAAAAACCTGCCTTCATTTGATTGTTTGATCCATGGTTTTACACTTTATAATAACTCTTGAAAAGTCTTGAATGGCATTATTACAAAAGTCGTATTTTTTAAAGAAGTTTGCATATTTGCTTATTTTTGCCTAAAATCTGTGTGAAAGAATGAGCTAGAAAATGACTGTGTAAAACATAATTAAAGGGAGTGAGGTAGTAGACATTTGGGAACATTAAGTTATTCAAGGCAATGAGTTAGTAAAACTTCCATTTTCTTTTAAATTGTTATTTCAAGAGAACATGATTGAAGTAATTGCTACGGCAAACACAGCACATAACATTATAAACATTTGCATTCAGGTTTAAATCTGGTTTTGGACATAGTCTATATGTTTTAAAACAGTACAAGAAAAGTGCATATTTAGACAGAAAATCAATTGCAAAGTTTTCTAGTAGTAATTTTTTGACTTTGCTTGCTATGTAGTCAAAATTACAAAATCAGCTACTGGTCTTCAATTCTAATTAAAATAAGTTTTAATGTATACTTCAACATACCTTATATTATCATTCACAAAAATAAATTTGGTTTGACTGAAATTGAGACAATCTTTAAAAGGTTTTGATTACATTAGCACAGCTGTAGTGGTAAGTTGTAAAAGACCTGGATATACACTTTGGCTTAGTAAGGATATTTTCATCCACCTAGGAAACATGGAAATGTGTGATTTCTAAATTTAATTAAAATGGATGAAAATGCAGTATTACTTATAAAGCTTTATGGTGATAATTTTTCTGCATTTTTTTCTCTAGAATCTTAAAATTGTGTCTTTATATTACTTGCTTTTATTTAATAATTTCTATTGCTTTTCCCCTAGAACCAAAACTTTCTTTTTGTAAATCATTCTAGTTTATAAGGCATGAATACTATAAAAATTTGAAACATTAGTATATCATATTGATAGACCAGAAACAATATACTTTATTTGCAAATATATAGATTTTTTTTCTCTTTTGAGAATTTGAAATTTTCTAATCATTGTGAAAATATGCTTTAATTATTGTATAACAGAGATTACCACTAGACCAAGAGATTTTTAAAGCAGGAAAACTAGATTCAGGAAAATCACATTTCCTGTAGTATCTCATGGTGGTTGTGATTAACATAATTTTTTCTTACAGCTTATAAAAATATTAGAATAATTTAATATACAATATATGGGCCAAAAGTCTACATTGGATTATATATTTGCAATATTTTCAAAAGCAAACAATTATGGTTATTAAATTATTAGAAATATTCACATAATCATCCTAACCATAGCATTTCATTAAATTATTTTGCAGATATGCTCTGCACATCAATTTTCAAGATGAGATATTCTGGATTAATGTTAATGATTTTCATTGTCTAAGCTCTGCTTACCTTTCCCCAGAACCAAATATGAATAACTGACAAATAAAGTTGCTTCAAGATGATAATTACCAGAAGGATGAAAGATAAATCTAATGTTATAGTGGTGTGGTAAAGCTGGTTTGCACTGGCTTTCCCATTGCACATTTAATGATGTTACATTGAGAGCTTGAAATCAGCCATTGTGGGAATATTTACAACATGAAAATCAGGAAATGTTATAGACCAGAGCTTTTAAACAAAAGTAAAACCAGAGAGATCTGGTTATTAAACATTTGCCAACATATCATTGCCTAATCACTTCAAGGAAAAATGGAGTTTTGCATTAATTCAGATTGTATGTATCAGGGGGTGATAAGCTGTTGAGTCTGTGAAAATATGAACATACCACCAACACTTACAGTAAAGATTATGAAAAAGACCAGCTAATTATAAAATGTCACCTAGGAGCCAAGCCACAATTCATTCAGTAATTTCATTTATTTGATTAATTGCCTTCTAGGCTCTGTAGCATACAACTTGAGCTTTAGAAATCTGCACAAAGCTGGAAGAAATTCTTGTGAATCCTACTGCTAACCATTCCTAGCTACGTTACTTTAAGAAGGTTCTTTGCTATTTCTAGATCTATTGCCTAATGGATTTTGTCAAGTGGGTGGTGTCCAGATATACATGTAATCTTAGAGGACTTGAATAGAAAAGATCAAAGGCTTTCAACAGTTCATACATGCATAGTAAATTGCATTTTTAAAAGGATACATTAAAATACTTATTCCTTTTACCTTACGTCATTTCCATTCTGTCGACATTTATTTTGTTATATTTGACTTATGGTCTTTTACATATGTGTGGAATAAATGATATATATCACTGGTATATATAATTTGAAAAGAACATATTCAACATTTTAGAGCTTTAATTTTTTTCTTATTTATTTGCAATTGTGAAATGTGATCAAATGAGGGAATGTGGTTTCATACTCATCAAAATAATGCATTGATTAAAGTAAATTGAGAAACAATGTAAAGCTGCAGATAATTGCAACAAACGGATTTTAACAAAAGTAGCTCTTCCTCTAACATCATTGAATTCTGCTTCTCTCTTACTTTGTCCAACTTTATCATAAGGTGTAAATTTATAGGTCTTCAATTTCATATTGCTTTACATTGTCATGTATTTTCCGTTTGTTCTTTGACTACAGTCTGAAAACATTCTGCCTATTTCTAGATTTTACTCTATTATTACATTTAACCTATTAAGACCTATATAATGTTTAAATTTATTTTCATAGAAAGAAAACATAGGCTTTATTACTGAGGCATTTGAAATTTTAAGAAAGGCTTCAGCAGGATACAAGTATTTTATTTTTATTTTTTTATTTTATTTTATTTTATTTTATTTTTTGAGGCGGAGTTTCGCTGTTGTTACCCAGACTGGAGTGCAATGGCAGGATCTCGGCTCACTGCAACCTCCGCCTCCTGGGTTTAAGCAATTCTCCTGCCTCAGCCTTCCGAGTAGCTGGGATTACAGGTGCGCACCACCATGCCCAGCTAATTTTTGTATTTTTAGTAGAGGTGGGGTTTCACCTTGTTGACCAGGATGGTCTCTCATCTCTTGACCTCGTGATCCACCCACCTCGGCCTCCCAAAGTTCTGGGATTATAGGTGTGAACCACTGCGCCCAGCCTGGAAACAAGTATTTTAGCGCAAAGATCCCCTGACACTTGTGGTCCTTAGTGTGCATTTTTCTTAGTACCAGAAAAATCTGGAATTTGGTTTTTCCATATTGAAGTAAACTCAATTTAACAAGAAACTTTTTACATAGCTCAGTGTTATGCAAACTTTCAACTTTTTTTTTTACCAACTCACACAAAAACAAAGAAAAAAAATATCAAACTTTCATTAATCCACAAAATACAATTCAAAGACATTAAACTTTCTCATACCTCCCAAAAATGAATAAAGCAAATACTTTCACAAACCATCTTTGCTGAAGCCCTGGAAAAAGCAGATAAGACAGAGCAAACAGAAAGTCCTTTCAACCCTAACATTTGTTCAGAAGAACTGCATCTTTGCTTAGCAGGACAAAATGTAGTATATAAAGTGTATGCTGCATTTTCTTGTTATTGAAATTTGTCTAGCAAGGGCAAGTTTATGAAATAGGTTCTATAGGCTTGTAAATGACCATTAAAATGTGAGCACAGGATTTGAGGAGTTGCATAAACTCTATCATGCCTTTAGGGTTCAATTCGGCATACCAAAAAGCAATACTTTATAGGACAGTGATATCTATGCTTAGTAACAATAATGAGGAGGATATTTATGATTTATAAAAACATGGTGAACTAGAGAAAAGGCTTTCCATTTTTTCCCATTCAATATGATACTCATTATAGGTTTATATATGTGGTTATTATTACCTTGAGGTACGATCTTCCATACTCAGTTTTTTATTGTTTTGAGGTACATTTCTTCTATATTCAGTGTTTTGAGAGTTTTTGTTATAAAAGAATGTTAAATTTTTTCAAATGCTTTTTTAGCATATTTTGAAATTATCATAGGGTTTTTATCTTTCATTCTGTTAATATGATATATTAATATTAAAGTTAGAAATTTTAAATAATAGCAAATTAATAATCAGTTTAATAAGAAAATTACTATATGGGAATCATAAAAAAATTCCCCTTATAAAATTTCTATATTACACAACATATAAGAAAACTTTCTGGTAATTGAAATTGTCCACACTAATAATTTTCTCATCCAGAATTGATAAACAAGTAGAGGTCTAATTTTCAAATAGAAAATAGGATCTTGCATATTTATCTTAAAGTAATTTAAATATTTTCTAAATTTTGTTTGTGCATTATTCTGTTCTCACACCGCTAATAAAGAAATACCCAAGACTGTATAATTATTAATAAAAGTTTAATGGACTCACAGTTCCACATACCTACAGAGGCCTCACAATCACTGTGGCAGGTGAAGGAGTAGCAAGGCATGTCTTACATGGAGGAAGGCAGAAGAATGTGTGCAGGGAAACTACCCTTCACAAACCTGTCTAATCTCTTGAGACTTACTCACTATCATGAGAACAGCATGGGACAAACCTGCCCTCATGATTTAGTTAGCTCCTATCAGGTCCCTCCCATGACACATGAGGATTATAGGAGCTACAATTAAAGATGAGATTTGGGTGGGGACATAACCAGACTGTATCACTTTGTCTGTCAGAATTCAATATTTTCAGAGTCAGTGCCAAATTTTTCTTAGTTAAAACTGTTGCTATTTTAATTTTTCATGTCATAAATTTTTAGCATTTAGAGGATTTTTTTGAATTGAAAAAGATTGGTCTTCAGCTCCTTTGAGTATAGAAAATCTTTCAAAATTTTGCCAATCAACGTAATAGAAATTAATTATGCATGAAGAAAATACATATTTTAAAAATTCTACTGTGACTTCAGTATGTCTTTTAAATTCCTCTTCATTTTATGTACACAATATTTAGGAAAACTAATATTCTACCTATATTAATAACTGAATGTCAGTGCATTCATGGGCCCTTCTAGTTACTTTGCAACTTCAGGGATTCATGGCCTGGGTTTGGTAGCAAATGTGCTCAGATGAGTCTTATAAAACATAACTATTGAGATGGTGGAAGAATGTGTAAATATAACATTTAAAATATATACTAGGCACATTATATTTTATCAACAGCAAATTTTCTAATTTAATTCTATCTATATTCCCAAGCTGTGGTACAAAATGAAATATGACTTTATTTAGTTTTTGTTGTTGATTTATGAGTGCTATTTATATTATAGGTCTTGTGATTTATAAGAAGTCTAATTAACTTATAAATAGTAAATAAATCATCCTCTTTGTTTACTTCAGTTTAATTTTTTGAGTGCCAAATTATTCTGTAGCATATATGGATTCTTCAGATAGTTTTGGAATGTTTTGGCTGAAATAATACTTTTAAAATAGAAAAATCTGGAGACAGATTTTAAAAGGAATTTTTCATTAAAGTTCAGTAAAACTGAAAACAGTCATCAGTTTCACATTCTGCTTGTTTAAAAGTGTCAATATATTCTACATGTGTAACATAAAACTTTATATTAAGAATTTTACTAATTCGTAATTTTGAGGTCTGAATTAAATACCAAGATATAGTTTTCATATTATCTATACCTTAAGTAAAACTGTTAATTTTCTTGCATTTTTTTCTCTAACATGTATATTAAGATATGGTTTAAAATGTTTACTTATAGTCTTATCATTAAAATAATCTTGAAAAGTCACTGATTTGAAAAGTGTCTGTGAATTTATTCTTGTTTCGTTACTGATGTCATTGTAATAAAACCTCACTTTTTTTAGAGTTCTTCCCTACTTAATAAAATTGTATAGGCCATGAACAGTGACTCACACTGGTAATGTAGGCACTTTGAGAGGCCAAGGTGGGAGGATCACTTGAACTCAAGAATTCAAGACCAACTTGGGAAATATAGTGAGAATTCATCTCTCTCTACTAAAAATGAAATCAGTTAGCCAGGTATGGTGACACATGGTTGTACTTTCAGCTACTCAAGAGGCTGAAGTGGGAGGATCTCTTGAGCCCAGGACATAGAGGTTGCAGTGAGCTAAGCTTGTACCACCACACTTCAGCCTGGACAACTGAGTGAAAGCCTGTCTTAAAAGCAAATTTTCTAATTTAACTCTATTTATACTCCAAAGCTGTGGTGCAAAATGAAAATATTCATAAAATCATAGATTCTTGATTTAGTTTTTTTTTTAATTTTATTGTAAATTTACAAATTAGAGTTTCATATACTTATGGGATACAAAGTGATTATAAACACAATGTGAAATAATTAAACCAGGTGGATTAATATATCCATAACCTCAAATACCTATCTCTTTTGTGGTGAGAACATTTAAAACGTACTCTAAGATATTTTGAAATGTACAATACATTTTTATTAACTATATTCATTATACCATGTAATAGACAATTTTTAAAACTATGTATTTCCTCATATGCTTTGACTAACATCTGCCAATAATCCCCACTCTGAGCATCTGGTAACCACCATTCTATTCAGTTTCTATGAGTTTCACTATTTCCAATTCCTCATGAAAGTAAGATTGTGTGATATTTGTCTTTCTATGCCTGGCTTAAGTCACTTACTGTTACTATAATGTCCTTCATGTTCATTTATGTTGTTGGATGACAGAATTTTCTTTATTAAGGCTGAATAGTATTTTTAGTATTCTACTCTGTGTGTGTGTGTGTGTGTGTGTGTGTGTATCACAATTTGTTTCTCCATTTATATGTTAACAAATGCTTTTTGATTGATTTCATAACTTGGATATTGTAAATAATACTGCAATGAGCATGGAGTATAGACATCTCTTCTTAACAATTTCAAATCTTTTGAATAAGTACCCAGAAATAGAACTGTTTGATCATATGATAATTGTATTTTCAGTTATTTGAGGAAGCTTCATACAGCACTGCATAATCATTGTACTAATTTGCACCATCACCAACGGTGTGTAAAGTTTCCTTTTTCCACATAATCACTAACACTTTTCTTTTATCAGCACTTTTACTCCTCCCCCAACTTTTCCTGTGTGTGATGTCAAAATTTACATCATTTTGTAATGTATATCCTTTGAAAACTTATTTTAGCTGTAGTTGATGTTAATAGTTTTGAATTTTAACCCTCATACTAGAAATAACATTGCTTTACAAACCACCATTGCAGTCAGAATATCCTGAACAATTCTTAATATGTATACTATTGAGTGTTATGCTTTCAAGTGTTTTATGTTATTAATTAGTGGGATTTTTTTTTCCATAAAGAGCTCCCTTAAGCAATTCCTATAAGCAGGATTAGTGATGATGAACTCCCTTAGTTTTTATTTGTCTGTAAATGTTTTTATTTCTCCTTTACTTTTAAAAGACAGCTTTGATGGGTGTTCTTGGATGGCAGTTTTTCTTTCGTCACTTGGAATACAGTATTTCATGCTCTCCTGGCCTGCAGGATTTCTACTTGGAAATTCAGAGGTAGTTGTTCTGGGATTCCTTTGTATGCAATGTTTTTCTAACCTTTTCCAGCTATTATATTTTTTTCTTTATCTTTGGATTTTTATAGTTTAATTATCATGAATATTGAAGAATTACTCATTCGGTTGAGTTTGATTGGATACCTTGCTCTTTCTGTACCTGGATATTGGTACCTTTCTATAGATTTGATTTTTTTTGTCATTAATTCCTTAAATATGTTTTCAAAAACTTTTTCACTTCTTCACCTTCTTGAACTTTTATTATGAATATGTTAAGTCTCCTGAGCATGTCTTTGTACTCTCAAAAGCTTTATTTTTTCTGTTGTATTCCTTTATCTCTTTGCTCCTCTGACTGGATAATCTCAAACATGCTATCTTCAAGCTCATCAATTTTTTTCTTCTACTTGATCAAGTCTGTTGCTGAAGCTTTCTGTTAAATTTTCATTTTGGTCACTACATTCTTCATATTTCAAATTTCTATTTCTTATTATTTTTATTTCTTTGTCAAATATATTATTTAGTTTATGTATTTTTAAAATTTATTTAATTTGTTATATGTATACATTTTTGTAGTTCATTGAGCTTCTTTTTAAATTTTAAGTTTAGGGGTACATGTGTAGTTTTGTTATATAGGTAGACTTGTGTCACAGGGGTTTATTTTGTCACCCAGACTGTTAAGCCTAGTATCAGTTAGTTGTTTTTCCTGATCCTCTCCCTCCTCCCACCCTCCACCCTTAAGGGGGCCTCAATGTCTGTAGTTCCCCTTTGTATCTATGCATTCTCATAATTTAGCTCCCACTTATGAGAACATGTGATATTTGATGTTCTGATCCTATGCTAGTTTGCTAATAATAATAACCTCTAGTTCCGTCCATGATCCTGCAAACAACATGATCTCATTCTTTTTTTATGGCTGCATAATTTTCCATGGTATATATGGATCATATTTTCTTTATCCAGTCTACCATTGATGTGCTTAAAAAAGTTTTTAAAAAACTTTATATTAACATCCTTATTCTATGTTATACTTTCATATACTTATAGGATACAAATTATACTTTCATATACTTAGACAAAGTGATGTTATGATTATAAGCACAACATACAAAGTATAAAAACAACTATTTGATTTAAAAAAAGTAGAAAGAGTGTCAACTTATCACATCTCAGATAAGATAAGAAAACTGAACTGTTTACATCAAGTTTGTCCAACCTGCAACTCACATGCTGCATGTGGCCCAGGATGGCTTTGAATGCAGCCCAACAGAAATTCACAAACTTTCTTAAAATATTATGCAGTTTTTAAATAATTATTTTTTAGTTCATTAGTTATCATTAGTGTTAGTGTATTTTATGCACAGCCCAAGACAATTTTTTTTTCTTTCAATGCAGCCCAGAGAAGCCAGAAGTTTGGACACTGCTGGTTTGCATAACCTAGCTATAAATTTTCAACATTAGCATATGAACCACAGCTTCAACCAGCACATGTAAACTAGCTAATTTGGACATTAAACATATTAAATCTATTAATACTTCTTAGAGCAAAATTATTTAAATAAATACTACAATTATAATCTATTTAATATCCACAAAATTATCTTTTAACTGGAAAAGTAAAGGAAGTTTTTTTACCTGTCCAATAATAAAATTGAAATAAAGATACTGAATAGATGTGAACATTGATTCAATGATCTGTAATTAAAAATTCTCTCAATGAGGCATGGTGCTCCTTTACTTATTATCATTCCATTTTGTCAAATATTTGCCTGATTTTATAAACAAGATTATTGTAGATTCAAAGGAAGATCAAAATATATTACTGTCAAAATTAGAAGCTAGCAAATGTTCTTTCAATAATGAGATCAATGCATTTTAATTGTGAAATATTAACTCACCTTCCCATAATTGCCTTTAATTTTACAAAGATAGTTTAACAAATACCTTCTTCCATAAAATAGATTAAAGGAATTATTTTCCCTAGATAGTATATAAACAGATATAAAAATACTCTTTATCTTTGCTTATTAATTCACAAAGCTAAGTAAAAACAGACATTTGCCAACTTTTTCATTTCAATATTAAACATAGTTTGAATATCTTTCTGAATAACTTGTTTCCTTAGAGGTTATTAGAATAGATTGTATGGTTATCATGTGAATTTAGTTACTTTCAAGTCTCTTATGTTTTAAAAAAGTATATATACACCTACAATTTTGACATTTTTTTACTTTTAAAAACTTTAATATGTTCTGGAATTTAAAAATTGATATTTGAAGAATTTAAGAATCTCAATATTTTCTTAGGAATTTGAATTTAAGTATCAGAGCAAGCTAATCCAGTATGAAGTACCTTTCAATGAGTCATTGTTTGATTTATAACTAAAATTGGTACTTGGACATCACTTAATATTAATAATGAGATAATTAGCTACATTCAATTATTTATAATTATTTTACCTTTCTGCAGAATGTTGGCACATTTCATTGAAGTAGTATAGAGATGTTCTTATATTTTATAATAGCAGGAAAGAACATGGAAAATAACAAAGTTCTGATGAAGGAGGTCAGATATCTGTCTCATCTTTCATAAATCCCTCTAGTTAGTTCATTCATATCTGAGATCCCTTATGTTATTCCAATTTTTCTTTAGACTTCAGGACTTATTATCTTCTTATATATTATATAATATGCTTAATTATTGTGTTTATTGTTTATTGACTGCTTCTCCCTCTATGGTATCAGCTTCTTAAGGAAATAAACTTTTCTTAACTTGTTCACTTGTTCTGAAAATATTTGAGATGTGTTCTGCAGAACACCATGCACTAGTTATCAATCTCCAGGAAGGACTCCATACACTTCTAGCCATTGCATTTTGGTATCCACCAAGAGAAACAGCATAGTCAAGCATTGGATGGAGCAACACTTTGCTTACATAGAGAAGTGACAGAGCAAGATCAATGTCAACTGCGTGCATTGTTTCCCTACGGCCAGTAGGGCTCATCCTTGAAGCCAAATGGTGACCCACATCCCTTCCCTGTCACAGATTGACCCTGTGCCCCTTCAGAGGAGGACAAATAAAGCAATGGGATTGGCCAGGTGCCATGTTACACACACGCTTAAGCAGAACAAAGGAGAATACACTGAGCTTGCAATAGGCAAAGATAATCCCTAATAAGGTGATAAACCCAGTATAGGTCTTCCGGGGTCCTTATCTCTTGGTAAGAAAGTGTTCTAGGCTCAAGTTCCAGTCCTATGCACCCAAATGGGGGACAAGATGCTGCATACATGAGACTGTCTTTTCCAACAACACTCATATGCAGAAAAGGAATAATGATCTGTCCATTGTATATAAAGAGAAACTAACTCATAATGCATTATAACCCTAAAATAAAAACCTAAAACTATAACACTTCTAAAGAAAAAGACAGAGAAAAATCTTTTTGACCTTTAATTGTTGGGCAAAGTTTCTTAGATTCAACACTAAAAGTATAATTGTGTTAAAAAAAAAACCCTCATTACCATTAATGAATTACATTCTTCAAAATGGGAGATGACATTTGCAAAATACATAACTGATAAAGAACTGATATCCAGAATGTAGACATTTCAAATCTCAATTCTAATATAATATTCCCCCAAAATGAAAAACCTTTTTACAACTGACTAAAGAAAAATATAAAAAGAAACTCGACATCATTATTAACTAAGAAAATAAAAATAAAATCCTTGAGATGCATTACACATCATCACGGAGATTATAAAAAAAATAACAAACACCAAGTCTTGGTGAGGATGAACAACTAGAAAGCTAATACAGTACTTGTGTGGATTTATAATGGTACAGCCATTTGGACAAATTACTTCTGAGTCTTATATAAAAGTGATAATACAATTACCAGATGACCCAACAATTTCACTCCTACATATGATCAAATAAAATAAATCCTATTAACACAAAACATTTTGCAAGTCTTTATGATGACTTAATTTCTGTGCACCAAAAACTAAAAAGCCCCAAATGTATTTCAAAGGGTGTATGAATAAACAAACTGTTGTATATTCATAAAGATGGAATACTATTTGGAAATAAAAAGATATAAATTCTTGGTACACTTATAATATAAATGATTGTAGAATACTTTATCCTAACTATGTAAGCAAAATTCAGAAGGCAGCATGAGAACAATTCCATTCGTATGCCTTTCTAGTAAAGCAAAGCTACAGATCATGGATGTCACAAGGCAGGTTGGCAATCACTTTGAGTGATAAATTACCATGATAGATAGCCAGCAAACAATAGAAGCTGGGTTATAAATCTGTATTTCATGGTTGTGTCTCATTGTGTTAGATTTAATGTTTTTATTTTATCTAGGCACATGACATGCATCATCACTGTGCATTTTGCTAAAAGTTAAAGCCAAAGACAATATTTGATTCATGACTTGAACCTTAATATTAGCTAGCAATGTCATATGTTTTTAAAGTTATACATTAATTTGGGACGATTTTGTATTTTTGTTTCAAATAGTATGGCTAATCCTTACTCCTGAGCGGTAATTCCTCTCTATGTGATGTAATCATTTGTTAATAGAGTCATCTTTCACTGCATTCTTGAAAGGCTATTGCAGAAACACCCCATCTGTGAATAGGCCTCTGATAGCTCCTGTCTAAATCACCACAAAAGAATTTCCAAAGCCAAAACCAAAAATTCATTTGTGAATATAAAAAAGTGAATTTTATAGACCATCATAACATAACCTGAGTTACTTCACAGTGGTGTTATGAGGTTTATTAGGTTATTATGAAGTTTCAAAAAACCCCCCAGGAGAAGTAGAACTGGTTACAATTTTGCAGCATGGGTTTTTTTTTAGTTAATAAAAATTTAAAAAATCTTTCCGTGATCCCTTATGACGGTGTAGTAGAAAATTTAACAGACACTATAAAGCTAGAGTTCGAGAGGTTTGGCTTGCTTGGGATTTTGATTATCATAGATTTTATCATTAAGCCTTTACTCTTAAAAAAGACCTTATATAAGATAAAACTTACATTTCAAATATTTATTTGGATAGCTATATTTGAGAAAAACTCCATAAGGATGCAAATCAAAAACATTGCATTATGTGAAAATGGGATACGTGTCAAATGGTTACTCAATTTTTAACAGGACTTACAATGCACAAAACTTTAACCAACATCTACTATAATTTATATAATTTATAAAAATACTCTCAAATTCAAAGTGCAAATGAAATCATGAGATGGACTATCAAACTTTAGAAAGAAATAAAGCATTTTACCAATATCCATTTTGCGCAAAGGAGTGATATGCTGATCTTGAACTGGCTTTATCTTTCTTTTCTTTAAAGTTAATTCCACAGGGCTCTCTGTAAAATGATAATTTGTTATTCTACATTAGTATTTTTCCAGGTTGAGTTTAAATAATAAGTATTCAATCCAAATTTTCACTAAGTCTCACATAGTGTACTTTTACTCTATTAAAAAGCTAACGATTTTATTAAGAATTTAATGTTCATTAATAAAAGAATAGAAAGCAGAGGGTGGGGAGACCGGGGAGAAATAACATTAGGAGAAATACCTAATGTAGATGAGGGGAAGATGGATGCAGAAAACCACCATGGCATGTGTATATCTATGTAACAGTCCTGCACCGTCTGCACATGTATCCCAGAACTTAAAGTTTTTTTAAAAAAGAATAGAAATTCTCAAAGGTGAGAAGGAATTCTTCTTTACTGCTTCAGGAAATTCAAAATGGTATGAGCCATTTTCAAAGACAGGCATTTTCTTACAAATTTAAACACAGTAATTTCATAAAATTTAATACTCATGCTCCTTGTGATTTACCCAATTAGAAAACTTATATTCACACAGAAACATGCATGCGAGTGTTTATGGCAGCTTCATTCAGAATCATCACAAACTAAAGTCATATAGATGTCCCTTAATAAATTAAACTATGGCTTACTCATCCAATGAAATATCAGTTATAGAAAAAAATACATGCACAATTCAGCCACCACAAAGGGACATGAATCAAACTTAAGTACATCTTCCAAACAGAAGAAGGCAGTCTTAAAAGGCCGTATACTATGAGATTCCAATTGTAGCACATTTTGGAAAAGACAAAACCATAAAAATGATATTTGAGAAAGAGAAATTTTCTAAAGTTTAGAAAAAGGAGGCAATGTTTGAATATGTAAAGCACATAGACTTGTTTAGGGTAGTGAAGCTATTCTGACTGATACTATTATGGTGGATGCACAAAATTATACATCTGTCAAAGCCTCTGGAACTTTACAGTAGAAAGAGTGAATATTAACTTATGCAATTAAAAAATCATGTACGAGGTCAGGGAATGACAGCTGAGAATATAGAATATGACAATATATTAGAGAAATGCAAATCAAAACGACATTGAGATACCATTTCACTCCAGTTTGAATGTCAATCATTAAAAAATCTGGAGACAAGAGATACTGGAGAGGATATGGGGAAATAGGAACACTTTCACACTGTTGGTGGGAGTGTAAATTAGTTCAACTATTGTGAAAGACAGTGTGCTGATTCCTCAAGGACCTAGAAATAGAAATTCCATTTGACCCAGCAATCCCATTACTGCGTATATATCTAAAGGATTACAAATCATTCTATTATAAGGACACATGCATACAAATGTTTATTGCAGCACTGTTTACAATAGCAAAGACTTGGAACTGACCCAAACGCCCATTGAAGATAGACTGGACAGGGAAAATGTGGCACATGTACATCATGGACTATTATGCAGTGATAAAAAACGATGAGTTCGTGTCCTTTGCAGGGACATGGATGAACCTGAAAAACATCATTCTCAACTAACTGACACAAGAACAGAAAACCAAACATCCCATGTTCTCACTCATGGGTGGGTGTTGAACAATGAGAATACATGGACACAGGGAGGGGAGCATCACACACTGAGGTCTGTGGGGGAGAAACTAGGGAAGGGACAGCAGGGGGTGGGGAGTTGGGGAGGGATAACATGGAGAGAAATGCCAGATATAGGTGATGGGAAGGAAGGCAGCACATCACACTGCCATTTGTGTACCTATGCAACAGTCTTGCATGTTCTTCATATGTACCCTGAAACTTAAAATGCAATAAAATATATATTTTAAAAATATTACAAATGCATGGAACAACTTGAATGAAGGTGTGAGTGAAAGATTCATATTGTAAGTGATGTTGGAAAGGAGTGAGATCTCTAAGCTGAAGGTAAAATAAAATTATGTAAGCACTGTGGTCTAGTTAATAAAGTTGTTTCTTCAAGAAATGGGTTAACAACTGTGATACCATAACCTGGAACTGAACAGTGTAGTAAATATATGGTGGGTGGTGAAAGCCAGATTTCTCACTGCTGGTAGTGGGAGGTTACAGATAAGCAAGAGGAGGAGGCTAGAATGTGTCATGCAGTAATGGATTAGAGTTAGAGGCTCAGTATGAGCACATATATTTAACTTAATACAGTTTAAATGGTTACATATAGATATAATTACAGATATCTCTATATACATGGGTTAGTATATATACATATATTTTGTTTCTCTTAGCTGAGAAGGCCTAGAAGCAATGATACTCTAGGAACAAGCATACTTAGCACCCAGATCTTGGTGTCTAATACCATCAACTGATAAAAGAAAACAGGGATTTTGGAGAAATGTATTTTCTGTCTCAGACTAGGCAGAAAACATACAAGATGAGGCTGAAGTATCTTTTAATGATAGAAAGAAAGAAAAAAGTACAAAAACAAAATATGGCAGGGTATGTCAGAGACACAAGAGCCAACTAAAAGCTTGTTTAATAGTCAAAGCTTGAAAAATTTTAGCAACATTATAAGTAATGCAGTATTGGATTATACATTAATGTATAAAATATCCATGAGAACATACTGATATATAAATAAATTATTAATAAATAAGTGAGAAAAATTTTACAAAGACAAATTTTCCATGAAGAAGTAGATTCACCAACTCCACCCTCATAAGTATTGGCTAAGCATAGAAACTTCTTCGAAAGGCTACATTATAAAAAGGGGAGGGTGAAAAAGAATAACTTTTCATTGGCTAAATTTGATCAACCAACCTCAGCCAAGTGATCAAGGTTAATATCATAATAATAAGTGATGATGATGGCATGTACCCTTTATATGATGTGTTAATTATGGCACTTTATTTCTGTGGTCTTCCCTAGAAAACATAATCACTGTAAAATCGTCAGAAAAACATCAGCCAAATCTTACTTGCAGGGAATTCAACAAAATGCCTATACCACTCAAAATTATCAAAGTCATCAAACACAAGGGAAGTCAAAGGAACTGTGACAGTCTAGAGGAGACTAAAGAGACATGGGACTAAATTTAATGTCATATCTTAGAGGGGACCCTGGAACATAAGAAGGATAGTAAATAAAAACTAAGAAAGTCTGAGTAAATTATGAACTTCACTTAGTGATAACATGTCTACGTTGGTTTATATGGTAACAATATTAATAGTGATTGTACCAAATGTCTCATAAATATGTTAATAATGGGGGCAACTGAGTACAGAGCACATGGGAACTCTCATTATTTCTCTCCAAATTATTTTGTCAATTTGAAACTGCTTTAAAGTAAAAAGAAAAAGTTTATTTTAAAAGGTAACAAGAGACAAAAAGATATATGGACCAAGTAAATGTATAGAGTTTGATCTATATGGACACCTTGAGTCATATGTTTATTTCTAAGATTATAAACAAATATTATTAAAAGGAATATATGATATTTGCTATATTAATTGAAATCTCCTCAAGAGGACACTTAATTTTCAGTGATATATGTCTTGTTAAATTTCTCAAAAGTGTAAAATATGTTGGGGGACTAAGGGTATGATAGGTCTTTTCCACATTTTTCCCCAAATAGAAATGTAGGATGTTTCATATAATTTTTGAATAAACATGTGAAATAGCAATTACTCTCACAAAAACCTTGATCTAAAATTATATATGGGAAAATGCTATAGATCCCAGGGGGAAAAAAATATATGCTAAATGTGGTTACTTTAAAAATAACTCCAATTTAAATTCAAGAAGAAAAAAATAAATATTGTCATTTAAATCAGAGATAAATTCTTACAGAAGTTGTGAATGTTTTTCTTAGGAAGAATTTGATTACAAAAGAGATAAAGCCATTCACGTGACTGGGATTCATCATAAGTATATACTCATCACTAAATCTAAGGGACCTTTGTCCAACCAGAGAGAGTCCAGAATCATTAGAAGCTGGTATTCATATAACATTTTCCAGTACTCCTTTTCCTACTTAAGTACTTGCTGCTTTCAGCACAAAACCATGTATAAATTTTGTAAACTCATTTGACATTTTAAAGTATATTATTTTAATATTGGACATTTGGTCTTCTAGACATCAATCATGTCTACCTGCTGAGCTTTTGGTCACCAGCTCCACTTGGCTTTGTTACTTAAGAAAAAATTTAATTTGATTTTATTAAGGTAGTAGAGAGGAGATGGGGAGGAAGAGATAAAATGCGAAGAATATTATTATATTTCAGTAGCAGATATTTTAGTAAAAGTTTAAGCATGAGTTAATTATCCACATAATAGATATGTTTGGAATCCAGATTCAGGTCCAGACTCAAGTCATGTTCTTTATTTATTTAAAATACATGATTTCAAAGTCAGTGTTGCCAATTATTACAATAACTTTCTATTTCATCTAAAGCCCTTCCCTCCTGTAGTAACTCATAATATTTAAGAGGCACTACACAGTCTAAAATGTTATGTAGTTAAATTTTATTTACCTCTGAACACAATAATCAAGGGATGTACTCCAGGAGTCCCCAGATGCTACCTTTCTTTGTATAACAGCAAACTCATTTCCCCTTGATAGCCAAAGTCCATCAGCACAGACAACAATGATAACCTCCTTCTCAGGTGTCTGTAAAATGCCAGAGGAAACTGACTGTATATTAAGGACCCTTGAATTTCCAGGTTTGATTTTTTTTTTTTTTTAATTTACATGACAGGTAGAAACTCTGCTGGGTCTCTTTCCTTTACCATCAACCCTTAGCCAAAGCTGTCCAGAGCATATGGTTCAAACAGGCAAAGTCTTGGGGGTGGGTGTTGGGGAGTCGTTGTTCCAGAGAGCTTAGTTCTCAAAGGTTTTCTTTTCTGTGGCTGCCACACCCATCTGATGTCTACTTGTCTCAGCTGGAGCATTGGTCTGTTACAAAATTATTCAAACTATAGCAAATGGAGATTCTAAAAGAAAAAAAAAAACACTAAAAATATTCTACATGAAAACTGTAAGAAATTAATGGATTATAAAAACAGCCTAGTTGTGAGTAAATGACACAGTCAAGAAATGAAATAGCCCCAGTACCACATAGTTCTCTCCTCCACCTCTTCCCATTTTCTAGCCAATCTAACATTTCTACAGGTAATCTAAATGTTTTCAGCTTCTTTTAATTTATATTCTATTATATTGTTTTCTTTAATATTCAAACAAGAAATTTTTGAAGTAAAATAAGTTCCATACTTATGTGAATAAAATTATACACTGTATATTTTGAGTGCAGTTGGCTCCTTTATTCAACATTATGTCAGTGAGATTCATCAAGCTGGTCTCACAGTGTTAGTTTGCGTATTTTTACAACTGTATAGTATTTGTTTTATGAATACGTAAAGGATTATTTATCCATTACATGGTTAATGGATAATTGGGTTGTTTCCACATTGGCACTGTGAATATACCTGAACATGTCTTTACACTGCTATGACTTTCTTACAACCTTGCAGTGCTTCTACCTATGATCATTCTTCCGGAGGAATGCTCCTCAGTCCTTCAGCACTGATGTTAACACAAGGTTTCTGTAAACAAATTATCTCTTTTCTCTTTACTGGCCTTGGGGGAGGGGGGTAGATTAAATATTTTGCCTTTATTTTGAAGAATTTCTTTTTCTGGAAATAGAACTCTGTGCCATGCCGTGTTATATTGACATCCCTAGATATTTTACTAACTATCTAATAAGGTGAACTATTAACATACGCTCAAGAAAGCCATCAATGACTACTAAGACAAAATGAAGTTGTTTTTGAGCCTTAAGACTGGTTAATCAGAGAGATAATTTATTTTTCAGTGAAGGCCTATATAAATAATTACTTTGGTAAAATATAAAATGTGACAAAATGTCACTTCCAGGAAAACTAGAAATTAACTAGACTATTATTTGCTTTTACAAATTGAGTAATATTCAGTTATATATTAGCATGAATTTTGTTCTTCTTTGTATTATGCTTAGAGGTATTATGGTTTCTATAAAATAATTAAAACTTCCAGAGAACCAGGAAGCCTGTATTTTGATTTGATAATTTGCTTTTTCAAATCAAATTACCACAACACTTTTTTCTGTTGTAAAGTTGAATTAAGATGTATTAGAACTTTCATTTAAATTTAAAAAATGCTTATTTTATGCAAATTAATTCATTTGCTACAGTGTTCTTTAGAGACATTCCTCAGATTGAAACTTTTCATATGAACATATTGCATTCCATAGAGATAAACTGACCTAAATTTACACATTATCAACTTACATGCTCTTTTTGTTTTGAAACTGCTATACCTAGAAAACAGAAAATAATAACAACTTTATGTTAGGACTTTTTTGTTTTACCAAAACAAGATCCAAACTACATATAATGTATTAAAAACAACAACCATAACATCATTTGCTCACTTGAATATGTTATGTATGGGAAATCATGGGTAAATTTAACCTTAGGGATGGTTAAAACCCATGTGCCCAGACCCTGGTAAAAAATCACTTTCTCCTTTTTTTTTTTTTTTTTTTAATCTGTGCTCTTTCTTAATATCACCTTTATTCGCAAAAATGGGCCCTCTGAAAGAAACTAGGACTATGGCAGTTACTCCTTACCTCCTTACAACTTCTAAATGAGAGTAGGTTTGTGTCCCTAAATCTCTAGAATACCATCTAGAAACAATTCTAATCTCCCAGCTCATTATCTCCAGACCAATTGCTATATGTGAGTGAAGTTTTACAATTGTTTTAAATGTGGCCAGCCGCCCATTTCTGAAGCCAGGGAGTAACTGATTAGCCTCAACAGGATCACATGGTTGGAATGAGAAAGAATTAGATTCTCATAAAGGAGGGAGCCTTTTATCTGAATAACCAGAGACAAAGATGTATATATAGTTATATAGTTTGTACACAATAACTACTAATTACAGTATTTGTATTGAGAATTATCCTAAGGCATAATTACACTTTCTACATTTAGAAATAGTTTTATGAGAGATTGAACTTATTTAAAATGACTGGGTAATTTTAAGAGGATGCTCAACCAGCAGACATAAAATCACATTAATGCCTGGATTCCAATATTTCACATTTTTCTGTTTTATGCTGTTCTTTTATCCTTTTCTCACAATTGCTTTTCTTCCCCATTTTCATGATAAAGATCAACAGAAATCTTGAAAATTGAGTGAATGTCATAATAGTCAACTTGCCATTGACTGTAATGATCAATAAGAAACTGACTTCATAGTAAATTGACCTTTAAGAAAATGGTCTTACCTGGTATGAGCACTTAGGTATTACCTCCGTTGGTGTGCCCAATAGGAGTATAATTTTACTATATCTTTCTGCTTTTGTCTATTTCTGCAACAAACTTGCCAAGTGTCACAGGTGAGTGCTGTTCCCATCATCTTATTTTACCAACAACAGAAATGTGAATAATGTAAAGAGGGGAAACCAGTGGAGGGGAGGTGTGGTAAGAAAACACTAAAGAGAATTGTAGCAACATTGTGTGTAAAACTGATGCAAGGAAGGAGCCAAGATCCTGTGCCCACCCTGGCGTGACCTGCCATGTCCTTTCAGGTAAAAGCCTGTAAATATTAGTTCACCTTTAGTAATGAGCCACTACATGGCACATGGCTTTGGAAAGACCTTCAAGGATGTACAGTGACAAAGCCTATGGGATAAGTTCAGCTCAGCTGTCATCTCCCATGATACTTTTCTGCAAACTTGCTTTCCGTGGTGAAGAACTGCATTAAATTATTTCATTGGAATTCACATATGCTGATACAACTCTATAGAAGCTAGGATATAATCCCACACAGGAACTTTTATAATGAAAAGGGGCAATTTCCCATATAAAAAAGATGCATAGTAAGAAAAATGACTTGCAGAAACTAATTTAATTTTGCAAGTTACTAGTACTGGATATTTATATTTAAACTCAAAAACTTATTCTGTAGCATAAGTTTATTAATTTAAAATGTAAAAATTTCTACCTAAAAATGTTTTTAAATTAAAATAAATTTTCTCACAAGAAGCTAGCTATTCACTTAATCTCACTGGCTTAAGGCATTTTAAATAAAATGTAAAAAAAAGGAGTTACAGACCCCATAAATGTATGAATTGAACAGAATATGAATTCGATTTTACCATCCCATATTATAGTTGTGGTTTATAGAACATTATTTTAGAGGTTGGAGAAATCTGAATTTCCCTTGTATATTATCATAAATGTGCACAGTTTTTATCACCAGTTTATAAAGTATAATTGCTAAAAGTGTCAGAAATTCTTTATATTTATATCTGAACAAGTACATTAATAGTTTATGTATATTAAGCAATGAATAGGAATAAAGATGTAAAAAAAACAGCTAATATGGGTTTAAAGATTCTAGGATATAAAATTATACACAAAACTATAAAAATGTTGTAGAAAAGTATTACCCACCTCATAAAATCCAAAGAATGCTATTCTGACCCCCCAGAATCTCATAACCAGTATTTACCTAAAATACTTTAACAGAGAAAGCCATAGAAACCAAAAATGATAAAACAATGTAATATTTCAAAATGAACCTAAATTTAGAATTTTTTTCCTTTTCCATGTGATATTCTTATTGAGAGATTACTGTATATTAAGGATTTTACATACATCCTCCCAACTAATCCTCATTTCAAAGGGAATTTATATTTTAATCTTCATTTCTGAGAAAATGAAATAAAGGCTTAGACAGACTAAATTGTTTCCCCCCTGTGGAAAAATAAAACAAAACAAAACAAAAACAAGGCTACTTAATGACTGTTTCTGAATCCATTTTTCCCTAATTTCAAAGGTGATGTTTTCAACTTTTTATTATAGATTTTTCTACATCTTGTATTCTACTTATATTTGATTAACACCAAACATGAAACATATCCATAGAATATTCAGATACTTTAGTGAGGTTTACTTCACAAAACTCAAAATTCAGTTTATCTGTCTCTTTGTAGAAGTTGAAACCCTAATATTTAACATCAGTCTTCGGGAATGTTCTCATTCCCACATGCATTTAGTAATAAATCAATTAATAAAATAGTATTAAGCTCCGACTATACTCCAAGTTTTGTTTATACTGGATACAGTAGGGAAAACAAATAAACAAAAATCCATGCCCTTGTGGAAATGCCACTATGGAGGACAGAGATAGGTGAGAAATTAAATAAATATATTATTTAAATGGTGTAAAATGTCATGGAGAAAAGTAATGTCTAATTATAAATAGCACAGCAGGCTATATTAGAATTGCAATTATCAATGGAGGGTTTAGAAAAATCTTCACTAAGGAAATTGGCAGACACAAGGGTTATAATATAGGGAGTCAGGTAGGTATCTACAGAAAGAGCATTTCAGGCAAAGGGCCTACAAGTATAAAGGTGCTAAGGTTGAAATGTGCCTGAAGCAATCAACGAACAGCCAGGTAGCCAGTGGGGGCAGAGCAGAGAATGTAGGACAGAAAACACTGGAGGACGAAGTTACGCAGAAAGGACATCAGGGACATCAGGCTTTTGATGCCAGTATTTGAATTCCAGCTTTACTTTAAATGAAATGAAAAGCCCTGGAGGATATTGAGCAGAAGTGTGACGTGGCCTGATTCAAATTTTTGAAGGATGAAGATCTGGTTACTCAGTTGAGAGGCAAGGGGAAAAGCAGAGGGATATCTTAGGATGCTGTGATGCTTAATATTGCGTCAACTTGATTGGATTGAAGGATGCAAAGTATTATTCCTGGGTATGTCTGTGAAGGTGTGTTGCCAAAGGAGATTAACATTTGAGTCAGTGGACTGGGAGAAGCAGACTCACCCTCAGTCTGAGTGGGCACTATCTAACCAGCTGCCAGCCGGACTTGATTACAGCAGGCAGAGATTGGAAAGAGCAGACTACCTGAGTCTTCCGGTCATCTTTCTCCTGTGGTAGATGCTTCCTGCCCTCAAACATCAGACTCCAAGATTTTCGGCTATTGGACTTTTGGACTTACACCAGTGATTTGCTAGAGGCTCTCAGGCCTTTGGCAACAGACCAGACTGCCCTGTTGGCTTTCCTACTTTTGAGGTTTTGGCACTTGGACTGGCTTCCTGGCTTCTCATCTTGTAGATGGCCTATTTTGGGAATTTACCTTGTGATTATGTGAGTCAATTCTCATAATAAACTCACCTTCATATATAAATCCATCCTATTAATTCTGTTCCTTTAGAAAACCCTGACAAATACAGACACAGAGGAGTTAATACCCAAAACTTAATTTTGCACATTCTAAGTTACTAAAATACAGGTAGAAGTATTAAATAGAAAACTGAATATAAAATCTGGATTTGAGGGGAGATTTCTGGGACAGACATAAGCTTCAGGGGCAGTAATTTGTGATCAGCATGTAAAGTCCTGAGATTGGATGAGATCTCCCCCTAGACTGAGCATCAGCAGAGAAGGTCATAGTTTGTTCTAACATAAGGTGGTAAGTTGTGTAAATAAAAAGAAATTAGCAAAGGAGACCAAGAAGGAATAGCTACTAAGTAGGATGAGATGAAGGAAAGCATAGAGTGTTGAAGACCAATATGACAAAATATTTCAATGGGGACTTAATGATAAGCTGTACCAAATGTTGCTGGTTCATGAAGAAAAGCGGAGACTGGGAACTGAAAATTGGATTTAGCAACATAAAGATGAGCGTTGGCCTTGGCAAGCAGTTGTTATGGAATGTTGGGGAAAATGTCGGAGGCACGTGGATTTAAGAGAGATTGGTAGGAGGAAAATTGGACACAGCAAGTATACACAACTCTTTCAAGAAGTTTTGCTGCTGTAAAGGAAACCTAGAGGGGAAAGTGAGGTCAAGAAAATGTTTGCCTTGTTATTGCTTCTCTGTTTTCAGAAAAAAATAATCTTTTTTTAAAAAATTCTAGAATTAGAAAAACTGAAGCTATAGGAGGGATAAAGGGGGAATGCAGGAAATGGCTCCTTGAACAAGTAGAGGCATGCAGCCAGTCCAGGAGTGATAATGTCTGCCTTTACTAGAATCGTAAGTAGTTCACGCTATAAAAAAACTCCAAGAAAAGGTAAAAGTATATGAGTGTAGGCAGATAGTTAGATGTACTTCTAGAAACTTGAAAATGATCTTCTCTACTTGTTTAAATGTTCTTTATAATGTAGGAAGTGAGGTTATCAATTGAAATGACAGAGGAAGAAGTACTGGAATTTCAGAAGATGATTATTTATGGAAATTATCATACAGAATTATTAGAGAACGAACAGAAATGAGGTAATATCACTGCTCATTAAGAGGCATCACTTGAGAGTAAGAGGCATAAATAAACATGTATTGGCGGCAAAGTAGTGTTTTTTCAGCTATATTCTGCTGCCAGCAGTGCAGTATAGAGTAGACAAAGAGACATAGTTCCTGTTTTGCGAACATTGACTCCTAAAATTGCACTATTTATGATTTGCTTGGAAAAAAATATTTATGTTAAAAATTAAAAAAAAAAAAAACAAATAATTCCAAATAGCAGAGTTTTTCTAAATCATTTAAAAAAAAATCACATCTGAAAGTCTTGCTTTGTGGCATTTTCTGTTACACTCCATGTATTATCTCTCCATAATAGAGAAAGAGAAATTTCCTCAATTTCTCTGTCAGAATCACTTGATCCCACCAAAGGAAAACTACTATATTCACCTAGGTTATGTTGTGCAATCCTGTTGCTCTGTTTCCTGAGTATATATAAATACATGATCACTTTTCTTTCAATGGTCAAATCTCTCTTCTGTAGGGCTGCCGCAGTGTGCTGAAGGATCACTTCAGTCCTTATTCATCGGATTCACTCCCGTGCCTGGAGATATCACTCAATCGGGATGGAGAACAGCACAGATGGGTGCCACTTCTTCTTCTGGGACATTTGATCTCAAGGGGCACCAACCTGATGTCAGTAGGATTGCTCCTGTATAGGGTGTCTGACAAACCCCAGTTGGACTGCTGGAGAGTCACCCAGTTGGGTGGCACGGGGAACAGGATTCATTTATAAAAGCACTTTGTTCCTCAGTGGAGGGGATGTGCCTTGCTGGAGGAAACTGACTGGTCTGGGCTGGCTGGATTCCTCAAAACTACCAGAAGGAAAGGCTAAGTTCCTTGATCCGCAGAGACTGTGGCCACTCCTCCCCTTAGGGGTTTAGGTCCAGAGAGATCCAGGTTCTGTCCCTGAGCCTCGGGCTGGAGTTATTGGAGTTCCTGCAGGGAATTCATGCCCAATGAGGAAGGATGGGTCAGGGTCAGGCGTAAAGAGGCCCTCTGGACACAGACCGCCACAGTCGGTGTGTTGGGCTGTTGTTGCCAAGCTTGGGGCCAAGCCCTCTAGCCTCCCTGGCTCCTGCAGGGAAAAACAGAGCCTGGAGCCATAGAGATTGGTGTTGCCCTCCCCCTGCCCAGGGAGCTTAGCGTGTCAGGGAGTTTCCAGTCTCAGTGCTGGCTGCCGTCCCTCCCTCTAAGGGCTTAGACAGCAGGCAGCTACAGTGGTGCTGGCTGCCCCTTCCTCTGGGAGTTTCATAGGTTTAAACAGATTCCAACTGAGAGGCTGTTAAGGGTCTGCATGCTCCAGGGCTGGGAGTGCAGGCCCCAGTAGCATGGGTTTGCGAGTGGGATCTTCCAATCCGTGGGTTGCACAGTTCTGTGGAAAAAGCAGTTTCCCTGGTTGGGTAACATGATCACTCACCACCTCCCTCCGCATGGCGGAGGGGACCCCACTGCCCCGGGTGGTTCTCAGGTGGGCCATGCCACACACACTGTTCTTCCTTCTCTCCGTTCAGCCTTCTAGACAGTTCTGATGAGAGAACACAGACACCTGGATTACTGATGAAGGATTCACACGCTTATTATTATTATTATTATTATTATTATTATTATTATTTTTAATGGCAGACTCCAAACCCTGCTGTTTCTAGTTATCTTGGCCCTACCTGCCACTTTACTTTCAAACTTAATAATCTGAGAGACAGTTTCCCCCCCCCCCAGCAAAAGCAGTTCTTGAGGTTTTCTTAGTGTTCAAAGTCTAACGATACAGTAGAAATAATAATTTCCTGTAACAGAAGTCAAAAAGTACAAGCTGGCAGTAATGATGGGAACAGTCATCTGCAATGTTCATAAAATGGGAATGAACACTGTGATTTATAAGCAATGTGGATTTCTTTTCCATACAACTATTTGAAACTGGGAATTTTCATTCAATGTCTCTACATCCATCACCAGAAATGAAATAAAAAGCCTGCCAAAAAAGTTCACTTAAAACCTCTGTTTTGACTGAACAGGCAGTTCAAAGATCTTAAAAAAAATTAAGTAGATAAAGCATCTCACTTCGGAAGATGAAATTTTGAGTAGGAGACCATAAAATACAAATATTGTTATCACATGAAGTTTTCAACACATCATGTACAAAAGATGTGCTCAACAACTCTTTCAACTTCAATTAGAAATTATAGTATTTTCTTTTTTTATATTTTTATTTTTATTGCATTTTAGGTTTTGGGGTACATGTGCAGAACGTGCAAGATAGTTGCATAGGTACACACATGGCAGTGTGTTTTGTTGCCTTCCTCCCCTTCACCCACACTTGGCATTTCTCCCCAGGCTATCCCTCCCCAGCTCCCTCCCTCTGCTGTTCCTCCCAAATTCCCCCCAATAGACCCCAGTGTGTAGTACCCCCTTCCCTGTGTCCATGTGTTCCCATTTTTCCTCACCCACCTATGAGTGAGAATATGTGGTATTTCCTTTTCTGTTCTTGTGTCAGTTTGCTGAGAATGATGTTCTCCAGATTCATCCATGTCCATACAAAGGACACAAACTCCTTTTTGATAGCTGCATAATATTCCATTGTGTATATGTGCCACATTTTCCCAGTCCAGTCTATCATCGATGGGCATTTGGGTTGGTTCCAGGTCTTTGCTATTGTAAACAGTGCTGCAATGAACATTCGTGTGCATGTGTCCTTATAGTAGAACGATTTATAGTCCTTTGGATATATACCCAGTAATGGGATTGCTGGATCAAATGGAATTTCTATTTCTAGGTCCTTGAGGAATCGCCACACTGTCTTCCACAATGGTTGAACTAATTTACACTCCCACCAACAGTGTAAGAGTGTTCCTATTTCTCCACATCCTCGCCAGCATCTGTTGTCTCGAGATTTTTTAATGATCGCCATTCTAACTGGCGTGAGATGGTATCTCAATGTGGTTTTGATTTGCATCTCTCTAATGACCAGTGATGATGAGCATTTTTTCATGTGTTTATTGGCCTCATGTGTGTCTTCTTTTGTAAAGTGTCTGTTCATATCCTTTGCCCATTTTTGAATGGGCTTGTTTGTTTTTTTCCTATAAATCTGTTTGAGTTATTTGTAAATTCTGGATATCAGCCCTTTGTCAGATGGGTAAACTGCAAAGATTTTTTCCCATTCTGTTGGTTGCCGATTCACTCTAGTGACTGTTTCTTTTGCCGTGCAGAAGCTGTGGAGTTTGATTAGGTCCCATTTGTCTATTTTGGCTTTTGTTGCCAATGCTTTTGGTGTTTTGGTCATGAAGTCCTTGCCTACTCCCATGTCCTGAATGGTTTTGCCTAGATTTTCTTCTAGGGTTTTTATGGTGTCAGGTCTTACATTTAAGTCTTTAGTCCATCTGGAGTTAATTTTAGTGTATGGTGTCAGGAAAGTGTCCAGTTTCTGCTTTCTGCACATGGCTAACCAGTTTTTCCAATGCCATTTATTAAACAGGGAATTCTTTCCCCTTTGCTTGTTTTTGTCTGGTTTAACAAAGATTATATGGCTGTGGATATGTTGTTTTGCCTCTGATGCCTCTGTTCTGTTCCATTGGTCTATATCTCTGTTTTGGTACCAGTACCATGCTGTTTAAACGTAATTCACCACATAAACAGAACCAAAACCAAAAACCAAATGATTATCTCAATTAACGCAGAGAAGGCATTTGACAGAATTCAACAGCCCTTTATGCTAAAAACCCTCAATAAACTCGGTATTGATGGAACATATCTCAAAGTAATAAAAGCTATTTACGACAAACCAACAGCCAATATCTTACTTAATGGGCAAAAACTGGAAGCATTCCTTTTGAAATCCAGCACTAGACAAGGATGCCCTCTCTCACCACACCTATTCAACATAGTACTGGAAGTTCTAGGCAGAGCAATCAGGCAAGAAAAAGAAATAAAGGGTATTCGAATAGGAAAGGTGGAAGCCAAATTGTCTCTATTTGCAGACGACATGATAGTATACCTAGAAGACCCCATCACCTCAGCCCAAAAATTCCTGAAACTGATAAGCAACTTCAGCAAAGTCTCAGGATATAAAATCAATGTGCAAAAATCACAAGCATTCCTATACACCAATAACAGACTTAAAGATAACCAAATCAAGAACGAACTGCCATTCACAATTGCTACAAAGAGAATAAAATACCTAGGAATCCAACTCACAAGGAATGTAAGGGACCTTTTTAAAGAAAACTACAAACCACTGCTCAATGAAATAAGAGAGGACACAAACAGATGGAGAAACATTCCATGTTTGTGGTTAGGAAGAATCAATATTGTGAAAATGGCTATACTGCCCAAAGTAATTTACAGAATCAACACTATCCCCATCGAGCTACCATTCAGTTTCTTCACAGAACTGGAGAAAACCACCATGAACTTCATAGGGAACCAAAAGAGAGCCCGAATAGCCAAGGCAATTGTAAGCAAAAAGAACACAGCGGGAGGCATCACACTACCAGACTTCAAACTATACTACAAGGCTACAGTAATCAGAAATTATAGTATTTTCTCTACCCAATTTTTTTTTTTTTTTTTTTTTTTGAGACAGAGTCTTGCTCTGTTGCCAGGCACCAGGTTGGAGTACAGTGGCACAATCTTGGCTCATGGCACCTTTCACTTCCCGGGTTCAAGCAATTCTTCTGCCTCAGCTTCCCGAGTAGCTGGGACCACAGGTGTGCGCCACCAAGCCCAGCTAGTTTTTATATTTTTTAGTAGAGATGGGGTTTCACCAGGGTCTCAATCTCTTGACCTCGTGATCCACCCACCTCCGCCTCCCAAAGTGCTGGGATTATAGGCTTGAGCCACCGGGCCCGGCAAGATTTTGTTTTTAATTGAAACAACCTGTGGCTGTCAGCAGGCCCCTGGTGGGGAAGTTGCCAGTTAAATGAGGTACTTGACTATTGACCATTGGTTTTTCTTTGTGTGAATTCGCTTTCTAAAGCTACCTCTTACGTGTGTATTGTAGTCACCTGTCTACTGTTATATTGAGGGTATATACAAAGGGGTACAGTTCTCTTCCTATCTCTTTCTTTCTCTCCGTCTCTCAAGTTAACTTTGCCTGTTTCACTTTCACTTATAGACTCATAAATCTCTTTCTGTACTCATTAATACTAACTCTATCATGAGCATTGAGCATCCACTATAATATATTTGAAGAAGTCACTCAAATGTTCTAACTGCAAGGGTTTGTTCATTTCTTTTCTTACTCCTCTTTGAAGGTTGAGCATCTTGACTACATGATGCATTTTCTGGGTCTCCTCAATTGTCCCTTCATTCTAAGGGAAACTTGCAGCTATAATATATTACTATTCAGCAGAGTAGTGACTCTGTCATGATGTATTTTCATTATTTAGTTATTCACAGAATACAAAATTGGCATGTACCTCATTAGAAAGGGAGGGAAAAGTCCATAAAATGCTGATACAACACTATGATACTCGCAATCTCTAAGCTATAAGGAAATTAAGTCTATAATAATACTAGTTTTCAGTTTTAAATGTTCCATAATTTATGAATTCCTATTATAGACTTAATCTTACATAATCTCATGCACTTTTCAAGGAGCTTAGGTAAGCTATGAAAAAGAAAAGCATACATAATATTTCAACCTTGTTTAATTTGCAAGGCAAGGTTTTATATATTTAGATATAATCATTAACTTTCCATATTAAAATGGTAATGAATATGAGTCCCAGAAAACTTTTTGTAAGTGTCTTTAATAAAGCTAATATTATAAAATATTTTATAATAACATTATGGCATCAATAACATTTTGATATGATTGTTAAGATATTTCTTTTTTTTTAATTTTTATTGCATTATAGGTTTGGGGGTACATGTGCAGAAGGAGCAAGATAGTTGCATAGGTACACACATGGCAGTGTGCTTTGCTGCTTTTCTCCCCTTCACCCACACTTGGTTTTCAACATTTAGCAACTAACATCACTGCAAGTCATATTAAATGAAGCTTTTAAATGGTTTTAATTTCATTTAATAAATAAAAAATCACCAAAACCTAAAGATAATTATAATATACAAAAATTTATAGAATTTTCTCTAGACCAACACAATGATTATACATTTTTTTCTCCAGAATGATAGCCATTGCTATATATAGTATAGATATGCACGTTTTCTTATATTTTTTTCATGAGAGAATTACATTTAATATATAACTTAATGACAATTAGTTTTGTGAAAATTTTGGGTATATGTCTATAGGAGAATAATTTTTCAAACAAATCAATTGAAAAGGATTTAATATTTAAACCTCTACATTCAGCTGTACAGACATTTTCTTTTCTTCTCCTTTTCTCCCTCTTCTTTCTTTATTACTTCTTTGCTTGCTTTTTTTTTCTTTTTGTAGCAAAATTGTTAACTTTCTCTGGCTCCCATTCAACCACAACTAATGAAAAAATAACAACTTGATTTCACCACTGTAAGACAACAGCAAATTTTTCTGTCTAAAACTTTAAGAGATTATTTCAGGCTTCCTTTATTCCCCTTCTAAATTCTTTCTTTCTTCTGGGTGGTATCCGGATACAGGGAAAGAGGAAAGTATGTCATACCATGGCAGCTACAAGGGGCCTCTGATCCGTGTTTTCCCCCCAGTTCTCATGGCCATTCACCAGGAATGGAATTGACTGAATGAAGCTTTCTAGTGTGGGTTGACATCCATTATTTCTGTCTGATCCCTGCCATTCCTCTTGTTATAAAGTTCTGTCATTTTGCAGCGCAGATCTCTTCAAGTTCATTGAGTCTAGAAGCAATTTCTTGAACTCCAAGACACATATGGGAAAACCTCGATCTTGCCCAGTTAGCATGAGTGGAAATGGGGACCCTGTTGCCTCTCACTACCTGGAGATACCATGCCATTGAGTCTTCTCCATCACTGCTGAACATCATTGGCATGGGTAACCCTACCGGGAAATCTCCTGCTGGAGGTCCAAAGAAGAAGTCGAAAAAACACCTATTTTCAGATTTTCTTCCAATGGATCTGAGTTTCCATTGCAATATCCCATCCCTGAGGCACCACACAGATTCTGAAGCACTCAGGACCTATCTAACCATAATTGAGTATCCTCTGTCTGACCCCACACTCTATTTCACCTTTTTTTCTTTTTTTAGTTTTAAGGGAACCTGGCATACATTACCTGCCACATTATTGCTTGCCACATGAGTACATTTTGCTAATCTCAATGCTCTAGGCTTCCAGTATTGAGTATTTAAACATTTACAAAATGACTGTTCATTTAAGACAGCCATATTCTTGAAAATGAAAGCCCTGGTTTCAGAACAGTTTTCTCAAAATTAGAAGTCAACATTATGGTCTGTCTTATCTGTCCCTGGTTGGACCTGCCTGGACTTAGCTGTCATCTTTAGGCATGACTGATCACCACTTTAACTGGCAGAAAGAACAGCCAGACCAGAAAAGTATATCAGTCCCCATCCCTATTTTTTTGAGATGGAGTTTTACTCTTGTTGCCCAGACCGGAGTGCAATGGCGTGATCTCAGCTCACTGCAACCTCCATCTCTCAGGTTCAAGTGATTCTCCTGCCTCAGCCTTCCGAGTAGCTGGGATTACAGGCATGTGTGACCACGCCCGGCTAATTTTGTATTTTTAGTAGAGATGGTGTTTCTCTATGTTGTTCAGGCTGGTCACAAACAGGAATTTTATATAATCCAAATACATATAGAAAGAACACACTTTAACATCAATTTCCTATTAAAATTTTGGCCATACATTTTGGAAAAGCACATTTTCTCCCCTTAAATAATTGCTACCAGACCAAATAAAGGTATTTGTTTTTCTGTTTATGAAATAAAATTATTCTTAAACAATGTAAGTAGTTGCTAGACATTTCTTTCTTGTTAGACATTTCAACTAAACTGTTCCAGATAGCTATTTTAGTCCCCTGAAAAATACAACCTTCTCTGTACTTTTTCATCTCTTGCATTTCTCTTCAGCTGTGAGAAATGAACTTTCTTTGACTACACATTGTAATTTTCGTTTGACAGTTAGACCCTGTTTACTAACAGCATCCCCTTCTTTTTCCAATCCTAAACTTACTTATAAACTTTACAAATATTTAACTTGCTTAAATATGTGCTAGGAGAGCAGAGGTAATTCTAAGTAACATTCAGATGTAACATTCTAAGGAATTCTAAGTAACATTCAGATATTGATAGCAAGTCAGAGGCTATGTGTGTAGTAAAAACAGAAAGGAAGAAAAAAGGGATGTTGATGAGGTGAAGGTATCTTCTTGCACACTTTGTGGTCCCCCAAACTTTGCCATGCATGCTCAAATATTCCCTCAATCATAACTCCACCCTCTGTCTTAAACAGTATGTTTTCTACTGGGAAGATTTAGAATACTTTAATTCCAACAGCTCCTGCAAATCATCTTCAGTGACATCTACATTGTTTAAGGTCTTCATTTAAAACAACAGCATCAAGTGAAACAAAACAACTTTAGGACTTTCCCAGTGCTTTTGATTGTTGTCTACCAGCCATTAACATATAAATATTATAAAGCTGATAACAGTCTAAAAGAAGCTTGTAAAAGCATTAAAATCCTAAAAGCATATAAATACGTGTGTTACTTGAACTTTATTATTTAAACTACATATTATCTCAGCCTTTGACTCTGAGAGATACACCAATAGGGATACAGATACTCTTTATCTTGCTTTGAAAGAGTAGTGAATTAGTTATTCCTATTATGGGAAAAATATTAAATTAAAACCTATTTAAATTAAGTGCTAAGGGAATGTTGATGTCATAGATTGTCAATTTAATTTTTCCCAGGAAATAAAAATAAAATCCCTTCTTTGGAATAGGAATAATTTAACCTATTTGATTTAAAAAAAAATTATTATAGGAAAGTTGTTTATTTGTTAACATACAGTAGAATATTGCTTTCAAAAATGATAATAATCTCTACAATGATGTTGCTTGCCTTAGACCAGTAGTTTTCAAACTTTTTATACTCAGAAACTTGTTATAACCTTAAAACTTATTGAAGACATTAAAGAATTTTTAATGTGGCTATAACTAGCTATATTTACTGTAATATAAGTTGCAACAGCAATTTTCTATAAATACTTATTCTGAACTCATTAAAAATAATCATAAACCAATTATATAACATACTTAATATGTTTTTTTTTTTTAATTTTTATTGCATTATAGGTTTTGGGGTAAATGTGCAGAAGGTGCAAGATAGTTGCATAGGTACACACGTGGCAGTGTGTTTTGCTGCCTTCCTCCCGTTCACCCACACTTGGCATTCATCCCCAGGCTATCCCTCCCCAGCTCCCCCCGCTGTCACTCCCCCATTCCCGCCAATAGACCCCAGTGTATAGTAGAACGCCTCTCTGTGTCCATGTGTTCTCATTTTTCTCACCCGCCTATGAGTGAGTATATGCGGTATTTCTTTTTCTGTTCTTGTGTCAGTTTGCTGAGAATGATGTTCTCCAGATTCATCCATGTCCATACAAGGACACAAACTCATCATTTTTGATTGCTTCATAATATTCCATGGTGTATATGTGCCACATTTTCCCAGTCCAGTCTACCATCACTGGGCATTTGGGTTGGTTCCAGTTCTTTGCTATTGTAAACAGTGCTGCAATGAACATTCGTGTGCATGTGTCCTTATAGTAGAACGATTTATAGTCCTTTGGATATATACCCAGTAATGGGATTGCTGGTTCAAATGGAATTTCTATTTCTAGGTCCCTGAGGAATCGCCACACTGTCTTCCACAATGGTTGAACTAATTTACACTCCCACCAACAGTGTAAGAGTGTTCCTATTTCTCCACATCCTCTCCAGCATCTGCTGTCTCCAGATTTTTTAATGATTGCCATTCTAACTGGCGTGAGATGGTATCTCAATGTGGTTTTGATTTGCATCTCTCTAATGACCAGGGATGATGAGCATTTTTTCATATGTTTGTTGACCTCATGTATGTCTTCTTTTGTAAAGTTTCTGTTCATATCCTTTGCCCATTTTTGAATGGGCTTGTTTGTTTTTTTCCTGTAAATATGTTTGAGTTCTTTGTAAATTCTGGATATCAGCCCTTTGTCAGATGGGGAAACTGCAAAGATTTTTTCCCATTCTGATGGTTGCCGATTCACTCTAGTGACTGTTTCTTTTGCCGTGCAGAAGCTGTGGAGTTTGATTAGGTCCCATTTGTCTATTTTGGCTTTTGTTGCCAATGCTTTTGGTGTTTTGGTCATGAAGTCCTTGCCTACTCCTATGTCCTGAATGGTTTTGCCTAGATTTTCTTCTAGGGTTTTTATGGTGTCAGGTCTTACGTTTAAGTTTTTAATCCATCTGGAGTTAATTTTAGTGTAAGGTGTCAGGAAGGGGTCCAGTTTCTGCTTTCTGCACATGGCTAGCCAGTTTTCCCAACACCATTTATTAAATAGGGGATCCTTTCCCCATTGCTTGTTTTTGTCTGGTTTATCAAAGATAATATGGCCGTAGATAGGTTGTGTTGCCTCCGATGCTTCTGTTCTGTTCCATTGGTCTATATCTCTGTTTTGGTACCAGTACCATGCTGTTTTGATTAGTGTAGCCTTGTAGTATAGTTTGAAGTCTGGTAGTGTGATGCCTCCTGCTGTGTTCTTTCTGCTTAGAATTGACTTGGCTATGTGGGCTCTTTTTTGGTTCCATATGAAATTCATGGTGGCTTTTTCCAGTTCTGTGAAGAAATTCAATGGTAGTTTGATGGGGATAGCATTGATTGTGTAAATTACTTTGGGCAGTATAGCCATTTTCACGATATTGATTCTTCCTAACCACGAACATGGAATGTTTCTCCATCTGTTTGTGTCCTCTCTTATTTCGTTGAGCAGTGGTTTGTAGTTTTCCTTAAAGAGGTCCCTTACATTCCTTGTGAGTTGTGTTCCTAGGTATTTTATTTTCTTTGTAGCAATTGTGAATGGCAGTTCGTTCTTGATTTGGTTCTCTTTAAGTCTGTTATTGGTGTATAGAAATGCTTGTGATTTTTGAACATTGATTTTATATTCTGAGACTTTGCTGGCGTTGCTTATCAGTTGCAGGAGCTTTTGGGCTGAAGTGATGGGGTCTTCTAGGTATACTATCATGTCGTCTGCAAATAGAGACAATTTGGCTTCCACCTTTCCTATTTGAATACCCTTTATTTCTTTTTCTTGCCTGATTGCTCTGGCAAGAACTTCCAGTACTATGTTTAATAGGAGTGGTGAGAGAGGGCATCCTTGTCTAGTGCCAGATTTCAAAGGGAATGCTTCCAGTTTTTGCCCATTAAGTAAGATATTGGCTGTTGGTTTGTCGTAAATAGCTTTTATTACTTTGAGATATGTTCCATCAATACCAAGTTTATTGAGGGTTTTTAGCATAAAGGGCTGTTGAATTTTGTCAAATGCTTTCTCTGCGTCAATTGAAATAATCATGTGGTTTTTGTTTTTGCTTCTGTTTATGTGATGAATTACATTTATAGACTTGCATATGTTGAACCAGCCTTGCATCCCTGGGATGAATCCTACTTGATCATGATGGATAAGTTTTCTAATGTGCTGTTGCAATCAGTTTGCCAGTATTTTATTGAAGATTTTTGCATCTATGTTCATCATGGATATTGGCCTGAAGTTTTCTTTTCTTGTTGAGTCTCTGCCAGGTTTTGGTATCAAGATGATGTTGGTCTCATAAAATGATTTGGGAAGGGTTCCCTCTTTTTGGATTATTTGGAATAGTTTCAGAAGGAATGGTACCAGATCCTCTTTGTGTGTCTGGTAGAATTCAGCTGTGAACCCATCTGAACCTGGGCTTTTTTTGTGTGGTAGGCTCTTAATTGCTGCCTCAACTTCTGACCTTGTTATTGGTCTATTCATAGTTTCGGCTTCCTCCTGGTTTAGCCTTGGGAGGACACAGGTGTCCAGGAATGTATCCATTTCTTCCTGATTTACTAGTTTATGTGCATAGAGTTGTTTGTAGTATTCTCTGATGATGGTTTGAATTTCTGTGGAATCTGTGGTGATTTCCCCTTTATCGTTTTTTATTGCATCTCTTTTGTTGTTCTCTCTTTTCTTTTTTATCAGTCTGGCTAGTGGTCTGTCTATTTTGTTGATCTTTTCAAAAAGCCAGCTCTTAGATTTATTGATTTTTTGAAGGGTTTTTCTTATCTCTATCTCCTTCAGTTCTGCTCTGATCTTGGTTATTTCTTGTCTTCGGCTAGGTTTTGAGCTTTTTTGATCTTGCTCCTCTAGCTCTTTCAATTTTGACGATAGGGTGTCAATTTTGGATCTCTCCACTCTTCTCATGTGGGCACTTATTGCTATATATTTTCCTCTACAGACTGCTTTAAATGTGTCCCAGAGATTCTGGTACGTTTTGTCTTCATTTTCGTTGGTTTCAAATAACTTCTTTATTTCTGCCTTCATTTCATTGTTTATCCAATCAACATTCAAAAACCAGTTGTTCAGTTTCCATGAAGCTGTGTGGTTCTGAGTTATTTTCTGAATTCTGAGTTCCAACTTGATCGCACTATGGTCTGAGAGACTGTTTGTTATGATTTCCGTTGTTTTGCATTTGCTGAGGAGTGCTTTACTTCCAATTATGTGGTCAATTTTGGAGTAGGTGTGATGTGGTGCTGAGAAGAATGTATATTCTGTGGATTTGGGGTGGAGAGTTCTGTAAATGTCTATCAGGTTTGCTTGTTCCAGGTCTGAGTTCAAGTCCTGGATATCCTTGTTAATTTTCTGTCTGGTTGATCTGTCTGCTATTGACAGTGGAGTGTTAAAGTCTCCCAATATTATTGTGTGGGAGTCCAAGTCTCTTTGTAAGTCATTAAGAACTTGCCTTATATATCTGGGTGCTCCTGCATTGGGTCCATATATATTTAGAATTGTTAGCTCTTCTTGTTGTATCGATCCCTTTATCATTATGTAATGACCCTCCTTGTCCCTTTTGATCTTTGTTGCTTTAAAGTCTACCTTATCAGAGACGGGAATTGCAACTCCTGCTTTTTTTTGCTCTCCATTTGCTTGGTAAATCTTCCTCCATTTTTTTATTTTGAGCCTTTGTGTATCTTTGCATGTGAGGTGGGTTTCCTGGATACAGCACACTGATGGGTTTTGGTTTTTTATCCAATTTGCCAGTCTGTGTCTTTTGATTGGTGCATTTAGCCCATTTACATTCAGGGTTAATATTGTTATGTGTGAGTTTGATACTGCCATTTTGATTGTAGCTGGCTGTTTTGCCCATTGGTTCATGTAGATTCTTCATTTTATTGATGGTCTTTAGCATTTGGTATGCTTTTAGGATGGCTGGTACTGGTTGTTTCTTTCTATGTGTAGTGCGTCTTTCAGGAGCTCTTGTAAAGCAGGCCTAGTGTTGACAAAATCTCTGAGTACTTGCTTGTTCATGAAGGATTTTATTTTTTCTTCACTTATGAAGCTCAGTTTGGCTGGATATGAAATTCTGGGTTGAAAGCTCTTTTTTTTAAGGGTGTTGAATATTGGCCCCCACTCTCTTCTGGCTTGTAGAGTCTCTGCCGAGAGATCTGCTGTGAGTCTGATGGGCTTCCCTTTCTGGGTGACCCGACCTTTCTCTCTGGCTGCCCTTAGTATTTTCTCCTTCGTTTCAACCCTGGTGAATCTGACAATTATGTGCCTTGGGGTTGCTCTTCTTGTGGAGTATCTTTGTGGTGTTCTCTGTATTTCCTGGAGTTGAGTATTGACCTGTCTTGCTAGGTTGGGGAAATTTTCCTGGATAATATCCTGAAGAGTGTTTTCCAGCTTAGATTCATTCTCTTCATCACATTCTGGTACACCTATCAAACGTAAGTTGGGTCTCTTCACATAGTCCCACATTTCTTGGAGATTTTGTTCATTCCTTTTTGTGCTTTTTTCTTTAATTTTGGTTTCACATTTTATTTCATTGAGTTGATCTTCAACTTCTGATATTCTTTCTTCTGCTTGGTCAATTCGGCTGTTGATACTTGTGCATGCTTCACGAAGTTTTTGTGTTGTGGTTTTCAGCTCCTTCAATTCATTCATTTTCCTCTCTAAGTTGTCCATTCTTGTTATCAATTCCTCGAATTTTTTTTCAAATCTTTTTTCAAGATTCTTAGTTTCTTTGCACTGATTTAGAACATGTTCTTTTAGCTCACTGCAGTTTCTCATTATCCACTTTCTGAAGTCTGATTCCGTCATTTTGTCACACTCATTCTCCGTCCAGCTTGTTTCCCTTGCTGGTGAGGAGTTTTGGTCCTTTGTAGGAGGTGAGGTGTTTTGGTTTCAGGTGTTTTCCTCCTTTTTGCACTGGTTTCTTCCCGTCTTTATGGATTTATCCGCCTGTCGTCTTAGTAGTTGCTGATTTTTCAATTGGGTCTCTTTGTGGATGCTGAGGTTGTTGATGATGAAGTATTTCTGTTACTTAGTTTTCCTTCTAATGGTCTAGCCTCTCTGCTGTATGAGTGCTGAGGTCCACTCCAGGCCCTGCTTGTCTGGAGTATACCTGTAGCAGCTGTGGAACAGTGAGGGATGATACCAGTTTCTTTTTCTGCTGTCTTTGTTCCAGAATGATGCCCACCAAATGTCAGTCTTATTAGTCCTTTTTCGGGGTGACTCTTTGGATGTACAGGGCTCAGGGAGCTGCTTAAGGAGACGTTCTGTGCTTTATAGGAGCTCCAGTGCTCAGCTGTGAGCTCCGTTGTTCATTCAGGGTTGTTGGGAGGTTGTTTATGTCTGCTGCAATAGAACTCATAAAACACCACCCTTTTTTTCCCCCCTTAGATGCTCTGTCTCTGGGAGTTGGGGCTTTCTTTATGAGTATCTGTTGCACTGTCCTGCCTCACTAGGTGGCAGTCTATTCACTATTTGCCTGCCGGGCTCTGACCTGCTAGCGCGGATCTGCCCTGTTGCTGCTGGGCTCCCTTCTGCTGTGGAGCACTTCTGGCGGAGTCTCTCTGTTATGGCAGGTTGCCTCGGCAACGGCAGGCTGCGTCAGCCCTGGGCGGTACTTCAGTAGGGGTGGATTGCGTCAGCAATCGTGGATGCCCCTCCCTCACCGGGCTGCACCGTCCTAGATGCCGGCAGCAAAACTCTCAGCCCGAAGCATCTCCAGTTGCCGCCCTGCTTGTCCCCATGAGGGTGGAACCCGCCGAGCCCAATCACCCAGCTCCCTGCCTCAGAGTCCATCCTCTCTCTCTCTCACTCCCTCTCTGCAAGCTGAAAGGTCGACTCTCTCACTGGCGCCCCAGTAGCCTGCCGATACACTGCACTGGGATCCGTGTGATCTCCCATGCCACTGCCCATTGCACCGGCTCAGATCACGTTTCCCAGGAAACTCCTGGTCTGGCTCACTGTCCAAGTCCCATTCAAACAGATGGACATGCCAATCTGCCCTTCCAAATCTCAGATTGCCGGTTTAACAGGGCACCCAGACCAGTGAGTTCCGTGTGGGGTCCCACTGCGGTGCCACAGAAGTGGCCACAGGAGCCAGCTGCCTGGCAAAGCGTCTCGTGTCTCTCCCACACCTGGGACTTTCAATGCTCTGTGGGCAAAATAGGCCCATCCGAGAATGCGGCTAGGACTCACCCTCTGCGCCTTCACTGAGAGCTGCAATCCTGAGTTGCTTCTACGATGCCATCTTGCGAGTCCTCCATCCTTAATATGTTTTATAAAGACACAAGAGCCTTCATTTTTAAAGATAATATCTATATATCTATATCTGTTAGAAGATATCATATAGTTATACATCTATATCAATATCTATAGATATCTTCTATATATTTATAACTTTGATTACTGTCTCTCACATCTATATATATGATATACATGTATCTATAGATATCTATATCTATGATATCCATGTATCTATAGATATCTATATCTTTTTGGATACAAAAAGTTTAAAAATTACTGGTCTAGGGCAAGTAACATCACTATAGAAATTATCATTTTTGAAAGCAATGTTCTAATGTATGTTAAAAAATAAACAACTTTTCTTTAACAATTTTTTCCTTTTTTAAATCAATAGGTTAAATTATTCCTATTCCAAAGAAGGGATTTTATTTTCATTTCCTGGCAAAAATTAAAATGCCAGTCTATGTCAAAGACATTCCCTTAGCACTTAATTTAAAGGTACATACATAGATATCTTCTTTAAAAATGAAGGCTCCTATGTCTTTGTATTTTCTCAAGGATCCACTTAACATGCACACACATATAAAAAGTGATCATAATCCCAGCACTTTGGGAGGCCGAGGTGGGTGGATCACGAGGTCAAGATATCGAGACCATCCTGGTCAACACGGTGAAACCCCGTCTCTACTAAAGATACAAAAAATTAGCTGGGCATGGTGGCACGTGCCTGTAATCCCAGCTACTCAGGAGGCTGAGGGAGGAGAATTGCCTGAACCCAGGAGGCGGAGGTTGCAGTGAGCCGAGATCGTGCCATTGCACTCCAGCCTGGGTAACAAGAGCAAAACTCCATCCCCCCCCAAAAAAAAAGTGATCGTACAAGCAATTTGGGGTGTCTGCAGCACAGTATATTTAAATTGGGACACTTTATTCAAAAGTTGCTAGTTATGTGTTTCAGGAGTTTCCTGAAATGTGGGAAAATGCAGCCATACTTCTTCTTCCAATGAAAAAACTGTCAATACATAAACAAGTACATATATGTATAATATACAAATATATAAATGAATATCTTAGATGATAAGAGATAGAGCAAAGATCTCTCTATCTTAGAATATCTGCTCTACCTGCTCTTCCTCCAGGTATGGGGGGACCCACTATGCTTAAATGTTATTTCCCCCGGCAGAATGAATTGCGGTTTCACAACTTGCTTCTTCCACTTGCTTACTTTGCAGTTGTCTGTACCTTTTTTAGCAATTATCACATCCTTGCATTCATTGTCCCTCTCTCTATCTCCATCCTGCCATTTCTCTATCAAAGGCAGGTATCATTAGTACGGATTTCAAAAACTTCATTGAGTTCGGGTCTTTTTTTTCTATTGTATTGAGCTGAGTTGCTTTCTGTATTGGACTCAGACTTAAAGGACAGGATTTTTGACTCTTTCCCTTTGTTATCATTTGTGTTCCATTACTACTACTTCTCTCTTAATTTCCACCAAAAGTTAATATAATAATGTAATACATTTGCTTTCTTGGCACAGCTATTATTGATCTGTTATTAACAGATCAACAAAGGCTGTAGAAGCTTAACCTGGAAAAAAAAATACATGAGTCTAGTTAGAATTTAAAGACTAAATTAAGAAACAAATTACTTTATGTGCATACCAGTTAAACAAATGTAATGCTTATGACAAAGAATGCTAGATGTAGAAATTCTCTAGTAGTGAATTTCTCTTTTTTTTTATTGCATTTTAGGTTTGGGGGTACATGTGAAGAACATGCAAGATTGTTGCATAGGTACACACATGGCAGTGTGATTTGCTGCCTTCCTCCCCTTCACCTATATCTGGCATTTCTCCCCATGCTATCTCCCTCCAACTCCCCACCCCCCGCTGTCCGTCCCCTATTCCCCCCAACAGACCCCAGTGTGTAGTGCTCCCCTCCCTGTGTCCATGTGTTCTCATTGTTCAACACCCACCTATGAGTGAGAACATGCGGCATTTCATTTTCTGTTCTTGTGTCAGTTTGCTGAGAATGATGGTCTCCAGGTTCATCCACCTTCCTATAAAAACACGAACTCGTCAAAAAAATTTTTCTAGTAGTGAATTTTTGATTCAGAAAACTGAATTAGGGAAATATTAGAGAGTGATTCAAAAAGCAATCTGATGGCAGATTAGTAAAATATAAGTGAAGAATTCAGTCACATGCATATGTGACTGGCTATTTTTTGTGGCCATACTACTAGAGGGGAACCATAGACATTCTCTTACTAACAGCTAGTAATAGAATTGATTTAGAATATTTTCATGTTCCAATTAGGGTACAATTTTGATTACTGAAAACTTGTGAATGTTTTAAAATATTTATATGTATGTGCACTGAACAGAAGAATTTTCACTAACCAATATATTAAATTCCTACTTCTTTGAATCTGCTTAGATTTACATATTGTCATTCATAAAACTCATCACTATAACATTTGCTATAAAAATAGATCTCCAGTTTTGATACAGTTTATGTTTCAAAGTAAATATTTTAAATTAAGAACAAAGATATCTTTAACAGAAGGTAGATGTAGAGAAGTCTGTCCATTTCTTCCTTGTGCCATTTCCCTTGACTGTTTTTGAGTGTGCATGTGGATGTGTATTCATGTATGCAAGAGAAAAGGACATCATAAATTTAAACCCACCATATTAATATATAAGAGTTTGAAGCACGAATCTTCCAGAATGTCATTCTTATTTGTAACTGTACGTGGATCAATGAGAAGTTTTTGCCTACTCAATGCAATAATGCAATCTTAGACCAAGACTGTGGGGACTTATTTAATAAACAATGCTATAGCTAGTATATTATCAGTTTAATAATTAACTAAGCTTTTATAGTCAGACCATCTAACTTTCATACAGAACACTAGGCACCATCCAACATAATATGATCACAATCTTCAGAACTATTTTGAATTAAATAATTTAATGTTTCTTCTTGATTTTGAAAGAAAATTAAAATATTCTCCATATTAAAGTACTTTGAGTTTGTGGCTTTTCGGAAACCTGATGATATTCCAGAATATTCTTAATCATATTAAACATAGTAATACGTGCTTGTGAAATATTACAGAATAAGTTGAAATTTCAAAAAATTAAAAGTTATATATTATAATTCCTATTTAATATTTTATTCAGGCTTTTAATTGGTTTGTGTTCCTTAAGGAGATTTTATTATTTTAAAAATTGTTATACAGTAAAATTGACTTTTTTTGGCATAAAGATTTTGAATAGATTTGTTCAACCATCATGAAAATAATAATTTTCCTACTAACTCCTATATATATTATGTTATATAGTCCATTATGGTCACACTCTATTCCTAAACCTAAATTCTGACAACCATTCATCTGTTTTCCATCACTACTGATTTTTTCTTTTTGATAATGTCATATAAATGGAATAATGCACACTATAACCTTTGAGACTGACTTTTTTTACTCAATATAATGTCTTCAAAATATAACCAAGTCATTGTGCTCATCAGTAATTCATTCATTTGTACTGCTGACTAGTACTGCATTTTGATATAGGACACTTTTTTTTTCATTAACTGATTGAAGTGCATTTGGGTCATTTTCAGTTTCTGACAATTATGAATAAAGCCACAATAAACACTCACATAAAACAGTAGGATTTTTTGTCTTACTTTTTTTAGCAGTTTGATGTTTCTCATCTATTCAATTATGATATGTCTGAGTATAGATTTTTATGGGTTTATTTTATTTGAGGGTCACTGAGCTTCTTTAATCTCTATATTTATATTTTTTCACTAAACTTGGGAAGTTTCAGTTATTAGTTTTTCAAATATATATTTTTTTTGTCCCAGGGTCAATTATACAATTTTTAGACCTTTAGTTATTGTCCCATATGTCCTTGAATTTCTGATCTTTTTAAATTTATTTACTTTTTTCTTTTTTGTTAAGACTGAATGATTTTTACTGATCTATTATCAACTTAACTGACTTGCAAGAAAGAGTTTAGCCTGAAAGGCTTTGCAGTGAGTATTTTAATCTGCCAGCATGTCCATCAACCAGTGGCTGGTCTGGGAACCAGGCTATGGTCTACCTGCTGGTTCCATTCTCCATGTTTTGATATCTTATTATCAATTAGATATGTGCTTTGAGATTAGTGCCTGAATATCATAAACTCTTCATGGGGTCTTTTGCCTTAGCTTCTCCCTCTCTGTGTCCTCTGTTACTTGTTACTCGGGGGCTCCCCATATTCTTTTTTCAGCCAAAAAGCCAGGGTTTAGTTTATTTTATTATATGTTTCTTTAATTGTGCCTTCTTCTTCTTTTTCTTTTTTCTTTTTTTTTTTTTTTTTCTTATTTTCTGGAGTTTCTCCCTGTCACCAAACTAGAGTTCAGTGGTGGTGCCTCTGCCTCCCAGGTTCAAGCCATTCTCCAGCTTCCACCTCCAGAGTAGCTGGGACTCCAGGCAAGTGCCACCACACCTGGCTAATTTTTGTATCTTTAGTAGAGGCAGGGTTTCACCACATTGGCCTGGATGATCTCAATCTCTTGATGTCGTGATCTGCCTGCCTTGGCCGCCCAAAGTGCTGGGATTACAAGCGTAAGCCACCATGTCCAGCTGATTGTACCCTCTTTTGTGGGCAAGTAGTAGGAGGACAAAAAGAAGAAATAACAAAAAGGAACAACATTTAATATATCAGGGAGAAAGATCCCTTACCCTGAGAATTTAGCTCCTATGGGCCATAGGATTGCTTAGGGGCTAGGATGCAATTAAAAAATGAACAGAAATGAATTTTAAAACTATTTTAAAAATCAGAATGAAAAAGAGAAGAAAATGGAACATTCATGTACTCTCTCTGGGCATTAAGAATTTCATTCTTTCTACTCAATTAGAAGTAGAGGGTTATTCCAAGAGTTTCTTCTGTGTGTGCTCAAAACCTCCTTCCATGTTCCTAGGTCCATTGCATTCAGGCTTAGGATAGCAGAAGGGAAACAAATGGTAAACGCACTGTGAATTTGTTGAAACTTTGCATTTGCGTCTTGTCCAATTCATCTGTTTCTGTTTACTTCTGAGGTTCCTCAAATAACTGCTTTATCCATTCTGTCTAGATTTTATATTTGAGTTTGGTAGACGGAGAGGAATGTGAGTACTAAATCTCACACACAACTAAAACTATTTTTAATGTACTTTTTAAAATTATATAATTAAGATACATAGCTATTAACAAAATTAATATATGCATATATACAAAATTAGCTATTAAAAAATTAATACATGCATATATACAGATACATATCTGTATATATATGTATCTGTATATATATACATATGTATGTACACACATATATACACATATACACAAATGCAAACCGTTTTATAGGAACAAATGAAAATTTATGACATTTAATATGCTGCATTGTTGAATGTGACTTTTGCCATCATATGAAACAAGTAAAATAATGAAAATAAAGATGTTTCTTAAAATTGCAAGAATTAACAATTCTCTATATAATAATTGTTTATACATGCATTGGGAAAACAGAAAATGTTTTGAAAATATTTTCCATTTTTTAAATGTAAAAGGAATTGCAAAAATACTGACAGTTATTGCTATTTTGATATGGTTTCAGATATAACAGAACACATTATCTAGCTTTAATTTTTGAAGAATGAATGTATATAATTTAACAGCTGACAGCCATGTATGCAATCTGTTAGATTTTGGTCATTCATTTCTGTCAAACTATCACTAGTTACTCACTATACATATGAAAGATGAAGATTATAATTTAGATTTCTATTCCTAAATAAATCATATTCTATTAAAATTAAATGATAAAATACCCTTTTATAATTTTTTTATGGTGAATCATTTTTAATATGCTTTATTTACATTATATTTTGAGACATACTACCACCACAAATTAGAGATGAATCAAAAAGATAATGATGAGAATAACCAGTAAATACTGAAGTAGAAGCAGCACTTAGATTTTCAAAATTAGTGGCATTGGGTGTCTTTTTAAACAGATGTCTATAAATATCATAAATATTGAAAAAGTCACTTTGCCTTTCTCATTTCTTTTATGAATTATTAAAATAAGCTTAATAAATCTACTATAAAAAGATAACAGAAAAAATAAAATAACTTTAATCCCTTTTGTTTCTGCCCAGGAGATCATAATGAACATTACACAAGATAAGACAATTCTAATCCTTCTGCAAAAATGTTCATTCTTACAAGATGCCAGATTCTCTCCAGCTTTATCAATGTTATCCTACATCACATATCTTGTAAATTAATTGTTGTTCATGATTAATTTTAGAAAAGTGTTTAAAAATTCAGATGGCTGTTCTGTGGAATCAAAACGTGGTCAACCTTCTCTTCCATTTTTAGCTGTTTTTATTCCAAAGGTAACATCTGTAACATTCCCATTCCTTCAGATGTTTTCGGGGCTGTAAAATTTGTAAATCTTTTTATGATGATTTTCCTCACCCTATCAGTCAAAGTTTCAAGATAAGAAACACAAAACATTGTAGGCATGTTCAGTATCAAGGTAATGGAGGGGATAAAGTGCTTAGGGAATTGGTGGAAACACGGAAGGAGTGAAAGTCAAGGGGGCGCTGCCAGTATGCCTGATATGAAGGACACACAGAAGTCTGGAGGTAGAAAACTGTTGCTGCTGCCCCTGACTGCTGCCACCTCCATTCCTATGTCCACTGTTCCTGTGGGCATGCAAAGGAGAATGAAAAGCATAGACATATTCTTTTAATTTGCTTCTGGGACAGGGTCTCACTCTGTTACCCCGGCTGGAGTGCAGTGGCACAATCACAGCTCACTGCAGCCTCAACCTCTCAGGTTCAGGTGATCCTCCCACCTCAGCCTCTGGAGTAGCTGACACCACAGGTGCACTCCAGCAAGTCCAGCTAATTTTCGTATTTTTTGTACAGACAGTGGTTTCACCGTGTTCCCTAGACTGATCTTAAATTTTTGGGCTCAAGCAATCTGCCTGTCTCGGCCTCTCAAAGTATTAGGATTACAGGCATGAACCACTGCATCTAACCAGAAATACTAAATGTGGAAGCTAGAACTGCTTCTAAACATTCCAGCTTCTTGAGATCACTTGCTAGACAAAAGTGCAGCAGGAGAAATCTGGTTCCAAATCTGGAAAAAGACACTGAGATGCTATCTTTCTGCAATGTATCCTTAATAAACATTATTTAAGACTACATTCATTGAAATTAAATTGCGTTGCATTCTAGAACCCTACCTGTAATCTAGAAAATAGAAAGTTGAATTTTCTATTCCTAGTTTTATGAGAGAGGAGACAGAAATTGATGTAAAATATAAATCATCATATCTAGCACACATGGGATATGTATTTAAATTAATATCAAATATTTATGTCTTTTAGGTAAGTAGAGAGAAACATTCAAGCAGGAAAATACTTATGGATTTACAAGAATTTTCTTGAATGAAGTTACTAATTGCATAAAGTTATCAGAATCGGGGTAGTGAGAATATTTTTTGAATTGTAATTCAAGGTTCAAAATAAGTTTTCAAGCTGATGAGAATTAATAAGCAACCCAAAGAACAAGAGATGCAGGAAAAAGGAGCATTAAGCGACTCTTTTCATCAACCAAGCTGAATTGTTTAAATTTTATATTTACGCTGTCATTCATAATTGTTTGAAGCACTAAGCTTAAAAAATACTGTGTTAAAGAAAAGATTTATTCAATTGAATTCACTAATGTAAATACAGCTGATACAGTACAATATAATAGATGTGAGAAATATTGACTGTTGTACATAAATGTTTATGATATAGCTAAATAGGACAAAACATAACTCTTGAGATTTTAAGCCAAATGATGGTAGTACATTAACCTATAGCTTCACTGTATCTGAACTGCTTGAAAAGTTCTTTATTTTTTAAATTTTATTGTAGTCAAGTGCATTATTAATTTAGACAAATATAACTCATGCTTCATATAAAATAAATTTCTGCTCATCATTTTGAGATACATTTTCTAATTTGACAATCACAAGTACCTTGTGAAGCAGTTAAACAGCAATTATTGGGTTCATTTTGTATAAGACTCAGAGAAGTTTTAAGATTTGTCTAAGCTCACATGGGATGAAAATTTAGGTTTGCTGTCCATTGCAACTTTCATAAGACTCTATCATAAATTTAGTAAGATACTGACTTCCTAGAATGCATCCTTAATAAACATTATTTAAGTTCAATATATTGAGTGAATTACATTGGTTCTAACTTCCAGTGCAAAAGTCTTAATAGATTCTTTATTATAAACCAAGCATCTAGGTTAGATTTGAATCATATGCTTTATTTATGTATGCACCAAACATTATCAATTAAATATCATCAAAACACTTTGTAACATTTATGTAAGTGTGTGTGTGTGTGTGTATATATATATATATATATATATATATATATATATATATATATATTCATGTGTTTTGTATGTGGCATAAAATAAATATCACAATACACATGCATATACATGGAATTCACACACACTGCATACACACGTACACACACCCCTCGCAAAAGGATTTCAAAATGATTCCTCTAAGAAAAAGATGTTTGAGTATCTGCAAAAAACAGTAGAGGTTATATAGGAGGGGTGTGGTATTGAGGGGTGATATTCACCTAATAGACTTGAGTGAAAGAAAACAGGTGAGAACAGAAGTGAGACGCATAGTAAAAGGAAGGACAATTGTTATGTAGTAAACTGCAGGTCTCTTGCTATTTCTCTTTGTGCCTTTAGAGTGGCATGAAGTGACAAGGCTGTTGAATGACTTAGACCAAAATGGGATTTAGATGTATGTGAAAACGTTGGAAGACTACAGAAAGAGAGGGGATTGAGAGAGTTAATGGAATCAAAAGAGATGAGATGAAGTCACTGTTTTCTTTCATTAAATTGCCTGGGAAAGGAGAGGGAGCATGGCACATGGTCGGATTTTGTTTTCTCAGCTGTTGTATGCTCCGCCTTTGATCTTTTGTCACTGTATTACCCCTTCGTGAAGCATTTTGTTTAGCAGTGTATACATTTATATATGCCACAGTGGAAACAATATTTGACAGAAGCATTTTTTTTTCTAAATTATTTCAACCATCTGGTTAAAAGGAAGAGAAGAGACAGCAATGAGAAAGAAAGAGGAATAATCCATCTTTTTAACTTCTGGTTTTTTTTTCTCTAATCCTCTTGTATTATCTTGAAGTAAAAGGTGATTAAGTTCTGCTGAATTGTTTTCTAACTGGATTCTTTGAAAAAAATATTAACTACCTTAAGTTGACCCTGTGACGACATACATATCTTTTTCTCGTTCTTTTTTGTTTTTCATACCTGGTTTTAAGGACTGAACCACTGATTACTTACATTTAACCTGCTAATGTCTGTACCTCAACTCAGTGATATCTGAATTAACAAAACTAGTTGTGTAAATAGTAAATTATTTTTCTTTTGTTACTACTGAATAGCACATTGTTTTCATAAAATTGACCATTCATGTGTTACTTCAGAATAATCATATGAGAATTCGTGCCATAAACCTCTTCAGCTACAACATTCCACTTTCTTCCTGAAGTGTTATAAGTTTAATTGTGCTTTGATTACTCCACTCATTTTAAAAATACTCTGTATGTGTCACTTTTCTCCTATTAGTTTTGTTTATTTGCGTTGTACATGAGCATAGTATTATGTGACATGCTTTCAGCTCTTTTCAGCATTCTGCTATTGGGTTTTAGATGTGGTAGTCACTTTGTATTTCATACACTATGACATTTTGTTGTGGATTAATCTGAGAGTGATTATTATAATCAACACAACTATATGAGTGCTTTCACCATGTTGGCCAGGACGGTCGCTATCTCTTGACCTCGTGATTCACCCACCTTGGCCTCCAAAAGTGCTGAGATTGCAGGCATAAGCCACCACGTGGCTAACCACCGCTAACTTCCATCCAAAATAAACTATGAAGGGTTATTTCCTTGTTCTTTATGTATGTATATTCATGGAAATGACTGCCAATAAAAGAAACAGGTTTTAGAAGAATAATCCCAGAGTAAAGTAGACAGTGTAATGTGGGCACAAGGATAGGAGTCAAGAGCAGAGTAACAAATAGAATCCAGAAACAGACCTACGTATATATGGGCACTGAATTTATGACAAAGGCATTGCTGTAATAAAGCGAAATTGTATCTATTGGATATAAGATAAAAACAAATATTTAATTCTATACCATATAATAAATATCAGACGGATTATAAATATCAAATAAAAGTAAAGATTGACACAAAAATACCTTTAAAAAAATGGAACATCTTTATTTTGCAAAAATCAATAATTTATTAAAAGGTCACTGAAATTGCTAACCATAAAATAGTTAAATTAAATTCTATAGACAAAATGTATAATCAAAAGATTACATTAAAGGAACAAAAAATCAAGATTCAAAGTCAGATAAAATATTACCAGTCCTTACATACAAAAATATGTGTATCTGGAATATATACAGCATGCCTCAAAAGCAATAAGAAGATGATAGACCAGCAAAGAGAAAAACTGATAAAGGTATTTCTTCAAAGAGAATAACCAAATGGCTGATAAAAACCTGAAAAGTTACTGTTAGTCTGCATGAAAATGTAAATTGATTCCACTAGGCAACTATTATAATTTTTTTAAGTGAAAAATGTTGGCCAGGGTAAAAAACAACTATTCCTCTTATTCATTTCTGATATGGTCATAATTTGGTATAACCACTGGAAAACCATTCAATATATATACTTACACTGGTATGCTAAGAATCCCATTTCAATGTTTATCTTCAGAAGAAATGTATATGCATTTTTACCAAAAGATATTGACTAGTCTACTGTTGCCCATGATAATTATTCTCAATAGCTCCAAAGTGAATATTACCAAGATGTCATTTGACTAAAAAGAGATACATAAAAATAAGTTATTGTATATGCACATATTGGAATAAAATATAGAAATGAGAATGAACAGATTACTATGAGTTAATATGGACAAATCCAATCAGTATTCTACTGATAGAAGGAAGCCATGTACACAGTAGTCCATCTAAGATATGTTACATCCATTTGATTAACATTCAGTAGTAAAATATGGTGTTGGAAGTCAGGCTAGGAATTGCATTTGGGTAGGGAGCACTAGTGACTGGAGGAAAGTACCAGACGGACTCCGGGGTTTTGGTAATATCATGTTTCCTAATCCGGATGCTGGTTACCTGACTATTCAATTTATGGAATTATTTAACTCTCTACACTTATACATTAATAAAAATTTTAAAATAAAGGCACATTTGAATGACTTGTAGTGAAAATTCACTCTCCAGTTAGCGACAGCTCTTTGCTCTTTTTCCTCTTTATCATCTAATTTCTGTCAGCTTTACAGGTTTATGGCAGTAGCCAGGCCACTGATGTTACAGAATTTCCAGCCTGAACTAGAATCTACAATGTATATAAACTGCTTCTGTCTCCCAAAGTAATTCTCATTGAATTGAATTCTTCATTTTTTTTTTTTTTTTTTTTTAATGAGGAGGAGTTGCCAGGATGGAGTCAGTTTCTGAACCAGTTTTTTCCATGGTTGTCAAAACAAGTATGTGGTACTTGTCTTGAAAACTCTCTATAGAATTACAAAGTATTAATGATACAAAGCATTAATGAGTTCTTATGAAGGGCAATAGATTTTCAAAATATTGAAAAACTAAACATTTTTTCTACCTACACGTTAAAATGTTGTGTATGTATATGTGTTATGATTTGTAATTTCTGTTCTCTTAATCTAACATAAACAAGTTATGAAAGCTGACATGAACTTTTTTTCTTTTTTGAGTTTGAGTCTCACTCTGTCACCCAGATTGGAGTGCAATGGTCTGATCTCGGCTCCCTGGAACCTCTACCTCCCAAGGTTAAGCAATTTTCCTGCCTCAGCCTACTAAGTAATTGGGATTACAGGCACCCACCACCACACTCAGCTAATTTTTATGTTTTTAGTAGAGAGGGAGTTTCACCATATTGGCCAGACTGGTCTCAAACTTCTGACCTTGTGATCTGCCCACCTTGACCTCCCAAAGTGCTAGGATTATAGGCCTGAGCCACTGCACCCAGCCCGATATGAGAATTTATATAACATTTTGGTACTAATACATTTCTAAGTACTGTCCATTCATGTTTTTGTAGATCTTAATAGTTTACACTCATAACTTTTAATTAAATAAAGAAATGTGTCTTCTTGCTGTCCTTTAAAAAGTGACTGCTTCTTTCATTGCATGCTAAGTATTTGTGGTTTAATGGAGATGGGACCTGTATTTTATTTCCCTACAAGCTAGTAACTATTGTAAATATTCTTCAAATTCTTTAGGGTGCTTTTAAATCATAGGCCGCTTAATGTCAGCAAGCACGTGAGTAAAAACAGGTTGACATCCAATTAACACAGGTTTTTACAAGTTTAATGAGCAGTGATAAATTTAAATTCCTTCTTTGTCACTTTTAAAGAAAGTGTAATAACAAGTGGAATGAACTAGAGGGGGTGTTGCTCTATTGATTCATAATAAATTCTTCCTAAATTATTTGTTTTGAGATAGGAGAAATCTGCTTTGCAATAAAAGCCATGGGTTATTTAAACATTTCTGTATGCTGTAAAACCAAATCATAAACTACAAATCTATATACTATGTAAGAAAATCACAGGGTCTAAATTTCAGCTTGCTATTTTATTTGATTTTATTTTTAGGAATTCAATTTTTTTGATTTGCGTTCATTATTTCACTGCCAGTATGCAGAATATTCTATGTTGTCAATGTAACATCAGAGATTTTTTTTAATGAACATTAAAGTTTTAGTTAGCAAGTAAAACTTTTGCATATGAATTGGCCATCTCAATATCTATTTCTATTAAAAATGTCTTTGTAAATGATAACATAAAAATACTTTTGCTGCTATGTACTGATATAAATTATTGAAAGTAATTCCAATATAACAATAACTAATTCAGGTTTTATATGAAAATGTAACGTTTTGAAATGATAATAACCAATCACACTCATTTCATATACAATTGACTGAAAATCACCTAATATTTGATTACAGTAAGAATGTTTTCATAATTATTATTATTTTATCAGAGAGCTGTTTAACAATTGAGTTTTAGTCATTTTTATTATCTATTCCATTTAAATATATATCTTGCATATATACGTATCAGGATAAAATTGTTTCTTGACTTTTAGTCGAGTTTTGCTTAGGTATAATAGACAATTAAAGATGTTTATCATGTACAAGTGGTTTTTTATATGTGTACACATACACACGCACATATATATGACTACCTTGTGAAATGACTGTCATGAACCAGCTAACTTGTGGATGGCATTGATGAATAGATTTATCTACCACCTCACATAGTAATCTTGTGTGTGTGTATTGTAAGAACATTGAAAATCCACAGTCTTAACACATTTTACTTAATTATAGTCACTATGCTGCATACTAGATTCCCAGAACTTATTCATCTTACATGAAAGTATGTACCCTTCGACCAATATCTCCTCAGTTCCCCCAACTCACAACCTCTGATTACCACTGTTTTATTCTCTGCTTCTGAGCTCAACTTTTTGGATGCCACATATAAATGAGGTCACATAGCATTTGTCCTTTTTTGTCTGACTCAGTTCGTCAGCCATAAGCATCACCGCTGTTGTTGCAAATGGCAGGACTTTCTTTTATGTATGGATGAATAATATTACATTATCACAATTTCTGTTTAAAAACACAGAGAGAAAATTCTTGAACTTTGACACTTCTATAAAAGCTCACATTTTCTCACTTTTGAGAAGGGAAAGATTATGCCGCATGTCTAACAAGGCAAATCTACTTCTAAGCTTTCTGTAAAATGTTAGTCTAACTTATTTTCAAAAATACTAGAAGCAAAGATAACATATTCTCATATACACCTACTCCACATTTACTGAGCATTATAAAGTTAGTTTTATGAATAGGGTGCTGTGTGACATTTTACTCAGAGCGGGCTTGTTTTAAATGTAGACATTTCACTTATAGACATTTGGGAGCAACCACAGTCTAGCTAAATTGAGTATGAATTATGTCTTGTTCATCATTACCTATGTAATAGACTCAAATGAGGTTTATGACCATTAAATGTTTTAGTAAATGAAAGAAAATCTTTGACTCCTATCTTATATATGGGCAAAATCAATTATATCAGGATTATATTTTCTCTGAGTGAGAAAATAAAACAATAGAATTAAAAATAGAATAAAATATAGAAATTATCATAATGACCCTAGAATAGGCAAAACCCAGAATCTCAAAGGATACGAAAAGAACTATAACTAAAAGATAAAGAATTAATAAAGTAGAATTCATTAAGAATATCTGTGCTCAGGTAAAACATACTGAGTAAAGGGAGAAATCTCTCTAGATAGAAAGATAGAGTCAATCGATATGGAGCAGATAGATACAGATAGGAACAGGTTTATTAAGCACTAATTTCTCATATGCAGAATTTAAAAAGACTGCCTACAAATCATCATACAAAAGAGAGGCACTCCAATTTAAAATTGACAAAATACATCCTAAGCATGCAGCAGCCATGATAAGTTGACAGCTGTCCATTGGTGGGGATCTCAGCACCATTAGCTAGGTTTCTCCCGTGAAACATAAACAACTTCACCGAATGTAATATCCCACCAGTTCACTCTATGACAGCAATGAGGTGGAACAAAAACAAGCTTCTCCATAATCATATCCGAGCACAGAAAGAACAATAAAGCAAGGCAAACCACGAAAACTAAAATATACTCTCCTCTGTCAGCTACCACGAACCCTGCTAATAGTTTACCAATTAGAGGTTTAGCCACACTCCATTGTTCCTATGTCCTGCATAAAAAATTTCAGCAGACCAGACCGCTAAGTTGCTCTTGCTTTCTGATAACACCTAATCCAGGGAAAACCCTATTTCTTTAAATACGAACTCAGGTCCAAGCCCTATGGTAAACCTCTCCTCAAACTCTTTGATTTGGAAGCCTCAGCCCGACTCGGGGGCTCATGCCTGCAATCCCAGCACTTTCGGAGGCCAAGGTGGGTGAATCACAAGGTCAAGAGATTGAGACCATCCTGGCCAACATGGTGAAACCCCATCTCTACTAAAATACAAAAATTAGGCTGGTGTGGTGGCACGTGCCTGTAATCTCAGCTACTCAGGAGGTTGAGACTGGAGAATCGCTTGAACCCAGGGGGCAGAGGTCACAGTGAGCTGAGATTGTGCCACCGCACTCCAACCTGGCGACAGAGCAAGACTCTGTCTCAAAAAAAAAAAAAGAAGAAGAAGAAGAAGAAGAAGAAGAAGAAGAAGAAGAAGAAGAAGAAGAAGAAGAAGAAGAAGAAGCCGCCTCATGATTTCCCATCATGTTTGCCTTACTACAGCAAGTAAAAAACTCATGTCTGATTAATGACAGATGTGCACCTGGCGATCTTTAGCTGGTGGGCATTAGCAGGTAGTTCAAAAAGAGTAAACATATGACAATAGCATAGGAATCCATGCTAAATAACATTTTGCAAGGAAATTAAAATACAGCTAGAATGAGAGAAGCTAAAATGTAAAAGCTTGACAATACCAAATGCTGGAAGGAAGGTAGAGTAACTGGAAATCTTTCACATTATTGATGTAAATGAAACTTTTTATTTTAATAGTATTTTGAGGTAATCAACATAATAAACCACACACATGTAAGTGTGTATGGCTTGATATATTTTGACAATGCACACAACTGTGAAATCATCAACAAATTCAAGGAAATTAAGATCTCCATGGGCTTTTTTTGGTCATTCCTCTCTTCCTGTCCTCTCTGCTCCTCATACAACAGTGACTGTTATTTCATAATACAATACATTTGTTGGAATTTCCTATGTTATATAAATGGAATCATGCAGTATGCACAAATTTTGTTCCAGCTTCTTTCAGTCAGTATAATTATTTGGACATCAATCAATATTGTGAGTTTATGAATAGCCCATCACTTTCCATTGCTGCATAATATGCCATTGCATGCATACGCAGGAGTTTGTTTTTCCATTCACCTACTCATTGGAATTTAGTTTGTTTCCAGTTTTTGGCTATTAAAAATTGTTATTTACATTCATGTAATATCTGCATGGACATCTGCTTTCATTTATCTACTTAAGAATGGAATGGCTGGATCATCTGGTTTTAAGATGATCAATTAAGTTTTAAGAATCTTCCAAAATGTTTTTCAAAGTTACCTACCAATTTTCATTTTCAGCAGCAGTGCATCTGAGTTTCAATTGCTCTACATCCTTGCTAATATTTGGTGTCCTCATTTAATTTTAGCCATTCAAACAGATGTAGAGTGCTGTCATTATGTTATTTAAATTACATTTTTCTAATAAATAATGTTGACATATCTTTTATGTTTATGTAACTTCCATATATCTTCTTTCATGAACTGTCTTTTGAAAACTAGCAGCAACCCAAAAATCTAACAGTAAGAAACTGAAAATAATGAGGAGCACATTAATTCAATGGAAAATGACACAATAACAAAGAATGGACTACTGATAAACACAACAATATAATATATCTCACAGACATTTTGTTTAACAATAACAAGCTTAACACAAAGCAGAACATATGTATTAATTCCATCTCATGAAGTTCAAAAATAGGGCAAAGTAAGCTGCAGTGACAGAAGTCAGAATAACGTCTCCAGGGTTATTTGAAACATTTGAAACAGGGAACAGGGGCTTATGATGTACTGTATAAATTGATTTGAGTCCCATGTGTGTAAATTCGTCAAACTACACTCATAAAATTGTTGAATTTTGCGGTATGAAAGATAGATCTTAATTTTAAAAATTGTTTCAGAAAATATTAACCTTTGATCTACCAAGGCAAGATAAGATTTTGCTTGGCTACTTATTGATGAGTCACTAGAACTCAAGCAAGGTAACTTCATGTTTTAACTAATATCAAATATCTCAAAATGTATAGGCATGTATTTAAATAGGTAGGAGACACTGCAATTTGCATAAATTGTATTTTATATTTTATATTACCATATATAATATTTCATAATCTATATTACTAGTATATAGATTAAATATATTAAAATAAAACTTTTAAGTTTGTATGTCTATTGAAGCATTTTTTTTAACTTGTTCATACTTTTTACTTGTCTGACAGCTGAGAATACTTGTCACTTTCTAGATTACTATATATGATGACAGTGCACTGCCTATGTGCAATTATTTTAAAAGAGGTCAGGACATAAACACCCAAAGACCTAAAAATGTGTCAATCAACTGCTCTGGAGAATGTGAAGTTAAATCCAATCACTGACTAGTGTTTATATGGCTGTTGTGTTTCACATTGGTATCTGCACTTGATGAATGTGATACCTACATATGTAAGAAAAGACACATGCATTAGGTTACGTGTAAAAAATTGAGTCATTCCAAATAGAATAAATGTTTTATTTTACAGAGTCAGATCTCAAGGAATTCTTGTTCATTGATTTCCCTCCACGTTTCAAAAGTTCAGAAATGAATTATTTATTATTATAGTCTGAAATCCTTGCATGGCAATTCACACTTGTCATTTTTCAGAGTTCTTGTCTTAGCATAGGTGCGTAACGTGATTTCAGGGTTATGCTTTATCCCTCCTACATCAATGCCTGCCTTTTATCCCAACTACAAATTCATCTGCAAGTTTCTAGGTTTAAAAGTCCGTTACTGTTTGTCTTCCTCTTACATAGCTTTGACAATTGTAAATATTTTCTTGAATTTTGCCACTTTTTGTGATGGTTTTCAGAACTCATTCCTCCTTTAATGTATTGGTATTTCTTAGACTCGCTGCAGCAGGATTGATTGCATTATATGAGGCTCTTTCACCTTAGTGGTTTAGCCCTATTTCATATATAAATTAATTTTATTTTAGTTACTAAAACAATATATGGATGAGTAGGAAACACATTTACTTTTAAAAAAAAGCAGTCCTTTAAAATGAACTAAGAGCCATTTAGTACTTCTGGTAATCTTGTACTTTATTGCATAAAATATTTGATGAGTAAAGTTCTGAGCTGAAATTTCATCCAGTAAATATATCTTTGTTTGTTTCTTGGTGTTCTAATTTTGACAAAACATATTTAAGATATGCATTTACATCATTCTCTGATTTAGTTATTAAAATGTGCTTCTAAAGGTCTTTTTGGGGGGAGAATTTCAACTTCGTTTTGCAATTAACTGTATATTTAAATAGAGAGAAATTATTTTGTTTTATATTAAAAAAGAAATAACGTTTAATTTGAATGGTATGACATTATTCCTACACTTACTCATTATGGAAAAGGTTCCAGATAGACCTGAGCTGCATGACGTCAAAAATGTAATACAAAGAGAGTGAGTATAGTACTTTTATTTTTTCTCCTTTCAATTTCTGCTTTGTTTTAAATGAGACAAAAAGCTGTATTTGATTCTACAAATGAAAAATAGACTGAGGTGAGCCTAAGTAGGTCCAGTGGCCATTATTTGTTACTGTTTTAACTTGGGACTTCTCCGTTTGATTTCAGAGCATCATACCCTCATCTCTGAAACACTGTTTATTTTATCTGGGTTTGGTTAAAGTTAGCTACAAAATCTGTCACTGTACTACCAAGAAGTGGAGTTTATTTTTCAATTTCCACTTTCTTGAATCTGGAGTAGCCTATGTTGTCTTTGGACAATGAATATGGCAGGATTAACACTATGCCTCTTTCATCCCCAGGCATTAGGATTACTAGTCAGTTCCTGTTCACTTTCATAGAATGCTTACTCTTTTTAAACTCTTTTTTGATGCTAAGTGTAGGTACAGTGATGGAAAGATTTAACAGCTTTGAAAAAACATCCAACTTTAACAGTCAAGCAAGTGAGCGAGCAGTCAAGCTCTTGGGTGTCTTCAGCCCCAGCTGCTATCTGACTCACCCCACATGAGAGGTCCAGGCAAAAACCTCCTAGATCACCTCACTCCATTCATAGAACCATGATAAAAATAATAAGTGTTATTTTAGGCCACTAAATTATTTCAAGGCGGTTTCCACAGCACAAATAAAAAATGTCTATATGAATGGTTTAACCATAGAGTTAAAAGCAAAACATTAATGATGTAACTTTTCTACCACATATTTGGCTTTCCTTCACGAACATCTCTTATGGGCTTATCTATCATGTTCAGCTAATAAATGCTGGAGGTCTCTAGTAATCAGCTGTTGTTATCATCTATTTTCAATTCATGTTCTACCCTTTGGCAATTTCATCCTTATTTGTAGTTTCATGATTATCTACATGTTGATAACAGACCTACCTTCCCCTGTAAACTCCAGGTTTAAGTATCTGCTTACTTGATATTCAAATAATATTTCTTCAAACACTGCCTAATCAGTGTTGCTATCTACAACTATATTTTTTGCTCTTCAAGTTGGTTTTACTCTCAGTGTTATACAAGTTAGTGCGTATTTCCACAACTAATCCAGGAACAAAGACCTCAATATTATGCTAGAGGGTACCTTCTACCATCTTACCAGCAATTCAGCACTAAATATTATTAATGCTACCTCAGTTCCTGAACATGCCCTGTTTCTAGTGCCATCGTCCCAGTACAACTGACCATTAACCTTTCACATGAAACATTGCAGTGGTCTGTCCACATCTTTTCTTGCATCACTCAACACTCTTCTCCATACTGAATTTGGGGTTACCATTTTAAGGCACAGATTATTTTAAGAACCGCTCATGAATAAGCCTTTCAGTATACACTACTTACTGCAATGATACCTATTTCTGTTTTCTATTGAATCCCTAGCCCGAGTCCAGGCCTTGCTAAGCAGTGAACATATGCTGAAAAAAGTTAAACAAGTTTAGTTTTGCAATTATGGATAAAGATGATGTTTAAAAAATAAATACTAAAAAGCTTTCTTTATCTAAAAGTTCTGTTTTGTGTTTGTTTTGTTTAATGAGGTAAGTCACGCATTTTATTAAAATACATATACTCAGATACGTGTTTGTGAAGTGAAATGAGATCAGCCCATAAATTCTGACTTTTGGTTTACAGTTATGCTAACAATGTATCTTGGATCTCTGTATATATTATTATTTATAGATTAGCCATATTTTAATAGTTCAATAGTATTTTGTTCTATTGACAAATCATCATCCAGCTTTCTAATTGATGAATGTCTGTGTTTTTCTGATTTTCCTCCTAGATTTCTTTATCTAATGTTTTTTTTTTGTTCTCCTACATACCTATCCTATCCTCTCTCTCTCTCTCTCTCTCTCTCTCTGTCTCTCTCTCTCTCTCTCTTTCTCTCTCTCTCCCTCCCTCCCTCCCTCCCTCCCTCATTCTGTTCTAATGAAAACTCTTAGGCAATTTCCACGTCTCTTCAAAAAATGTTTTCTTCTCCCATCTACTATAAAATGAAAGCCTGAAGATTTCAGATTGTAAAGCCAGAGACACTTTTATTGGCTTTGTAGAAGATTGATTTGAAGAGCGACAAAGTCTGTGGAGTTCCCAAGTATAGATGACCACTAAGTCAGGCCTCACTGTGCAGTATTGACAGAGGGATTAACGGTCTAGAATTTACAGGTCTGTGAAAAGAAAAAGGGGATTTTGTTTGTTTGTTTTAGAGAATGAATCAAATTCACATGAGTTATGCACTATAAGCAAAACATAGACCGATATACACAGAATGCTATTTCTCTTATTTTATATGCATAACTTTATATGCCTTATATACATCTATATACATTACTTTGGATAACTCTTTCACTTTTGTAGTTATGTGTTTGTGAAAACAAAAATCTGACATTTGCTTGGCTGGCAGTGAATCATAATAAGTAGAATAAGCTAAATAATTAGGTTGAAGAAATCTATCTAATCCATCATTTTCCGTACTAGGATGGTCAGGCCAACAGGATGATAATATTTTGAATTACTACTCAAGCCACTGACTGCTCTGGACATGCTTGAAAGGAACCACTGCTACAACATATCTGTATTGTTTCTTAAATGTTAAAATATGAGATCAAACCTCCTCTGAAGTGCCTCCCTTTGGCTTCTCAAACAGGGGTATCAGAAACTTTATAATAAACTATTTGAGTTCCTGACTCAAAGATTTTACATGATGGATCAGAGGGATATATAATATTACTGTGTTTACATAAATATATCACAGAAAAAAATAAACATTTCAAACACATCTCTATAAACTGAGACTCCAAAAATATGTTACATGCATCAGTCAAACCCTTTTTGTCCAGATTTTCTGAGAACTAATCCTTCTCTTGAACTGAGGTTGCTTTGATGAAATATTTGAGGAGCACTAAAGTTTTTAGTATTTTTTCTGCCTCTACATTCAGTGATTGCAATTTGCCTCTGATAAGATAAATCCTATTTAACTTATTTCCAAATCTTTGAGAAGTGTCTCTAGATTCCTCTTGTATAATCTCTATGGCTGTTGCTCCTCATAGTCTGATGATTGGTTTATTTTTAGACTGTATGATTTCTAAAGTAATGAAAAACTATGCAGTGAATTCCTTCTACATTTATCATTTATTTCCTTTGACAATTAAACATACATACAATGTACTTTCAAAAATAAATAAACTGCTTATTTAGGAAACTATCTACAGTGGTATTTAAACATGTGATTATATTCAGTTCATGTGTATATCACATACATTTATACTACTACAGGGTTTTTGTGTGTATATGTAACATACTACATACATGCATGTGTGTGTGTGTGTTTGCATGTGTGTGTGTATCTTGCTTTCCCTTTGTTTTAGTTGTCTATTATTCTACCTTGTTAAGTTTAATTCTAATCTCAATTTTATCCATTTCTTCTTGGCATGTTTTTCTTCTGAAACTGAGTCTTTTCTTAAGCTGTTGTCATTCACCACTAACTTCACTTTTACTTCCACTATCTTAAAGATTACTATTATTTTTGCAATTTTTTATAAAAAGGATCTGCTGTTCTGCAGTGAAACCTTTGTAGGCACTGATAAGAAGATATAAGATAAACAGGAGAAAGAAAGGGAGAAGCAAGGCTGTAATATAATCAACAATCAACAAACTCTCTTTACTCTTTAACTGAAACATTTGATGTAATTATAGATTCATATAAAGTTGTAAGAAAAAATACAGAGAGGTTCTGCTTATGCTTTGTTTTGATTTTCCCCATAGCAACATTTGAAAAACGATGATACAATATGACAACCCAAATATAGACATTGATGTGGATAGAATCTACAGGTCTTGTTCTGACCTTTCCAGGTTTCTGCTTGCATACACACATGCATACATGTTTGTGTGTATATGTGTGCATGTACATTAATTATAGCACCATTCTGCTACCTGTGTAGGTTCATGTATCCACCACTGCAGTCAAGATGGAAGCATGTCAAAGCCACAAGGATCCCTTACGTTGCTTCTTGTAACCAGACCTACTGACTTCATGCTCTCCTCACTACTCTCACTTCCTTAATTATTTAAACGGGTAAACTGTCATCCATTTCTAAAATTTGTCCTTTCATAAAGGCTTTATCAATGGAACCAGGTAATGTAAGATCCTTTAGGTTTGGTTTTTGTCATTCCAGCATAATTCACTGAAGATACACCCACATTGTGTGTGTGTCAAAGGTTAATTCTTTTCATTGCTGATTGGTATTCTGTGGTATGTACACACTTTGGTTTGCAAAACCATTCACTTGTTAAGACAATTGAGCTGTTTCCAATGAAAATTATGAAATAAGCTGTTGTACTTACTCATATACAAATTTTTCTTTGAGAATACATTTTTCTTTCTCTTAAATAAACAGCTGAGTTCAAATGCTGAGTTCTATGACAATTGCATGTATAGTTTTATAAGCTACCAAACCTTTTTCCAGAGTAGCAGTGCCATTTTAAATCTCTGCCAGCAATATAGGAATAATTCAATTTCTCCACATGTTTACTAGTATTTCATATTGTCACAATTTTTTACTTTAATTATTCCTATAGGTTTATATTGATGTATCAGCATGGTCTTACATTAAGATCTTACATTACGTGCTTCCATGAATTAAGCATTTATGAAATGACAAACTTTAGAAATGGAGGAAAAAATAGTAGTTTAAATAATTAAGGATGTGAGAGTAGTGGGGAGAGCATGAAGTAAGTAGGTGTGGTTACAAGAAGCAACACCAAGGATCTTCGTGGCTTTGAAACACGTCCATCGTGACTGCAGTGGTGGACGCAGGAACATACACAGGTAGTAAAATGGTGCCAAACCAAGTGCACATGTACACGTTAACACATATTATGGCCTTAATTTGTATTTTACTTATGATAATTATGTTGAATATCTTTTCACACACTTACATATAATTGCTATGTGCTCAGTGAAATATATGTTAGTGTTTTTTGCTAATTTTTAAGTGATCGTTTTATTAATACTTAGATTTGGAGGTTCCTTGTATATTCTGAATAGCATTCCTTCACTAGATACATGATTTTTAGATGCTTTTTCTCCAGCTCTGTAGCTTGTCTTTTCATTCAGTTAACAGTTTTTCTTGCACAGAAAATGTCACCTGTTTTGGTAATGCTTGATTTATCAAGATTTTCTGTTGTAGATCACTATTTTACTGTTAAGTCTAAGACTTCTTTATACAGAGATGGAATTCAAAGATTTTCTCCTAAAGTTGTTTTTAAACATATTATAACTTTATGTTTAAGTCTGCAATTTATTTTGAGTTAATGTTTTTATATTGCATGAGCTTTGGGCCAATGTTATTTATTTATTTATTGCCTATAGATGTTTGTTTCAGAACTATTTGTTTAAACGTCTATATTTCTTTTATTGATGTCTTTTCTACTTAAGTCAAAAGCAATTTGGCCATATTTTTGTTAGTCTATTTCTGGACAACAAACATGAAAAAATTCTCACTATCATTGACAATCAGAGAAATGCAAATTAATAGCACAATGAGATATCATCTTACATCAGTTAGGATGGTTATTATTAAAAAGTGAATGCTTACATACTTTTCATGGGAATGTAAATTATACTATGGAAAACAGTATGGAAGTTTCCCAAAGAACCAAAAATAATATTACCATTCCATCTAGTAATTCCACTGCTTGGTATTTACTTAAAGGAAAATAAATCATTACATCACAAACTTAAAAAGATGCATACACTCATATGTTTATTGAAGCATGACTCACAATAGCAAAGGTATGAAATCAACCTAAGTATTCATCAATAGAATGTATGAATCTATATGGAATTGAATGTGTACACACATACAAAAATTATATATATATACATATATATATATATATATATATATATATATATATATATATAAATGTGGCATATATATACCACATTATTCTTTATGAAATGGAATACTATTCAGCCATAAAAAAGAATGAAGTCACGTGTTTTACACCAACATGGATGGAACTGGAGACCCTTACCTCAAGTAAAATAACTCAGAAACAGAAAGTCAAATATTCTGTGTTCACACTTTTAAATGGGAAGCTAAATTATGTGTACATATGGATATAGAGTGGAAAATAATAGGCACTAGAGACCCATAAGGATGGAAGGGTAAAAGAGAAGTAAGAAATATAAGTACTTAATAGATACAATGTACACTATATATAGGTGCCTAATTTCTCTCAAGTCCAAGCTTTTTATTTCATTGCTTTTCCCTATTGTTTTGCTGTTTGGAATTTTATTTTTTCCTGCTCCAATCTTTGTACCTTTTTTGAGCTCTATTTGTCCTTCCTTTTCTAGGCCCTTGAGATCTAAATGCAGATTTAGGACCTTTCCTTGTACTGTGTTCATTCAGTGACACCATTTTCCTCATGGCCTTACTTTAGCCATATCGTACATATGCTGATATAGCGTTATTTTTATGTTTCTTTAGTTCTAGGGTTTTTCTCTTTTTTTCAAGACTTCCTCTTGAACTCATTGCTTATTTAGAAGTATAAGATTTACAGCCAGATGTGGTGGCTCATGCTTGTAATCCCTGCACTTTGGGAGCCTGAGGTGGGTGATCACCTGAAGTTAGAAGTTCAAGACCAGCCTGGCCAACATGATGAAACCCCATCTCTACTAAAAATACAAAAAAAAATTAGCTGGCTGTGGTAGTGCATGCCTGTAATCCCAGCTACTCAAAAGGCTGGGATTGGAGAATCTCTTGAACCCAGGAGGTGGAGGGTACAGTGAGCTGAGATCGTGCCACTGCACTCCAGCCTGGGTAACAACAGCAAAATTTGGTCTCAAAAAAAAAGTATAATATTTACTTTACACATGTTTAAAAATTTTACTATTTGTATTTCTTTAATGAATTTTTGGTTGATGCCACAGGGCCAAGAGATCAGACGATGAAGAATTTCAATTAATACAAATTTGTTGAGATTTGTATTATAACCCAGAATATAATCTCCTCATGAATGTTTCGTAGGAACTTGACAAAACATGTCTGCTGCTTTTGGGGGTGAAGTGCTCTACAAGTGCCAATTAGAACCTGTTAATTGATTTTGTTGCTCTGATCTGATTCTTTTGCTGTCTTTCTGTTTACTGCATCTATCAGTTGACGAGTGGGTGGTATTAAAGCCCTCAATTATAATTGTGGGTGTTTCTAGTTCTCCTTTAAACACTACAAAGTTTTGCTTCATGTACTTTCAGGCTGGGTTGTTTAATGCATCCACAGTTAAGGTGGTTATGTCTTCTTGAGGGATTGATCCTTTTTTCACTATGAATTTGTTTGTTAATAGTAATTTTCTTGACTCTAATATCTGCTTCACCAGGCATTAATATGACTAGTTCTTCATTCATTGGTTAATTTTTAAGGTATATATTTTCATGCTTTTACTTAACATCTTTCCGTTACTGAGTACAAAGTGAATGTGTTGCAAACAGCATATAGTTGGATCACTTTTTTATTAACTAATTCTGTCAGTCTGTCATTGATGGGTGTATTCACATTAAAGGTAATTACTGATATTATAGTACTTAGTCTACCATTGTATTATTTGTTTTCTGTTTGTTATTTGTTTGCGGAACTATCTGTTTATCCTCCTTGACATTGATGCCATACCACTTTGTGTTGTTAGAACTTCTGTTAGTCTGGAGCAGGCATGAGCTTCTGTGGACTGTGTTCCCTTGCTAGGTTGGAGGGTGGGAAATGCCAAGTATGGATCACGTTGTTCTGTTGAATGGCAGGATGTAAGACAGCCAGCTGCTGTGATGGTCTCTTGGTCCTGGGGTTTCAAGCCAGTTCATTTCCCCCTTTCCACCTTCTCAAGTTCTCATTTGGCTGCTTGTTGCACTGTTTCTGGGACCTATCACTGTATTTACATGAATAGGAAGAACAAGAACCATCTTATCTAGACAAAAGGTCTCCTCATATTTTTATAATTTACTTTTGGGGCAATTAGTTCTTGAGAAATGTATTACAGATTATATTATTTGTTAAACATTAAGGAAACATAGATTAAACCAACTGTCTTTAAAGAATTCACAAATCTCTAGAGGAAGAATTTCACATGTAAACCAATATGTATAATCAACGGAAAGAGATCCAGTGATAATATAGTCAATCCTCCCCTATTCAGAGGAAGAAATCTCAAAGTCACCCTGAACAGGCCATGGCATTTTTCACAGATGATTTGATACTCAGACCTATGTAAGCCCTTACAAGTTTAATATAATGTTAAAGTGAATAAATACTCTTAAGTTGAAAAAACAAATAGTACCAAAATAGGTCAGTTATTGGAATAGCTTGACGTATTTGAGGTATTATGAGTTTAGGATGCCAAGTATGAAGAGCAAGTGAGACATTCTGCTAATTGAGGGTGAGCAGATATTAGAGCCTGGGTTATGAAGAGCCAGTGGGCTATTTTAAACAGGAAAGTAGCATTGATTCATTAGTAGTATAATGCTGTTGAGCACTTTATGATGATGAATGCCTATTCAGTCATATTAAGCTGCCTTCCATCCTGCACCCTCTTCATCATTTTGACCTGAGCATTTAAATATATGCACTGCTAGCATTTTGGGAAAAGCAGTCTTTTTTGGTGGCAACAATCTTATTACTAAACAATGAATTGTATTCCTGGACACTGCATAAAAATACCAGTATTTTGTACCAGTTGCCGTGACAACTCAAAAGCCTTCTAACATTAAGAAATGTCCCCTAGAGAGAGGCAGATACTAGAGAGATGATACTGCTGTAAGTGAAATTGATGATTTAAGATAAGTCATAGGCCTGGTATCAGAAAGAATAGACAGTCACAGAAATCCCTACATAGCAGAAAGCAATAAAAAAAATAGAGAATAATTATGAGGCCATCACTGAGGGACAAGGAAATGGAAGAGATGACCAGAGATGATTTAGAAAATCAGCAATGAGACATAAGTGCTCCTTACATTCTACCTCAAGTTCAAGTCCTAAAGATTGTTTAAAAGGAATTTGGAGAGAAAGAGCCTTTTTTTGCCTTTAAGTTTTAAATTCTGAGAGGAAACTTCTTACATAAGCTTCTGTTAAAGCCACATGTTTTGTGAAAGTGATGGTGCGAGTCGGGACAATTACCTGCTATTTTGTTCTCCCAGGTTGCCCTGGTGCAGAAAGGGGCCTAACAATTCCATCATGACCTTGAGGAGAGAGTTAAAAATTTAATTGATTTTCTGACTTAGGAGCTTGTCAGAGGAGGAAAGTTACTTTTAAATCCAAAATATTTTATAAGGATTAAATAGGTGAATAGCTAAACATCTTCTGTGCCTTATAATGTGTGTAATACATGTTAGCTATTATTACTACTGAATATCTATTCAATATCTTACATTCTTGTATGTATCAACCTAAAAAGCTTTTTTAGAATATTAAATCTATGATGACTTTGGTTTAAAGTAGTTTAAGGAGGGAATATCCCCTTCCTTTCAAATATATAAATAATTCACTTTGCTTACATATAGCTACCAAGCTAGATATTTGCCTCCATTTCAATTACGATCCTAGAGACTTGGTCTTATAGTTAATTAATGGCTATAGTCACATAATCTATCTATCTATTAGATAAATTATCATCCTCGTGATCCAATGTGGCAGCATCCCTATTCCAGACAAAAGAACAAAGAAATGAAATAGAAGAGAGACAAAGCATTGTGCCAAATGCATCTTAGGAAAGGTTCAACAAATAAGTAACAGAAGACTCTATATTGACCAAGATGTAGTCACATGGGCATAGTAATCTGAGGCAGAGGCTTTAAAGTATAGTTTTTATGCTGAATGGGCATATTTCAAGGTAAAAATATTATTCCTATTAAAAAAAAGAAGAAAGAGACCTCAAAAGACACTAAGAAATCTCTATAAGACATATCATAGTTTTCATTGAAACAAAATCAAAATGTGAAGAATACACCTTTAACTTACTATACATAATGCATTTCAAAATTATGAAGCATAAACTTAAATATTAGTCCCAAAAATGTATATAAAGTGTATATTTCTGAGACAGTCAGATCACTTGAGGTCAGGAGTTCCAGATCAGCCTTGCCAATATGGTGAAACCTCATCTCTACTAAAAATATAAAAATTAGCTGAGCATGGTGGCACACACCTGTAGTCACAACTATTTAGAAGGCTGAGGCAGGAAACTTGCTTGAACTCAGGAAGTAGAGTTTGCAGTGAGCCAAGATTGTGCCACTGTCCTCCAGCCTAGGATAAAGTCTCCAAGCAAGACTTTATCTAAATAGATAGATAGATAGATAGATAGATAGATAGATAGATAGATAGATAAGGTTTATATTTCCCAGATTTTTACATTTGACTTTTAATTTTGGTCAAGGAAGCTTGGCACTCAGAAAACATTTCAAAGTAAGTTCAAGACCCAAATTGCTCCTTTAATTCCTTTTTTGGATGACTATCACTGAACAATTATAGTTGGTAGATAAAGTGAAAATTGGTCTCCATTGGAGTAATTTTATACATTAGCTAGAAAAATCAACCCTTGCAAATGATTTCATACAACCAAAAGCTAGAACTTTACACTTGTGATCTGATTTGTATAAAGGTATAAAATAAAGTAAATAAAATTGTTATTAAATTTAACATGGGAATTAGTCAATGTCTTCTCTTAACAAAATTATTGACTGAAGATCTTTTAATACTAGAAATGTATGTATTAGTTAGGGTTCCTACAGGGACAGAACTAAGAGGATATATATATATATATATATATATATATATATATATATATGAGTAATATCCAATACAGAGGGGTTTAGAATGTTGACTATTTGGTGGCTCAACACAGATTTCAGCAGTAATAATACATTCCCTTAGATGAGTCTGCACTCTAAAGAGTAAAAGGAAGGACTCAGTCTGGAAAAAGCTCTCTAGTCACATTATTTTATACACACACACACACACACACACACACATACATACATACATATATATATGTATATACACACACATATCTATATACATACATAAATGAAGAATTTCAAGTCCAGTGTTTGAAGGCAGGAAATATTCAGCATCCAGCATGGAAGAAAGATGTAGGCTAGAAGGCTAGGCTAATCTCACCTTTTCACATTTTTCTGCCTGCTTTTATATTCACTGGCAGGTGATTAGATTGTGCCCACCAGATTGAGGATGGGTTTGCCTTTCCCAGCCCACTGACTCAAATGCTAATCTTCTTTGTCAACACCCTTATAGATACACCCAGCGTCAATACTTTGCATCTTTGAATCCAATCAAGTTGACACTCAGTATTAACCATCATAGCATATTTTAGTGCACACATAGAATCTTTGAACCAATCACTTTGTTAATTACTGCATGGAGGAAGGACAATTCCACTCAATAATCTTTCAGTACTGAAGGGAAATAATGTCTATATGGCAAAAAAATTATCTTTCTAAAAATAATAATTTCCATGAAACAATTTCCAAAATAAATTGTTAATCATTAAGAGAGCAATGTTTTGGGCTAAGTATTGGAGCTCAAGAACTAGTCCTTGTTAACATTCCACATGAATAAAGCAAAGATTTTATGTAAGATACAAAAATATTGATAATGTGAAAATGGTATTGATGAGCTGACATCCTGTATCAGATATAGTACCCTTAGACAATTACCGGCTGAAGTTCCAGGAAGATTTCTTCTGAAAATCTGAGTCCATGAAGACAATTGACTGAAAAACAGCAGTTTGATAAGATTACAACTGTTAAATCAAATATGTATTATGTACAATGGAGATATTATGGCAGGCAATATAACGCACAAATTGGTCACTCAGAACATAAATGGGATAACTGCCCAGTAAAGAAGTTTCTCAACCATTTGAAAGACCAAAATCATCTAGATGCAGATAGATTACAGCTGCAAAAAAATACATTTAGGAAAGTTGAACACTTTGAGTGACTATATAATTTTATATGAAAAAGCCTTACTGTGATGCTGTGATGCATGAAAAATAAAAGAGCTGTCATGCCCAGGATAACTGCTTTCTACTTCGTTAATGAGTACTATCCAATAACGAGGGGTTTAGAATGTTGAATATTTGGTGGTTCAACACAGATTTCAGCAGTAATAATATATTACCTATGACGAGTCTCACATAAAAGAGTAAAAGGAAAGACTCAATCTGGAAAAAGCTCTCTAGCCACGTTATTATTAATGGTCAAGGAAATGAGAGTTTCCTGCACCTTCTTTTCTCTCTCTTAAATTCACTCTGGTGAAGGGGAAAGTGCATGTATTATACAACCAGACCGAAGTTTTAATCTTAGCCATGTAGCAGCTGCATGGAAACTAGCAAGTACATAATTTAGGATCCATTTGGAAGTAGAACTACTATGAGTGCTGTGGAATTAGGAATGTATTCGTGAGATTTGATCTTACATAATTATGAGTTCCGATGCAGATGACTATGGAAGGTTGTAACTTCTGTGACCTTAGCAGTTTTCCAGTCAGTGTAGGTTGGCAGGGCTAGGAGTTAGGAAGAAAAGCTGAACTTGAAGTGGGTAGAACAAAGACGACTGGGACACAGCGAGAAACCAAGACTCACAAAGGCAAAGTGAACCCTGCCTCTGTCTCTCACTGTCTCCAGCCTCTGTGACCCACAGTATAAACAGTTGACTTCATCATGAACCACACAAATGCCTGTCCCAGGACTTGGCGTGAAGAAAGATGCTTGAATGCAGATCTGGAGTTGCTGTGAGCTGGCCCTGTGCTTACAGAATGAGCCGGAAGAGCACGGAAAACGTGTGTGAGCTGCAGCAGCACCGGCCACTCTCTGCTGAATTTCAGAAACTAGTGGCTGGTGCTTCAGTCCCACCTTCTAAATCTCAAATTCCTTTTTTCCAGTAGCGAAGCCTGAACTGGAACCACACAAATAAGGAATACTAGAAAATGTTTCACCTGGGCAAAGTTCAAACAGTACAAAACTACAGCAGCAAGTTGCTTAAATTCCCTGATCTGCTGTTACATCTTTTCTAAAATAGAACACAAAGTATCTCCTATAGTTGATGTGAGTTTGAAAATAGGCAAATTGAAAAGTGTGCTGGCTCCTCTCACCAGAAAAGACAGCTGTGCGTATCCCTTCCTCTTTCTACAACTGTCTCACCTGTAAGAGCAAGAGCTGTAACTACAAAGATCATGAGAACCACAAGATCCTCAAGTCCTTCTCCTGCTTCTTTCATGGATATATCAATCTGGGACTCTGTCTTGAAGATACAGCCACATGGAGGCATGCAGAAATGGGTGTCTAATCTTCCAGATTGTGCACTCAAATAATGGAATACAATATAGAGGCAAAAATATAGATTTTTTAGTTAGAAAAACTTGAAAAGAGATTACTTCTTGAAGTGTCACACCCACTCACACAACCACCTACACACACACACACATGTACACACATATAAATGATACATAACAGTTATTGCCACATGCAGTGTTTTTCTGAGGACTAACAGAATTCTCTGAGTACCTTGTACAATGCCATGCACATATTATGCTCTTAAAAACCCTTTCTGCTTCTCCTTTCTGCTTCTCCTTTCTAATCCATAAGTTTTGGTAGCCATTGCAGCACTCTTTTATTTATTTATTTATTTATTTATTTATTTATTTATTTATTTATTTAACACAGTTTTGGGTCTTGTTCCCCAGGCTGGAATGCAGCATCATGATCTCAGCTCACTGTAATCTCCACCTTCTGAGTTCAAGCAATTCTTTGGCCTCAGCCTCCCAAGTAGCTGGGACTATAAGCACGTGTCACCACACCCAGCTAATTTGTGTATTTGTAGTAGAAATGAGGTTTTTCCATGTTGGCCAGGCTGATCTCAAACTCCTTCCTGACCTCAGCTGATCTGCCCGCCTCGGCCTCCCAAAGTGCTGGGACTACAGGCATGAGCCATTGCGCCTGGCTGCCTCAGTCTTTTAAAATGGATATTGACTGAGTTGAGTTAAAAATGGTCTATGATCAAATAAACTTTTAGATATAGAAGTAAAGTAAATATCTGCCAATTTGTTAATGGTAAAAAAAAAAAAAGCACAAAGAAAATAGAACAAACACCTGCTAAACATGCCAATAAGGTTAGACAGCAGAGAAGGGGCATTTGTAGGTCAAATAATTCCCTCTTGTGATTGTCAAGAAAGGGTCTCAGGCTTTGAGATAATTTTCTTATCACATATCAAGCTTCCATTTGTAAAATTTGAATTCCTCGTTCTTTTTTTCAAAATGGGGAGTAAGTGAATGATTTTGCAGTAAACTACCAGGCATTAGAGGTAAGCACTGAAAGCAAGACAACAGATTAAGACCTCATGGAATGCTACAAAATCATCTTTAACAGAAAAGTAATTATGTTAGCTAGTATTTATAAAGATTTAGACCAGAACAGATAGTGTATCTTTTAAATTAGGTACAAGAAATGAAATTGTATGCTAATAGACCATTAACCTGAGCTAGCCTAGAATACTTACATGTAAAGAAATGAATTTGGGAGCAGATAATCCTTGTAGAAAAATTTTTTAAAGACAAAGTTTACAACCCAAGAAAGGTAAATGAAGACTTACAGAGTAGTTTTAGTATAATCAAATAATTATTGAAAATTTTTATTAAAAATCACTTATATAGTCAGACATGGTAAAGCCGTATCACAGGAAAATGAATTTTATGCTATTTTGTAAGTTACCTTATCTCCATGTTTCTTCCAAAATCATCTGGCATGCTTTTCCATAACAGGGATCCATTTTCTTACTTGGATCATAACCTATTTTAAAATAGGTTATTTTAAAAGCTTAAGCTACAATCTAGGATTATTGACACAACCTTGTAGCTTTAAATCAAAGTTTTAAATCTTTGCTTCCTGTTATTTATAATTTGTGCTTTATTTCACCTGTTAAAAAGGTTTTGTCTTTTGAGTTAGAAGTTTATTTATTTACGTTTTTGTCATAGTGGTTTCCTAAGGTTAAATTCACAGTGTTATGTCCAGTTAAGAGGTTGGTATTCAAAAAATACCACTTTCAAACTGTGAGACCTGGGGTGAGCTATTTAACCTTTCCCACCCACAAAATTGGGATGGTAATACTTTATGGGATCATTTCAAACCTTCAACAATATAAAGCATATAAGAACATATAGCACAATGTCTTTATCAAGTTATGTTGATGATGATTGTTTTTAGATTTCATGAAATTCCAACATTTTAGATACTGTCTTTCATTTTGACTTGTAAAATCAACTCTGTTTAAAATGCCTTTTGGAAAAGATATTCTGTTTGCCTGTATCTTGTTTCTTCGGCAGACTGGTAGAAGACTGTGCTTCACATATTATTCAAAGCTTTCTCCCTTAATCCACTTAGTCTAGTAATAAGTCTGCCTTAAACATTTCTTGCCCCTCATGGGAATTCAACCCTGTTAACTAAATGACTGGTGACTGTTATTCTATCACCTCTTATAATCATCTTGTATAGTCCAGTACTACCTGACAATAACAAACACTTCTATAAACTACCAGGCAAGAAAACTCACAATCATTTTCTTCACCTCATCTTATCCCAAGTTGATTGCACTAATATTCCTTCCTGATATATCTTAACAAGAATCTTCATAAAGATTCTTAATATGTATTTTATACCTAATATATCTTATAAGAATCTTGAAAATAAAGAATAGTGTATGGCACATTAGTGAAATCTGGAAGAAGGAAAATTATTGAAGCTTTATTTAAATCTGTATATTCAAGATATATCAGGAAAGATGTCTGCAGCTCTGTAGTTCTGCAGTATTCCCAAATCCACTCACAAAATCTGACAAAGCAACTAAACCTAGAAATTTACAAAAAATATTTGAAACAAAACTAAGTGACAAGGTGTCACCATGAAACCTAAAGTATGACAAACTACCACTAGCAAAAACACTATATGCTATCAGAAAGTGTGTAGGAAGGGTTAAAAAAACAGCAAGATAAAGGAAAAGACCACAAAAACCTGAGAACACCCAAACTGAGTTTTTTTTTAAAAGATGAATAAAAATAAATTTTAGCCTGAGTAATTTTAAAGAAAGAACACTCAAATTAATAAAATTTGAAATAAAACAGAAAACATTACAACTGATACAACAAACTGCCAAAGATGAAAAGAGATGATTATAAATAATTATAGGCCAACAAATTGGATAGTTCAGAGGAAACGGATAAATTATCTGATGAATATAATCTACCAAGACAGAATTAAAAAGATACAGAAAATCTAAATGAACCAATGACAAGTAAGGAAACTGAATCAGTAACAACAATAAGAAAATTGATAGAATTTAACAGTGAAGGCATCAGGTTGTGGGATTTTCTTTGTTGGTAAATTTTATATTGTTTTATACAGAACGGAATATGACTCAGGCACTTAAAGAAGGCCAAGGTCTCATTTACGATAACGTAGATAAACATGGAGGGCTTTCTGTTAAGTGAAAGACAAATACAATCATCGATGGAATGTAAAAAAGTTATCTCATAGAAGAGTAGATGGTGGTTACCAGAGGCTGAAGTGGCTTGGTTGACAGGGAGATGTTCCTCAATGGATGTGAAATTTGTCTTTGTCTAACAATAAGAGGAATACATTCACAAGTTCTATTGTACCATGTACCATGTAGTAACTATAGGTAATACTATATTATTGGAAAATGCTTACAGAGTGCATGTAGAGTGTCCTCTCAAGAAATGTGATAATTGTGGAGGGGAGGTCCCAAGATGTCCTGATAAGAGGCATCTCGGAACTCAGCTCCTAGCGAGAGAGATGAAGAAGCCGAATGATCTCCGCAATTCCAAACGAGGTCCCAGGTTCATTTTGTGGGTCTGGTTGGACAGTTGATATAAACAAAATAAGGCAAATTGAGGCAAGGTGGGGCACTGCCCCACCCAGGTGTTGCCTGCAACTGACCAGAGGACGGGGAATTCTCCCTCTCTGGGACTTCCGTTCAGATACAGGGCTCCACCCAAGCCCTCTACAACCCACAAAACAGGAGATCGTTGCCAGGGTGAAAAGCCTCAGCGAGCTGTCTGAACAGGGAAGAACAGCAACTTCTGCTGATGCTGGGGCTGTCAGTAAAGATTTAGGTGGAAGTGCTGGTTGACACCAACAAAGACAAAAAGCCGGAGGGATGGAGCTACCTGCCGCCCAGAAAGAAGGGGAACTGAATGCAGGTAAACAGGCCATATGGCAGGATGGGCTCCACCCACAAAGCGTAGCAGGCTAAAAAACTCTCACTTCAGAGATTCCCACCCAGAACATCAGTTAAAGAGTGACCAGGAGGGAACAAGCTCCAGAGGGGCGTGGGGGGGGGGGAAGGGCAGCTGCCATTGCCGAATCCAGCCTAATTTTGCTGAGCAAATGTTGCAAAAATCTTCAATAAAATACTGGCAAACTGAATGCAACAGCAAATCAAAAGCTTATTCATCATGATCAAGTAGGCTTCATCCCAGGGATGCAAGGCTTTTTCAACATATGCAAGTCTATAAATGTAATCCATCACATAAACAGAACCAAAGACAAAAACCACATGATCATCTCAATAGATCCAGAGAAGGCCTTTGACAACATTCAACAGCCCTGTATGCTAAAACCTCTCAATAAACTAGGTATTGATGGAACATATCACAAAATAATAAAAGCTATTTATGACAAACCCACAGCCAATATCATACTGGATGGGCAAAAACTGGAAGCATTCCCTTTGAAATCTGGCACAAGACAAGGATGCCCTCTCTCACCACTCCTATTCAATATAGTACTGGAAGTTCTAGCCAGAGCAATCAGGCAAGAGAAAGAAATAAAGGATATTCAATTAGGAAAAGAGGAAGTCAAAGCATATCTATTTGCAGATGATATGATTGTGTACTTAGAAGACCCCATCGTCTCAGCCCAAAATCTCCTGAAACTGATAAGCAACTTCAGCAAAGTTCCAGGATACAAAATCAATGTGCAGACATCACAAGCATTCCTGTACACCAATAACAGACAGACAGAGAGCCAAATCAAAAGTGAATTACCATTCACAGTTGCTACAGAGAATAAAATACCTAGGAATGCAATTAACAAAGGATGTAAAGGACCTCTTCAAGGAGAACTACAAACCACTGCTCAGGGAAATAAGAAAGAACACAAACAGATGGAAAAATATTCCATGCTGATGTTTGGGAAGAATCAAGGTTGTGAAAATGGCCTTACTGCCCAAAGTAATTTATAGATTCAACAATGACCTTCTTCACAGAACTGGAAAAAACCACTTCAAACTTCATATGGAATCAAAAGAGAGCCCACATAGCCAAAACAATCCTAAGCAAAAAGAACAAAGCTGGAGGTATCATGCTGCCTGCCTTCAAACTATACTACAAGGCCACAGTAATCAAAACAGCATGGTACTGGTACCAAACCAGAGACAGAGACCAATGGAACAGAACAGAGGCCTCAGAAGCAATACTACACATCTACAATCACCTGATCTTTGACAAACCTGACAAAAACAAGCAATGGGGAAAGGATTTTCTGTTCAATAAATGGTGTTGGGAAAACTGGCTAGCCATGAGTGGAAAGCAGAAAATGGCTAGCCATGAGTAGAAAACTGGACCCCTTTCTGACACCCAACACTAAAATTAACTCCAGATGGATTAAAGATCTAAACATAAGACCTAACACCATAAAAACCCTAGAAGAAAACCTAGGCAATACCATTCAGGACATAGGCATAGGCAAGGACTTCATGACTGAAGCACCAAAAGAAATTACAAGAAAAGCCAAAATAGATAAATGGCAACTAATTAAACTCTAGATCTTCTGTATAGCAAAAGAAACAATCACTAGAGCAATCCAGCAATCAACAAAATGGGAAAAATTTTTTGCAATCTTCTCATCTGACAAAGGGCTAATATCCAGAATCTATAAAGAACTAAAACAGATTCACAAGAAAAAAGCAAACAAACATATTCAAAAGTGGGCAAAGGACATGAACATACACTTTTCAAAATAAGACATTTTTGAGGCCAAGTATGAAAAAAATGCTCATCATCACTGGTCATTAGAGAAATGCAAATCAAAACCACATTGAGATACCAGCTCACACCAGTTAGAATGGCAATCATTAAAAAATCTAGAGACAACAGATGCTGGAGAGAATGTGGAGAAATGGGAAACTTTTGCACTGTTGGTGGGAGTGCAAATTAGTTCAACCATTGTGGAAAACAGTGTGGCAATTCCTCAAGGACCTAGAAATAGAAATTCTATTTGACCCAGAAATCTCATTACTGGGTATATATCCAAAGAATTATAAATTGTTCTATTATAAAGACACATGCACATGTATATTCATTGCAGCATTGTTTACAATGGCAAAGCCTTGGAGCCAACCAAATGTCCGTCAAAGATAGACTGGATAAAGAAGATGTAGCACATATACACCAGAGAGTAATATGCAGCCATAAAAAATGGTGAGTTTGAGTCCTTCATAGGGACATGGATGAATCTGGAAACTATCATTCTTAGCAAACTGACACAAGAACAGATAACCAAACACTGCATGTTCTCATGCATACATGGCTGTTGAACAATGAGAACATGTGGACACAAGGAAGGGAGCATCACACACTGTGGTCAGCTAGTGGGCTAGGGGAGGGACAGCACAGAGTGGGGAGGTTGGGGAGGGTTAACATGGGGAGAAATACAAGATATAGGTGATGGGGGGGTGAGGGTGGTAAATCACCTTGCCGTGTAGGTACCTATGCAACAATTCTGCATGATCTGCACATGTACCCCAGAACCTAAAGTACAATTTTTAAAAATGTGATAATTATGTGATTTGATGCATATGTTAATTAGCTAGATTTAATCATCCCACAATGTATATATACACTTCAAAAGCATTATACTGTGCATAATAAATATGATTATATCTGTAAGTTTAAATATGCCATTCAAATGACTAACATGGTGAGTCATTTTCAGGATATCTCAATTCCTTCTCGATTTTTCTGTCACTTTTATTCTTTATTATTATTACATTTTAAAAATGTGACATAAAGTTATAAACCTATTAAACCAATTTTTATAAACAAGTTGTATTCTTCTCCCTATACTAGAAGCAAAATAATTTCTAGTAACAGACTGAGAGCGGAATTTATACAGGATATTTTTATCCTACATATTTTCTTCCTTTTCTCAAACTGATATCCTGCTGATTCTTAGTCCTAAATCTTTGATTCATGGAACAGCAGGTGTCATAAATCTCTGTTTCAAGTCATGTCAATCATGTTTCAACTTGCAGCTGAAAGAGGTCCTAAAATTTTCAGTTCATATTTTTTTTTGCCATTTTATAATTGCAGGAAATATTTTCATATTCTCAAATATGATTTTTCTAAACATATTGATCAAAACTATAAATCATTGACTGTTTTGAAAACTGTATCAAATTTTCTGTTACTAATGGTGAAATTTTGAAAAGATAGATACAGAACAATATAAAATTTATACATTTTAGAGCTTTATTATCAGTGCTGTTGATCTCAATGTATTTGAATTTTAGTATGAAATTTTCATAAAACAATGTTTGAAAGTATAAACATCATCTAATGTAGTTATGGGAAATACCATGAAGAACTGTTCACTTTTTATACTATGCACAATCTTTTGTACTTCAGAAAAATTTTCCTGTTAAGGCTGTACTGGGACAAGTGAAAATGAGGTGGGGGTGTTTGCCTTCTAATTATTTCTTCTTTTTAATATTTTGTACCTACCATAATGATGTATTTCTTGGATGTTTGTAAGAATGCACCTAACAAATCATCAGAGTTAATTTATTTGTAGGATGACTTATAATACATGATTCAATATATTTTATTATTATAGGTTATTTTAGGATTTCTAATTCTTCTCATGCCAATTTTTGTAAGTTAAGCATTCTCTAGGAATCTGTTTATGTAAAATTTTATATTAATATTAAATTCTCAATGAATATTTTTAACTGTGGTGATTATACAGTTTAGTTTAAGAAATTTAAAAATTAAAGCAAAGCACACTGCCATGTGTGTACCTATGCAACTATCTTGCTCGTTCTGCACATGTACCCCCAAACCTATAATGCAATAAAAAAAAAAATAAAAAAAAAAAAATAAATAAAAATAAAAATTATATATTCCTTTTAAATTCCTTAAACTATTTTTTAATTGTTCAATCTGATCAGAATTTTTTTAATTTAATAAAGCTTCAATTTAGTTTGTTCACGTCCTTATATTGTTTCCTATTTCACAGAATTCTCCTGAGGTTTTCAGGCTGAATATATATGTAAATGGTCTTTGAAAATAATTTAAAAACTTTTACTAGCAGTATTAATAAGCATCAATTAAGGTAAACCAGTTAATTATGCTGAATAAATATATTATATCTTTAAATATTTTGTGCTGTTTATGACAAATCAATCAAAGCAAGAGGCATTTTGAAATGCACTATGGTGGTGGATTTGTCAGTCTCGCCTGTAGTTGTATCAATTTTTAGGTCCCCTATTTTATTTAGTTTTAGACATCACATATTATAATATAGATCGCTTTATGTACCACTTTGAGTAAATGAACACTGTTATTATGTTAGTAATAAACTATTAATTTAATAATAATTACTAATTATTACATATCACACTTCTGTATACATCAAAAGGATAACATAAACCAAATAAATTAAGTATAACTGATTCTTAAATACTTTGAACTTCATTTTTCACATCATCAGTGTTTATTTTTTCATTTCATATTCACCTATGAAGTATTGCACAATATTTTGGAATACAGTAATTAAGTATTTATTAGAATAGTACAACGTTAATGTCTGAAGGAACATTGTCAAATTACTGGTACTCATTTCTCCAGTTGGGACAATGACAATTTACTGTGACAACAGAAGGTTTTCAGACAATTGTGACTTACGTTATTTCTTCAAATGGTTCTTACAGGGCTTCTGAACTGGAATTCTAGGGGTTTCAAGGCGTCCATTTATGCCAACAGGATAAAGAATTGATATGCGTTTGGCTGTGTCCCCACCCAAATCTCTTCCTGAATTTCCATGTGTTACAGGAGGTACCTGGTGGGAGGTAACTGAATCATGGGGTACATCTTTCCTGTGCTGTTCTTGTAAGTCTCATGAGATCTGATGGTTTTAAAAAGAGTAGTTCCCTGCACAAGCTCTTTTCTCTTGTCTGTAGCCATGGAGCCATGTGATATGCAATCATGTGAGATGTGCCTTTTACCTTCTGCCATGATTGTGAGGTCTCCCTGCCATGTGGAACTGTGAATCTGTTAAACCTCTTTCTTTTATAAATTCCCCAGTCTCTGGTATGTCTTTAACAGCAATGTGAAAACAGACTAATACAGTAAATTGGTACCAGGATAGTGGGGTGCTGCTGAAAAGATACCCCAAAATGTGGAAGCAGCTTTGTGACTGGGTAACAGGTAGAGGCTGGAACAGATTGGAGGGCTCAGAAGAAGACAGAAAAATGTGGGAAAGTTGGATCTCCCTAGAGACTTGTTGAATGTCTTTGGTCAAAATGCTAATAATAATAAAGACAAAAAAATTCCGGGCTGAGGTGGTCTCAGATGGAGATGAGAAACTTACTGGGAACGGGCACAAAGGTGATTCCTGTTATGTTTTGGCAAAGAGACTGATGGCATTTTGCCCCTGCCCTAGAGATTTGTGAAACTTAGAACTTGAGAGAATGATTGAGGATATCTGGTGAAAGAAATTTCTAAGCAACAAAGCAGTCAAGAGGTGACTTTTTGTGCTGTTAAAGGCATTCCGTTTTATAAGCGAAGCAGAGCATAAAGGTTTGGAAAATTTGCAACCTGACCATGTGATAGAAAAGAAAATTTCATTTTCTGAGAAGAAATTCAATCCGGCTGCAGAAATCTGCATAAGTAACAAGGAGCTGAATGTTAATCACCAAGAAAATGGGAAAAATGTCTCCAGAACATTTTAGAGGTCTTCACAGGAGTCCCTTCCACTACTGGATCAGAGTCCTAGGAGAAAATGGTGGTTTTGTGTGGGGTCCAGGGTCCCCATGCTGTGTGCGCCCTACAAACCTGGTGCCCTGCATCCCAGCAACTCCAGCCATGGCTGAAAGCGGCCAGTGCAGAGCTCAGACCACGGTTTCAGAGAGTGTAAACCCCAAGCATTGGCCGCTTCCACATGGTGTTGGACCCGCAAATGCACAGAAATCCAGAATTGGGGTTTGGAAACCTCCACCTGGATTGCAGATATATGATGCCCAGGTAGACGTTTCCTGCAGGGTCAGGGCCCTGATGGAGAACCTCTACCAGGGCTGTGTGGAAGGAAATGTGGGGTTGTAGCCCCCACACAGAATCCCTACTGGGTCACTGCCTAGTGGAGCTCTGAGAAGAGGACCACCATCCTCCAGACCCCAGAATCGTAGATCCACTGACAATTTGCACCATATGCCTGGAAAAGCCTCAAACACTCAACACCAGCCCATAAAAGCAGCTGGGAAGGAGGCTGTACCCTACAAAGCTTCAGGGGCAGAGCTGCTCAAGCCCATGGGAACCCACCTCTTGCATCAGCATGACCTGGATGTGAGACATGGAGTCAAAGGAGGTTATTTGGAACTTTAAGATTTGACTGTCTTGCTGGATTTTAGATTTGCGTGGTGCCTGCAGTCCCTTTTGTTTTGGCCAATTTCTCCCATTTGGAATCGTTGGATTTATCCAATGCCTGTACCTCCATTGTATCTAGGATGAACTAACTTGCTTTTGATTTTAAATGCTCATAGACAGAAGGGACTTCCTTGTCTCATATGAAACTTTGGATTGTGGACTTTTGAGTTAATGCTAACGTGGGTTAAGACTTTGGAAAACTATTGGTAAGGCATGATTGGTTTTAAAATGTGAGAACATGAGATTTGGTTGTGTCCTGACCCAAATCCTATCTTGAATTCCCACGTGTTGTGGGAGGGTCCCGGTGGGAGGTAATTGAGTCATGGGGCTGAGTCTTTCCTGTGCTGTTCTTGTAATAGTGAATAAATCTCACAAGATCTGATGGTTTTTATAAGGGGAGTTTCCCTGCACCAGCTTTTTTCTCTTCTCTGCCACCATGTGAGATGTGACTCTCACATTCCGCTGTGAATGTGAGGCCTCCCTAGCCACATGGAACTGTAAGTCCATTAAACCTCTTTCTTTTGTAAATTGCCCAGTCTCAGTTTGTCTTTATCAGCGGCATGAAAACAGACTAATGCAGGGATTCACAAGTTTATACACAGTCTAACAATGACATCTTTGTCATGATTGCTGCCTGGGCACCAGCCACTGTGAAATTCCATAGATGTTGAAATTCATCCTTACTTTAAAGATGTTAAAGTATGTAATAATATGTATCATTTAAATTATTGAAATACGCAATTTAAGGCTCATCTATTACATATGTTCAAGTATATGGATGTATCTTCCTGGTGGATTTAAAATTTTATCGTATCAATTGATCCCTTTGTTTCTATCTTGAGATTTCTTTTGGCCAATATTGACTTTTTTTATATGTTTTCTCTCGATTATTTTGAAAATTTCTCCCTATATCATAGGTTAGAGGTTGTCAACGATGGCCTATTGGCCAACTTTGGCCCAACTCCTGTGTTTTTAAATGAAACGTTATTGAGACATAGCCATGCTCATTCAAGTTTGTATATGGTCTATATCTGCTTTCATACTCCAGCAACCAAGTTGAAAAGTTGCTGCTGAAACCATTTGGCCCATAAAGTAAAAAACATTTACCACTTGACCCTTCACAGAAAAGCTTTGCCATCCTCTGTCTTTGGCCCATCTTTATATTTTAGATGTAAATAGCATTTGTAAGCATTTAATTAGTAAATTTAGAGATGTATTATCGAAATTTTATTATCTTATCGAATAACTCAAACTGCAGTTAGTTACAGTATACTGGTTATACATCTATTAATTCATATGTGTATTTTTAATATGGAAACTGTTAGTGTATTTGTGTTTATATAGTAGGAAAATACCTCTAGAGAATATATCACGAGTGATTCTTTATATTTTAAGTGCTCTTTTTATTTTTTTTTATTTTTAAGCTAATTACCTTGTTTGGTACTTGAAGTACTGCTTAGAAACACCTAAAGTAGAGAAAAAAATTGAAGCTCAGAGAGGTTATGTGTTTTTTCTTAAGCTAGACAGTATCTAAGACCCAAGATAGACTCAAGGGCTTCTCCCAGCTTTGTCAAGGTTAATGCTAACCTTCTCTCCTTTCATATGACACAAAATATAATTTTATATGCACTTCTAGAAACTCTGACTTTGTATTTGGCTACTTATGTTTATTAGGATATATTTTCCCTGATTTTTAATGTTGAACTTCTATTTGTCTCAATTTAAATATTTCTTTTTCTTCCTGGCTTGCTTATTTGATGAGTTTTTCTATTTGTTAGTTGTTTCTTTTCTTACTAAGTATTTTCTCTTTTGCTATTTAGAACATTATTTCATGGTCTTTGTTTACTATTAAGTTCTTTTAATTGCAAACTTAAGTTATTAAATGCAACACAATATTTTAATCTCTCTCCTGCTGTATACAAGGACACCAGACACCAGAACACTTAATTCTGATAGTTCTGTTCCTCCTTAATAACCTAAGAATCTCCAGTGTTTTAAGGCTAATCTCTACTTAATACCTTAATTTGGAAATCATCTGCATAACATTTAATACAGAAACTTCTTATTTAAATCTATCTACACATTAACCATTTCATTCTCTTTGCTTCTTTGTTTCCATTTTAGTATCTACTTCTAGGACAATTTCTCATCTTGCCTGAGAAGTTAGAAGTTGGTTTAGCAGGCCAGGCGCGGTGGCTCAAGCCTGTAATCCCAGCACTTTGGGAGGCCAAGGCGGGTGGATCACGAGGTCAAGAGATCGAGACCATCCTGGTCAATACGGTGAAACTCCGTCTCTACTAAAAATACAAAAAATTAGCTGGGCACGGTGGCGCGTGCCTGTAATCCCAGCTACTTGGGAGGCTGAGGCAGGAGAATTGCCTGAACCCAGGAGACGGAGGTTGCGGTGAGCCAAGATCGCGCCATTGCACTCCAGCCTGGGTAACAAGAGCGAAACTCTGTCTAAAAAAAAAAAAAAAAAAAAAAAGAAGTTAGTTTAGCAAAAATATGTTAGTAATAGGCTTTTGCAAAGCTTTTTAAAATTATAATTGCTTTCTACTTTATATAGTATATAAAATAGAAATATACTATTATATAAATACATACCAAATACATATACTAGTAAATAAATATACTAGTATGCTTTATATACTAGTATATAAAATAAAAATTAGTATTTACTACTACATATTAATAAGGTTATATCTGCTATCTACCCAGTCCTCAGCTGACACCTGTTTCTTTTAAGATATTTATTTTTGTTGCTTCAGATAAGTATCCTGTCAACCATTGATTTGTAAACTATCTATCTGTCCTTTCCATCTGCTCAAAACATTGTCGGTATCCCTGGTGATGTGGCATTTCACTCTAATTTACATATATTTAGATGAATTTTTTTTATTTTACTTAGCCTGCTTAGTATATATTGAACTTCCTGTATCTTTGGGGTCACTCTTCTGTCAACTCTAAAATTTGTAGTGAGTATTTTTGTATATCTAATTTCTCCAAAATATTTTGTAACCCATCATCTTGGAATTTAAAGTAGATATATGTTGGAACTTTTCATTTTAAGTATATGTTACTTACATTTTCTTTCAAATGTTTAACCTTGTGAATCACTCTTTTCAATGATTATTATCTACAGATCTAACTGTAGTCCACTAATTATCTCATGATTCTGTAATCAGCTGCTGAGAAAAAATTCTATAATTCAGTTTTTAAGAATAAAAACATACTTTCCTTTTAAAATTCTTTGTTGTCTGAAAACAATTTCATGATGAATACTCTTTTTGTGAAATTAACCATGCTGTCTATTTCAGACATATTATTCTATATTATGTGCTAGAAAATTCTAATATATAAGATATTTTGTGGTTCAAAGACATTTGCTGTTTATATTGACTTTGAGCTCATTTTTTTATTTTTTAGTAATCCTTGATTATGAGGGTTTTTTTTAGACTTTTAATCTATAGAGAATCAGAGAAGCAGAATTTTGAATTTTTTTCCCCCAGGATGAAATTTCATGTGGGATAAACGTATTATGACAAACTTTGGGTTACTAGACACCTACGGGACAATTTCACTTTCAAGGTTTTTGGTTCAATAGGAATTGTGTGAGTAAGCTCTTCAAATCTGCTGCTAGTTCAAGAATTAATTTCAGGATCTTTGTACAAATTGGGACATTCGCATTCAGAGTTTGTATATCAGGTTTGTTACTGACAATGATAGAAAGCCCAACAATTAATTACAAAGTGAGTTTTCTTCAGGATTCAGGTAATGATCTTTTGTGCGTGGGTTCCACACTGCTACTAGAATTCAAAATTTCTACATACTTTAACAGTATGTTTAATTCTCTTTTATATAAGAAGATATATTTTTACAGTACCTCACTGCATCCCATCCCCACACTTGTTGTCACAATCGTGGTATATAAACTATGAGGCCTCTGGCAATTCTGATGAAGTGGAATAATACCAGGCCAAAGACTTCTTGCTATTTGCCTTTATTTCAGTTGTAGTTCCCAGTACCACAGAGAGATGAATGGAGAGGATGGAAAAGAGCTGAGTCGGACAGATGCAGTGCCTGGGCAGTGAAGAATCACACTGAGTGGTTGTTTTGCTTTCAATTTTTCTTTCATTTATTTTTAAAATTGATTATTAACCATGGTTTTGTGATAATAATAGGGATAGATTTTTTTTTTTTTTTTTTTTTGCAATGTTTGAAACATTTTATTAAAGTACAAAATGGTTGGAATTTAGCTAATAGAAAAACATAGTAAATATTTACAAGGTAGGCAGGGCTAATATGTCAGCTAAGATGAATTCTTAATAAATTAGAGAATGTTTTCCTAATCTATCTTACTTAGTTTTGTTTAGATGATATTTAATATGTGTTTAACAAACTCCTCGTACCAACACCTCCATGAGTGTTTCTGGTGGTGTAAATGTTCTTATTTTCTGTGGTACCACATTTGAGCTGTCCTTCAATGGCAAGTATCATTTTATCCAATACATTGTCTCAATTAATTTTTTTCTCTTTTCTACATATAAAACTGTTTAACCATTCGACTTGGAATATTATTCAAGAGATATTAGCTACAGGATTGTATTGTTTATAAATTGATACCACCTAAGTGCTAATTAGAGAAGGCTCAGTACATGAATTATCTGTAAGTCTCTGATTTCTTTCTTTCTTTTTTTTTTTTTTTTTTTTTTTGAGACGGAGCTTCACTCTTGTTACCCAGGCTGGAGTGCAATGGCGCGATCTCGGCTCACCGCAACCTCCGCCTCCTGGGTTCAGGCAATTCTCCTGCCTCAGCCTCCTGAGTAGCTGGGATTACAGGCACATGCCACCATGCCCAGCTAATTTTTTGTATTTTTAGTAGAGATGGGGTTTCACCATGTTGACCAGGATGGTCTCGTTCTCTTGACCTCGTGATCCACCCTCCTCGGCCTCCCAAAGTGCTGGGATTACAGGCGTGAGCCACCGCTCCTGGCCCTGATTTCTTTAATTTTTTAAATAGAAAGTGTGGAAGTAACTCATTCATTTGATTGATTTTATCATGTCACCTGCTATAGTTTAATCTTTTTTTTTTTCTTCCTCTGATGAAAAATTTAATAAGCAGTGAAGAGGTGAAAAAAACCTTTGGAGAGACAAAGGGTCTTATTCCTTGGATGACTGACATTCTCACTTTATATCATTAGTCATATGCCCATTTTAGAATATTATACTTGAAAATAAATAGTCAGAATAAAAAATGATCTTAGTCATTTTATGTAGATGAGTCAAAATGTCTGTACTTCTTATTTTATTGATTAATTTGATTATTGAATTGACTTTTTGCTTTACTCTTATTAAAGAGAAACACAGACAATTATTTTAATTAATAATGGCCCACTATTTATTAAACTTAAGTGAATTAGTCTTGTGTTTAGAATATTAAGCTAGTAGGAGTGGCTGTTTTCTTGGTAGTCAGATTCATCAAGAAGAATGCAATACTACCCAAAAATACACAACTACTTACCTTCCTTTTTATTTTCTGCAAGTAATTTTAAATTTTCTATAATTTCTGTACTTTTTTCTAAGTTTTGTCTCAGGGTTTCTCTTCAGTTGTCATAAGCCATAGCCCTGCTGTGACCAGGAATGTAAGGAATTTTGTTTTGGATGTTTACAATAAGCTTTTCACAGGTGTCCTCTCACAGGAAACTCGATAACACTGGCAGAAGTCCTTGTAACTCTTGTCTGACCTGAGTCCAGTTTGTTCCTAAGAAGACAGCCATTCTCTAAGAGGGCCCCAACTGGGATGGCAGTTAGGTTTAGATCTTAGTCAGTCAAGATGCAAAAGAGGCAGCCCCCCAGAATACATGAAATAACAGAAGCAGTGTGTTACTTATGGACCCATGGGAGACAAAGGGTACCAGTGAATTAAAGATAACTCACTTCTTTCCTCTTTAAAAGAGTCTGTTTTGGATTAATTCAGATATTAGAGTAAATACTACATTATTTTTCAAGTTCCTACTTCCTGTCAGAGCTTTCTCCATCCTCTCTCAAATGTTCCTGTCTCCTCTCTCTCTTTCATGATGTTATCTGCCTTCAGGAACAAAGTAATTTCTGCTTATATTGGGATTCTCCATAGTTCTGGTCTTTTACTGCATGCTATAAGCTGTCCGCCAATGAGTGGCTTATCTGGTCTGCTCTTGAGTAATCTGTGCTGGTGTGTTCTGTGGTGTCACTGGTTCTCTGTTTCTTTGGATTTTATAAAGTTGATATTTGCCACACTCGGGAGCTGAGGAATACACCTGAACTGCAACATCCAGAGTTCTACCCAGGCTTCTTCTTCATACTTGTCCATGAGCACTTCCGGGTAGGCAGAAGAATCTGGTCACTTTCTTCTCACCATACTATGGTATACAGGATAGTTTCTTTCCTGGGTCTCCACTAGTGATGACTGTCCTACTATGGAAGTGTGTCTGCCATATTGGATATGACAGGATATGAAATGCTGGGATCATTGACGACTACATCTCCTGATAGTCAAAGATCAGTAGCACACTAGCATGATGTTTTTGGAATCCTTCAATTTATGATTTGTCTTCTGTTAAGAGTCTTTTCGCTTCAAAACCTGAGCTGTGATGCAAGGAAATGGGAAGTGCTGGGTTCATTAAAAGGCCACAAACAACAGCTCTGCATGTTCTTTCTCCATCTAATTCCTCCCTGGTTTGCCAGAGAGATATTTTTCCTAACATAAGAACATTTTGTTGATGTTGTTGTTCTAACACTTCCCCTCATGTCTGAGGTGATAAGCCTGCGACTAAAGGAAAAATTAAATGAACAAACAAACACTACAGAAAACTCACAAGTTAATTTTAAAGTATTATTTCTTTTCTCCTTGCTGTACTCTTGAGTGCATTCCCTGTCTCTATTCATTGGTTCACTTTTGACCTTAAACTATTTTGTCAGATGAAGGCAGAATAGTGAAGCAGCTAAGAACATGAACTCTGGAATCAGATAGAATTAGATATCAAAACCAACCCTGTATTTTTAAACTATGTGACCTTGGAAAAGCCATTTAAATTATTTTAGACTGATACTTCAGTGGAAAATTAAAATAATAATTCTTACCTCATAAGTTTATTCTGAGAATTAAATAAAATTTTCTAAGGCCATTAGCTTAGAACAATTCCAGGCTTACAGTAAATATTGAGCAAATCATTGAAGGATTGCTGTCATTATTATAATAATGGACTATAGTTATTAAAGTAATAGTAAAAGAAAGAGGAAGAATAGAAGGGGGTAAAGAGAAATAATGCAAATAGACAAAAGAGGCTAAGAAGACAAAGTACATATGTCAACTGCCTTTATCAAGTCACAAATTAATTTATAAAATGAAGTTATAGAGATCTTTTTATTTTATATACAAAAATTTACATATTTTTAGATGCATTTACATTGTCCTTTGTTTTCTTTCATTTATTTCTTAATATCTCTGATGTGTTTATAACTTTCAATGTGATGAAGATGTAAAAATTCATCACAAAACATTCACTTATTTTTTATTAGCAAATCAACGTTAGTATATATCTTTTATCTATGGCTTATAAAAATCATCCTCTTCACAGAGTACATTTAAATCTTCAGAAGTCAGTGTCAATTTTGTGTCATTCTATATGCTATTCACATCCAATAGTACCAAATATTAAACTCATTTAATAAACAGATCTTCCAAACAGGCTTTGGAAGGGCGACAAGGCCATTTTATTTCTCACTTGGGTGCAAGCAGGCTGAATCTGAGAAAGGACAGGCAAAAGGGGTAAGGGTGGGAATTGGTTTTATAGGTTGGTAGGTTGGTAATTTTTCTTTTCTTTTTGTGAGGCAGGTATGTTGCAGAGTAAGATCAGTTACAGTGGTGGGGGTAGGGGCAAGAAGTATACATTATCACAAGTTCAGTTACAATGGCAGGTGGGGTAAGGTGGAAAAGTAGTTAAGATGATAGGGTAGGGTAAGGAGTATCCAAATTATCATAAGAACAGTTAAGATGGCAGGATGGGGTAAGAAGCATTCACCTTATTATAACAACAGTTAAGATGGCAAGGTAGGGTGAGAGGCTTGTCAGGGGAAGCTCCCCTGGGTGATTAGGGACAATGGTGGAGGGAGGGGAGGATCAGCCGAGGCAAGCAGGACTTCAGACTTTCTGGGTCCAGGCTTGCACATGGAGACCTCTCATTATCTATCACTCCTCAGGAAATTTGCATGCCTTTTGGGTAAGCAGAGTCTATTAACCTAAAACGTTGCACAATAATTTTTCTAATGATATGGAAAGAATTATCATGAGCCTTGTCTTGCCTGATAACTTGATTTAAATAGTAGAGACTTGGGGTTCTGATGAGTCACTTGTATACATTGAACCTGTATATTATTAGTCTGAATCAGACCCCCCACTGATTTTGACCAATAGTCATTTTCATTTGACAGCGGTTAAATGGTCTTTGCAAAATAATTTGGTTTGTGTAGTAGAAAATTTTCTACGTTGTAATGAGATACTTATGCTAATTTCTCCATCAGAAAGACTGAGAATTTATTAACATAGCAATTGATGCATGGCAATTACATATGTATTTTATGTAAATGGTTGTTGTATGTTCATGTGTTGGCAACAGCTTAATGGCTAAAAAGTATTAGGAATAATGTATTATCTATAAAATATATAAACATGATTTATGTATATTATTTTAATTCTTTAAATTTTAATTTATGTCAGTGAGACTAAAGTACTTGTCTGTAATATTTAGCAAAATTTCTTTTATTTTTTTCTCTCTCTTGCTTACTCTTGTTCTCTTTTTTCAGTTTAGATTTCCTTATTTGCTGCTGAAGATTTTATCAGAGTTTTCACTGACTTTTGAAAATATGGTCTCTGTAGTAAACAATACCTACAGCAGTACTAACACAAGGCACAAAAATGGAATAAAGCAGAAGTTGACCTTCATATTTGGCTTTTGATCTCTAATTCAGTCTCCCCATTGCAGTCAGAATTTGTAAGGCCGGTTGCCTCGCTGGGAGGCCGGACACACCCACCTCTGCACTCAGCACCTGACTCTGTACTCTGCACCTAGCTCTGCCACATGGCTCCCCTGGAAGGCTCCAGCTGATGAAATCCTGGCCAGCTCTCGCACTGGAAAACCCGCCCAACAATCCGCCAACCAATAGCGGCCCACCCCATCCCAATCCCACTCCCCTGGAGCCAATCAGAGCACCCAGCTGTTGCTCTTTCCTCATAGCCATAAAAACCCCACCCCCCAGGAAGTCAGCGCGAATTCTCTGGCCCCTTTTCCCTGGACCATAGAAGCTGGCCTGGGAGCTGAATAAATTGGCATTTAATTTTCTTATACTGGCCTCAGTTTCCTCATTTAAAACTCAGCAATAACCCTTACAAGAATGATCTTAACAAAATGCCAGTATATATGGTCACTCATCTGCATAAAACCGTTTAGCAGTTTCCCATTGCCTGTGGAATAAAAACCAAACAGTGATCTTGTCTTACAATATTCCTTTCCAGTTCATTCTTCATTATTTCGTCAGTCCCTTGCTTTGCTTTACCTATACCTATCCTCATATCCCATTTGTATTACATATTTTTCAGTTCCTGAGATTAATCAAGCCCTTCCTCCCATCCAAGCCTTTATATATATTTCCCCCATTTGCTATAAAAACTCTTTCTCTACAGTTGCAAATGGCTACCTCCAATTCATCCATTAGATTTCAGCTAAAGCTATATTAAGTCTTCCTATTGTTTCTGTTCTCAATACATTTTGTTAGCTCCATTTTAATCATATTTTTTTGTAGTGATCTGGGATATTTGTTTCTCTGATAAAATTTAAACTCCATAAGAGAACAGGTCTTGTCTATTTATTTTATTGTTATATTTGTTCTTTAATTATTGTAGTACTTTAAACACATTAGATTCTTAATAATTTGTTCTCAATTGGTGAATTACTGGATGGGTAAATGTATGGGTAGAATTAAGACTGCTGGGTACAAATTCAAGCACCAGCTGAATTCATTTGCAACTGAACTGCTCGAAAAGCTTTAAGATTACTAACTTTAAAATTATAGATCTGTTTAATATTAGTTTGCTTTTTCATTCAACAGTTAGTTACTTGCTGAGTCTCAAATAGCATTGAAGGCATTGTAATATGCTTAGCCATTTAAGAAATTAATAAACATAAAATCTCCGGGACTTCACTGTTTAGTTGACAAACACATCATATACTAGTTGTAAACATGATAAGAATGATAAGTTTTCATCAGATGCATTTTAATCATATGGATACAATGAAGTACTCTTCTCTAGATTTTAGTTTTTTTTCATACTTCGTCATAGTCTTTTCTATAAATTTTTCCATGTCATTTATATTCCAGAGAAATTCTGTTAAAAAGCCAAGGAAAATTAATTTATAGTTTTTAAGTATCAAATCTTGAGACTAATATAGTGGTTAGTTAGTGGGGAGGATTTAGGAGAAAATAAAGCCCTTGGAAGGTTTCATTTTTTTTAGGAATATATCGATTTTATAACTGATCATCTTAACATTCTATCCTACTATGTTTTTTCCCTCACATTTTATTTTATGTTCTGGGGTACATGTGCAGAATATGCAGATTTTTTACATAGGTAAACATGTACCATGGTGGTTTGCTGCACAAATCAACCCATCACTGAGGTATCAAGCTTACCATCCATTAGCTAGCTATTCTTCCTGATGCTCTGTCTCCCCCTGCTGCACCCGACAGGCCCCAGTATGTGCTGGTCCCTCTGTGTGGTGTTCTCATCATTCAGCTTCCACTTATAAATAAGAATGTGTGGTACTTGGTTTTCTGTTCCTGTGTTAGTTTGCTGAGGATCATGGCTTTCAGCTCCTTCCATGTGCCTGCAAAGGACATGACCTTGATCCTTTTTATGGCTGCATAGTAATCCATGGTGTATAATCACATCTTCTCTCTCCAGTCTATCATTGATGGGCAATTGGGTTGATTCGATGTCTTTCCTATTTGTGATTGGTGATGCAATGAACATATGTATGCCTCTATCTTTATAACAGAGTGATTATATTTCTTAGAGTATATGCCCCGCAATGGGATTGCTAGGTCAAATGGTATTTCTGCTTCTAGATCTTTGAGAAATCACCACACTGTCTTCCACAATGGTTGAACTAATTTGCCTTCCCACCAATAATATAAAAGCATTCCTTTTTCTCCACGTCCTTGCCAGAATCTGTTGTTTCCTGACTTCCCAATAATCACCATTCTAACTGGCATGAAATGGTATCTCATTGCGGTTTTAACTTGCATTCCTCTAATGATCAGTTTCGTTGAAATATTTTTCAGATGTTTGTTGGTAACATAAATGTCTTCTTTTGAGAAGTGCTTCCATAACCTTTGCCCACTTTTTAATGGGGTTGTTTTTCTTTCTCTTGTAAACTTTTTCTTGTAAACTCTGCATATCAGACCTTGGTCAGAAGAATAGATTACAAAAATTTTCTTTCATTCTGTAGGCTCTCTGTTCACTCTGATGATAGTTTCTTTTGCTGTGCAGAAGCTCTTTAGTTTAATTAGATGTCATTTGTCAATTTTTGATTTTGTGGTAATTGATTTGGCATTTTCATCATGAAGCCTTTGCCAGTGGCTATGGCCTGAATGGAATTGTCCAGATTTCCTTCCAGGGTTTTTATAATTTCAAATTTTATATTTATGTCCTTAATCCATCTTGAGATAATTTGCATAAAAGGTGTAAGGAAGAGGGCCAGTTTCAATATTCTGCATATGGTTAGCCAGTTCTCCCAGTACCATTTATTAAATAGAAAATCTTTTCCTCATTGCTTATTTTTATCTGGTATTTCAAAGATCAGATTATTGTAGGTGTGTGGTCTTATTTCTGAGTTCTCTATTCTTTTCCATTGGTCTGTGTGGCTGTTTTTGTACTGGTATCATGCTGTTTTTGTTACTGTAGCTTGCAGTATAGTTTGAAGTCAAGTAGCTTGAATGTTTTAAGCATTCTCCTTGAAAATCAGTAGAATAAGGATGCCCTCTCTTACCATTTCTATTCAACATAGTATTGGAAGTTTTGCCAGGGCAATTGGGCAAGATAAAAAATAATAATAATAAAGGATATTCAAATAGGAAGAGAGTAAGTCAAATTACCTTTGTTTGCAGATAGCATGATCCTATAACTAGAAAACCCCATGCATCCTATCAGCCCAAAAGCTTCTTAAGCTGATAAGCAACTTCTGCTGTTTCAGGATGAAAAATCAATGTGCAAAAATTGCTAGCATTCCTATACACCAATAGTAGACAAACAGAGAGCCAAATTATTAAATAAGTCCAATTCGCAATTGCTACAAAGAGGATGAAGTACCTAGGAACACAGCTAGCAAGGAAAGTAAAGGACCTCTTCAAGGAGAACCACAAACCACTGCTCAAGCAAATCAGAGAGGAAACCAACAAATGAAAAAAACAGTTCATGCTCGTGTATATGAAGAATCAACATCATAAAAATGGCTATACTGCCTAAATAATTTATAGATTCAATGCTATTTTCATTAAACCACCATTGACATTTTTTACATAATTAGAAAACATTATTGTAAAATTCATATGGAACCAAAAAAGATCCCATATAGCCAAGACAATCCTAAGCAAAAAGAGCAAAGCTGGAAGCATCACACTACCCTTGGAGGGTTTTCATGATGTCCTGTGGTGGCAGCTACATTTAGATTGTCTTGTTATATCATGACTTGATGTGGCTTGATTTCTCTCTTCCAAAAGGCCGTTTATAATCGTTGAGTGTGAAAATCAATCTTTTCCTCAAAAGGCTTTCAAATCTCATTGTTTTTGAAGCACCATTCCCTTTATATGCTTCAGTAAAAACAGACTGAACACTTTATGTCACCTTATGGCTTTGACTAGCTGTATTTTTCTCTGCAATATTTACTTTATTATGTCTATAGATAAAAAATTAACCTCTGTGAAGCTTTATTCCCTTAAATGTATATTAAATAATATACATTTAAATATACTTTAATGTTATATTATTTTGAAGAATAGAAAGCAATGATGCAAAGAACTAGTTTTTTGAACAGCTCATGAACAAAACAGAAAAGTCAAATATTCATTTCCCGTTGTTTATTCCTTGGGAATTTTCTTAGCAGCCTCAAGCAGACCATCCAAACTCAGTTCTTTTGAAGAAAATCTTAAAAGCAGAGCAACCAAAAAGAAGCAGGACAGCGTAGCAATACATTTTCTAGCAACCCCAGTGATTCTCAGTGAGGAAATATAGTAGATACAGCTTTTTAAATACATAATTTTGATCAAATTAACTGCATATAATTCTTATTTTGTATTAAAATTTATGATAATTTCCATGAATCATTTCTTCTGTCTTTATAAAATCATTAGTTTAAAATAGCTTTGGATATTATTATAGGTATTTGAACCTAGTGACACTCAATGAGCATTGCATTTAAAAGATTAGCATTAAAGGTAGACAGATCAAGTAGACAGTACATCTTCCAGAAGCAGTGGAAAAATAAGGTCTAATCACAGCAGGCTATGTTTCAGGTGCTTGGAGTTCTTTTTTTCATGTTTCTCATCACTGCATTATATTAAGCTGCAGAGCATTCCTTTTGGAAGGATCTGTGGGTTACTCATTATTGAACTGTTGGTTTCTTTTAGTGAAAATTTTAGAAAGTAGGCAAGAACATATATCTTGAATTAATTAACTCAGAGAAAGCATCCTGTAGAGAACAAATGCAGCATGATTTAAGTATATTATATTCCCTCCTACATAATCACTGGAGGGAGTATTTAGGTAACTGAAAATTTTAGGTCTCAATTTCTCTCTGTCCATCTCTCTGTCTTTTTCTGTCTTTTGATAGATCAGATACATACACAGCCACACATATACTCACTCATATGTTGGGTTTTAGTTCTGTAGTGTTTTAATGAGATTTCAAGTATACAATGGAGTCTGGTTTTGGTTTGTTAAAATAAAAACTTTGTGTTTAGGCAAATGAGGAAAATGAGATCTAACTGTAATTATTCCACAAATGTCTCAAAACTAAATTAAATCAATGCACATAAACAGGGCAAATCTACTTTGAGAATGGTTAAATTGTATAGGACAAGGTAGAAACATATTATTCTTCTTAAAAATAGTGTATATTACAAAATATTTCACACATGTTTTGCTGAGATTCTAGATTTTAATGACATTTTTATGAGAAAAGACATTATTGTGATAAAAAATTATGTAGACTTGTTACCATTGCTTGTCAAAAATTCTCTCAAAATACCCCATGTGTTACATTTCATTTTATAAAGAAATGGATCATTCAGATGAGTTTGTTAAAAGCACAACCTAAATTACTTTCTTGATTTGACATTTTGGTGGCTATTACCCAATCCTCTTCATTTTGATATGGAAAAAAAATCTCAACATTTACAAAGACTTTTTGTGCTACTTTTGAAATTGAGCTCAAATAAAAGTATTTTTATTGGTCTCAGATATATTGAATTAGAAGAAATCAAGTCCACCTAAAACAAATTTGCTTAATGCCAGTTAATTAGTGATCAATTTGCCTCTTGATCTGTTCATTGGAAAGTTATATTAATCATGAAGTCCTTGCCTATGCCTATGTCCTGAATGGTTTTGTCTAGGTTTTTTTCTAGGGTTTTTATGGTGTTAGGTCTTATGTTTAAGTCTTTATCTGGAGTTAAATTTAGGGTAAGGTGTCAGGAAGGGGTCCAGTTTCTGCTTTCTGCACATGGCTAGCCAGTTTTCCCAACACCATTTATTAAACAGGGAATCCTTTTTCCATTGCCTTTTTTTGTCAGGTTTGTCAAAGATCCAATGGTTGTAGATGTGTGGTGTTGCCTCTGATGCCCTGTTCTGTTCCATTGGTCTATATCTCTGTTTTGGTACCAGTGCCACGCTGTTTTGATTACTATTGTCTTGTAGTATAGTTTGAAGTCAGGTGGCATGATACCCCCAGCTTTGTTCTTTTTGCTTAGAATTGACTTGGCTATGCAGGCTCTCTTTTGGTTCCATATGAAGTTTAAGGTGTTTTTTTCCGGTTCTGTGAAGAGGGTCATTGATAGCTTGATGGGGATAGCATTGAATCTGTATATTACTTTGAGCAATATGGCCATTTTCACAATATTGATTCTTCCTAACCATGAACATGGAATGTTTCTCCATCTGTTTGTGTCCTCTCTTATTTTCTTGAACAGTGGTTTGTAGTTCTCCTTGAAGAGGTCCTTTACATCCTTTGTCAGTTGTATTCCTAGGTATTTTGTTCTCTTTGTAGCAATTGTGAATGGCAGTTCATTCTCGATTTGGCTCTCTCTTATCAGTGTATAGGAATGCTTGTGATTTCTACACGTTGATTTTCTATCCTGACACTTTGCTGAAGTTGCTTATCAATTTCAGGAGATTTTGGGCTGAGACGATGGCATCTTCTAAATATATATTGGCAACAAAAGCCAAAATAGACAAATGGGATCTAATTAAATGCCAGAGCTTCTGTTCAGCAAAAGAAACAATCACTAGAGTGAACTGGAAACCAACAGAATGGAAAAAAATTTTGGGATCTGTCGGGGGGTTCTAGGGGAGGGACAGTGGAGGGTAGGGAGTTGGGGAGGGTTAACATGGGGAGAAATGCCAGATATAGGTGATTTGGGGGATGAAGGCAGCAAACCACATTGTCATGTATGTACCAATGCAACAATCCTGCCTGTTCTGCACATTTACTCCAGAACCAAAAGTACAATACAGTATTAAAAAAGAATTATATTAATCATATTTACATCTCATACATAGAAGAAAGGTTTATTCCTTCTGTAACTATTAACATATGTTTCAATTTTTGAAACTTTCATCTATTTTAGGCCATTTTGTCTAAGTTCATTTATAAACTGGCCACTAACTCTTTAGCTTTATTTTCTGCAATTTCAAACTCGTATAGAAAAAAGTATTTACATTTTTAAAACATAGATTATCCCAGATGAAGAAAATATTTTTCCTTGCCTTTTAAGCTTCCTCTGAATCTTGAAGTGGCTCTTCTTGACTTTTTAGAATCTGGGACTCTTCTAGCTCTGAGTCCCAGCACAGCACAAAATCTAGAAGAATAGCAAATGAATTCATCAACAGGAAAGGTGTACTAATATATATTTATTCTCTTAATTATAAATGAATGTTTGTTTCTTTTTCATATATGTCCAATTCTGATAGACTCAGTTTCCTATTAGATCACAGTAGCTTGAAATTTAATTTTTCTTAACATTAAGAAAGAAGTGTCACTAAGTTAATTATCTGAAAAAAAAAAATACATTACTATTTAAAATAGGGCTGTCTTATCTTTTGGCTTCCCTGAGCCACACTGGTAAAAGAATTATCTTCAGCTAATACATACTACACTGACAATAACAGTAGCTGATGAGCTAAAAAATAATAATAAAATAAAATTCATAATGTTATAAGAAAGTTTATAAATTTGTGTTGGGCCACATTCAAAGCCATCCTGGGCCACATGTGGCCTACAGGCCACAGATTTGATAAGCTTGGTTTAAAGGATAGAAAAATACAGTAAAATATAAAAACTTCAAAATATAAAAATGTTAACATATAGAATAAAAAAAATTAATTTACATATATTTTGATTCATGATTCTAGCTCATCTGAGATTTACTCATATTAACTTTAGATTATTTGATTTAGGCATGAATTTATATTAGTTAATCATATCTGTAAGATTTAGGAATCTAAATTTTCAATAGGCCTTGGATATGTTGGTGTTTTTATGGTAGGTGTGTGTGTATACACATATATATGTGAATCATTAAATTAGATAGATGGAATTTGAAACAAATATTTTAGTATATTTCATTATCCAAAAAGAGTATATAGAATCAAATTGCCGCAGATTATAGAAAACAGATTTTTACGATTATGGATCTTTAGAGGTTCAATCATGACTTAAGAAAAGACACCCAACATTTGACAGGAGAATCTTCCGATCATTTATTAGTCCTATGATGTCCTTCAGATTCTGAGAGCTAAGAAAATAACCTGACTCTAATTTGAGCTTGAAATGTCTTTTTTCAAATATTGTTTAAGCTACAAATTATCATTAAATCTAGTTAACCCTGAAGTGGTCTCCATCATTAGCAATATACACAACAAAATGGACAAGGGAAGTTTCTGTTTCTTTATTTCTGAAGGATTTATTTTATTCTCTGTTATTTTGGTATTTACAGTACCTATAAGTTTTGGATTGTGTTTTAAAAAAGCATTATGTAATTTCTTAGTCTTATTTATGGAAATTATTTTTTCAGGTTACATAAAATTCCAAAGGCAAGAGAGCTGAAATTTTCCATTCTTCCAACTCATCAGCCATTGGCTAGAAACTGCACCCTGAAGGAATATAAATTTCCAGACACTTCTAGCTTTCTGTAAATAAGGATGAAGCAACTCAGCCTAAGGATCGTCCGCTGAAGAAGAGTTGCATGTCCAAGCCTCTGGAGAGCAAAGCAGAAGCTTTCAGAAATGGAGAAGCACACAGAAATTATGAGGGGGCTTGAGGAGATATGGGCAGAGCTCTGCACTGGACAGAGCTCGGCACGTTCACTGTGAGGATTCAGATATTAATGAAATAAATAAATGACGAATGCCCATCTTGCAGCTTTCATTAAACTTTTCAGTAACCCAGAGCACTTCCACAATTCTGCAATAAACTTTGGGATATAGGATGATGTAAATGATATAGCTTCTAATTCACAAAAACTAGCTTTTGAATACCAAATTGCCACCTAAAAGCAATGTAACCTCGGCAAGTCATTTAATCCTTGGGATTCTCAGTTTAATTATCTGTTAAGTAGAACTATTGATGTCTATTTTATTCAATTCTTTAGTGAAACTATGTGACATTGTATTTCTAAATGATATTTGCATTTCCTAAATCAAAATAAAAAATTAATAAAGATTTTATTTCTTTCATAGCCTTTTTATACATCTACTCACCTAATAAATGAGAACGGTTAAGTTGATAATTGCTCCTCTTGAAAATGTTGGAGAAAAATTGCAACGTATAAATATCTAACGTAATTATTTCATGCTAATGGCCTTTTCTTTGCAACCCAGAATCTAAAACAGAGTAGAGTAAGCACCCAAAAACCAGTTTATCACTGACATAGCTGTAGTTCTTCCTGTGATTCTGAGTGGACCAACCCAAATGTTTGCTACTGAAGGAATTCTGAGCTGTTTTCCTCTGTTTCCCTTATATATAACTATGACATATGAAGAACTCCAGAAAGAGGTTAGTTTGTTAGTAAATAGTAATTGAGATACCAAAATGAGCAAGTGAATATTTGTAGATTAGAGAAACTTACAGTGGGTACATTTTAGTTACCCAGCCACTGTAATATGCAAAGGTTGATTAATGAGTGCACCTTCATGACATCCCACATAGGTTTGTTTTCTGCTGTGCCTTGTTGAACAGCTTGCTCAGTGAGTTGAGGGAAGATAAATAGCCATGTTTATCAAATTTACCAAAGTCCCATGCTATGTAATGACAAGGTAAATACTCAAGTAGAAACTAGGTAGTGGCCCCTCAGAATTATTTAAAATGAGTTGTTCAAGCCCTTACCGTCTGTCAAAGTTATATTATTCACTCTGCCTATCATTTTCAGTATCATTTTATTGTAAAAAAAAAAAGTCTCCTCACAACTAACCATTTATAAACACAATTTCTCTCTTTCGTCTTTTTCTAAGACATTTTTCTTCTCTTCTACCTGTATTCTCTATTCTGTAATGACTCTAGAGGGATCTTTTCAGAGATAAATCTTTTTTTTTTCCTTTTTTCTCAATTCAGTGCCATAAACCACTTATCTACTATTTTCAACAGAAAAACTAAAAACTTTAGGCAGTTGATATTCTTCAGGTAAGTCTTATTTATCTGGTATATCTTATTTAGAGTTGAGCTGCAATTAAAAATATTTTATGTGAATTTATAGATAACTCACTCTCTATACAAATCTGTGAATCTCTCAAGAAAAGGCGGTATTTTAACTAGTATAATAATATTAATAACAGCTATCTTATGTTAAGCACTTGCTAGCATGTGCTAACTCATTTTTATTCACAGTTCTATAAAGTATATGCTGTTATTATCCACAGTATATAGATGAGGAGATTGAGTGAGTATTCAATAAATGTTTGTTTAAATCATTATCTAATCATGCCATTAAGGAAGACAGCCTATATTCATCAATATAATAAAAATACATTTATGACTTAATTTGAAAGTAACTTGGAAGGTATTTCCTACTGGGTATGACTGTCACAATTTGGCAATGTATTTCCTATAATATCACTCAACTAGATGCATTTTTAAAAAGAAAATACTCATTGGTTTAGATGATTATCTGTCAGAATTTACTAATGGAACTCAGTTATAGCAGATAAAATTATGTTATAATAGCTCTTGTACATCAAATAGAAAAAGAAAAAGTGGGTTAGATAGACAGTAAAAAGGCATGATTTTTAGAAACATGCATTTTTCTTTGTAGAAAGAAAACTGAGTATTGCTAACTATAGAAAAGACTTCTTTTTTAATAAAAGGAAAAATATAGAGAATTCTGTTAGTTTTCTAGTACTTTCCTTTTAGATGGCACTGACTCAGATTCTCTGGGAATTTCCACTTGATGACTGATACTCACAGGGACGTGTCTGTCTCTTGATGAAAGTGTTACAGTAATTACCCATTCCAGTGTTATTCCGACTGGAAAGGAAACTGACAGCTTCCACAGCAGCTTAGTCAGATGTCTCTGACATTTAGTCATTCATTTCAAACACCTGCATTTCTCAGGTATCCACCTGCATTCTCATTATTAACACAGAAACTCGTTTTTATTTGATTAGTCAGTAGACTATCAAAAAAGCCAAATTGAGTAAATACATTGACCTGAATAAGCAAAACAAATGCATTTTGAAAATAAAAGAATAGTCAGGTGTGATTTGGTCTTGTATATCTGATTCTCTGTATTCCTACTCCTTTAATCTTGGTATAGAGAGGTAGTATAGAGATACTGATTTTGAAGGTTAGTAGCCTGATGCTGTAATTATTCAATTTGGCTTATTATTGGAATTTAAGAATTACACTTGTATATTGTGTATGGATTTTTTTTGTACTTACAATATAACTGACATCAACTGTTGAACATTTAATTGACCTATAATTAATCAGAGTGCTTTGTTCTTCTTTACCCTTTGGTTAGAGTTAACATATCCAAAAATGTTAAATAATTCTTAATAACTTATTTTAATACTGTCAGTGCTTAACTGCATCTCTTTCTTTATTCTTTTTTAGAAAACATTTGTGAGAAGACTGCTAACTTGGAATTGCATCATCCCCAAATGCTCCAGTGTGAACTTGCCAAGGACAAGAACATTGGCCCAGACAATCATCCTACAGCCCTCCAAAGCTGGAAGCCAATACCAATACCACACTACCATCCAACCAAGAAATGCCATGCAAATCTCATCAATCCTTGCAACACTGGATCTTTTCCTTTCCTTATCGAGACTCCTGTTCATAAGCATGTGCTGCAGTCACTTGCTTTCTCTCTTCAGTTCTATCCATCTATAAACCTTCTCAGTTTTTCCATATCCCTCTGGTTCTTATCATTTTAATAGGTTTGACCTTCAATCTGTGATCACCTGATGTTTCCTTCTGACCAGACTCAGGTCATGCATTCTCATTGTGTTGTTTTCTGCCAAACATCACTACAACCCACCATTTTGTAAAAAATTACAATCAACAAAGCACAATGTGAGAAGAGATTCAAAAACATTGCAAGTATTCTGTCCCTCATCAAGTGTCCGGCTTTGTCATTCATTGATGACAACTATATGAATCAACCACCACTCTGATGTTTAACATTGATGACTTTCTACTTGGTGGCTTGCTGAAAACAAAAGCCTTCCCTATGTACCATTTATACTTACTCATCTATTTATTTATGCATTGATTTCACATGAACATATGAATTTCTATTTCATGTAATATTTTCCCTGATGCTCTAATTGTTCAAATGTTGTCATTAGGAATCTCTTCTAGCTAACCTCTCTATCTTTCTGACAAATCGCCATGATTCTTTGAGCATTTCTTTGTTTTGACACAAGAAGGTGCTTCAGATTCACTTTGATGTTTGCTCGCTTCAGTTCTGAAATTATTCATTTCTCCAAGGTACTCTAGTTCATATGATATGATACATATTCATATGTAATATGAATATTATATACATACATACATGTATAATAAAACAAGATTAATAAGCACATTTATATAGAAAACATAGCTATTAATATGATTATATGTGTGCATTTATATGTGTATATATTTTTATATTTATTTATTCCTCTATACAGTGAGAAACCTGTCACTATGACCTATTTACTTGTTTGTTTAATATAAACAATATTTTAACCGTGGCAGAATGACAGCTGTCTTCACCAGCCTCAGGTGCACTCTACCCACTACCATGGCTATCTGACAATATCTTCACAGCCTTCCATGCACATCCCAAACTCCCTCAATTTTTGTGGCCACCAGACATCATGCTACCCAACAGAAAGGGAAGGGCAAAATTTATTTCTAAAGTAAGAGGAGCAGTAAAGACCACATAAGTGGGAAGAGATACTCATATTCTATATATATTTTTAGCAAAGATGACAGAATTTGCTGTCAATTAAATGCATGTTGAAAGAATAGTCAAGAATGACTCAGAGACTTTGGCTTGAGTAAGTGGTTGACTAAATTGTCATTTATTATAACTGGAAATATTGTCAGAGAAAGATATTTGCATGAATTGAAAGTTAAAAACTCTTTTTTTGTACATATTGAGATTAAAATGCCAAAACAGAATAATAGAGCAGGCAGTCAGATAAGTGAGTCTGGACTTTAGGTAGAAAGCCAAGATAAAAGATATAAATTGATACTCAACATTACGCAGATGATATTTAACAACAGGGATTAGATCATTTTACCAAAGGAATAATTGAACAAAAACAGAAAAATATTTAAAAAAACTGTTAAATATTAGTGACAGGACAATTAATATCTATTTTTTTGTGGTTACAAAATTTTGTTCATTATGGCACTATTTACAATAGCAAGGACTTGGAACCAATGCAAATGCCCATCAATGATAGATTGGATAAAGAAAATGTGGCACACACACACCATGGAATACTATGCAGCCATAAAAAAGGATGAGTTCATGTCTTTTGTAGGGACATGGATGAAGCTGGAAACCATCATTCTCGGCAAACTGACACAAGAACAGAAAACCAAACACTGCATGTTCTCACTCATAAGTGAGTGTTGAACAGTGAGAACACATGGACACAGGGAGGGGAACATCACACAGTCTGGTCTGTTGGGGGGTGAGGGGCTAGGGAAGTGATAGCAGGGGGTGGGGATGTTGGGGAGGGATAACATTAGGAGAAATATCTAATGTAGGTGAAGAGGGGATGGAGACAGCAAACCACCATGGCATGTGTGTACCTATGCAACAGTCCTGCAAGATCTCCACATGTACCCCAGAACTTGAAGTATAATTAAAAAAAAAAAAACTAGCCAGAAGAAATATGATGTGAATAATTTAAAATCATAAGTATAAACACGTCATGCAATATTTTACTGTATTGAAGAGCAGTGTGTGAGCTGCAAATAATTAAGAACAAATGCTATTACAGCAACACTGATGGTGGTGAGTCAATAGAGCCACTCAAAGGTAGAAAACTGATGAAACTGGATAAATAAAATGTGGAGATAAGTCCTTTCATAGGAATGCACATAGATTTTTTTTACCTTATATTGGAATATGGAAAGTGTATCTATTGTAAAAATGGAGCCAGACAGAGAACATGTATCTAAATGCAGGTGAGTTAATGGATTTTGAGATATGGTGATAAAATTCTCTTTTTATTTTTAAATGTACTTAGAGTCAAAGATCAGCTAAGAATGGGGAAAGGAAATGTTTTGGATTAATATTAATAAAGAGATGAAAAATTTAATAACCTTCTCATAGAGGGTGAGCACATGATCTATGAAAACCCAACAGTATTTTAGGATAGATGTGAGAACGCACTTGAAGTTGTGATGAATTTAAAGTCAGAAAAGCATTATATGTGTGTCCAGGTCAAAAAGCAGAGAGGAAAAAATGTTGTATAAAACTAGAGTTGGGGGTTATGACACAAAAAATTCTTTAGAAATAAAGGTAGGGATCAGGATGATTTGTTCAAGGCTCTAATTTTAATTTTGAACTCTAAGTCAGGTAAAAATGGATTTTAATATTTGTAGTACATGGTAGACCCAGAAAGTAGAAGCTTTGGCATATGAGAATGCCCAATGAGGTTGAAAATTGTGGGACTATGAGTTCCAGACGATTGAGCTAAGAAGATAGTAGAATCTAATAAGAGGAATAGTTTGAAATTTACATTTTTGAGGTGGTTCGTTCATTGATAATACTCAACATTTTTGTGACTCCAGGTGTCTCAGAGAAGGCATGAAGGAAATATTTTTTGGAGAGGACAGAACAAGGTCAAATAACTGACGCACTAAACTAAGTCAGGTTCTGATACTGGTGTGAAGGATGACTTGGTTCAAAAGTTGATTTTTCTTCAATGCATATTCTGCAAACAGTAAATACAAGGAATAAGAAAGTAATTGAGTAAACACAGCTTCCTATCTTTTAACTCTTTAAAGAAGTGACCTAAAATGTGGTGGACATTTTGCCTGATAATTTAGATGAGTCGAAAGCTGCTACCTTTTATAGAAATAAAACAAGGACTGCCTTTGTCAATACTTGAGAATATTTTAAAGAAATAGATTCATTTGTGTTCTCTACATACATATATGCACACTTCGTAATTTTTTTATAGCAGATGTATACACTTCTAGCAGGAATGGCCTAGGTAAACACTGAAACTTCCAGGGATTTTGATATAAGTAGTCATGGACAGCAAGATAAACTTAGAAGCTAAAATTCTCAAAAAAAAAAAAAAAAAAAAAAAAAAAGAAGCTAAAATTCTCATTGAATGAAAAAGAGTGATTTATTTCAAATAGATGACTGCAATAAGAAATTGTAGCAGATGGTAATATTTGATTGCTTGGAATTTGAAGGTGCTGGGAAATGATGGCGGTGATAAGGATCTGTGAAAACATCTGTCCTACATTCGACCTTAGCAGTAGAGAGGGGTTAGGAAGAAAATGTAGCATTAACTTCATAGTCCTGCTGGTAAAATAATTCCTTCAGGATAAAAACAAAAACAAACAAAAAAATTTTTTTCTAAAAGTGTTTGATTTCAACTGGGGGAATTTTAGGGAAGCGGTCATATATCTGACGATGTAATGTTAATTTCCATCAATGAATTTGGAGTTACCAGAGAGATGTAAGACTTTTTTTTTCTTACATGAAGTAATGCGTGTATTAATTGGTTAGATTAGCCATTCCAATATATATATATACTTCAAAAAATCATGTTTACAAGATAACAACACACATTATTCATCAATTAAAAAAATAAAACATAAAATAAAATGTTTTTTTCTCCAGCAATGTTCAGCTGTTTGGCTGTGGAGGAGGTAGGAACTTGAGTTTACCGTGGTTGGGGCTTTGACAGAGCCCAGACAAATGGCACAGAGACAAGGGACAAGGAAATTAAGACTGTTTGCAGGGAATTGATTAAAATAATGCACCATGGAATATGGGCTCTGTAAGGAGGGAAGTGAGGACATGAAAGGAAACAAGATGACAGATGTGAAAAGGAAACATGTAAGACTTTGAATCAGATGAGAGGGTTTATAGAGTCTTACGAGAGGTGAGAACACAGATATGGAGTAGTAAGTTTTATGTTGACCCAGGAAGGTAAAAATATACATTATTACAAAATTAAACCTGGTTTAGAAAGAGGTGGATAATTGGATCTATTTATATCTTCCTACTTAGGAATAGTCATCTCTCTAGGAAGTGGTTATAATGAGATGATTAATGTTGGGTTGTCCTTAGCCAGAACAAGGAGGGGCTGTTGGGCCTCCATTTTTATCCCTGCTAAAGGCAGCACTGGACTGAAAAAAGCCTTGTGTTGCCAGGAGTACCATTTAGGACTATGACTCTGACGATGCTACTCTTCATTTATTCCTTGTAATACTCCCAGACTTTATTTTCTATTTTTAATTTTCCTGAGGTATGACCTATTTAATGCCATGCTGACCTTTAATTACCATGAATATCACAGCATTGTGTAGTCTCAGAGATACTTAGTTCTAAGTGACTTGAGTAACACTTGCATAGAATTTAAGGTTTGATTGCTATTTCTACTCCAGGCAGATTGCCTTATAACATAGAAAAAAGGAGTGCTGAAATCATTTAAAATACAGACTCAGTAACCACGGTATTTTAAGGAACTAAAGGAAAGGTGGAAAAAACGTTTATTTTAAATTATCTATTTTCACTTTCTAGAATTTACTATAAAGTATAAGACTTTCTATCTTTAGCTTTTATAAATAGAAACTTTAAAGAATTCTGTTCTCCATATGAGGTGATATATTGCAAAAGAACAAAGCACCACTGAGCAGTAACAGATTGAATCTGGCAAAGCAAAACATACTTAGAATCATTGGGTTTCTTCTCAGTCAAGGTAGATTTAATGATGAATCATTTAAATATTTATTTAATGCACAATTTTCAATTTAGGAAATGAATCTTTTCATCTTTATTGATTATGACTGCACTTTAAAACATATACAAAGCACCTTGACCCATATGAAACACTGACAGTAAAAATAAATACCCCATTAGTTACAGTTTTCTTACATAAACAGAGTTTATAATCCAAGAACATTGCAGTTTGTGCTGAGGTTTCAGGAGAAAGTCCCATGGAAATTACTATGTCCTTGTGTAGATGAACATGACACAAAAATCACATTATTTTACCTTGCTGTATAAATAGACTTCATAACCATAAACCATTTGTTGGCTGGCCTCCTTATCTTTGCTCAAAAATGTTTTCCTGTTTAGAACTTAAATTTTAAATTTACCATGTTTATTATCTTTGGCCAACTTTTCTAATCTTTTGAACTCCTGTTTCATCCAGTATTTTATTTTTAATCTAAATAACAGCAATGTATATGTGTGTTTGGGCAGGATTTACAGAACTGGCTAGGAAAGTTTCTCTTTCAATCTTATCAGTTTAAAAAGTTGGGTTGATCCTATTTCTTGCAGTCATTGCAAGAGGTATTTTGGTATACTTTTAGAAGCTGAGAGGAACATTTTAATGTTTTTACTATAAAAATTCCTTTTTACTGAAAATGAGCAAGAAGCAACATTGGGCACTAAAAATACACAATTCTGATGTTATTTGTTTATAATAGAGCTAGAGAACATTTGAGAGAGAGAGTGTATGTGTAGGTGACGTTAGACAGTTATCAAATAAATATTTAATAACACAGACAAAGGTATATGCCACAAGTGAGAAATAGGGTTTCACTGGGTTTACCACCCAAATTTTAACCTTATATAATGGTTTTCACATTTGTTTATCTTCGTTTTGCCATAAATCCATCTAGATCATTCTTTCTGACCTTTTTTCTTATGAACAGTAATATTATTCATTGTTGAATATATTTTGACAAATTAGTGAAAGGAGAATTTCAATAAAATTAGGTAGGAAAATAATAGATTGAATGGAGCTAATTTAGTTGTTTTTTAATGAAATGACAGATAAGACATCTTTCCTCAATTAGTTCTGTTTCTTGGAATCATTCAGAGCAGTATATTGATGAAGCTGATGAGGGAATGTGTTCTCTTTCTGGGTCCACAAGGGGGTGTAGTTTTGAGGGCAAAAACTTTCCAGTGCCATGCCCCTCTCTAATCTCTCTCCATCGGGAGATTTAACACTTTATTTTTATATTTCGTGGGGGCAGGAAGAAACTAAAAGACAATCACTCCAGCAGAAGTTCTAAGAAACTCCTTTCATTGCCCAGGGGACTTAGAGAATGTGGCAGTTCCTCCCAGGTTAAAAGCCCACTTCTTCCACACCCCTTTGGACTCCATGTTTGGGTCCCCATCCACGAACACTCCCTTTGTGGAAGCTGCTTTCCTCTCCTGAATTCCGTCTTTCTAAATTCTCTCACTCAGTGTGAGACTTTGCTGTTTCTCTCTCCTCCTATTTCTATTATGCTCTCTAAATAAATCACTTTCTACAAACACTTTTAAAATGTGGCATTTACTGTGCATGGCACTGCGGTCCCCTCTGTCATTCTTAAGAAGGCAAAAAACCTAAAAAAACTCCTCTCAGGAAAGCTAAGAATGCTCTAAACCCCTAAACCCCAATATTACATAATGGCAAGCCAGCCAGGAGAGTACAGTCAGGAAAGGGGTACAGCCACAAGAGGGATACATCCAGGAAAGAGGAACAGCCAGAGAAAAAAACTTTAAAACCATAAGTAAAAATGGCCCCATTATGTTTTGTCTCGTTAAAAACACCTTAAGGGACTGCAGCCTTCTGCGGGAAACTAAAGCAGTGCTAAGCCATGGTGGGTGCAGGCCAGCAGAAATTAAAAGCACAGTTTTTTTACCTCCAAGTTCTCATTCTGCTTTCCCTCTCCTTCTCTATCCTTACAGCATGGCAGGGCCACTTACTTGACATGGTCCAATATGTTGCTTTGTCTTAGGGTATATATAAGGTTGTATGACTTGCATATTATATGAAGTAATATGGAAGAAAAATGCTGTTGATTTTTAAAGTATGCACTAAAAAATGGAAAGGGTTGTTTTAGCTTTACACTAGAATGTAGAAACCTACAAAGAACTTGGTTTTCATTCTAATGAGAAGTCTGTAGAATACACAAAATCATAACTTGTTTTGAACCTATCACAGAGATGCTCATAGGACCACGAACTAGCCTGAAATCTAAACAAAGAAACATAAGCAGATGCCTCTTAGGAGATACAAGACACAGGCACCAGTAATTTGTAGCAGAACTGAAAATGGGAAGCTGGGGTCTCAATATGAGCAGGCAAGAAGAATTTAGGTAAAAGATAAATGAATTGCTGAAGAATGAGTGCAGGCCTAGGTGGCAGTATAGAGCCTTGGGAGCCACAGACCACCAGGAAAGAATTCACATCCAGTTGTAGGTTCTCCCATATGAAAAAGACTGAGAGCAGAGGGAGATATTGGAGATTCTTCCTTTGCATGGAGAGCCTGGATGGAAATGGCCAGTACTAGAAGAAAAGCATGAAGCCCCATCAGGTTTCCTCTCCTCTAAGGAACAAAAAGCCTCAGAGCCCAGGGAAAGGACAGCAAAAGCTTGTTGCCAGCTAGAGTACAGGGATAACACTCTGCCTGAGAAATGTGTATTGCCAAACACAAAATAACTAGTTGGAGATTTTCCATTGCTGGGAGAGGAGCCGAGTTATTGAGGAAGCACATTTTTAAGAACAAAGGAAAAGATTCTGCCTAAGTCTAAGGATGAACCAGGGCAAAAGAGACCACCCTGTTCCCTGCTCTCAGGCTACTAGGTGCTGAGTAATAAACCACATCTGGTAATAGAGTGAGGATGAAGCATCTCCGAAACTCAGAAACACAGGAAGCAAGGTGCCACATATTCAGAAAAGCCTTTCAGCAAACTGACCCTTATTAAAAGCACAGGGTAATTTCAGAGTAATTTGAAGCCACTGGTAAGCAAAGACCAATAGAAGTGAATCCATCTCAACTCCTGATTGAATTGACTCATCTCCCCCACATTAAAGAGCAGACATGCCTGTTTTCAGAAATAAATACTGTTTACCCCAGAATCCACATCTCAACAAATGACTCTAACAATCAATCAGATATCATAATACACACATACAAAAGTGAGAAATAACAACACACTGTCAAGAGACAAACCAATCAATAAGATTAGAATCAGATATGATTCAGGCATCCAGACTACAAGAAAGCGATTATAAAATAACTATGACTGATATGTTAAATGCTCTAGTTGAAAAAGGTGGGCAACCATACACTATCAGGAAATTTTAGCAGAGATGAAAACCAAAATAAATTGTCCTGTTGGGAATAGAAAAGTTTACAGACAAAGAGTGTTATTGTCAGGCTCATCATTAGTCAACAAAGAACCCATGAACTTGAAGATCCGTCATAAAAACTTCTCAAATTAAAGCAACACAGTGAAAAAAAAACAGTAAAAAAGGAGAATATAGCACTGAAGATCTATCAAAATGACTAATCTGTCTATGACTGGACTCTGAGAAAAAGATTCAAGACAGAATAAATAATTGAAGAAGCCATGACCAGGAATTTTTCAAAAATAAAGCAAGACACCAAACCATGACAAAAGAAGCTCAAATAACACAAAGTAGGAGAAATCCACTTCTTACCACCAAGTTCCCCAATCCAGATACTTAGAACCTGTATATTCAAACTGATGAAAACCAAGAATAACTAGAGTTCATCATCACTGGTCATTAGAGAAATGCAAATCAAAACCACATTGAGATACCGTCTCACACCAGTTAGAATGGCGATCATTAAACAATCTGGAGACAACAGATACCGGAGAGGATGTAGAGAAATAGGAAGACTCTTACACTGTTGGTGTGAGTGCAAATTAGTGCAATCATTGTGGAAGACAGAGTGGCAATTCCTCAAGGTTCTAGAACTAGAAATACCATTTGACCAAGCAATCCCATTCCTGGGTATATAACCAAATGATTATTAATCATTCTGTTATAAAGACACATGCACACATACGTTCATAGCGGCACTGTTTACAATAGCAAGGACCTGGAACCTACCCAAATGCCCATCAATGATAGACTGGATAAAGAAAATGTGGCACATATACAACATGGAATACTATGCAGCCATAAAAAAGGGGTGAGTTCATGTCCTTTGCAGGGACATGGATGAAACTAGAAACCATCATTCTCAGCAAATTGGCTCATGAACAGAAAACCAAACACTCCATGTCCTCCCTCACAAGTAGGTGTCAAACAACAAGAACACATGGACACAGGGAGGTGAACGTCACACACCTGGGCCTGTTGAGGGGTGGGGGTAGCTAAGGGAGGGATAGCAGGGGGTGGGGAGATTGGGGAGGGATAACATTAGGAGAAATACCTAATGTAGATGATGGCGGGGATGGATGCAGCAAACTACCATGGCATGTGTATACCTATGTAAAACTCCTGCACAGTCTGTACATGTACCCTAGAACCTAAAGTATAATGAAAAATTCCAAATAGTTTTTCAAATGTACTTTTGACAGTGCCTGGAACTGGTGCTCAAGTATTTGTTCAATTATAAATGAATATTTTATCCATTCCAAAACTTATATTCTAAGTTAGATTTAAATTATCTTTGAATATTGCAGAATTACATGGAAGACTAAGCAAATTATTTCAACCAGTTACCATTTGTCCGCATGCCTTTTCCCCCAATGAAATCATCTGTAATTAATTAGTTTTATTTTATGCTATGGAAATATCTTGCATTTATTTCAATGTTTTATGATATTTCTATTTTCTACAAATTTTGTCAGTTTTCCATGTATAGGAAATATAATTCAGATACACATGAAGAAAATGTGCTTTAGAACAATTCTATAGTTACAAAATGTAACGCATTTGAATGGAATCTGGAAATTATAGTTTCAGTTCTCCCTATCTGATTTCGATGTATTTGGAATATACATGGGTAACTTGTTGAATATCTACTCTCCCAGATAAAATATTTGGTTCTTTTTATACTTCTGTCTCTAGTCTGCTTTTCTTCAGACAACAAAAACAATATATTTTCAAGCTACTCTTATTGTTACGTAGAAAAGAATGATCTTTCTGCATGATTTCAGTGTAAGATAATAGCCAGTATCTTACTGTATCTTCAACAACGTAAATCATAGAAAACAAGACAGTTCATTTTATTTCTATTTGTAAATTTTGTTTGCTTTATTACTTTTTCAAATGTTTAATTTCATCATAGTCATAGCACACTGTCTAATCAAAATTTATTTTTCTTTTTTTTTTTATTCTTTTTTTAAATTTTTATTGCATTATAGGTTTGGGGGTACATGTGCAGAACGAGCAAGATAGTTGCATAGGTACACACATGGCAGTGTGCTTTGCTGCTTTCCTCCCCTTCACCCACACTTGGTATTCATCCCCAGGCTATCCCCCCCAGCCCCCCCCCGCTGTCCCTCCCCCATTCCCCCCAACAGTCCTCAGTGTATAGTAGACCGCCTCTCTGTGTCCACGTGTTCTCATTTTTCTCACCCACCTATGAGTGAGTATATGCAGTATTTCTTTTTCTGTTCTTGTGTCAGTTTGCTGAGAATGATGTTCTCCAGATTCATCCATGTCCCTACAAAGGACACAAACTCATCATTTTTGATTGCTGCATAATATTCCATGGTATATATGTGCCACATTTTCCCAGTCCAGTCTATCATCGTTGGGCATTTGGGTTGGTTCCAGGTCTTTGCTATTGTAAACAGTGCTGCAATGAACATTCGTGTGCATGTGTCCTTATAGTAGAACGATTTATAGTCCTTTGGATAGATACCCAGTAATAGGATTGCTGGGTCAAATGGAATTTCTATTTCTAGGTCCCTGAGGAATCGCCACACTGTCTTCCACAATGGTTGAACTAATTTACACTCCCACCAACAGTGTAAGAGTGTTCCTATTTCTCCACATCCTCTCCAGCATCTGCTGTCTCCAGATTTTTTAATGATCGCCATTCTAACTGGTGTGAGATGGTATCTCAATGTGGTTTTGATTTGCATCTCTCTAATGACCAATGACGATGAGCACTTTTTCATATGTTTGCTGGCCTCATGTATGTCTGCTTTCGTAAAGTTTCTGTTCATATCCTTTGCCCATTTTTGAATGGGCTTGTTTGTTTTTTTCCTGTAAATCTGTTTGAGTTCTTTGTAAATTCTGGATATCAGCCCTTTGTCAGATGTGTAAACTGCAAAGATTTTTTCCCATTCTGATGGTTGCCGATTCACTCTAGTGACTGTTTGTTTTGCCGTGCAGAAGCTGTGGAGTTTGATTAGGTCCCGTTTGTCTATTTTGGCTTTTGTTGCCAATGCTTTTGGTGTTTTGTTCATGAAGTCCTTGCCTACTCCTATGTCCTGAATGGTTTTGCCTAGATTTTCTTCTAGGGTTTTTATGGTGGCAGGTCTTACGTTTAAGTCTTTAATCCATCTGGAGTTAATTTTAGTGTAAGGTGTCAGGAAGGGGTCCAGTTTCTGCTTTCTGCACATGGCTAGCCAGTTTTCCCAACACCATTTATTAAATAGGGAATCCTTTCCCCATTGTCTGTTTTTGTCTGGTTTATCGAAGATAATATGGTTGTAGATGTGTTGTGTTGCCTCCGATACCTCTGTTCTGTTCCATTGGTCTATATCTCTGTTTTGGTACCAGTACCATGCTGTTTTGATTACTGTAGCCTTGTAGTATAGTTTGAAGTCTGGTAGCGTGATGCCTCCTGCTGTGTTCTTTTTGCTTAGAATTGACTTCGCTATGCGGGCTCTTTTTTGGTTCCATATGAAATTCATGGTGGTTTTTTCCAGTTCTGTGAAGAAATTCAATGCTATTTTGATGGGGATAGCATTGATTGTGTAAATTACTTTGGGCAGTATAGCCATTTTCACGATATTGATTTTTCCTAACCACGAACATGGAATGTTTCTCCATCTGTTTGTGTCCTCTCTTATTTCGTTGAGCAGTTGTTTGTAGTTTTCCTTAAAGAGGTCCCTTACATTCCTAGTGAGTTGTATTCCTAGGTATTTTATTTCCTTTGTAGCAATTGTGAATGGCAGTTCGTTCTTGATTTGGTTCTCTTTAAGTCTGTTATTGGTGTATAGGAATGCTTGTGATTTTTGAACATTGATTTTATATCCTGAGACTTTGCTGAAGTTGCTTATCAGTTGCAGGAGCTTTTGGGCTGAGGTGATGGGGTCTTCTAGGTATACTATCATGTCATCTGCAAATAGAGACAATTTGGCTTCCACCTTTCCTATTTGAATACCCTTTATTTCTTTTTCTTGCCTGATTGCTCTGGCTAGAACTTCCAGTACTATGTTGAATAGAAGTGGTGAGAGAGGGCATCCTTGTCTAGTGCCAGATTTCAAAGGGAATGCTTCCAGTTTTTGCCCATTAAGTATGATATTGGCTGTTGGTTTGTCATAAATAGCTTTTATTATTTTGAGATATGTTCCATCAATACCAAGTTTATTGAGGGTTTTTAGCATAAAGGGCTGTTGAATTTTGTCAAATGCCTTCTCTGCATCAATTGAGATAGTCATGTGGTTTTTGTTTTTGCTTCTGTTTATGTGGTGAATTACATTTATAGACTTGCGTATGTTGAACCAGCCTTGCATCCCCAGGATGAATCCTACTTGATCATGATGGATAAGTTTTTAATGTGCTGTTGCAATCGGTTTGCCAGTATTTTATTGAAGATTTTTGCATCTATGTTCATCATGGATATTGGCCTGAAGTTTTCTTTTCTTGTTGAGTCTCCGCCAGGTTTTGGTATCAGGATGATATTTGTCTCATAAAATGATTTGGGAAGGGTTCCGTCTTTTTGGATTATTTGGAATAGTTTCAGAAGGAATGGTACCAGATCCTCTTTGTGTGTCTGGTAGAATTCGGCTGTGAACCCATCTGGACCTGGGCTTTTTTTGTGTGGTAGGCTCTTAATTGCTGCCTCAACTTCAGACCTTGTTATTGGTCTATTCAGTTTCGGCTTCCTCCTGGTTTAGGCTTGGGAGGACACAGGCGTCCAGGAATTTATCCATTTCTTCCTGATTTACTGGTTTATGTGCATAGAGTTGCTTGTAGTATTCTCTGATGATGGTTTGAATTTCTGTGGAATCTGTGGTGATTTCCCCTTTATCGTTTTTTATTGCATCTATTTGGTTGTTCTCTCTCTTCTTTTTTATCAGTCTGGCTAGTGATCTGTCTATTTTGTTGATCTTTTCGAAAAACCAGCTCTTAGATTTATTGATTTTTTGAAGGGTTTTTCTTGTCTCTATCTCCTTCAGTTCTGCTCTGATCTTAGTTATTTCTTGTCTTCGGCTAGGTTTTGAGCTTTTTTGATCTTGCTCCTCTAGCTCTTTCAATTTTGACGATAGGGTGTCAATTTTGGATCTCTCCACTCTTCTCATGTGGGCACTTATTGCTATATATTTTCCTCTACAGACTGCTTTAAATGTGTCCCAGAGATTCTGGTACGTTGTGTCTTCATTCTCGTTGGTTTCAAAGAACTTCTTTATTTCTGCCTTCATTTCATTGTTTATCCAATCAACATTCAAGAGCCAGTTGTTCAGTTTCCATGAAGCTGTGCGGTTCTGAGTTATTTTCTGAATTCTGAGTTCCAACTTGATTGCACTATGGTCTGAGAGACTGTTTGTTATGATTTCCGTTGTTTTGCATTTGCTGAGGAGTGCTTTACTTCCAATTATGTGGTCAATTTTGGAGTAGGTGTGATGTGGTGCTGAGAAGAATGTATATTCTGTGGATTTGGTGTGGAGAGTTCTGTAAATGTCTATCAGGTTTGCTTGTTCCAGGTCTGAGTTCAAGTCCTGGATATCCTTGTTAATTTTCTGTCTGGTTGATCTGTCTGCTATTGACAGTGGAGTGTTAAAGTCTCCCACTATTATTGTGTGGGAGTCTAAGTCCCTTTGTAAGTCATTAAGAACTTGCCTTATATATCTGGGTGCTCCTACATTGGGTCCATATATATTTAGAATTGTTATCTCTTCTTGTTGTATCGATCCTTTTACCATTATGTAATGACCTTCTTTGTCCCTTTTGATCTTTGTTACTTTAAAGTCTATTTTATCAGAGATGAGAATTGCAACTCCTGTTTTTTTTTGCTCTCCATTTGCTTGGTAAATCTTCCTCCATCCCTTTATTTTGAGCCTTTGTGTATCTTTGCATGTGAGGTGGGTTTCCTGGATACAGCACACCGATGGGTTTTGGATTTTTATCCAATTTGCCAGTCTGTGTCTTTTGATTGGTCCATTTAGCCCATTTACATTCAGGGTTAATATTGTTATGTGTGAATTTGTTACTGCCATTTTGATGCTAGCTGGCTGTTTTGCCCATTGGTTCATATACATTCTTCATTTTGTTGATGGTCTTTAGCATTTGGTATGCTTTTAGGATGGCTGGAACTGGTTGCTTCTTTCTATGTGTAGTGCCTCTTTCAGGAGCTCTTGTAAAGCAGGCCTAGTGGTGACAAAATCTCTGAGTACTTGCTTGTTCATGAAGGATTTTATTGTTCCTTCACGTATGAAGCTCAGTTTGGCTGGATATGAAATTCTGGGTTGAAAGCTCTTTTCTTTAAGGATGTTGAATATTGGCCCCCACTCTTTTCTGGCTTGTAGAGTCTCTGCCGAGAGATCTGCTGTGAGTCTGATGGGCTTCCCTTTGTGGGTGACCTGACCTTTCTCTCTGGCTGCCCTTAGTATTTTCTCCTTTGTTTCAACCCTGGTGAATCTGACGATTATGTGCCTTGGGGTTGCTCTTCTTGCAGAGTATCTTTGTGGTGTTCTCTGTATTTCCTGGAGTTGAGTATTGACCTGTCTTGCTAGGTTGGGGAAATTTTCCTGGATAATATCCTGAAGAGTGTTTTCCAGCTTGGATTCATTCTCTTCGTCACATTCTGGTACACCTATCAAACGTAGGTTGGGTCTCTTCACATAGTCCCACATTTCTTGGAGATTTTGTTCATTCCTTTTTGTGCTTTTTTCTTTAATCTTGGTTTCTCGTTTTATTTCATTGAGTTGATCTTCAACTTCTGATATTCTTTCTTCTGCTTGGTCAATTCGGCTGTTGAAACTTGTGCATGCTTCGCAAAGTTCTCGTGTTGTGTTTTTCAGCTCCTTCAATTCATTCATATTCCTCTCTAAGTTGTCCATTCTCGCTATCAATTCCTCGAATCTTTTTTCAAATATTTTTTCAAGGTTTTTAGTTTCTTTGCACTGGTTTAGAACATGTTCCTTTAGCTCACTGAACTTTCTCATTATCCACTTTCTGAAGTCTGATTCCGTCATTTCGTCACATTCATTCTCCGTCCAGCTTTGTTCCCTTGCTGGTGAGGAGTTTTGGTCCTTTTTTGGAGGTGAGGTGTTTTGGTTTCGTGTGCTTTCCTCCTTTTTGCGCTGGTTTCTTCCCATCTTTATGGATTTATCCGCCTGTCATCTTAGTAGTGGCTGATTTTTCAATTGGGTCTCTGTGTGGACACTGAGATTGTTGATGATGAAGTATTTCTGTTACTTAGTTTTCCCTCTAATGATCTATCCTCTCTGCTGTATGAGTGCTGAGGTCCACTCCAGGCCCTGCTTGTCTGGGGTATACCTGCAGCAGCTGCAGAACAGTGAGGGATGATATCAGTTTCTTTTTCTGCTGCCCTTGTTCCAGAATGATGCCAGCCAAATGTCAGTCTGATTAGTCCTTTTCTGGGGTGACTCCTTGGATATACAGGGGTCAGGGAGCTGCTTGAGGAGACAGTCTGTGCTTTATAGGAGTTCCAGTGCTGAGCTGTGAGCTCCGTTGTTCATTCAGGGTTGTTGGAAGGTTATGTCTGCTGCAATAGAACTCATAAAACACCACTCTTTTTTTTTCACCCTTAGATGCTCTGTCTCAGGGAGTTGGGGCTTTCTTTATGAGTATCTGTTGCACTGTCCTGCCCCACTAGGTGGCAGTCTATTCACTATTTGCCTGCCGGGGCTCTGACCTGCTAACACGGGTCCGCCCTGTTGCTGCCTGGCGGACTCTCTCTGTTATGGCAGGTTGCCTCGGCAATGGCAGGCTGCGTCAGTCCTGGGCGGTACTTAAGTGGGGGTGCACTTCGTCAGGAATGGTGGACGCCCCTCCCTGACTGGGCTGCACTGTCCTAAATGCTGGCAACAAAACTCTCAGCCCCAAGTGCCTCCAGTCGCCACCCTGCTTGTCCCCGTGAGCGTGGGACCCGCCGAGCCCGATCACCCAGCTCCCTGCCTCAGAGTCCGTCCTCTCTCTCTCTCTCTTCCTCTCCCCAAGCTGAAAGGTCGACTCTCTCACTGGCGCTCCAGGAGCCTGCCGATAGGGCACTGGGATCCGTGCGATCTCCCATGCCGCTGCCCACTACCCTGGCTCAAATCACGCTTCCCAGGAAACTCCTGGTCTGGCTCATTGTCCAAGTCCCGTTCAATCAGATGGACATGCCAATCTGCCCTTCCAAATCTCAGATTGCCGGTTTAACAGGGCACCCAGACCAGTGAGTTCCGTGCTGGGTCCCGCTGCGGCGCCGGCCGAAGAGGCGGCAGGAGCCGGTTGCATTAGCCGGCTGCTAGCGTCTGGTGTCTCTTCCACACCTGGGACTTTCAACGCTCTGTGGGCATAAAAGGAACATCCGAGAATGCGGCTAGGACTCACCCTCTGCGCCTTCACTGAGAGCTGCAATCCTGAGTCACCTCTATGACGCCATCTTGCCTCCTCCTCCAAAATTTATTTTTCTTTTGAAATTTATGACAAAAAGACAAAATTACGATAAAAATATTGTGCTGTGATTAATAAATTTCATGCAACCACTATGAAATTACATACTTATGAAAAAGTTCTGGTACACGTATCTATGCAATGATTCCATTACATTCAAATCATTGTTATCATTTAGAGTCATTAGAGTAGGAAGAAAGTATCTGAAATTATTAATTACTCTAGATTATGCCTATAGTTTATCATTTATGATATATTGGCTTGGTCATGTGTAAAACATATCAACTAAGAATTAATAATTCAGTGGCATCATAACTTAAGCTAAGTTTATATCACTTACCAACTTTTACTGCTCTGATTATAATTGCATAAAATAATTTATTTTATGTGACTCAAATCATTTACATAAACATACCAATTTCATGTTTTGCTATAATACACCATTGCTTATATGCATATAGTAGTTCAGAGTCTCAAAGTTCTTCTTTCTTTCATCAGGGTTGCAGCAATCAGGTTTCAGTAAAAACTATGAGCCTGTAAAATGTAGTTACTCTTTTCTAGCCTAATTACTTTTGTCACCTCTAAACCTACATTATGTCATGTGAATGATAAATTGTGTGGATGGAATTTGAATTTATAGTGCAGTGTTATTGGTAAACTAGAATAAAGTAAAGTATCCATTACCATATCATCAATGACCTGACAACTAAGTGATATATTAGACAACAGACAAAAAGAATCCGACTAAATTTTCTGTATTTCCAGCAATTATTTCAACTTTTCCAGAAATAAATTAATGTAAAGGGGAAATTGCATTGTTAATACGTACATGATAAAATGATGTGTTAATGTCGTGAATTCATGTATGAAATCTAGATAAATTTTTATTAATTTGAAAATTCTAAGATTTGTTGTTTATTTTATCATAAACTAAGATGGTACTAACCTAAAAGTAAAAACGCTTCTGATTAGTTACATATTTAAAAGGAAGGCATTCCAAAAAAAAAAAAAGAAAAAAAAGAAAGAAAAAAAAATGTTAAATATTTCCTTGGACTCTCTTTCAAACATTACCCCAAGAGAATAAACTCAGAATATAAATGAAAACTCATTCTACTAATGTCAGCTGTATCTTTGTTTATAAAGTCTTTATTTTTATTTTAGTGATCATATATTCATTTATTATAGTAAAGGTAATGTTTTAGTTAAAGTAAAATCATCAGTAACATTGATAGTGATTTTCAAAGTTAATTATTTATAGTTATCTCTATTTTCAGAGAAACCGTTATTAAAAAAAAAAAAAAAAAGACTAAACAATAAATAATCTCATAAAATCCTAAATTTTAAATAAGGACTTGAAGCATTGTTTAGTGAATCTGACCCACAATTTTTTTTTTGTTACACTTATAATAATTGGTTCTCTTAAAAGACAACTATCTAACAAGAAATAACAAAATGTTTGTGCAGGAACATTTCCAGCACCCCTTGTGTAACCTATTTGCTGGTGAGCACACTACGTTTTTTTTGTTTTTGTTTTTGTTTTTTGTTTTTTTTTTTTTTTGAGACGGAGTTTCGCTCTTGTTACCCAGGCTGGAGTGCAATGGGGCGATCTCGGCTCACCGCAACCCACGCCTCCTGGGTTCAGGCAATTCTCCTGCCTCAGCCTCCTGAGTAGCTGGGATTACAGGCACACGCCATCATGCCCAGCTAATTTTTTGTATTTTTAGTAGAGACGGGGTTTCACCATGTTGACCAGGATGGTCTCCATCTCTTCACCTCGTGATCCACCCGCCTCGGCCTCCCAAAGTGCTGGGATTACAGACTTGAGCCACCGTGCCCGGCCGACTAACTTTTAATGATTACAAAATACAAGTCACTAAAAATAATCCTTAAAGGGATATATACATTTTATAAAGCAAGTCATGGCAAATCAATCACACATATTTATTGGATAGATGTAATATCCTGAGGTTGTGGAAACCAGATAGATAAAATATCTTAGTTCATTCTGGCTGCTATGACAACATACCACAGACTGGATGGGTGACGAAAACAGAAATTAATTTCTTAGTTCTAGAGGACAAAAGTCTGAAATCAGGGTGCCAGGATGATTGGATTCAGATGAAGACCCTCTTCCTGGTTGCTGACTTTCAACTTGATGTGTACTCATATGGTAGAAAAGACTACTAGATTGCTCTCTGGGATCTAAATTATAAGGGCACTAATTCCATTTATGGGGGCTCTACTCTCATGACCTAACTACCTTCTAAAGTCCCCACCTCCTAACACTATCACACTGAGTTGTTAGGATTTCAACATACTAATTTTGGGGAAACACTAGCCCTCAGTCCGTTGTATATAATATCCACTCGTTTTAACAGAAATGTTTACAGATTACTATATCTTTGTATCTAAGAAAAGAATACTAGCTAGAAAATAAGTATTACAGACTCTATTTGGCTGAATGGCCCCACAAATTATACTAATTTTAAAGTTTTCTATTTTATCTTTCTATCCATATAATTATTATGACAAGTAAAAAAAAAATGAAAAAACATCACATTTAGCTATAAAACATTATACAAAGTGTCTTAGTTTTTAGGCTTATATCAGTCTATTAGCAGTTCTTATAAATATCAAAATATGTTTAATTTTCAGATGTCACAAATCTGAGATGAATAATTCGTGTAATATATGTAATCAAATATAATTCTTGATATTAATGATAATTTATAGAATTTAGTTTTATAAAATAAATTGCTAGAAAACATGAATAATTGACCACAAATACTTTATAGATCAACTTAAAAGTAAAAGTAATCTTGGGGCTGTATTTATGAAAACAGAGTTTACAGATCAAGGAAAGTAGTATTATAATTTTACTCGTCTCTGTAATAACCAAATTCAAGAGTTTCTGCTTGATATGAATATGTTACATAAACAAATAAATTTTAGTTTATTTCCAGCTCAGGTGACTAGGGTGATGAACTATCTGATTAGCAAATTGTTTGCAGAATTGTTCAAGAAAAGTTGAAAGTCTTCGAGAGAGAGGAAGGAATGAAACTATAAGCTGACTATGGATACTTGAATTTCAAATATGCAGATGAGGAATTCTATAAATTCCAGGTTTTCCAGAATAATCAAAATAAATGATTGGTTCAAAGAGGTTTTCCGTGATCCACCACACCAAATAATTCACTCTTGTTATTTTGTGTCATGAAAAATCTATGATTTTTCCTCACAGAATGTATAATTATTTGTAATTATGTATCATATATGGGTATGAGAAGTTAAATTTTATTTTAACTGGTGGCTCTAGCATTAGCGTAGACAGTGGTTTGGCTTGGTTTGATTTGGTGAGGTGGAGGGAAAGAGCTAAGCCGGGTGATCCTAAGGACCTGACTGGAACTCATCTCGAAAGAAGACTGACACATTACTCTTCACTGATCAAGGAAAGGAATTTGCTTTGGCAACCAAGGGAGGGTAGGGGAAGACTGAAAGATGATAATAGAAGATGAAGACCTGATATGCGAAGGGTCAGCGAGAAAGACCAATAGCGGCAGACAAAAGGATTTGAATATGATACGTGTGAAATCTCATTTTGTAAAAAATAGTATACTATATGGTGAGAGTGACCCAACATACAACATATTAACCTGTATTAATTTTAACACAATTTTTTTAAAAAATAGTTTTGAAAGTATGGCCAAGAAAATAGCAAGACCACAGGAGTTATACAGAAGTTACATAAGGCAAGAACACAGACATCACAAAGGTAAGTTGGAAGGAAGATGTATTCTCTCTAGGAGTATCTGCCATTATCTAGCATTCAAAAGATTGTATGTTAAAGACCTGCTGATCAGGGGATGAGACACAATTGCAGAGGCCTGAGCCAAATGTAAGATGAGACAAAAATCCCTGCATGTGTTGAAGACCCCTCAGAGGAGAACTTTAGTGGCTGAAATGGGCAAAGCAAAAACAAACAAGCATTGCAATTAGACAGGGATGGTTTGACCTCTGACTTTGATGAAGAAAAGCAACAAAAAACAGAAACATCTCTCATGAAAATTGCCAGCTGTAAATTAACAGTCACTTGAGCAAAAGTGATCTACCTGCGTGAACTAAAAAAATCCAAGGAGAAACCTGCAACACTATAATTTTAAAATGTAATTTTGACTTTTTTTATTATTCGTCCAATACATAATATACATCTCCTTTTATATGTACATTATTTCCAATTACATTTTAGTGATAACCAATGAACACCTACACACACCCACGCAGGCAGACATTATCCACACACATATAGAGCAGAGGCTGCTGAGCAAGGGACGCTTTGGTATCACCCAGCTCTGCCCCAGTTCTTTCTGAAACTTTAGCCAAGTTCAAAATCATAAGACAACTCTGTAAATGATGCTACATTTGAAGTAATTTTCCAAAGTGCACTGTAAAATTATCCTTTGTCTTTCTTAAAATTCTTCTTTAGACTCTTTCTCAAATAGAGAGGTGCTTTGTGAGTTTTATTTTTCTGTAAGTGGGAAGTAAGGAAAAGTGTTACTGTCCCATCTGCATCATTTACTGCAGAGTAGTAGGAGAGAAGGTAGGAGCTCAGTTCTAGGGACAAAATACTACAAAGACATCCACAATGTACAGCAATCTAGGGGGAGATTCTGGACATCACCCTTGGGGCATGGAATGAGATTCCAGCTTAGTCTGTCTCAAGGAACTTGGAGCCCCAGTTGACATCTGGGTTAGTTATTTTTCTGAATGTTTTGTTTAATGCCTTCCTCTTCCTCTAAATTGTAAGTTCCAGGAAGACAAAAACTATGTGTGATCTGTTCACACTAGTATATACAATGCCTTTTACTGTCCCCAGAAAATACTTAACAAAAGATCAAAGACCAAGAGGTAGAAAGGGGTAAAAGAAGGCAATTTCTAGCCATTAGACCTGCCCTGAGATGCTAGCCACTGCTTCAAAAAAAAAAAACAGCAGGTGCTTCCTTGCTAGTATTTCCAAGAAAAAAAAATTAATAAATGTTTCCCAGAAATATTACAGAAGAAATTGTTTATTTGAAGTGATCCTTATTCTTATGTTTTCTGACACAAATTAAGAAAATCTTTAAAAATCAATTTTTTTTTTCCTGTCTGATCTTCCATGGATCCCCTCGTTAAGGGAGAGACAGCAGGTGAACTAAGTCACCCTTCATAAAAAGAGACATTTGCAAGTAGTGGGAGATATAGGGCAAACACCACCATAATTCAAGGAGAAAATTATAAGAGCATGGTCCCTACGGTGGAGTATGTCTTGAGAAAAACTCCACTAGAGGACCTCTAAAATTTCCAGCACCTCCAAAATTCTGAATGTAACAGAGACAATTCTTTAATGTTAAAAAAAAATAAAACCTTAAACATTTTTTCTTTTAGTTGTAGAACGGTTTTCTCAATTTGTCTGACGTGAAGAAAATCAGCCTTTTCAGGAAGGTGAGCAACTCTGGCTAAAGATGAATAGAAACTGATCTAACTAATTACTTTTGCATGGCACAGTAATGACCTCTATTGTAAAACCACAAGTGATTTACTGTCTGGTCTTACGGTCAAGAGTATTTTTATTTATTTATTTACTTACTTACTTATTTTGAAGTTGGAGTGTCGTTCTGTTGCCCAATGGTGCCATCTCAGCTCATTGCAACTTTGGCCTCCTGGCTTTAAGTGATTATCCTGCCTCACCCTGCAGGGTAGCTGGGACCACAGGCCCACATCTCCACACCTGGCTAATTTTTGTGTTTTAGTAGAGAGGGGGTTTCACCTTGTTGCCCAGGCTGGTCTCAAACTCCTGAGCTCATAAAATCTACCTGCCACGGCCTCCCAAAGTGCTAGGATTACAGGTATGAGCCACCATGCCCGGTATTGTTTTTAGAATAAACTCTATGGGTTTAGTGGTGAATCATAACTATAGTTTCCATAAGTTACTGCTGTTTCCTATAGGATTTCTGTGTGCTGTCCTGTTCTGCCATTTCTCTTTCAATTTCTTTGTCTCTTGGGACTTCACCGTAGGGGCTGTATTGATGGTCCTCCCCCTGCCCTGCAGGCTGGGGACACTTAAGGCATTTCTAGGAATACCCTTTTATATGACCTCTTTTGGGAATTGCTAAGGTCTCATCTTTGACACAGTCATCTCAAATTTCTGTGCTTTGCTCTTTTCCAGTGTTGCCAGCTTTTGCTCCTTCATCATATTTAACCTAGTTTTCTCAAGCTAGCCACCCTCTGTCTTTCTCTCACATTTTCCATCCTTGACTGGTTCTGCTTCTTGACATTTCAGAATATGCACTTTTGCTTTCCCAACAATAGGTGCTGTTGATACGTGATGCAAATAAGAGTTTCTTTTTATCACATCAAAGTGCGACTTTTTTCTGGTCATACTTTCCCCAGTCCATTTCAATGTAAAGTGCATGCTGATGACACTCAAACTATGGTGAACTCAAAAGTAAAGTTTTACAGATAGCACAGAATGAGATATTTTTAGATACCCATAAAAATTCCCAAAATGTCATTGGTGTTACTCAATGATACAGAGAAAAATTACACTTTGCTACTAGTATTTAGTGATTTGGAAGTAAACATCCTCAAATGATTAATAAATATCACTATATTTTTATTACACACATATATGCACTCAGAAGAGGCTTGGTAAATAACTCTATAATATATGATTTTTTTAAATATTTAAGTAAAGACACTTAGATGTGTTTGCGTGACATTCTAATCAGGCTTTAAAAAGCTAAAACAGAATTACAAACGTATTTGTGAATTTGCCATAGTTCAAGACCTAGAGACTTATATGCTAATGATAATAGAGTTTTCTTGATTTTTAAAATTAACATGTGACAAAACTGAGTAGCAGACATTGTTACTAAACTTAGATTCTGTTATTTAACAAATTGCATTAGAATTTTGATACTTTTGGAAATAAAAATGATTTGTAATTTGGGACTTTTTACAATTCATGCAAAAATTCCTTCTAATGTTGTTTAGTTTATTCTCAAGAGAGTTCAAGGCAGTGCATAAAATTGATTGTATTCATAATTTATTTTACCATAATTCACATAGATGTCAGTATTTATAGTCTTAAAAACAAAAACAGAATAAATATTAATTAGGTTAACAACTTTTATATTAAACGTTGTTTTTATATATTTATTTGTTAAACAAATAAAAATCTAAATAATATATATTTAAACAATCTGCCCAGGACTAGGATTTCAACACTTTAAATGCAATAACTTGATTTTTATTGTTTAAATAACTATAGGAATAAGTATTTTCCATTACAATACTGCTTGTATGCTTTTTCATTTATTAAATCCCTAAAAGCATATGGTTGTAGCTGTGCATCAAGAGTAAGGATTCTAGAGCAAATGAATACATTTGATTGTTAAATGTACAGAATTGCGATTAGGGAACTATATTCGGTTTGCGCTTGCTCTTTTCTGTATTTTAATGCAGTGAACTGCTACAATTTTTTCTTTAGCAAAACAATATAAATTTAATTATTTTGATGGTTTCTTATTTACCTCATAAACTGGAAAATTTAATAAAAGCCAGAGATAATATTCCAGATCTTGTATTACAGTTTAAGACAGTTTTAAAGTGATGTTCTGGAAACTAACAAAAACTTGAATTCTGTGGACATAGTCTAACTTCACAGCCAAGGACAAAAAGGACATATAATTCTTTCCAGTGAACTCTGCACACCCTAGTAATAATCTATTACTGTCAATTTGAGGTTGACTGAATATCAGACAATGTTAGTGCAAACTCCATCTTTCACTCCTAAAGCTATCCTTCTGTTGATTTCAGCTGCATCAAGGATTACAATAAAAATTGAAGCACTCATAAGTAATACCTCTTCAGACAGGAAAATGTGAACTGTCCTTCTGGGAATATTTAATGTCAAAATCTAATACAATGCTTCTCATCTTCTTTGACTATGACTAAACTTATATGCTGAGTGGACTGACCACTTGCTGTTACACCTGCTTTGCGGTAACTCACAAAAAAAGAAAAAAGAAGCCATGGAACAAAACGTTATCATTTTCAAGTTTCTTCTAATAGTAAAATCCAGTTCAAGATTCAACATTTAATTTTAAATGGGTTATGATCTCATTGCTACAGGATCAGACAACTGAGTGGAAAGATAAAATATAATTGGCAGTTTGAAAGGCAGTATATTTTCACATCTCTGTCAAAACTCTAAGAAAACAAAAAGAAAGAAAAATAGATTTTGAGAAATCATTAACTGGCACAGACAATAAGAGATAAATTAAGCAAAGTGATCATATCTTTGCTTCCTTGATGGCATCGGCTGCTAGAACACTACTTCCTGGCACCAGCACAGACCCCATGGGACTGACTTTAAAAGTCTCAGACACCAGTATCATTAAAAAATCTGGAGACAACAGATGCTGGAGAGGATGTGGAGAGATAGGAACACTTATACACTGTTGGTGGGAGTGTAAATTACTTCAATCATTGTGGAAGACAGTGTGATGATTTCTCAAGGATCTAGAAATAGAAATTCCATTTGACCCAGCAATCCCATTACTGGGTATGTACCCACAGAACTATAAATCATTCTACTATAAAGACACATGCACAAGTATGTTCACTGCAGCCCTGTGTACCATAACAAAGACCTGGAACCAACCCAAATGCCCATCAGTGATAGACTGGACAAGGAAAGTGTGGTACATATACACCATGGAATACTATGCAGCCATAAAAAATGATGAGTTTGTGTCATTTGTAGGGACTTGGATGAATCCAGAAACCATCATTCTCAGCAAACTGACACAAGAACAGAATGCCAAATACTGCATGTTCTCACTCATAGGTGGGTGCTGAACAACAAGAACACATGGACTCAGGGAGAGGAGCATCACACACTGGGGGCAGTTGGGGAGGCGAGTAGGGAAGAGACAGTGGGGGGGTGGGGAGGGGGGAGGGGAGGGAGGGATAACATGAGGAGAAATGCCAGATGTAGTATGCACCTAAAGTAAAATAAATAAATTTAAAAAGAAGTCTCAACCACCAAGAGTTATTCAAGATGATTCTAAGAGGAAGAAACAGAAAATCAAATGTTGCCTGTGGAAATGGTGCATTCTCCCAGTAGGCAGAAGGCATCTATTTGCCAGGAGCACCCACAAGGAAAACTATTCACGTATTTCTAAAATTCGCTGTATCATGACAACTTCCACAGTGATAAAAACAGAACTTTTCATGCTACTTATTTAAATACACGATGTTAAGTATAAAAACTCAAAGAAAAAAGAAAAAGATGGCGCTATTTTTTTTAAAAAAAAAAGAAAATGTGGTATATGTGCATCACAGAATAGTTCTCAGCCATAAAATGAAACAAAATAATGGCATTTTCAGTGATCTTGATAGAACTGGGGGCCACTCGAAGTGAAGTAACTCAGGAATGGAAAATCAAGTATCTTTTTTTTTTTTTTTTTTTTTTTTTTTTTAAGAAGGAAAGGAAAAGAGAGGAAGAAAAAGAGGGAGAGAGAACCGGAATATTGCTTTATTCTATGAATGGGTATTAATAATGGCCGATCATTATTTTGTGTATTTAAACGGAGAATGTATATTTTATGTATCTAAAATGGAGAGCTCTACAAGTGCTTATTAAATTTACTTGTTACTGATCTGAGTTCAGATTCTGTATATCTTTATTAATTTTCTGTCTCGTTGAGTCTAAATCTCTTTATGGGTCTTATGTATCTGGGTGTTAGGATGCATTGATCCTTATACCACTCTATCTTTGTTGGTTTGAAATCGATTTTATCAAATGCATGAATTGCAACTCCTTTTTGTTTATTTATTTGTTTTTGTTCTCCGTTTGGTTGGTAAATCTTTCTCCAACCCTTTGTTTTGAGTCTTTGTGTATCTTTGGATATGAAATGGGTCTGGATGTAGTATACTGTTAGGTTTTGGCTGTATCTTTTGATTCGGGAATTTAATCGATTTCAATTTAAGATTACTGCCATTTGATGTTAACTGTCTATTTTATCCTTTCGTTGATGTAAATTTTTCTTTATGTTGATGCTCTTTACTTTTTGGTATATTTTTAGAAAGGCTAATACTGGTTGTTCCTTTCTGTGTGTAATACTTCTTTCAGAAGTTTTTGTAAAGCAGGCCTGGTGGTAATAAAATCTGTGAGTACTTGCTTGTTCATAAAAGATTTTATTTTTCCTTCAATTGTGAAGCTTAGTTGTGCAGGATATGAAATTCTGGGCTGAAAGTTCTGTTCTTTAAGGATGTTAAATATTGGCCCCCACTCTCTTCTGGCTTGTAGGGTTTCTGCTGAGAGATCTGCTGTAAGTCTAATAGGCTTCCCTTTGTGGGTAACCTGACCTTTCTCTCTGGCTGCCCTTAGTATTTTCTCCTTCGTTTCAACCCTGGTGAATCTAACGATTATGTGTCTTGGGGTTGCTCTTCTTAAGGAATATCTTTGTGGTGTTCTCTGTATTACCTGAGGTTGAATAGTATCCTCCTTTTCTAGATTGGGAAAATTCTCCTGGATAATATCCTGAAGAGTATTTTGCAGCTGGGATTAATTCTCTCCGTCACATTCAGGTACACCTATCAAACGTAGATTAGGTCTTTTCACATAATCCCATAATTCTTGGAGACTTTGCTCATTCCTTTTTATCCTTTTTTCTCTATTCTTATCTTCTCATTCCATTTCATTAATTTGGTCTTCGACCTCTGATATCCTTTCTTCTGCTTGATCAATTCAGCTATTCAAACTTGTGCATATTTCACTAAGTTCTTGTGTTGTATTTTTCAACTCCATTAGTTCATTTATATTCCTCTCTATATTGTCCATTCTTTTTAACATTTCGTTAAACCTTTTTTCAAAGTTCTTAGTTTCTTTACATTGGGTTAGAACAAGTTGTTTCAACTCCCTAAAATTTTTTATCATCTACCTTTTAAAGCCTACTTCAGATACTGGAACACAGTCCTCTTCCATTAGGGCTTGTTGTGTTGCTGATGAGGAATTGCTATCCCCTGTAGAAGAAGAGGGGTTCTGACTTTCAGTTTTCTCAGCCTTTTTAGGCTGTTTTTTTTTCCTTTATTGTGATTTTATCCATCTGATGTCTTTACAATTAGTGCCGTTCTGTTTAAGTTCCTGAGTGGATGTCCAATTTATTGATTCCCAGTGCTGGAATCCGAGCAACCCACTGCGCCGGCCAAAACAGCAGCAATAAGACTGATGGTGCTCTTCTGCCTGGGAATCTCTGGTCTGGCTTCCTTCTTGAGTCCGCAACAAGCGGCTCTGCCTTCCCGGAGCTCCAAACACCAGTCAGTAGGGGAACCAGTCCCACTCACTGTGCACGAAGAGCTGCTGCACCGAGGCAACAACAAAACCGCTGCGCCAGCCACAGAAGTTGCGCTGGCGACCCACGGGGCTCCTCCACTGGAAATCTTCTGGTCCGTGGGTGATGAAAATTCCTCTGAAAATGTGGCGTCCTCACATTTTCTGAGCTTTCACTGGGAGCTACAATCCTGAGCTGTTAGCGATCAGCCATCTTGGATCTTCTCCTCCAAGATGGCTCCATTTTTGATATGAAGGCAAAAATTTCATCTTGCAAGTTTAGATTCAGTCTTTTGTGGCATTCAGATGGAAAGTCTTAGTAAGATTCTTAGTAAGACTTATTCTAGCTAGCCTGCCACGTGTAAGTGTTAGCACTGAAACATTACTGATCTTGCTTGGGTTTCTGTTTTTATGTGTTATTTAAAAATTATAAAGGTTGGATTGATAAACGTTGTGTCCTTTCTTCAATAAAACTATCTGACTTCATGTTCATTTATATTTGTATTATCCAAAGAGAAGAGAGAATACAATCATGGCAGTTTCAAAAAGGAAGTCTTTGATCCCCTTAGATTTATTTTTAATTTTATTTTGCTTTATTTCAGTAGAGATGAGGTCTCGCTATGTTTATTAATCTGGTCTTGAACTCAAGCAGTCTTCCATCCTCAGCCTCCCAAAGTGTTGGAGTTTCAAGCATGAGTCACGATGCTAAAACTCCATTTTTCATTTAGATCAAATTATGACAGATATTATAGATAACCTTGCTTCACACTCATTCAAATCATTTCTAGCTTTTTTTCCTGTACTATTAAGTTGAGAAAGCAAATACACACCTTCTATGCTCCCCTGCAGTTAGTGCACTATGTGAGATTAAGTTTTACAAAATAGGAACACCAAAGTAAGGCTTGGATACATACATGAGCAATCTGAGGCCGTGATTGAGAGATGGAAATCAGAAACTTCTGGAAGCATACTGAGAAGTATTTGGTTTTTCTAAGACCACCGTGATTGAGATTGAGTTCTTAGCATCCATTTTCTAGCACCACTGGGACTAAGCAGAAGTGAGTTTTCAGCAGAATGGATTCTTAAGATGGTGGATGACGTTTTTCGGTGTATCTCCTTGCTGGTTCTCTGTCTCTGCAGGCTATTCCCTAAGCTTTCCCATATTCATGAAGTCTTCCTGTCGAAATCAGTTTCCATTGCCTTCAGCAAAGGTCCCCATTAGCACTCGGAAAGGTAAGAGGTGGTTTATTTCATAATCGTTACAGATTGTGCAATATATGATTGTTGCTTGAGTTTCTGGTTTGCCATTTGTTGGTCTGCCTGGTTTTATGTGGTAATCTAGAGGGATTTAAATATTTCCACTGCTGTTATTTTTCCTTAATTCTCTACAAGTTATTCAAGGTCATACAAAAACGTAGTATGACATTGTAGCTAGAAAAGATGAACACATTTGGAAGCTCAGGAACTGGCATCCACATGGGTTGTTGAGATGTAAGGGTTACAGAGATCGCCTCTCACTTCTCAACAAGTAAATGTCTCCTTTCCTTCAGTCATTCATTTTGACATGACTTGCAAAAAGTTTTCAAGAATGGGACACCAAACGTCTATATAGTGTTAAGGTGTAATCTTTAGTTTCTACAGAGGAACTAAACATTCTTGTGACTAACTTCTCTGGCTATGGTTTTAAGTTATTATTAGATTCTTGCTTATCAAGTTGCTCACTGACTTTTTAAGACTAACTAGGTGCCTGGATTTTCCCTTGAAGGAATTCATTTATTTTTAAAGTTTCATATCTAGGAATACAGGGTTCCACAGGTCTCAAAAAATTGTCCCAGCTCCCTCTGAATAGCATTCATTCAAGTTTCTCCAGTGCTAATGTTTCACCACATTCTTTCTCTCCCACTTTCTTCCTCCCTCCATTTATAAATGCATGCAGGTATGAGTACATGTGTGTACATATATATATATATATATATATATATATATATATATAGCTCTTAATGATTTATAAAGTTTGTCTATATGAGGTATGACATTCCATTACTCTTAAACAAGTCAGCGATGCCTTTACAATATATGTTTTCCTTCTGGTCCAGGATCTAATATAGATTTACTTATTACATGTGGTGCTATTCCTGTTTATTCTGCTTTAATATGAAATAGTTCCAGTTTTTCCTTTATTTAATACTGACTTAAAAGAAAACACAGATTAGCTCTTTCATAGAATGCACTGAAATTTGTTTTTTCTGATGTTTTCTCATAATTAGATGCAGGTTATATATTTTTGGCTGTAATACCACAGACACAATGCCATGGTTTTCTCATGGGATGGCATCAAGGGGCACATAATTTCTATTTTCCTCATGGCTGTTGTTAGCTTTAATCACTTAGGAAAGGTAGTTTCTCACGGGTTTCTCCATTATAAATTTATTACTTCCTCCTTTGTAATGAATACGTGGCTTGAGGGAGATAATTCTCCCCACTAGTATTAGCATCCCTTGATGATTCTCATGAGCTGATTATTCCTATGATGGCTACTAAATGGTGATTTTCTAATTTCCTCATTCATTCTAAATTTATGAGTTGGCATTCTACTGTAAGGAAAAGCTTTTTCTTCATTTGGTTTTATTCTTTTGCCATATCTCTGTGTGTGTATATATGCATATCTGCATCTCTATATTGATCCATTAATGTACCTGTCTGTATAGCTATCTCAAACCATGTATTTATCCAAATACCTCTAATTCCAGCCAAACTTGAGATGGTTCATTCTAGCTTTTCTCCATCTCATTTATTATTATTATTTATTTATTTATTTATTTTGAGATCAAGTCTCTAAGGCTGGAGTGCAATGGGTGCAATCTCAGCTCACTGCAACCTCCGCCTCCCATGTTCAAATGATTCTCCTGCCTCAGCCTCCCAAGTAGCTGGTACTATAGGTGTGCACCGCCACTCAGGGGCTAACTTTTTTGTATTTTAGTGGAGACAGGGTTTTACCATGTTGCCCAGGCTGATCGCGAACTCTTGAGCTCAGACAATCCACCCCCAACAGCCTCCCAAAGTGCTGGGATTACAGGTGTGAGTCACCATGCCCAGCATTCGCCATGTCATGTTTTTACCTCATTCCCTAGAAATGAGAAACCTTGATCTCATTACTCTCACACTGTGTACTTAAGTGCTCATTCTCCCTTATGTAACCAAACTCCTGATCACAAAAGCTGCCTCCTGAATCTGGACAACCTCCTCAAAACCATGCCCACTGGCCTCAAATACCTCCTACCTCCTCACACCAAATCCCTCCACTTTGGCCCCATCAGGCCTGCTAAGCTTCAGCTGTCCTCTCCATTCTGATTACTTCAGCCATGCATGTCCTCTCTTTCTCTTCAGCCCCTAATCACTTTCTCTGGTCTGCTGTAGGCTTCTTCTCTGTCTTAACCATATTCTCTGTCCTACCCTGACATGTACCACAAATCCTTACATTTCAAGGGAAGGGAAAAAAAGAGTAAGATGAAGAGAAAGAGGAAGCTTTTAGATATTTATGGAGTCAAATTGCTACTTAGATAAAAGAACATGTAATCATTAGTCTTCTTTGAAGCTAGATGTGGCCAAGTGAATGGATAGTATTATTTTACTTTGTGTAAATGCCATTTGGAATTTTTAAAAGCTCTATCTAAAATATAGTGTATAAATTCTGTTTTTGGATTGTCTCCCAGTTGCCCTTTCAAATTTGTATCTGCCTTTTTCCAGTCTGTTCTGTGAGCCAGGTAGTGAACTCTCATTCTTTGTTTTAGTTTCTATTGGATAACAGGAAACTACAGACAATAAGGAGAATGTCATTATTTTTATTCTCTCAGTCATCGCATGCCAATGCCTCTTGTCAACTCTGTCTCTTGACTGAAGGTCACTGCTCTTCAAGCTATCTCACTCCTTCCACATTTCAAATTTTTTTCTCTCCCTCATTCTTTCAGGCCAAGGGATACTAAGCATCTTTACAAGCCCAGGCATGTGAGATTTTAGTTTGTGTTTTACCTGAACCCTTCCTATATATGCGTTAAAGTGCCTTTAACAGATATAATTACCTTAAGCCTTCCTATATATGCGTTAAAGTGCCTTTAACAGATATAATTACCTTATTTGAGAGCACCATCTGTTCCTACTGGGACTCTTACTGATATATTAGTTGATATTAAAGTGGCCTCAGAAAACAGATTATCAGAATAAAAGATCACTGAATTGCATTGCTCATGTATTGGAAGAACACAAGGATAACCTGTTTGCTAAGAGGATATGGCTAATGCATAAAATCAGGTGGCCTCATGTTTTCTGAAGTTATCGCACATCTTAGCACAGGGTGCATTGCTACGACACAGTTGCTATGGCTACAACAGTGGCAGTGAAGATTGTGTACTCACTGTGCTTCTTACTGTAGCTTTACAGATCATCTATGGGGGAAAAGAAAATTTTCTGCCTATAAATACACAAGAATATGTGTTGAGAACCTGAAGATACAATGAAATTGTCATAGTCATAGGGAAGTTAGGGTTTGCAACCACTCCTAAAGCTTGATTAGCTGGACAAGAATCCCATGAAATATTTAACTCAAGCATGCCACTTCCACCAAGGTAAGGGTATTGGTGAGAAAGAGGTGAGATCCATAGATATGGGTTAAGTAGACATGAATAATGCATAGAATCTGATCCTCCAAATTTCCCTCAAATTCTGTTACTGGGAGATACAGCCCTGTCACTCCCAAAATAGTCTGAAAGATTCATCCATCATCTACATAAAAGCTTTTGGTGAAGACATTTTGGGGCACTAAACTTACAAGTTGATTCCGTTTCTCCTCAAGTTCCATCCCTGTAAGGCCGGTTGCCTTGCCGGGAGTCAAATGGACACATTCATCACTCTCCGTGCCTGATAACTGCATCATCACCCGAGCTCATTATCTGGTTTCCCCACATAACTTCCCCACACCCGCCTCTGCATACCATGCCCAAGCCCACATTCAGCACTAAATTATGCATCCAACCTCCAGCCAACTGTTAAAAAACCCTGCAGAGAAATTTTTTAAAGAAGCCCCACAGTACCCTGCTCAGCAACAGCCTGCCTGGTAGGCCCAGCAGGCCCAGGTAGCCGAGGTCCCGCCCACCTACCAATGGCAGCTAGTTTCATGTACTTCCTACTTTAACTCCATGTACTTCCTACTTTAACTCCATGTACTTCCTGCTCCTCGACAGCCAATAAAAATGCCTTCTCTTTGTTTCCTCAGTAGCCAATCAGTTGCCTGCCCTCCTCATAAAACACCACGCCCTAAACAGCTGGGCGCACCTTCTCTGGCCCCCCCTTGGACCACTGAAGGTCGCCGGAAAGCTAAATAAATTAGCTTCTCACTTTTTTATACTTGCCTCCGTTTCCTCATTTTACCTCAGCAATAAATCTTACAATCCCCAACAACATCTCATTTTATTCAGGCTCATAATTAAATGTTAATATTAATAAAGCCTGGACATAGTAATACGGGTCTTCTTAAAAAGGAAATAGCCCATATATTTAAGGAGTTATAAGATTATATCAATTGATATTCAGCTATATACTGAGGAGTATGAGTTGGAGTAAAACTTAAGGCTCAGACCTCGTAAATAGATATTGGGAAAGGTGCATTCACTCAGAAAAAAACATGTACCATGGTGTGCTCAATTTTCCAGGAGTGGCATTATAATCTAGTCATTAGGCTAATTAAATCCTTCACTCGATAATTTGTGTAATATACATAGTTAAATTAGGAGACCTTCCTGGGCATTTGACAGAGGGAGACATGAAGATTATGGAAGACGGAAATACTGAAATGTGCCTGTCAATTTAAATGTGCTCCCCCATCTACCGACTATACTCTCAAAGTTTGGAAATACCATCTCAGATTTTTTTTAATGTAATGGTAAAGGAGGATATCAGAATCATTGAAAAATTTTGTGTGATATTTACTGTCCATGGGCTTAAGAGGATAGAAAGATACTCTGTAATACAATTGGGTTTTCTGATCTGATTGAGAATAAAGGATGTCTCCTTGTAAAAATCAGGTAGAAAGGACCACATGGAAGTACCTGGAACTGCTCTGATCCTAGCGAGATGATCAAGCTACAGCATTGCCTAGTGTCTGAAGGAATTGCAGGAAAAAAGTTCCACCATTAAAGATGCAAAAGGTAAATGAATGTTGATTCTTTTTAAATCTCCATTTAGTGTGCCTATTGGTCAAATGGGAAGAGCAAATGAGTCTTGTATAGTGACCATACATTTTTAAAATCTTAATTATTAGGTTGGTAATTGCAGCTTTATTTCTGAAACAGATTAAGACCTGGTAAAGGACTTCCAGTCTCTCTTAGAAACAACAATGGAAAGCCAAATACTCTCCCCAAATCACTCACATAAGATACCTCTTTTCTAGTTATTCAATTTCAGCTTTACCATTCCTACCACCTCCAAATGTATCTTACGACTTACTTTTTTCTTGCTATAAGATTTTCCCAATCTCCTGCTCACCTATAAGTTTTGTAATGCTGGCCGACTCCCTTGCTATAGCAAACTCTAAAAAAGCTTTATTTGTTTTTATGTCAATAGTCTTTGTTTGTTTTTGCAGTTTTTTTCTGAGGCTGCACCAAGAAAAGGTTTGCACTTCTCATTACTCTAGACCCCAGCCTTCAACCAGAGGCACAGAACCCAGGGAGGACCATTTCACCTTGCTGCTCCTGGCTTGGGGAGTCCATGCCAAAGTGGAAAGTCAGCCACAGGGCTGAACTCTGTTCTCTTTGCGTTGAGTTTCTCAGCTCCTTATTCTCAGTTGGCTTTTGGATTTTTGATTGTTTTCATTTGTTAGGTATCTGTAATGAAATTAGGTCATTTTTTCTCACCCCTTTTGTTCTCTGTGTGCTTCTGTTTTGCATCGTGCTGAGTAAAAATGTTGTCTGTCATAAGGAGAACCACACTCTGAAGCAAAGGCATAGATCCTATCGGCTTGTGGCCTGAGCTGGCTTAACAGCCCAGTGACTGCAAGACCAACTTGCACACGCGTTGGCCAGAAACTGGGCTACTAAATGCTGGATGGCAAGATCTGATTGGACTGTCCCCAATAACCCAAAAGATACATTTATTCCCACAATAAACTTAAGGGTCAAAAAGACCCAAAGGGTAGGGCAAATTTTTCTAAAAACTACACGTAGAACATCTCTAAGAAAAATTGACTGGACCGTAATTTAATAATATCAACTCAGAAACATAAAACTGTAGTCAATTTGGGGGATAGACTAAAAAATACTTTCCCACAAGATTCAGAAGTTAAATAAGGTGGTGATGGAGCAGAGGCCCTTTTATCTCAATTTGTCAATGAAATTAGATCTGAAATTAATTCAGACATATGAATTAGATTAAGAACATCATTCTCAGCAAACTGACACAAGAACAGAAAACGAAATACCGCATATTCTCACTCATAGGCGGGTGAGAAAAATGAGAACACATGGACACAGGGAGGAGGTCTACTACACACTGGGGACTATTGGGGGGAATGGGGGAGGGACAGTGGGGGGGCTGGGGAGGGATAGCCTGGGGATAAATGCCAAGTGTGGGTGAAGGTGAGGAAGGCAGCAAAACACACTGCCATGTGTGTACCTATGCAACTACCTTGCTGTTCTGCACATGTACCCCAAAACCTATAATGCAATAAAAATTTAAAAAAGAAAGAAAGAAATAGCCCCTTTACCTGAAACACAGTGACTTGTACAACATTTTTAAAGGGCTGTAGAGCAGTAAAAAATAAAAAAGTCAGGACCTAAAATAAACTTATGACCCTGCAACTTAAACAGCTAAGCTATGTGCCTATATTTTAACCCCTCTTATGCTATGTGGCCCGTATTTTAACCCCTCTTAACAAGAACACTCATAGATACTCTAAAGAGAAAAGACAGTGGAAAAAAGATTGTCCTATATGATAAATGAAAAACACAAATAAAACCCTCTATTGAGGTCAATGAGTGTTCTCTAAGGTAGAAAAAAGTATCCAGTAGCCTATCTTAAACACTCAAGACGAATTAACTATAAAAATAAATAATTAACATTGTCATTTCCTGTTAGATTTGATGAGAATTTCAGCACCTGTTATATACAGGTGTTACACTTTCTACATTAATTAAATATTGCCAACTTCCTTCAACCTCTGCCTCAGTGTAAACACAGCTGGTAAGTGTCCAAATAATTCAGCAGTTTTTCTCTATCCCCCAGTTCTTGACTATAAACCTTGGATTATTGACTAAAAATCATTCCTTTTTATTCTATAATATGACCACAGAAAATGAAAGTAGAATAGGGTATGGTTGGCAGAATATTATTCCCACCCCAAGACGTCCATGTCCTAATTCCTGTTACCTATGAATATGTTAGCTTACAAGGCAAAAGATAATTACAATTGCAGAGGAATTAAGGGTACTAATCAGCTAGCCTTAAAATAGGGAGAGTATCCTGAGTTACCCTAATGAACCCAACATATTCACAGGATTCTTAAATGCTATTGAGAGAAGCAGAAGACATTCAGAGGGGGAGTGGCTATGGAACAGTAGTTAGACAGATACATCATTATTTCCTTTGAAATTGGAGGGTGAGAACCAATTGCCAAGGAATGTGGGTGACCTTTCTCCCAGAAAAAGTAAATTATTACAATCTCTTGATCAGATTCTAAATTTGAGAGTTTTTAATTTAGAATTAAAGTAGAATCACTTTAATATAGTACATAATCTGCAATTAAATTAATTCTAAATTTTAATTTAATACCCTTTATATGGTAACAAACCACCTGCAAAAAAGTAAAGAAATTCAAATAAGCAACCAAGAAAATGTAAGACCTTGGATGTCACCTAGTGTCATGAACAATTATATAAATAATTTTTTTTGATTCTCCTTGTGCCCCTACTTGATATTACTTCTTGTGTAACCAGAAAAGTGCTGCTTGCCTTAGACTAACACTTCAGAACTTTAGGAATATTATTCTGAAACTTGTCTGTTACACAGACACATTAAATTCGGTAACATCTCTAAAGGCTGAAAACTTTACTTTTTCTCACTATAAATTTCACATTTCCCTACTTGCCCTTGAATCTCTTCTTTTGTAGAAGTCATGGTGGCTGACTTCCTAGCTATAGTAAACTCTGATTTATTCTCATTTGGGTGGTCTATTTATTCTCACATTTTTAAAAATAAAGCCCAAAACAATCTGAAAAGTTTCTTTGTTTAAATAGTGTTCCAATTAATCAAGTTCTTACTTCACTTTAAGACGTCTTTAGTAATTTAAAAGAAAACATTTAAGATGATTGAAATACTAATTACCAGTCATTCTAATGTGTCTAATCAATCAGGCCTCTAAGAAGCTCTTCTATATAACAATAATTAGACCACTTTCTCTTTTGTATGTCCTTAACACTGAGCTCACATGAGTTAATAGACATTAGACTTATAAATGCCTCATATATATGACTTCTGAATCTCAAATACCTGTTAATGGTCAAGTGTTTGCAGTTTTCAAACTAAACTGAGGCTTCATTAAAACCAATTAATCTTGAGAATTTCACTGTACATTGGTCAAGACAGTCATTGATTGCATATTTGTTTTTCTTTTTCCTGCAGACATTTTTTTTTTTTTCCTGACACCTTCTCCTTTTTTTCAGCACTTGGGTAAAAACTCTACTCCCATCGTGTGATCTTGATTACCCTTGGTGTTATCCCTACTGTGTAATTTAAAATCACTTCCTCTGTCTGGCTCAATACAGTCAGGAAGCAGATTTGCAATCAAAGCCCAGCAGGTGAGTTATATTCTCAGAGCTGTGGATCACAAGCAATCTACTATGAAGACATAAGAGACGGTTAAGATCTCCTTACATCAGATGGAGACCCCAACATTTCCACAGGACCCTTGTTGAGTTTCCTGTGTCCTAACCTGCAAGGTTGCGGTGGTTTCTAAGCATTTCCAAGCTTTATTCTCCAGAAACCCTTTCTATTCTGTAAGTCCTTGATTATACAACTATTCTTGCTCATTGTTTAAGCCCCCAAAATCTGAATTCTATTTCTCATGTCTTTTGTTTTCTTCTCTCTGATAGGTCAAAATATTTAGCAGGTGGTTTTATTAAACTTTACTTAAAGACAAATAAAGAGAATAAAATACACAAAATACAAATAAAAATCCCTGAAAAATATGTAGAAAGTATACTGCAAGAGTAAATTGGGCTAAAGCTAGCCTCTGGCCTATAATAAAGCTTTTCTTACTTTTTCCATAATTGTATATATTTGTGGATGTAATATGTGTATATAATATGAGATTATTAAATCAAACTAACATATCACCTCAAATGTACAGTGACATTTTAAAATTTAGAGAAATTGTGGAAAATTCAAGTTTATAAAGCATGCAAGTTTATAAAGATGCAATTAAAGTTAAAATTCTATTTAAAGGTTTATTGATGTACTAATAGACTGAAGAAGGGAGGGATCTTCTGTGCATAGCATAATGTTAATGTAGACACCTTAAAGAAAATAATACATTTCACTTAAAAAATAAATTCCTCTGATATTTTACGCCTACTCAAAAACAATTTGTAAGCAGACATTTCCAATGAAAGATTATTGAATGGGGTAACTTAGTCACTTTAGAAAAAGTACCTCATTGATTGGAAAGATGAGATGAGCCACAAATTGAAATAATTGCAAGTAGGGCCTCAGAACCGAAAGTCACAATATGAATGTTAGTTTTTCAGAATTGTTCAGATCTTGGAATGTGCGCTGGATTTTTTGCAAATGGCAGAATAAGATTTTGAGATATCTCATATTATATATATATATATATATATATGTATATATATATATATATATATATATATATATATATATACATGGAGAGAGAAAGAGAGAGAGAGAGAGAGAGAGAGAGAGAGAGAGAGAGAGAGAGAGAGAGGACATGGTATCCCCAGCCATTGTGTGAATCATGTTTTCCTCCTTTTACTCACCAACCTCTGATACTCTGTATCAAGTTACCTGCTTTCCTTAACTAGACCACAACCTTAGCTTGATAGATGTTGCCATGTACTTCTGTCTTCCTCTAATATAGATGTTGATGAATGAGAGTTTTCAGAGCAATCCCCACCCACCTCTTCTTACAAATAAATTTTAATTGAGATATATAGCGACACCCATTCATTTACAGATTTTTCTATGGCTGCTTTCCCACTTCAAAAGCAGAAGGGTAGATATGACAGAAACTAGTAGCCCACAAAACCTAAAAATTATTTATTTATTTATTTATTTATTTATTTATTTATTTATTTATCTTTTTAATTTTTATTGCATTATAGGTTTGGGGGTACATGTGCAGAACGAGCAAGATAGTTGCATAGGTACACTCATGGCAGTGTGCTTTGCTGCTTTCCTCCCCTTCACCCACACTTGGTATTCATCCCCAGGCTATCCCCCCCAGCCCCCCCTGCTGTCCCTCCCCCATTCCCCCCAACAGTCCCCAGTGTATAGTAGACCGCCTCTCTGTGTCCACGTGTTCTCATTTTTCTCACCTACCTATGAGTGAGTATATGCGGTATTTCTTTTTCTGTTCTTGTGTCAGTTTGCTGAGAATGATGTTCTCCAGATTCATCCATGTCCCTACAAAGGACACAAACTCATCATTTTTGATTGCTGCATAATATTCCATGGTGTATATGTGCCACATTTTCCCAGTCCAGTCTATCATCGTTGGGCATTTGGGTTGGTTCCAGGTCTTTGCTATTGTAAACAGTGCTGCAATGAACATTCGTGTGCATGTGTCCTTATAGTAGAACGATTTATAATCCTTTGGATAGATATCCAGTAATGGGATTGCTGGGTCAAATGGAATTTCTATTTCTAGGTCCCTGAGGAATCGCCACACTGTCTTCCACAATGGTTGAACTAATTTACAGTCCCACCAACAGTGTAAGAGTGTTCCTATTTCTCCACATCCTCTCCAGCATCTGCTGTCTCCAGATTTTTTAATGATCGCCATTCTAACTGGTGTGAGATGGTATCTCAATGTGGTTTTGATTTGCATCTCTCTAATGACCAATGACGATGAGCACTTTTTCATATGTTTGCTGGCCTCATGTATGTCTGCTTTCGTAAAGGTTCTGTTCATATCCTTTGCCCATTTTTGAATGGGCTTGTTTGTTTTTTTTCCTGTAAATCTGTTTGAGTTCTTTGTAAATTCTGGATATCAGCCCTTTGTCAGATGCGTAAACTGCAAAGATTTTTTCCCATTCTGATGGTTGCCGATTCACTCTAGTGACTGTTTGTTTTGCTGTGCAGAAGCTGTGGAGTTTGATTAGGTCCCATTTGTCTATTTTGGCTTTTGTTGCCAAAGCTAAAAATTTTTTTAACTGACTCTTTACAAAAAAATAGGGGTTTGCTGACCCCGTTCTAATCCATTGTGATTTCTGTAGTAAAGGTAATATATAAAAACTCAGACTTTCCATGCTGCTCCCTCGTCCTTAGGGTTAGTGGCTTTCTACTACACTTTGGAGAAACTACAAAGTATTTAATGCGGCTAACAGGGCTCTGCTGATAATCTCAGCAATCTAGGCCTCTCCAGAGCCATCCTGACATATTTCTTTACACACACTCAGATTCTACTCAAGATGGCGTCTGTGGACCTCACCTGAGCAGAATACTTACAATTGCTAAGAAATGTTCTTTTTCTGCTTTGTTAATTCGTTCTTCTTCATCCTTCAGAGTTCAGCTATATTTTCTTTGATGACGAAAATGCCTGATGCACCAAATAAGGGTTTGTTTCCCGGTATATACTGAACAGAACTGTATACTTCTCCATTATAGCATTTATAATTCATATTTTATATCTATTGTGTATCCCCTCCATGAGAAATAAAAATCTCTTAGAGAAGGAAGTATCAGGGCAGGGATTTTTGTTTAGTGCTTGGTACATAACCACACATTAATACATATTGTTGGACACATGATTCATTTTTTTTTATTCACCACTCCTATGCCAAGTATTAATCACAGTTTTTTTTGTTTGGTTGGTTGGTTGCCTTTTTTGTTTTTGTTTTTGTTTGTTTTGTTTTGAGACAGAGTCTCACTTTGTCACCAGGCTGGAGTGCAGTGGTGTGATCTTAGCTTACCGCAACCTTCACCTCCTGGGTTCAAGCAACTTTCTGGCCTCAGCCTCCCGAGTAGCTGAGATTACAGGCACACATCACCACACCCAGCTAATTTTTTTGTATTTTTAGTAGAGATGGAGTGTCACCATGTTGGCAATCTCTTGACTTTATGACTTGCCTGCCTTGGCCTCCCAATGTGCTGGGATTACAGGTGTGAGTTACTGCGTCTGGCCTAATCACAGTTCTTTGAATATAGTATGTGCACAGAAGATATTTACTGAATAAAATAACAAATGTTTATTTAAACTTTACAAAAAGAAAACTCTACAAGTTAGAAGTGGTTATGAAAAGAAAACTCTACAAGTTGGAAGTGGTTAGCTTGATGTATAATTACAAAGTGTTCACACTTGTGTATAATTGCAACTCAGATCAGGAGGTGAAACATTCCTAACACCTCAAATGTTGGGAAAAGTAGCAGAGGAGAAAGGACTTACAGAGTGCCTAAATAAATTGGTTATAAGTAACGTATAAACAAGGAACAATAAACTGTGGAAGGCCATGGGAGGCCTCTCAGGAGGACGGTCTCTCCATGCCTCATGTTCTGGTGCAGGATGACCTAGGATCTGTTACCATAAACATTGTGTTCAAGTACGTAAAATCCCTTTGTAGCACCATGATGTAGCCAGACTTGTAGGCTCCTTGTAAGGCCTGAGTTCCATCAGCTGCACATATATAATAGGCTAAAGGTAATCACATGTTATTTTTTGTGAAACTCCCAAACCACCACTGTTCTCAATCCTTAGAATGACATACCAGTTCCGGCCTACTGATTCAGTTCCAGCTCACTGATTCACTCCCCCATGACCCTCTCCCCATCATCACTCCACCCCTGCCCTGTAGATCAAGTGATTGTAACCAATAGTGTTGATGATCAGAGTTCAGGGTGTCCACTGTCTCCTCCAAAGTAATGAGTGATGGTCCCCTGGTTCCACTATCTCTCTTTTTTTTTTTTTTTTTTTTAATTTTTTTTTGAGACGGAGTTTCGCTCTTATTACCCAGTCTGGAGTGCAATGGCGCGATCTCGGCTCACCGAAACCTCCGCCTCCTGAGTTCAGGCAATTCTCCTGCCTCAGCCTCCTGAGTAGCTGGGATTACAGGCACGTGCCACCATGCCCAGCTAATTTTTTTGCATTTTTAGTAGAGACGGGGTTTCACCATGTTGACCAGGATGGTCTCGATCTCTTCACCTCGTGATTCACCCGCCTCAGCCTCCCAAAGTGCTGGGATTACAGGCTTGAGCCACCGCGCCCGGCCCACTATCTCTCTTAATCTGTCTTTTTCTCATTCTTTTGTGGCCACCAGACATGGGGCACCCACAGGTGATGTAGAGCTGGTTCCCTACATATGTGTTTACCAACATTATGAGTCCAACTCATTGGACTCACAGAACAGTTCTATGAGCTAAGATTTTCCCACTTACCCAGAATTAAGAATTAGAATCTAGTCAGATGCAGTGGCTCACACCTGTAATCCCAGCACCTCGGGAGGCTGAAGCAGGTGGAAGTCAGGAGTTCCAGGCCAGCATGACCAACGTGGTAAAACTCCGTCTCTACTAAAAATGCAAAAATTATCTGGGCATGGTGGTGCCTGCCTATAGTCCCAACTACTTGGGAGGTTGAGACAGGAGAATTGCTTGAACCCAGGAGACAGAGATTGCAGTGAGCTGAAATCATGCCACTGCACTCCAGATTGGGTAAAGAACAAGACTCCATCTCAAAAAAAAAAAAAAAAAAAAAAAAAAAAAAAAAAAATTAAAATATCTTTCTTTATCTGCAAAAGCATTCTTCCTTTTTAATGATCCAATTTTTAATCCACAAAATGATTTGTTTTGAAAGATATTTGAAAAAAACTTCAAATTATTTTCTCTATTTCTCTATTCTTTCTAGTTATTTTCACTATTACCCTTTATTTGTAGGCCACTGTAAGTGGGAGTGGTTCTTAGTTTTAAAAGTGTGTTTCTTATATGTAAATAATATAAATATAAATATAAATCATGCATTCATTTTATGAAGTAAGAAGTAAAGGCTAAAAATTAAATGAGCAAATGACAATTGTTAAAAAGCATAAACAAATAATTATTTTGAATACAACACAAAATAGCTTTGGATTTATAAATACAGTACTGAGGATATTTATTGAGACATGTTTTTTATATAGATAAGGGGTTAAATGAAAGAACCAAGGAATAAGCCTTCAAGTAATATATGCACTATTTGAAATAGAATCTAGAGATGTAACAATAACTGTAAATTTTTTACTGCTCAACTGCCGTAAAAGAGCTCATGTAGATTTGCCCTTTGTGAGTGATCAAATAGTCAAAGCTTGTTGACTACTTTGCCTGGTAAAATGGCCTTTCATAGTCTTAAAAATATGTCATTATTGCTTGTAATACTGAGTTTTATCTTGTCATCCATAAAATGGAGGGTAAATGTGGTCTTTTATCTACCTTACCTTTAAAGAAACTTTTCTTGAATTTCATTGACCTTTCAGAAGTTTATTGTCTACTCATTATCTTTCTTAAAATTTTCAAAGCCTCTAAGAAATTTTAGTCATGTATTTTTGATGTTCTTACATGAGATAATTTCATAAAATGTACCTTATATATATATATCACACTGGAAAATATATATATTATATATTTTTTCTAATATCTAGAACTCTAATATAAATATGTATATGTGTTAGAATTTATGCATATTTATATGTATAACAAATGGTATTTATATTTTATAACATTTATATAATTTAATCTTTTATTATCATTTTAATATCATTCAATATATTTATGTAGAGATATATAAATTCTAAATATATAAATATATTAGAGTTATAGATATTATATATTAAATATATATGTTAAATTCTAACTTATTTTAAATCATTTATTTAAATTTATATACTTAAATTTAAATAAATATATATGTATTACAATTTCAAATAAAAAACCTGAGAATTCTTTTCTGAATCCTCACCAATCTTTATATCATTAGCAAGCACTAAAATAATTTGATGTTAAACCTAAATTAGTTAAGGAATAGAAAAAAATGAACAAATATGCCTCATTTCTTTCACCAGAAAGCAAAGAGAAGTTAGCTGCCATTGCTGAACCATGGATCACTGCAGGAAAAATGACTGGTGCTGAGAAAGTACAGTCTTTAATTCATTCTTCATTCATTCACTAGCTTTCTAGTTGTATTAATGATAGGGTTTCAATGTGGGTCTTTTAGTGCTTTGCCTCATTTCCTCTCAGTCTTTCTCTTAAGTCAGCCTCAGTTGTAGTGCTCAGTTCTATACAAGCTCAGATTCCTGCTTTCTGTGCCTTCTCACACACCTGTACAACAGATATTTTCACTCTCTGTTTCAGGACCTTCTCTAAACTACTAAAATCTATTCAATTTTCATGCAACTGAGTTATTGACAACCCATAGGGGATCCAGCCACCATTTAGAAACAAGGGTGGGTGGATGGCTACCCTCATCTTCCATGCATCAGATGGACAATTCCTCTATGCTTCTGAACACAGTCTGGTGGAACTGAACCCCTGCTGCTACTGCAGTAATCTCAATAGTGCCTCCCTTACAGTGACTTTTCTTTCTTCAATATCTTATCTGTTTTTCCCGCTTTCTCACATTTCTTAGAACATTCAACTTCATCTAACTCTATGTCTCTAGCTTTGATTTTTGAGAATCTATATTAAAATACAAGTCACTGGCCTTGGAAAGCAGAACTTCAGGATGGTAATATTGAAGGATCTCTTCTGTACCTCAAAAGCAATAGACTCCATTGTTAGTTCTACGTGTAGTAACAATAATCCCTGGCATGTTATGTCATCACACTAATTAAGACAATCATCTGAAATGTCCTGATGTGAAATACAAGTTTAAGCAAAAGCAATGGCCTTCTCAGTAGTCCTAGAAATTAAAGTATTTTAATAATTGAAATCGTAAAGATTACAAATATAGCTGGCTTTTTGTTAAATACCTTGGAAGCCTTAAAGCAAGGAAATTACAGACTCAGGTCATCAAACTGTTAAATCAGAGAATTCTGTAAAAGTCACAAAAACTCCATGGAAACATTTAAAGATATCACTGTCTTCTGATGCTAGAGGGCAGACTGTGCAGAAAATCAGGCAGAGGATTTTGTTGTAAATGGGGTGTGTCAGCAAAGAAAATTGAATGTACATTCTCCTCTGCAAACATCAGGGTACTAAAGGGAGGAGTAGTTCACTGAGATACAGGATGAAAATATTTAGGTGGATGTGCTGATAACCTTGAAAACTCAAATTACCCTCAATGCTTAGGCCACAGGTCTCTTTCCTGGAAGACATCAGTTTCACCTTGGTGAACTATTGACTAATAACTCTCCCCAGAATCTGCCCCTGTTTGTTTGTTACAGATCAATAAAAGGGTCAATTTAGCCCAATAAAATAAATACAATCACTGACCATGGAATTATCTTGTTTATGAAACAAAATGATTGAAAGAGGTGGGCAATATGTATCAGCAGAAACCAGGCAATCACATGTGAGCATCTACCTTAAGGATGTTGGAAACAGGTGTGTAGTATTAACATAAGGATAGTTTATTTGCATGGATACAATCTGTCTTTATTTAGAATCTACTACTAATATGTTGCTGTGATGGCTTCTTAAAGATTGCAATCAATAATGCCTGTGTAAGTGAAGTGGAATGCTAGAACTTACTTGGCAGAATATTGAGGAAGAAATCAGAAGGCTAAAGGTGGTCCGAATGTTGACCAGAAAAATCCATCACCTGATGTGTTCTCTCAAGGACACCCTCATCTCATTAAGGCAGAGGTCACAAACTATGTCCTGGAGCCAAATCTACGGAGTGACCTGGTTTTCTGTATCTGTGAGATAAAAATAATTTTTGAGTTTTCAAAGGGTTGTGAAAACAAGCAAAGGAAAATATTTTACTGTCCATGTCCTGAAAACCCTAAAATATTTACTAAGTGTCTCTTTACCGAAAGTTTGCTGACTTGTGCATTATGGCAGTAAAGAACATGCTGCATTCTTGATTAAGTTCAGTGGTGGTTGTTGATTTCTATTAGGAGGTGCTGCCAAGAAACTGGGTTTCCTAGTATCTATGAGACAGATAAGTTTCCAGAACAGCAGAGGCCAAGTGGGAGCACTTAACTGTCAAAAACAAGGGGAATGTAACTGCCACAATGTTCAGCCAGGGTGGCAATCAGGTAGGTGCTTTGACCCAGAGAGATCTGCTGAGATGCTGGTTTTACTAGAGGTGAGACAGATAGACAGGAGATTAGGCTCTTGATTTGACTTGTGTAGTCAAAAAATTACAATGGCTTGTGAGCAGAAGCTTGATATAAGCACCATAATAGAAAATTGTAATTTTTCATTCAGTTCCTAGAACAAAATCAGTTTTCAAACCAAGAGAACACAGATTGAAAAAGAAGATAATTCTCTTGTAGAAGCCCCTCCAACCCTACCCCGTAAGAGCACAATAAACAGTATATGATTGCTTATTTTTAAATGACCAGAAATACATATAAAGTATTTAGTGTCTGGCTTCTTGAGGTTCATCCGTGTAGCATGAATTAGTAATTTATTCTTTCATACTGCCAAACAGTATTCCCTTCTATGGATAACACATTCTGTTTGTCAATTCACAAGTTGATAGAAATTTTTATTATTTCCAGTTTGGGACTACTATAAATAATAATAGTAAGAATATTTACTTGAAGGTATTTGTTTAGACTTATTTTCATGTCATTTGGTAGATACCCATGAATGGAACTTCTGTATTATATGCTAAATTTATTTTTCACGTCTTAGAAAACAAAAAAAGATGATTTTCAAAGTGGGAAATCATTTAACATCCTCTGCAGCAATGCATGAAGATTTCAGTTTCTCTGTATCCTTGCCAAGGCTTAATACTGAACATATTTATATAATGAGGATGATGATGATTGTCTGCATACTGGAATCTCATTGTGGTTTCAACTTGTGTTTCCCTAATTAGACAATCATACATTGCGGAAATGTCTATTCAGATTTGGCCCAGTTTTTAAAATTGTCTTGTCTTCCTGCTGACTTGCTAAAGACTTTCTGTCTTTTTATGCTCTGGAACAAGACTTTTGCATTAAATTTTCAAAACAGAATTGTGTATATGGGAAAGCAATCAATTTGCATCAAAAACTTATTGAGTAAAATTACTTCTTTCATAGTTATTGCTTCTAATAATCTTTGAAGATTAGGTAATAAACCTATTAAATTGTGGAAATAATTTTGTATTTATCTTAGAGGATCTGCCGATCACAATCTAGTATGTCTTAAGAGTTATAACTAACACTGCAAAAAATATTTTTATTTAATTATGATTATTTAATCTATATTATTGAAAATTTTTCTTCTGGATCTTGAAGACTTTACAAAATTTAATGTATGAATCTGGAGCTCTCAAAGTTCTTCCTTAAACTGCTATTTCTCTGTATCAAGCTCACTATGCTTTTTGGGGGAAATTTCCAAATTTTATTTTACTTGAGTTTTACATTTAACAGCCATGCTTACCATTAGCTTCTCTAGAATGCTGGCAGAGGATGGTGACCTGAACATAGAATGAATTCTAGCTTGAATAATTCACTTCCAACACTTTCAAAGAAATACCTATAAGCAATCTTTTATTTTCCTTCTAAAATTGTGCTACCTTTATCTCTTCCTTTAATGCATGCATCTTTCTGCTTTATTTTTATAGGAATTTCAATTAGTACTAATTATAATTCTAAATTTAAGGTGAAAACGTACCTACATGATGCAATTAGGTAAAAGTCATTGCATATAAAAATAACTCAATTATCTCACCATATGAAAGTAAGACTTTGCCTAATTTATAGAGTGGCCTCTTCACCTGTGACAGACATTCAGTGGTTCCTAACCACCAATTCCTCTTGGTTTAAATGTGCCATTTTCTCATTACTAATGTCCCTCTCATCTGAACAGAGACGACTTTCTAAAATTGTAGCCTCCCTTCCCTGCATAATCAATTTATCCATCTTTCAGATTGATTTTATTTATTGTCCAATGATGTTCTAATGTCTTGCATCTCAAAAGAACAATGTCTTTAAAAATTTATCATTATGGGAGAGAGATCCAAGATGGCTGATTAGCAGCAGCTCAGGATTGTGGCTCTCAGTGATGAAGGAGCAGAGAGTGAGTGAAAACCACACCTCCAGACAAATTTTTGTTGCCCATGGACCAGGAGATTCCCAGCGGAGGAGCCCCACGGGTCACCAGCATGACTCTTTTGGCTGGCGTGGCTGTTTTGCCAGTGCCCCGGCGTGGCAGTTCTCAGTATGGAGTATGTGGGACTGGGTGCCCTTTTAGTGGGCGTTTGGAGCTCTGGGAAGGCAGAGTCACCCACTCAGTTGACTGAAGTGGGGACTGAAGCAGAGAGCCAGACTGGGAGATTCCCGGGCAGCAAAGTGCCACGAATCTCAACGCCACTGTTTCAGCTGGCGCAGTGCCCCACAAAAAAACAGCAATTGGAAGCGCTGAAGATTGAGAGTTTTACAACAAGCACAGCTGAATCCGGGAAGGTCCAGCTCTATGGGGGAGGGGCGTCTGCTGAAGGAAAACTAAGAAACAGAAAAAACTTCATCACCAACAAGCTGTACGTCCACTCAGAGACCCAATCTGAAAGTCAGCAATTATAAAGATGACAGGTGAGTAAATTCACAAAGATGGGAAAAAGCCAGAGCAAAAAGGCTGAAAATACCCAAAATCAGAGTGTCTCTCCTCCTACAGGGGATTGCAGCTCCTCATCAGCAATGGAACAAGGCCTGATGGAGAATGAGTGAGTAAACTGACAGAATCAGGCTTCAGAAGGTGGATAATAAGAAACTTCTGTGAGCTAAAAGAACATGTTCTAACTCAATGCAAAGAAACTAAGAACCTTGAAAAAAGGTTTGACAAAATGCTAACAAGAATAGACAATTTAGAGAGGAACATAAGTGAATTAATAGTGTGTTTAAGTGAAAAACACAATACAAGAACTTCGTGAAGTATGCACAAGTTTTAACAGTCGAATTGATCAAGCAGAATAAAGGATATCAGAGGTTGAAGACCAACTTAATGAAATAAAATGAGAAGACAAGATTAGAGAAAAAAGACTAAAAAGGAATGAGCAAAGTATCCAAGAAATATGGGACTATGTGAAAAGACCTAATCTACGTTTGATAGGTGTACCTGGATGTGACGAAGAGAATGAATCCAAGCTGGAAAATACTCTTCAGGATATTATCCAGGAAAACTTTCCAACCTAGCAAGGCAGGACAATACTCAATTCCAGGTAATACGGAGAACACCACAAAGATATTCCTCAAGAAGAGCAACCCCAAGGCACATAATCATTAGATTCACCAGGGTTGAAATGAAGGAGAAAATACTAAGGGCAGCCAGAGAAAAAGGTCAGGTTACCCACAAAGGGAAGCCTATCAGACTTACAGCAGATCTCTCAGCAGAAACCCTACAAGCCAGAAGAGAGTGGGGGCCAATATTCAACATCCTTAAAGGAAAGAACTTTCAACCCAGAATTTCATATCCAGCCATACTAAGCTTCATAAATGAAGGAAAAAGAAACTTTTTGGCAAACAAGCAAGTACTCAGAGATTTCATCACCACCAGACCTGCTTTACAAGAGCTTCTGAAAGAAGTGTTACACATAGAAAGGAACAACTAGTATCAGCCATTCCAAAAACATACCAAAAGGTAAAGAGCATCATCATGATGAAGAATTTACATCAACTAATGGGCAAAACAGCCAGCCAGCATTAAATGGCAAATATATAATCAATATTAATCACAAATTTAAATGGACTAAAATGCCCCAGTCAAAAGAAACAGACAGGAAAATTGGATAAAAAGCCAAAACCCATTGGTATGCTGTATCCAGACCCATTTCACATGCAAGGATACATAAAGACTCAAAACAAAGGGATGGAGGAAGATTTACCAACCAAATGGAGAGAAAAAAAATGTAGGAGTTGCAATTCTCATCTCTGATAAAATGGACTTTAAAGCAACAAGGTCCAAAAGAGACAAAGCAGGACATTATATAATGCTAAAAGGATCAATGCAACAAGAAGAGCTAATGATCCTAAACATATACCTACCCAACACAGGAGCACCCAGATATATAAGGCAAGTTCTTAATGACTTACAGAGACTTAGATTCCCACATAATAATAGTGGGAGACTTTAACACTACATTGTCAATATTAGACAGATCAACCAGTCAGAAAATTAACAAGGATATCCAGGACTTGAACTCAGACCTGAAATAAGCAAACTTAATAAACATTTACAGAACTCTCCACCTGAAATCCACAAAACATACATTTTTCTCAGTATCGCATCACACCTATTCTAAAAGTGACCATGAAATTGGAAGTAAATGACTCCTCAGCAATTGCATAGCATTTCACAGGTTTAAATGGAATATTGGTTGGCTGCTTGTTTGTTATTTTCCTCCCTTATTCCTTCCTGTCTTCATTGTTAAGCATATTTATTGGCATAAAAGAGGTTTTCAATACCCACTTTTAGACTGCATTCTAGCCTAGGCAATAGGGCAAGATCCCTCTTCTCTCTCCCTCTTTCTCTTCCTTTCTTTTTCTCTTTTATTATTTTTTTCTTTATTTCTTTCTTTTTTCTCTTAAAAAAATTTATGGTTATGTTGCCTTCTCTATGGAAATTCTATTGGACCCTTATCCTATGATTAACTTAATTCCAGAAACTAACAGAATGAATCAGACTTTCAACTGCAGTTTTATGTGATCTTATTGTATATTGCTATTGTTATTAGTAGTAATCAATATTATTTTACAGCCAATAAATACTACAGTCAGCTTAGTATATACATTTTCCCATAGAACGATGCCATTTCTAGAGATGCTTGAAGTTTAGGGCAGCATGCTCTGTTCTCTGGCCTTCCTGTCTCTGAATTTCAAGCATTGTCTGCTGGCCTGTACCATTCCTGAATACTAATATCCAAAATGAAGCTAGGCAGCCCTATCTCATAGAGCATCTACATCCATCTCAGCCTTTTGAAGACAAATGTCATTGAGGTTCCCAGAGACTCCCTTGTATCCTTACTAGTAAGGAAAGTATCCTTCGTGTCCTCTACATGTAATAGTCGGATTGCTTCCAGTTGTAAATCTGTTGCTATGTTCTTATTTAATTTTGCTTTGTTTTTGAAAGCTAAAACGTAAGCGTGTTCTGCACTACATTTTAATCCCTCATCAGTGGCCTTTACATTCTGGTTATTTCAAACAGATTCTTGTGATAGACTTCTCCTATTTTTGTTAAGATGCTTATTTATTTTTCTGGTTCCATGTTGGTTTTTTGCTGAATAATTAAGAATGGAAACATTGCAACTCAACTCTCAAAGTTTTTTGAACCCAAATTAATATCAGTCATTTCAAAGGTTTCAGGGTTGTGTACAAAATATAACTGAAATAATATAATTCACTATACTGTTCTAAGTATTTTACCAATAAATCAAAGATTTCCTCAAAGTATACTTTAGATCATGTTAACGTTGTTAAAGGCTTTTAATAATTTCCTTTCAAAGAGAGTTCATTAAAAAAACCCTTATAAGAACTACAAAATGTCTCCTAGCACTACAGGTATATGGTAATACTTTTTAAAGTCTAATAACATAATGATCTCTTTCCTTTCTCCTTATCTTATCTGTTAGTCTCCCCAATTTATACCTAACATGACTCATCACATTCATAGATGAGCTCTGGAATTGCAAAGGCAAGGAATCTCTGCTACAGCTTTTTTGGTAAGAAGTGAAGAAGAGTCATTTTTGAAGTAAAGTGAATAACAGAGGAAAAAATGCAAATATATTTTTTCCTCTGATGAGTCATGCAAATGTATAAGCATATGACTTCTGCATTTAATTCTCTATTATACATGTATACATTGGTGATAAAATGCTCCGAGGATTCTAGGGAGATCTGTGCTACCAAACAGTTACAGATTAACAATAGAAAGATGTCCGTGTCAATCAAGGTCAAAATGGCTCTATTCAGAGATGAAAATGCAGCATTGTTAATTGAAATTTTATCTTTTTTCTCGCTGAGTAAAGAAAATAATTGGAAGTAGTTCATAAAATAACATAACAGTAGAAAACTTCTTTAGAATAATTATTTATAAATTACGTGGTTTAGGATTCATAGTGGCAGAAGGTACAAGAGGTTTTGCAAATATTACTAGTATTGTGGGAAAATTTAACTCAGTATTTTCTCATGGCTGTGTTAGGTTGATGACTTTCATAAAAATATCAGTAATGTAAGCCTCCTATTTTGTTTTAATGGCTAATATGTGTCAGGATTTGTGTTAGGCACTTTAAGAGATATGAAAGAACAACATAAAGGCTTTTTATTTGTTTTTGTTTGCCTTATTATGCAGTCTTGAATCTGCACTGACAGATTTGATGCTCTTGGCAAGAGGATTGGTGGAACTATTTTTCTATCAAGAGGGAAATGCTAGCAACAGTTGATGTTCAGTGTGTAGACCCATTAATGCATTGGGGCTGCAAAATGGTAATATTCTATCTTTTATTATTGTTGATTAGTTGGAATACACTTATAACCAGATGTTTTTTCTATTTACTAAATCATACAGTTAATATATGAAGGCCAATATAGCTGCTTAAGTACCTCTTTATTTAAAAAAATTGTTAAGATATTTAACACCAGCCTCCAAAATTGACTAGTGTTTTATTTTTTTCATGTGATTATGCATTAACAGATTTAAACACATTTGTAGGGTTTCAAGCCATTGTAATTCTAAACCACACTAAAGTTAAAATTTCCCCATCACTGGAAACTTGGAAATTGTTAAAGTAGGTTGCTGACTCCTTTTGATCTGACTCTATTAATATTTGTTAGCTTTCTTCCTTTCTAATGTGATAAGACATTTCACACTAATTTTGTATATTTTCTACCTCAGCCCCAAAATCACTATTTTCCCAGGAAACCTTCATTTCTTTTAGTGAGAAATGTTAATCTCAAGATCACAATTTAGGCCTAGCTATTTTATTGCTGCTGGATTATATATTGTTTCTAGGTCTTTCCAGCGGGCAGAACTAGAAAATATACACATTTTAAATAATGAATTACCATATAAATTCACACTGACTTTTGAAATTGAAATTCAAAACTATCAGATTTTAAACATAATCTTATCAATATATGTTACATTTTGTCTTCTTTCTTCCAGAAGAACCCCCATTCTCACGAATACAAGGAATGAAAGAATTAGATTATCTTGTAATCACTCAATTGTTTTAATCCACAGTACACCACACATTAGTTTCAGGATCACAAGACTTACACTACCACAATCAATTCTGATTACTAAACACAGAAAAATTTCTGTGTATATTCTATCCCCATTCTCACCAATTCATTCATTAATGGTGGTTCTATATCTACATTGTCAGAGACTGCAACCATCTCTGTATTCCCTTTCTTTTAACTTTTGTTTTATCTTATTCTACTAATAAATACTGTAAGTTATTTTTATAGATCTCACTCCAGTATTTTGGGTGTATGGAGAGAATTATTTTAGAGATGACTCAAGAAGGACTCCTGAAAAATATTTTCCTGAGGAAACACGTCAATAACAATTTTCTGTGTCCTTTGTACTTGAAGACAATTTTTGCCAGAAGTAAAATTGTTGGCTCACAATGTATTTTGTAGAGTAGTCCAATATCCTGTGACTTAAAGTGATACTATCTAAAAGTCTAATAGTTATTCAGTTTTGTTTCATTCTGTATAAGGTATGTGCTTTGGTTGTCTGGATGACCAAAGAGAGAATTATGTTTCTGTTTATTTTTAAAGTTCACTAGTTGTCCTAGTGTATATTTGATGATGGTTATTCTAGCTTAATAGTATCAGACACATGGTGTGCTCTTAGGGTTCATAGCTCCTTTTTTTCTTGTATTCTTGAAAACTATTGTTTAGAAGTATTATTTTTTAATTTTTTTAATTTCAAGACTTTTACTAACTATATATACAGGTTCTTCCTTTCCTTTCTTCAATATTAGTCCTTTTTCTCAGATTCTTATTATCTCTTTGTATCAATTTTTTCAAATGTCTTTTTGTTGTCTTCTATGTATGTTAGAGCTGTATGTATTGTTATCTATTTACTTTGGTAATTCTTTTGCTTCATTTTTTAGTATTTATCTTTATAAATACTAAATATAATTATAAATTATAATTATTTCTTGGTTTTGCCATCTTCTTTATAAATTTTTCAATTTTTTTGTTGTTGTTTTCATGTTTTTTATTACTTAAAGTGTTTTAGATCATTTTGCAATAGTATTTATTAAATGTGCTCAGGTCAAGTTAAAGGCCGTCCTTAAATGTTCTGAGGTGCCAGGCTGACTCAATATGGAATGTAAGAACGTGACTAAGGCAAAACTCTAGTTAGTAAGAAATACATAATTTTTACTGGGGTCCAGCTATTATAAGGATTATGATGTAGTTCAATATCATCCTCTGCCCTTCATTTCCTATAATTTGTTTTTGGGTGCAGAGACTTTTTAAATACCAAGCTATTTAATCTTGATAGCAACTCAGTATGGTAGGTTAAATTATTACCCCTGTTTCACATAGAAAGAAATGAAGAGTGAGGTTAAACAACATGCTGTAATCAAAGCTCTAGTAGAGCAGTCAAGATTTGCTATGTGTAGTGTGCTTCCATATGAAGATCATACTTCATGATTAAGTCTGACCATACAAGTTGCAGACAGGGTCATTTTCTACAGAGCAGACAAAATATGCAACCAAGGCTGCTTAAGGTCCTCTTATCTCAACTTCAAATTATTTTAACAACTAAGATTAGAACCAAAAAAAAGAAAAATGAAAATCCATTTACTACAATTTTAGAAAGCAGCAACACAATGTTCAAGGAATCAGGCAGTCTGAAGTCAGAAAGTAAACTTTTTTGCTGGAAAATCTAAAAGTACCTTTGCAACTTGAGAAACTAAGCAATTGTCCATCTTTCTCTTCAGACACTGAGATATGGAACCAATTTGTTTGCAATACTCATTCACTTAATAGGTGCTTTTGCAGTCAACATATTAACAGTGAGCAGTTGACAACATTGCCCACCTGCCTTAGCTTAAAAATAATAGTAATAATAAATTAGGATTTTGACAATTGCTTTGTGAAGGATCATTCTTTGAATACATCAAACAGAATATTCTAAACAAAATTTAAACAATATTTTTGAATAGATATTAATGATACTTAAAAAGTTAGTAAATAAATGTGTTAATTTATTTAGTGACAGTGTCTCTCTCTGTAACCCAGGCTGGAGTTCAGTGTCATGATCATAGTTTACTGCAGCCTTGAACTCCGCTTCCTAAGTAGCTAGAACTACAGGTGCATGTCAGCAAGACTGGATAATATTTTTATTTTTTGTAGCAATGGGTCCTGGCAGAAATTTATGTCAATTCCATGTTATGAGATATTTGCAATTTTGAGATTACATATAATCACTAAAGAATCAATCATTCGCAAAATAATACTTGAGTAATGGATGTTTTTTGATGTAAACATTATTTATCCACTCAGGGTAAAATTGCATTAAATAAATCATCAGTAACCTATATCTTACACCAGATTTCAGATATTGCTTTTATGTAAGATATGAGTAGGTGAAGTTTAAGATGCTAGTTTACCATATGCCTTGCCAAACCAGGTATATAGCTAGCTCTTCATGTTTGCTTTTAGCCCCTACATTTTCAAAAGCATTCACTTCTGCTGTAGACTAAATTGTATCTCCCCAAAATTCATATGTTGAAACCTTAACCCCCAATGTAATGGTGTTGGTAGATGGAATTTGTGGGAGATAATTAGATTTATTTGGAGTCATGAGGGAAGGGTACTCTTGACAAGATTAGTTCTCTTATAAAAGAGAAGGTAGAGTTTGCAGTCTCTGTCTCTCTGCTATGTAAGGACACAGTGAGACGGTGGCAGCATGCAAGCAAGGAAGTGAGCCCCCACCAGAACCCAACCATTATTGCAACTTAATTTTTTTTTTTGAAAATTTTAAGTGACAATTGGAAAGCAAAATGACTGAAACAACCTATTGGATCTCTTTTGAATTGAGGAGTGATCTCTCTCAATGCTGGCTGCTTGCAGGTCTATTAGGAACATTGCAATTATTCAGAATGTATGTTTATTCTTAAACCTATGTAAGTATAAGTAATAAAAATGTTGTTATTATTTATATTTTGTAACTTTGTAAATGTACATAATATGCATAGTATATTGTAAGACAATTTTGGAAACATAATCCGTAGGTATTACATGAGTGGAAGCTGACATTTCTTTTCTTTTTTCCTTTTTTTTTTTTTTTTTTTTGAGGTAGACTCTTGCTCTGTCACCAGGTGCCAGGCTGGAGCACAGTGGCACAATCTCAGCTCACTGCAACCTCCGCCTCCTAGGTTCAAGCAATTCTCCTGCCTCAGCCTCCCGGGTAGCTGGGACTACAGGAACATGCCACCACACCTAGATAATTTTTTTTGTATTTTTAGCAGAGACAGGGTTTCACCATGTTGGCCAGGATGGTCTCAGTCTCTTGACCTCATGATCCGCCTGCCTCAGCCTCCCAAAGTGCTGGGATTACAGGCTTAAGCCACAGCACCCAGCCAGAAGCTAACATTTCTACAATGTAAATTTGTAATGGATTTTTCTTAATTCTGTTTTTAATGTAAGAAACATGATGAAAAAGAAAGAAAAATATGTAAGAACTGTTGATAGAAAATTTCCAGCTAGGAATCTTCCAACCAAATATAATATTGTGCTATGTAAAAATATTTACCCTGAAAGAGATAAATCATCACTGAGCATTCTCTTAATATTATAGAAACCCACCCCATTTTTAAACTTTTACAACATATGTAATTTTCATCTTTATTAGTGTACTTTTATTTTATTTTTTTATTTTATTTTATTTTTTTTTTTTTTGAGACGGAGTTTCACTCTTGTTACCCAGGCTGGAGTGCAATGGCCTGATCTCCGCTCACCGCAGTCTCCGCCTCCTGGGTTCAGGCAATTCTCCTGCCTCAGCCTCCTTAGTAGCTGGGATTACAGGCAGCGCCACCATGCCCAGCTAATTTTTTGTATTTTTAGTAGAGACGGGGTTTCACCTTGTTGACCAGCATGGTCTCGATCTCTTGACCTCGTGATCTACCCGCCTTGGCCTCCCAAAGTGCTGGGATTACAGGCTTGAGCCACCGCGCCCAGCCGTTCTTTTATATTAAATGGTAAGTTTATTAATTTCAAAAACATTTGGAAAAAATAGTTTGAACTTGGAACTTTATATATTATAAAATGTTTGTTCTTACGAGAAAAATGTTGCCATTAATAAATAAATAATTTTAAATTGTGAGATCGTGTTATCATGGCTCCAGAAACCTTTTCTTGACCATATTATATCCTAAAAGGTGGCAACTACAGATCTTGGTTTGATCACATTTACAACAGACATTTTCAAAGACATACATGGGTCCACACTGATGTGCACACACAAAAGAAATAACCAACACTGGTCACTTATAAAGGAAAGAAGTTTAACTGACTCACAGTTTTGCATGGCTAGGAAGGCCTCAGGAGATTAACATCATGGTGGAAGGCGAAGCGTAAGCAGGCATCTACTTTGCAAGGCAGCCGGAGGGAGTGAGTACAAGCAGAGGAAATTCCAGATGCCTATAAAACCACCAGATCTCGTGAGAACTCACTCACTGTCAAAAGAATCGCATGAGGGAAATTGCCCCCATTATTCAATCATCTCCTTCCCTCAACGTGGGAAATACAATTTGAGATGAGATTTAAGTGAGGACATAGAACCAAACCCATATCACATATATTTTATTTAACTTTACTCTTGGAAAAATTTTACTTTTTCTTTAAATGAATTTTAACATTTATCAATTCTGATTTACTTTTCAACTATTGATTTGTTTTTCAGCTTATTTAATGTTATGAAAAATAGTAGTTAAAAGAAAAAACATGTATCACCAAAATATGAAATTACACTCTTAGATTTTTATTATTTTGTTTCTTATCACAATTTGAAAATGAGGATAATTGCCTAAACTTTAATAGGAACCAAAGGGGAAAATTGAGTAGTAAAAGCAACACAGTGAATGAGAGTTTCTGCATCAGTCAGTGCTCAGTCAGAAAAACAGAGACACTAAAAGCATTATGAATTAAGGAATGTATTATAAGGAACAATTACGGGAGCAGATAGAAGAAGAAGAAACTTTGGGTGTGTCAGAGTGTCAAATGAGCTCTCTGAAGCAAGCTGACAAGCCTACGCCAAGTATGTCAAGTGACAGTCATGGGGAGGAGAAAATGGGACCTCATGGTGAGGTCAATGAAAGTAATGGACTATGGAGCCATCAGCATTGTGGGTATCCGTAGCTAACCATCTCATGGTGGAGATGGGGTTGTTGATGGTCAGCAGGTCCAGCATTTAAGAAGAAAGCAGGATGCAGAGGGAAGAGTGAGGTCAAAGTTTTACACTTCCTGGTCAGTGTATCTGGTCATAAAAACCTTCAAGACCCTCTCTTAAATAAATCTCACTCAAATTTTTTTCTGATCAACTCTAAGAAAGATACAATAAAGGAGAATCTAAGAAAAGTAGTCTGTAGCTTTCCTCATGAAAAAATTCAACACAGTATAATCGTTAAGTGAATAGGACGATTGTTACTAAACATATTAATGATCCTACTTAAAATTTTAGACCAAGTAAGTATGCTCTTTTTATCTTTCAGGAAAGTTTAGAGAGCGCTTATCTGGGATTAACAAATAAACTTTAGAAAAGGACAATGTCCTGTAATCCCAGCACTTTGGGAAGCTGAGGCGGGTGGATCACTAGATCAAGATATTGAGACCATCCTGGTCAACATGGTGAAACCCTGTCTCTACTAAAAATACAAAAATTAGCTGGGCATGGTGGCGCATGCCTGTAATCCCAGCTACTCAGGAGGCTGAGGCAGGAGAATTGCCTGAACCCAGGAGGCGGAGGTTGCAGTGAGCCGAGATCACGCCATTGTACTCCAGCCTGGGTAACAAGAGTGAAACTCCATCTAAATAAATAAATAAATAAATAAATAAATAAATAAATAAATAAATAAATAAATAAATGGATGATGTCAGGAACCTAGGCGCTAAATTATCTATTCTGGATTCATTCATTTTCCCTGTAACACACTTTATTTCTTCCTGAAATGGAAAAAACAAAAACCCAAGAAAATGTTGGTCTTATAAAAAGCTTGAAAGATTACCAGAATACACATTTGTAAATAATGTTTTACAGACTATGATATTTAAAATTATAAATTTAACATAAACACATGACATAATCTTTGGAAAATAAACTCAACTCCTGCACAGTCCAAATAGTTAGTGATATTTTTCCATTTTGTCTTTTTAATACACATTTTATATAATTATAATAAGTACGCAGAATTCTCAAATTATTTAATTGCTTCTCTTTGCCTTCCTCACTCAAAATGCTCTAATCTAGCCCCATGTCTTTAAGCCCCATCTGCATTAAATATCTCCAACTGTGGTTTCTCCCATAACCACCACACTTTTATGTTAAAATACCTACTTGACATCCAACACATCTCAAACTGAATATGGCTGAGACAAGTCTCCTGATTTCCTCCTAATCCTGAACATACTCTTTTCTCTCTACACCATTTTATAAATAATTCAGTCAGTTGTTCTGGTGAAAATCAATTTGTCATCTGCAAATTCTACTTCTTGCACCCAGTCAATCAGGAAAGCTCCTTGGTCGACTCATTTAACATATATCCTCTATAAGATAATCTATATTGCTGCTGCTGCAGTTTAAGGTACCAACATTTTAGCTAAAATATTGGAAAACCTCCTGATCAGATTTCCCTGTTTCCGCTTCTACTCTCCCATGGTTAGTTCTCTGTATTGAAAGTAGAGTGATTTCTTTTTTAAATTGTACTTTGGGCTGTGAGGTACATGTGTACATTCTGCATCCTGTGGAACTGTTGCATAGGTACATACATGCCATGGTGGTTTGCTGACATCCCCCTGTCACCTGCATCAGGCATTTCTCCCAGTGATATCCCTCCCCATCCTTCCCATCCTGCACTGTCCCTCCCCTCCCCTCCGCCCCACTACCTACCACAGTGAGTGTTTTTTCCTTCCCTGTGCCCAAGTGTTCTCATTGTTCATCAACTGCCTATGAGTGAAAACATGTGGTGTTTGGTTTTATGTTCTTGTGTCAGTTTGCTGAGAATGATGGTTTCTTGATTCATGCATGTCTCTACAAAGGACATGAACTCGTCATTTTTTATGGCTGCATAGTATTCCATGGTGTATATATGCCACACTATTTCAAAGATGCTAATGAGGGAGCACGCAGGTCACCAGAAGTGACACACCTCTGAGTGCACGTGGGTGAATTCTTCAGGCCCATGAAGACTGATGAATTCAGTCTTAAGGTTCTTAAAATAAACTGTATTGGTAGCTATTTCTGTGCTGGATTACAGTCTCTGCCCAATAAGAATCAGACCTTGAAGAAAAAAGAGAATTTTTTTAAAAAAATGGCATTAAAGCGGGGGAGACTCTCAAGATGGCGTCATAGAAGCAACTCAGGATTGCAGCTCTCAGTGAAGGCGCAGAGGGTGAGTCCTAGCCGCATTCTCGGATGGACCTTTTTTGCCCACAGAGCGTTGAAAGTCCCAGGTGTGGGAGAGACACGAGATGCTTTGCCGGCTAACGCAGCCGGCTAGCGCGGCCGCTTCGGCTGGTGCCACAGCGGGACCCCGCACAGAACTCACTGGTCTGGGTGCCCTGTTAAACCAGCAATCTGAGAGTTGGAAGGGCAGATTGGCATGTACATCTGTTTGAATAGGACTTGGACAGTGAGCCAGACCAGGAGTTTCCTGGGAAGCGTGATCTGAGCCAGTGCAGTGGGCAGTGGCACGGGAGATCGTACAGATCCCAGTGCCCTATCGGCAGGCTACTGGGGTGCCAGTGAGAGAGTCGACCTTTCAGCTTGTGGAGAGGGAGTGAGAGAGAGAGAGGATGGACTCTGAGGCAAGGAGCTGGGTGATCGGGCTCCGCGGTCCCACCCTCACGGGGACAAGCAGGGCAGCGACTGGAGACGCTTGGGGATGAGAGTTTTGCTGCCGGCATCTGGGACGGTGCAGCCCAGTGAGGGAGGGGTGTCCACCATTGATGATGCAAACCGCCCCCACTGAAGTACCACCCAGAGCTGACGCAGCCTGCCATTGCCGAGGCAACCTGCCATAACAGAGAGACTCCCCCAGGAGCGCTCCACAGAAGAAGGGAGCCCGGCAGCAACAGGGTGGACCCGCGCTAGGTCAGAGCCCCGGCAGGCAAATAGTGAATAGACTGCCACCTAGTGGGGCAGGACAGTGCAACGGATACTCATAAAGAAAGCCCCAACTACCTGAGACAGAGCATCTAAGGGAAAAAAAAAAAAAAGGGTGGTGTTTTATGAGTTCTATTGCAGCAGAAATAAACAACCTCCCAACAACCCTGAATGAACAACAGAGCTCACAGCTCAGCACTGGAGCTCCTATAAAGCACAGACCATCTCCTTAAGAAGCTCCCTGACCCCTGTACATCCAAAGAGTCACCCCAAAAAAGGACTAATCAGACTGACATTTGGTGGGCATCATTCTGGAACAAAGACAGCAGAAAAAGAAACTGGTATCATCCCTCACTGTTCCACAGCTGCTACAGGTATACTTCAGACAAGCAGGGCCTGGAGTAGACCTAGCACTCATACAGCAGAGGGGCCAGACCATTAGAAGGAAAACCAAGTAACAGAAATACTTCATCATCAACAATCTCAGCATCCACAAAGAGACTCAATTGAAAAATCAGCAACTACTAAGACGACAGGCGGATAAATCCATAAAGATGGGAAGAAACCAGCGCAAAAAGGAGGAAAACACCCGAAACCAAAACACCTCACCTCCTACAAAGGACAAAAACTCCTCACCAGCAAGGGAAACAAGCTGGATGGAGAATGAGTGTGAAAAAATGACGGAATCAGACTTCAGAAAGTGGATAATGAGAAACTTCATTGAGCTAAAAGAACATGTTCTGATTCAGTGCAAAGAAACTAAGAATCTTGAAAAAAGATTTGAAAAAAGATTCGAGGAATTGATAACAAGAATGGACAACTTAGAGAGGAATATGAATGAATTGAAGGAGCTGAAAAACACAAAACGAGAACTTCGTGAAGCATGCACAAGTTTCAACAGCCGAATTGACCAAGCAGAAGAAAGAATATCAGAAGTTGAAGATCAACTCAATGAAATAAAATGTGAAACCAAGATTAAAGAAAAAAGCACAAAAAGGAATGAACAAAATCTCCAAGAAATGTGGGACTATGTGAAGAGACCCAACCTATGTTTGATAGGTGTACCAGAATGTGATGAAGAGAATGAATCCAAGCTGGAAAACACTCTTCAGGATATTATCCAGGAAAATTTCCCCAATCTAGCAAGACAGGTCAATACTCAACTCCAGGAAATACAGAGAACACCACAAAGATACTCCGCAAGAAGAGCAACCCCAAGGCACATAATCGTCAGATTCACCAGGGTTGAAATGAAGGAGAAAATACTAAGGGCAGCCAGAGAGAAAGGTCGGGTCACCCACAAAGGGAAGCCCATCAGACTCACAGCAGATCTCTCGGCAGAGACTCTACATGCCAGAAGAGAGTGGGGGCCAATATTCAACATCCTTAAAGAAAAGAACATCCAACCCAGAATTTCATATCCAGCCAAACTGAGCTTCATAAGTGAAGAAAAAATAAAATCCTTCATGAACAAGCAAGTACTCAGAGATTTTGTCACCACTAGGCCTGCTTTACAAGAGCTCCTGAAAGAGACACTACACATAGAAAGAAACAACCAGTACCAGCCATACTAAAAGCATACCAAATGCTAAAGAGCATCAACAAAATAAAGAATCTACATGAACCAATGGGCAAAACAGCCAGCTAGCATCAAAATGGCAGTATCAAACTCACACATAACAATATTAATCCTAAATGTAAATGGGCTAAATGCACCAATCAAAAGACACAGACTGGCAAATTGGATAAAAAACCAAAATCCATCGGAGTGCTGTATCCAGGAAACCCACCTCACACACAAAGATACACAAAGGCTCAAAATAAAAGGATGTAGAAAGATTTACCAAGCAAATGGAGAGCAAAAAAAAAAAGCAGGAGGTGCAATTCTCATCTCTGATAAGGTAGACTTTAAAGCAACAAAGATCACAAGGGACAGGGAGGGTCATTACATAATGGTAAAAGGATTGATATAACAAGAAGAGCTAACAATTCTAAATATATATGGACCCAATGCAGGAGCACCCAGATATATAAGGCAAGTTCTTAATGACTTACAAAGAGACTTGGACTCCCACACAATAATAGTGGGAGACTTTAACACTCCACTGTCAATAGCAGACAGATCAACCAGAAAGAAAATTAACAAGGATATCCAGGACTTGAACTCAGACCTAGAACAAGCAAACCTGATAGACATTAACAGAACTCTCCACCCCAAATCCACAGAATATACATTCTTCGCAGCACCACATCACACCTACTCCAAAATGGACCACATAATTGGAAGTAAAGCACTCCTCAGCAAATGCAAAACAACTGAAATCATAACAAACAGTCTCTCCGACCATAGTGCAGTCAAGTTGGAACTCAGAATTCAGAAAATAACTCAGAACCGCACAGCTTCATGGAAACTGAACAACTGGCTCTTGAATGTTGATTGGATAAACAATGAAATGAAGGCAGAAATAAAGAAGTTCTTTGAAACCAACGAAAATGAAGACACAATGTACCAGAATCTCTGGGACACATTTAAAGCAGTCTGTAGCGGAAAATATATAGCAATAAGTGCCCACATGAGAAGAGTGGAGAGATCCAAAATTGACACCCTATCGGCAAAATTGTAAGAGCTGGAGGAGGAAGATCAAAAGAGCTCAAAACCTAGCTGAAGACAAGAAATAACTAAGATCAGAGCAGAACTGAAGGAGATAGAGACAAGAAAAACCCTTCAAAAAATCAATAAATCTAAGAGCTGGTTTTTTGAAAAGATCAACAAAATAGACAGACCACTAGCCAGACTGATAAAAAAGAGAAGAGGGAACAACCAAATAGATGCAATAAAAAATGATAATGGGGAAATCACCACAGATTCCACAGAAATTCAAACCATCATCAGAGAATACTACAAACAACTCTATGCACATAAACTAGTTAATCAGGAAGAAATGGATAAATTCCTGGACGCCTGTGTCCTCCCAAGCCTAAACCACGAGGAAGCCGAAACTGTGAATAGACCAATAACAAGGTCTGAATTTGAGGCAGCAATTAAGAGCCTACCACACAAAAAAAGCCCAGGTCCAGACGGGTTCACAGCTGAATTCTCCCAGAAACAAAAAGAGGATCTGGTACCATTCCTTCTGAAACTATTCCAAATAATCCAAAAAGAGGGAACCCTTCCCAAATCATTTTATGAGACCAACATCATCCTGATACCAAAACCTGACAGAGACTCAACAAGAAAAGAATACTTCAGGCCAATATCCATGATGAACACAGATGCAAAAATCTTCAATAAAATACTGGCAAACCGATTGCAACAGCACATTAAAAAACTTATCCATCATGATCAAGTAGGATTCATTCTGGGAATGCAAGGCTGGTTCAACATATGCAAGTCTATAAATGTAATTCATCACATAAACAGAAGCAAAAACAAAAACCACATGATTATCTCAATTGATGCAGAGAAGGCATTTGACAAAATTCTTCAACCGTTTATGCTAAAAAACCCTCAATAAACTTGGCATTGATGGAACATATCTCAAAGTAATAAAAGCTATTTACGACAAACCAACAGCCAATATCATACTTAATGGGCAAAAACTGGAAGCATTCCCTTTGAAATCTGGCACTAGACAAGGATGCCCTCTCTCACCGCTCCTATTCAACATAGTACTGGAAGTTCTAGCCAGAGCAATCAGGCAACAAAAAGAAATAAAGTGTATTCAAATAGGAAAGGTGGAAGCCAAATTGTCTCTATTTGCAGATGACATGATAGTATACCTAGAAGACCCCATCACCTCAGCCCAAAAGCTCCTGAAACTGATAAGCAACTTCAGCAAAGTCGCAGGATATAAAATCAATGTTCAATAATCACAAGCATTCCTATACACCAATAACAGACTTAAAGAGAACCAAATCAAGAATGAACTGCCATTCACAATTGCTACAAAGAAAATAAAATACCTAGGAATACAACTCACAAGGAATGTAAGGGACCTCTTTAAGGAAAACTACAAACCACTGCTCAACGAAATAAGAGAGGACACAAACAGATGGAGAAACATTCCATGTTCGTGGTTAGGAATAATCAATATCGTGAAAATGGCTATACTGCCCAAAGTAATTTACACAATCAATACTATCCCCATCAAACTACCATTGAATTTCTTCACAGAACTGGAAAAAACCACCATGAATTTTATATGGAACCAAAAAAGAGCCCGCATAGCCAAGTCAATTCTAAGCAAAAAGAACACAGCGGGAGGCATCACACTACCAGACTTCAAACTATACTACAAGGCTACAGTAATCAAAACAGCATGGTACTGGTACCAAAACAGAGATATAGACCAATGGAACAGAACAGAAGCATCGGAGGCAACACAACCTATCTACGGCCATATTATCTTTGATAAACCAGACAAAAACAAGCAATGGGGAAAGGATTCCCTGTTTAATAAATGGTGTTGGGAAAACTGGCTAGCCATGTGCAGAAAGCAGAAACTGGACCCCTTCCTGACACCTTACACTAAAATTAACTCCAGATGGATTAAAGACTTAAACATAAGACCTGACACCATAAAAACCCTAGAAGAAAATCTAGGCAAAACCATTCAGGACATAGGAGTAGGCAAGGACTTCATGAATAAAACACCAAAAGCATTGGCAACAAAAGCCAAGATAGACAAATGGGACCTAATCAAACTCCACAGCTTCTGCATGGCAAAAGAAACAGTCACTAGAGTGAATTGGCAACCAACAGAATGGGAAAAAATCTTTGCAGTTTACCCAACTGACAAAGGGCTGATATCCAGAACTTAGAAAGAACTCAAACAGATTTACAGGAAAAAAACAAACAAGCCCATTCAAAAATGGGCAAAGGATATGAACAGACACTTTACAAAAGAAGACATACATGATACCAACAAACATATGAAAAAATGCTCATCATCACTGGTCATTAAAGAGATGCAAATCAAAACCACATTGAGATACCATCTCACACCAGTTAGAATGGCGATCATTAAAAAATCTGGAGACAGCAGATGCTGGAGGGGTTGTGGAGAAAGAGGAACACTCTTACACTGTTGGTGGGAGTGTAAATTAGTTCAACCATTGTGGAAGACAGTGTGGCGATTCCTCAGGGACCTAGAAATAGAAATTCCATTTGACCTAGCAATCCCATTACTGGGTATATATCCATAGGACTATAAATCATTCTTCTATAAGGACACATTCACACGAATGTTCATTGCAGCACTGTTTACAATTGCAAAGAACTGGAACCAACCCAAATGCCCAACGATGATAGACTGGACTGGGAAAATGTGGCACATATACACCATGGAATATTATGCAGCAATCAAAAATGATGAGTTTGTGTCCTTTGTAAGGACATGGATGAATCTGGAGAACATCATTCTCAGCAAACTGACACAAGAACAGAAAAAGAAATACCGCATATACTCACTCATAAGCGGGTGAGAAAAATGAGAACACATGGACACAGAGAGGCGGTCTACTATACACTGGGGTCTATTGGGGGGAATGGGGGAGGGACAGCTGGGGGGGGCTGGGGAGGGATAGCCTGGGGATGAATTCCAAGTGTGGGTGAAGGGGAGGAAGGCAGCAAAACACACTGCCACGTGTGTACCTATGCAACTATCTTGCACATTCTGCACATGTACCCCAAAACCTATAATGCAATAAAAAAAATTTAAATTAAATTAAATTAAAAAAAAGATGCTAATGAGATCAACATCTTTCCTGCTCAATACTGTCCAAAATAACTACAGAAAAAATAAAAAAGTAAAATACTATTTTGTGTCGAGATGTGACCTGTCTCCCTTACCTGTATCTCTTTCCCATCTATGGTACTCTGCCCTAGTTATTCTAATTAGAACACTGGCTGCATGATAACTGTGTCTGCCCTCCACAACATTCCCCAATAGCTACACCTCTTAATGTATTTAGGCCTCGGTTCAAATTCATTCCCTCATATTGACTTCTGGCCACCTTATTTAAAACATTCCTTCTCGTTGATCTTCCTCAAGACTTCGTACCTCCTTGCCTTTCTCTATTTTGTTTTTTAAAGCGACCACTACTTCACATTGTACTATTCACGTGTTTGTTGGCTAACTCTCCACTAGATACATGTTTCTTCATGACAGGAACTTCTTTGTTCACCATGATTCCACCAGGGCCTTGAACAGTCTCTGTAGTACAGGAAGAGTTCAATAAATACATAGTAGATTAATAAATACATGTACACATTATTTAAATAAGAGGGTATCCATGTAATATTTTATAAATAAAATATTATAACTTTCTAAATAGTTATATTAAAACTTTCTAAATAGTTTTAGAAAGGTATTTTAAAAAATAAAAGAGTTCCAAGAAAAGTTACAAATGAAAATTGGGATAACTTATTGGCATCCATGATTTCAAGTGTGACAGAATGTAGGTTACTCCACTTAGGCTTTTGAACCTTTGAAAATGCCCCATATTAAGCAAAGTACTCCCAGTTTCTTTCCACCATAGAGAAGACACATGATAAGATTCTTTGAGCAACAGGATAGCAAAAACTTCCATAAATTCTCCCCAGCAACCAGATTCCTACAAAGTCTGTTTAACTGATATTGACATTGAAAAGACATTTCAGAAGGAGCTTTGGCTACTTGAAGCAAACACAGGCTGACTAATCTCAGTAGCTTATATTATATTTACTATTTTGTTTTCTTAAACAAATCACAAAAAAATTGCATTCAGAATTAACCAATGTTAATTCATTTTCAAGATTAAGGTGTAAATAACTTATATCTTGGTATTTGCTATATATATTGTCTCTTTCCTTCCCAACATGCATTTACATTCCATTACAAGAAAAGAATGAAAAAACAAAAGGAAGTCTATCAAACAGACAATGTTTTCTCCTCATTTTTCTTTTTATTAACTCATTTATTTCTATACTTAAACTTTTATTTTCCTGTACTCTATATTTACTCAACATCCCTGCCATGTTTATAGGATAAAAGATAGACTTTTTGAAACATACAGATTGTTACGCATCCCAGAGGAAAGAGAAACTGTAACTATCAGTTCAGAATCAGAAATAACATTTTATCTTTTTGTCTTTGATAGATGGACCAGATTTCACCCGGCATAAATAATAGAAGCTGTGAAACTGTTTACACTAAAGCAAAGATGTAAGTGAAGACTTGAGTGTGTGCTAAGACAGGCAATTTGATATTAAAATTGAATAGTTGATTGGGTGATGAACAATATCCAGGGCACGTAGACAAATAAAATAGAAATGTTTAATCATATTTAGTGTTTAAATTGACTTTTTTTCAAATTGCCTTGTTTTCCTTTGCAGGCAGTGGAATTAAGTGAGAGAGAAAAGGAAAGAGGCAGGTCATGAAGGAATATTTACGTAGGAAACAGAATATAGAACCCTTAGGGTCCCTAAAGCTTAGTGGTAAATGAGAGCAAATAGCCATAAATTCAAGGAAGAAAACTTACGTGTCCTAAATTTTATAGACTATTTTTAGTGTGGCTTAAATTGATAGTAAAACTAGAAATTCCTATTTTTATATGTGAAAAAGTTAGAATTCAAATGTTCAAGTTAGTAATATTCCAATATGTTATGTAAGTGAAAGTACCAAGATATTGGGTTTCATGTGTCATAAGTGTTTCATAGTTCTCTAGGTGGAAGACTCAAGCTGAAGAATTCATATAGCACACTATTAAAATAATAGTTATGTGCCTTAGCTTTAACTATTTAAACAAAAATATAAGAAGTATAATTCAAGTGCAAATTATAACATGATCATTTCAAACAAAAGATAGACAAACAAAAGATAGTGCTATAGACTATGAATCATTTAGGCCAGTTAATTTTATATTGTATTTTTCTTTCCTATTCCGATGAGTAGTGAATAGCTATAGAGTTTTGATTCATTTTGATTTTGCTATAATTTTAAAAATATAATTGTATCCCTATAGTCATTTAAGTTGTTTTAGAGAATGTGTACTACTTTTTGACATTAAAATATATTTACAAGTATTCTTAAAAATACTTTATTTGTAAAAAAAAAGAAAAGAAAAAATACTTTGTTAGCTATCATGTCATTCCATTCCTTAGCTATAATATCTAGTAAGATTTTACCATGTGCATTTGTTACTCCACACCCTTTTTGTTGTACATTTCTATTAATAATTTAGGTTGTGTTAATAGTCAAGCCATTAAACAAAGTAAAACCAAGTTTATTAGTTTTCCAGTGCTGCGTAATAAAATACTACAAGTTTAGTGGCTTAAAATATTCTCCCCACACGCTGTTAATACTAGTCCTATTTACAATAGCTAAGAGGTAGAATAAACACAAGTGCTCATAAACAGATGGATGGATTAAAAAATGTGGTATATTTATACAATGGACCTTCACCATTCAGCCTTAGAAGAGAAGGACATTCTGACACATGCTACAGAATGATACTTGAAGAAATTAGGCTAGGTGAAACAAGCCAGTCACAAAAAAACAACTTCTGTGTGATTCCACTTATATTAAGTATCTGGAGTAGCCAAATTCACAGAAATGGGAATTAGATTGGTGGTTGACAGAGGATTAGGGGAGGGAGGAAATGATGATTTATTGTTTAAAGTAGAGTTTCAGTTTTGCAAGATGAAATTTCTGGAGCGTCATTACACAACAATGGGAATATCGAACTATGCATTTTTAAATGATGAAGATGGTAAATTTTACATTATCTATTTTTCACCACAGTTTAAAGTAAAAAGAGATTTTTAAAATGCTTCCCCCTCGGTAAAGCCACTAGCCTTCAGTGAGAATTTTTTGTGCTTAGTAACCTCAATTTCCTGTTTTATTTTATTTTCTAGTTTGCCACAGCAATGGCATTTTAAAACTAGGGAAACAACTCACAGAAGCCATATATAAAAAGAATAAAAGATATGATCTCATGAAAATTACACACCTTTGGGAAAATCCACAAATAAATCTAAAGGACCAAAAAAATTTCAAAGATTTTCAACTGCCCTGCTATGAGAGAAGTTCAAGTTAAAATTAAATAGCATTCTTCACCAATCAGATTGGCAAAAACTATGAACTCTAAATGTAGAAGTTGTATAAGACAACATCACTGGCTGTTGATGGAAGTGCAAATGTGAGTTATTTTGTAAGGCAATGTGGTAGCATTTGTTACAATCTCAAATGGGCATATGCTTTGATCCAGCACCGTTATTCCTTCAAAACCACCCCAAATAAGTGTTCTTATATATGTCCCAAATCTCTTTGTGATTATTTATTTTTATTGTGAAATGTTTATATTAAGAAAACTCTACACAAAGTAAAAGCCAATACACTGGAATGGGGGCCAGAACAAAAGGAGGTGTGCTTAAATAAATTAAAAATGTCTCCTTTCTATGGAATGCTGTGCTACCATTAAAACGAATGGGGTAGATCTCATACTGACATAGAGAGATCTCAACAAGTTGAGTGAACAGCTTAATTATAGAAAAACTCCTAGTTTGATCTTATTTTTGTTTTAAAAATTATTTGTAAGTATATAAATGTGTATATAAAGTTATAAAATGGATGGACCTCAATCTACTAACATTGCTTAACTCTATGGAGAAAAATAGGCATTGAAGTATCATTAAAGGAAGACTTTCATACTTCCTTTTGTATACTTTTTTGTTGTTCAGTATGCACATTCATTTTCTATTGTTGCATTTGTATATAGCTTGTATGCAAAAAGTAATTACTAATAATAAATAAAAATTAGGTTTTTTAAAAATTATCCATCTATTATCTCATGGTTCTTTGGTAAGAAGTCTGGACATGGCTTGACCAGATTCTTTTCAGGGACCCAGAAGGCTAAACTCAAGGTATCATCCAGTTGCAGTTCTTACCTGGAATTCAGGATCCTTTTCCAAGCTAACATGGTGTGGAAGCATTCAGTTCCTTGTAGTGGTAACACTGAGGTTCCCATTTCCTTGCTGGTTGTCAGCCAAAGGGCCACTCTCAGTTCCTAGAGGTTGCAAATTTATTGTCATATGGCCCCCACAGAGAGTTCATGACATAGACGTTTTCTTTCTTCTAGGCTACCTGGAATGTATTGCTTTCATTTCTTTCTCTGCCACCAGCACAACTAAACTCTGCAGATAAGTGGCTAGCATAATTAGATCAGGTTCATCCATGATAATCTCCCCGTCTTAAAATTAGCTGTGTGTGCTATATTGCATAAACTAATTGTATTAATCTGTTTTCACACTGCTAATAAAGACATACTCAAGGTTGAGTAATTTATAAAGGAAAAAGATGTAATAATTGATTCACAGTTCCACATGGCTGGGGAAGCCTCACGATTCTGGTGAAAGGTGAAGGGGAAGCAAGACACATGGCAGCAGGCAAGAGAGCATGTGCAGGAGAACTCCACTTTGTAAAACCATTAGATCTCAAGAGACTTATTTACTATCATGAGAACAGCATGGGAAAAGAGTGTCCCCATGGTTCAATTATCTCCCACTGGGTCCCTGCCAAGATGCATGGAAATTATTACAATTCAAAGTGAGATTTGGTGGGGACACAGAGTCAAACCATATTATTCCACCCCTGGCCCATTCCAAATCTCATGTCCCCACATTTCAAAAGCAATCATGCCTTCTCAACAGTCATGCAAAGTTTTAATTCATTTCAGCATTAGCTCAAAAGTCCACGGTCCAAAGTCTCATCTGAAACAAGAGAAGTCCCTTTCACCTATGAGCCTATAAAAGCAAAAGCAAATTAGTTACTTCCTAGATACAATGGTAAGTGGTAGTACAGGCATTGGATAAATGTTTCCATTCCAAATGGGAAAAATTAGCCAAAACCAAGAGGCTACAGGCCCCAAGCAAGTCTGAAATCTAGAAAAGCAGTCAAAACTTAAAGCTCCAAAATGATCTCCTCTGACTCCGTGTCTCACATCCAGGTCATGCTGATGCAAGAGGTGGGCTCCCACAATCGTGGGCAGCTCCACCCATGTAGTTTTAGGGAAGGGGCAAAATGCCCCTACATAGCAAGAATGACATTTACCCTAGTCCCCAACAAGTTTCTCATCTTTATCTGAGGCCACTTCAGCCTGTAATACATTGTCTATATCACCATCAGCATTTTCATCAAAGCCATTTAACAAGCATCTAGGAAGTTCCAAACTTTTCCACATTTCCCTATCTTCTTTTGAGCTTTCCAAGCTGTTGCAACCTCTGCCTATTACCCAGTTCCAAAGTCGCTTCCACATTTTCAGGTATCCTTACAGTAGCACCCCACTCCTGGTACCAATTTGCTGTATTGGCATGTTCCCGTGCTGCTAATAAAAACATGCAAGAGGCTGGGTAATTTATAAAGGAAAGTAGTTTAATTGACTTACATTTCCACATGGCTGAGAAGGCCTCACAATCATGGCAGAAGGCTAAGGGGAAGCAAGACATATCTTACATGGTAGCAGGCAAAAGACCATCTGCAGGGGAGCTCCCCTTTATAAAACCATCAGATCTTGTGAGACATATTCACTATAATGAGATCAGCATAGAACTCCCCTCCATTATTCAATAACCTCCCACCAGGTCCCTTACATGACATGTGGGGATTATTACAATTAAAGGTGAGATATGGTTGGGGACACAGAGCCAACCCATATCACTAATTATTAACCAGGAGAGAGAAATCTGTCACATTTCTCCCCTTAAGAATGATGCAGTACATGTATACCAGGATGCAGTGATTTGGGGATTCATCTTAGAATTCTTTCTATCGTACATGTATTTTTATCAAGCACAACTTACCTTTTATAGTCTGAGTCACAATACAGTTTCTCATCTATATAAATTATATTTTTGTGTTTAGATATGTTATTCTAGATTTCTCTCAGCATTACATTTGTTTATCTATATCATAGCACTCACCACAGAACCACACATGTAGAAGTTGTTCAACTTTGAGAATTAAATACTAGCTGAGTGAGTGGAGTATACAATATAAATGAAAGTAGTTTATGAGCTAGAATTAAAGGAAGACATATTGAAAGACATTCTTCAGGCTAAGAATTATTAGGAATAAAAATATAACAACCTGGTAAGTGACTTATTTGGTAGAAAAAATGTATATATTTAACCAAGAAAGCTGCACTAAACCATTAAAAGAAGGTAACACAGATATTCTTACAAGTACAAAACAGGACTTACTAGTCAAACAACAGGCTAGGATGGGTCTGTGCAGTTCTCTGTAGATCTGGAAGGCGGCATCAGAAATGTGCTGCTGGTTTTGCAGGTGTTGCTAGAGTAGAACCTGGTGTGGCATATGCAAAAAGATAGCCTTGTAAGAGCAATCGTGGACTTTTAACTGACAACAGCTACCAAAACCACATACTCTCTGTGAAATCAAATGTATTTGTGAAGTTGGACTTCAAATTGCGTAGGCTATAAAATCCAAGAGTTTTCCTCTAGCAACCTAGTCAGGAAAGCAAGTGCAAGAAGATTATGGCAAATAGGAATAAATATATGGAAAAGGTACTCTTCCTTTGATTGAATAGTCACTATCTGAAAAAGGCAAATGTCAGTTTCAACAGCAAGCAAACTTTGTTTGAGAGGCCATGGAGGAGGATTTTTAGATTTAGTGAAAATGGTAAGGTGAAAAGACTTAATTTTCTCGTTGAGAACGTGAGAATGGCCAATAAGCCAATAGTTGGGCTAGTTATAGAACTCATTAAATATGCCCACCTAATTAATTAATTTTCTATGGTGTTAAAAAAAAGAAACTAAAAATGCCAGTGACCTGTGTAAAAAGGGTATTAACTATGAGTAATATAATTATCACTACAAGTGTCAATACCATACAACAGAGTGTGAAGAGAAGCATTACCTCTCTGTTATTAACTTTCCCAAGTATACTTCTTGAAACATAGGGAGAGAAGTCCTTGTGGTCAGGACTTTTTTTACCTGTTCTACTTTGTGGTGGTTTCAGTGATTCTTAGTTTCTTAGCCTAGTAATGGCCAAGAATACTTGACTTAAGGCTAAACAAGCAGTTACAAATATGGAATATCCTCAATTTTTAAGACAAAACAGCTTGCAAATGTATGCCTGTAAAAATTGTACATATTTTTACAAGAAGTTGACTTATTTGAAACAAAATAATTTACATTAGTTTTACAAACAAATTTACATTAGTTTTTTTCATAACCTTTTGAACTTTGCAATTTCTGTAGTTAGAAACCTATTTCTTGTAGCTTTTCTATGCTAAACTTCGTGCTAATCAGTTCTAGCATGTATACAGAACCAGTTTATATAATTGTATGCAAGCTGATTTTAGAGGAACAAATCTGATTCATAACTATGGAGCCTTTAATTATACTGTCTGATTTTTTTAAGTATTTCATAGATAGGTTTTTCCTTAAAAATCTGAGATTAAGAGGCTGATGAATGAAAGTTAATCCTTTCACATTATTATGGGTAGGTGTTCAATAATCTGGTCAAATTGTCTAAGTCATCATCTGAGGACGTTGATGACTTACAATAATGGGCTCTGATTGGACAATTATTCATTTGAGTTCCTTTCATTTGACCTAATTTAACTGGTGAAATTTAAACTGAGTTCACGACTTCATTGTTAAAGCTTTTCCTGAAAGATATTCATATATTCCAACTGGGTCTTATTTAGTTGTGTGTGCATAAATAGATTACTTCAGGTAGATGAGAGACACATGAACTGTTTGCTTAAATTTGACACTTGACCAATTAAACCTAATAGAGATCTACAGAACACCCATCAACCACAAAATATATATTCTTCACATGATATGCACACAAATGCACCATAAGATTGTCCTCATGCTTGCCCATAAAGCAGGTCAATTAATTCAAAAAGTTGAAATCATATCAACTATATCCTTGGATCACAGTAGAAGAAAAGTAGTAACCAATACCAAGAAGATCTCTGAAAACCATTTTCATATGACATGAAAATTGAGCAACTTGCTTCCGAATGACATTTGTGTAAACAATGAACTTAAGGCAGAAATTTTAAAAGTCTGAAATAAATGAAAACAGAGTAAACATCAAAATTTCTGGAATGCAGCAAAAGTCGTGTTAAAAAGAAACATATAGCATTAAACATCTACATAAAAAAGTTAGAAACAGCTTAAATAATAATCTTACTTCACTCGTAAAAGAACTAGAAACACAAACGCAACACCAAAGCTAACAGAAGAAAATAAATAACTAAAATCAGAGCTGAACTGAACAGAATTGAGAACAACAACAAGATCATACAAAGGATAGTTGAGGCAAAGGTGGTTATTTGAAAAGATAAAGAAAATCAATAGAGCCTAGCTAGATAACAGGAAAAAAGAGAGAGAAGATCCAAGTAACCCCAATGAGAAATGACAAATGTCATTTTCGTGGATCCACAGAAATACAAAAATTTCTCACATACTATATAATAATCACTTCTATGCACACAATCAAGAAAATACAGAGGAAACGGGTAAATTCCTAAAAGCACACAACTTCCCAAGATTAAATCAGGAAGAAATTCAAACCCTGATAAAACAGACCAACATTGAGTTTGAAAACTGAATTAGTAATAAAAAAACAACAACAAACCAAAGCCCTGGTAAATTCACAGCTAAATTCACCAGACATACAAGGAAAAGCTAATACCAATTGCACTGAAACCCCCGCCCTGCCCAGAAATTTGAGGAGGAGGGACTTTTCCCTAATTAATTCTATGAAGCCAGCGTTATCAGGATATAAAACTCTTCCAAAGATGTAACAAAAAGAAAATATAGGCCAATATCCTTGATGAACAGAGACATAAAAATCCTCAACAAAATACTAACTAACCAAATCTAGCAGCACATCAAAAAGTTAATTAAGTGCAATCAAGTAGACTTTATTCTTGGGATGCAAGGTTGGTTTGACATATGCAAATCAGTAAATGTGATTCATCACATTAACACAATTAAAAACAAAAAGTGATCATCTGAATAGACACAGAAAAGCTTTCAGTAAAATTCGACATCCCTTTATGATTTAACCCCTCAACAAACTAGGCTTCAAAAGAACATACTTCAAAATAATAAGAGTAATCTATTATAAACCCACAGCCAATGTCACTCTAAACAGGCAAGCATTTCCCTTAAGAACAAGAACAAGACAAGGATTTCCTCTATGACTAAGTCCTCAAAAGCAACTGAAATAAAATTAGCAAGTGGAGCCTAATTATTATAAACTAAAGAGCCTTTGCAAAGAAAAAAAATCTATCAAAAAAGTAAAAAGACACCATATAGAATGGGAGAAAATATTCACCAACCATGTATCTGACAAAAGTATAATATCCATAATCTATAAGAAGGTCAAACAATGAAAAAAGAACAAGCAAAAAACAAATAACCCATTTAAAAGTGAGCAAGAGACATAAACAAATATTTCTCAAAAGAAGACATACAAGTGTCCAACAAACATTAAAAAATGCTCAACATCACTAGTCATTAGAGAAATTCAAATCAAAACCAAAATGAGATACCATCTCACATCAGTTAGAATGGCTATTATTAAAAAGTGAGAAAATAAAAGATGTTTGAGAGGTTACAGGGCAAAGGGAACACTTATACACTATTAGTGGGAAAACGGTTTGACGATTTCTTAAAGAACTTAAAACATCATGGGTCTTTGCTCATGCCTATGTCCTGAATGGTATTGCCTAGATTTTCTTCTAGGGTTTTCACAGACTGGGCTTTTACACTTAAGTCTTTAAGCCATCTTGGGTTAATTTTTGTATATGGTGTAAGGAAGTGGTCTAGTTTCAATTTTCTCCATATGGCTAGTCCGTTCTCCCAGCACCATTTATTAAATAATGCTGTTTGTTCTTGGTTGTCTAGTTCTTTCAGTTGAGATGTTAGGTTGTTAACACAATCTTTCTAGCTTTTCTATGTGGGCATTTAATGCTATAAATTTCCCTCTTAAGACTGGTTTAGCTACATCCCAGAGATCCTGGTACATTGTCTCTTTGTTCTCATTAGTTTCAAAGAACTTCTTCACGTCTGTCTTAATTTCATTATTTGCTCAAGAGTCATTCTTGAGGAAATGGAGAGGTTGTTCAATTTCTATGTAGTTGTGTGGTTTTGACTGAATTTCTTAATCTTTCACACTGTGGTCTGAGAGACTGTTATGATTTCAGATCATTTGCATTTGCTGAGGAGCATTTTACTTCTGATCATGTGGTAAATTTTAGTGTTAGTGCTATGTGGTGATGAGAAGAATGTACATTCTGTTATTTTTTGGTCAAGAGTTCTGTAGATATCTATCAGTTTCACATGACCCAGAGCTGAGTTCAGGCCCTGAATATCTTTGTTAATATCCTGTCTCAATGATCTGTCTAATATTGTTAGTGGGGTGCTAAATTCTCCCACTATTTTTGTGTGGTAGTCTACCACTATTTGTAAGTCTCAAGAACTTACTTTATGAATCTTAGTGCTCCTGTATTGGGTGCATATATATATTTAGGATAGTTAGCTGTTCTTGTTGAATCTTTTACCATTATGTAATGTCCTTCTTTGGCTTTTCTGATCTTTATTGGTTTAAAGTCTCTTTTATCACAAACTTAGGATTGTAACCCCTGCTTATTTCTGTTTTCCATTTTCTTGGTAAATTTTCCACCAGCCCTTTATTTTAAGCCTATATGTGTCTTTGCAAGTGAGATAAGTCTCTTGAAGATAGCCTACAAATGAGTCTTGGCTCTTTACCCAACTTGACATTCTGTGTTTTGTAATTGGGTCATTCAACCAATTTACATTTAAGATTAGGATTGTTGTGTGTGAATTTAATCCTGTCATCACTATGCTAGCTGGTTATTGTGCAGACATTTTGTGGTTGCTTCATAGTGTCACTGGTTTATGTACTTCATTGTGTTTTTATAGTGGCTGGTAATGGTTTTTCCTTTTCATATTTAGTGCTCCCCTCAGAAGCTCTTGCATTTAGGACTGGTGATGATGAATTTCCTCCACATTTTCTTATTTCTCCTTTGCTTATGAAGCTTAGTTTGGCCAGATATGAAATTGTGAGTTGGAAATTCTTTTCTTTCAGACTGTTGAATATTGGCTGCAAATCTCTTCTTGCTTGTAGGATTTCTGCTGAGAGGTTAACTGTTAGTCTGATGGGATTCCCCATAAGATTGAAGGTAAATAAGTCTACAGGGAAGAGAAAAAATAAATGCAAACATGCTGAAAACTCAAAAGGTCTGAGTGCCTCTTCTCCTCCAAATGACCACAGCACCTCTCCAGCCACGGCAGGCACAGAACTTGGCTAAGGCTGAGATGGCTGAACTGACAAAAGTAGGCCTCAGAAAGTGGGTAATAACAAACTTTGCTGAGCTAAAGGTGCATGTTGTAACCCAATGCAAAGAAGCTAAGAACCATGATAAAACATTGCAGAAGCTGATAGCCAGAATAACCAGTTTAGAGGAACACCAATTTGATAGAGCTGAAAAGCACAACAAAGGAACTTCACAACGCAATCACAAGCATCAATAATGGAATAAAACAAATGGAGGAAAAATTCTCAGAGCTTGAAGATTATCTTTCTGAAATATGACAGGCACACAAGAATAGAAAAAAGAAAATAATAAAAAGGAAAGAACAAAACCTTCAAGAAACATGGATTATGTAAAGAGACCAAACTTATGATTGATTGAGGTACCCGAAACAGATGCAGAGAATGGAACCAGTTTGGAAAACATACTGCAGGATATCATCCAGAAGAACTTCCCCAACCTAGCAAGATAGGCCAACATTCAAATTCAAGAAATGCAATGAGCCCCAGTAAGATACTCCCTGAGAAGATTAACCTCAAGACACATAATCGTCAGATTATCCAAGGTCTTAATAAAAGAAAAAAAGGTAAGGGCAGCCAGAGATAAAAGACGAGGTCACTTGCAAAGGAAAACTTTAACTGAAAGATATAATAACTTTTAAGAACATATACAGTAATAATTATAACTATAATGATATGGACAGGGATTCTTCTTTCTAAGTATACACATGCCATGGTGGTTTGCTGCATCTATCACCCCATTATCTACATTATGTATTTCTTCTGATGCTATCCCTTCCCTATCTCCCCACCCCCTACTATCCCTCCCTTAGGTCCCCACTCCCTGACAGGCCCCAGTGTGTGATGTTCCCCTCCGTGTGTCCATGTGTTCTCACACTATCAATGAATAAATAAAATTCAATAAATGATTTTTAAAATTTGAGAATGATATGAAGTATTCCAGATTGTTAACAAAAGTTGAAAGTGACTCACAGATTTTATAAATTCAAAATGCATATTTAAAAATATTTTTTAAATAAATTTTGCTTCAATCCATATTTGTATATTTATTGATATGCTTTACCAAATCCCATTTGTCAGAAATTAATACATAGCTATGATTACTAACACACACAGACTTGGTCAGAGCTGTTCAGACTATTGCAACTTCAATTAAGTTACGTGCACAGTATATAAAAAGTCTGATCTCTCATGAGAAGGGACTTCACTAGCATACAGAACTCTCAAAGAAACATGAAAGGGGAAATATTTCTTTCATATGAAAATAATTGTATTCCAGAGCTCAGGGAATATTAAAGAGAAATGAAGTTGGTTAAAATTCATTTGATTGGGTATCCAAGAGATCTATTTATCCCAGCAAGTGTTTTAGCTCTTGATCTACTTACTGCATGAGCATATATTTGACAATTAAAGAAATAACATTGCCAAAATAGAGTGAATTGGTTGTCATTCATTATAACGTAAGTGGAAAAACACCAATCCTTTTCATTTCAGTCAACAAACATTTTAGGGGACTACTTGAAGAGAAAATATAAAAATCTTTTGTTTATACCTTCTGATAAGATCCAGAATGGACCCACATCAAAATTAGTGGAACAAGTGTCATAGATCAGGAGGGAAAAGTACAAACAAGATTGTGAAGGATTGCATTGCTGAAGCAATCCAGAATCACTAAGATCGATGAATGACGTTGGAATCTATGAAACAAAACTGTCAATATATCTGAGTTCAAAAGTGATTCAGAAGATTTTGAATCTAAAACTGAATATAGAAATTATTTATGCATAATTTAATAATTGAAAGTATTTAGAAATAATCTAACCACATTGTTCTGTATGTATTTGACAGATAATATCTTCTAATGTTTATAATCAAACAGAGCATTTTAGAATTCAAATAATCTGGTAAGAAACACTTAAGTCTTCTTTACAGTTCATTTTGGCTTTAGCTATGTCTCTATAATAATGTATAATCAAAGAACTGTATTCAAGGCTACATGACAAAAGAGGAAAAGTTTCCTTATCCCCCTTTCAGGGCATGTGACAGGGTGTGCCCTGCTTCTTTGGTGCTCTGCTGCTCAAACCCCTAGTGGGAGCATGCAGACACGCAGGTCATCGGAAGGGAGCGTTTTGGGACTCTGACCCCAAGGCATCATCTGGAGTTGACTGTTTACAGCTCCCGAAGCCCCGGTGGGTATGTGCTACAGTGTGTTTTTTTCAGTTTTGCCTTCTGCAGGTGGCGGGTGTTTATCAGCTTAGCTAGACTTTCTGCCTTATCACAAGCACAGAGGGCTTTCTGTGTCCCTCGTTCTTGCCTTGAGGTACTGGAAAAGTCGGATCACACGTTGGTTTGGGGGTGTGTGCAAGGTTTTACTGAGTAGAAGTAGCTCTCAGTGAGGTGGATGGGAGACCAGAAGATAGATGGACTGGAAAGGTAGTCTTCCTCTGGAATCTGGTTGCCCAGCGGCTGGATTCTCCCCTGACCTCCCCTGGCCAAATTCTACATCGCCCATAATCCGTGGCCTGCCAGCATCTGCCTGGATGTCCAGCTGCCTGTGTGTGTGCCTCCTAGGGTCTCAGGGTTTTTATAGGCACAGGATGAGGGGCAAGGCGGGCCACAGTGGTCTTGGAAAATGCAACATTTGGGTGCAAAAGCAGGAGTGCTTGTCCTCACTTATGTCTATGGGTACAGGTCTGAGGATGGACCCTAGACAGGGTCCCTGCCGTTCTCTACCCAGCACTTCCCCGCCCCCCACTTCCTGTATCATTCCCATGTAGTTTTGTGATAGCAATCTGATAAACTATTAGGGTTTTGTGTATTGGATTTTAAAATCTGAGTTTTTAGTTTATAGTTTTATTATGTGTTTTTGAATATATGCATCTTTGACTTAACATGCTCTAATTTTCAAATCAGAAGAAATAACATAAAAATAAATGCTTAGGAAAGTCTTTTTTGTATTTCTGTTCTTCCCATTGCACTTCTACCCTACATATATTCTGGGAATCTCTGATTATTGGTTCACACCAGTCTTCCTCATTCTTATTTATATTTGTATACCATTCCATTATAAGAATGTACCCTAATAAATTCAACTTGTATACTGTGGATGGGACTTTGGATTGTTTCTTTTTTTTTTTAATTTTTAATTTTTATTGCATTTTAGGTTTTGGAGTACATGTGCAGAACGTGCAAGATTGTTGCATAGGTACACACATGGCAGTGTGTTTTGCTGCCTTCCTCCCCTTAACCCACATTTGGCATTTCTCCCCAGGCTATCCCTCCCCATATCCACCCCCCCACACTGTCCCTCCCCTATTCCCCCCAATAGACCCCAGTGTGTAGTACCCCCTTCCCTGTATCCATGTGTTCTCATTTTTCTCACCCACCTATGAGTGAGAATATGCGGTATTTCCTTTTCTGTTCTTGTGTCAGTTTGCTGAGAATGATGTTCTCCAGATTCATCCATGTCCTTACAAAGGACATAAACTCGTCATTTTTTATTGCTGCATAATATTCCATGGTGCATATGTGCCACATTTTCCCAGTCCAGTCTGTCATCGATGGGCATTTGGGTTGGTTCCAGGTCTTTGCTATTGTAAACAGTGCTGCAATGAACATTCGTGTGCATGTGTCCTTATAGGAGAACGATTTATAGTCCTTTGACATTTTGCTACTGTATGCAATGTCACAATTAATAACTTCATTTTTTGCATATATTCAACTCTACATCTTTATGAATAAAAATTGTGTATATGGTACATTTTTTAAAGTGAAATTCTTGAATCAATGGAAACGTCAATATATATTTTTATTATATATTGCTAAATGCTGTTCAGCAGCTCACAAGAATGCCTTTCTCTGTTGGTTCTCCAATACAATGTGTTCTTAAATTTGTGAAATTTTTGCTAATATGATGCATGAAAAGTAATATTTCCGTGAAGTTTAAAGAACATAAGTAAACCTTTCTCTTGGAATCCTATTTTTATGTCTTTTGCTTATTTTTTTTTTTTTTTGCCTCATCTAAACTTTAAGAATTATTTTTCTGTTTTATACAAATTTCAATATTTTCTCAAAGTTTTCATTTCCCTTTCGATTCTGACTATGTGTTTCTGTTGATATATTAGAGGGAAGATTTTTTCTCTTCTTTCACTATATCTGCTTCCCTAGTTTCAACAAAACAGAAAAGATCCAGAAAAAAAAAGGAAAGGGTGAGTTAAATTAATTGGTCATCATCTCCTGTTCAGCACTGAGAAAAGGAAAGGGAAATTAATTTTCAATGTGATCTGAATTGAAGTTATAAATGAGACCAAACAAGAAAGAAAATGCTTTTAACCAAAACTAACTAAAAGGTCATGTTTTAACCCAGAGTATTATTGGTGAGTGGAAAAGGAGACTCAGGGAGCATGTTTGAAAGTATGAATAAGGTGCAGAGAAAAACAAATAAATGACAACAAATGAGAAAAGATTCAGTTTGGTAATGTACAGATTGCGAACTGTTAATAGAAGACATTGTAGAGTCCCATATAGAAAGAAGAATTTTAATTAAATTACACAAAAAGTAATGTCTTTCCTTCAATGAACAAAATGCATGTAGCTTTTTATTTTTAGTTACTTTTGTCTACATTTTCATTAAATGAATTACAATGAGCTTGCATCATTTAATAATCACACACAAAAAAAGCATTAAAATATTAGTCAAGTCAAATATAAAGCTATAACTGAAAGTAGTCATATGAAATATTAAAATGCTGATGTTATGTTTATGTAATTCGTACTAGGTCATATATCCCCACGTGTTTAATAAAATAATGCTCTTAAAAATTAGAATATCAAATTGGCCTAGGTGATAGAAACAGATTGCTTTCTACTCCATAGTGGAAACCATATTGATTATAAAACCATATTAGTTTTATAATTTATCCACTAAATTGTTAAATATATTTCAAGAAGGAAGTCTAATTTTCTATAGATATTCAGAAACTCATATTTAAAGTAACATATTAATAAAGTTTAAGTATATGTCTATATAATAATCTCATCTATTCTATATATATATGTATATATGCATGCTATATAAATTTAGTGAATGTGGAAGATGTGAGTCAGCTACCACTGTTACTGGTAATGGGCGTACTGCGATATATATGCCTAGAATCATAAAGCCTACCTAATACATGATAGAAACAGAAGAGTTGACTGCTTAGTATATTGCAAATGTATCATAAAAAGGAAAAAGGCCACACAATATTCAACGTAATTGTAGAAGCTTTTCAAAATATTTTTTGATATAAATAATCCTTCCAAAATACATTAAATGTATTCTTTTTAGCAATAGTTTGTAAATTACATCGTAATATCACTTTGGAATTCATCAATTCCTTCTCTGAGTAATGGTTGTCTTAATCAGTGCTGATTAAATTACCCTAATTTTTAATAAAGACCACAGACATGAAACAGCTATGGAAAGAGACAGTAAATGGTAAGCCAAAGGGGTCCCTAAATTACTACCAGAAGTAACAGCAAACGTCTCATGTTCAAAGAATTATCTAATAATACAGCATAGTAGGTGGTAAATGAGCTAATGAAGTAAGTAATACAATTCCATGTTGGAGTCCAAATCCAAGGGTTAAAATAACATTTAACATTAAGATTGCAGTAATTTATATAACATGCTTGTCAGGAAGAGTATATTGTGTTATAAAAGAAATTACAACAAATAATCTCATTTTTATTATTGTGTGATTCAGATAGTCTGAAATTCTAGATACAATGTTTGGAAAACGTAAAATTTATATCTACAGAATTTTTATTATAATGCAAGACTGCAAAGGTAAAGTGTATCATGAGCTAGTTTATCTGAATGCTTACCAAGGTACCATATTTAATGCAAATAATGAAGGCCCAGTTTCAACTTATTCCAATATAAATATAATTTTTATTCGGCCAGTGACCAACTTTTAGTCACATTTAATAAAAAATTGCCAAGCTTTCCTCATTTTTTTCCTCAGTCTCAAAACACATGCACCCGGTCATTTTTACCAGAATGTTTTAGTACTGTGTCCAGCTGTGGATACATTTCTCAAGATATGGTTACAGCCTTGTGCTTTTTTCTACTGTGTTTCTATCCAAGTGGACTTAATATTCACATCTTCAGAAAATTTTTCCCAGTGTTCATGATAAAGTCAAAGCTCCCCCATAATGTGCTTTCTAACATCATGAACATCTCCTTTATGAGCATATTTGCAATTGTAATTTCATATCTCTGTGTGGGTTAACTACTGCCCATTTCACTCGCCAAATTTAAATTCAACTGTGGCAGTAACTCTGTCTGCTCTTCTTTAGTTTTTCATTCCTATTGTCTAGCATAATTCCTTGTGCATTGGAGATACCCAAGAAATACCTGTTGAAACAATGAAGAGGTGAATGAGTCATTTTCTTAAGTCCTTCGCATCCATAAATGACACCTCAACTTTCCTATTCTTCATATTTGAAGAACATAAAGTTATCTGTTTATGTTCCCTATTTTACTTTCCTTTGAAATTTTGACTTGATATTTTTGTTCTTCATAAAGTCTGCAGTAACTTGTAGCTCTCACATCACCTTTATCAGTCTTGTCACCACAAGCATATTATTTACAGTATTTCATTTACTTCCTTAACTTATTCTAGCAAACACCCCTCAATGTTGGCTTATTGTAATAGGTTCCTAACTGATCTTTCTCTCCCTTCCTTTGCTTCTTTGGATTAAATATGATATTTTATATCTGCTGCCATCAATTCAATTTTTATTCTGTTACTTACCAAACCATGGACAAACGACTTAACTTAGAAGTTACATTGTAGTCTGTGGGATGTAAGTCACCTAATTTGTCATTTTTTCACAACTCATACCTCTTCCTCAATAGATTTTGTTCTTTCCTTATTTGCCATCTCCTCTGGTCTTTTGCCGTTATTTATCATGTCCAATCAGCTCAAAATCATTTCCACTCTCTGCAATACATTTTCTTTAATATTCTTTAATCATTATGAACCTTGATATTTATGAATTATCATAATATGTTTCAAAAACAAAACTAAATTGTTTGAATTCTTTCAAAAGGTTTTAAGGAGAGAAAATCTAGTTGTTTAATGTCTTGGCTACATGTAATAGGAAGGTGAAACACTAAATAGAATCTATCCTAAGAAATACCATAATTAATCATCATGAAACTTAAGAAATAAATTGTATATGTAAGCAAGCATTTACTATTCAGTCAAATAATTCATAAATATTAATAAAGTAACATTAGTAAATTTCATCCAGTAATAGATATTTAGAACCCGATGCTAAATTTGATATTTCTAATTCAATCATTAGATGCTTGTTAATCATATAAAACCAGTGTTTGATTGTGGATAAGAGTACTCACTTTAAAAAAAGAAACAATTTTTACAAAAGTTGCAAAGAAATCTCCTCCTTGGAATTCATACATGCCTCTGGCTAGAGGCTAGAGGCTCCACTATTTTAAAACAAATGATATGTTAGAAATATTTAACTTTAGTAGCAGAAGCTTGTTTTTTGAATACTAAATATACAATATTTCGTATTCAAAATACTAAATATACAATATTTAGTATTCAAAATACTAAATATACAATAAATAATGATTATATAATGTAACTCAACGAATTAAATTTATATGGTGGGACATAAAGTTTTCTTAAAGTGAATCATGTCTGTCATTTATTAGAAGTAGACTCTCTGATTAAGCCCTTTGATGAACTTTATTAAGTTACTCCAGTTTACTTGAATGACATTGAAGAATTTAAAGTCATGCATGTTGATTACTTAATCTTGTTCATTTACAACATATTTTGATGTGCATCAGTGCTAAACTAATCTGAAGTTGTAAAAATGACCATAAAAATCACGTTAGTAGAGTAACTCATTAAATTTTAGATCTCCACTCAATTAATTCTTCTTAATGGTGATAATAATCTCTGTACTTAATCAGTTTTATAATTTCTATTTTATTATACAAAATGTACATGCTCATAAAAAATACGAACAACTTAAAGAAAAAAATTAAACCACTCTTGAAGGATATTTTTCCATGATATAATTCAAAATTTTTAGCTATAAATTAGCTTACTACTCTCACTTTCTATTATTTGTGAGGAGAGAAGTAAAGGTTAAGAATCATATTCATTACTATATTCATGCACATACACAGTGATTATCTTTGATTAGCCTGGTATTGTTATTTCAGCTTTTTGTGCTTTATTACTTCTTACAAAACACACCTTCTCCTGGAATAACTTCCTGCTACCTAAAATACATCCTTTATAATTTCCTTTACTGTGGGTCTCCTGGGAGTGAGCTCTCTTAGTTTATGTCAATTACATTGCTCCGCCATGCTTGATAAATATTGTCACCGGTTATAGAATTTTAGGTAGGCAAATTAATTTTTTCCAGCAAATTGAAGATATTTTACTATCTTCTAGCTGTCAGATATCATTCAAGTGAAGGTAATTGTTTTGGTCTGTTTTTACATTTTTCTCTTAATCTTTGATTTTTCTGGATGTCAATTAAATTTTTGTGTTTGCGGTGAGCTGAGATGACGCCATTGCACTCCAGCCTGGGTAACAAGAGTGAAACTCTGTCTCAAAAAAAAAAAAAAAAATGTGTGTTTAGTTCTTGCTACCCCATTGATACGTTGTTTCTCAGTTTTATTCGTTTGTTTTCTTGTTTGTGTTTAAACGTGTACTCCATTTGCTAATTCCAATAACTTAGCATGGCTCAATTAGAAAAAGAAAGACCATTTATCTTTTGTTTATAATTTTTAAATCCTGTTTCAGTTCGTACAGAAGAGTTTAAATCCCATCAATGGTATGTTTCTGTAAGTATAAAAATAATAGCTGTACCTGTTTATTTGCTTTCAGAAGAATCATGCTTCCAAAGATTCCTGAAAATTTAGTTATCTTCAAATAGTAACTTGAAATATGAGGAATGACTAAATAAAAAAAGATGGGGGCCAGGTGCGGTGGCTCACGCCTGTAATCCCAGCACTTTGGGAGGCCGAGGTGGGTGGATCATGAAGTCAAGAGATCGAGACCATCCTGGTCAACATGGTAAAACCCTGTCTCTACGAAAAATGCAAAAAATTAGCTGGGCATGGTGGAGCTTGCCTGTAATCCCAGCTACTCAGGAGGCTGAGGCAGGAGAATTGCCTGAACCCAGGAGGCGGAGGTTGCGGTGAGCCGCGATCGCGCCATTGCACTGCAGCCTGGGTAACAAGAGGGAAACTCCATCTCAAAATAAATAAAATAAAATAAAAAAATGGGAAAGTATTTCCAAAAATATGTAATGAATTTACTACGTTTATCAGACTTAATTTTGTACTTGTTTTTATGTACCTCAAAAAATATATGATTAGCTTATATTATGGTTTGAATTTATTTTTTCTAATCTCAACATCTCTATATTTTACTAGACAACACTGGAACATTATTAGCATTATATTAATTTCTGAATCAAAGACAGATCTGAAGTATTTTATACTCAGAGGAAAAAAGAGAAGAAATGTACAGAGCAAAAAAAAAAAAAAAAAAAAAACACGTATTTGAAATATGAATTCACTTTTAATTTTAACCTTGTAGTTTATATGAATATATATTAATATGAAAACACAAAAATTAACAGAATATAATTAATATTTTTCTTTGAGCTAACAAGATTACTAAAAGTTGTATTGTATGTTAGGTATCAATGCATATTTTAGGTAGAAAGTTACCATGCAACTTCAAAAATTATCTTTATACATATATATAATTCATATTTATTCTAGGTAATTCTAAAATCTTGTTAAAAACAAATCTAGCAAATCATTAACAAGAATTGTTTTGTAGAATGTGTACTCACTTAGTGGGTTCAGTTGTTCTAATACTATTCTCATTAATCTTATTTTCCTATGTGGAGTAATTTTACCTGTTTTTGAAAATCAAAAATTATTTGTACATAGAAAAGCTGGACATTCTAACATTATTACCAAGTCTCATTTTACCAACCAAGGGAAAATTTTCCTACTTAAACAATCTGCTTGCCATTTTTCAACCCGATTTCTCGAATGACATAAGTTTTTTTGTTTTGAGACAGTCTTTTTCTGTTGCCCAGGCTGGAGTGCAAGGGCATGATCTTGGCTCACTGCAACCTCTGCCTCCCCAGTTCAAGTGATTCTTCTGCCTCAGCCTCCCAAGTAGCTGAGATTACGGGCACATGCCACCACACTCAGTTAATTTTTGGATTTTTAGTAGAGATGAGGTTTCTCTCTGTTGGCCAGGCTGATCTTGAACTCCTGACCTCAGGTGATCCACCACCTTAATCTCCCAAAGTGCTGGGATTATAGGCGTGAGCCACTGCACCCAAGAAATGACACAATCCTATTTGCAGGCATCCAATATTTAGTAAATAAGAATTTATTCCGCAAAACTAATGTGCAGAAAACATAACTGTGTTTTAAATTTCTAAATGAATTTAATATGATGTGAGCACCTCCCTTACATATAAGTAATACCGAGATGTGGAATAAGTCAATCTTGGGCATTCCTGTCCATTTATATTGAATAGTACACAATTCCAGGAGATTCATGTCATGTCTAAAAAATGGAAAAGGCCCTAGTATGTGTGATGGGCATTGCTGTGCATGGTTATGTACATGGTAATGGGCATTCTTCTATTACAAGAAGTTACAAGCCTTTTACTCTGTTTTCTGTGAAGCCTTGACATCTTTTAGGACAGAGATTTGCGCTTTTCAGCAGCTTCTCTATGACAGAAAGGTCAAAACTTCACTTACGCTTTTTATGATTTTGAGCTTACTCATCACCTGACTGAAGATTTTCTTTAAGTCTGGCAAAGGAATTGTGTGTTTTAATTTTTTGGTGTTATAATCCATACGTTAGATGAATTAAACTGAACACAGCCTGTATTTTGATGTTAAAATCCAAACTTTAGACAAATTAAATTGAACAAAGTTTATCTCAGCAAAAGACAATTTATGAGTCAGACAGCACTCAGAACCAAAAAAGTTCAGAGAGTTCTGCACAGCAGCATGAGCAGTGAGCTTTTTTATTTTTTGAGACGGAGTTTCACTCTTGTTACCCAGGCTGGAGTGCAATGGTGCGATCTCGGCTCACCGTAACCTCCACCCCCCGAGTTCAAGCAATTCTCCTGCCTCAGCCTCCCAAGAAGCTGGGACTACAGGCACGCACCACCATGCGCAGCTACTTTTTGTATTATAAGTAGAGATGGGGTTTCACCATGTTGACCAGGATAGTCTTGATCTCTTGACCTCGTGATCCACCCACCTCGGCCTCCCAAAGTGCTGGGATAATAGGCGTCAGCCACCGCGCCCGGCAGTGAGCTTTTATAGTAGAACACAGAAACACGGTAGATAAATTATTGGATTTGCTATAGCTAGGCAACTATCTTTTAGAGCCATGGTTTAATTAGGCATTTGGCTTATGCACATAGTACAATGAATTGGCTGCCTGGGATTGGATGAATCTTGGCTCTTTGTGATGAGCTGAACCCTGGCTACTTGTTACAAAAACTATACTTTTAAGTTAGGTTTCAGTGGATTTATATACTAAGTTAGGTTGCAGTTTGTTACATAGAAACTCGAAATACAGAAAGCCTCAGTTCAATGGCTTCCTGTTTATTTTTGTTTAATAATTCTCCCCTTTTGATCATTCTATTTTGAGAAATTGACCAAAACCTTGAGTCTTGATGCCATTCTGTCACCATCAAAATTGACTTATTTGGTATGGAATATACAAGTCATGGTGTCAAGTTAGTTGAGTAATTGCTTGTGCTATTTTTGGATTTATGTTGCTAAAACTGGAATGAGACCATTTGACACACAGTCGATGGCTACATACAAACATTTAAGACTTTTGGGAGGCTGTAGCTCACAAGGGAGACTACCTGGTAGGGATAATCTCAAATGTTTGAAATATGCTCTTTAACAAAGGCCCCCATGAACAAAACTGATTAAAAACAATGCATCAAAGAATCAGCCAGAAGGTAAATCTACTTATTAAAAACACATTCATCATTTGTTGGTTTTTTCACAACTGAGTTTCTACTATACTAGATATATTTATCCAAGTGCAGTAGGAAGTGTTAACTGTTATCACACACTCCCCTTTCTTCAGCCAACAGACAGTTTAAGGCAGTCTTGTTATCCAAAACAATGTTAGCAAGAGAGTTTATATAATTCTGTTGAGCAACTATAGTCTTTACGAGTAGAGTCAGCTCCAGTAGCTAATGTTTGAAGCAGATTTCTAATCATAATCATATATATATATGTGTGTGTGTGTGTGTGTGTGTGTGTGTGTGTATGTATATATATATATATGTATATATATACATACATACATATATACACACACATATAGAAAGCATTCTACCAAAAGACGTAATTGATAGAAATCACTAATACATTGTTCTGCATTGTGTAGTGCAAATTAAGGTGTATAGACAATGTTCAGTTTTTGATTGATTGTGGAGCAACTATAGTATTGTTAGAATTCCTAACCTACATTAATCTCTTATTTCTCCCTTTTTGAGACACTTATTTCCTAATTATTGAGTGAAGTTGCCCTTTTATATGGCTTATTGTTAAATCTGCCATACACAAAAAATATTCCTTGGAGGGGCACAATAAACAACTGTGGAACCCCTTGTATATTAAGGGTCATCAGTAGGAAAGAACTGGTACTTTTTATCCAAGGACAAATTATTGAATTATTGCACAATTGAAGACTATTAACAATTAGAGAATAAAGTTTGTAAACTTCTCTACCAACCGTTAGATTATCTTTCCCTTTCATTTTCTTATTCAGTTTTCAGCATATTTTTTTTCACAACTGAGTTATTTTTGACTACAATAGGTATTTTTGACTACTCATATTTAAACAAGTGATTTGAATATGTGAATCCAAAAGCCCAGCTTTATATTAATTTTAAAAAAGGTAAGATGTGCAATTTTAAAAGATAGTCACACCTGAAATATCAGTGAGATTTGTTACAGGATAAACCAGAGGATCTGTAATTTTATATAGGGATTTAGATTTAGCATGACACATCCATAATTTAGTTAAGTTCCTGCAGAAGATATTGATTGTGATATACTAACCATAGAATTATATTGCCACACATGAACAAAAAAAATGGAATGGGAAAAAGAGAAAAAAGTACAAAGCTTTCATAATGACAGCAGAAAGAAGGTGTGATTTATAATCCCGAGAAAGCTGTTCACAGCTAATATGTCATCTGATTCCGGGAATAAAGATCCCTTGTCCAATTAGTATACAGGTCCAAGAATGTGAAGGCGCCCCTTGAGCTGAGAGATGTGAACCTAAGGCTGAAAGCCTTGAAATTTTGCTGCAGGGTAAGTAGAAAGAAGAACTTGAAGGCCAGGCGCGGTGGCTCACGCCTGTAATCCCAGCACTTTGGGAGGCTGAGGCGGGTGGATCACAAGGTCAAGAGATCAAGACCGTCCTGGCCATCATGGTGAAACCCCGTCTCTACTAAAAATACAAAAAAAATTAGCTGGGCATGGTGGCGCGTGCCTATAATCCCAGCTACTCAGGAGGCTGAGGCAGGAGAATTGCCTGAACCCAGGAGAGGGAGGTTACAGTGAGCCGAGATCGCCCCATTGCACTCCAGCCTGGGTAACAAGAACGAACCTCTGTCTCAAAAAAAAAAAAAAGAAAAAAAAAAAAGAAAGAAGAACTTGATATGGTCCCTTGCAAAGGGGCTCCAGGGACATCTTTCTCTGGTGTCATTTACAAAATACCCAGTCTTTAAGTTCTAGATTGTGAATGATCAGGTTCTAGGCTGTCATCAGCTGGTGGGTCATGGAAGGCTTCATTTACCTTGTGAAAATATACATAGGCATAATGCATTAAAGCCTTGCAGTGTGTACACATATCCAAGTTTATGAGAATGAGAGATACATTCGATTCTATTATTAAAGATATGGATATCTCAATAACTATTTTATAAGGGGTTGAGGGTTTAAGTTGCGTTTTCCAGTAAGAGTGGATCTGGTTGTTATAATGGCCAATGGTAATACCTGTGATCAAGGCAATCCAGTCAATTCAGTTAACCGATAATTTCAGTTTTAAAACATCATTTGTCATTTCAATATTCCTAGAAGATTAAACATGGTAGAAACATGGTAGAAACACCATTGTGTTTTCAATACTTACTTAAATGTTTCATAACTCATCACATGAAATCATGTGATGTGTTAGAAATGTGTTTGAAAACGCATTTTTAATCACCTTTAGCTACAATTCTGGCATCAGCTCTCCTGCATGGAAAAGTTTCTATCCATTCAGAGAACACACAGACAATTACAAGAACATTGTGGTATTACATTAAGAATAGTAATTGAAAGAAACCCATCTGTAAGTATTCAAATTATCCAATAGGTGGCAAAAACGTACCATCTGTGTATCACCTGAAGTTTTTATTGCCTTCATAGGATTTTGGCTTTACAAACCAAATCCTAATTTTAAAACATTTTTATGAATTTAAAACAATGAACACAACAATTTTTTTTTCATAATTTGTACTATACTATCTGCTCCATGAGTCATGGCGTGCAGTTTTTAAAAATGGAAACATAGGATTCAGCAAGAACTAAGTGGACTTCTAGGTCCTCTATGAATCTATACTTCAAATGAAATTTACATTCTTTCAGATAGCCATTTGTTTTTGTATGAGGGAAATAGCATTGTATTAAATAGGCTATCATAGGTCATTTGACTTGGGTCAATTTTACGGAGTTCATTCAAATTGCATATCGTAACAGTTTTTGTTCTGGATGACTTATCATGAAAATTTATTTCCTTGGTATTTATAGTTCTTGTTCTGCTTAATGCTGTGTTTCCTGTTTTATGAACCAATCAGTTTCTCCATTAGAGTTTTGGGAATTCTTACTCAGACCAATAGTGTATCTTAAAGTTATCAGAAACTTGTACTTCTTAGAGTTCATTCTATGAATTCACTTCAAAGACAAAACACTTTTAGTTTATAGTGTTTCAATAGCTTTCAGAAAACTGTCAGAGTAAAACAATTAACTGTCTGTGAATGATAAGCCTTAAAATAGCTATGGTCAAAGATCTGATGAGAGTTTATTTCAATACTATTGATAAGGAAATTTTATTACTTCTGTGACATACAATATTTTAAGATAACTAGAATTAAGACTGAAAACATTTTGCCAGGATTATCAGATTTCTAGGAATTTTGTAAAATTGCTAAACATATTAATTACATACTTTTACAATGTGATTTAAAGAAGATTCACTTTTTATTTGACAGTACATTCATCAACATCACTTTTTATTTGACAGTACTTACCATGCAATTAAACATATCAAATAAGTCTAATTAGTTTAACAGTTCACTTTTTATAAGGAGAAAGAACAAATTCTGCTGAGCTACTATGGGAAGCTCACTAGAAATTCACAAGGTTTATTCAAGTTCAAAGGACTTAATTTAAGATTTTATATTTTAAAGTTGTCAAGAATGTCAAAAAGTTTAAAACACGTGTTTAAATAGAATCACAAGTCACTGTGAGGCAATATTTATTTGACCAGAGTGATAATTAAAAGGCTTCAAAGGCAAATACAGAAAGCTACATTGTAGATCAATACCCCAAGCAAACTTTGTTTTAACAGAGAGGACTAGATTCTAGTTTTGCATCAGTGTTCTTTTCTATATTAATGCTCAGTTTAAAAACAGTGTAAGTTCAACTTTTAGTTTATTCACACATAAATTTCCTATCACAAGGTTCATTTCCCCCAAAACTTCCAAAACTTTTTTATATTCATTCTGTTTTTCTTTTATGACTTTTTTATTGGGGTACAACTAGTTATTCTACATTGTGAAAAAAAAATTCTTTTTTTCCTTAACAAGACCAAACACATCCTTGTATCTTGCATCTTTACCAAAAATACATCTTACCTTCTTTATATAATATAATCTTTCCCCTTTTTTAAAAAATACACTACTTTCCAAATCCCCCAGTGGATGCCTAAAACTTCAGAGAAGTACATTATATACTGTAATTTTCCCTATACATATATACCCATGATAAAGCTTAATTTTTAATTTAGGCACAGTAAGAGATTAACAACAACAATAATAAAATATAACAATATACTGTAATAATGGTTCTCTCTCTCTCTCTCTCTCATTTAAAATATCTGTTGTACTGTACTCACCCTTCTTGGAATCAGTCAGTCGGATAACTACAATGACGACTAAGTGAATAACATGTAGGTAGCGTATACAACATGGATAATCTGCACAGAAGTATGAAACACATCCAAAGCAGACAAAGTAGCATGGCATGAGATTTCATCAAGCTATTCAGGACAACACACAATTTGAATGCATTAATTGTTTACCTCTGAAATTTTCTGTTTAATATTTTCAGAACATAGTTGACCAGGGATAGCTGAAACTATAGAAAATAAAACTGTGGATGGGGAGCATTATTGTACCTGCATCTAGAATTGTCCTCCATATTGTTTTTAGTAATTTTAGTTACATGTAAGAATTATAATTCTTAACTTTCAGGAATCTTAATTCCCAGTGAAAGTTAGAAAGCAAGCAGTTGTGAACACCAGCACTCTGTAGATTGGCGGATCTGTGATTGTAATTTCTAGAAGCATATGCTTCTTCTTAGGACAACTTTTCAGTGTGGTACAGGACATGTTTACTAGCAATACCAGCTATCTTTAGTCTTTTGATAATAAAAAGCTGTAGAGGAGGCAAACTTTTAATCTCTATCCTCTTTGGGTCTTTTCTTTTACTAGGCCTAAAAATTAAATTATTGTACAAGTATCCCTCAGCCTCAACTTTCTGTTCTCGACAATAAGAGAATTAAAAATCTCCTGGTATAGGGAGGACATCTTTCACATTTCACATGGGAATTTTATCTTACATCTATTTAACTCACTTGTTTTTAACAATTATGCTTGGTTTGCTCATGAAAATGACACATTAAATGGCTGACAAACAAATTATATTTCTTACTGACTTATTTCATAATATAAAGATAATAGGAGATTATTTTACTAGCAAATATAGGCAGTAAAAGTTGTACATCTGTATGTCTTTTATTTAATGCTGACAATTATGAAGACATGCTTGTTTGAATTAAACTGACAAAATTTAACTTTTATTTACTATATTTTATTTACAAAAGCTCAAATTGTGTGGGCTTAAAAATGTGTTTGTTTTGTTTTCATCTTTTCAAATGTTTAAGGAATACTTTATATAATTGAGTATTTTTTATTAAGCTAACTAATAGAATTCTTTTGTAGATTGATTTTGTCAATACTATACAGAAGCAGAAAAATACCACATCTACATACAAACAGACAGACATAAACATAGAAGTAGTGGTAGATTTTATAGTTTTTGTTTTCGAATTGTAGCCATGTGCCAAGTATAATAATATGAAGCTCACTAATTTATTTTTTAAATATTGGATCCAAATTTTTTTTTTTTGGCTGATGGAACAAGGTTACCCACCTAGAGAGCCAAAGATTTTTACTAATATTTATGAAAAAACTTTTAAGATTTCTTATTTGTCTCATAGAGGGAATTCTGTTATTTATTCATTTCATCTTTTAGAAACCTCTGAATGCCCATCAAAAATAAATTCCATTTTTCTTTTAAGTTTTGAATCTTTTTTTTTCTTTTCTGGTGTGCCTCTTGACTTAAAACTCCCCCATGTGGCCACTGTAATTCTTTTTTTTTTTTTTTTTTTTAAATTTTTATTGCATTATAGGTTTGGGGGTACATGTGCATAACATGCAAGATAGTTGCATAGGTACACACATGGCAGTGTGCTTTGCTGCTTTCCTCCCCTTCACCCACACTTGGTATTCATCCCCAGGCTATCCCCCCCAGCCCCCCCTGCTGTCCTTCCCCATTCCCCCCAACAGTCCCCAGTGTATAGTAGACCGGCTCTCTGTGTCCATGTGTTCTCATTTTTCTCACCCACCTATGAGTGAGTATATGCGGTATTTCTTTTTCTGTTCTTGTGTCAGTTTGCTGAGAATGATGTTCTCCAGATTCATCCATGTCCTTACAAAGGACACAAACTCATCATTTTTGATTGCTGCATAATATTCCATGGTGTATATGTGCCACATTTTCCCAGTCCAGTCTATCATCGTTGGGCATTTGGGTTGGTTCCAGGTCTTTGCTATTGTAAACAGTGCTGCAATGAACATTCGTGTGCATGTGTCCTTATAGTAGAACAATTTATAGTCCTTTGGATAGATACCCAGTAATGGGATTGCTGGGTCAAATGGAATTTCTATTTCTAGGTCCCTGAGGAATCGCCACACTGTCTTCCACAATGGTTGAACTAATTTACAGTCCCACCAACAGTGTAAGAGTGTTCCTATTTCTCCACATCCTCTCCAGCATCTGCTGTCTCCAGATTTTTTAATGATCACCATTCTAACTGGTGTGAGATGGTATCTCAATGTGGTTTTGATTTGCATCTCTCTAATGACCAATGATGATGAGCACTTTTTCATATGTTTATTGGCCTCATGTATGTCTTCTTTTGTAAAGTTTCTGTTCATATCCTTTGCCCATTATTGAATGGGCTTGTTTGTTTTCTTCCTGTAAATCTGTTTGAGTTCTTTGTAAATTCTGGATATCAGCCCTTTGTCAGATGGGGAAACTGCAAAGATTTTTTCCCATTCTGATGGTTGCCGATTCACTCTAGTGACTGTTTCTTTTGCCGTGCAGAAGCTGTGGAGTTTGATTAGGTCCGATTTGTCTATTTTGGCTTTTGTTGCCAATGCTTTTGGTGTTTTGGTCATGAAGTCCTTGCCTATTCCTATGTCCTGAACGGTTTTGCCTAGATTTTCTTCTAGGGTTTTTATGGTGTCAGGTCTTACGTTTAAGTCTTTAATCCATCTGGAGTTAATTTTAGTGTAAGGTGTCAGGAAGGGGTCCAGTTTCTGCTTTCTGCACATGGCTAGCCAGTTTTCCCAACACCATTTATTAAATAGGGAATCCTTTCCCCATTGCCTGTTTTTGTCTGGTTTATCAAAGATAATATGGTTGTAGATATGTTGTGTTGCCTCCGATGCCTCTGTTATGTTCCATTGGTCTATATCTCTGTTTTGGTACCAGTACCATGCTGTTTTGATTACTGTAGCCTTGTAGTATAGTTTGAAGTCTGGTAGCGTGATGCCTCCCGCTGTGTTCTTTTTGCTTAGAATTGACTTGGCTATGCGGGCTCTTTTTTGGTTCCATATGAAATTCATAGTGGTTTTTTCCAGTTCTGTGACGAAATTCAATGGTAGTTTGATGGGGATAGCATTGATTGTGTAAATTACTTTGGGCAGTATAGCCATTTTCACGATATTGATTCTTCCTAACCACGAACATGGAATGTTTCTCCATCTGTTTGTGTCCTCTCTTATTTCATTGAGCAGTTGTTTGTAGTTTTCCTTAAAGAGGTCCCTTACATTCCTAGTGAGTTTTATTCCTAGGTATTTTATTTTCTTTGTAGCAATTGTGAATGGCAGTTCATTCTTGATTTGGTTCTCTTTAAATCTGTTATTGGTGTATAGGAATGCTTGTGATTTTTGAACATTGATTTTATATCCTGAGACTTTGCTGAAGTTGCTTATCAGTTGCAGGAGCTTTTGGGCTGAGGTGATGGGGTCTTCTAGGTATACTATCATGTCGTCTGCAAATAGAGACAATTTGGCTTCCACCTTTCCTATTTGGATACCCTTTATTTCTTTTTCTTGCCTTATTGCTCTGGCTAGAACTTCCAGTACTATGTTGAATAGGAGTGGTGAGAGAGGGCATCCTTGTCTAGTGCCGGATTTCAAAGGGAATGCTTCCAGTTTTTGCCCATTAAGTATGATATTGGCTGTTGGTTTGTCGTAAATAGCTTTTATTACTTTGAGATATGTTCCATCAATACCAAGTTTATTGAGGGTTTTTAGCATAAAGGGCTGTTGAATTTTGTCAAATGCCTTCTCTGCGTCAATTGAGATAATCATGTGGTTTTTGTTTTTGCTTCTGTTTATGTGGTGAATTACATTTATAGACTTGCGTATGTTGAACCAGCCTTGCATCCCTGGGATGAATCCTACTTGATCATGATGGATAAGTTTTTAAATGTGCTGTTGCAATCGGTTTGCCAGTATTTTATTGAAGATTTTTGCATCTATGTTCATCATGGATATTGGCCTGAAGTTTTCTTTTCTTGTGGCCACTGTAATTCTAAGCTGCATGTTAAAGTTATTCCATTCTGATAAAATTACACAGGTCCCGGGCCATTAACTTCTACATATAACATTATCTCGTGTCCCAAAAAGTGGAGTCACAGATTTCTTAGATTTGGAGGAACCCATTTTTAAAAATTGCCTATAGGTTGGTGCAAAAGTAATTATGGTTTCACCATTAAAGGTAATCTCAAAACCCACAATAACTTTTGCACCAACCTAGTAACTAAAGTCTATAAGTGGATCTGGACCTGTTATTTATCAAATTCAATATGAGTCTAAAAGTAAAATAATTAATCAAATAACCCTGTGAGATAAATAACTATTGTCTCCATTTTAGATTTGAATACACTGCAAATAAAGATTTGATTTGTTCCCTATTTCTGTCTAGCAAATTACCACAAACTTAGTGACATAAATGAACATACATTTATGATCTCACCGTCTGTATAGGTAAGAAACCCTGGCACACAACTTAGCTGATTTATCCGCTTCTGAGTCTCACTGGGCTGCAATTCAGGTGTCAGAGTTACAGTCATAAGAGGTTTAAATGGGGAAAAATCGGTTTCCAAGATTCTCAAGGTTATTGGCAGATTTCACAGTTTTGTGGTTACAGGTTGAAAGTTTCAGTTTCTTTTTTTTCTTTTATTTATAAATTTTTATTGCATTTTAGGTTTTGGGGTACATGTGCAGAACGTGCAAGATAGTTGCATAGGTACACACATGGCAGTGTGTTTTGTTACCTTCCTCCCCTTCACCCACACTTGGCATTTCTCCCCAGGCTATCCCTCCCCAGCTCCCCTACCCCACTGTCCCTCCCCCATTCCCCCCAATAGACCCCTTTGTGTAGTAGACCCCCTCCCTCTGTCCATGTGTTCTCATTTTCCCTCACCAGCCTATGAGTGAGAATATGTGGTATTTCATTTTCTGTTCTTGTGTCAGCCTGCTGAGAATGATGTTCTCCAGATTCATCCATGTCCTTACAAAGGACAAAAACTCATCATTTTTGATTGCTGCATATTATTCCATGGTGTATATGTGCCACATTTTCCCAGTCCAGTCTATCATCGTTGGGCATTTGGGTTGGTTCCAGGTCTTTGCTATTGTAAACAGTGCTGCAATGAACATTCTTGTGCATGTGTCCTTATAGTAGAACAATTTATAGTCCTTTGGATATATACCCAGTAATGGGATTGCTGGGTCAAATGGAATTTCTATTTCTAGGTCCCTGAGGAATCACCACACTGTCTTCCACAATGTTTGAACTAATTTACACTCCCACCAACAGTGTAAGAGTGTTCCTCTTTCTCCACATCCTCTCCAGCATCTGCTGTCTCCAGATTTTTTAATGATCGCCATTCTAACTTGTGTGAGATGGTATCTCAATGTGGTTTTGATTTGCATCTCTCTAATGACCAGTGATGATGAGCATTTTTTCATGTGTTTGTTGGCCTCCTGTATGTCTTCTTTTGTAAAGTGTCTGTTCATATCCTTTGCCCATTTTTGAATGGGCTTGTTTGTTTTTTTTCTGTAAATCTGTTTGACTTCTTTGTAAATTCTGGATATCAGCCCTTTGTCAGATGGGTAAACTGCAAAGATTTTTTTCCCATTCTGATGGTTGCCAATTCACTCTAGTGACTGTTTCTATTGCCGGGCAAAAGCTGTGGAGTTTGATTAGGTCCCATTTGTCTATTTTGGCTTTTGATGCCAATGCTTTTGGTGTTTTGGTCATGAAGTCCTTGCCTACTCCTATGTCCTGAATGGTTTTGCCTAGATTTTCTTCCAGGGTTTTTATGGTGCCAGGTTTTATGCTTAAGTCTTTAATTCATTTGGTGTTAATTTTAGTGTAAGGCGTCAGGAAGGGGTCCAGTTTCTGCTTTCTGCACATGGCTAGCCAGTTTTCCCAACACCATTTATTAAACAGGGAATCCTTTCCCCATTGCTTGTTTTTTTCTGGTTTATCAAAGATTATACGGTTGTAGATATGTTGTGTTGCCTCCAATGCCTCTGTTCTGTTCCATTGGTGTATATCTATGTTTTGGTACCAGTACCATGCTGTTTTGATTAGTGTAGCCTTGTAGAATAGTTTGAAGTCTGGTAGTGTGATGCCTCCCACTGTGTTCTTTTTGCTTAGAATTGACTTGGCTACGTGGGCTCTGTTTTGGTTTCATATGAAGTTCATGGTGGTTTTTTCCAGTTCTGTGAAGAAATTCAATGGTAGTTTGATGGGGATAGCATTGATTGTATAAATTACTTTGGGCAGTATACCCATTTTCATGATATTGATTCTTCCTAACCACGAACATGGAATGTTTCTCCACCTGTTTGTGTCCTCTCTTATTTTGTTGAGCAGTGGTTTGTAGTTTTCCTTAAAGAGGTCCTTTACGTTCCTTGTGAGTTGTATTCCTAGGTATTTTACTTTCTTTGTAGCAATTGTGTATGGCAGTTCATTCTTGATTTGGTTCTCTTTAAGTCTGTTATTGGTGTATAGGAATGCTTGTGATTTTTGCACATTGATTTTGTATCCTAAGACTTTGCTGAAGTTGCTTATCAGTTTCAGGAGTTTTTGGGCTGAGATGATGGGGTCTTGTAGGTATACTATCATGTCATCTGCAAATAGAGACAATTTGGCTTCCACCTTTCCTATTCGAATACCCTTTATTTCTTTTTCTTGCCTGATTGCTTTGGCTAGAACTTTCAGTACTATGTTGAATAGGAGTGGTGAGAGAGGAAATTCTTGTCTAGTGCCGGATTTCAAAGGGAATGCTTCCAGTTTTTGCCCTTTAAGTATGATATCAGCAGCTGGTTTGTCATAAATAGCTTTTATTACTTTGAGATATGTTCCATCAATACCAAGTTTATTGAGGGTTTTTAGCATAAAGGGCTGTTGAATTTTGTCAAATGCCTTCTCTGTGTCAATTGAAATAATCACGTGGTTTTTGTTTTTGCTTCTGTTTATATGGTGAATTACATTTATAGACTTGCTTATGTCGAACCAGCCTTGCATCCCCAGGATGAATCCTACTTGATCATGATAGATAAGTTTTTTAATGTGCTGTTGCAATCGGTTTGCCAGTAGGATATTTGCATCTATGTTCATCATGGATATTGGCCTGAAGTTTTTTTTTTCTTGTTGAGTCTCTGCCGGGTTTTGGTATCAGGATGATGTTGGTCTCATAAAATGATTTGGGAAGGGTTCCCTCCTTTTGAATTTTTTGGAATAGTTTCAGAAGGAATGTGTGTCTGGTAGAATTCGGCTGTGAACCTATCTGGACCTGGGCTTTTTTTGTGTTTTAGGCTCTTAATTGCTGCCTCAACTTCAGACCTTGTTATTGGTCTATTCATAGTTTCGGCTTCCTCCTGTTTTAGGCTTGGGAGAACACAGGTGTCCAGGAATTTATCCATTTCTTCCTGGTTTACTAGTTTACGTGCATAGAGTTTTTTGTGGCATTCTCTGACGATGGTTTGAATTTCTGTGGAATCTGTGGTGATTTCCCCTTTATCATTTTTTATTGCATCTATTTGGTTGTTCTCTCTTTTCTGTTTTATAAGTCTGGCTAGTGGTCTGTCTATTTTTTGATCTTTTCAAAAAACTGGCTCCTGGATTTATTGATTTTTTGAAGGGATTTTCGTGTCTCTATCTCCTTCAGTTCTGGTCTGATCTTAGTTATTTCTTATCTTTGTCTAGGTTTTGAGCTTTTTTGATCTTGCTCCTCTAGTGCTTTCAGTTTTGATGATAGGGTGTCAATATTTGATCTCTCCACTCATCTCATGTGGGCACTTATTGCTATATATTTTCCTCTACAGACTGCTTTAAATGTGTCCCAGAGATTCTGGTATGTTGTGTCTTCGTTCTCATTGGTTTTGAAGATCTTCTTTATTTCTGCCTTCATTTCATTGTTTATCCAATCAACATTCAAGAGCCAGTTGTTCAGTTTCCATGAAGGTGTGTAGTTCTGAGTTATTTTCTGAATTCTGAGTTCCAACTTGATTGCACTATGGTCTGAGAGACTGTTACGATTTCAGTTGTTTTGCATTTGCTGAGGAGTGCTTTACTTCCAATTATGTGGTGAATTGTAGAGTAGGTGTGATGTGGTGCTGAGAAGAATGTACATTCTGTGGATTTAGAGTGGAGAGTTCTGTAAATGTCTATCAGGTTTGCTTGTTCCAGGTCTGAGTTCTAGTCCTGGATATCCTTGTTAATTATCTGTCTGGTTGATCTGTCTGATATTGACAGTGGAGTGTTAAAGTCTCCCACTATTATTGTGTGGGAGTCTAAGTCTCTTTGTAAGTCATTAAGAACTTGCCTTATATATCTGGGTGCTCCTGCATTGGGTGCATATATATTTAGGATCATTAGCTCTTCTTGTTGTATCCATTCTTTTACCATTATGTAATGACCTTCTTTGTCTCTTTTGATCTTTGTTGCTTTAAAGTCTCTTTTATCAGAGATGAGAATTGCAACTCCTGCTGTTTTTTTTCTCTCCATTTGCTTGGTAAATCTTCTTCCATCCCTTTATTTTGAGCCTTTGTGTATCCTTGCATGTGAGGTGGGTTTCCTGGATACAGCACACTGATGGGTTTTGGTTTTTTTATCCAATTTGCCAGTCTGTGTCTTTTGATTGGTGCATTTAGCCCATTTACATTTAGGGTTAATATTGTTATGTGTGAATTTGATACTGCCATTTTGATGTTAGCTGGCTGTTTTGCCCATTGGTTCATGTAGATTCTTCATTTTGTTGATGCTCTTTAGCATTTGGTATGCTTTTAGGATGGCTGGTACTGGTTGTTTCTTTCTATGTGTAGTGCCTCTTTCAGGAGCTCTTGTAAAGCGGGCCTAGTGGTGACAAAATCTCTGAGTACTTGCTTGTTCATGAAGGATTTTATTTTTCCTTCACTTATGAAGCTCAGTTTGGCTGGATATGAAATTCTGGGTTGAAATTCTTTTCTTTAAGGATGTTGAATATTGGCCCCCACTCTCTTCTGGCTTGTAGAGTCTCTGCTGAGAGATCTGCTGTGAGTCTGATGGACTTCCCTTTGTGGGTGACCCGACCTTTCTCTCTGGCTTCCCTTAGTATTTTCTCCTTCATTTCAACCCTGGTGAATCTGACAATTATGTGCCTTGGGGTTACTCTTCTTGCAGAGTATCTTTATGGTGTTCTCTGTATTTCCTGGAGTTGAGTATTGACCTGTCTGGCTAGGTTGGGGAAATTTTTTTGGATAGTATCCTGAAGAGTATTTTCCAGCTTGGATTCATTCTCTTCATCACATTCTGGTACACCTATCAAACGTAGGTTGGGTCTCTTCACATAGTCCCACATTTCTTGGAGATTTTGTTCATTCCTCTTTGTGATTTTTCTCTAATCTTGGTTTCTCTTTTTATTTCATTGAGTTGATCTTTGATTTCTGATATTCTTTCTTCTGCTTGGTCAATTCGGCTGTTGAAATTTGTGCATGCTTCGCGAAGTTTTCATGTTGTGTTTTTCAGCTCCTTCAATTCATTCATATTCCTCTCTAAGTTGTCCATTCTTGTTATCATTTCCTCAAATGTTTTTCAAATCTTTTTTCAATGTTCTTAGTTTCTTTGCATTGATTTAGAACATGTTCTTTTATCTCACTGAAGTTTCTCATTATCCACCTTCTGAAGTCTGATTCCGTCATTTCGTCACACTCATTCTCCATCCAGCTTTGTTCCCTTGCTGTTGAGGAGTTTTGGTCCTTTGTAGGAGGTGAGGTGTTTTGGTTTCAGGTGTTTTCCTCCTTTTTGCGCTGGTTTCTTCCCATCTTTGTGGATTTATCCACCTGTAGTCCTAGTAGTTGCTGATTTTTCATTTGAGTCTCTGAGTGGATGCCCAGATTGTTGATGATGAAGTATTTGTGTTACTTAGTTTTCCTTCTAATGGTCTAGCCCCTCTGCTGTACAAGTGCTGAGGTCCACTCCAGGCCCTGCTTGTCTGGGGTACACCTGTAGCAGCTGCGGAACAGTGAGGGATAATACCAGTTTCTTCTTCTGCTATCTTTGTCCCAGAATGATGCCTGCCAAATGTCAGTCTGATTAGTCCTTTTTTGAGGTGACTCTTTGGATATACAGGGGTCAGGGAGCTGCTTGAGGAGATGGTCTGTACTTTATAGGAGCTCCCGTGCTGAGTTGTGAGCTCCGTTGTTCATTCGGGGTTGTTGGGCACCTGTGTTTCGGTCTTCTGCAGCAGAACTTATAAACCACCCTCAAATGCTCTGTCTCAGGGAGTTGGGGCTTTCTTTATGAGTATCTGTTGCACTGTCCTGCATGGCTAGGAGGTAGTCTATTCACTATTTGCCTGCTGAGGCTCCATCCTGCTAGTGCGGGTCCTCCCTGCTGCCATGGGGCCCCGTTCTACTGTGGTGCACTCTGCCCTCCTGGTGGAGTCTCTCTGTTATGGCGGGTTGCCTCGGCAATGGAAGGCTGCATCAGCACTGGGCGTGTACCTCAGTAGGGGCGGATTGTGTCCATAGTGGTGGGTGCCCCTCCCCCACCAGGCTGCACTGCCCTGGATTCAGCTGAGCCTGCAGCAAAACTCTCAACCCCAAGCACCTCCAATTGCCACCCTGCTTGTCCCCGTGAGGATGGGACCCGCTGAGCCTGATCACCTGGCTCCCTGCCTCAGAGTCCATCCTCTCTCTCTCTCTTTCTCCCCAATTTGAATGTTTGACTCTCTCACTGGTGCCCCAGTAGCCTGCTGATAGGACACTGGGATCTGTGTGATCTCCCGTGCCGCTGCCCACTACACCAGCTCAAATCATGCTTCCCAGGAATCTCCTGGTCTGGCTCATTGTCCAAGTCCTGTTTGATCAGATGGACATGTCAATGTTCCCTTCCAAATCTCAGATTGCTGGTTTAACAAGGCACCCAGACCAGTGAGTTTTGTGCCGGGTGCTGCTGCAGTGCGGCACCAGCCGAACCAGCCATGTGAGCCAAAACCCTGGCTGCACTGGTGTCCCATGTCTTTCCTACACCTGGGAATTTCTCTGTTCTGTGGGCAACAAAGGTCTGTCTGAGAATGTGGCTAGGACTCACCCTCTGCACCTTCACTGAGAGCTGCAATTCTGAGTTGTTTCTACGGTGCCATGTTGGAAATCCCCCGAATAATAAATCAAAATTTCAGTTTCTTGATGAAGAAAGCTCTCAGGTCATAGAGGCCACCCACAGCCCTTGGCCATATGGCCCATAAAATAATATCCATTGTGGGTTCAACTTGTCTTGTATTAAGTAACCACACAGATGATTATTGGTTTTTCAATTTTCCTCTTTTAAAAAATGCCTATTGGTATGCCTTGTTCATTTATTTGAATTTTTCATTATATTTTATAAACTATTGATATACCCTATAGTAATCTTTGTATATTGTTTTAAATAACTTCCTCCAACTTAGAGTCTATTTTTTTCACTTTTATCGTATCTATTGATTAATAATGTTTTTAAATTTTAATGTGAAGTTTGTAACTCTCTTATGACTTATTTTCTTATTTAAGAAAGAGTTTCCAAACAGAAATTATATTAAATCTCATTCAACTAAATGCCTTTAGTGGTGCTTTTCATTTTTTTTTAAGTCGGGTTTATTAAGATCTAATATAGAGTACACTCTATTTCTGAATTTTTTGACAAAAATATACTGTCTAGTAACCACCACAATAATCAAGATGCAAAACATTTTAATCCTCCAAATTTTTCTGCTATCCTTTTCTAGTCAGTTCAACTGCAGCTGGCAACTAATAATGCTTTTTTTTTATAGCTTTGTCTTTGGTACAATGTTGTATAAATGAAATTATTCAATGTAACCTTTGAATCTGGATTCGTTTACTTAGAAAATTACACTTGAATTATACTCATGTTTCTGCAGGTTTAATAGTTTTTATTTTATGTGTAAATATTACTATTATATAAATGCTTCCCAGTTTGTTTGCATATTTTTCAGTTAAAAGACAGGGTTATTTTGTGTTTGAAGGGAATAAAGACTACTATAAATATTCTGAGCAGATTTTTGTGTAAAAGTGAGTTTTTATTTCTCTTGAAATATTTAAGATTGGGTTTGCAGAGCTATATGATAAATGTATGGCTAACTTTATAAAACATTGTGAAACTGTTTTCCAAAGTGGATGTGCCATTTTAGTTTTTCACCAGCAAGATATGAGACTTCCAGCAGATTCACATTCATGTCAGCACTTGTAATTGTCATGTTTATTTGTCAGTTTGTTCCTGGTCATTTATTTAGCTTAAATTTTAGCCCTTCTAATAGCCATGTAGTGTTTTATTAGTCTGTTGTCCCATTGCTATAAAGAAGTACCTAAGACTGGATAATTTATGAAGAGAAGAGGTTTAATTGTCTCAAAATTCTGCAGGTTGTACAGAAAGCATGATGCTGGCATATACTTCACTTCTAAGGAGTCCTAAGGAAACTAATATTTGGTGCAGAATGCAAAGCAGAGCTAGCCCTTGACATGACTGGAGCAGGAGAAAGAAGGGTGAGAGAAGTAGTTATATGCTTTTAAACAACCACATCTCACAAGAACTCACCCACAATCCCAAGAACAGCACCAAGGAGATAATGCTAAACCATTCATGAGAAACTGCCTCCAGAATGCAATCACCTCCCACCAGGCCCCACCTCCAGCTTTAGGAATTACCATTGAACATAAGATTTGGGTGGGGACACATGTCCAAACCATATCAAGTGGTATCTCATTTTGGCTATATTTTGCCTATTTTTGATGGCTTATTATTGACCCATATTTTTATATGCTGATTTGTCATCTAAATATTTGCTTTGGTGAAATGTCTGTTTGAATCTCTTTCTCATGTTTTCAATAAAATGTTTGTTTCCCAAATATTATGTCTTAAGAATTCTCTATAGATTATGGATACAAGTCTTTTTGAGAAATCTTATCTAAGAATTATTGTTCAAATATCAAAAGATTTTTATTTTTATAAATTTCAGTTTCTCTATTTTTTCTTATAATAATAGTGCTTTGCTTTCATAGCTAAAAGCACTTTGTCTAACCCAAAGTCACAAGATTCTATGCACAATTTCTTCTAGAGGTCGTATAGTTTTAGGTTTTCCATACAAGTCTAAGATCCATTTTGAGGTAATTTTTGTTTAAGCTGTGAAGTAGTAGTTGAAGTATATTTCCAATTATTCACAATCATTTGTTGAAAGAAACCATCCTTTGTTCATTGAAATACCTTTCAACTTTGTGAAAAGAAAATCAGTTGAATACATTTGTGTGGGTTTACTCTGCACTCTGTTCTATTTCACTGATCTATGTGTCTATCTTTTCACCAATATACATTCATTTAATCAATAAACACATTTAATATGCAGTTCTGCAAACTCAGTATTTTCATTACCATGCCTTTAGAATATGTCTTGAAATCCTCAAGTGTGGATTCTCCAACTCTTTTCAAAATTCTTTTGGCTATTCCTGTTGGTTTGCTTTCTAATATAAATATCAGTATCAGCTTGTGGATGTCAGCATCCACAAAAGAGCTTACTAGAATTTTTATTGAGATTGGAATAAAGCTATAGATTGAGAAAAATTAACATTTTAGATTGTTTTGTCTCATTCTCCATGAACACTGCATATTGCTCCGTTTATGTATCCTCTGATTCACTTTATGAAAATTATGCACTTTTTCGCATACATAATATATGTATATTTTAATACATACCTAAGTTTGTTTTTCTTTTTTTGGTTTTAAAGTTTTTTTTCTTTTAAATTCCAATTGTTTTGCTATTACATGGGCATGGAATTAACTTTTGTATGTCCATCTTGTATCATGAAATGGTTCTGAACCTACTAGTAATTGGAATGTTTGTAATTTTTTGAAACTTTTCAGACTCTTTGGAGTCAAGCAATCTGTAAATAGAAGTAATTTGACTTCTTTTTTTTTCAATTTGTATGTCTTTGTTTATATAGAGAGAATAAACAGACTGAATAAATCTACATGCTTATTTTATTTGCTAACATTATGTTGAAGATATTTACGTCTTTCCTCATAAAACATAATCTTTAGCATGTGTTTTTTTGTAGCATCAGTGCCTGGTCTTAGGATAGTCCAGACCTCATAGTTGACTTTAGAAGGATATGAATAGACACTTTTCAAAAGAAGACATTCATACAGTCAACAAATATATAAAAAAAAATGCTCATGATCACTGGTCATTAGAGAAATGCAAATCAAAATCACATGAAGATACCATCTCATACCATTTAGAATGGCGATCATTAATAAATCTAGAGACAACAGATGCTGGAGAGGATATGGAGAAATAGGAACACTTTTACACTGTTGGTGGGAGTGTAAATTAGTTCAACTACTGTGAAAGACAATGTGGTGATTCCTCAAGGATCTAGAAATAGAAATCCCATTACTGGGTATGTACCCAAGGGATTATAAATCATTCTATTATAAAGACACATGAACATGTATGTTTATTGCAGCACTGTTTACAATAGCAAAGACTTGGAACCAAGCCAAATGCCCAACAATGATAGACTGGATAAGGAAAATGTGGACATATACACCATGGAATACTATGCAGTCATAAGAAAAGGATGAGTTCTTGTCTCTTGCAGGGACATGGATGAGGCTGGAAACCATCATTCTCAGCAAACTAACACAAGAACAGAAAACCAAACACCGCATGTTCACTCATAAGTGGGTGTTGAACAATGAGAACACATGGACACAGGGAGGGGAACATCACACACCAGGGCCTGTTGGGGAGTGGGAGAGCTGTGGGGGGGTGGTAGCAGGGGGTGAGGGATAACATTAGGAGAAATACCTACAGTAGGTGATGGGGGATGGATGCTTCAAACCACCATGGTATGTGTATACCTATGTAAAACTCCTGCTCAATCTGCACAAGTACCCCATAACTTAAAGTATAATAATAATAAATAAGAAGTGTTCTTCCCCTTCTAATTAATTTATAAATTTTATATAATTTTTCATCATTACTTCAAAGATCAAATTTCAGTCTTGTAATAGCTGTTTTAAATATATAAAAGAGAATCTTTGATTCTCCAAAAATAATCTTTGAATCTCCAAAAATAAAGTGATCTACCCAAATTTTAAAAGCTAGGGTAGGATAGGAAGTAATATTTTAAAATCTCTTCTATTTATGAACCTAGTACCTAGGTCATCTACAAAAATAAAATGTAAAGTTCTGACTAATTTTTTAAAATGAAATTTATAACACAACAACTGTAAGTGCCTAATTTTAAATTGCTTACTGTATAAAGTATTGGCATCTGTGGTTAGAGAAACATGGTGATATTCTTTTTTTAAAATAAAATTTGAGCTGAAACTTAAAATAGTTCCTATTTCTCTAAGAAAGACTGTTTCAAAATAAGAGTATTATTGTTTCAGTAGCTAGGCAACATTATGGCCTTGAGCTATTCTAATTCTCAAAACATAGCTCAGGGCTTCACAATTCCCCTGAGACTTTATTATTTCTAATAATCAGCTTTCCAGAGTTATATTACCATTGCAGAGCTTTATTTATATGTGAGATGCATTTAGCTCTCAAATGGCAAAATTTTACAACATTCTATCAGAAGCTCCCTAGTGAGTCTGGAAGAATATTAAGTAAATCAGAATATTTCATTCAAAATTAGCTTCAATCTCTGTTAAATTAGCCTCCAACAGAAGAAAAAAAAAGAGCCATAAATAGAGATGCAAAAGTATAGGAATAGGTTTCTCTACAATTTCAAATACAGTGTATCTCAGCTTAATGGCACCTTGAACATTTTTAGCAGCAATTCAAAATGATTTCCTCAATCAGACATTTTATATTTTTGGTAAATTGTGGAATGTTATTTTTCTCTTCTAAAACCACTCAGAACAATTGGCCTTCATAAATGCAAACTAATATCCATCTTTAATCACTTGCAAATTATACAATTGTGTCACTGCAAATTTATTTTTCTAAAGATTGCTCTTCAATTCCAAGTTTCTGTACATAGAAACTTAATCACATTGATCAAGACCATAATAATTTTGAAAGGCTTTGCCTAAATCTTGGTAATAATTGTAAAGAGCTGATTTTTCATTTCTTTTTTTACCAACACATACTAGAGAAATGCTTAAAGAGAGATCTTACACATAAACCATATTAAATAGGTAACTACCAGAATTCCAATCAATCATTGCTTTTTTAAAGAAAACATCTGAAATCTTAGTGATAAACAAGGCATTCCATAATGAAGGCATTTCCTAAAATATTTTTTAAAATAAAAAGAACCCCTCAAAAAAAGAAAGAAAAAAAAACATGTAGAATTAGAGGGAACAAAAGCTAAAACTGGAGGGAGGAAAATAAGTGAGCTGAGAATAAGGAGGAAGAGGAAATTAAAGGAAGGAAGGATGGACGGAAGGGAAGGAACCGCTATCATGTTCGCAGTGCTTAGTTCCCCTCTTCCATCTTAAGCCACTTTTTGTCAACAACTTTGCTGGATCTTCTTCACTTTCTAACCTTTAAAATATGGAGTCTCATAGGCTTTATTCAGTAATTCCTTTCCTTAAACTACACACTGTTCATATGATCTCCCCAGTCTCATGGATGTAAATACCACAATATGCCATTTACATCCAAATTACATCCCCAGTTTATATCAATCCACTTAACAGTCTACTGATTTGTTGGAGGTGGAGGTTGCAGTGAGCCCAGATGGCGCCACTGCACTCCAGCCTGGGCAACAAGAGCAAAACTCTGTCTTAAAAGTGAGATAAAATAAAATCAACCTGTTTCCCAACCACAAACCCACTCTTCTCTTTTGCATCTTAATACAGACTATCTGGTTCAACAGGAGAAAACCTCTCACATACATTTAGAGGTCTCCTTGGTTATTGCTGTTCTGCATCACTTGTAATACAGCACAACTGATGTGGAATCTTCAAAATCCATTCAGTAAAGAACTTTTTCTCGTTCTCAACAGAGTAGTCAGAATACCACTTCTAAAATGTCTGACAGATAAAATCTCCCTTCTGCTTAAAATTGGGCAGTGGTCTCCATTCATTCTGAGTAAATGTCAAAGCCTTACAGTACTTCCTTAGGCCCTTGATTTTAACAGAGGTTTTTCCCCAGATACTGAATGTGAAATAGCACTCTATCACTGTTTTAATACACTGTATTCTGCATCTGGTTTTATCTTCGTCCACAATGCTATCACCACATATATTAAACAGTTATATATAACTATATAAGTTGTAGCCATTGCCTGCTACAACATGAGCTCCATCAAAGCTGACACTTGCCTATTCTATTCAATATCCCTTGATAATTTCACTTGGAAATGATTAAAAATATTCATAATACTCACCTGACTCAATTCCACCAGAAACCTAAGTCTCCTAAGGCATGCATTATTTCCTCTTATCTCATTCTACATATATTTTTATTATCATCTCCTCACTCCTTTCCCTTTCCTTCCAAACTTGTTCCACTATGCCCAGAAAATTCCTGTTTTTGACCAGATCATTCTACTAAATCTTCATCTTCTTTTATAGTATTTGTTCTCCCACCTTAGTTGAAAAGGGGATATTCTTCTCCTAAGTTTATCCTGAGTATTTAGCCTCACGTCATGTACATCAACATTGTTATGTAGGATTGGTGTTCTTGCAATCTGAGGTTACCTCCAAACCACTTGCTTTCTCTGCTTGTGAAAGTTCTTCATGAAGTCCACGACATTCAGCTTTGCCACCCTCTGCATTTTTCCTTGGTGGAAAGGAGGTTAACCATAGATTTCCATATCCTTTTCAACACTATATCAAGTTTAGCACCTGGCTTCTTACTAGCTTTTCCATTCTTTGTAAATTTCAACTCACATATGAGTAGTCCACCCTGCCCACCTGCATCTAAGTTCCTTGACTTCTAGATCTCTAATGATCTTTAGCACTGATTCATCCAATTATTGTATTTTCATATTATATCATAAACCTTATGATTAGCATATATTGCGTTAGCTACAAAATATATTTTTACTTGAAAACCCTTCAATTATAACCTGTTTCTTATTTTTATAAGCATTAACTGTCCTAATCATTTGTCCCCATTGAAATCTTCAATTTCCTTCAAAAATTTACAAATTGCAACTTATCTTTTTCACAATCACGTGGGATTTTTTCTTTCCTGAAGAACTTACCAATCAAACTTTTTTTATGCACACAAATATGCAGAAAATTTGGCAGAAGAAATCACACATTACAAAAATCTCACTATATGCTCATGATCACCAATTTCCGTGAACACTCAGTACTCCCTAGTAAACTTATTTTATTTCTCTTCAGTATCTGTTTTACTCTCTGTGGTTATTTTTTATGTTTCTCACTTATTAGTCTTCTCATGCATCATGTTAGCTTCTGACCTTGTCTTTCATTTCCTAAGCATTTCAGAAGTCTTCACATCCTCATTCTGTTATTTTACATCATCGAACACACAACTATACCTCTTTTATTTCTGAATAAATTACAATAGCATTTGTGGCTCTCTGCTTATCAAATGCAAGTATCCTGTGCTATGGATGCAAAGATTTTAACACTTCAGTTACAAATTTTCACTTTTTTTTTTCATTGACTAAGTCTTGCTCTGTCACCCATACTGGAGTGTAGTGGCCAATCTCAGCTCACTGCAACCTCTGCCTTCCAGGTTCAAGGGACTCTCTTTTCTCAACCTCCTGAGCAGCTAGGATTACAGGTGTATGCCACCACACCCAGCTAATTTTTGTATTTATAGTAGAGACAGGCTTCACCATGTTGGCCAGGCTAGTCTTGAACTCCTGACCTCTTGATCTGCCTGCCTAGGGCTCCCAAAGTGCTAGGATTACAGGCATGAGCCACTCCACCTGGCCACATTTTCACTTTTAAACTATCAATCCCTCTTATTCTCTGGAATAGACTATTAGCTTCAAGCAAGTTTTTGCTGGTATATAGACTCTACCTTGACACTTCTGTTGTTCCACATCCCATTTTTCTATAATTGCTTCAAAACAAACCTTTCCAAAGAAAGTTTTCATTTTGTCACATTTTTATTCTTAAACTCAATACATGCATTTCTACCTTACCACATTCCTACAACTTTTCTTATGAAAGTTGTTAATGGTCTTCACAGCCCCAGTTCTTCTTTCTCAACTTTTATTTTAGCTTCAGGGATACATGTGCAGATTTGTTACCTGAGTATATTGCATGATGCTGAGGTTTAGGGTATGAGTGATCCCAGGTATTGATCATCATATCCAACAGTTAGGTTTTCAGCCCTTACCCTCCTCCCTCCCGCTCCCATCTAGGAGTCCTTAGTTTCTATTGTTGACATCTTTATGTTCATGTGTCTCTAACATCTAACACTCATGTATAAGTGAGAATATGTGGTATTTGGTTTTCTGTTTCTCCATTCATTTGCTTAGGATAATGGTCTCTAGCTGCATTCATGTTGCTGCAAAGAACATCATTTCATGGCTGGGTGCTGTGGCTCACATCTGTAATCCCAGCACTTTAGGAGGCCGAGGCTGGCAGATCACAAGGTCAAGGGATCGAGACCATCCTGGACAACATGGTGAAACCCCATATCTATTAAAAACTCAAAAATTATTTGGGCACAGAGGCACATGCCTGTAGTCTCAGAGTCTCAGCTACTCAGGAGGCTGAGGCAGAAGAATCTCTTGAAACCAGGAGATGAAGATTGCAGTGAGCCGAGATTGTGCCACTGCACTCCAGGCTGGTGACAGACAGAGTGAGACTCTCTCTCTCAAAAAAAAAAGAATATTATTTCATCCTTTTTTATGGCTGAACAGTATTTCATGGTGTATATGTACCATATTTCCTTTATCCAGTCCACCACTGATGGGCATTTAATTCTATGTATTTGCTATTGTAAATTGTAAATGGTGCTGCAATGAACATGAAAGTTTATGTGTCTTTGGTAGAATAATTTGTTTCCTTTTTATATACCTAGCAGTGTTGTTGCTGGGGCAAATGGTAGTCTTGTGTTCTTTGTGAAATCTTCAAACTGCTTTCTTCAGTGTCTGAACTAATTTACATTTCCACTAAGAATGTGTATGTATTTCCTTTCCTCTGCAGGCTGGTCAGTATCTGCTATTTTTTTTTTTTTTTTTACTTTTTAATAATAGATATTTGAACTGGTGTGAGATGGTATCACATTGTGGTCTTATTTTGAATTTCTCTGATGATTAGTGATACAGAACATTTTTTCATATGTTTTCTGCCACTTGTATGTCTTCTCATGCCTGAAATCCCAGCACTTTGGGAGGCCGAGGCGGGTGGATCATGCTTGACCTTAGTGAAACCCCATCTCTACTAAAATACAACAATTAGCTGGGTCTGGTGGCAAGCACCTGCAATCTCAGCCACTTGAGAGGCTGAGACAGAATTGCTGGAACCAGGGAGACATAGTTTGCAGTGAGCCAAGATCATGCCACTGCACTATAGCCTGGGCAACAAAGCAAGATTCCCCCTTAAAAAAAAAAAAAAAGAGGGAGACCCGGCAAGATGGCATCATAGAAGCAACTCAGGATTGCAGCTCTCAGTGACGGCGCAGAGGGTGAGTCCTAGCCGCATTCTCGGATGGACTTTTCTAGCCCACAGAGCGTTGAAGGTCCCACAGGACGCTAGTAAAGAAAAACCGGCTAACGCAGCCCTCTGGCGCGGCCGCTTCGGCCGGCACCACTTAGGCCGGTGCCGCAGCAGGACCCGGCATGGAACTCACTGGTCTGGGCGCCTTGTTAAACCGGCAATCTGAGAGTTTGAAGGGCAGATTGGCGTGTCCATCTGATTGAACGGGACTTGGACAGTGAGCCAGACTAGGAGTTTCCTGGGAGTTTCCTGGGAAGTGTGATCTGAGCCGGTGAAGTGGGCAGTGGCACGGGAGATCGCACGGATCCCAGTGCCCTATCGGCAGGCTCCTGGGGCACCAGTGAGAGAGTCGAACTTTAAGCTCACAGAGAGGCAGGGAGAGAGAGAGAGGACGGACTCTGAGGCAGGGAGCGGGGTAATCAGGCTCAGCGGGTCCCACCCTCATAGGGACAAGCAGGGCAATGACTGGAGACGCTTGGCGCTGAGAGTTTTGCTGCTGGCATCTAGGACGGTGCAGCCCGGTGAGGGAAGGGCGTCCACCACCGCTGACACAATCCGCCCCTATTGAAGTACTGCCCAGGGCCGAAGCAGCCTGCCATTGCCGAGGCAACCTGCCATAACAGAAAGACTCCCAGGAGACGGGAGCTCTCCACAGCAGAAGGGAGCCCAGCAGCAACAGGGCAGAACCGCGCTAGCCGGTCAGAGTCCCGGCAGGCAAATAGTGAATAGACTGCCACCTAGTGGGGCAGGACAGTGCAACAGATACTCATAAAGAAAGCCCCAACTCCCTGAAACAGTGCATATAAGCGGGGGAAATAAAAGGGTGGTGTTTTATGAGTTCTATTACAGCAGACATAAACAACCTCCCAACAACACTGAATGAACAACGGAGCTCACAGCTCAGCACTGGAGCTACTATAAAGCACAAACCGTCTCCTTAAGCAGCTCCCTGACCCCTATATATCCAAAGAGTCACCGCAAAAAAAGGACTAATCAGACTGACATTTGGCGGGCATCATTCTGGAACAAAGACAGCAGAAGAAGAAACTGGTATCATCCCTCACTCTTCCACAGCTGCTACAGGTATACTCCAGACAAACGGGGCCTGGAGTGGACCTCAGCACTCATACAGCAGAGGGGCTAGACCACTAGAAGGAAAACTAAGTAACAGAAATACTTCATCATCAACAATCTCAGCATCCACACAGAGACCCAATTGAAAAATCAGCAACTACAAAGACGACAGGCGGATAAATTCATAAAGATGGGAAGAAACCAGCGCAAAAAGGAGGAAAACACCCGAAACCAAAACACCTCACCTCCTACAAAGGACCAAAACTCCTCACCAGCAAGGGAACAAAGCTGGACGGAGAATGAGTGTGATGAAATGACGGAATCAGACTTCAGAAAGTGGATAATGAGAAATTTCATTGAGCTAAAAGAACATGTTCTAAATCAGTGCAAAGAAACTAAGAACCTTGAAAAAAGATTTGAAAAAAAATTTGAGGAATTGATAACAAGAATGGAAAACTTAGAGAGGAATATGAATGAATTGAAGGAGCTGAAAAACACAACACGAGAACTTCGTGAAGCATGCACAAGTTTCAACAGCCGAATTGACCAAGCAGAAGAAAGAATATCAGAAATTGAAGATCAACTCAATGAAATAAAACGTGAAACCAAGATTAAAGAAAAAAGCACAAAAAGGAATGAACAAAATCTCCAAGAAATGTGGGACTATGTGAAGAGACCCAACCTACGTTTGATAGGTGTACCAGAATGTGATGAAGAGAATGAATCTAAGCTGGAAAACACTCTTCAGGATATTATCCAGGAAAACTTCCCCAACCTAGCAAGACAGGTCAATACTGAACTCCAGGAAATACAGAGAACAACACAAAGATACTCCGCAAGAAGAGCAACCCCAAGGCACATAATCGTCAGATTCACCAGGGTTGAAACGAAGGAGAAAATACTAAGGGCAGCCAGAGAGAAAGGTCGGATCACCCACAAAGGGAAGCCCATCAGATTCACAGCAGATCTCTCGGCAGAGACTCTACAAGCCAGAAGAGAGTGGGGGCCAATATTCAACATCCTTAAAGAAAAGAGCTTTCAACCCAGAATTTCATATCCACCCAAACTGAGCTCCATAAGTGAAGGAAAAATAAAATCCTTCATGAACAAGCAAGTACTCAGAGATTTTGTCACCACTAGGCCTGCTTTACAAGAGCTCCTGAAAGAGGCACTACACATAGAAAGAAACAACCAGTTCCAGCCATCCTAAAAGCATGCCAAATGCTAAAGACCATCAACAAAATGAAGAATGTACATGAACCAATGGGCAAAACAGCCAGCTAGCATCAAAATGGCAGTATCAAATTCACACATAACAATATTAACCCTGAAGGTAAATGGGCTAAATGCACCAATCAAAAGACAGAGACTGGCAAATTGGATAAAAAACCAAAACCCATCAGTGTGCTGTATCCAGGAAACCCACCTCACACACAAAGATACACAAAGGCTCAAAATAAAAGGATGGAGGAAGATTTACCAAGCAAATGGAGAGCAAAAAAAAGCAGGAGTTGCAATTCTCATCTCTGATAAAATAGACTTTAAAGCAATAAAGATCAAAAGGGACAAAGAAGGTCATTACATAATGGTAAAAGGATCGATACAACAAGAAGAGCTAACGATTCTAAATATATATGGACCCAATGTAGGAGCACCCAGATATATAAGGCAAGTTCTTAATGACTTACAAAGAGACTTGGACTCCCACACAATAATAGTGGGAGACTTTAACACTCCACTGTCAATAGCAGACAGATCAACCAGACAGAAAATTAACAAGGATATCCAGGACTTGAACTCAGACCTGGAACAAGCAAACCTGATAGACATTTACAGAACTCTCCACCCCAAATCCACAGAATATACATTCTTCTCAGCACCACATCACACCTACTCCAAAATTGACCACATAATTTGAAGTAAAGCACTCCTCAGCAAATGCAAAACAATGGAAATCATAACAAACAGTCTCTCAGACCATAGTGCAATCAAGTTGGAACTCAGAATTCAGAAAATAACTCAGAACTGCACAGCTTCATGGAAACTGAACAACTGGCTCTTGAATGTTGATTGGATAAACAATGAAATGAAGGAAGAAATAAAGAAGTTCTTTGAAACCAACGAGAATGAAGACACAACGTACCAGAATCTCTGGGACACATTTAAAGCAGTCTGTAGTGGAAAATATATAGCAATAAGTGCGCACATGAGAAAAGTGGAGAGATCCAAAATTGACACCCTATCATCAAAATTGAAAGAGCTAGAGGAGAAAAATCAAAAAACTCAAAACCTAGCCGAAGACAAGAAATAACTAAGATCAGAGCAGAACTGAAGGAGATAGAGACAAGAAAAACCCTTCAAAAAATCAACAAATCTAAGAGCTGGTTTTTTGAAAAGATCAACAAAATAGACAGACCACTAGCCAGACTGATAAAAAAGAAAAGAGAGAACAACCAAATAGATGCAATAAAAAACGATAAAGGGGAAATCACCACAGATTCCACAGAAATTCAAACCATCATCAGAGAATACTACAAACAACTCTATGCACACAAACTAGTAAATCAGGAAGAAATGGATAAATTCCTGGATGCCTGTGTCCTCCCAAGCCTAAACCAGGAGGAAGCCGAAACTATGAATAGACCAATAACAAGGTCAGAAGTTGAGGCAGCAATTAAGAACCTACCACACAAAAAAAAGCCCAGGTCCAGATGGGTTTACAGCTGAATTCTACCAGACACACAAAGAGGATCTGGTACCATTCCTTCTGAAACTATTCCAAATAATCCAAAAAGAGGGAACCCTTCCCAAATCATTTTATGAGACCAACATCATCCTGATACCAAAACCTGGCAGAGACTCAACAAGAAAAGAAAACTTCAGGCCAATATCCATGATGAACATAGATGCAAAAATCTTCAATAAAATACTGGCAAATCGATTGCAACAGCACATTAAAAAACTTATCCATCATGATCAAGTAGGATTCATCCCGGGGATGCAAGGCTGGTTCAACATACGCAAGTCTATAAATGTAATTCACCACATAAATAGAAGCAAAATCAAAAACCACATGATTATCTCAACTGACGCAGAGAAGGCATTTGACAAAATTCAACAGCCCTTTATGCTAAAAACCCTCAATAAACTTGGTATTGATGGAACATATCTCAAAGTAATAAAAGCTATTTACGACAAACCAACAGCCAATATCATACTTAATGGGCAAAAACTGGAAGCATTCCCTTTGAAATCCGGCACTAGATAAGGATGCCCTCTCTTACCACTTCTATTCAACATAGTACTGGAAGTTCTAGCCAGAGCAATAAGGCAAGAAAAAGAAATAAAGGGTATTCAAATAGGAAAGGTGGAAGCCAAATTGTCTCTATTTGCAGACGACATGATAGTATACCTAGAAGACCCCATCACCTCAGCCCAAAAGCTCCTGCAACTGATAAGCAACTTCAGCAAAGTCTCAGGATATAAAATCAATGTGCAAAAATCACAAGCATTCCTATACACCAATAACAGACTTAAAGAGAACCAAATTAAGAACGAACTGCCATTCACAATCGCTACAAAGAAAATAAAATACCTAGGAATACAACTCACTAGGAATGTAAGGGACCTCTTTAAGGAAAACTACAAACACCTGCTCAACGAAATAAGAGAGGACACAAACAGATGGAGAAACATTCCATGTTCGTGGTTAGGAAGAATCAATATTGTGAAAATGGCTATACTGCCCAAAGTAATTTACACATTCAATGCTATCCCCATCAAACTACCATTGAATTTCTTCATAGAACTGGAAAAAACCACCATGAATTTCATATGGAACCAAAAAAGAGCCCGCATAGCCAAGTCAATTCTAAGCAAAAAGAACACAGCGGGAGGCATCACGCTACCAGACTTCAAACTATACTACAAGGCTACAGTAATCAAAACAGCATGGTACTGGTACCAAAACAGAGATATAGACCAATGGAACAGAACAGAAACATCGGAGGCAACACAACATATCTACAACCATATCATCTTTGATAAACCAGACAAAAACAGGCAATGGGGAAAGGATTCCCTATTTAATAAATGGTTTTGGGAAAACTGGCTAGTCATGTGCAGAAAGCAGAAACTGGACCCCTTCTTGACACCTTACACTAAAATTAACTCCAGATGGATTAAAGACTTAAATGTAAGACCTGACACCATAAAAACCCTAGAAGAAAATCTAGGCAAAACCGTTCAGGACATAGGAGTAGGCAAGGACTTCATGAACAAAACACCAAAAGCATTGGCAACCAAAGCCAAAATAGACAAATGGGACCTAATCAAACTCCACAGCTTCTGCACGGCAAAAGAAACAGTCACTAGAGTGAATCGACAACCATCAGAATGGGAAAAAATCTTTGCAGTTTACGCATCAGACAAAGGGCTGATATCCAGAATTTACAAAGAACTCAAACAGATTTACAGAAAAAAAACAAACAAGCACATTCAAAAATGGGCAAAGTATATGAACAGACACTTTACAAAAGAAGACATACATAAGGCCAACAAACATATGAAAAAGTGCTCATCATCATTGGTCATTAGAGAGATGCAAATCAAAACCACATTGAGATATCATCTCACACCAGTTAGAATGGCGATCATTAAAAAATCTGGAGACAGCAGATGCTGGAGAGGATGTGGAGACATATGAACACTCTTACACTGTTGGTGGGAGTGTAAATTAGTTCAACCATTGTGGAAGACAGTGTGGCGATTCCTCAGGGACCTAGAAATAGAAATTCCATTTGACCCAGCAATCCCATTACTGGGTATCTATCCAAAAGACTGTGAATCGTTCTACTATAAGGACACATGCACACGAATGTTCATTGCAGCACTGTTTACAATAGCAAAGACCTGGAACCAACCCAAATGCCCATCGACGATAGACTGGACTGGGAAAATGTGGCACATATACACCATGGAATATTATGCAGCAATCAGAAATGATGAGTTTGTGTCCTTTGTAGGGACATGGATGAATCTGGAGAACATCATTCTCAGCAAACTGACACAAGAACAGAAAAAGAAATACTGCATATACTCACTCATAGGCGGGTGAGAAAAATGAGAACACATGGACACAGAGAGGCGGTCTACTATGCACTGGGGACTGTTGGGGGAAATGGGGGAGGGACAGTGGGGGGGGGCTGGGGGGGATAGCCTGGGGATGAATACCAAGTGTGGGTGAAGGGGAGGAAGGCCATGTGTGTACCTATGCAACTATCTTGCACGTTCTGCACATGTACCCCAAAACCTATAATGCAATAAAAATTAAAAAAAAAAAGAAAGAAAGAAAGAAAGGAAAAGTGTCTATGAATGTGTTTTGCCCATTTTTTGATGGTATTTTTTGTTTGTTAAATTGTGTCAGTTCCATATAGATTCCGGATATTAGACCTTTGACAGATGTATGGTTAGTAAATATTTCCTCCCATTCTGTAGATTGTCTGCTTATTCTGATGATACTTCTTTTACTATGCAGAATTTCTTCAGTTTAATTAGGTCACATTTGTCAATTTCTGTTTTTGTTATGGCTCTAATTCTTAATGGGAACTTTGGTAACCTGAACTCACACACTCCTTTGTTCTTTGTTCAATGTTCTACACTGCTTTGTTCTTGAAACACTTTTGTATTTTAGTGATTGTGACTCCTTACTGTTACACGATGCTTGGGGTGTTGCTTCACCAGCCATAAACCCCTGTGGCCAGTGGCTCCATTGCCCATGATTTTACTTGGGCCTTCTGGGCTTGTTCCACCCACCTGGCCTGGCAGGCTGCACTCAGCTCATGCTGCTGGTGAGAATCTTATACCTGCCAGGGGCAAGCCAGGTGCAAAGTGGCAAGGAGTGAGTGAGTGAGCAAGCATGAGGTCCAGCCACTGCACATAGCCAGGCATGCAAGCTGCAGCGGGGCAGGCAGCCCCAAGACACTGGCATGGATGCCACTTCCTGTGAGTCTCTGGCTAAACCAGACGTGCCACAGGCAGCTTCCATGGCTGGCACTGGGGAATGCTGTGGTGCCTGGAAGCTTGGAGACTCCAGGAACCACAGAGCCCCAGAGCCCCAGAGCCCCAGAGAAGGAGTCACAACCCTGGCTTGGGGAGCTCCTAAGTCTGGGCTCTCCAAAGGGCCAGAGATCTCTCCTTCTGTCTTCTCTCCTTCCTATTGCCCACAATGTGGCAAGCAAGGGGGTGCGTTTCAGCCCTGTTTTTGTTACAATTCTTTTAGCCCTGCCATTCAACAGTTCCCTAGTTCCTGTCCTGTGTCCAGAAAGAATGAGGTACATTGACAAGTGGAGGGTGAGCAAGGTGAAGAGGCTCTTTATTGAGTAACAGAACAACCCAGAGCAGACCTGCAGTGGGTAGCTATTCTCTGGAGGCAAGGTGTTCCAATGAGTGTTCAGATCTCAGCAGAGAGGAGGCCCTGGAGAGGGTAGCTCCTCTCCTCAGCTGGTAGAGTGACAGCATCTGCTAAGCTGTTAGCAAAGAAGAAACCCTGGAGTGGGTAGCTCCTCTCCAAGCTGGTCATCAGATCATCTCCTTAAATCTGACTGAATCTGGGATTTTTATGGGCTTCAGAGGTGAGAAAGTACATGCTGATTAGTTCATAGGTTGCCATGTTGGGCCCAGAAAAGGCACCATGAGTTCCCATTCTGATCCATTACCCCAGCCCCCAGGCATTAGGCCATCCATGGCCTGAAGGTGGGGCTTCACTGGAGACATACCTTTTTTCCATTCATGAGCCTGTCTGCCTCCTGCCATCACCCAAGCTGTTTGTGCCAAGGAGCACCTGCAGGCCCATGCCAAGCCACCCTCAGCACCCTATTATGCTCCTTCCTGGTCTCATCAGCACCCAAAGTCTTGGGGGGCTGAGGCAGCAAGGACTGGTACATCAGCACTGCCCAAAGCGTGGGTGCACCTGGCCAGGTTGTGACAGCACCCGAGCTCAGTCTCAACTTTGTCCCAGGATCAGAGCGAGCACTAAGAGCAGAAAGAGGCCAGGCAATGGAAACAGACACTTCTGAGCCTGTGACCGAATGGCTGCAGCTGTGCCCAGGGTGGCAGAGCTCCTGCCTGCTCTCAGCCCCCAAGAGCACAGGGATGCCCTGGTTCAGGGCCATGGCTGGATGGCCTGCAGCTGCGCCCAGAGAGCTTGAGGCTCATGCCCTGCCAACTAGGAAGCAGGTGGGGTTTCCCCCTATTCCTAGCTCCCTCAGGCTCTGTGGAGCCCACAGTCCCAGCCACACCTCCTTCACTGCAGCTGTTGTCATGGCAGAAACTCTTTCAGATGGACCACTGCTGCCATCATACTCTCTTAGCAGAAATTTGAGATTATTTCCCTGTTCTTGAGTGCTTGATATTGAGACTTTTTACTCCTTTCTCTTAACCTGTACTGAGTGTACTCCACTGAATAAGCTATTTAAAACAACAATCATATGTAAACGACTCGATTTTTTTCTCAGAGAAGAGACATTCCTTTGAATAATATATTTAATCCAAATTACCACTCGTGTAAATCACTCAAACTGCAAACTTAACATATCCAAAATGTATTCATTCTTTCCTACCTCAAATGGGTTTCCCCACCACAGTCTTCAGTTTAGCAAATGATAGCACCATACACCCAGCTGGCCAAGACAGAAAACATTCGTTTAATTTTCAGTTCTGTTCTCTCTTTCTCTTGCTCCACCTTCATATCCAATCCACCATGAAGTCCTGGATATTCTACTTCAAAAATATATATAAAACTTGTCCATTTGAGACATTACAAAATAAACCGGCTATCTTTGGAATTTATTTTATTAAAAGGCATATTGAGAATAAATTGAGACTTTCATTGCATTTCAATGAGTTACTGATCCAAATTACTTTTTGTTAAAAGTAATGTAGCAGAAAGTGAAACATAATTCTACCAATTTTCTCTATATAACTATTACTTTCTTTCCAAATTTTAATATTCTTTGATATCTTCCAATTTTTAACAACTTTTGTAAAAAGTATACCTTATTGAAAAAGAAAATTCATATATATAACCATGATGTTGATATTTACATTATTTATTCTTTTCTACATTCTTCCATTTTTTTCTGTTATCCTAAGTAAAATCAGATCCATGCCAAGCCTTTGTTTTGATGTGCCATGACTTTTCTTAAACTGAATGTTATCTACACCTAAACAAATTATAATATATTTATTGAAAATTCAAAAGAAATAATAAAAAACACAAACAACCAGATATTAACCAACCAAGGAAATATTGGGAAAAAATAGCAATGAGGAAAAAAATGTTCATCACCTTCAAGAAATTTCTCAGTAATTATTGATCTGATCTTAATATAGAATGACTTATTTAAATTGGTGGGAAAACCTCCATTTCAATCTAGATTTTTATAGTCAATGAAAATTTCTTTTAAATGAACATAAATTAAGCATACATTTTAGAACAGAGTTTTTAGAAAGAATCTTCAAATATGTTGACAATAGAAAATACATATTAGCTGCTCAAGAAGAATGAAAGTTATCCTAGAAAAGTATGAGAAATAGTGAAGAGAAAGTGCTCACATGTCTATAAATGTATACACATAATAATTGAATAAAACTGAAAAAAATCACATCATAGAGATTTTAAATATTTCTTTAAGTACAATGCATTTCAAAAGTAATGCAAAGAGTGCAATAGAGTTATCATTTTTAAGTGTTCTAAGATGCTATTATAATAGGATAGGAAGTAAAAATAATATTTTTTTATTGAGCTGTCTCAAGGAATTTATTGTAATCTCAATAGTAAGCAATGAAAAATAAAAGAGAGGGTAATTACCAAGTCAGGAGAAGGATATAAATACAAAATAATAAAAGTATTTTCAGGCTGTATTTAAAAATATATGAAGCAAGTATATAAAGCTTACATGAGATACCTCTTAAATATAAGAAAACAGAGAGTTCAATAAAAGTTGAAAAAAAAATAGTTTAAAAACTAGCCAAAAAAAGCAGTGTAACTATAATAGGCCTTTGAAGAACACAGGCTTGAGATGTGTGTGTCTGCTTGTACCTAGATGTTTTCTAATAAATATATAGGAAAATTTTTTGAAGATTTGCAACTGTTTGAAGAAACTCATATACTAACTGTATAGCCTAGAAATAGCAATAAAATAAAATAAGAAAAAGTTAAATATGTAATGAATGCATAAAATGTATGTAGGTACTAGGCTATTTTATTATTTACTACCATAAAATATACAGAAATTTACTATGAAAAGTTGAAATTTATCAAAACTCACTTTGTACATGTATTTATGGGACATTAGCAGTGGAGAAAAGTGCAAACAAATGTAAAATTGTAGTATTAAATCATGACTATATATAATCAACTCTAGTACATAGTATGCTACTGTCGTAATTTCATAACCACTTTCTGTTGCTATGGTGGTGAATTCAAATGTTACAAATATATGCTTAAAATGTCATGTGACCTTAATCATCTACACATGAGCAATTGCCTATTCCATAAACTGCACATTGCAGTTAAAAGGTGATCTCTCATGTTTCTCTCTCTTTTTTTTCTTTTGTGGTGTTTAATGCGATACCATAAGTCTTAAATAACACAATGGTACCTCTACAAAGTGCCACTAGTGATGCTGGAAGCACTTCCAAGAAACAGAGAAAAGTGATGACATCACAAGAAAGAGATGAATTGCTTGATATGTGCCTTGCATTGAGGTCTACAACTGCAGTTGTCCACCATTTTAAGAGAAATGAATCCAGTATAATGACAGGAAAGAAAGAAGAAGGAAGGAAGGAAGGAAGGAAGGAAGGAAGGAAGGAAGGAAGGAAGGAAGGAAGGAAGGAAGGAAGGAAGGAAGGAAGGGAAGGAAAACTTCCAAGAAGGCATTGCTGCAGCTATGCCAGCAGGCACAAAATCCTTGCACTTTTTGTGAAATACCTTTTTATGTCATACTGAAAATTCAGTTTTTATGTGGGTACAGGATTGCTATAAGAAAGGCATACCTGAAAAAAATATAATTCAGGAAAAACAAAATCATTATATGACCATTTAAAGCAAAAGGAGAAGGATCAAAAGCTGGAGTATTTAATGCCAGCAAAGGATGGCTTGATAATTTCATCAAGATGTCTGTCTTAAAATATGATAAGATAACAGGAGAAGTAGCTTCTGCTGATCAAGAGGCAGTGGATGAGTTCCCAGATGTCATTAAGAAGATCATTGAAGAGAAAGGATATCTGCATGAACACATTTTTAAAGCAGAAAACAGTGCAATATTGTGGTGGGGGGAAATGACAAAAATAACATTTATTAGTAGGGAAAAAAGTGAGCAAGAGGATAAGGCAGGAAATTATAAGCTAACCCTATTGTGTTGTGTAAACTCAGTGGAGTTTGTAATCAAGACTGTCCTTATCTAAAGCTGCTAATCCCCGATTCTTGAAAAGAATCACCAGCAGTCAGTCTTTTGGTTGTACAACAAGAAAGTCTGGTCAATGAAAATTTTTTTTCTGTATTGTTTCTGCTGATGCTTTGTCTCTGAAGTCAAGAAGTATTTTAGCAACAAGGAACTGCTTTTTGAAGTTATTTTGATATTGACCAATTCCCTTGGTCATCCAGTACCCCACGAGTCTAACACTGAAAGCACTGAAGTAATCTACTGGCCCCAAATGCAATGTCTATAATTTGGTCTGTAGACCAAGGGATCCTAAGGACCCTTAGGGCTCATTCCAAGGTTCTCCTTGGAAAGAATTATAAATGCTATAGAAGAGAACCCCAATAAAGAGGACATCATGAAAGTCTGAAAGGATTATCATTGAAATGTTATCATTATACAAAAAGCCATGAAATCATCAATAAATTCCTAAACAATGAATTCCTAAAACAATAAATTCCTTCTGGAGAAAACTGTATCTAGATGTTGTACATGACTTCACAAGGTTTATAACACAGTCAGTCAAGAAAATGTGACACATACAATCTGCAGCATGCTTCTAATTATCCAAGACTGCTTTTGACTTCTTTTGTGACATAAACTCTTCTACAATATAGGCATCGAAACCAAAGTTAAACAGTGAAAGTACTGTTCGTACCCTAAAGAAACATTTTTGGAACAATAAAAAAGCTAAAAGTCAGACAGAAATGACCATGCATTTCTGTAAAGTTATACCACGTGTGCCCACATTTCCTGCTCCTCTTCTATCTTCTCGACTTCCTGCTCCTCCTCTCCCTCTGCCCACCCTGAGACAGCAAAACCAGCCCCTACTAATCTTTCTCCTCCTCAGCCTACTTAATGTGAAGGCAACAAGGATGAAGACCTTTAGGATATTCACTTCCATTTAAAAATACTAAATATATTTTTGCTTCCTTACTATTTTCTCAAAAATATTTTTTTCTCTAGCTTATGGTTTGTTATAAAAAGTACAACATATAACATTTATTATATGTAAAAAGTATATATTAATCAATTATGGTATTCATAAGGCTTCTAGTCATTGGTAGGCTATTAGTAGTTAAGTTTGGGGGGAGTCAAAAGTTATATACGGGTTTTCAACTGTATGAATTCCCAGGACTCCTAACCTCCATGTTGCTCAAAGGTCAACTGTATTTTAATGTTAGCCAAACAATGAATCTCTAAAGCAATAAAAATTAATTGAGATAAAGAGAAATATTTCATAAGAATAAAGCAGTTAAACATTTAGGAGGATATCACAATATTAACCTTGTATGTGTACAATACCATAGTTCACAATATGTAAAGAAAAATTAGCAGAACTAAAAGAAGAAAGGAACAAATCCACAGTCACAAAAGAAGCCTTTAACACATTTCATCCAATAGCTGCTGGAACAAGTACACTAAAAACAATTAGGTTATTGATTAAATAAGATCCAACCTCTACAAATAAAAATAACTTGACCCAGCCAAGATCTGTCTATCATACATGTTTGTGTGTTTATGTGTGTGTCTAGATGTGTGTACAGACATCTAGAAATATATTGGCAGTAGAGAAGTTTGTAACTATAATTATGGGGGGTATGCCCTTTTAAATCTATCTATCTATCTATCTATCTATCTATCTATCTATCTATCTATCTATCTATAGAGCTGTGTGTGTGTGTGTGTGTGTGTGTGTGTGTGTGTGTGTGTGTGTGTGTGTTGGCACTTTATTCAAACACATAGCCTACTTTTATTTGTTTATTAGAAACAACCTACTCTTTATGATTTCACAAAATGTAGCACATTTCTCTTATTTTATAAGTAGGAGGCTATTTTTTTTTCACTTCTTGTACCTAAAACAATCCCCAAATTGTAGGGAATAAAATAATTTATATGATGCATTGGTTTCCTCAGGCTATGATAATAAATTACCACCAAGTAGGTGGGTTAAAAACAAAGAAATTCATTTTCTGGCAGTTCTGGAGGCCAGAGTTCTAAAATGAAGCTGTCAGCAGTACCATGCTTTCTTCAAAACCTTTAGGGTAGAGTCTACCTGTTGCTCCCACCATTCCTTGGTTTGTGGCAGCAGAACTCCAATCTCTGCCCCTCTCTTCACATAATCTTCTTCCCTGTTCCCTATGCACAAATCTTCTCCTTTCTCTTATAATGATTCCAGTCATTTGATTTCAAGCTGAGGATTATTTCATCAGGGATAAATCAAGGATGATTTCATCTTGAGATCCTTAACAAGTTCCATCAGTAAAGACCATATTTTCAAATAAGGTCATATTCTGAGCTTCTAGGTAGACAAGAATTTTGGGAAGGCACTATATTCAAACCACTACATATTAATTTCCTTTTTCCTGTCTCTCACTTTTTTATTTTTTCTTATGGTGTAAGTATTATCCAGATTATTCTTATCACCTCACCGTCTTTTATATATATTTTTCAAAGTTGAGCTAAGAAATTTTTTCTAAACAGCCAAAGAAATTTTATTTAATGTATCACAAGGAAATAAAATGGCAAGCTCTAATTAGAGTGCTCTAGATTCTCAGCTCATCTGTAGATATGTTTTTCTTTGAAGAAAGAATTACCATCTATAAGTGCTATGAAGGAGGTGTTAAAAATAGGTCTTAGATAGAACCAAGTAGACCAATGTTTAAGTCCTGGGTTTATGAAGTACATGAAGCTGTAAGCTTTCATATTCTCGTCTTTAAAGTGGAAAGCTGTATTATAGAGCTTTGTAAAAATTATACAAGATGATGAAAATAAACTTGTTAATATAATGAAAAGACATAATAAAAAATACATGAATTATAGTCTATTGCCACATAACTCACCCAATGAATAGCATAGTAAGTTACACATTATGTCATGCTAGTAGTATGGTTTGCTTTCTGAGCTAAGGCAGGCAGAACAGGCCAGAGATGGAGCAATACATAATTATCATAACCAGATAGAGATTTTTCTACCTCAATGACTCACTTTGACAGGCAGAAATAACCTGGATAAACTAGTTTATCATTGCCAGAAGAATATCCAAGCTAACTCATAACTCACCCCCTCTCTGCTTCTGGCCTATGTTTTATTTATTCTTGAGGTTATTAAATTTATCATAGCAAATAACATTACCAGTTTTATAATATCTTTTTTGCGAACCAAAACTTCAGGTATCACAATATGCAGTATGAGGCAGTAATATGTATTGCTCCAGAAACTTCACAAGTTGAATCATGCTTTAAATATCTAAGCTTCTGTTGCAACCTAATCAATTTTTTGTTTAATAAACCCAATAATTTAAACAGGACCAAAACAGTTTATCTGCAACATAAGGAAAAAATAATATTGTAATTTTTCTTACTTTTAGAATCAAAAACTTACTACACACACAAACACACACACACACACACAGAGAGACACACACACATATGTCTCAGTCTCTCAGCTGAAGAAAATTTCTTTGCACTTGGAAAACACTGGAAACCGCCTAGATGCATATGCTAAGTTTAGCAACCTAGGAGCTTTAGACATTAAAACCAGTTTGGCATCCATAGAATAAAATACTCTTAGCTCCATATGCAACAAAAACAACATACCTCCTACATTCAAATCACCAGTATTCTTATGTGCAAGCAGCCTTCCTGTTTTCCTAACATGACATACAGCTAAGAAATCTGTTCGAATTTCTCACTATGAGAATGTTATTCTCCAGCACATCATTCTGCCCTTTTCATTCTGCAACACATTTTGTGCTTTTATTTGCTTCTAAGACATTTCTACAAAATGTGTTTCACAGTAGAATCAGAATTATTTTAAATTTCTTCCAAGCATTATGAAAAACTAAAATTTCATTCTAAGAAAAATAGTAACTAAGAATTAAGTAGGCCTGAAAAATTTTATAATGCTTAATGCTATTATATTTTAGCTTTATTCCATTAAATAATATCTATTGATTCAAATTCTTATGATGATAATAGTTGAAAATGTATTTGACCCACGCCTATATTTTTTTTAATAAACTGCTTTGTATTCTTAATTTGTGTCTGTCTTATCTCCATAAATGATGCATTCTATGTCCAATGTATGTAACATATGTTTCTAAAATATATAAATAAATTTATTCTAATATTAATAAAAATATTTTATAGTGTTCTCAACATAGCAACAATTCTCACTCTTTGTGGAAAAGTTTTTATAAAATGAGATGACTGAAAACATTGCAAACTCATATGTCTTTTTACTGACATTCAATGGTTTTAATGTCAAAATAATAGCTTGGTAATCCTGGTAAAACTGTTAGGAGAAAAATACTTTGTGGTTGTATCTTACAAAAAATGCAGAATTGTTTCTTTAGCTTAGTGAGATATGTGCATTGTTACAATTAGTTTATAGTTAGTAGAATAAATATGAAATAAACAGAAGTGATATCTTCTCAAGCAATAGCTAGATTAAATCCTAAATTAGGTATTTACTTGAAGGGAAAGATATAGAATTTTGAAATGAGATTTCAAGGTACACCTAAAGATAGATTTCTTTAAAGCATGGTGCTTTATTTAAATATTTTTAAAAGAAATCAATGTGCAAGAATCACAAGCATTTCTATACACCAATAACAGACAGAGAGCCAAATCATTAGTGAACTCTCATTCACAATTGCTACAAAAAAAATAAAATACCTAGGAATACAACTAACAAGAGATGTGAAGGACCTCTTCAAGGAGAACCACACACCACTGCTCACAGAAATAAGAGAGGACACAAACAGATGGAAAAACATTCCACCCTCATGATTAGGAAGAATCAGTATTGTGAAAATGGCCATACTGCCCAAAATAATTTACAGATTCAATGCTATCTCCATCAAGCTACCATTGACTTTTTTGCAGAATCAGAAAAAACTACCTTAAACTTCATATGGAACCAAAAAAGAGCCCACATAGCCAAGACAGTTCTAAGCAAACAAACAAACAAACAAAACAAAAACAAACAAAACAAACAAACAACCAAAAAAAAATCACCAAAGCTGGAGGCATCATACCACCTGACTTCAAACTATACTACAAGGCTACTGTAATCAAAACAGCATGATACTGGTACCAAAACAGATATATAGACCAATGGAACAGAACAGAGGCCTCAGAAGTACTGCCACACATCTACAAACCATCTGATCTTTGACAAACCTGACAAAAACAAGCAATGGGGAAAGGTTCCCTGTTTAATGAATGGTGTTGGGCAAACTGGCTAGCCAATATGCAGAAATCCAAATGTGGACCTTTTCCTTACAACTTATACAAAAATTAGCTCCAGATTGCTTAAAGATTTAAACATAAGACCTAACCATTAAAAGCCTTAGAAGACAACCTAGGCAATACCATTCAGGACATAGGCACGGGCAAGGATTTCATGGCTGAAACATGAAAAGCAATGACAACAAAAGCCAAAATAGACAAATGGGATCAAATTAAACTTAAAAATTTCTGCACAGCAAAAGAAACTATCAATAGAGTGAACTGACAACTAATAGAATGGAAAAATATTTTGGAAACTATGCATCTGACAAAGGGCTAATAACTAACATCTACAAAGAACTAAAACAAATTTACATGAAAAAAAAAAACAACCCCATGAAAAAGTGGATGAAGGATATGTACAGAAACTTTTCAAAAGAAAGCATTTATGCAGCCAACAAACATATGAAAAAAGCTCAATATCACTGGTCATTAGAGAAAAGCAAATCAAAACCACAATGAGATACCATCTCACGCCAGTTAGAATGGCAATCATTAAAAATCAGGAGACAACAGTCACTGGAGAGGATGTGGAGAAATAGGAACACTTTTACGCTGTTGGGAGTGTAAATTAATTCAACCAATGTGGAAGACAATGAAGCGATTCCTCAATCATTATTAAAAATTCTATTATAAAGACACATGCACATGTATGTTTGTTGCAGCACTGTTTATAATAGAAAAGACTTGGAACCAACCCAAATGCCCATCAAAGATAGACTGGATAAGGAAAATGTGGAAAAATACACCATGGAATGACATGCAGTCATAAAAAAGGATGAGTTTATGTCCTTTGCAGGGACATGGATGAAGCTGGAAACCATCATTCTCAGCAAACTGACACAAGAACAGAAAACCAAACACAGCATGTTCTCACTCATAAGTGGGTGTTGAATAATGAGAACACATGGACACAGGGAGGAAATGTAACACACTCAGACCTGTTGAGGGGTGGGGTCTAGTGGAGGGATAGCAGGGGGTGGGGGAATTGGGGAGGGATAAGATCAGGAGAAATACCTAATGTAGATAATGGGGAGATGGATGTAGCAAACCCAAGGCATGTGTCTACCTATGTAACAAACCTGCACATCCTGCACATGTACCCCAGAACTTAAAGCATAATTTTAAAAAAGTACTATTGACAGTCACACAGCTTATTTAAAGTATTTTCTCTCAGCATAAAAAAGTATTATATTAACCAACTCTGTACATATATTGTTAGTTACTTGTGCTTTTTTTTTCAGAATAGGGTCAAAACATTTGGATTCCTTATTGAATGGTAAGTTTTACTTTAATGTTGGTCAATAATGAAGGATTGATTGTGGCAAATGCTGTGACAAGTCACAGTTCTATCAGACATGTAAGAGGACACTTTCCTCATATGCTCAACAGAATTAAGAATTTTAACTTTTTTAAAAAAACGTTGATGAGCACAAGAATTAAAAAGCAGAGCCATAGATATTAGGCTTTCATATGTGACATGGCATTTATCAAATTTGGCCTTGAGTTATACTTAAAACTATATTCTAATGTATGTATTGAATTTGTAAGATCTGACAAGAAATTGTCATTAGCACCTTATTCTTGATTTTTTACAAAACAATATATAAATAAGTAAATTCAAAAGTTGTAGTTGCAAAATTTTAGTATTTGCTGCTGTATGTTTTACTTTAATCATTTAATTCTGTTATCTTTTCTATTTAGGAAATGTTTTGGATTTAATTTTGCTGGTATTTTTTTGTTCAGATGAATTTTTCCAAATGTAATTTCCAAGTATTTTAATATACTTGTTTTCTTTTCAGCTTGGTGACTTAAGAATTGTATCAAGCCTGTAATCTCAGCAGTTTGAGAAGATGAAGGAGGAGATTGAGATTAGCTAGCCTGACCAACATAGTGAGAACCTGTTTCTTCAAAAAATTAAAAAACAAATTCCAGGTATTTTTCTTTTCATAATCAAGAATGAAAAGTCCCTTATTTATTAAAGTACAGCCACCAAAAATAAAAAGTAACAGACTGAACATGACCTCTAAAGAATGTCTTCAGAAAGACTATTCCAAATTATCTTGAAATTGAAGGCTTTATTTCTACAAATGAAAACATAAATAAAGTCCTCAATAGTTTGAGCACTTACTCATCTTACTGGATATGGTAAATACCATCTTCATCAGCAGCAACAGAGCTGAATTAGATGTAGAAGGTATATTGTCCAATCTATTTGTGTTCTCTTCAGATTTATGATTTATATTTCCATCAGTCCTTTTACAAGAACTGCCACTGTTCTTAAAGCCCAGGAGTTCAGAGCTGCCATCAGCCATGAATACACTCCAGCACTCCAGCACTCCAATATGGGTAACAGAGCAAGACCCTGTCTCAGAAAAAAAAAAAAAAAAATGTATTAATAAAATATGTAGAATACGTATTAATAAAATATGAAAAAATAGAGTTTTTTATCTAACCTGTCTTTAACTTTCTAAAACAAAGTTTTAATTGTTATACATGTAACACTTTATAAGAAGTGAATTTTTTTTATAATAATTTGTTTAAAGTTACACATCTATAGAAATATGTTAAACTTACCTCTAATTTTATTTTATTTCTTATATTTGTATTAGTTCTAATAATTAAGGTTCTATAGCCTACAATGTGTTAAACCATATTGAAATTAACTGTTTCTTAAATATTAGATTGCAGTCAATTGCAAAATCATCTTGTCCTGTCGTCTTAGTTAAAATTTTCACAATAGCTAATTTTAATGAGAGTAAAAACCATGTCTGTCTTGCTGAGGAGGGAGACCCAGGCATTTGGGATTCCCTCCCCCTCTGTCATTCACTGTACATCTCAATAGAAGAGAGAGTAGGCCAGCTGGCGCCTCCTTGCTCCACTCTTTCCTGGAAACAACAGGCTAGGCCTTGGGGAAACTCTCCAGAAGGCACTACTTTTACTTAAAACAAGATCAACCCAGGAACCTTTTCACATTTGAGTCCTAAAACTGTAAACAGGAACCCTTTCATATGTGATTCCTGAAACTGTAAACAGAGACCTTTTCACATGTGAGTCCTAAAACTGTAAACAGGAACCCTTTCATATGTGATTCCTGAAACTGTAAACAGAGACCTTTTCACATGTGAGTCCTAAAACTGTAAACCGGAACCCTTTCATATGTGATTCCTGAAACTGTAAACAGAGACCTTTTCACATGTGAGTCCTAAAACTGTAAACCGGAACCCTTTCATATGTGATTTCTGAAACTGTAAACAGAGACCTTTTCAGATGTGACTCCTTAAACTGTAAAACCAGAACCCTTTCATATGTGATTCTTGAAACTGTAAACTAAAACCTTTTCACATGTGAGTCCTAAAACTGTAAACCGGAACCCTTTCATACGTAATTCCTGAAACTGTAAACTAAAACCTTTTCACATGTGAGTTCTAAAACTATGAACCTTATTCTTCCACGTGTAACATCTAAAGTATAAGCCTATATAAAGTGTGAACTTTCCTTTGTTAGATGAGCTTGGCTGTTAGGCACCTATGCCACCTTGCTCCCAGCTGAAATGAATTCCTTCCTCTTGTATTCGGTGTCTTAGAGATCCTTTCCCGTGGCTGCTCCTGCTACATTTTGGTGCGTTGGCCGGGAAGCAAGTCTTGGATAGCAGACGGCAGGAAAGAAGTCTCTTAGGTAGTTTGCCTAGCCCTGTGGAGCATCCCTGCAGGAGGACTCCTGCTCTCTGGGGTGACGCATCCTGAGAGCACTCCTGGGCAGGTATTTGCCCAGTGGAAATGCCTCACCAGAGTGGAGCAAGGAGGCCCTGCAGTGTCGATCCACCCAGTGGCTGAACACCGAGGAGGAATGTATATTTGGGGAAGTCTGGACACTGAATTTGGTAAGATTGAACCCGGGAAAGTAGCCCACCCCATTTTGGGTGGAAGCATGGCCTGATCACCCATGGGTGCCAGATCGGCACATTGGAAGGTAACTCTCTGTAACCTTGAAAGCTTTTGCTTATGGTTTTGAATTGGAAGGAGAGCAATCGGACGTGTGTCTGTGTGTGTACATGTGTCCAACCAGACTCAGCAGTTGTAAAAGGTATCAGGCCCATTGGAAGGGCCTCATGTGTCCAGCAATTTGTAAGAATTAGAGACAGCCACAGAAGGCTTGGGTGAAGAAGCCTCTGGGGAATTGTAAAAGGATTGAAGTGAATGTAAATCAGAGAGTGCTCTGGGCTGAGTCTTGCTAGGTGGGAACGGAAATTGTGAGTAAACTAGCACTCCCCTAACTGTGGGAATTATTGCTTTGAAGTGTTAATATGGGTCATTTCCATAGCCATTCCACCCCTTTAGAAACCATGCAAAAAAAAAATTTCAGGAAGGGATTTAGTGGGAATTATAAAGTAACTATGACACCAGAGAAATTAAGGATTTTATGTAAAGAAGATTGGCCAGCACTTAGGGTAGGTTGGCCGGCAGAGGGGACCCTAGACAGGTCCCTTGTCTCCAAAGTAAGGCATGAGGTTATATATGGCAAGCTAGAACACCTTGATCAATTTCCATACATAGACTCGCGGTTGCAGTTAGTGTTAAACCCTCCAAAGTGGCTAAGAGAGCAGGTAGCAACTGTTTTAGTAGCCAAGGGACAGACTGCTAGAAACCACCATCCCACTCACCGCTGAGAAATGCGGAATCTCAAGGTCCTGGCAGAGAGTACTCCCAAGGTTTTGGTCGACCCAGCGGCAGAAGAGTTTTTGTGGATAATGCCTCCTCCTCCTCCTCAAGGACTCCCTGCCCCTGGGCTGGAGGCCTCATCATTCCCACCAGAGCTGCACACCCTAAAATCCTCCAGAGCAGACAAAAGAGAATGTAAAAAACTCCGCCCATTGCTGCCCACTTCCCAGAGGGAACTCCCCCTCTGGCAGCCCATCTGTGACCCCAGGCCGGGGTGCAGGTGCCTTGGAGAGAGCAGAGGTACACGGGAGCGGACCCGGATGGCCACATGGTAGAAAGGCATGTTTTCATGTACCTGCCATTCACCTTGGCTGATCTTATCAATTGGAAAATTAACAACCCATCTTATACCGAGAAACCCCAAGCTCTCATTGATCTACTGCAAACTATTATTCAGACTCATAACCATATTTGGGCTGATTGCCATCAGCTGCTTATGCATCTTTTTAACACAGACGAAAGGCGGAGAAAACTCCAAGCTGCTTCTAATTGGCTGGAGGAGCATGCTCCTGCAGATGGTAATCTGGTAAGAACCCCCAAGAGTATGGAAAAAGGGGGGTTCCTGGAAACCCCCACAGTCTGCCCGCCTGGGCCTGCAATGCGATCACTGTGCATTCTGTTGAGAAATAGGATGCTGGAAGAAAATAATGTCCACTGTCAACTGAGGAACAGGACGGTCCTAAGCAGGAGGATCCAAATGAGTGTGAAGGGGCTCTGTTCAATCTAATGAAAGGGCCAAAGGACTAAAGGAGAGGGAGGGCTGGACTCATATGCCCCCAAAGAGCCCACAGTCCAACAACAGCCCTGTAAACCCCCATCGAAAGGAACAAGGCCAGTGGTGTTAAATCGATTAAGGTATTAAGATTTGTACTTTATGAATTGCCCCTCCTGCCCTTCTCCAGCAAAACCTGTTGTGCAAATTGAGGGTCACTATCCCATTCAACAAAGGAGACTACTTGCAGCTAAAACTGCCTCAGTCAGGGGTCATCCAGGCTCTCACTGTCCCTTGGGAAGGAGGGTGGAGACTTCCTAGCCAGAAGCAGAGGACTGATATTATCGCCCAGGCCAGTGCAGGGTTTGCGTGGCTTTGCACCCAACTTATACATGCAGTTGGGATTATTGCCAGCAGAGGATAGTTGGTTCACTTAATTGGACTTAAAGAATACCTCCTTAGCATTGGACTGGCCTTGGAAGGTCAAAAAGTATTTGCATTTCAATGGGAGAAACCCAGAAGCAGGTGTAACCACTCAATGCACCTGAACACAGCTTCCCAGGGGCTCAGAAACTCTCTCATCATCGATGGGGAGGCATCAGCCTGTGACCATCCCCCAGAAGTTTCTTGCTTGCATCTGCCTCCGAATGCTGATAACCTTCTATTGGGACACCCCACGGCAGTCGGGTGCGCAAACAAATGCCATACTTCGGCACCTGGAAGACTGTGGGTATAAAGTGTCTAAAAGGAAAGCCCTGATTTGCCAAAAAGCAAATGCAATATTGGAGGCTCACCATCTGGAAGAGGGAACGCAGCCTAGAAGCAGAGAGGAAGCGAGCTGCCTGCAAAGTAACAGAACCTGAGACGGAAAACAGGTGAGAGAGCTCCTGGGAGCGGTGGGTTTTGTAAATTGTGCATTTCCAAACTTTGTAGTACTGGCCAAACCCTTACATACAGTGACAAAGGGGGAAGGGGAGAAGACAAGACACCCTCGAATGGGGCAGAAGCTAAAAGTGAAACTTCTGTTGGCCCTGGCTTTGGGGTTAGCCGATTTTAACACAGCCTTTTCATGCTGTCAAAAAGAAATAAAAAAGGAAGAAGAAAAATGGCAATCAAAGATTCTAGCCTCAACTCTAGGAAGAATTTAAATATCAAAGCACCCCACACAGCGGTGACTCTAATGAATACCAAAAGACCTCATTGGTAAGCCTGCCAAATACCAGGGCCCGCTTGTGCAGTGGTTGTACAAGCCATGCATGAGACCACTCGTTTAGGTCAAGAGTCACTTGAAAAGATGCTGGGTCGGTACTTTTACATCTTACACTTATCAGCCTTAACTAAAACTGTGGCACAGCGATGCATTCATTGCATGTCGGCAACACAACGTGAGGCAGGGTCCCAACTATTCTCCCTGGCATTTAAGCTTATGAAGCAGCTCTGTTTCAAGATCTCCAGGTAGACTTTACTGAAATGTCCAAGAGTGGGGGACATAAGTATTTATTAGTCCTGGTGTGCACATACTCTGAGTAGGACTGAAAATGCCCATGAAGTAATCTGTGTGCTGCTTCGAGATCTTATCCCTAGGTTTGGACTGCCACTGCACATCAGATCAGACAACGGACCAGCATTTGTGGAGGATTTAGTTCAGAAAGCAGCAATGGCCTTGGATATCACCTGGAAACTGCATGCTGCCTACCAACCTCAGAGTTCCGGAAAAGTGGAAAAATGAATCGGACCATCAAAAACAGCTTAGGGAAAGTGTGTCAGGAAACAAGATTAAAGTGGGTGCAGGCACTTCCCTTGGTATTATTCAAAATTAGAGGCACCCCTTTTAGGAAAAACAGGATATTCCCCCTGAAGTCTTATACCATAGGCCCCCTCTCTTACTCTGGGCACTCCTAGAAACTCCTTGGGAGTGGGGAGAGATTGAGTTAGGATGCTAGTTACTAGCCCTACGGAGAATTGCTTAGGACACTTCAACCTGAGTAAATAACAAATGTTCTGTAAGCCTTTTTCTCCCCAGTTCACCCTTTCTCACTAGGTAATCATGTGTGGATAAAGGATAGGAGTACAGTCCCTCTAAAGCCACAATGGAAAGGACCTCAGACCTGATCCTGAGCAATCCCACAGCTATGAAAGTAGAGGGAATCCCAGCCTGAATCCACCACAGCCATGTAAAAACCAGCAATAGCTGAGACTTAGACCAAGGCAAGGCATGCAGAATCACCTTAAAAGAACAAGAAGCCTTGCTCCAGCCACGTCCCAGAAGCTGGCTGGTCCATGCATGGCTGAAGCATGAGGAAATTCATTGTGGGACTTGTTCTTCATATTTGGACTTGTACAGTAGGAGCATTAACTAATTTTAAAGAATGCCCTCAGTATGTACACCAGGTAGGGCATAAAAGTTACTGTCATTCTTTAGTCCTATAGTTTTTATAAATGTGCAAGAGGACACAGAATGGAACCTGTTTATATAATGGTACTCAATATAAGGTGTGTAATCCATGAGATGGACAGGTAGCTGTGTCATAGGCATCATTAAGCCCTCTTTCTTCCTATTATCTGTTAAGACAGGTGGGCTCTTAATGTATTCAGTCTACTCTGCTAGAGGGAAAAATAAACCTAAAGATAGGAGAATGGACAGATAAGTAGCCACTGGAGAAAACTATTAAGTATTATGGGCCGGCCACATGGGCAGAGGATAGCTCATGGGGATACCAGACCCCTACTGACATGCTCAACCAGATCATCAGGTTGCAGGCTGTTTTGGAAATACTAATGAAATGGGCAAAGCTCTGTCCCTTTTAGCCCAACAACAACAACAACAAAAAAAAAAAAAAAAAAAAAAAAACCTCAAATGAGAAATTTGATTTACCAGAACAGGCTGGCCCTAGATTATTTGCTAGCAGCCGAAGGAGGAGTCTGTGGAAAATTCAATTTAACCAACTGCTGTCTGCACCTAGATGACCAGGGGCAAGCAGTGGAAGGTATTGTGCATGATATGACTGAACTGGCACACGTGCCTGTACAGGTGTGGCACGGATTTAACCCTGAGTCCTTATTTAGAGGTTGGTTCTCATCCTTGGGAGGATTCAAAACCCTCATCATACGTGTTATAATAATAATAGGTGTTTGTTTACTGCTCCCTTGTCTACGCCCCCTGTTCCTTCAGATGATTAGGGGATTTATCACTGCTGTAGTTAGCCAAAAAATGACATCACAAGGGTATTATATGAAACATTATCAGTTTCTTCAGAAAATCTGGAAAGTGAGAATGAAAGTGAGACCTCTCACTAATATTATGAAATGATGAGGGTCTCAAAGGAGGGGATGAGGAGGGAGACCCAGGCATTTGGGATTCCCTTCCCCTCTGTCATTCACTGTACACCTCAATAGAAGACAGAGTAGGCCAGCTGGCACCTCCTCGCTACGCTCTTTCCTGAAAACAACAGGCTAGGCCTTGGGGAAACTCTCCAGAAGGCACTACTTTTACTTAAAACAAGATCAACCCAGAAACCTTTTCACATGTGAGTCCAAAACTGTAAACTGGAACCCTTTCATATGTAATTCCTGAAACTGTAAACAGAGACCTTTCCACATATGAGTCCTAAAACTATGAACCTAAGATTCTTCCATGTGTAACGTCTAAAGTATAAGCCTATATAAAGTCTGAACCTTCCTTTGTTAGATGAGCTTGGCTGTTAGGCACCTATGTCACCTTCCTGAAATGAATTCCTTCCTCCTGTATTTGGTGTCCTAGAGATCCTTTCTCACGGCTGCTCCTGCTGCATTGCTTCTTCATTATCCTTAGCACTAGAAAGAGTGTATAAACAGGCATTCAATAAATATTTGTTGCATAACGGAAGCAATTCTTTATATGCTTATATAGTTTATCTCATTTTTTATTTATGATAATTTTCTAAATAATTATTATTTCAGGTAGGAAAGAGAAACTTTAAAGAGGTTAAGACATTCACCTTAGGTCATGAGATTCTCCAAATCTAGAGCTGTGATTTCAAACCAAGTATAGCTGACTCCAAACCCCATCATTTTCAACTTGTCACTTTTTCATTTCTTTCTACGTTCATTCATATACATTTGTCAAGTTCCCTATGCTTCCATAGGTACTATTTTTCTGAATTTTCATGTTTGTTCACAATATATTCTCCCAGTTCAATCCCTGGGTCATATTGCATACTTGTTCAAATACAAAAGATAATTAGATGTAACTGAGCTAAAGGAATTATACATTGAATACTGAGAGAACTTTTCTGTAAATCTTAACTATGACTCTGGGGGAAGATTTTTAAAAATTACATGCATAAAGAATACTAGTAAAAACCATAATATGAATGAAAACTTTTTAAGAAAAGGTATGTGATGTGTATTAGCTTCTTTCTTAGATGGATAAATTATATTTAACCACCTGTTCACATCAGAAAGTTCCTGAATTGGTCAGCTACGTAATACAATACAGCACTCAACATTTTATGTCAAACAGCCTTATTTTGAGGACTTGAAAGAAAATCACACCATTATATTCAATTTAATTTGAAAAGTTCTAGTGCTTTTTAAAAAAATACTGTCAACTTATTTATATGCAAATAGAAACCCTAGGTATAATTTCATATGTGCTGAGAGGAAAATATGACACAAAATAACTTGAGTGGAAAATAAATTCCTATGACCTTTACAAATATTACAATAAAGTACACGTTTATTTTTAAAACATGATAAGGAAGATATAAAACCTATAACTGTTGAGTACTTTATAATAAAAGCAAAATAATGTTTGTACTATTTACAAAGAAAATAACATTTGTAATATTTACAGTAGTTTTAGATATTCATATATCTAAAGTTTTATGTGGGCATTTAATAATTAGAATAAAAGTTGATATGTTATTAAAGTATAATATAACAAATACAAAGAAGCAATTTAGTTTGATTTCAGGTCTAACAGAATAAACCTTTTAATGGGCTTCTTAATTTGCCGTTCTTGTAAGACTAATCACACCATGTTTTTCTATAGTTTTCTAATTGCTTTTAAATTACAAATAAAAATTAAATTAATGCGATTTATAGTTATGTTTCATTAGTAGTTGTTTAATAGTTCTACACTTTTGGAAAACTTTTAACTTTATTGGTTACAAAGAATGTTCAAAGAGGCGTAGAATATGTTTTAGATTTGATATTTGAGTTATTCATTTTTGCATTTTGTTTATGTATTTCAATATAAATATAATATATAATACAATAATAAAGAGTTTTAAATTTTTACTAGAAAATATAATAATGAGTTGCCATTTTACCAAAATAATGACAGAGAGTTGAAGATATTAAATTAATGCCTGGGAAAAATTTATAATCTGAGGTTATTACAGAAGTGATATTTGACATCTTGTGTCATATTTTCCAACAATCATTCTCTTAAAAAATGTGACCATTAAATTATATCTTCATATCAACATTGACCTGCACACATTTATTTTATTTTGTGAGTCATAACTCACTAAAATTATTACTCATATCAAAGCAGACTTGTGAAGTATTTGTACTTCTATAATTTATTTGAATGTTAAATTTTACATATTTAGCCAGCAGTATTTCTGTTAAGGGGACTGCACTGTACTTTGTCAAATACAAATTATTCTTTGACCCTTACTTAGCTTTTGGCATAAAAGATGTTATGAGTGTATCTTGTATATTGCTTGTCCCAGCCCTGAAATCAAAGGATCCCCTAAGAACCCTTTGTTTCTTAAATACCAGTATTTGAATATTAGGTGTGCTCAGTGCTACTATTACACTATTGCCCTCTTAGTGGACATGGCTAGAACATATGTATATTTATATTCACATCTACAAATGCATTATTTTCTATTTTCACATCTACCTGCCTATGTATAAATGTGTGTTTGTATGTGTGTGTATTCAACCATATGTATTTACGCATCCAATTCCAACTCAGCATTAAGTTATTTCTTTTCTTTTTTTTTTTTTTTTGAGACAGAGTTTTGCTGTTGTTACCCAGACTGGAGTGCAATGGCACGATCTCGGCTCACCGCAACCTCCACCTCCTGGGTTCAAGCAATTCTCCTGCCTCAGCCTCCCGAGTAGCTGGGACTACAGGCGCGCACCACCATGCCCAGCTAATTTTTGTATTTTTAGTAGAGACCGGGTTTCACCTTGTTGACCAGGAAGGTCTCGATCTCTTCACCTCGTGATCCACCCACCTCGGCCTCCCAAAGTGCTGCGATTATAGGTGTGAGCCACCGCGCCCGGTCCTAATTTCTTCCAGACTTTTTACTCATTTTTTAATAACTCCTTTTTTCAAAAATAAAAACTGGTTTTCATTATCTACAGGATATTCACTATTTTTTTCATACCTAGAATGAACATAGCCTTGAAAATGAGCCCAATTTAATCGGATAAGACCATGGAGGAATTTATTCCCTGAGACACTATCAAAAACAATAGAGCATGGAGCTAGTAATTAGCAAGGGCTAATAACTGAGTGTGACACTAACAGTCATGGACAGGTTAACAGAGAGATCAGGGAGAGACAACCAAAGAACGCACTGCAAAAACCACTTTCATCCAAGCTGGTCATGTTCAAGGCTGCATTCTCTAACAAGCAACACTATACCTTTTACACTGTAAAAGAAATCAACGTTACCTAATAGTCCAGTCAAATAATGAACCAATGAGAAAGAAATTACCTAACAGCAAGAGGGAATCGGTATCCAGAGTTTCTACAATACATTATCTAAGCAAGTTTACAAGATAGGCAAAGAAATAGAAATACAACACTGCTGCACAGAAATAAAAAGCAAGCAACAATAGATATTACACATAGCCAAGAATTCAGTTATTATAAATATATATATTCAAAGAAGTAAATTAAACTATGTTTAAATCAGTTAAAAAATATGATAATAATATATCATCCAATAGTGAATATTAATAAAGATGAATTATTATTAGGAGTAGTACTTTTTGAGATAGGGTTTTTGCTTTGTCAGGCTAGAGTGCAGTGACACTATTTTGGCTTCCTGAGGATGCAGCCTCCCAGGATCAAGAGACTGCTGCCTCAACCTCCCAAATAGCTGGGACTACAGGTGCATGCCCTCACACTCAGCTTTTTGGTTTTTTTAAAGCGATGTTTCCAAGGTTCATCTCAAACAGCTGGGCTCAAATAAGCCTCCTGCATCAAAGTGCTGGGATTACAGGCATAAACCATGACACCCATCCAGGAATCATTTTTCCAAAATAAAAATGATAAATAGAAAGCTAATATCTCAAACAATATGAATATATGTTTACTCTACATTTTTGTGCAGTTTCTATAAAAAAAAGCAAAAGTATATAAAGTAGTAATTATACAAATATGTCATTATTTTTGTGATACACATTATATAGATGTAATATGTGTGATAATAGCACAATAAAGATGGGGAATGAATAGATACAGTAGAACCAAATTTGCATATCTCGTTGAAATTGTCTGAAATAAATCTGAATTAGAATTACAAGGTAAAATGTGTAAGTGCTAAGAAGACACTAAAGTGCAAAAATATTGTGAAAAAAACAAGAAATGTAAATGCTACAGTAGAAAATAATTAGTGCAAAAGAAAGAGAAACAAAAAAGAGATGGGGAATACAAAAAAACAAAAGTAAAATGGTAGATTTAAATAAAACTGTATTACTTGTAATCATAAATGTTAGTGGATTAAATAATCTCATCAAATGATAACATTTTCTGACTGGACTAGAAAATAAATATTCAACTGTCTTTAGAAGAAGTACTTTAAATTCAGAAGCACAAAGAGGTTAAAAGTAATGGATGAAAAAAGAATTGTGTGAACAGCATCCGTTAGAAAGCTGAAGTTGCTATGGTAATATTGTAATGCTAAAAGGTTTGATCCACCAAGAAGATATGCCAATTTTATAGCAACTTAACAAGGAACCACAACACCCAAAACAAAAATTGAGGGAGAAACAGAAAGATCAACAATAATAGTTGGTTACATGGATACCACACTTTCAATAACAGAACAAATAAACGACAAAGAAATAGCAGACTTAGCAGCACTATAAGGAACTAGGCATTCATAAAATATTCTACACAACAACAGGAAAGCCCACCTAGAATATTTCTCAGGATAGATAATATCTGGAATGATGAAACAAGTCTTAATACTTTTTTTAAATAAATAAAATCATAGAAAATATGATCTCTGACCAAATGGAATAAAATTAGAAAACAATAATGGAAAGAAAATTGGGAAATATGAATTTTTTGTAAAGTAATATACTCAATCAATGAGTCAAAGAAGAAATCACAGCGGAAAACAAAATACTTTAAGATAAATGCAAATAAAAACATTATACAACAAAATATAAAAGATGTAGCAGATGCAGGAAAATGTATAGTTTCAAATACCTGTATTAAAAATAAAAAAAGTCTCAAATAAAGAGCCTAACCTTCCACTTAAAATACGGGAAGAACAAAGGTAGATCAAAACTAAAACAGAGACAGAAGCAGGAAGAAACATAATAGCAGGCAATTAGGAAATAAAGAATAGTAAACCAATAGAGGAAATCAGTGAAACAAGAGCTGATTTTTTTTTTGAAAACAGCAACAAAAATGAAAAAAAAATTCAGCTAAACTAACCAAGAAAGAATAGAGAAGACTCAATTACTGAAATCAGATGAGATATCAGACATTATTATTAACAGAAATAAAAATAATTCAAAAATTCTGTGAACAACTGATATAATGGACAAATTCCTACGAAGACACAAACAGCCAAATCTGACTTAAGAAAAAATACAGAATCTGAATAGTTCTATAATAAACTGACTTAGTAATATCAAAACTTCTCACACAAAAAATGTCCAAGCAAGATGGCTTCAGCGGAAAATTTTACCAAATGAATCATGAAGAACTAATATCAATTATTTATATACTTGTCTAAAATTAGAAGAGGAAGTAACACTTTCTAACACATTACATGAGGCCTCTGTTACCATGGAGAAAGAGAAAGACATAAACAATTAAAGAAAATTACAGACCAATAATTCTTTTTAATGCAGATTCAAAGAATTCCTGAAATTACTTGCAAATAAAATCCAGCAACATATATGAAGAATTATAGGCTGGGCGTGGTGGATCAAGCCTGTAATCTCAGCACTTTGGGAGGCCAAGGTGGGTGGATCACGAGGTCAAGAGATCGAGACCATCCTGGTCAACATGGTGAAACCCCGTCTCTACTAAAAATACAAAAAATTAGCTGGGCATGGTGGCGTGTGCCTGTAATCCCAGCTACTCAGGAGGCTGAGGCAGGAGAATTACCTGAACCCAGGAGGCAGAGGTTGTGGTGAGCCGAGGTCACGCCATTGCACTGCAGTCCGGGTAACAAGAGCAAAACTCCGTCTCGGAAAAAAAAAATGAATTTTAGCATATGGCCAGGTGGATTATTGAGTAAATACATCTTTGATTTAACATCCCAAAATCAATTAATTTTAAACACTATTACTAGAATAAGGGGAAAGAAAGTACATGACTATTGCAATAGATTCAAAAAAAGGAAAACATTTAAAAGAAATGCCTTTGGATGACTATAAATACTCAATATACTAGAAATGGAGGGAATGCATGTTTCTATTCCTACCCCAATTTCAGGAACAAAATGAGGATGCACACTCTTGTTACTTCTATTCAACATTGCAATTTTGTTTGGACTAGAAAATTTAGATCAGAAAAACAAATTAAAAACACTCATACTGGAAAGGAAGAAATAAAAGTAACTGTATGTTCAGATAACATGATTTTATGTATACAATGTTTAAAGAAATTCAGAGTAAAAAAATACTAGGGCAACAAAAAATTCCAACAAGCTTTCAGAGTATAAGATTAATAAAGAAAAATCAACTAGCAATTAAAAATATGAAAGAAATTAAGAAAATTTTTCCAGTTACAATAGTATTCAGAACAAAATGAGACATAGATTTAAGTAAATAAATATAAAACTTGTAATCTGAAAACTAAAAAACATTGTTGAAAGAAATTAAATAATATAAATAAATAGAAAGTTGTGCTGTGTCCTTAGATCAGGAAATCTTGACATTATTGAGATATCAATATCCCTAAATTGATTTGTAGATTTAACAAAATTCCTTTCAAAATTATATATTTTTATTTTTGTGGAACTAGAAAAGCTGGTTCTAAAATTCATGTGGAAATATAAGGGATCTAGAATAGCCAAAACAATCTTAATAAGGAACCAATTTGAATGTATTGTACCTCTTAATTTCCAAACATACAACAAAGCTGGATGGACATAGAGATCAATGAAATGGAACTGAGAGTCCAGAAATAAACCTATACATTTATAGCCCATTGATTTTTGAGCAAGGTTCCAAGGCAATTTAAGGGTTAGAGAATAGTCATTTCAAGAAGGGAAGCTTGAACAATTTCATATCCATGTGCAAAAGAAGAAACTTAGACCCCTTCCTTGCACCATACACAAAAATTAATTCCAAATGTTTTAAATATCTGAACGCAAGATCTAAAACTATAATTATCTTAGAAGAAAGCATAGATGTAAATACGTATGACCTTAAAATAAGTAATAATTTATTGTATATGGCATCCAAAGCATAAGTGACAAACATAGATGAATCAATTGAACTTAGTCACAATTCAAGACTTCCATGCTGCATAGGCCATCATCCAGAATGTGAAAAGAAAATCTGTGCAGCCTTATGTACCACCTAAATGAGGAGGGAAAGGGAAAGAAAAAATAATATTTTAGGAAAATAAAGAAAAGGAAACAGTCCCATCCACACAAACATAATTACAAAAATTCGAAATGTCAACATCTGTAGAGAAGAAGAAACCTGAACAAAAGTCCTAGCACCATAAAAAATCTGAATATAATGACCATCAAAAGATCATATTTGCTCTCAAACAATGGTCCCCAAACAAAATATAAACTCAGATATTACAGATAAAAATTTCAAAGCATGAACTACAAGGAAACTCAATGAGATCAAGACTAGATTGAAAACCAAAACAAAGAGACTTCTAAAGCAATTCAGAAAATGAAGAAAGAGATAAACATCTTAAAAAGAAATCAATCATATTTTCTGAACTGAAAAACTTATTTAAAAATTTAAAATTATAGTTGAAAGCTTTAATAGACTGGACAAGCTGCATAAAGAATTTCAGATATTTAAAACTGCTCTTTGGGATGAACCCAGACAGACAAAAATAAAGAAAAAAAAATGTTTTTAATGAATGAAGCCTTTGAGAAACAAGGGATTATTATGTTAAGTGACCAATTCTATGAATTATTAGCATTCCTGAGACACACAGAGAAAAAGCAATCCACCTGAAAAACAGCTTTGAATGAATAATTTTTAAAAATTCTAAATGTTGCTAGAGAGGTAAGCATCCAGATACAGGAAATCCAGAGAACACCTGAAAGATACAATACAAAACAGACATCATCAAGGCAAATAATCACCAGACCATCCAAGGTCAACACTAAAGAAAAAATCTTAAAGGCAGTTAGAGAAACGGTCAGATCATGTGCAAAGGGAACTCCATCAGGCTAACAGTGGACTTCTCAGCAAAAACCTTAAAAGCCAGGAGAGTTTGGCAGCCTATTTTCAGTATTCTTAAAAAAAATAATAATTTCAACCAAGAATTTTACATTCTGCCAAACTAAACATCAAAACAAAGGAGAAATGAAATATTTCTCATAGAAGCAAGCATTAATGGTCATTGTTACCACTAGTTTGGCCTTGCAAGAGATTCTTAAGGATGTTCTAAACATAGACTTGAAGAAGGATGCCTGCTACTGCAAAAATTCACTTAAGTACTGTATTAGTTTGTTCTCACACTGCTATGAAGATTAAGGAAGGAGATTTAATTGACTCACAGTTCTGTAGGGCTGGGGAGGCCTCAGGAAACTTACAATCATGGTAGCAAGGGAAGCAAACACATCCTTCTTCTCATGGTGGCAGGAAGGGGAAGAATGAGAGATGAGTGAAGAGGGAAGCCCCTTATAAAACCATCATATCTCATAAGAACTTAGTCACTATCATAAGAATAACATGGGGAAAACCTCCCTCATCATTCAATTACCTTCCACCAGGTCCCTCCCACAACACATGGGGATTATGGGAACTATAATTCAAGATGAGATTTGGGTATGGACACAGCCAAACTATAACATTCCACTTATGGCCTCTCCCAAATATCATGGCACCACATTTCAAAACACAATCATGCCCTTCTAACAGTTCCCCAAATTCTTAACTTATTCCAGCATTAACTCAAATGCTCAAGTCCAAAGTCTCATCTGAGACAAGGCAAGTCCCTTCTGCATATGAGCCTATAAAATCAAAAGCAAGTTAGTTACTTCCTAGATTCAAGGGGAGTTCAGGCACTGGGTAAATGCAACCATTCTACATGGGAGATACTGGCCAAAATAAAGGGGCTACAGGCCCCATGCAAATCTAAAATCCAATAAAGCAGACATTAAACCTTAAAGTTCCAAAATGCCCTCCTTTGACTTCATGGCTCACATACAGCTTACACTGATGCAAGAAGTGGGCTCCCATGACCTTGGGCTGCTCTGCCCCTGAGGCTTTTCAGGGTACAGCCCCTACCTGGCTGCCTTCAAGGGCTGCTGTTGAGTGTCTGCAGCTTTTCCAGGCACACAAAGCACACTGTCAGTGAATCTACCATTCAAAGTTGTGGGAGATGGTGGTCTTTGTCTCACAGCTCCACTAGGCAGTGCCCCAGTGGGAACTCTAGGTGGAGGCTCCAACCCAACATTCTCCTTCTGCACTACCGTAGCAAATACTCTTTATAAGGGCTGTACCCCTGCAGCAGACTTCTGCTGACATTCCCAAACTTTAATTCTTATCTTCTCTGCACCGACAGGCCCAGCACCACATATAAGCCACCCAGGCTTGGAGCTTGCACCTTCTAAAACAATGGCCTGAGCTGTATATTGGCCTCTTTTAACCATGGCTAGAGCTAAAGCAGCTAGGGCACAGGGCACCATGTTCTGAGGCTGCATAGGGCAAGGGGGACTGGGCCTGGCCTAGAAAACCATTTTTCTCTCCCAGGCGTCTGGGCCTGTGATAGGAGGGGCGGCCGTGAAGGTCTCTGACACACCCTGGAGACATTTTCCTTGTTGCCTTGGTGATGAACATTAAGCTTTTCGTTACTTATGCAAATTTCTGCAGCTGGCTTGAATTTCTTCCCAGAAAATGGGTTGATCTTTTCTATTGTATTGTCAGGCTGCAAAATTTCCAAATTTATTATGCTCTGCTTCTTCTCAAATGCTTTGCTGCTTAGAAATTTCTGCCAGCAGACACCCTAAATAATCTCCCTCAAGTTCAAATTTCCACAGATCACTAGGGCAAGGGCAAAATGCCTCCAGTCTCTTTGTATAGCAAGAATGACCTTTACTGTAGTTCCCAACAAGTTTTTCATCTCCATTTGAGACCATGTCAACTTTAATTTCATTGTCTATATCACTACCAGCATTTTGGTCAAAGCCAATTGACAATTCTCTTGGAAGTTCCAAACTTTCCCACATCTTCCTGTCTTCTGAGCCCTCCAAGTTTCTAAGAAGTTCCAAACTTCCCACATTTCCCTGTGTTCTTCTTAGCCCACCAAATGGTTCCAACCTCTGCTTGTAACCCAGGCAGTGGGTTACAAAATCTAGTGGCTTCTATATTTTCTGGCATCTTTATTACATCAACCCACTCTCTGCGGTACCAATTTACTGTATTAGTTTGTTCTCACACTACTGTGAAAAAAATAAATACCTGAGACTGGGTAATTTATAAAGAAAAGAGGTTTAATTGACTCACAGTTCTGCAGGACTTGGGAAGCCTCAGGAAACTTACAATCATGACTAAAGGGGAAGCAAACACATTCTTCTTCACATGGTGGCAGGAAGGGGAAGAATGAGCGCTGAGAGAAAGTGGAAGCCCCTAATAAAATCATCATATCTTATGAGAACTTACATCATGATAATAGCATGGGGGAAACTGCTCCCATGATTCCCCACTGGGTTCCTCCCATGACACATTGGGATTATGGGAACTTTAATTCAAGATGAGATTTTGGTGAGTACACAGCCCAACAATACCAAGTACATACCCCATAGACTACATAAAGCAATTACACAATAAATACTGCAAAGCAACCAGCTAACAACTTTATGATATGATCAAAATTTCACATATCAATACTAACTTTGAATGGAAGTAGTCTAAACACCCCTACTTAAAAGACAGAGATGGCAAGTTGAATAAAAAAAAAAAAAAAAAAGACGTAACTATCTGCCCTCTTCAAGAGACTCATCTCACACATAAAAACACCCATCAGCTCAAAGTAAACCATTGGAAAAAGATCTACAATGTAAACAGACAACAAACTAAAAAAGTGGGGATCTCTATGCTTATATGAGGCAAAACAGACTTTAGACCATCAACAGTAAAAAGGACAAAGAATAGCATTACATAATGATTGGGGATTCAATTCAACAAGATTGATCTATTCTAAATATATATGCGCCAACATTGGAATACCCAGATTCATAAAACAAGTAATTCTAGACCTATGAAGACTTAAACAGCCATGCATTAACAGTGGGAAACTTCAACATCTTACTGCCATTAGACGTATCATCAAGGTAGAAAACTAACAAAGATATTCTGGACTTAATCTCAACACTTGACCAATTGGACTTAATGTGTATAGGTACATATTTCACAAACTATGAGATTAATGTAATTGATCCTGTTTCTTTTTGCTCTACTTTTGACCTGGGAAGATTAAAAGCAAATATCTGCTTTAATGTTAGTAAAGTATAGTACTACTGACTTGCATGTTTCATTTATAATTTTTCAGATTTTAATTTCAATTTTGTCATACTATTATATTTAACATTATGAAATAAATATATGTGTACATTATATATACATATATTATATATAGTATATATAATATATACACATATAAATAAATAAATATATATTTAAATATATATTAATTTCAACTTTATAAGAGTGAGGAAGAGTTTAACAAACAATATTGGTATTCTCCATTTTACAGACTTTTAAATACAAAAAAATCTTCCAAAGATGGTTAACGTAATAAGAATAATTTTATGACAATCCAATTCATAGCACCAATATCTTGCATATGATTATAACAATATTATAAACTTCTTGATTTTTAAGGTCAATTAAATTTTAAATTTCTAGGAAGTTCAGTTGCCCTGAAATCAATATTGAAGATTAAAATGCCATTACATTTTTAAGAATACATCAGAAGTTAACTATTAGAAGAGTTCAAGAATTATTGTTTCAGTAAGAATGTGTTAAATAAAGGTACAATTGTTTACAGGAAATTAAAGCTTATTGTGATGTTTTTCATGCTAGTGCAAATACAGAACATTAAATTAAATTTAAATATTATACAAATCATTTTCTATTGATCAAGAAAATCTATAAAATATGTTTAAGCCCTTGATTTATAAAGTGTAATTTACCAGCTAAGACATATTTTTCATGGTAATATTATCAATATTTTACCTCTTCTGGAAAATAGGCTCCTTTTTTTTCTTAATGATTTGCACAGAAAGTGATAGATAGTATTTTTTAGTTCCTCCAGTATCAGTAAATTACAATAAGTAATTCACTATGAAATTATTAACCATATGTTTTAACAAATACATTTTAAAAATAAAGCCAAACTATGAGAGGGGTAAGCATAGATTAAATACTCACATTTATGAGATTTGTGGGAAAGTGACCTTGTAAGCCATCAGGAAACCAAGAGAGGTCTTTTTGACTCCTAAGCAAATTTGGAATCTATACTATTAAATGTCAAAGCGCTCATGTTTATGAAGGGCACAATTCTACCTTTCACAGGAAAGGGTGGCTGCTGTATCAGCCTGTGGAACTGCAGACTGCAGTGGTGAAAGGCAGACCTTGAATATACACAGTTGTCAAGGCACGTAAAAGCATAATTGTGCATATAAATATTCACTCTAAATAATTATTACAAACAAAAACTTTCGTTAAGGGAATGGAAAATACACGTTTTTGCTTCTCTCATTTTTTTATTTGTGGCTAGCCATAAAAAAAAATCTAAACAAGGGCAGTATGAGAATTAAAAGTGTCCACATTTAAAGTTTTTGTATATAAAGTATTTCATTAAATTTCCAATATTTGTTGCCAAGGACTTTTTAAAAAATAGATCAATCCCTGTGTTAGAAATTCCTCTAGATATTGTTTTTATTGCTTCAAAAATCCAAGAACTAGCTCAAGTTTTAAATGTACTCATCGTTTTTTAAAGCCATCATTTTACCTAACAATATGTTTTAACGAAATTACAAACTAAATTTTTTTTTTATTTTAGAGCCAGAGTCTTGCTCAAGCAATCCTCCTGCCTCAGCCTCCCAAAGTGCTGGGATTACAGGCATGAGCCACCGTACTCAGCCAGAAAATTCAAGCTTAAAACTCAAAATTTAATTTGGAGAATAAGATAATATATCCTTTTCAGCAACTCTACAACAAACAACTTAAGAGACAAAAGATTGACTAGGACTTTTTCTGAAAACTGAAGATAAAATGTGCTTTAACGTCCGGATGTTATCAATCCACTTCAGGGCATATTTTCACTGAGATGTACACCACTCAAGGCTGATGTTCAGTGACACTGCATCCCCTAGGAGCCATTTATTCCAGAGATGTGAGTAAAGATTGTGAAACATGCAGCTTTGTCTTTTAGGAACCTGAGCAATGGAGTGTGGATCTGTAATATACTGCAGTCCAAAGAGGGGGCTGTCAAATACCTCTGCTCTTATCAGGCTCTTTATTGAATATCAGAACTAGATAAGGGGAAAAACCCTCAGGCAACCTGTTTGTCTTAAACTTGAATAAAAGAAGAAAAGAATAAACAGAGATAACCCAAGGTCTCCCGGAGACAGGCGTAGAAACTACGGTTTCTGTCTCCTAGTTAAGTGCAGTTACTACACTGCCATGTTGCGTAGTACACGAGAATATTGAAAATTGCCAGGATAGAAAAGACTTCCGGATTTTAAAAAATAAATCTTAATTTATTTTTTCATATTAATTTGTTCTAGAAAAGAAAACATTGAATAGTGCTATAAGCCACTTTGTTTTTCTTTCTTCATTATTTACTTTTTAATTCGTGCATTACAAAAGGAAAAAATTATAGAAACAAAGTATACTAAATAATAAAACCGTCTCTCCAGGTCTCATGGCTCTCAGTCTCTTACATTCCCCTCCTCAGTTAATTGTTAACCACAGTTAGCAATTCATTAACACTTTTCTTATTTTTAATCCACAACTACATAAACTCTTAATTCATTCAATGTACTTACTGAGTTAACTTTATTGTATGCATCTTTCCTTTTTTTTTTTTTTTTTTTTTTTTTTTTTTTTTTTCCTTTGAGACGGAGTTTTGCTCTTGTTTCCCAGGCTGGAGTGCAATGGCTCTCGGCTCACCGCAACCTCCGCCTCCTGGGTTCAGGCAATTCTCCTGCCTCAGCCTCCTGAGTAGCTGGGATTACAGGCACACACCACCATGCCCAGCTAATTTTTTTTGTATTTTTAGTAGAGACGGGGTTTCACCATGTTGACCAGGATGGTCTTGATCTCTTGACCTCGTGATCCACCCGCCTCGGGTATGCATCTTTCTACGTCCATACCTAGAGTTTCATCTTCTTTCTATTTCTTGTATTTTAGTATACGATAATTTTTCAACAGGCCTTGAGTAGTGGACATTGCCAGCCTTGGTGTAGCAGCTCTATGCCCTCAGTGCTGGCGTCGTCATGATTCTCAGCCTTTCCCCCCAGGTCACAGGATGCCTTCCCAGGCTGTCAATCACACTGGCATTCAAAAGGAGAAGTCTGGACTCATCTCTATTTTATCAGGAGTTTCTCAAAGCTTCCTTGGCGTATTTCTGCTCGCATATCCTTGCTCCAAAAATATCAAATGGTCACTTCCAGTGGCAAGGGAGTTTGGCTAAGGAACTAAGGAATTCAACTAAATGAGCAAGGGCTTGGCGGTTTTTTATTGAATTGGTCCAATAATGGTTTTTTTCATGGGTTGTTTCTGTTTCTTACAAAATTTCTGCAGTGAAAATCTTTGTAAGTACTTACTACTCTGTTTTTGTTTTTGTTTTTGTTTTTTTAATGGAAAGATAGGAATGGCAAATTCCATATAATGAGATAGAAAAAGAGAGGACGTGAGAGTGAGAAAGGGTGAGGCCAAAAGAAGAAGAGGAACAAATAGAAGGAGAAGAGGAGGAGAGGGGAGGGGAGCGGAGGGGAGCGGAGGGGAGGGGAGAAGAGGGGAGGAAGGGCAGAGAGGGGAGGGCAGAGGAAGAAGGGCAGAGAGGGGAGGGCAGAGGAAGAAGGGCAGAGAGGAGAGGGTAGAGAAGAGAAGGCATGCGTAAGGGAGGATGGGGAGGGTAATGAGAGGGGACAGGAGTGGAAGGAGAGGGAGGGATTGTAATCTGGAAGAAAAAAAAGACTGGCATTAAATTGAGGTATGTAACTTGCTTAGTTATTTCATCTCAAGTGAAGCTTATGTTCCTTTCAGGAAAAGTAAGCTATCCAGAGCCAGAAATTCCAGGTCTGCCAAACTGTTCCTTCATGACAGTCCTTCTGTATCCACTGTTTTGTAGGAGTAAGGTATGGTAGTGACGTAAATGCAAATTAAAATAACAGTAAAATATCATTTTTATCATTTTACACCCTTCAGGATGACAAAACATTAAACACTATGGGAAAAAATGATACACTTTTACTCAGTTAATCAAAACAAGAATCCTCATAGACTTCTTGAAAAACACTGTGGCAATATATTTTAAATTTAGGATATACATATATAGATGGTAGATAATAGAAAGCTAGAGAAATGTCCTTCACACATTTCACATTCCTGGGAATCTATTCTTTACAAAAATTATGAAATAATACAATAACTAGGATGTTTATTAAATTATTATTATTATTATTATTATCATTATTATTATTATTATTTTGAGACAGAGTTTCGCTCTTGTTACCCAGGCTTGAGTGCAATGGCGCGATCTCAGCTCACCGCAACCTCCGCCTCCTGGGTTCAGGCAATTCTTCTGCCTCAGCCTCCTGGGTTCAGGCAATTCTCCTGCATCAGCCTTCTGAGTAGCTGGGATTAGCGCCACCATGCCCAGCTAATTTTTTGTATTTTTAGTAGACGGGGTTTCACCATGTTGACCAGGATGGTCTCGATCTCTTGACCTCGTGATCCACCCCACTCAGCCTCCCAAAGTGCTGGGATTACAGGCGTGAGCCACCGCGCCCGGCCTTATTAAATTATTAATATTGACCATAAGGGAAAGAATGTCTATTTATAATTGATTTGACAAAGTAAAGCACATAAACATCATGGAATATTATGCATCTATTAAAACTGAAGAAGACTCAGAGAGATTGTCAGAAGATAAAATTCAACTGAAAAATTAGGTGTAGAAAAGGTAGATGTGTAATATCACCTGCACCATTTAATTTGAAATATAAAACAAAACATTGAATGTGTGTCTACATGTGTGTGTCAAATATATATAGTTTTATTATCATGAAGTATAGAAAACATGAAGGACTATATACGAGACTGATAATACAGGTTAGTTAGGTAAAGGGAGCTGAGACTGACATGGGAGGGAGGAAAAAATGATAAAGGGTAAACAAAAATAAAAACAACAAAGACTAAATTACAAAACACAACGTATTTGTAATTATGAAAGCTATTTCCCCAAGATGCCCTCCTACTGAATCATGCCTCCCACTACCTTCTAATGTATATAGTTCCTATCCCTTAAAACTGGGCTAGTCTTAGTGACTTGCCTACCCTGTAGTGTCTTATGGAGTAACATTGTGGGGCTTCCAAGGCCAACTCACAGGAGACCTTGCAGTTTCCTGCTAGGACTCTTGGACACTCATTCTCTGGATTCTACTTCTCAAAATATGGCCACTAAGCTGTAAGAAGTGCAGGACACAAGGAGAGGCTGTGTGTGGACATTGTGGTCAACAGCCCTGGCTAAATTACCAGCTAACAGGCAACATCAACTGTCACTTATATAAATGAGATACCTTGGACATCCAGCCCAGTTGCACCTAGAGATGATTCCAGCCCAGGAAGCCATCTGATTCAGTGTATGAGAGACTTCCAGTGAGAAGTGATCAGCTAAAGCCAGTCAATCCACATAAATGGGAGAGGGAATTAGGAATTTTTAAGCTACTGACTTGGAAGTATGTTCTACAGCAAAAGATCGTCATATTTATACATTAATATAAAAGTATATGTTATGCAAAAATAAATGTAAATATTAAATAGGAAATGATTTTCAAGAGTGGGGACATGGGAACTCAGTCTTGATCTAGTTTAAAATTAAAAAGAAAAAGAAAGAAAAACTGAAAAGAAGAAAACGAGATTGATTGAGAGTAATGGTGTCAGAATTAGGCAGACCCGACAGCTCTAAATCCCTCATCTGCTTCTCCCCAGTTGTTAAGGTTCCTTGAACATCAGTTTTCTTATCAGTATCTGAAGAAATACTATTATTTGGCACATAACTCAATAAAAAATTAGAGTCATTTAATGTTGAAATCTCCACAAAACCCCTCTCTCTAATACAAACACCTCTCTGTAGCGTCATGATCACAAATAGAAATACAGAATACAGTATAACTAAGACAGATGCTGGGTATAATATGCATTGCCATTTTACTTGTGGTACTCTCAATAACTAATAAATTTGCATATTTCTCTGCCAATCCCCAAATGCCCTGATCATAATAAACTTATAGCAGTTTTTTTTTTTCATTTCCCAGTATGGCAAAGTATGACTTACTAATTTTTTGAAGATTACTTCTAATGTTCATTCTTTTATAAGATTGTTAAATTATTTTACATTTTCCACTCATTCTAACACATTGACAAAAATAAAAATACAAAAAGTATTTGAATTAAATAATATTTAGAAATAGTTTTGTAAAGAATTAACGTTTTGTGATATAAAGACATATCAACAAAGAAAGATTAATTTTTATTAGACATAGTAAGATTAAATTATATAAGAAGTAAGTGAGCCTGACTCTTGATGAATGAATATATTTTTGTTAGGCAGAGGTGAGGGAAGTCATTTTAACAATAACCACAAAAAAGAATAGCAAAGTAAATGTGTGAAGACACTGCAGGTCACATGTGTGTGATGCATGAACAGATTTATGTCAGGCTCCATGACAGTTTAAAATCAAATAAGAGTAGACATTCAATTTCCCAAAATTTCTTGTAGCATTTTTAGAATAAATTTATAATAGATAGTTCTCATTTTAAAGAGAAGTTCAGGGTGACAAAATGTAGCATATGATTAAGTCATTTTACCGTTTTATGTCAAGAGGTTAATGTCACAAAAAATTGCTGATTTTTGTTTCCCTTATTTTATTGTTTTCTCCAACAATGAAACACATGTATTAAACAGTTGAAGGCCTGTGAATATATTTTCCACACTCATTTGTATTCTGTAATATGCTATTTTACTAAGTAATTCTTTTCTTCAAAATATTTTATACAATATAGTGGATTGAGATAACCTAAGACTGCATAAAATAAAACAATCGCAGTTATTAATTCCAAACGAGTACAGCATGTAAAAACGGTAATAATTATTATGCCTTTTTATATCTTGAGAGCATTCAGAAGTTCCAAACTCTGATTGTTAAGAATGAAAAGATTAATTTGACAAAATGCAACTAAGCATAAGCTTATTTTTCACATGGTTTTATCACAAGAACATGTCATGTTTTTCTATGCCTCCTTTAAATGTTTCTCAATTGGAGTCCCTTATGGATCCTGGAAGACATTGTTTTCACTTAGTGTCTTTTTATATCAATTCTATAGAACCCTGGTCTCATTAGAATGAAACTACATATGTTAATGGTATAATTACACCATACATGTAGACCGAGGAAATGCTAACATTCAAAGATCTCACTACATTTTATAAAGTGATGATTCTGACTAATTTTGCGAGTGCTCTTATCTTAACCATCTTTCTGTTTTCTGTTGTGAAAAATCTAGAATTCTCAGAAATATCAGAAAACAATAGATTAACAAGAGGAAAGGTTTTTCATAAAACTATCTTCATACTCAAATGAAATCAATGAGAAAACAATCTAAATCAATTCATTATTTTAAAATTTGGGAAAGGGCTGGTCATGGTGGCTTATACCTGTAACCCCAGCACTTTGGGAGGTCATAGCTGGAGAGTCACTTGTGAACAGGAATTCAAGACCAGCGTGGGCAACAGAGTGAGATCCTGTTTCAGTAAAAAGAAAATAAAAATCTTTTTTTTTTCATTAAGGCATGCTACTCACACGTACAATTCTTTTTTTTCTTTCTAAATTTTTAAAGTGTGGATTTGAATATAGACTGTGGGCAAAGGACAAAATTTAGAAACCTGATTTCTTATCCACTTGCAAATACAGTATTCGTTCTGCCAGAACGTTTCCCTTTAGTATTTGAAAACAGCTCTGAACAATAGACAGAAACAGAACTAAACAAATTATTTGCCTCAGAATGGTCCAGATTTCATTCAGGGGATTAAAGAGAGAACTGAACAACATAAGAAGGAAAGAAAGAAAGAACAAAAGCCAAATGGCTGAGCTTTCCTGGAGTGAAAGGAAAGAAGCAAAGAGAGAAGTCAGAGGAAGTATCTGCCGTTCACCTGAAGGTTATTGACAGTGACTGGGACAAAAATGATGATTTAAAATACACCTCAATATATTAAGAACACATGGTCTATTCTTTGAAAAATGTGTCACAGATTTTGATAAAATTTTGGATAAATGTTAGTTATTGTTTGCTGGACTATGTTGCATTGAATAGGCCTTTGTACAACGTTAGATCATGTGGGCTCCGATTGCATAGATCTTTCTTTTGTATGCATGTGTGTATTTAGCTGATAATTGTGGATTAGAAGTAGCACCTTTAGCAGTTGTTTATACAAGGTAAAAGGAAAGAAGGAGAAAAAAAGAAAATTTGCACCTACTTTGCAATAGGAAAGAAATATGAAACATCAAACATGTCATACATCAATATATGAATCTCAGTAAGATGTCTGAAATTACAGGTTTAATAACCTATTGGCCTATACTTTTTTAAATCCCACTGTTAATTCCACCAGTAATAACTCAACTTCATTCACAGATCAGGATCTGTACTGGTAGTTAGACATGAGCAGGGCAGGGGAAAGCCCTCGGCCACCACCAGAAATGTCAGGTGACCCTCAGGTGATGATAAAGCAGTTGTTAGGCTGCCTCGCTACAATATTAATTGGTCACAGTTGGAGCGAGGGAAAGGCAGTTTCCCTGTATACAATGCATATGAGACTGATGTAAGAACTCCTTTGTCACCTTTGGGTACCAGAATAGATGTTAATGGGAAAACTATTGGGATGAAGAGACACATAATTGGCAATTTTTTCCTTCTCGTTTCTGTGTAGGAATCCACAAATTTGCAAGAACAATTATTTTGCAGCTTTTAGTAGTGTTTCATTTTTTTTTCTAGCTCTATTTAATGAAAAGACTATTCTTTTTTTTTAATTGCATTTTAGACCCCGGTATGTGATGCTCCCCTCCCTGTGTTCATGTGTTCTCATTGTTCAACACCCACCTATTAGTGAGAACATGTTATGGTTGATTTTCTGTTCTTGTGTCAGTTTGCTGAGAATCATGGTTTCCAGGTTCATCCATGTCCCTACAAAGGACACAAACTCATGGTTTTGTGTGTCATCATGATGTGTTTCATTTTTCTTAACTACACTTTCCAGGAAATAGAAAAATATGCATGCCTGACATTTCTCATTAGTGAAAATGAGAATGATACCTGCAATGTCAAATGTTCTTTATGACTGGAAAAGTTCTTCCGGGGCTGTACGAAAGTTTCATCTTTTGTGATCTGCTCTTCTCTTCTCTCTTACAGAGCAGCTATGAGTACATTACTGTGCTAAGAGGAATATGGATTCAAATTTCAGCACCAGCACTTCTTCACTGGATGGTATTAGGCAAGATGTTTCATCTCTTTAGCCTATGCTGTAGAAAAATACCAAGCTAAGATAGTGATATGTGGTATATCCTTCTTAGGATATAGATGATATAAAGTCTTGGATAAATGGACAGTAAAATAAAGCAGATCTGGGTTTGAATCCTGACTTAAATACTACAGGTGATGTGACTTATATGCCTAGCATTTGTGCCTCTAAGGCTCAATTTTACGCCTATGAAATATTTATTGAAATGCATGCCTTGAAGATCACTATAATTTTAAAACATATGTAATGTATATGTTATATAATAAATAATTTTATCTTCGCCCCTGCTTCCTGGTAGATGACCTCTAAGTCTTCGGAATTTCCCAAGTGATAGTACTGTCTCTGTTATTCATGATGGGTCTTTTTTTTTCATGATGGCACCATAAAACATGAATGGTTACTCAAACAGAGGATTCAGGATGAAAGATGATTGGCCCAGAAAGATCAAGTTTGTAATGAGAGGATTGAAGATTGGAGCTGCATGATATCTCCCTGATCACCTTCAGGAAGGTGAGAAAAGCTGAAGATTATATTTAAGGTTGTGACTAATGGTACAATCAAACATGCTTACATAATGAAACATCAATAAAAATTCTGGATACCAAAATTTGGTGGTGCTTCCTGGTTGGTGAAAACATCAACGTGCTGGAAGGGTGCCAGTGGGTGATGCACCCGTTTCTACAATGTAGGAGCACAGAAGCTGTATGTTTGAAACCCTCCCAGACTCCTTCCACTGTGTGTCTGACTTTGATTTGTCCTGATTTGTAGCTTTCATTAAAAAAAACTGCGATTGTTAGTAGAGCCCTTTCCTGAATTTTGTGAGTCATTCTAGTGAATCATCAGACCTGAGAGATATGTGGGAACCCCTGAATTTGTAGATAATTGGTCAGAGTTTGGGTGGCCTGGGGACTCTCAAATTTGTGGTGGGCATCCAAAGCAGAGGGCAGTCTTATTGGGGACTGTAGGTTTGTGCAGAGTCTGCACTAGCTCTGAGTGGTTAGTATCAGAATCACATTGCAGTATTGTAGTATATAACATGCATTGAACAGCGTGTGGCTCATAGGTAACTGATGATGATAAGTATAATGTTAATATTAGTATTCTTATGAATGGAGCAAAGATAATAAAATACAAAGGCAGGTACCTTCCTAAAACAGCTCCTAATTATAACTGGGTAAAGTTTTCAAATGTTGTGTTCTTTATATTCGTTTTTAATTCAAGTGATGTAAGTTAATTATGATTTATAAACAAATATATATATTATTTTATATTTCCTGATCTTGGAAGACTTTTGCAACAAAATTTCAAAGAAAATTTTTATAACTTAGGAAAATCTGACATAAGTTGCAAACTCAACATAGTTATTTGTATGTTTCCAAGAGGAGCTGAATGATGAGAAATTTATGAATGCTATTTTCATTTTCACAATAATAGAAAAATTGTAACATGATTGTAACAACCAGTGCGATTGGTCAAATTAAGCATTTAAATGTGGTAGCATACATAAGTCTGTGCAGGATGACGCAGCTAAGTTGCTGTAGCATGTAATGTAAAATAAATCCTGCCATTTCTTCCTAGAATCGGTACATGAGAGCATTCCAGAACAAAACTAAATCAAATCTTCCATTCTGCATAGACCCTTTCTTCCAATCACACCAGGAGGGCAGGATTTCTTTAAAAAATACTGTTTTCAATGCTCAGTAAGAAATTAAAGCCCCTGTGGTTCCAAAACACACCATTTTATTCTGAAAACATCAGCAGTCTAAAAAAAAATGAATTAAGCAATAATGATTTTACCACAGACCACTTATCTGGAATAAATAACCTCAAAAAGTGAAAATGTTGAGGGCCATTAACATTATTCTTTCATCAATACCCAGGAAATGATCCAAACCATAGTCATTATAGCTATTCCACATAAATTTTCAAGAATCATTTGGAATAACAAGTGATATGGCCTTGACATAACTCTAAGCATACACATCATGTCAGGGGCATAGTATCAAAATACATGTTCAACAGAATCATAACTTTTCATGGAATGATGGTGAATTTTAAAGCATGGATAATTTTTCTATATGGTCTTATACACAGAAATTTTTAAACCATATGCACTTACTTTAATTATCAAGGTTTTCCCTAACAGACAATCCTTTTTCTTCATGAGATACATCAAAATTTACTTTACCTGACAATGAGAAGTCTAAATGATGAAAGCCTTGGTAACAGAAAATATTAACGCCTGGAACAAGAAAAACTCTATGATCTTAGACAAGCTGATAATAAACGTCATTCTGGTCTTGGCTGTTACATGGAAGTCAATCATGAATGCCTTTCACTTTACATGAAAACTGGGATAATGAATAGAGACTGCACATTTCTAAAGATTTTTCTATGTTCAGAAAGAAAGGAAAACACAAACTGTTGTGGAGGAAATGGCAGAGTAGCTCAAGACTGAAAACGTTTAAGTAGAGTTGCTCTTATGGCCCTTGCCATATGGTAATTCCTTAGGGAAACATTTTCTTTCGAGGTCTCCAGTTAGGGAATGCTAGAGGTTCAGACTGTAAATTAAAATAGGTGAAAGTATTTTGTCTACAGGGAATATGACTATGCTTGATTGCTGTTTAACAGATTATCAGAAACCAGGAAATATTCAGAGCTCTTGATAAATATACTAGTCCGTTTTTACACCGCTGATAAAGACATACCCAAGACTGGACAATTTACAACAATTTACAAAAGGAAGACGTTTAATGGACTTGCAGTTCCATATGGCTGAGGCACCCTCATAATCACGACAGAAGGCAAGGAGGAGCAACTCACATTTTAAATAGATGGCAGCAGGCAAAGAGAGAGCTTGTGCAGAGTAACTCCCCCTTACAGAACCATCAGATCTCATGAGACTTACTGTCACAAGAACAGCATGGGAAAGACCTGCCCCAATGATTCGGTTACCTCCCATCGGATCCCTCCCACAGTGCATGGGAATTCAAGACAAGATTTTGGTGGGGACACAAGCAAACAATATCAATAAATGAAATCAATTAAAAAATATATATATCTACCAAAACTGACAGAATATACTTAATATTACTTACAAAACGCCACCTGAATATAGCAAAAGATTATTCATTTCTATTAGGAGCAGTAAGCTAAGAGTAAAAAGATATATACAAACTGTATATCTTTTATTGAGTAATTTGGCTTCAAAAATTAAATATCATAATATAGCCTCAAATCTAGATGATTTTTCTAAAAATATGTCCAGCAGAATGGCTGGGATGGCAAATTGTTTCATTACCACTCTACATTTTAGGATGCTATTCTACAAATATAACCCAGTAATTCACATGTAATTAATAATTTTAAAATGATCCTATAAACGCTTATAATGGTTACTTTTGAGCCTCTCGCAAGCTTCTTTACTTTCAGATTTTGCAAAAAGGCTTATTAAAAAAAGCAAGGTTTGGTTGTCACTCTAGTTGTCATTGTGACATTTGACCACATTGCCTGTACTCAAGTCCTTCTAAGCAATTTTGAATACCTCTGTTTTCCTATACACTTGAGCATTGCCTATTGTTCTTTGCAATGCTGCCACTGCCTGAAAAAGCATCTTCATTCCCTTCAAATGGTGGAACATCTGCTCATGTTTAAAACTATACCCTCAAGAAAGCCTGCTCTGAGCCTGGTTATTCAGTGAGGGGCCCCCCTGTGTGCCTCTATCACATGCTGTATCAGAAGATCTACCACGTGCTGCACAATTATTCAGTAACCTGAATAAGCTCTGAGCTCAGTGAGGTAAAATACTACTTCCCTCATCTCCAGACTCACAGCACATAACACAGAGTCTGTCAGTAAGGACCAAAAAAAAAAAAAAAAAAAAAATACTTTTAACAGCTTTTGGCTTTTGGCAAAGTACACTGAGAAGTCAGTCTTTAACCCCAAGATGGATTTTATAAAATGTAAGAACTCAGAAACTAAATTTCTATGGGAGAATAAACTAAATATTGCCTTTGTCCTTACATCATGTAACTTCAGCGGCCTGTATCTTTTCTCAGAGCCCTCCCCAAATATGTCCCAATCAGAACCTTCTTATTTTAAAATAATATAAAAGGCCTATATATGAGTGTACAGTTAAATGCTAAGTCATCCTAAAAATACATGCAATACTAGTATCAAGATTAATAGAGTTCCTTGTTTGTTTAAATCAGCCAAATTGAGCTAATAAAACATAAAAATAATATCGTGAAAACATAAATAGTATTGTAAAAACATAAAACAATATTGTAAAAACATAATATTGTTCAAACATACAAATCATATTTTAAAGGGTTTATTTATTTTAGATAGTTATTCGTAATATGCCCAAAAAATCTGTCAACTCCTCCCTCACAATAAAGTCATCTAATTACACCTCAGAAGATATCTAGCAACTCAAATTCAGAATATGTGTAATGGAGACAGCACAGCACATGAATAACAAACACAGGTAATTTTTTTTTGTTTTATTCACATCTATCTCCAAACATATATTGTTATTGTTGTTGAGGGTTATGCAATGTCGTGTAAGGTTTTTCAATGTCGTAACATTCTTGAAAATGAGAACTCAGTCCTGCCTTCTGGCTCCATATATGATATTAGGTTTCACCTTTGCGTCTGCAGAAAACCTGGGCCATGATCAGTAGTGTTAACACTAAATGAGATATATGGGACATGCCACTTAACTTCTATGAGCCTCAGTTTCCTGACTAGCAAAATTGGAACCATTTCCTTGCAAGGTAGCTTGCATCTCATACAGTGAAAGATAATAACATTTTAAAACATGGTCTTGACCGGGCACGGTGGCTCACGCCTGTAATCCCAGCACTTTGGGAGGCTGAGGTGGGCAGATCATGAGGTCAAGAGATCGAGACCATCCTGGCCAACATGGTGAAACCCCCTCTCTACTAAAAAATACAAAAATTAGCTGGGCGTGGTGGCGCAAGCTTGTAGTTCCAGCTACTCGGGAGGCTGAAGCAGGAGAATTGCTTGAACCCAGGAGGCAGAGATTGCAGTGAGCCGAGATTGCGCCACTGCACTCCAGCCTGGCGCCTGGTGACAGAGCGAGACTCTGTCTAAAAAAAAAAAAAAAAAAAAAAACACCCATAAAACATGGTCTCTGCCTGATGCTGGATTCTTTTAGACATCCTTTATATTTTATCATGCTTCAAATTATTTGCAAGTTTTTATTTTTACACACACAAAATAGTCACTTCCAAAACTATTTCAGAAATAAAAAATAAAGAATGTCCAAAAGATTCTGCCATCAGGAAATGTTATTATTTGGTACCACTGCTCACATTAAAAAATTGATAGCTTATGGAATTTAATACTAAAATGGTGTTTCCATAAAAGAGCTTTTCAATTAGTAACTATTTTTGCCAGTGACTAACTCATTTATGCATTCAAGAAATGTTTCTTCATCCTTAGAAAACATCAGCTACTGTTCTAGGTATTAAAATACAATAGTGAACAAAAGAGACAAAATTTGAGAATTCAGCAGGGGAATTAGACGATAAGAAAGAAATACAGACAAAACATATAGCATGTTAGATCATGATAAGTGCTACAGAGTAAAAGTAGAGGAGGTGATAACAAGCTTTGCAGGAAATTAAATTGCCTGTTTTTGTTTTCATCAAGTAGAGCTGATGTCGCAAAGGAAAGCTTGCTCAGAGACAACCTGAATACCATCAATTAAAGGTGAGAGGTTTATAAAAAGTAACCAAAACTCTGAAGAGGTACAAATACGCAACTACACATGGAATTATATAGCCATGTTTTCAGCATCCCCACTTATGTGTTAACTGTGGGTATGTATACACACACACACACACACACGCACACACACACACACACACACAGAGTAAAGTCAGAATCAGCATGCATGACAAAAGCAATTATAGAAAGTAACATAAACCTCATCATGTGCACATACATAAACCCAAATAAAGCACAGAATGAATAATTCATAAAGAAAGCTCTAAAATACAATTTGATTGGTGACAATCTATTGCAAATGGTAGGGACACTGTGATTCATGAACATATCTAATTAACATCAAAGCTGAGATCTAAACCCTGCACATTAACTTGTAGCTTTTTAACTGATCCTGGAATAGTTATTGCTGGTTTTTAATTTCACAATAAAATATTTTGTAAAAAAAAAATCTAGCTTGACAATTTGCCATACACATCTACAGAAGAATAAGAATAGTTCTCTCTCTCACCACAAACACACACACACAGTTACATTCATGCAAAAAAGGCCATGCAATCAGGCAATTCTGTACAACAATGCATTCTTTAAAAGTATCATTTGAGAAAACCATGAAATTAGGACTTCATAAACTCTTTTCTAATCTGAGTGCAAAATCTATCATATATATGTCATGTAAATCCTGTATCTTTTCTTAAGTCCAAAATATTCCCCTGCATTTACCGCTAAGTATTTCTCTATTCAAAATACATTATTTGGGATTATGTTTAGGTACTGAAAAGAGAGAACCTCAAAATATCAGAGGCTTATGTTTACTCACATAAATGAAAGAGCCGAGATTGGCAGTCCTAGGCAGGCACAGCAATTACAAACTCATCCAGGACCCAGCCTTCTTCCAAATCTCCCTTCCATTATCTCTATATATGACTTCCATTCTTGTGCTGGAAAATGTTTTCATGATGGCTGCCAGAGTGCTAGGTATGATATTAACACTTCAGGCAATAAAGAGGAGGAAGGGAAGAAAAACACAAGGGACAAATCCCCTAAATAAATCTATCTTTCAAGAGCCAACCTAGAATTAGGGTAAAACACTTCATATTGATTAAATCTGAATATCCCTTACTATGGTCTGAATGCATGTGTCCCCATAAAATTCATATGACAAAATATGAATCCCCAAGCTGATAATACTAGAACCTTTGGGAGGAGATTAGGTTAGAGGGCAAATTCCACATGAATGGGATTACTGCCCTTATTAAAAAGGCCCCGGAGAGATATCTCCCCACTTTTGTCAGATGGGGCTACAGTGAGGAGATATTTTTCTAGGAAGCAGGCCTTCACCAGACCCCAAATCTGCTGGTGGCTTGATCTTAGATTTCTCAGCCTGCATAAGTGTGAGAAATAAATGTCTGTTGTTTATAAGTCACCCAGTCTATGGTATATTTTTAAAGCAGTTTGAATAGATTAAGATACTTCTTATTGATTGAAAATCATAGGGTGTCAGAATGGTTGAAATGGGAACATGATCATCACAGATAAAACTGGGGCTCTTTAACTAATGAAGAAATGGCAAGTTGAAATTAGATAACCAGCTGTCAATCTCACCTTCAGCTTGTGAAATTTAATGATCCTCCATACTATTAAACCCCTTAGATAATAATAACCCATAACAGAGCTAAGGTGAAGCCATGAAATTGATCTTTTTAAATACGTGGTCACTTTTCACATTCATGAGGACCATGGTTCTAAACACCGACTTTTAGACCACAGAAATATCATAATTGCTGGCACACACACACATAGAACATACGTGCACACACATGCACATGCACACAGACTCAGCACTATGTAAAGTTGGTATAAAGAAGGCTATGCAGCCAGAGGGTTCTAAAGTTTCTACCCACTTACATTCACTCAGCTTTTGATCACCCTTTGTAATTGTATAACATTTTTCTGTCCTTGGACTATTTATCAGCTTATTCTCAAGGAACAAACTGTTCTTGCAAGTGTTTCTTGGAATGACAAGTTGTTCAGTGTTTACCTTCCCATGTACTGGCTGCATCGATCAATAATTTCCATGACCTCCATGGGATGGATGCTGGATCATCATTCCTTTAAGTCAGATTTGAGCTGATAAAAATAGAAGCATATGAAATAAGCAGTGGAAACATACCATATATCGCTAGCTTTTTGGCTGCCAAATGACTGCAAAACACATTATAATATATCGATAAAAATAACATTTTCCAGAGGGTACTGAATGCTGCTATGGGATGAAAGCATGTGAATTTATAATGCATTTCCTACAACACAACTATAGCCATCTCTGGTCCTTCTCATGCACCCCAGGGAGGTGGCACCAATATCTCCCTGAACCTTTGAAATCATGCTCATCATAATCAGTGGTATGAGGGTAGACAGGAAGGCCTAGTTATTTTCTCACATTTGACATACTCTCAGGAGTACATGAATTACACACGGCAAAATTGCTTTCAGCAGGAAAAGTTTCTCCTCAACCTATCTAGCAAAATGTAGAATATGAAACAGTTATCAGGATAATTAATGCACTCAATATACATTTTTAAAAAAGAAAACTTATTTCAAGGTAATTTGAGGAAAAGTGATGATTTTACCTAATTTTCAGAGGTAAGAGTAGCTGCAAGACTTAGGATGTAGTTCTTGCAGGTAAGTTATAATTCTGGGCACCAATCCCAAGTCTAATGTAAAACTATCTGACTTTATGGTCTCTTCACTCACTTGCCACTAATAAGTAAATTGGCTCTTGGGTTTAGCTATAATAAAAAAATGTCATACAGATCCTAGAATGGTGGCAATTTCCAGACTAATAACTAAAATGAGAAAAAGAACAGGACCCTTTTGGATAATTCTAAAAATATGCTTCAGCATACAAGATAAGACTTCAGAGATAGACTAACATCTGAGGAAAATAAAGAAGACCTCTCCCAGCAATAAAAGAAAGAATTTTATTTCATTTAATGCCTCTCCCAAATGATCAATTTTCTACTGCAAGGAAAGATATAAGAAGTTCCAGAATTGTGAGCAAGTTAAAAAATACTCACATCCCTGAAGTCTTTCATAGTCTCATGTCTAACCTGAAATTTTTCTGAGCCAATGACCAAAGATTGTCTTTCAGATTAACTTTGTAAAAGAGAACCAGATTTCACATTCATCCTTGGTCCCCCTAGAATTAAGTTTAAAGACAGCAATCATTTAAAATTTTATTTTATTAAATAAACAAATTTATTTAACATTTTTGACATGGCTATTAAATGATTAAATGGAAGACTTCGGTATATCCCAGAAGAGCTAAATTAGATGCATATACCACTTTTATATATGCATATGCACCACATGAGCATATATGTTTATTGTGTGGTTCCCACATAACAGTGATCTGCATGCTTCTCTTCCTAGTTGCTGTGGATACACACTGCCTGTGGACCTATCTATGAGTTGGCTGAATAAATTGGAGGTTGGGGCAGAAACAGCAGGGAGGAAGTTTAGAGAGTTTAGTGCTTTAAATTGAGAGGAGAGATGAACCAACCTTGATGAAAGTTATAGGCAACTCTTACTAGGACAGTTTAGGTGAGATACTATAAAATAAAACTCACTGCAGTGAGGTAAAGAGGCAGATTGGTAAAGATGAATAAAATATATTTACACCCGGTAACATGGATAAAGCTCATAAACATAATGTTAAGGAAAGGAGGTCAGTCACAAAAGCACATTTTCTCAATGTATTATTCCATTTATGTAATGCAGTAGACATTCCAATGTATGGAATCATATGTTCCTAAGACATTGTCTTTAGCAACATCTACTTCAACATTAAAAATAGAAAGAGAATAAAAGAAATGATTACCATACCATCAGGATCATGATTACATTTAGGAAAGAGGAATGGGGTTGTGACTGTGAATGAGTTTACAGGGTTAGGGACACATTTCTGCAATGATGAAAATGTTCTAATTCTTGAACTAGACAGAAGCTTTGTTGGTGGTTCTCTATCAAATAATAAATTGTACATTATGTGTTATATTTATTTCTGGATATGTGTTATTTCCAAATAAAAGTTTGAAAAGGAGAGAAAGATAGGACAAACTTCCACTTTCATCAATGAAAAAGGTAATAATTACAGAGCTATCAAGTGACTTTATCTTGAAGAGAAGGGAAGCTCATGAGGTAAGCCCTGCATTGACCTGGTTTTCTTCTCTGGAGATGGAGCTTGAATACAACATGGCAGTCTCCTGGACTGATAATGTAGAATGGGATTAAAGAGAGTGAGTGAGAGAGAGAGAGAGAGAGGGAGAGAGCACAGAATCAGCAGAAACAAAACCATGTCTGTCAAGATCAAAAAGGGCTTCTGGAACTTAACTGTCATTCAGAACTAAATCAATATCCCATAAATGAAGAAGAGGTCATATAGATTACCTACAATATATAGTCACAATATCTAGCATTGAGTTACAACTGCTTGGTATGTAAAAAAGCAAGAACATTCAATCCGTATTCAAAAAAAAAAAAGGTATAAATAAAAACAAGCTATGCAATGAATCAGATGTTGAAATTAGCAGACAAGGACTTTAAAAGAACTGTTATAAATATTAATAAGTTTAAGGATCTAAGGGTAAATATAGAGATAATGAATGAAGAGATGAAGAAACTCCACAGACAAATAGAAACTGAATGGAAATTTGAGAACAGGAAAGTACAATATTAAAGTGAAATTTCACTGAATAAGCTTAAAAATTTGAATAATGCAGAAGAAAGTATAACTGAATCAGACCAATCAATAAAAATTATTCGATCTCAGAAACATTTTTATTTGTCTTAAAGTTAGAGATAATGCATACAGAATTGGGGCAGTCAGGTTTATGGAATTTTCTCCAGCCCTTTATAGCTTCTGTGGTATACACAACTGGGCAGATAGTTTGATCTAACCAAGACTGCATTTTAGCCAGGAAAATATACAGAAGAGAGGGAGGAGGCAAGGTAGAGATAATACAATCTGACTCAAGCTGATTAAAGATGCTAGGAAAAGCTTGAGAAAGATTACAAGTATTAAAAAATGCTGAACCATATGACTGATAAACCATATGTCCAATGTGAATCATTGATTCTTTGAGTCAGGCAACTAGAGGTAGTGAGCTGGAAAGACAGAAAGTAAAGATCAGGAAGTGGGAGGTATAAAACTGAACTTGTAGACGGATATCAGGTGCAGATAATAAAGACCTCTAGGAGGCAGCATTATCAGGTAGAATTTTCTATGATGATGGCATACTTCTGAGCTAATATGGTAGTCACTAGCCATATGCACCTACTGAGCACTTGAAATGTGGTTGGTGCAACTGAGAGACTGAATTCCTAATTTGTAAACATTGCAATAGTCACATGTGATTACTGGCTACTGTGCTGGGCAGTGCAGGCTCGGACTTCAGAAATGAGTAGATGAGACCAGATAGCAAACATGATTTTTTAGGACAAAAAGCAGGGCATTGGAAGGACCATCAATGTAGTTATTGAAATCATAAGATCTTATTGATGCAAGAGAAAAAGACAATGAACCTGGAGTAAGGAATGAAGGAAAGTAATCTGGAGGACTGCAATAAGCAAGGCTGCTCTAATCATTTGGCCTGAAATTCAAACCTGAAGGGCTTTAGGGAGAAATGTAGGAGAATGTTCTCAAAGTCAGAGTAAGGATCATGGAAGACACCATCCCACCTGAAGGTCCTGGGGTGTATGTGTTTTGCTCTAGAAATAGCCTTTACTTGGGAGAGCTTCAGGGAACTGAGGAGGAAGTCAGGTTTCAGAGAGAGTGAGAGTGAAGAACATGGTCAGAGAGGAGACTGGCACATTATTATCATTCGCTAGATCAGGCTCAGAGAGGTGAAGCACATTGTTCAAGATCACAGAGCTTAAAGAAATGATGGAGAACTTGAAGCTTGTTATTTTTATCCCAATGACCGTGCTTGTAACTATTACATTCTGCTGCCTAGCAGCCACTGCAGTACCTAAAATATCCAGAGCACCAAGCACCTGTTAATATTTTTCAAGTTCATATTCCATAAAGCAGCAATGCAGAATGGTCATAACTGTGGTCTAGCATTCAGCCCCACTGGCTACATATAACTTCACATAAATTGTGTCTATTTCATGGCAGAAGGCAGATGACTTGAAGTTCAGAAATCTTTCTCTCTTTTGTGTTTGTTCTATGTTGCTAACCACACGAGGCCTGTGGACAGAATTGTAATCTTCCTGAAACTACCCTTCATTCCAAAATGCTAAAATATAGAGTGACTACAGTTCACCACTTTGTTCTTTTCTCCCCTAAATTTCACCCCCGATAGTTTACCTTACATCCACCCCAAAACATTTCTTCATACTAAGACCCAGACAGCAATCATTTTGGACACTTTTAAAGTAGCATACTTTATCTTGAGTTCTTAAAGTTTCTTATAAATACGGTGTTAAACTACATTGAATCACAGAGAAAAATGGAAAGATGGCTATAGAAATGTTCATTCATTTTCTTACTAGAAATCAAAAACAGAATTTGAAACTTTTTCAGAAGTTACTGAAGCTCGATTATTTCTAGAGTTCTTTATACTTTGCTCAAATGACTATTTCTATTTACTGACTTCTTGAAACTTAGGTTTAGAAATATCTTTGTTACGATTTTTTATTTAAAAAAAGAAATTTGAATCACCCATCCTTATTTTTATTTTATTTCCAAAAGTCTGTATATATTAGTCTTATGCAAAAATACAGAGTGGAGGTGTGGCAAAGAGAAAGTCAGGGAAGAATAAAACACAAAAGAACGGAGAGGAGCAAGGGGACTTGAAAAGATACACCTTAGAAATGGCAGGTGTGAAAGTGAATCTGAAAGGCAGCAACCTGAGAAAGGGTGTGCATCCAGAGGTGACATCGTGAAGAAGCATGAAATAAAGAGAGCCTTCCAGACCATGAAATAACAAAACCCAGAGAACAGTGATTGGCAAATGGTGGCACTGAGTCTCTCCAGTGGCCTGGATGTGGCCAAGGCAGTGAAGGCAAAACTGAGGGCACCAAATGAGAAGGGACCCTTTTGACAAATAGACAGAAACAAACATACCTTTGAGGTCAAGCACTAATTACCGGATCTTCACTAAATGATTTGCATCCCTGAGACTAGGCATTCCTCCGTGACTCAATATTCGAGAATAGAAGTTAGGTACAAAGTCCCATCAGAAATCTCACATTTTTACCTAGTTTGTCCATGTAAAGATTTTCTCACTTGTTGTGTAATAACCTAAGGAATTGCTGATATCAGTACCAAGGAGCTGTGGCTTGCTATCTAACCTCAAATCTGACAGTGAATATGAGAGCCGTAAATAAGAGACAGAACAAATGGCCCAGTGCTGAGAGGTAAGAAACACACTGGCAAATAAAGGGCAAGGCAGGATTATTGAAAATGTCTGTAAGACCCGGGACATAAGAAAGCAGGGGCGTCAAGAGTTTTCTTTTTAACTGCGTTGAGCCTGGAGCTGCACAGGCAGGACAGCCTCTCTAAAGATTTAGGGTCCAACCACCCAGGCATCAGCAAGACAGTTTTATCGAGCTTCAGGGTGGTCACAAAACTGAACTACAGGCTGGGGGAAAGAGTCAATGTTCGACACAGTCTCTTCTCTACAATTGACTCAAAGAAGAAGAAGACTGAAAGAAATGTCAAAAATAAAGAGGATATGTTTATTCCAAGAATACTGTAGGCTATGTGCAGACTAGGTACTTTCTCTGTGGTGGGATATTTTTGTTTTTCTTAAGTAATTTAATAAATAAAACATGACATGCTCAGATACATAAAATAAACATCTGTTGTGTTTCTGCAAGTCACCGTGTGGATATGGATACAGATGCGGGAAGCCATGCCATAGAGGGATTGAAAGCACGAACTCCCAGTCACATTGCTTTGGTGCAAACCTTGGCTCTATACCTTACCAGCCACTTCACTTTGGTAAAGTCATTCTGTTCTTAGGTTTCCCGAGGATTAAATACAGTAGTCACCGTCAGGTTCCTATCAGGTATACCAGGCATATCTTGAGTGGTCAATGAGTATTGGTTCTCTTATTGTTATTATTTGCAACATGATCTCAGGGCTGGGAAAGCCATCTCTTTGAGTGAAGCACAACAATTTATTTGGATTCGACAATGACACATCATACAAGAAGACAATTTACGAGGGCTAGCAAATGTTTTTGTATAAGAAGTGAAACACAGGATAATTAAAACACGGGTAAACTCAAAGGAAAAGGCAAATGATAGAAAGGTTGGTCAATTTGAGTCTTCGGATTTCATTATTTTGATGTTAAAAGCTTATTAAGGTGGCTACGTCAGGAGTGTTTCCAATTTTCTAAATATATCTACCATAGATCAAATTTGAAGTTGATATTGAAACTCGCCTTACTTACCTGGAATGACTGACATCTGGGTAAACCAGCAGAGCATCAGCAACTGAATTGCATCTCTGATAATAAGTTTCCTCTCAAAACTCATTCTTTCAAGCTGAAAGATAATGATGAAATTACACCAGAAATCTCAGATTTTCACCTAGTTTGTCCACTTAAAGATTTTCTCACTTGTTTTTTAATTACTTAAATGTCTCTAATGCCTCTCATTGCTAATATGTGCTTTACAGGGAGAATTTGTTTTAATGAATCTAGTATATTACAAACGCTCTGATTTTCTTTTCCTAGCTAACGTGGAGGGAACTTTGTTGCTTTGCTTTCTCTTTGATTTATTTATATTTAAATTAAGTGTATTTTCTATTGTGTTTATCAAAAGTTAGGTTTTTGAAACTGTTTTTAGTATATGTATATATGTGTATAAATATACATATATGCATATATATGTATGTATATTTCAAGACTACATATACCGTTATACATACTGCATATATACACAGTTATATATATCCAGTATATATATATATAGTCTTTAATTTCACACACACACACAGAGATTAAAAGGAATTAAATGATTAAGATTTGTTATATCATTTAATATGACAAAATTTGATCATTTTATGAAGTTTTTATAAAAACCAGCTGTCTGAAAAATAGCCTTTATAATTATAACCTATCATTTTTAAATGAGAAATTGTATATCTAACATCTCTGTTCTTGTTAAAGCAGAGTTTGACATCAATTAATGGAGAAGTTTGAAATAACTCTGGAAGTTTAGAAAAATGTATGGAATTTATAATCAAGACTAGAAAATTGTTGAATATAAGCAAGTCAACAAGTAACTTTTACAGAAGAAATTATCTTGAGACTCTGGCTTGCATATTGTTAAGCATTGTAGATTTATTTTAAACTATTTAAATACTTGGCCATAATCCTTTCCCATCTTTCATTTGCATTTTAAGATATGTAATAATTCATCTGACATGTGTTTCAGCTTTGTAAAACTGAGATGTTATGAACGATTCTTAGAGAATATTTGAAATTAACTAGTGAGAATAATCTTTCAAATCCCTCCATATTTCCACTAGGAAGTTGCCTTTTGAACTTAGTTACCAACAACAAAAAAAAAGAAGTTTGCTAATAGTCCAACTGTTACAAGTTTTCCTACTAAATTTTAAAGATTAAACAAATTTATAGATGGATCTGTTGGACAGAATATTCATTTTTGTGAAAAATAATATCAAAATTTTTGCAGAAAAATAAGAATTTATGGCTAACACTCATGGATTTTTGCAGTCTTGGATTTACCATCAAACAAAAGCACACAGGTTTCCCGGTATTTAATTATTAAAATTAGATTGCAATGAACCAAACACCTGAATCTTTAGCACTGTGCTTCCCATTTGCTCAAGCAGGCTTCGAAGTTTTCCACATCTGCAAATATTCTTGGTGATGTGACATAGTGTTGTGCCTGTCCTCACCGAGTCCCTGGGTTCTTTGTTCCAGTATTCACTCAGGCCACTGATCATCTTAAGACTCATTTCTGACAACTGCCTAACCACTGAGGTTTGCAAAATGCAGCATGGTGAGACAACTCAACCAAATGACAAGGAGAAAATTTTCTCTCCATGTTTTGCAGTTAAAGAGATGCCACAGTAGGGCTGCTTGTGCCCCATAGCGTAACAGAGTTAATGTTTGTGCCCTGGAATTATTCCCAGTTTTCGTGAACCACACATCTACGCGACACCCTCTCCACGATAATCCATATTCCCTACAGTATTCTGAATGTGTTAAGCAGCAGCTATTACCCCAAACCAGGAAACACCATTTTCTTAAAATGAATGTCTTGATATAATTAATAAATTAATTAAATCTGTATAAATTTACAGGGTACAAGTGCACTTTTGTTACATGCATAGGTTGCATAGTAGTCAAGCCTGGATTTAGGGTGTCCATCACACGAATAACGTACATTGTACCCATTGAGTAATTTATTATCAGCCACCTTCCTTCCACCACCTCACCCATTCAAGCCTCCCTTGTTTATCATTCCATTCTTTACATCCATGTGTATACATTAGCTAGCTCACAGTATGAATGAGAACAGGTGATATTTGTCTTTCTGTGTCTGACTTGTTTTACTTAATCCAGTTCCATCCATGCTGCTGCAAAAACCATGATTTCATTCGTTTTTTTTTTTTTATGGCTGAAGAGTACTTCATTGTGTGTATGTACCACATTTCCTAATCCACTCATCTGTTGATGGACAGTTAGGTTGATTCTATGCATCTGCTATTGTGAATAGTGCTGCAATAAACAAATGAGTTTGTTTAAACAGGTATCTTTTAAATATATTAATTACTTCTCCTCTGGGTAGATACCCAGTAGTGTGATTGCTAGATTGAATGGTAGTTCTATTTGTAGTCCTTTGAGAAATCTCCATACTATTTTCCATAGAGGTTGTACAAATTTATCTTTTCACCAACAGTTCCATTTTGTTGCATTAAATTCCTTCCTGTCTTTGCTGTAGTCAGGTCCTCTGCATGGAATTTCTCTGCTTCCTTAAGTCCCCCAGTCCCTGAAAACTTTGGTCTGTTCAAACAGCAATTGTGGACAGAACACATGATTTTCCTGAGGAAGGCCCTGGACAGCAGCATAAATCAGCAGATACAAATAGATACTGGCAAGGAGATATACTAACTACACCTAGGTGAACAGGAAGCTCAGCACTCATCCAGCAGGGAGCCCTGCTTTAACTATTAGAACAATTTTATTTAAAAAGAGTCACTGTGTTCCATTCTGCCTTCCAAAAATCTCTTCACAAGTTAAAAACGGATAAACCAAAAGCAATTTGAAAATTAATGCTAAACTGGAATCTTTGCAGCATTTTAAAAATTTTAGTACAGGTCGTGTAAACAATTGATCAAAAGTTTCTGAAATGCTACAAAAATACAGAAAATGAAAGCTTTTATTGGACTTGATTTAACAGGTTTTTTTACTCTCATAATAAACTAGCTCTGAGAAACACACCAATTGCATGCTATTTATGCTCCTGCAAGTGACCTGTAAAATTAACAATCCAATCACCTGTACAGACAGGCTCTGAAATTTACTGAATTTTTCTGTGGCATTCTATTTCATTAGTGAAACTCCTGACTTTTCTGACATAAGGCAACCACATTATCAGATGTTACTGGTGGAATTATCAACTATAAAATGGTCTTAGCATTTTGCTTATATCAAAATTGAAAGCTAACGAATTATTGAAATAAGTAAGGAAAGAAGAAAATCTTAATTTGTATAGTAACTGGAAGCTTTATGTCCATATGATGGCTTAATGAATAATAGAGTAATGAGGAGGCTTCTGATGATGATGATGAAATAATTATGTGGACCACACAATATTATAAGGAAATGATAATAACAAAATATCCTATGCTCTAAATCATTGAGATTTGGAGGTTCTCTCCTTGTATTGCACAGCCTATGACCATTGATATGCATACATCGTTATCCAATCTTCTGTAATACTGCCAAGGTGAAAGTTACATTAAAAACATTGGTGGTGCATGTTTGTGTATTTTTCCCATGCAGCATGTCATCAAATATTCAAAAGGCAAATAGTATACTATATCCTCAAAAAATCTTACATGCAAAAAATCTTAACTTACAAAAGTAAAACTTAATGAAAAAAATTCAAGTATATTCCATTAAGACTGCCAACAAGATAAAGACACAGGCTGTCATTTTACTAGCTAGTACTGAGTATCCTGTTTAATGCTACAATATGAGAAAAAGGAAAAAACAGAAATTGAAAGAATAAGACAAAAGATTATCCTTATTTGCAGGTGATGATACACATTTCCACAGTGAACTCAACAGAATCAATAGAAAAACTCGTAAGAATTATGGAAAAAAAATCTTACATGCTTAAGTAGTAGAAAGAAGTTTTAATAGCATAAAATTCACAGAAATTATGTTCTAAAGTTAAAAATAACTTATGAAATGGAAGATTTTACCTGTCACAGAGCAAACCCTGACTCATTTTTATGAAGACTGGATCTCACATACTTATAAGGCTTTAGAGGAGTCTTGCCACTGTCAGAGGAGCTCAGCGGGTATTAACTTCCTGCTGGGGATTTGATCATTTCTCCTCCCATATGTCTCTTTTTATAGAAAGGGAAAAATGTTCCACTAAGTCTAAAGGTTTTAAAGTAAATATCTTTTCACATATTGAACATATTTTAAAGTTTTTCATGTATGTATAGCAAAGAAAATCTGTATATGTAAAACTAGTGAATATCTAAAAATAATATTAAAATAAATTCACTGAAATCAGACATTGCTGCATTTGTCTGTGGCTTTGAATACTGACCTTCCCACATGTATACATACAACTTGAGCTCAGCTCTCATCAAATGAAGATGGTCTTTCAATTTTCTAAATTATCAACCTTATTTAGTTTAGAGCAATTGAAAGTTTTTTTTGTTTGTTTGTTTGTTTGTTGTTTTTTAAGTAATACCAATATCATGACTGCTTCCTAAAAGCAGATGAACTCAATTCCTTCATTCTGGTTAGGGGTTACAGGAAGATGATTGTCCAATTTAATATAAATAAAGTATTGATTTTTTCTTTTGTGCTTGGCATGCCCCAAGATAGTGGAAAAACCTTCCTATAACCCACTCCTGATGATTCCACCTGACCTCAGAGACGGACAGCATAACAGATACATCAGACAGTATGTGAAACTGTGGTCATTCCCAACTAGGACAGCTCCTCTGTTAAATAAACTGGAACCCACATGAGGCACTTGGGGAATTCAAAAGCTCTCTTTATGAAATGGCATCTCCCCTCTTTGACCAGACAGAAGTTTATTCTCGCCACAAGTAATTTACTTTCAGTTATGGGACTGAAGTTCACATGAAAATTCACATATATGTTAAACCTTCTCATGACTAAGGTCTTTACATGAGGAAAAATTGGGCCATTTCTTGATGACAGTAATTTAGACTCTGCAGCCTAACTTTCCCACAGTTCAAACTCGTATATTATTGTGGTGGACCGTCAAAATCAGGACTCAGGCCATTTTTCCATAAAAGGTCAGAGAAACAATCTCGATTTTGTGAACTATACGGTCACTGTTGCAACAACTCAACTCTGCTCTTGTAATACAAGGGCAGCCACAGATACAATATAAACAAATGAGTGTGACTGTTTATGCATGCAGGAATTTTAATTTCAAGTAAATTATGCATGTCACAAAATATTTATTTTTCAACCATTTACAAATGTGAACACCATTCTTAGCCTGTGGGCTCTACAAAGGCAATCAATAAGCCACATTTGGCTCATGGACAATAGTTTACTGGCCATGATCTAATGATGAAGACTCCAAACTTAGAGTGTCTGAAACACAACACTTGAGTCTCCTATTTTTCCACCCCAACGACAGAGTTTTCCAAACTTCCTAATCCACAAGGTTTCTGACATAGTTTGGTGGTGTCCCCACCCAAATCTCATCTGGAATCGTAGTTCCAATAATCCCCACGTGTCATGGGAGGGACAGGTGAAGGTAACTAAATCACGGGGGCAGTTACCCCCATCCTATTCTTGTGACAGTGAATGAGTTCTCAGGAGATCTGATGGTTTTATAAGGAACTTTCCCCGCTTCTGCTTGGCACTTCTCTCACCTGTCACCATGTAAGATGTGGCTTCACTCCTCCTTCACCTTCTGCTATGATTGTGAGGCCTCCCCAGCCATGTGGAACTGTGAATCCATTTAACCTCTTTTTCTTTATAAATTACCCAGTCCTGGGTATGTCTTTATTAGCAGAGTGAGAACAGGCTAATACAGCTCCACATTTTAGTAAATCCTGTTTGTTTGATTGCACATGCCGAAAAGATTATAATTTTTCTTTGTTTGGCACATTTCCTTTTACATTTTAAAACTAATCCTATCAGTCGGATCTTTGAAATACGTCCTACAAAGGTAGGATTCTCCTACTTTTCACCAACTGGGCTCTTCCACACTGGTCAAACCACCACCGTGTCTGACCTGGTCTGCTGTATTAGCTGTTCCTGCCTGCATTCTTACCAAACACATTCTATTCTCCACTCAAGACAAAATGGTCTTTTTATTTTTCTTTTCCAATTTTTATTTTAAGTTCAGGAGGTACACATGCAGGTTTATCACATGGGCAAATTGCTTGGTCACTGGGATTTGGTGTACAAATGATTTCATCACCCAGGTAGTGAGCATAGTACCTGATAAGTAGTTATTTCAACCTCTACCCTACTTTCACCCTCCCCCCTCAAGTAGGCATTAGTGTCTATTGTTCATTTCTTTGTGTCTATAGGTACTAGATGTTTACTTCCCACTTATAAGTGAGAACATGTGGTATTTGATTTTCTATTGTTGTATTAATTCACTTAGGATGATGGCCTCCAGCTGCATCCATGTTGCTGCAAAGGACATGATTCCTTTCCTTTTTATGGCTGCATAGTATTCCATGGTATGTATGTACCACATTTTCTTTATCCAGGTCACGGCTGATGGCTGATCTTGGTTGATTCTCTTTGCTATTGAGAATAATACTGTGCTGAACATATATGCACATGTGTGTTTTGGTAGAACAATTAATATTCCTTGGATGGAATGGTTGTGTTGAACAGTAGTTGTTTTAACTTCAAGAAACTGCCAAACTACTTTAAACACTGGCTGAACTAATATAAATTAGTTTACCAGCAGTGTGAACAAATTTACATGAGTGTAAATTCTCACCAGCAGTGTGTAAGTGTTCTTTTCACTGCAACTTGTTTCTTTTCTCGTCAACATATTATTTTATGACTTTTTATAGATATCTATTCTTACTGATATGGGATGGTATCTAATTTTGGTTTGATTTGCATTTCTCTAATGATTAGCCATGTACATTTCTTCATATGCTTTTTGGCACATTTTTATCTTCTTTTCAGAAGTGTCTTTTCATTTCCTTTGCCCGTTTTTTAATGGGGTTGTTTTGAGTTTTGCTTGTTGATTTGTTTACATTCTTTATAGATTCTGGATAGTAGACCTTGGTCCAATGTATAGTTTGCAAATATTTTTCCAATTCTTTAGGTTGTCTGCTTACTCTTTTGATAGTTTCTTTTGGTGTGCAGAAGCTCTTTAATTTAATAAGGTCCGCTTTGTCAATTTTTGTACCTGTTGCAATTGCTTTTAGAGACTTTGTCATGAAATCTTTGCCAAGGCCTATGTCCAGCATGGTATGTTCTAGGTTTTCTTTTACTGTTCTTATAGTTTTAGATCTTACATTTAAGTCTCTAATTCATCTTCATCTTGAGTTGATTTTTGTGTATTGTGCAAGGAAGGGGTCCAGCTTCAGTCTTCTGCATATGACTAGCCTGTTTTCCCAGTACCATTTATTAAATAGGGAGTCCTTTCTCCCATTCCTCATTATTGTCAACTTTGTTGAAGATCAGATGGTTGCAGGTGTGTAACTTTATTTCTGGACTCTCTATCTTGTTCCATTGGTATATGTGTCTGCTTTTTTGGGAGCTACCTTGGACTTGTATTATAGTTTGACATCAGGGAGTCTTGCCTCTTGTTTTGCTCTTTTTGCTTAGGATTGCTATGGCTATTTGGGATCTTGGGCTCTTTTTTGGTTCTGTATGAATTTCTAAAGTACAAGTAAGTTTTACTCCACTCTTCTGTTTAAAACACTCTTACAGCTTCTTATCTCATACAGAAGAAAAGCCTCAATTCACACCATGGCCTATAAGAAACTATATATACTGATCCCTCCTTTGTGTATTGTGTGCCAATATTCCAGGTGCATGCTAAGCACTGCGTCTTTCCAGTGGGAACACAAAAGCAATTTAAACAGTTGGAATGATCACCTACATTCCACAGGTAGGATCCAATTATTAGTCCCTTTGGGCTGATGTAACAAAATATCATAAACTGGGGGAGTTTATCAAAGACAGAAATTTATTGCCCACAGTTCTGGTAGCTGAAAGTCTAAGATCAAGGTGCCAGCATATTTGGTATACGGCGAGGGTCCATTTCCTGATTCATAGATGGCATCCTGCTGAATCCTCACCTGGTGGAAGAAGCAAAGGCGCTCTCTGGAGCCTTTTCTGTAACGGCATAAATCCCATTCATGAGGCTGCATTTCTTTGACTTAATCACTTTCCTAAAGGCCAATACATCACTTTGGGGGTTAGGAGTTCAGCATACCAATTTTGGAGAGACACATTCAGACCATAGTCATTCATTCTTTATGTTCCCAGCATACAGTTTTCCAAACTTATACAATAAAAATGGAAACCACCTTACCTGCTTTTACAAAGCTTATTATTTTGATTTAAAAGGAAAATCAATTGATTTAGCATAGCTCATTTTTCCTAAAGCGATAAAACATGACTTCTGAGTTATGTCTACATCAATAGTTTCCAAACTTTAGTGTACATTAGCCTCACAATAAGGGATGGAGATATTGTCTTATAAAACATGTAAATGCTGTAGTCCTCCTGGCCTTCCAGTTTCTGATTTGGAAGACTGAACTTGGGAATGTGCATTCTTAACATCAGCTCAAGTGATTCTAAAGTCTTGTTATCTACTTTCAGAAATACCGGTCTAGTAATACAACCTATGTCTCTAAAGAAAATAATAAAAATTTGCAGCATTATTTCTAACTAAAGACTTTTAATGACCAGAATAAGTTTTTACTATTTTAACTGAATTATTAACATCTATCCAAATAATGTCAATTAATGTACCTTCCATGGTTAACTAATGATATAATAGAAAATAAGGTCACATTGCAGAAGTAATGTGATGCTCTCCACAATCTGTAGAATTTATCTTCAATAATTATTCTGCAAACTAAACTACAGGGTTTTGTGGTTGTCATTTTAAATAAACTAAGACCGGTGCACTCATTAAGGGTAATCACATATCACAATCATGTTTAAAGAGCCTGGGAAACTATAAATTGTGTTTCAGTTTTTGTTTATTGTTACCAGTCTAATTTTAAAAGAATAGTTTGGTGCAAAAAAAAAAAAAAGAAGAAGAAGAAATGCAGCACATAAGAGAAACCTAAGTTCTGTTTTCCCTAGCTTTCTTTTCTCTTTGTTCCTTAAGAAGTAGAGAAAGAAAAAGAAATCTGAAAGTTTTACAAAGCTTGGAAAAGGTCGTTGATATGAAATGGCTGTCACACTTCACCTTCGCTACTTCAGAAATAATTATTGCTGCTTAATGCTTGACAGGCTGGAATCAAATTTTACAGTCTAGATGTTCAGGAAAGAGGGGCGGGGAATGGCAACTAAGAACTCCTGTCAGCAAAGGTTCACTAAAATCTTGAAAAGGATGAAGCCATCTATTCAGCATGATAAAAACATACAAGACCTCACAGACTACCTGCTTTGAAAACAATTTTCTTTCTCTGAAAGTATGTGGAGAGTTTTATTAATTTTTAAATTAATTTTTGTCATTAGAATCTAATAATCTTATTATAAGAAAAATCAAGGTGAAGAAGGACTACATAATGTCAAATTTTGTGCATGATTTTTTTTGTTGTTTTACTTTTTTTGAGGGATTTTTTTGTTTGTTTCTGCTATGGATTTTCTCCATTCCTTCCATGAAATCAGTGTAACTAGCAGTATAGAATACAGAGGAAAAAAAATGAAGCTTATTTTCCACTTTTTGTTTAATAGCAGAGAAAATACTTCTCCAGTCTGAGGACAAAAATTTAATTACCATTATGAGAATTTTTGATAAAAATACTTTAATATTTTGTGAGTACACTAGGACAGGTTCTGTTTTTATCACAATATTTTCTAAATTAACATTATTATTTGGCAGATAATTAAAATTGATGTGTTTAATATTTCTGAATATTGTTTTTCTGTATTCAATTTAAGTTAAATTATTGGGAACATTCAAAATGTCTAATAATTTATCTTCTGGTTAAAAAAAAACTTCAAATAAAGGCCGGGTACGGTGGTTCACGCCTATAATCCCAGCATTTTGGGCGGCCGAGGTGGGTGGATCACGAGGTCAAGAGATCGAGACCATCCTGGTCAACGAGGTGAAAACCCGTCTCTACTAAAAATACAAAAATTAGCTGGGCATAGTGGCACGTGCCTGTAATCCCAGCTACTCGGGAGGGTGAGGCAGGAGAATTGCTTGAACCCAGAAGGTGGAGGTTGCGGTGAGCCGAGATCGTGCCATTGCACTTCAGCCTGGGTAACAAGAGCGAAACTCCGTCTCAAAAAAAAAAAAAAAAAAAAAAAAAAAACTTCAAATAAAAGAAACTGAATTAAATAAATAAATACATAAAGTGAAAATTCAGTGGAAACATGCAATTGCCGTGTTCCTTACGTTATGCCTGTACAGCCATTGCATTCACCTCTTCACCACACAGCTACAAATCACTTAACATTTCATTAAATCTAGTATATAATGTTATCTATAGTGTTAAGGACATTATCAAGTGGTGGAACATTTTGATTCTATCAAAAGATCACTTTGATATATAACAATTTTGAAAACATTTAGGGATTTGTTAGTCTACATAGAGTCAGAATGTTTTTTAACTTGGTTTTGTATATATTTAGTGACTCACAATAAAGCTAATACCATTCAGACTTAAGATTATTATATGGCAGAGCATTTTTATAAACTTATATTGAATGATTACTGAAATTATTATTCTATCTGTGATGGAAGAAGTATTCCAACAAAAATTTAGTCTTTCTTTCTAATCATTCACTTGGAAAAAATGGGGGCTTTGAATTACGGCAAATAAGTTATATTATTTGCTCTATAAAGCTGTTCTTGGCGTCTACTATGAAGTCATTAAAGAAAGATTTTTCTTTGTTTTCCTTATCATAACATTATAAAATCTGCTGAATAAGTAAGTTTATTACAATATTCTTCCTATTTTACTATTTTATTAGGAGCAGAAATGCTATAAAAGTTTATTATATTAATAAGTTAATATATTAAGTGTATGCTACATATAATACATATATAAAATGATAATTCAGAATTAATGTAGTATATGAAAACTAGGATTAAATATTATTAGTGTGCTTTAAGCTAACAATATAATTCACCTAACTACATGTCAAAATATTCTGTAAATATCTTCAATTAGTAATACATAAGATTTATTGATTTTATTATATCCACCTAATAATCATATATGATATTGCATCAGCGGACACAATTATTAAAGAACAATGAACCAAGATATAATATTTACAAATTAAATACAGTGATTTAACATTACATATTATTGTTATAAATTCCTGTTCTTTCTATAAATTAACAAAAGCTCAAAATTCTGGAAAGCTTTTGATAATGGCATGTACTTTCATGATGACAAGTGATATGAGACTTTGAAAGGTAAAGAAATTGAATTATTTCTCTAGAAAGAACATTTCAAGGTAAAAGCGATCATTGCTACAAAATGAGATCAACAATTGCACGAATCTGAAACAGCATTGCTTGTTCATCCTTTTATAAAATTCTTGAGGTTTCACTGATACCTAATTATACCATAAATCAAAATGTGCCATATCAAAATAAAATCACTGAATATTTTTATGACAGTCCATTTTCATGTCATTTATTACATGTAAGGTCTAAACTCTTCAGAAAAAAGAAAATTTCCTGAAACTTTACACAGTAAAGATAAGAACTTAAACCTGGGCCAAGTTTAGTCAGCATTTTATCTACAGAAAATGAAACTGTGATCAAGAGAAGACAGCATGGTTCCACCAAGGGCCGGTAACATTAGATTATCTCTGACATCTCATAAAAGAGCTGAGAAATTAAGGGCTTATTTATCATAAGCCTTCCTTGTCCACATATAAGGTGATCAAATTGAGATCTCATGTGAGATATCAGAAAGCACAGAGACTGTTGGTTGTACACAGCATTAAAAAAAGGAGGTGATAGCATCGACCACTCTTCCCCTATCATAAGGTTTTCTCCAGGAGTAGATGTGGCCGTTGCTTAGTAAGTGATTAGTGATTCTTAGTAAGTTAGTGATTCTTCTCGAACTAGAGCTTAACTATGATGAGGCCCGTTACCACTGTTGTTCAAATGTGTAAGCCGTGTGATAAATCGTGTCTCGAAGCATTACACAACCTCACAATCACATCACCTCACAGTACTCAATTCTCATTTTTCCTGATATCAATAGCAAGGTCTGTTTATCACCAGTTCCTTTGTCTCAAATTTATTTTTAGAGTTAGAGTTTGCTTCTCATTGACACCTTGACTCTGAAGACCTAATTATGAGAACTTAGGCCCAATTCATATTGGTTCAACTACTTGATCTTTTTCAATCAGATAAACCATAATAACAGTTTTATGACTGTTATTTTTTTTTCTTTATTTTACCTGATGGAAATAGGTAAAATACTAGTCACTCTAAAAAGTGATAAATATTGCAGAAAGAAAATGCATTAGGCCTTGAGATGGAGAGAAAACAGTACATCTTCTTTTGAAGATTCAAATGGGCAAGGCCTGGCTCTGGTAAAGCAAGCATTGATATCAAATTATTTGTGGACCAATATTACTGGTTTTGAAGAGGTGCCATGAAAAAATGACCAGATGTGTATATGTAGAAAAGAGCCAGCCATTTGATGTATAAAACTACAAACTGATTTTTAGCATCTGGAAAAGCTGCCCTTTCTCCTCCTATAGAACCCTCCAGTTTGATGTGGAGACCTGGCCTGCTCTGGTATTTAGAATATGTCATGCTTTACCCACCACAGCAGTGGCAGGAGGGAGAGAATATTCATCAGACCTCCTGCACAATTGCATTTGCAACGTAGTGGCAATTATAGCAATAAACAATTCTGAAAGAAACCAAGAGGCTTAGGAAAGTTCACAAAATTCTACCACGTGGGAAAGTAGCTTTTGGGGGCACAGTGGATTCACCATGCCCTCCAGTAAGTGATGGCGATGACTGGTATGAAGCAGGAGTGATTCATGAAACCTGTGTGTATTCCTTGTGTTTCTAATATTCCTGGGTTGTGGGAGAGTGTAGGAGGAAAATAAAAACATCTTTTTCATTCTAAGAATGATATATTATCTCAGAGTCACTGAATTTTATATTTTAAAATACATTCTTTATTCCTTCAAAAGTGAAATTGGAAATAGGGCATATTGGTTGCATTATTAAAAGATTTCAATTTGTAAACAAATTTGACACATATTTTACTATTCTATTCTCTCTAGGTGATACTAGAACCTTAGAAACTCAACAACATACTTACGTTTTATTAGAACTGGAAGATAATACCTGAATTTTACAAGGTTACATGCATAAGCGCACATATGTGTGTACATATGTATAATCATCATATATCTGCAACAGAATAATATTTTGATAGATTAGCCAGTATGTTTTATTTTTTTCTATTTAGGCAGTCTCTAGGGCATTCTTTGTGTCATTCACTCATAAAAAATTTTGACACATGAGAAAAAAATAATGCAGCAACATCAGTTCTTAACTTTTGAGATTTAAAATCCTAAATCTCAGGAGAATAACTTATTCTTATTCTCAAAACTCCCAACATCCAGACACAACACAAAGTTCCCCTTCCCTGGAAGGATCAAGAAAAGAAGAGTATCAGAAAGAAGAAAGAGATGAGTGCACAGCGTGGGTCCTGAGGAGAGCAGGGTCTTGCCCCCGTGGCTTAGTCCAGAGGAAATGCAGGTGACGGAAACAGGATATTCTCCAGAGGGCAAAAGAAAGGATAGGGGAATTCTAGAATGGAGGAAACCTGTTTTCTTTCCAGGTAAAGTCCGGGAGACAGCAAGATGCCCAGGAGAAATAGTCTGGAGGAGTTTGATGGTTATCCACACATGGTGATACTGAAGCAGGAGCGACCGTGAGAAACAGACCTCTGAGACACCGAACTAGGAAGGAAAGAGTGATTTATTCAGCCGGGAGCAAGACAACATAGTTATCTAACAGCCAAGCTCATCTAACAAAGAGAAGCTCTACCTTTATATAGGCTTACAACTCTAGATATTACACGTGAAAGGGTCTTGGGTTTACAATTTTAGAAATCACATGTGAAAGGGTCTTGGTTCATGAAGTAGGTGTGGGGTGAGAGTTTGATCTTGTTTAAGTGAAAACAGTACCTTCCAGAAAGATTCCCCCATACTATGCCTGCTATCTATAGGAAGGCAATTAAGGAGGAACCGGTTGAACAGCCTTTTCTTCTATTGAAATGCAGTGTGGAAGTCAAGGGGGAGGTGATCCTAGATGCTTGGGTCTTCTTCCTCAATACCTTCTCAGCAAAGCTGTGGAGTAAGAAAGAAATTGAAAACACCTCCAGGGGAAATGGAGTAGAACTCTGAATTAATCTAATTTTAACTACCGGTAAAATAATGTCACTATAGGAATTTATTTTCATTTATAGGAAACTGATGTTATCTTTTCTACATAGCTGAAATTTTTATTCATATTTAGTGTCCAGCCTACCAGAGACAGAGATTTGTCCAGGATGTCTAACAAACTTAGTACAACCCATTGTCTTTATCACAGACTAATTAAAAATCTCAGAGTAGACTTAGGACTCAGTCGTCTTGAGGATGTAGCTATAGTCTATATTTAAAGTGAGATGGATTGTCATGTATAAATCCTGTTTTCAAAAATAATTCCAGTGAATTGTGATAAGGCTGAGTTAAAAAACATTAAAATGCCTTGACATTTTAAACAGGAGTCCATTCTGTACTTTGTGTTTGTTAACAAGAATACTTATGGAGGGAGGACCATGGAAGAGGATTTTTAAAAGCCTCTTGGATTCTGAATTTCTAAGAACACAACCACATTGAAATCTAAAAGCAGGTCCAGAAGTATCAGGCCTAGAATGATCACATTTACCATCTAAATGTATTTATCCCTTTATCTGCCCAAAAGTGGAGACTGCAACATTGGCACAAAGACTGAGGAAAGAAGCCCGCTGTGATCTGATGCAAGGTGAGTGAGATCACTACCCAGCTTCAGAGGAAAAACTCCTTTATGACAGACACCAAGCTGGGCATGGTGGCTTACACCTATAAATCTAGCACTTTGAGAGGCCGAGGTGGGCAGATCACCTGAGGTGAAGCCTGATCAATATGGTGAAACCCCATCTCTACTAAAAATACAAAAAAAGAAAAAGAAAAAAGACACCAAGAGTAGCACAAGCATACTCAGTATTTAAATGCATTTAGAAAAATTAAACTTGTCATTGTAGTTTAAGCCCACGAGGAGAAACTACCGTGAGTAATGAGAAAGCCAAGATGGGCACAGAGGATGCCCTCCAAACCAGACGGAGACCAAAGGGCGAAAACATGATTTTTCTCTACTTCTCTCCAGATAAAGATCTTATGAGCAAGAGAAAAAAAGCTTCTGTTTCAATGGGAGATTCAACCTATATCATCTACTGCCTTAACAAAGAGTTGGCCTACCTCACCATTCCGCTCCTCAACTTTTACACTTAAATAAACAAGTAGATTTAGATGGGTGAAATATGAACCTAGTCTAACAAAAGAAAATAAATAATAACTTTTCAAAACAAAAAGGTCAAACTCTGTAAAATATTTGAGGAGATTTGTTCTGAGCCAAATATGAGTGACTGTGGCCCACGATGCAGCACTTAGGACTTCCTGAGAACATGTTCTGAAAGTAGTCAGGATGCGACTTGGTTTTATACATTTTAGAGAGTCATGACACTTCGATCAAATACATTTAAAAAATGCATGAGTTTGGTCCAGAAAGGCAGGACAACTTGAAGGGGGAGCTTCCAACTTATTTAAAATTTTTCTGGTTAACAATTGGTTGAGTTTATTCAAAGAACTGGGATCAGTAGAAAGGGATGTCTGGGTTGCAATAAGAGGTTGCGAAGACGAAAGTTCTTTCATGCAGATGAAGCCTCCAGGTAGCCGGCTTCAGAAGAATAGGCTGTAAAAGGTATCTTGTCAGACTTCAAGTCTGTGTTGATGTGAATGTCAGAGGTACGATGAATGAATGCCAGAGGCATGTCTGACCCCCACTTCTCCTCATAGCCTGAGCCAGTCTTTCAGGTTACGTTTTAAAGGGGTCCTGGATCCCAGTACTTTGGGAGGCCGAGGTGGGTGGATCACGAGGTCAAGAGATCGAGACCATCCTGGTCAACATGGTAAAACCCCGCGTCTACTAAAAACACAAAAAATTAGCTGGGCATGGTGGCACGTGCCTGTAATCCCAGCTACTCAGGAGGCTGAGGCAGGAGAATTGCCTGAACCCAGGAGGCAGAGGTTGCAGTGAGCCGAGATCATGCCATTGCACTCCAGCCTGGGTGACAAGAGCAAAACTCTGTCTCAAAAGAAAAAAAAAAAAGAGTCCTGGCTGAGGAGAAAGTCTATTCAGATAGCTGGGCGCTTTAGAATTTTATTTTTGGTTTACATTTGAAATCTTACATTATACCAAGAGAAAAATTATAGCATGAGAGAAATGTTCATTAATGGTAGAACTCACCAAAAAAAAATACATAAACTTTTTTTTTTGAGACAGAGTCTTACTCTCTCACCTGCACTGAAATGCAGTAGTACAATCATAACTCACGGCAGTCTCAAACTCTTGAGCTCAAGCAGTAACCCTACCTTAGCTTCTGGAGTAGCTGGGACTATAGGCACACAGCACTATAGTCTAATTTTTTATTTATCGGTAGGGATGCAGTCTTGCTATGTTGCTCAGGCTGTTCTCAAACTCCTGGGCTCCAATGGTCTTCCCATCTTGACCTCCCAAAGAGATGGGATAACAGATGTGCGTCATTGCACCTGGTGTAAACATTTTGTTCCTTCTTAGGTCAGCAAGTCGTATGTGTCACATGGTTGCCATAAAGGCTCATGTGATTTTAGAAGGCATTGATATATAAATGCATGTCCAACAACAGCAACAAAGCAATGGTCGGTCCCCTGGCCCTGAGACAGAATATCATGTTTTGAACTTTGAGCCAAATTTTCAAAAGGAGCATTGGCAAACTAGAATGCCTATGTGAGAGAGAAGAACTGAGCCAATGGACTGAAAAAGCTCTTTTAAGAATTTTTAAAATAAGAGCTTTCACATAATTGTAGGAGCACCACAACTGAGTACAAAAAAATGCAACATGTTTTGGTTTGTGAATATTGACAAATATTTTATGACAATAAAAGGATACAAAATATGTTTTACTGAAGGCAGAGAATATGAAGAAAGTTAACTCACGTTTTTTGTGGGAAAACCTAAGCGGTACATGACACACTCACAAACAAATGTATACTGGTGGATGAGTTGCTCTTCGTAATCGTGGTAACCAATGTCAGCCAGAATACAAGTGGGTAGGCAATGAAGTGAAGTGTAAAAAAGTTCCTGTTCTGATTACATGGAGAAGGTTACAGGTTGAAGCCATAAAATATCTCATCAGTATTGACTGCTTCTTAGGATATTATATCCATATATTTCATGACATGCCTACAGTCCCAAAACTGGCATAACGTTACCATTTTGCTGTGTAAAACATGAAATAGATGACTGGTCTCTTCTTGCTTCATAAACATAATCAATCCCAAATTGCTACAGATGATTAAAGCCAGAGTTTCAGATTATTTCAGAGTCATAGTAAGCATGAAGGATGATCAAGGTGTGATCCACCATTGGTGAAAGGATTACATAATAGAATTTTTAGACAGAAAACTATGTGACAGACAGACATCATTCTAGTTTCATTAAGAGACATTAGGAGCAAAACCTGGGCTGAGCTATACATTTTTTTTTTTTTTTTTTTTTTACAGAGCTATACATTAAACCAGTGGGTAAATTGAGAGTCAATTTGTACCATCTGGTATACAGACAAATTTTATGAAGAGCAATCTGATAAAAAGAAATGAATAAAATCAAATTTATGGTACTTATCTCTACAAAAGTAATATTCCCAATAAGCACAATGACACAAACCAGCTGGTGTATGCTTCCTCCGGCTCCTGCAATCGCACATATGATCATCCAATGTCGATAACATATTCTTAATAAGACATTGACACACACATGATTAGCTCTAACTTTATTTATAATTACACTTTATATTTGGTTTTATATGATTAAAAATATTGTTCTATCACTCAAACCTGTCATTTCAAATGACCTTAAACTGTACCCCACTGAATGGAAGGCTGGATGAGACAAGCATTGAAATCAGTTACTAAAAGTAGGATTTACGATTGTGTTGAAACCAAATGCAAGTTACAAGAATGGAAGATACATTTCCTTCCAAAGAGGAGCTTACCTTCTTTTTTTTTTAAAAAAAAAAAAAAAGACATATAAATGATAATTAAATAACATCAAGTGAAATTGGAGAAGCATCAATAATATGCATGAACTAACAAAAGAGCAAGGAAGAAATGAATAATTCCATCTTAGGGTAAAAATGGCCTGTTCAGAAGAAAAGAAAGCATCATAGGAGAGATACATTCATAGTTGTTCTATTTTAATTTATTTTTATCATTCAACTTGGTTTTTAAATGCTGTGTCTTAGTTTAATACTCGGTCAGGGAGAGACAGCACCCCAAAGTGAAAACTAGGTGTATCTTATTGGTGTGATGAAAGAGAAATGAGCGGTGGGAGGTGCCTAGTGAGCCAGGGTGGTGGCTGATCCAGCGCGAAAATTCTGAGCTATGCACCTCTGGGAAATGAAACATTAGTTCAGAAGAAGCCTGTAAACTCTCATACATACACATTTTGTTATTCACCATGAGGTTATCAAAGCCTAAAGCAGGTATTTCCTGGAGCTCAAGCCAAGGAAAGGCCTATGAGAACAAGCACAAAACAGGCCAGCAGCGGCAGAAGTGGGGTGCGACTATTCGATTTGACTCCAGCTTGAGTAGACTTAGAAGATGCTTGGATGACAAACCCTACAAGTGTACTGAATGTGAAAAGAGTTTCAGTCAGAGTTCAACTCTTTTTCAACACCAGAAGATCCACACTGGAAAGAAATCTCATAAATGTGCTGATTGTGGGAAAAGTTTTCTTCAGAGTTCTTTTTTTTTTTTTTTTTTTTTTAAATTTTTTATATTTTTACTGCATTATAGGTTTTGGGGTACATGTGCAGAATGTGCAAGATAGTTGCAGAGGTACACACATGGCAGTGTGCTTTGCTGCCTTCCTCACCTTCACCCACACTTGGCATTTATCCCCAGGCTATCCCTCCCCAGCCCCCCCCACTGTCCCTCCCCCATTACCCCCAATAGACCCCAGTGTGTAGTAGACCCCCTCCCGGTGTCCATGTGTTCTCATTTTTCTCACCCGCCTATGAGTGAGAATATGCGATATTTCTTTTTCTGTTCTTGTGTCAGTTTGTTGAGAATGATGTTCTCCAGATTCATCCATGTCCTTACAAAGGACACAAACTCATCATTTTTGATTGCTGCATAATATTCCATGGTGTATATGTGCCACATGTTCCCCGTCCAGTCTATCATTGATGGGCATTTGGGTTGGTTCCAGGTCTTTGCTATTGTAAACAGTGCTGCAATGAACATTTGTGTGCATGTGTCCTTATAGTAGAACGATTTATAGTCCTTTGGATATATACCCAGTAATGGGATTGCTGGGTCAAATGGAATTTCTATTTCTAGGTCCTTGAGGAATCGCCACACTGTCTTCCACAGTGGTTGAACTAATTTACACTCCCACCAACAGTGTAAGAGTGTTCCTATTTCTCCACATCCTCTCCAGCATCTGCTGTCTCCAGATTTTTTAATGATCGCCATTGTAACTGGCGTGAGGTGGTATCTCAATGTGGTTTTCATTTTGCATCTCTCTAATGACCAGTGATGATGAGCATTTTTTCATGTGTTTGTTGGCCTCATGTATGTCTTCTTTTGTAAAGTGTCTGTTCATATCCTTTGCCCATTTTTGAATGGGCTTGTTTGTTTTTTTCCTGTAAATCTGTTTGAGTTCTTTGTAAATTCTAAATATCAGCCCTTTGTCAGATGGGTAAACTGCAAAGATTTTTTCCCATTCTGATGGTTGCCAATTCACTCCAGTGACTGTTTCTTTTGTCGTGCAGAAGCTGTGGAGTTTGATTAGGTCCCATTGGTCTATTTTGGCTTTTGTTGCCAGTGCTTTTGGTGTTTTGTTCATGAAGTCCTTGCCTACTCCTATGTCCTGAATGGTTTTGCCTAGATTTTCTTCTAGGGTTTTTATGGTGTTAGGTCTTATGTTTAAGTCTTTAATCCATCTGGAGTTAATTTTAGTGTAAGGTGTCAGGAAGGGGTCCAGTTTCTGCTTTCTGCACATGGCTAGCCAGTTTTTCCAACACCATTTATTAAACAGGGAATCCTTTCCCCATTGCTTGTTTTTGTCAGGTTTATCCAAGATTATATGGTGGTAGATATGTTGTGTTGCCTCCGATGCCTCTGTTCTGTTCCATTGGTCTATATCTCTGATTTGGTACCAGTACCATGCTGTTTTGATTACTGTAGACTTGTAGTATAGTTTGAAGTCTGGTAGTGTGATGCCTCCCGCTGTGTTCTTTTTGCTTAGAATTGACTTGGCTATGCGGGCTCTCTTTTGGTTCCATATGAAGTTCATGGTGGTTTTTTCCAGTTCTGTGAACAAATTCAATGGTAGTTTGATGGGGATAGCATTGATTGTGTAAATTACTTTGGGCAGTATACCCATTTTCACGATATTGATTCTTCCTAACCACGAACATGGAATGTTTTTCCATCTGTTTTTGTCCTCTCTTATTTCATTGAGCAGTGGTTTGTTGTTTTCTTTAAAGAGGTCCCTTACATTCCTTGTGAGTTGTATTCCTAGGTATTTTATTTTATTTTTATTTTTTTGGTAGCAATTGTGAATGGCAGTTCATTCTTGATTTGGTTCTCTTTAAGTCTGTTATTGGTGTATAGGAATGCTTGTGATTTTTGCACATTGATTTTATATTCTGAGACTTTACTGAAGTTGCTTATCAGTTTCAGGAGCTTTTGGGCTGAGGCAATGGGGTCTTCTAGGTATACTATCATGTCATCTGCAAATAGAGACAATTTGGCTTCCACCTTTCCTATTTGAATACCCTTTATTTCTTTTTCTTGCCTGATTGCTCTGGTTAGAACTTCCAGTACTATGTTGAATAGGAGTGGTGAGAGAGGGCATTCTTGTCTAGTGCTAGATTTCAAAGGGAATGCTTTCAGTTTTTGCCCATTCAGTATGATATTGGCTGTTGGTTTGTCATAAATAGCTTTTATTACTTAGAGATATGTTCCATCAATACCAAGTTTATTGAGGGTTTTTAGCATAAAGTGCTGTTGAATTTTGTCAAATGCCTTCTCTCTGTCAATTGAGATAATCATGTGGTTTTTGTTTTTGCTTCTGTTTATGTGGTGAATTACATTTATAGACTTGTGTATGTTGAACCAGCCTTGCATGCACGGGATGAATCTTACTTGATCATGATGGATAAGTTTTTTAATGTGCTGTTGCAATCAGTTTGCCAGTATTTTATTGAAGATTTTTGCATCTATGTTCATCATGGATATTGGCCTGAAGTTTTATTTTCTTGTTGAGTCTCTGCTGGGTTTTTGGTATCAGGATGATGTTGGTCTCATAAAATGATTTGGGAAGGGTTTCCTCTTTTTGAATTATTTGGAATAGTTTCAGAAGGAATGATACCAGATCCTCTTTGTGTGTCTGGTAGAATTCGGCTGTGAACCCGTCTGAACCTGGGCTTTTTTTGTGTGGTAGGCTCTTAATTGCTGCCTCAACTTCAGACCTTGTTATTGGTCTATTCATAGTTTCAGCTTCCTCCTGGTTTAGGCTTGGGAGGACAGAGGCATCCTGGAATTTATCCATTTCTTCCTGGTTTACTAGTTTATGTGCATAGAGTTTTTTGTAGTATTCTCTGAGGATGGTTTGAATTTCTGTGGAATCTGTGGTGATATCCCCATTATCATTTTTTATTGCATCTATTTGGTTGTTTTCTCTTTTCTTTTTTATCAGTCTGGATAGTGGTCTGTCTATTTTGTTGATCTTTTTGAAAAACTAGCTCTTGGATTTATGAATTTCTTTGAAGGGTTTTTCTTGTCTCTATCTCCTTCAGTTCTTCTCTGATCTTAGTTATTTCTTGTCTTCGGCTAGGTTTTGAGCTTTTTTGATCTTGCTCCTCTAGCTCTTTCAATTTTGATGGTAGGGTGTAAATTTTGGATCTCTCCACTCTTCTCATGTGGGCACTTATTGCTATATATTTTCCTCTACAGACTGCTTTAAATGTGTCCCAGAGATTCTGGTACGTTGTGTCTTCATTCTCATTGGTTTCGAAGAACTTCTTTATTTCTGCCTTCATTTCATTGTTTATCCAATCAACATTCAAGAGCCAGTTGTTCGGTTTCCATGAAGCTGTGTGGTTCTGAGTTATTTTCTGAATTCTGAGTTCCAACTTGATTGCACTATGGTCTGAGAGACTGTTTGTTATGATTTCAGTTGTTTTGCATTTGCTGAGGAGTGCTTTACTTCCAATTATGTGATCAGTTTTGGAGTAGATGTGACGTGGTGCTGAGAAAAATGTATATTCTGTGGATTTGGGGTGGAGAGTTCTGTAAAGGTCTATCAGGTTTGCTTGTTCCAGGTCTGAGTTCAAGTCCTGGATATCCTTGTTAATTTTCTGTCTGGTTGATCTGTCTGATATTGGCAGTGGAGTGTTAAAGTCTCCCACTATTATTGTGTGGGTGTCTAAGTCTCTTTGTAAGTCATTAAGAACTTGCCTTATATATCTCGGTGCTCCTGCATTGGGTCCATATATATTTAGAATTGTTAGCTCTTCTTGTTGTATCGATCCTTTTACCATTATGTAATGACCTTCTTTGTCCCTTTTGATCTTTGTTGCTTTAAAGTCTATTTTATCAGAGATGAGAATTGCAACTCCCACTTTTTTTTGCTCTCCATTTGCTTGGTAAATCTTCCTCCATCCCTTTATTTTGAGCCTTTGTGTATCCTTGTGTGTGAGGTGGGTTTCCTGGATACAGCACACTGATGGGTTTTGGTTTTTTATCCATTTTGCCAGTCTGTGTCTTTTGATTGGTGCATTTAGCCCATTTACATTTAGGGTTAATATTGTTATGTGTGAATTTGATACTGCCATTTTGAGGCTAGCTGGCTGTTTTGCCCATTGGTTCATGTAGATTCTTCATTTTGTTGATGCTCTTTAGCATTTGGTATGCTTTTAGGATGGCTGGTACTGGTTGTTTCTTTCTATGTGTAGTGCCTCTTTCAGGAGCTCTTGTAAAGCAGGCCTAGTGGTGACAAAATCTCTGAGTACTTGCTTGTTCATGAAGGATTTTATTTTTTTCTTCACTTATGAAGCTCAGTTTGGCTGGATATGAAATTCTGGGTTGAAAGTTCTTTTCTTTAAGGATGTTGAATATTGGCCCCCACTCTCTTCTGGCTTGTAGAGTCTCTGCCAAGAGATCTGCTGTGAGTCTGATGGGCTTCCCTTTGTGGGTGACCCGACCTTTCTCTCTGGCTGCCCTTAGTATTTTCTCCTTCATTTCAACCCTGGTGAATCTGACGATTATGTGCCTTGGGGTTGCTCTTTTTGCGGAGTATCTTTGTGGTGTTCTCTGTATTTCCTGGAGTTGAGTATTGACCTGTATTGGTAGATTGGGGAAATTTTCCTGGATAATATCCTGAAGAGTATTTTCCAGCTTGGATTCATTGTCTTCATCACATTCTGGTACACCTATCAAACGTAGCTTGGGTCTCTTCACATATTCCCACATTTCTTGGAGATTTTGTTCATTTCTTTTTTTGCGCTTTTTTCTTTAATCTTGGTTTCTCGTTTTATTTAATTGAGTTTATCTTTGACTTCTGATATTCTTTCTTCTGCTTGGTCAATTCGGCTGTTGAAACTTGTGCATGCTTCGTGAAGTTCTCGTGTTGTGTTTTTGAGCTCCTTCAATTCATTCATATTCCTCTCTAAGTTGTCCATTCTTGTTATCATTTCCTCGAATTTTTTTTTCAAATCTTTTTTCAAGGTTCTTAGTTTCTTTGCACTGATTTAGAACATGTTCTTTTAGCTCACTGACGTTTCTCATTATCCACTTTCTGAAGTCTGATTCCGTCATTTTGTCACACTCATTCTCCGTCCAGCTTTGTTCCTTTGCTGGTGAGGAGTTTTGGTCCTTTGTAGGAGGTGAAGTGTTTTGGTTTTGGGTGTTTTCCTCCTTTTTGCACTGGTTTCTTTCCCTCTTTATGGATTTATCCACCTATCATCTTAGTAGTTGCTGATTTTTCAATTGGGTCTCTGTGTGGACACCCAGATTGTTGATGATGAGGTATTTCTGTTACTTAGTTTTCCTTCTAATGGTCTAGCCCCTCTTCTGTATGAGTGCTGAGGTCTACTCCAGGCCCTGCTTGTCTGGGGTACACCTGTAGCAGCTGTGGAACAGTGAGGGATGCCACCAGTTTCTTCTTCTGCTATCTTTGTTCCAGAATGATGCCCGCCAAATGTCAGTCTGATTAGTCCTTTTTTGGGGTGACTCTTTGGATATACAGGGGTCAGGGAGCTACTTGAGGAGGTGGTCTGTGCTTTATAGGAGCTCCAGTGCTGAGATGTGAGCTCCATTGTTCATTCAGGCTTGTTGGGAGGATGTGTTTATGTCTGCTGCAACAGAACTCATAAACTGCCCCCCTTTTCTTTCCCCTTAGATGCTCTGTCTCAGGGAGTTGGGGCTTTCTTTATGAGTATCTGTTGCACTGTCCTGCCCAGCTAGGAGGCAGTCTATTCACTATTTGCCTGCTGGGGCTCCGCCCTGCTAGTGCGGGTCCACCCTGTTGTCGTGGGGCTCCATTCTGCTGTGGCGCACTCTGCACAGTGGTGGAGTCTCTCTGTTATGGCAGGTTGCCTCACCAACAGCAGGCTGCATCAGCCCTGGGTGGTACTTCAGTAGGGGCGGATTGTGTCCATAGTGGCGGACGCCCCTCCCCCACCGGGCTGCACCATCCTAGTTGCCAGCAGCAAAACTCTCAGCCTGGAGCGCCTCCAACCACCACCCTGCTTGTCCCCATGAGGGTGGAACCCGCTGAGCCTGATCAACCAGCTCCCTGCCTCAGAGTACATCCTCTCTCTCTCTCTCTCTTTTTCTCCCCATGCTGAACGGTTGACTCTCTCACTGGTGCCCCAGTAGCCTGCTGATAGGGCACTGGGATCCATGCGATCTCCCGTGCCGCTGCCCACTGCACCGGCTCAGATCACGTTTCCCAGGAATCTCCTGGTCTGGCTCATTGTCCAAGTCCCGCTCAATCAGATGGACATGCCAATGTGCCCTTCGAAATCTCAGATTGCCGGTTTAACAGGGCACCCAGACCAGTGAGATTTGTGCCCGGTGCCGCTGCGCTGTGGCACCGGTCCAACTGGCCACATGAGCCAGCTGCACTAGCGTCCCATGTCTCTCCCACACATGGGACTTTCAATGTTCTGTGGGCAAAAAAGGTTCGTCCGAGAATGCGACTAGGACTCACCCTCTGCACCTTCACTGAGAGGTGCAATCCTGAGTCGCCTCTACGACACCATCTTCCTTTCTCCCGAGGTTGACTTGATCTTGCAGGAAATCACCAAAGGTTTCTTGGAACAGCAACTTTCCTCTCATTTTTTTCAGAGTTCTAATCTTATTCAGCATCAATGGATCTATACTGGGGAAAAGCCCTACAAATGTGATGAGTCTGGAGAAAGCTTTAAACAGAGCTCAAATCTCTTTCAGCACCAGAGCATTCATACTGGAGAAAAACCCTATCAGTGTGATGAGTGTGGCCAGCATTTCAGCCAGAGCTCCCACCTTACTCGACATCAGAGTACCCACACAAGGAGAAACCCTACCACTGCAGTGAATGTGGCAAATGTTTCAGTCAGAGCTCTCATCTGAGGCAGCACATGAAGGTACATAAAGAAGAGAAGCCTCGTAAAACCTGGGGCAAAAATATCAGCATGAAGACTCAATTATCCTCTTGGAAAGCTGGTACAGGAAGGAAGTCTGTGGCTGGTCTATGTTAAGTAAAGGGCCTTTTTGACAGCTTTTTGAGCCCTCTTAGGAAAAAGTAAAAAATGAAAGGAATCTTTTTTAGAAAAGAGATGCTTTATAGTAGATCACTTAAATACTGGATCTTTGCTAGTGTGAAAACATTGGGAATTTAATGATATTATTGGACTGCAAGAAATTACGTGAGTCCAGCTACCCTCATTTCTTTTTCATGTGATGTGGAGCAGAAAGAATTGAAAAAAACATTTGGAGGGAGTATGACATCCTTGCCCTCATTTGAAATTACTTCCATTTTCCAAAACCATCATGTTTTGCAGATACATTTTGATAAAAATCATCATGTTTTGAGGATATATTTGTGAATGCAGGCATGCCAGTGATTACTCAGTTTTAGGACTTTCTGTGGAAGAAATAAAAGGGAGAAGAAATAAATTCCACTAGTTTTGAACTTCTGCAACGGATGAGATTTTGTTTGTAAAGTTTTGTGTTATATTAACCATTGGTTTATAAGTATGACTTAAGATTCAACATATTAAAATGTATTCAAGCTCACAGATTTTTAGTAAGTTAGGCCCATCTATATTAGCTATTGTTTATTTCTTCCCTTCTCCTTGTGGACAATTGTTAATTAAAGGAGTAAGAATTTCCCTGTTTTTTAAAAACAAAAACAAAAACAAAACAAACAAACAAACAAACAAACAAAAAAACAAATTTTTAGTAAGAGATAGAATCCAAATGAGAACTGAATTGGACCTCAAGTCTCCAATTCCTACTAATACTATTCTTTGTGATGGTAACTGCTGTGTAATTTGTTTTCCACAAGTTGGAATGGATTCATGTCAATCCATCCCTATGTCCTTGACCTCTTCTGCCATTCTCTTGTGCTCTGACAGACTGAGCTAGCCTTTTAGATCTACAAGAGTAAACAAACTATTTCACCAAGAAAAATCTCAGCTTGCTTCCTGCTAATTAAGAATCTACGATTTACACACCTCCCTGCCTTCAAGACTGTGAGATTTGATAGCCCTGATTAAATGTTTGTCAACAACAAAAGTCATGTAATGTGTCAGTGCATTGTAGCTCCTTTGAAATTTAACTCTTTCTGTGTTACACGAATTGTTTTAAGGAGTCTGGCAAACATGTTTCTTCACTTCCATGAGAATGGTGCCAAGTGTCAGACTCTGATGAGGCTCCAGCTCAGGTTTTTAATTTCTATTGAATGCTAACATTTTTCTGACTTTTTGGTACCTTTTATAATCATCAGTTTCTGCTGTATTAATGATAATTATTTATAAAAATAAAAAATGAAGTATTTTGTTTACTAAAAGAAAAAAAAAATAAGCATCTTGCTATGCTGTTAGTATGCAAAGCATGAAGCAGAGTAAAAGGAATGAAGCTGGAGGCAAAAGCAGGTGTCACATCATGAAGGGACTCTCGTGCTCTACTAAAGAGCCTAATTTAATTCTGTGGACATGAAGAGATCATGGAGGGGCTGAAGTCAAGGTTGCAATAGGTCAGAGTTGCAATTTTCAAAGTGAATTGTCATAAAAGTACAGATACTGAATTGAAGGAAGAGGAAATTATGGACAGGGAAACATTTAATAGGTGACTAAAATGATCATTTGAGTGACAGACAAGGGTAAAGTCTGAGTAATTGATAATTTATTAAATGTAGGTAAGAGGGAAGATGGAGTAACTGAGGATGGTGCATTGTTCTCTTGAAGGACACATACTGTGCCACTAACAAAGTCAAAGAAACAGGTGTAATTATAGATTTAGGGAAGAGGTAATGAAATTGGCTAAGAACTTAGTCTCAGGTATGTGGGAGGCACACAGGTGAAGATACCTAGTAAGTAAATACATGTGCATTATTCTCTAAAATTGGCACAGATGTGGGCTGGGCACAGTGGCTCATGCCTGAAATCCCAGCACTTTGAGAGGCCAAGGTGGGCAGATAACCTAAGGCCAGGAATTTGAGATCAGCCTGGCCAACATGGTGAAACCGTATCTCTACTAAGACTACAAAACTACAAAAATTAGCCAGGCATGGTGGCACATGCCTGTAATCCCAGCTACTCAGGAGGCTGAGGCAAGAGAATCGTTTGAACCTGGGAGGTAGAGCTTGCAGTGATACGAGATCATGCCATTGCACTCCAGACTGGGCAACAGCAAGACTCCATCTCCAAATAAAATAAAATAAAATAAAATGGCACAGACAACTTTTCCTTTGGTAATACACGTTCTGCTATATCTTTAGGACATGTATATCTGGAAGTTTATGGGACATGTCCATGCTTACCTAAAATAAAATTAGTTTCAATACATACTAAATTAATTTTCCTTAAACATTTTTAAACACTAGTCAAATTAATTGTTTACTTGGCTACTCTATAAGAAAATCAAAATGCATATAAACATTTAAACTGTAAAAGTTTAATTGAATACTGAATACTTTCTGGAAAATAGCTTTAAAATAGAAAAGAAATATTAATAAATATAAAACAGTCCTTATTGTTTTTTTGTTTTTGTTTTTGTTTTTGTTTTTGTTTTGCCAGTCAATGAGAGCTTGTAAGGTTGCTGAGGTTGGTTGGCCTTGAACTCTTGGCCTCGCCTTCGCAAGCGCCACGACATCCGGCCGGAGCCACTTTGGGCCAAAACAGTCTTTAAATGTATGAGTAATTTTTCTATGCTTTCTTATAAAACATTTTTCAGTTCAATTGCTCATTAGAAAGTTCTGAACAATAATAGCGTTATTTTTTATTTTTAGTTTGTGTTTTATTACTTCGTTATATTTATTTACAATTACAAATAATTTCTTTCTTACTTTTTAGAGGCAGTCTCGCTCTGTTGCCCAGGCTAGAGTGTGGTGGTGCAATCATGGCTCACTGTAGCCTCAACTTCTTGAGCTCAAGCAATCCTCCTGACTTATTGTCCCAAGTCTCTGGGACTGCAGGTGTGAGACAACATGCCCGACTAACTGTTTATTTTTTGTAGAGATGGGATCTCACTATGTTTCCCAGGATGGACTTGAACTCCTGTGCTCAAGTGATCTTCCTGCTTCAGCCTCCCAAAGTGCTGGGATTTCAGGCATAAGTCCCTGCACTTGGCTTATAGACAATTTTTATCCAAGATTTTATATGAGACATGAAGTGAAGGCCAGGACTAATCACCCTGGATTGATTATTCATACAGCTACTGAATCGCCGTGACGGGAAGAGATTCTACCAGCCCGTGTGTGCTATACTCTTGGCCGGTATCTTAATAGATGATTCTTCATGAGAAATACACTGTCACAGACAATTTTCCCACAGAGTCTTTCACTGTTACTCCTATATCATGTCTACTTCTGCTGACCATGTTAAGCTAACATGATTTTCTGCCATCACAATCTTAAGATGTGTATATGAGTAAATGAAGGTAGATAAACTAATTGGATATTTAAAGGAGATATCTATTATTTTCTTCAAAGACTAGGTGTAAGTTCATTTTAATTTGTGTAGTTACTATGTCTGCTTTTGAAACAGAATATAAATTGTGTGCAACTACTGTTATTGGTATGAAAATATTCAAGAAAAAATGTAGGAATAGATCAAGTGACTATAGAATTTACTACTCTATATGTGTTTATATACACATATACACAAAGCGAGAGAGAGAGCACAAGATACAAAAATGGAAAAATTTTATGCACTTATAGAAAATAGCAGCATCTATGCCTTCAATTTCTAGAAAGGTAATTTCATCATCTGACCTTATTTGTTTACAAGTATCTTTCTACTTTTGCTATATCAAATTTGTGATGCAGGTGACCAACATAAGACCAGGAGTCAAAGTGACAAGAATTTAGATTATGGTAATTTGTCTGTGTGATTCTTTACATTACCTTTATAACCAGCATCTATCTTTAAACTTGACTAACTTTTAATATTTTTAATAGATTTAATTGTTGCAATCCTTGTGGCTCTTTTTCTCAAGAGTGCTGTGGCTCTTATTATCAAGGAAGTTAAACTTTGACCTTATTGAGTCTGCAGTAAATGATGGCTGGCTCCTGACACCAAAAGCGCTGTCTAAAACATTGTCAATCCACATTAGATGTTCAGACAAAATTTTCAATTTATCTACACTGACTGGAATCTTGACATTACTCTTGACCTCATAGTTCCCTCTCTTCTTTCCCTCCTTGCTACTGCCATCTAAAACAGGATTTCTCTTTCTGTACATACTTTACACATGTTTGTGTATCTCACCTAAAAACAGGCCGAATTATGTTTGTCTCTTACTCTTCTTTGTGAAAGGAGATATAAAGAAAATTTGCTATTTCAAAATCTTTATTAGATTTTATAAAAGGTATTTTGTTGAATTAAAAAAAAAAAATGTTCTTTACTTACATGTAAACTCTTTCTGAAGCTTTAAGACCAATTTACTCCCTCTGATTTCAATTGTCTAGGAAAGGCAGCTTGATTCAATTCTACTATCAAGTATTAGCATTGTTCATTTTACCAGTTTTTAGGCAAGTTGCTCTAACTCAACACGATCTGTTCCCCCTAAAATGTAACCTAATAGCATAAATAGCATCATGTTTGTTAAGAGAAAGCATATATGTGACACAATTACAAAAGGCCATCATGAAATTGGAGAATAAAACTCAGCAACCCTGACTAGGAGTTCAGTACCATTTTGTCATAACAACAAAATCTCAGGTGAATATAACAAGAAAGCAGCAGAAAACACTCTCAAACTGAACACGAGAAAGTACCAGCCATATCTTTTTCTGTGACTATTGTTAGCACCCAGGAGGCCTCTGATTTCCTTTTTCAGAGTTATGTCTGTTTCTTTACACTCATTTTTGTTTTTCTAAGGAAGGATCCATAGCTTTCATTAAATTTCCAATGAGTTTGTGGCCTTGTAAAGTTTAAGAACTATTCCTAAAGATCCCTGAAGGAACATAAATTCAAGTTCCAGTTCTTCAGTTTTGAGGCAGAGTTTTCCCTGACTGTAGAAAATAAATAAAATAAGCTATCCAAATGTAGAACAGAGGTTGTGTTTGGTTTGATTTTGGCAATATGGTTTTTCATGTATTTTGTTTGTTTGTTTTTAGCAATGGGTTCTCTCTACATTGTCCAGGCAAGACTCAAACTCCTCTCCCACATCAGTCTCCCAAGCATCTGGGACCACATGTGCACAGGTGCACACCACCACAACCAGCAGCTTTATAGTTTTAATAATAATATGCAGAAACTCTCCAAATACTTGCCCTATTGACTACTTGCTTATTCCCTGTTATTCTTCCCTGGATTCCTTAAGCATGCTGAAAACTGTGTGGTCTTTGCCTTAGGTGAGCTCATCTTCAAACTCCAATGCTTCCTTTTATAAGCTGGTATCCTTAAATCAGTATTTAGTGTTCTGATCCCTCTCTCAAATTCTAGGATGTTTTAATTATTTTGTTTTCCTTTGAGATTCCCCTCAGCCAACTTGAGGGTCTCTGGAGTCAGTTTTGTCTGCAGCACTTCTACAGCTACTCTCAACAGTGAAATTACAGAGGTGCAAACTTATCAGTGCCCAAGTGATGACTCCCAATCACCCAGGACTCCCCTACACACCTGCGACCAGAGGTCACCTGTATGGATGTTGGATGACAGTGTTTTGGAATTACTAGAGCACTATATTTTTTAAATTGCTCTAGAAATTCCTCTGTCAGCTGGCTTAGCATCTAAGCTGGGAGCTCTTCTTATGGCAATCTGTCCATTTTAAGCTGAATTGTGTTAAAGAAAAAAGCCAGGAGTAACCATTGAGTCTAACTCTGTGATGATGTGATGAGCATATTCAATTCAGTTGGGTCATCTGCTTTCATGTTTTGACTCAGTCCTTTCCGATCTCTTCCCATAGTTCAGATCATAATATATTTTCACTAAAACAAACCTGTAACCAGAGTATCAAAGCAAACCAAGTTTGGTTAGAAACAGTGAATAGTTTCATTACATTTTAAGGTAATATGTAATGAAAAACGAACCACCGATCCCTCCACACTAATATGAAATGAACTGAAAGAATAAGAGAAAACTGCAAGGAAGACCAAAACCAAACAGATATTGAAGTAGGAGGTGAATCACCAGAAGGAAGTCAGTGAATCAAATGTTTTAAGGAAGAGGAATTGTCAACCTGGTCTACCGGTGTTGATAGGTCAACAAAGAAGAGAACGGAGGACTGGTCACTGAATTTAGTTATGTGTAAGTCACTGCTAACCTTAAAACCTGACTTTGCACAGAGAGGCCCAAAGGGAGAATTGGAGGATAGAAAACAGTTAGAAACTGAAGGTATAATCAATTTTCTGGAAGATTTTCATTACAGAAACAAAAAGAGAAATGAGTCAGTAACATTGAAAATACTTTCTTTTTCAGATTTAATTTTTTATAGATACACAATAGAAATTCATATTTCAAGATACAGGCAATAATTTAACATATCTATGTAGTTCATAAGGATCAGATCAATGTGATTGAGGTATCATCACCTTCAATATTTGTATTTTCTTTATGCTATAAAAAAATAAAAATCTGTTATTTGCAGCAATGGATCTAGAGTTCACTATGGCAATTGAAATAAGCCAAGGACACAAAGACAGATATCACATATTGGTACTCACCTGCAGGAGCTAAAAAGGTGTATTTCATGAAGATAGAGAGTAGATTGGTGGTTACCAGAGGCCGGGAAAGACAGCAGAGTGGAGGGTATGAAGAGAGATTGATGAATGAGTACAAACATACAATATAGAAGCAATAAGACCTTGTGTTTGATACATCAGTAGGATGACTGTAGTTTATGATAATCTACTGTATATTTCAAAATGGCTAAAGAGAATTATTGGAATGTCTCTAGAATAAAGAATATTTTCTTGTCTCAGCACTATTTATTGAAGCTAGACCTCTTACTTACACTATTATAAAAACCAACTCAAGATGGATTAGAGACTTAAATGTAAGACATAAAAGCATAAAAACCCTGGAAGACAACCTAGGCAACACCATCCTGAACATATGAACAGTAAACGCTTTCATGACAAAGTTACCAAAAGCAATTTCAACAAAAGGAAAAATTGACAAGTGGCATCTAATTAAACAAAAGAGCTTCTACTTAGCAAAATAAACTATCAACAGAATAAACAGACAACTTACAGAATGGGAGAATATTTTTGCAAACTATGCATCTGACAAAGGTCTAATAACCAGCATCTATAAGTAATTTAAACAAATTTACAAGAGAAAAACACACAACCCATTAAAAGGTGGGCAAAGAACATGAACAGACACTTTTCAAAAGAAGACATACATGCAGCCAACAAGCATAAGAAAAAAAGCTCAGCATCACTCATCCCTAAAGAAATGCAAATCACAATGAGATACCATCTCACACCAGTAAGAATGACTATTATGAAAAAGTCAAAAAATAATGCATGCTGGCAAGGTTGCAGAGAAAAGGGACACCTGTACACTGTTGGTGGGAGTGTAAATTAGTTCAACCATTGTGGAAAGCAGTGTGGTGATTCCTCAAAGAGATAAAAGTAGAATCATCATTCCACCCAGCATTCCCATAAATCATTCTACCGTAAAGATGCATGCACACAAATATTCACTGAGGCACTATTCACAATAACAAAGGCATGGAATCAACCTGAATGCCCATCAGTGACAGATTGGATAAAGAAAATATGGTACATCTAAGCCATTAAATACCATGCAGGCATAAAAAAATTATGTTTGCTGACAGAACATGGATGGAACTGGAGGACATTATCCTTAGCAAACAAATGCAGAAACAGAAAAGCAAATACCACATGTTCTTTCTCATAAGTGGAAGCTAAATAATGAAAACTCATGAACATAAATAAGGACACTACATACACTGTGGTCTACTTGAGGGTAGAGGGTGGGAGGAAGGAGAAGAGCAGAAAAAACAACTATGAAATATTTTCAATATTTTCATCTGAGTGATGAAATAATCTCTATAACAAACCCCCATGACACAAGTTTATCAATGTAACAAAACTTTACATGTACTGCTGAACCTAAAAGTTTACAAATAATTATTTAGTTAATTAAATATAAATTATATCTTGGTGCAACAAATTACAGTTTTTTTCTTCCCTGCCCTCAGGGAAAAATATTTTTTTAACACCATTAAACAGGTGTATAAATACTAAGAACCCTCAATAAACTGCAAAGAGTATAACAACAAAAAAGAATACTTTCTCTTTTCTTCAGTGGAAGAAGTAAAATCATGTTTGCCTACTGATTTACTAGAGAAGGAAAATAATGAATCAGGAAAAAGGACCATTCCTGGAGCATAGCCTTGAGTGGGCTAGAGGAGAAAGGCTATAGTACCCAGTGATTTGGGGGAAAGCAGCTGAGATAAATTACAGAGAGTTCATCCACAGGGAGGCAGAGACACAGAGTATATGTAACATGAGGTTAAGTCTGTAAATATCAAAACAGCTTGTGGAAATGCTCTACTGAATGTTTCTATTTTCTTAATGAAATATGACTCAAGGTCATCAGCTGAAACTGTGAAGGCAGGCAGAGGAGTTAGATGTTTGGGAACAGGCCAAATAAGAAAGAGTTCTCTATTTGATGAGGTTGAATAGATAGATAATCAAGGCAGTCCACATAAAGCCTTAAAAGCCACAGCAAGGCATTTGCATTTTATTTAAAGTGCAATTGGCATCTATGTTTATAAACAACCTTTCATTACAATTATCTGCTCATAATGTTCTGTCTATTCCTGAGAGAGAACAAGTTTGTGTATGCCATATTATATATTTTAGTGCTTTATTTTAGATGATAGATAGATAGATAGATAGATAGATAGACAGACAGATGGATACTGAAGTAGAAATAGGGATATACATAGCTATGGATGAATATCCATATAATTACATGTGTTTGATCAAGGATATTGGATTTGATCAAGGAATTGGTGAAGATAGGTCATAGGATCAGGAAATAAATTTAAAAGCTTGATGATGAGAAGGTGTTATTAAATCTCGACCAACAGAATTTAAAGAATACATCTTTGAAGACATATTCAACAATTTGAAGACTTAGTTTATCTTAATTTAAAATTAATGTAGATGAACATTTTAATTAAATTGTATTGTCTTATATTATTTATTATTTTATACTCTATTATATTGTATTCTGTCATTATTATATTATCATTTATTGCATTCTATCATTAGACCAGAACTCCCTTGTTGAATATATGGATATACATAGATGCACATAGATACGTCTATAGATAGATAATTATGTGTGTGATATCATTTATCACACACACAGATATGTCTATATCTACATATATATGTCTATATATAAATAGACATAATCACACACAGAGATACATCTATATCTATATATATAGACATATATCTATATGTATACATACACATAGACATATCCATATATGTATATATGTCTATATATATAAGAACATGACTATATATATGTCTACATATAAAGAGAGATATAGACATATCTAAGTGTGTGATTAAGGATATCATGCACACACATAATTATACATATCCTATAAGAAGTCCTTACTAAGGACTTTTATGTTGATAAATTTTACCTTACCAAGATGACCAAAACCTCTCTGCAGAAAATACCATGCTCTGATTTTATTTCTCATATAGCAGATTTTTCAAATATATTTGTAGGATTTCATAGAGAATCTATAAACTTCTGAGTTCTTAAGAATGTTCTTAAGGGTTCTTATCAATGACATCTTTAGATATGGCTTGCTCCTTCAGCTGGAAAATACACTGAAAACTTCAATACTTATAAAAATGTGTTTTGAATGTTATGATGTTTCTGAAGTTTGAAAGACAGTTTCCCTTAAATTAGGATATTATGGATCTTGCTCACTTATCTAATCAAAGTTTCCAGGCTGTACCTTGAGAATTCTATTAAAAAACAAAGACAACATCAGCTGTCATCTACCTGCTTCTTAAGAATATTGTATGAATTAATGAGATAATTCCTGTAAATCATTTAGTTCCTCAGAGATAAGTGCTCAATAAAGACAGAATAATATTTATTATCCAGAGGCCCCCTGGCCTTTTGTCTATACACTCCTGGTTATGGAGATATCAGTTGTATACAGACATCTGCTGCTGTGAATTGCTACACACTTCAAGACTTTTCTCCAAACTTTCACAAAATGGAGTCCTTCATAAGTTGGACAAGTTGCTTCTCATTTAGATTATGTATATCAGTACTCAGCAAGGGAGTTCTGATCTGATGACAGAATGCAATAAAATTTAATTAAAATTTTCATCTACATAAGTTTTAAATTAAGGTGAATTAAGTCTTTACATTGCTGGATAAGTCTTTGAAGATGTATTTTTTAAATTCTGTTGGTCCACTGGGAAGCTGAGACATGGGAACCACTTGAACCAGGGAGACGGAGGTTGCGGTGAGCAGAAATCATGCCACTGCACTCCACCCTGAGGGACAGAATGAGACTCTGTCTCAAAAAATATATATATCTATATTAAATATGTATAAATATATGTACATTAAATCTGGAATATAGATATATATGGACATACAGGTATATGTCCAGATTATATATATATATATATTCACTAATTCCAAAATCTTTTCTTATAGGTAATATAAGAAAAACGATATTAACTCCCAAGGTTGAAACAAATACAATGCATCTCTCCAGTGTCCTGTTCTGCAGTAAGTGCCAACAAAATGATGATTCTTTCTAGATCATAACTTGCTCCCTGACAAAATCACACTAATATCCTATGGAATTTTGTACACATGTCTCTGCTATTTATAACACTTACAATGTGTAATGTATTTATAATTTTAAACATATCTATTAAACAAAAGAATATTAGTTGTTTAATAATTTTCATGTCATTTCTCTGTGTAGTCCCAGTATCTAGTACATTATAAAATGATTGAGCGTATTTTGGGCCAAAAAGTAGATCTTAATAAAATTATGATATTTCAAATCCTACAAAATATATTCCCTTACCACAGTATAATTAATTTAGAAATTACTAACAGAAACATATCTAGAAAATATTCAAGTATTTGAAAGTGAAGTAACACTTTAAAGTAGCCCATTGTCAAATTAAAAAAAAAAATCAAAGGAGAGTTGGAAAGTATTTTCGACTGAAAGGTAATAATAACATATCAAAACTTGTGGTCTATAATAACTACTTGGATTAAAATGGTCACATTAAATGAATACATTGTGCTGCTATTTACTTAACTCATATAAATAAAATTTAAAATTTAAATTTCATCTGGAATTCTGTAATTCTCTGATCTACCAGGAAAATGCTATGGAATTTTCCTCCTCAGGCACATCCTTCTGTGGGCAGCCCAAGCAGCCAGCGTGTGCACTTAGGCACCAGTGATCAGAGAATTCCAGAATCCCAGCTATCCAGAGACTAGACTAGAGTGGGATGAGAACAGAGAGCAGACCCCACAAAAGCGCTTCCTCTTGCCTTCGTCTGAGAGCAATACTCCATATTGGAGCAGCCCTGAAATGCTATGGTAAAAAATTAAACTGTAGAGCGAGAGAGAAATGAAGGTGACAGACCCAGAAAAGCATTATTAGAATCCCTTAAAAGACAGAGAATTGAAACCTAGTGATGTTGCAGTTCTTACAAAGCCAAGCTAATATTTCTGCACTTGGTTTCCATGTAGTCCTTCTCTGGTTTTACAATTTTTTTTTTTTTTTTTTGAGACAGAATCTTCCTCTGTCACCAGGCTGGAATGTAGTGATGTGATCTAGGCTCACTGCAACTTCTGCCTCCTGGGTTCAAGCAATTCTCCTGCTTCAGCCTCCCAAGTAGGTGGGACTACAGGTACATGCCACTATGTCCAGCTAATTTTTCTGTTTTTAGTAGAGATGGGGTTTCACCATGTTGGCTAGGATGGTCTCGACCTCTTGACCTCATGATCCACCTATCTTGGCCTCCCAAAGTGCTGGGATTACAGGTGTGAGCTACTGTGCCCGGCTGCATAATTTTTTTATAGATAATTTGAGTTGGTATCTGTTCCCTGTGATCAGACAGTCCATAACTAAGAAAAGATCATCATTAAGACTATCAGACTGCGCAAGAAAGAAATGCGGAATGCAAAATGGGCTAAAAATAGACACTGTTATTTCACGAATTTGAACTGATCTATTGCATAGTAGACATGTGGACATGGTCCAGAAAAGGCATCCAAGACCCAGGACCGAGTTTTACTAACTTTGTCAGCCTTCCTTAAACTGTTTCCATTCTCCCTTTTGTTTATTCTAAGTATTATAACAGAATCTATAGGAATCAAGAACTTCACCTTGCTGGTATAAGCTGAATGTACACCATCACTGCCCATTTTCTCAATTGCAGCATTTAATAGTCCTACCGTATTTGTATGCATTTTCAGAGAACCAGATATCTGACTTAGATGTTCACAGAAAAAACTTGCACATAAATTCACTCCGACAAGGGTCTGTGCTGATGAAAGTATAAAAAAGGAGAATGTCAAGAAACAGACGAAGAAACAAAAACAAAATTGCAGTTTCTCAATTCCACTAAGATTTCATTCTCAAGAAAAGACGATAAAAAGTGGGAAACAGAACTACTGCGGCAAAGAGAAGTTGGCTTGGGTGTTGGGCGGAAAACCGGAACAGAAAGAAACACAAAGAAAATCATCACATTGCTTGGTTAGATGAGTTTTCACATTTCCAAAAAAGAGACATAAAGAATTCTGCAGGAGTTAGTGAGTGATTTTAGAAGTCCGTCAGGCATAATGGGCCAAATCTCCATAAAAATCAACAGAAAATGTAGACTATCATTTGAGTCCTTGCGTTGAGGGAGTAGACTGTACAAATACAATGTGAAAAAAAGTAAATCGTAAAAATGGAATGTCTGTCCTGAGACCAAATAAGCTACTGACAGATGAAGAAATTCACTTCAACCAAATCATGAGGGACCTAACAGAATGGAGGTAAAAAGTCTAGCCACTTTGGCATTTGTGCATTAGAAAAACAACAACGAGAACGCGTTGTAATAACATGCCTATCACAGAATCCTCATGCCTAAATACAAAATGTACACAGACAAAAAAAATAAATAAATAAATGTAAGGCAATCCAGGTCTGAGAGAAGAGCATACTTATAAAATTAAGGGATTCTGTATGCATCAGGAGTAGCATGAACTCAACATCCATAGAATGGAAAATAGTTCAGAAAATGCCTTAGTTATCATCTCATCCAATCTTCTTATTTAACACCTGAGCAAACTAAGAAACAGGGAGAATAAATGTTATCTGGCATAATGGATTACTCACTCTTGGTCAAGGCAATATAAAATAATAAGGCAATGTCCACAATTAGCCTGAAGCTAATTTTTAATGTTCAGTGTACAGCAACAAAAATAAGAAAATAAAAAAGTGAAGTGTATAGAAATTGTCTCTTTCAAAATTAGTTTATTAAAATTTTTGCCTCCTCAAGGAAATAATGTATTAATTTTATAACTTACAAAATTACTTATTAAGCATCTGTTTTACTTAGCACAGGGCAAATATGGAATTTAAAAAGTGAAAGACAGGTCTAATTTTTAAAAATTCTTACAGTTTGTTTTGGTTCATGGCAAACATCAACTTTAAGGCTGACACGGAATATTTATAATACAAACAGTCTAGATATATTTCATCTTATTTTTATTTTTATGATTGAGTTTATGATTCCCACCTGTCGTGAACATTTTGGTTGAACTCTCAACTCCCAATGTGGGAGATAGGGTCCCTGACAGGTGATTAGGTCATGAGGGCTCTGCCCTCATGAATGGAGTCAGTGCCCTTATAAAAGAGACCCCAGAGAGCTGCTTCCTCTCTTCTACAGCAACAACATAATGAGAAAAGTCATCTATCAACCAAGAAGCAGGCCCTCACCAGACAGCAAATCTGTTGCTTTCTTGATTTTGGATTTCCAAGCTTCCAAAACTGTAAGAAAATAAAATTATTTTATTTATCAGCCATTCAGTCTATGGCATCTATTTTAGCCTCCCAAACAGATTAAGACTCTACCCATCAACATAGATAAAACAAGAGGACAATGACCCAAGCTGTATTAGCTATGCTGAGAATCGCCCCCCAATACACAAGGTATACACACTGATTTTCCTCATTTATGATCTTTCAACTAGAAGACACAGTTGTAGAGGTTCTTGAAAATCTCTATGGCCTCTAGAGGAATTCTCCTTCGGGAACAGTGAGGGTGAGTATATGGCTCTGAGATGCCAAGGTGAAGGATCCTTTGTTTTACAAAGGCTTCTGATCTCACCTCTCCATATACCCAGTGCCTACCTGACAGCTACTGGTTTCTCTTACAAGCACACCACATTTATCCAACCTTCTCTCACTCCATTTACACATGAACTTCTCTCTGCTAGATTCACTCCTCAACCCTGCCCCTGCCATCTGACCTTCAGTTAGAAGCTTGGTTCTGTCTAATCCTCCACCATTCCTGGGGTTCTGTGTTATCTATATTTTCGGTGATTCTGTCTCACTGTAGATTTTGTCCCACTTCAATTATATGTGACTTACTTTTTTGCACAATCACCGCTATGGCAAAGAATACATCTTAGTCTCATCATCACATGTCAATAAGTATCTTACAGAGTTTCTGGCATACTCACTCACTCACTTCTCAATATTAGTCATGTTGTCAACCAATAACATGATCTACTTGTTGGTCCTGAATAGCTACTGACAACGATATGGTGAAAGTCTTTGTCCATGCTGAATTCTTCCCTGATTTCAACTAGGACTTTCATTGCATGGACAGATTGCATGGCAGGCGTCAGACAAGGTTAGATAGACTTAACAAGAATCAAGTAGCTGAACCCCTCCACTCTAAGAGACATCAATCTAGTGGGCACCAATATTAACCCCTCCGCAATGTTATTTTGCAATTGTTCCTTTCAACACTATTGAAAATATTTCATTCACAGAGGATTCCGTTTTTTATGACCACAGGTTCTTAGGCTGTCATGCAATCAAAATGGACACGAGGCCAAGCAAGTTTCCCAGACAAAGCTAAACTAGGGATTCTGCTCAAATACAAGGGAGACAGTGCTGGGAAGATATTTCTCTAACCCCCTAGGGACAAGTTTTTGTGGTGTTTTGAGGAAGGGTGACATGAATCTGCATGATATATGCAAGCATCGTCACACAGGCAGGGTGGAGCATGGAGCTCACAGGTGCAGTGAGAAATCATGTTAGTACATGCATTACAGGACCAAAAAACGGTAAATAGTTCCCTTCTAATAAATCCCCTGGGTAGGGATTTTAGTAGCATAATGACACATGGGATAAAGATTTGTCAGTCATTCTTCTGCTCTTGCTCACACACTGACCTTACTCAAGTTAAGTCCCTTGAGTAAGATTTATGGTGGGATGCTTCTTATCATAGTTTCTTCGAGGTCTTATGGTCAGTAGTGACAGAACCAAAGGAGCTGGTGGTAATCAGCAGATGTAGAAAAAATGGGCACCAAATCCTGGTAAGGGCTGTCTCATTCCTACTGTCACATATTGTCTCTTGCACTAAAAACCTATTTTTCAGCATCACAAAAGAAATATTTGAGAATAGAATGATTTATTTATGTTGCTGAAAATTGTACAGTCAACTACTTGGAATTACATAGAGATTACTTTCAGTGCTTCAGGAACTTAGAAATCTGTTTCTGAAATATGCAAACACCCCCCCCCCAACAAAGAAACTTTGGAGCGATTTTTTTTCATTGTCCACAACTCTTAGGGAACCTTATTGTTGTAAGGTATAACTGTGTCTTACTGTGTCACAATATCAACAAACATTATTAAGGGAGACAATCCCTCCACTAAATTAGTGCATCTCATGCTGAAGTTGTATGGTTCCTTTAACCTGGTTTCTCCTCCACCTGCCCAGACTGCCACTGTGATATTGTGTAATATGGCTTGGCTCTGTGTCCCTACCCAAATCTCACCTTGAACTGTAATCCCCATAATCCCCATGTGCCAAGAGTGGGACCAGGTGTAGGTAATTGGATCATGATGATGGTTTCCCCCATGCTGTTTTCATGATAGTGAATGAGTCTCACCAGACCTGATGATTTTATAGGCCTCTGGCATTTTCCCCTACTTGCACACACTCTGTCCTGCCACCTGTGAAGAAGGTTTCTTGCTTCCCCTTCACTTTCTGCCATGATTTTAAATTTCCTGACGACTCTACAGAAATGTGTAACTGTGAGTCAATTAAATCTCTTTCCTTTATAAATTATCCAGTCTTGAATATTTTTTCATAGCAGTATGAGAACAGACTAAGACATAGTGAAATATGTATTTGTTCTTCCTCCATTTTTTTTCTGGTATACAACACCTAAAATCCTTGAAATCACCAATGTGCTGTGATTTTGCAGGCTAGTATTGACTGATAACCTCAAGATAATGACTGATCGCCAGAAATACTTTCAGGCCCACCTCTCAGGCTCCAGAGATAGAAGAGGGGCTGAAGGTCAAGTTGATACCAATGGCCAGTGGTTTAGTCAATCATGCCTAAGTAGCGAAGACGCCATTAAAATCCAAGTGGACGGGGTTTGGAGAGTTTCTGGATAGTGAACACATGGAGGTTCCTGGGGAGTGACTCACCTAGGGAGGACATGTAAGTGTCACACCTTCCCCCATAACTCACCCTAGGCATTTATCTCTACCCTTTCTAGCGCCCTTTATAATACACCAGTAAATGTGTTGCCCTGAGTTCTGGATGCCATCCAGCAAATTAATTAAACCCTAAGGGGGCTGCTGTCTTCAGCTGGAGTGATCTTGGGTACTTGAGCCCTCATTCTGTGGGATCTGACACCATCTCCAAGCGATAATGTTGGAATTGAATTGGAGGACCTCCAGTTGGTGTCCACTGCTTGATGTTTGGGGAGAAACCTCCACACACCTAGTCACAGAAATCTTCTGTGTTGATTGCTGCAGCATAGGAGCAGAGGAAAAACAGCTTGAGAGGTTTTTCCAAATAGGTACCTTGTGAATAATGCCTTCTTTATTTCGAAGACTTCTCTGTGTTCTTTACAACTGCTTCTGCTATGTTTCCTTTAACCAAAGAGTCTTGGACATAGTAGGGTATTAACAGATCAAAACATTGAGATAGTAGAAAGAGAAATAATGTAAAATCAAGAATGTGTATCACAGGGATAGTTGTATACACCTCAAAAAATGCCATAAAGGCTAACGTTCAGATTTTCCAGAAACATAAATAGTAAATAAGAGTTTAGTTGCTAGCGATTACTAACTAGAAGAAATCATAGGTTTAATGAATGACACAGAGAGTGGATTCTCTGTTGAAAGAATAATGTAACCTGAAATAACACAACCTGAAAAGACTTTTGAAGTAATGCCAACTGCAGTAGCTCATACCTGTAACCCCAGCACTTTAAGAGGCAGGTGGACCACCTGAGGTTAGGAGTTTGAGACCAGCCTGGCCAACCAGGTAAATCCCTGTCTTTGCTAAAAATACAAAAGTTAGCCAGGAATGGTGGTGCATGCCTATACTCTAGCCTACTTAGAAGGCTGAGGCAGAAGAATCTCTTGAACCCAGAAGGCGGAGGTTGCAGTTAGCCAAGATCATGCCACTGTACTCCAGCCTGGGCAACAGTGTGAGACTCTATCTCAAACAAACAAACAAAAAAAGACATTTGTAGTAATTATAAAACAATATAAATACGTTACAAAAATTAAACATAGAAGACAATCTTGGATGAAAGTATGTGAGGTGTCTGGACATATAAAAGAAAGCCAGAGCTATGTAGTTAAAATAATGTGGAAATCAGCGTAAGGGACCTCAATTCTAGAGTTTAGTCTGATGCTTGAAGACCTGTGAGCCAGTTGACAGCTCAGTCAATGGTTATTCGATCTGTTGTACATGAATGATGTCACATATTATATTTTTCAATACCGTATAAAAAATAAAATTTTCAACTTGGAGGAGAATATTGTGAGAAATGTAAAGTAAGCTATAAATCAATATCTTAATTATTACTTCAGCCAATTAATGCCAAATTGTAATTATTTCAGAATCAGATTATAATACAGGACTGTTGTGATATGTCCTTGTCAATGATTTCACAGGAACTCTGCTTTTAGATTCCAACTCAGTCAACTCTCTCAAGGGAAACTCGGCTTTCTCATAAAAATGGAAGTTCCTTGGCTGAGTTATTCCACAGAGAGGCAGAGTTTTCTTTTTATCATGGGCATATATTACAGTGAAGAAGCAGTCTGGAAAATTGTATTCTGGGAGCAGAAGACTGAAAATATGTGTGGACAAGAGAAGGTGAAACGTGCAGCCTCCACTTGCATATTACAGAAGCCCATGTACTGAAAATCAGGAGACTCCAAAATCTCATCCTAGGCCCACAGGAAAGAACATTGCTTCCCACACACAATATCCACCAGAATTTTACACGATGTACTTGCCATACACAAATAAAAACAATCCAGTACTTCAGGCTGTATTTTTCCCATCAATGCAAGCATTTACTCATGCTCATGGGCTTTCTTTGCTCAAGAAAGCTATGGTAGGTATCAATATTAATTTACTTTTTTTTTTACTTTTAGTTTTGCTTTAAAAAAGTTAGTCTGGGATGTTCATGATACGATTAAAATATAAGTACTAATTGTTTTATAAATTCTCTCAACATAGGTAAAAATCAAGCACATTAAAAGTTCATTTTATGAAAAACAACAGTGTCTTTTATTTTAGCATAGTGAATTGAATACATGAGTTTATCTTCTGAAACTGACTATGATGAGAGTAATGGGGGAAAGGGAAATAAACTTCAAAAGACAAAAAGAATGGAAAAAGAATGGCAGCAGATATGTTGTCAAGGGCATTTTTATAGATGGAAAGGAGAGGAAAATATTGCAACTCACTAGGCAGACCAGACAGAGTTGAATGCTAAGACAGCAGTCAGGAGAAAAAGGGGAAAAAGTCAAAATGTTTTGTGACACAGAACCACGGTATGGCTCAAGTATTGGAAAACTCAGTTACTTTAGAAGGCAGGGATTCGTCTATTACTGATGGGCATTTGGGTTGGTTCCAAGTCTTTGCTATTGTGAACAGTGTAAATGGCAGTTACTGACAAATAGGGAGGTAAAGTCAGTGTGGTGACTTATGCTAGTAATCCCAGCACTTTGAGAGGCTGTGGGTGGATCATCGAGGTAAAGAGTTCAAGACCAGCCTGACTAACATGGTGAAACCCCATCTCTTGTAAAAATACAAAAATTATCTGGGCGTGGTGGCAGACACCTATAATCCCAGCTATTAGGGAGGCTGAGGCAAGAGAATGGCTTCAACCCAGGAAGTGGAGGTTGCAGTGAGCCAGGATCACACCATTGTACTCCAGCCTGAGTAGCAGAGTGAGACTTCATCTCAAAATAAATAAATAAATAAATAAAAGAGGTAAATATCAGAAGAAGCAGATAAGAATTTGCAAGTGGCTGCCTTGGGACAGCAAAAATAGTGGCACAAGAGAATGCTGTCTTTAATTATTAGCTGTATAGAACTAGTTGATTTTTGAAAAATTTCATATAGGTACCTACTTATACAACATAAATTTATGTTCAATATCTGTATGCATATGTCTAAGCACATACTAATTTTATTTTATATTTACTTTTTTAAATTTTTTTATTGTGATGGGGTCTTGCTCTTCTATTACCCAGGTTGGAATGCAGTGGCATGATCATAGCTCACTGAAGCCTCAGACTCCTGGGATCAAGACATCCTCCTGCCTCAGCCTTCTGGGTAGCTAGGACTACAGGTGCATACCGCCATGCCCAACTAAATTTTTCTTTTTAAGAGTTGGGGGGTGTCTCACTATGTTGCCCAGGCTGGTCTTGAATTCCTGGACTTGAGCAGTCCTTCTGATTTGTCCTGTCAAAAGCTGAGGTTACAGGCATGAGCCACCATGCCCAGCTATACTAGTTTTAGAAAATTCAAAAAAGGATAAAGAAGAATATAAAAATAATCTTTAAACTAAATACCCAAAGATAATAGTCTTAGTATTCCATTATTGATATGTCCAGTGGTTATTTTTGGTTATTTTATCTTTTACAACATTAATTTTATTCTATATGAAATTTTCTTCTATTTAATGTTACATCATATACATTTACTGATCCTATTAAAACTTATATTTTTATAAGCATAATTTTATTGGTAAAATATTTTCTCATATAAATTTTATAATGCAATTACCTATTTACCTCTTTTTGTATATTTACAGATTTTTCCTTTATAAATAATGCTATATGCACATTTATGAACATAGAGCATTTTCTATCCCTCTGATTATTCACCGTAGTTTACAATCCAGTATTACTCCCAGCTTTATCAATTCATAGAAGCTTTCACACCTGAAATCAATTTAACAAAATTTTCTCCTAATAAAACAATTCAGTGGTACTGTTGGTTTCATGATAATGAGATGTTACCTATGTAAATGATTTTCCAGGTCTTAGCTATGAGGAGTGTGCCGGCTTCCTCTGGGAAACTTTTCACTTTCTAGTACAACTTCAAGTCCTCCCCAGTGAGCTCTAAACCAAATCAGTTATTCATTTCTCTTGCCGCATTTGCCTTTTCTGTCATTGAATTCATTTCAGACTCTCTCCAGGGGCTTGTAGTCTTCCTTTCCTACCTTCTCACTTCACATATATTTATGAAACTGTCCATTTTTCTTCACCAAACATGCATTCTTTTTGAAGATCTTCTTATGATTTATTTGATCATATGTGCTTTTGTCCTACATGGGTAATATTGATTTAGATTTCTTATCTTCTCAGCCTGTTAATTTTGAGCAACCTTCATGTTTTTCCCCAGATAACAATCTTGTTCATTTTCTTCTTCAGCTAATGTTTATTAATGGTGTCCACATTGTTTAACTCATCAGGAGTCAATAGAAACCTTATGTTGAGTCCCCCCATCGACACCAGCCATTGTTCCTTCACTACAGCCCTGTAAATTGGGGGTTATTGGTGTTCCATTTTACACTAGAGGATACAATCAGCAACTGTAAGGTGAAACATTTAGACCCACTGGTTATTTTTGGCTGGGTGCAGTGGCTTATGCCTGTAATCCCAGCACTTTGGGAGGCCGAGGCAGGCAGATCATGAGGTCAAGAGATTGAGACCATCCTGGCCAAAATGGTGAAACCTCTTCTCTACTAAAATACAAAAATTAGCTGGGCATGGTGGCTTGCACCTGTAGTCTCAGCTACTTGGAAGACTGAGGCAGAATTGCTTGAACCTGGGAGGCAGAGGTTGCAGTGAACCGAGATCATGCCACTGCACTCCAGCCTGGAGCCTAGTGACAGAGCAAGACTCTAAAAGAAAAAAATACACCCACTAGTTATTTTAAATAAAGGGAGGGCTTCCCATCCCACCCAGGGCAAAATGGAGAGGGGAGAGTTGGTGAATGGTTAGTTTTAAATAGCAAAATTGAGTCAGACTAACTTAGTAAATGCATGTCCAGTTAGAATTTCTGCATTATTTTTGTACCAAATAAAGTGAAGTAAAGTTGAAATTTTTTCTTTCCATTTATGCTTAATGATTACATTGTCATCTGATGTTCCCATTGCCTGAGTGAAAACTTTGTAGGAGTCAATTAGCAACACTAAAAATCAAACACTGACTGCTGGGACCTGGCTCCCTAAAATGCAAATGAATAGCTCCTGGTACAAAAGTGAACCTTGAGAAAATTTTTTAAAGAATTATATAGGTAGGGATTTCCAAATTTCTGGAATCCCCTCCCACACAGTGGGAGCTCCATCCAAGATTTCCCCTCTGGAATTCCCTTCCACACTTTTCGTGGAAGCCTTTCTTTTCTTCTCCTTTCCTTCTCTTTTCTTTACCTGAATAAAATCACCTTTCCGAAAAAAAAAAAAAAAAAAAAAAAAAAAAAAAAACAGAATTGTATGTCAGTCTCTAATACTGAGAAAAAAATATTTAAAAAGCAAGATCAAGTTAAACATCATGATGATCACAATGTATACTGTATGTCACGACTTTTGTACATGTAATCCGTTTATACCTTAAACTTATGCTGCTATTTCTAAGAAGTGCTAAACATGTCATTATTGTCATGTTTTTTCATTGTTTGATATCAGCAAGTATTTATTTATTTTTGTTTATTTGTTTTAAAGGCAAGTTCGCTCAGGCTGGAGTGCAGTAGTGATCATAGCTCATTGCAGCTTTCGACTTTGGGGCTCAGGGAGTCCTCCTGCCTCAGCCTCCTGAGTGGCTGTAGGCATCACCATCACACCTGTCTTCAGCAAGTGTTTAAAGCCTTGAGTGATTAATCCTCACGATGTGCTAATCTAACATAAAGGTTCTGATACTGATGGGAAATTCCTTCACACTCTTCCCATTTTTTACTGATAGGAAGTAATATGGTCTGAACCAGCCTGGGTAGTTCAGAACAGAATGAATCAGGGATCACCACAGCCAACAATGCTTCATTCTTATTCATTTTTTTTCATATTGCCCTTCATCTTGGCCTTTAGCTTGACTTACTTTGATTTGAAAATCTTTCTTCAAATGATTGTAACATTAAATCCTTCTGTTTCTTTGCCTATATTCCATAAGCAAGAGAGCTTTCTGGCTTACACTATACATATGGCAGCCACAATTTCTCCTCTTTTTTTGGATTTTTGCTGGAATATGTATTTTTGCATTTATATTCTGATTTTTTTCCTCTTTTGTATCTTCCCGATATCTGCTGCATTTTACATTGCCCCATATTTTGAAGTTCTTTTTTTCTGAACCTCCTTATTCTTACACTCTCTGCATCTCTCCCTCTCTTATCTCAACTCTCCTTCCCAGGAAATATATATATAGATATAGACATATAGATATATAGATATGTTTTTCTTTCTCCTTGTCTCAGTACTTATCTTTACCACAGCCATGCCCCCTTCTCTAGAGATACCGATGATATCAATAATAACCCCTCCCCAGTTTCTCCCATCTAGAGGTAGATCAGCTCTCTTTTATTTTCTGTTTTTGTTTTGAGACAGAGTCTCACTCTGTCACCAGGCTGGAGTGCCGTGGTGCGATCTTGGCTCACTGCAACCTGCGCCTCCTGGTTCAAGCGATTCTCCCCTCAGCCTCCTGAGTAGCTGGGACTACAGGCGTGTGCCACCATGCTTAGCTAATTTTTGTATTTTAATAGAGGTTGGGTTTCACCATGTTGGCCAAGGTGGTCTCCATCTCCTGACCTCGTGATCCACTGGCCTCGGCCTCCCAAAGTGCTGAGATTACAGGCGTGAGCCACTGCACCCGGCTAATCAGAGATCTCTTTTAAAAGGGAATTTTCAATTTGATACACTGAACACACTTGTATATATCACTAAGGTTCCCTAGCTCAATTACTTTGCATTTATATTAACACCCAAATTGCAATTGTTCTCTGCCCACCTCTGCCATTTTTGCTACATCTCCCAGTCCCACTGTTAGTTCTGGTCCTCTAAGAAGATCTCAAGAGAAAATTAATACCTTCAAAGGTTAAGAGGAAAGAAGCAGAAGTAGACAGGTGAGCCTTTAGACTGTGATGCTAATCTGACAGCTGGGAAAGCAGACGGGGAGGGAAGAAGCATTTGGCAAGAAGAGCCTCAAACTGCAGCTGAGTTTTAGAAAAATTCCGGTCAGATCAATGGGGAATCCCCGAGCTAAACGTCCTCCATTAGAGGAGCCGTGCACCTCAGGAATGGGCTGGTACCCTCACTGGGCTCCCACAACGGCTAAGAAGATGGTAGGAGGGCCGTGTTTTGGCTCACACTCTGGTGTGGACCTTGAGGAGCAAGAGTCAACTCTATTCCCTGCAGCAGGCTTCCTAACTGGGATATCCTCATGGCAACATTTTCAAGGTCACGGCAGCCCCTTAGTATTTCCCAATGAGTCATCAGGTATGGTAAAACTTCCTGGCCTTTTTGGCATTAGTCTGTGCTTTTATCTTTGCCTACTTTGGGTCTTCACCACTGGTCTCTGTGCTCCTGCCTCTCACAATGACTCTGACGGTTCTGGAAGCACCCACCATAATAGAGCAATCTCTGTTACACTGCCCTAGGATCGTGATGGGGCAGATTCTAAAGAAGTGTTTTTGTGGCCCTTTACCATTAATCCCAGGCATGGCTCTGACCTATCTCTTAGTTCTACTAGCACAGAAGAAAACCATTTGTAACTTCATTTTTTTCTTTTTTTAAGACGGAGTTTCGGTCTTGCTTCCCAGGCTGGAGTTTAGTGGCGTAATCTCAGTTCACTGTAACCTCTGACTCTTTGGTTGAAGCAATTTTCCTGCCTTTGCCTCCCGCATAGCTGGAACTACAGGCACATGCCACCACGTCTGGTTAATTTTTTTATATTTTTTGGTAGAAATGGGGTTTCACCATATTCACCAGGCTGGCCTCAAACTCCTGACCTCAGGTGATCTGCCTGCCTTGGCCTCCCAAAGTTCTGGGATTATAAGCATGAGCCACCGTGCCCAGCAGAAGGTTGATTGTAGACATCTTAGTGGAACTGACAAGTCAGTAGGTTGTTAAGTGGATTGGTATAAACTGGGGATGTAATTTGGATGTAAATAGCATATGGTGGGTATTTATATCCACGAGGCTACTGGAGATCATATGAACAGTCTGTGTAGTTTAAGCAAAGGAATTAGAGAACAAAGCTTATGAGACTCCATATTGTATGGGTTACAGGTGAGGAAGATCCAGCAAAGCTGTTGACAAGGAATGGCTTAAGATGGAAGAGGGGAACTAAGCACTGTGAACATGATAGCGGTTCCTTCCCTTCCGTCCATCCTTCCTTCCTTTAATTTCCTCTTCCTCCTTATTCTCAGCTCACTTACTTTCCTCCCTCCAGTTTTAGCTTTTGTGCTCTCTAATTTTACATGTCTTTTTCTTTGCTTCTTTGAGGAGTTATTTTTATTTGAGAAATATTTTAGGATAATAACTGGTGTGTTTCAAGGATGGATTACTGGAACAGACAGTCATAGCCAGTGAGTAAAACACAATTTCTTTTTTCAGAAAAAAATAGATGGAGTTTTGCTCTGTTGTCCAGGCTGGAGTGCAATGGCACCATCCCAGCTCACCACAACCTCCACCTCCTGGGTTCAAGCAATTCTCCTGCTTCAGCCTGCCGAGTAGCTGGAATTACAGGCATGCACCACCAAGCCCAGCTAATTTTTGTATTTTTAGTAGAGACGGGGTTTCACCATATTGGCCAGGCTGGTCTCAAACCCCTAACCTTGTGATATACCCACCTCAGCCTCCCAAAGTGCTGGGATTGCAGGCGTGCCCGGCCCAGGTTGTAACTTTTAATGAGAGGTTTCTTAGGCTTATGTTAATGTACATAAGGGATTACCAGCATCATAGCTTAAAACTAACAGTACATCTGGCTACTCTTCGACCCCACAGGTTCTATCCAGTCCTCCTTGACATTGAACTTCTGTATTTGTCTATTTAAACCTTACCTTCCCCTTTTGCTCTCCATCCTGCCTCTGTGTGAAGGGTGTGGTTTAACCCAACCAGTGTGAGTACCTGAAAAGACAGCTAAATCTTAGAATTAGGTCTCAACAACTGGAACCAAAGAGTCTCCCACTTCAGGCCCTGGATTTGCCTCAAGATGGGATCATAGACCGTGGGAATTTTCTGTGCATTCAGAGAAATCTGGACATGTACACACACTCTCGTCTGGCAGCTCCCAAAGCACAGTTATATTAGAGCATAATATTCCAACATTAAAGCATCCCGTTGATTCTGCTTTACCGACCTTGCCCTTCATGTGCCAGTCATTCCTGGCCTGAGACAAGGTGAACTTTAACCACTTCAATATTTCCGCAGCCTTCTAGAACATCACTTCATAGCTCCTGTCAGTGGATTTTCAAGCAAGAACAAACACAGCAAGCAACTCTTTAAAGTAAAATCTCAATCCACATGAGCAAAAGAAACCTTCATCATAAGCAGAAAAGCCTGTAAAGACAGTTTGGTCTCAACAATGCACAACTAGGCAGAATCCTAGATGTACCATTTCCTTCCTCCGTCTAAAACCCCTTCATTAATTGCTACTGCAAAACTTCCCCAAAGAACAATAAGAGCCTCGCTTTGCTTTGATAAAAGATCCTTTTAAATGGTGACTAAAAGCAGTGAAACAGAACGTTCAACTGAGGTAGTTATTACCTCAGAGATTAAAAAGCCTCATAGTTTTAAAATGTCATCTTTTCCAGAGAGTGCCATTTCTATAGAAAGCTACAAAAATGTCTAAAGTTTCATCCAGGGAACTCTTAGCAGATATAATCGTTAAATCCGATATCTTTAAAGCATAAAATGTCCAATTCTTTTTCATCTGGAAATCTGTGCAGTATAATCTGTTAAATGTAAACCACCTGCTGAATCTCCTCGGTGACTCACCTTTACTGTGTCACCCCCTAAATCTCCCAGGAATGTGGAAAGTACTCTTTGTACAGAAGTCTCAAGCCAATTACAATCCAAATTCAATTTTTCCATTTCTAAATAAATTGTTTATACTTAATAACAGTAAATGCTACAAAATTCTCTTTCTTATCTAGTCAAATGTGTTTCCCGCTGACCTTAATTCTGCTCTCTGGAAACACACAAAAAGCTTGATTTTCCAAAGACCAGATAACATTGATCTTCCCCCACCTTCCCCCCCCCCCGCCCCGCCCAAGGCTGGAGGGCAGTGGCGCGATCTTGGCTCACTGCAACTTCCGCCTCTCTGGTTCAAGCAATTAAGCAATTCCCTTGCCTCAGCCTCCCGAGTAGCTGGGATTACAGGTGCATGCCACCCAGACCCAGCTAATTTTTTTTTTTGTATTTTTAGTAGAGACTGGATTTCACCGTATTGGCCAGGCTGGTCTCGATCTCCTGACCTTAGGTGACCCGCCCACCTTGGACTCCCAAAGTGCTGGGATTACAGACATGAACCACCAAAGTCCTTTCCTTTAGTCATTTTGCTTATTATGTGGTGTAAATTTTTTTTTAACAGCCAGGTATTGGTTAGCAAAGAAGTTTAGATGTTTTTCACTACTTACTACGTATAAAAGGTTGGGGACACCTTAAGTCTGATTTTTACATCTTTAATATGTAAATATGGAGATATTAGTACCTACTTTGTAAGGCAGTTCTAAAATTTAATTGTATTATTCATTAAATTTTATAGCACACTACTGGGTATATAATGTTAGCTATTGTTATTATCCTGAGCCCTTTTCTCTGGGTAATCATTAGGTTGTATCTTTCTTAAAACAGGGTATTCATATTTGAACAAATTACTCAATAGGTGATCTGGCAGCACCAGTCTCTAACATAACTGAAAAGCACATTCTTTGTCAATAATTGAATATCGTGTTTTCATTCAGCAAAACATTTCCTTCCAAGAATGTGTTGTAATACCCCCTCTTTTAATCAGTCACGTTAGTCTCTGTGAGTGATTAGCAAGTCAGTGTGGAAGGCAGGATGTACAACAATGAGATGATGAAGACATAATCTCCGACTGTTGGATGCTTCCCAAGTAGGAAGCCATGTGACATCAAAACAAACAGTTGTAAATACTATGCATAAAACACATATAATAAGAGCTATGAGAGAAATATGTAAAAGGCATTACCAAAACACAGAGATAATAACCGAGTAGTTTTTCCTGGGAATATGCCAGGGAAAATTGTATTCAAGAGGTAATTCATAGGAGTTCTAATATAACCATTCATTCATTCGTCTTTTTCAATACCTCTTTGTTCAATGGTTGCTTTCTTCTAGGCACTAAAATCACCCTGGTAATTGCTGCAGGCAGTACAATGATAATACATATGCCTTGCACCCAAAGAGCAAACTGTCTATTCGAAGAGTCAGATAAATAACCATTTTCGTATTCTGTGGTTAGTGCCACAAAGTACAATATGTTAAGAGAACACATTGACTTGGTTCTAAAATCTGAGTAGGCTTGCTAGAATTTGCAGATAAAAATACAGAATGACCATTTAAGTTTGAATTTTAGGTAAAAAATATTTTTTTTAGTGTAAGTATTTAGTATAATATTTGGGACATAGTCATACTAAAAAGTTATTTACTGTTATCTAAACTTTAAATTTAAAGGGGTGCTCTGTATTTTATTTGGCAACCCTAAATCTGAAGAATGAATTTAATAAAAGTTCTCCCATGCCCAAGATAAATGAGGTAAAATAGGGACCATATGAAGTAGTGGAAATAGCATCTAAAAGATCTGGGGTGACTCAAACTATGAGGCAAGCTGAAGAAAAATCCACCCAAATTTGAACTCTATTCCTTAAAGCAACTAACAGCTATTATATTGAAGGGATTTCAGCAGGAGACTGACATGATCAATTTGCATTTTTCCAGGATTGCTCTGGTTGCATTGTGGAATGCAATTCAAGAGAAGAAATGTGAAGGCACAGAGGAGTAGTCAGTCTAGATAAGAAGAAATGCAGGGCAGGGCACTCTTATCAGAGAGGAGTTTGTACAGAGGCTCAAAGACAAAGATGTGAAAGCCACAGTGCATTCAGAGAACAGTCTGGATTGCAAGGTACAGGGTAGGAGAAAATCAAACTGGAAAGTGAGGCTGAGGCCAATTTTCTAGGGAGTTTATGTGGTAACGACTTTAGACTTAATCCCTGGAAAGCAGTTAAAAGATTTTGAAGGGATTATCCTTATTATCCAATTTCTCACTTTGAGAAAATGGGCAGGTTAGACTCACTTCTTAAAATTTTAAGTGCAAAATGTCAGTGATGATTTTGTGATGGGATGGAAACCAGATCGAGTTACAGAAAAAATAATTCATGCATCCGCATTCTAATCAAATGATTTAAGATAAAAAATAGGTGTTAAAACTGACTATCTTATTCTGTAGAAATTTAAGGATTAAAGCATTGAGATTACTATGCTGAGGCCAAATAAAACCCAGGACAGGCTTCTAAGAACAGGATTATGCTATAAAGCTCGGAAACATTTTTCCTTAAACTCCATGGACCTCAATCTGTCATCATCATCATCACCACAAGTAACATAGATATAATGTTTTACTATGCTTTGTCCAGGAATAGTCACAGAAACATTATAAGGGAAATAGTATTGTTTTATCCTCATTTTACAAATAGAAATCAGAGGCATACAGAAGTTTATGAATTGTCCAAGGTCACCTAGGTAGTCAGTGACAGCATGACTCAAAAGATTGGAGATGTAATTCCACATTAAAATTCTCAGTCAATGTGAAGGTCATTGTCTTAAATCAGCTAAACTCTTAAATAATGAATGGAACCAATCCCACCTCCCCCAAATATGACTTTAAAAGAACTATAAAATGCTCACTAAAAAGGAAAAAAGAAGATAAGGAAAATAAGTTCCTCATTGCCTATTAGCATTTTCCATTTGGATCGGTTGTCAAAAACAAAATTTTAGATCCTCCCTAAGCAGGCTGCAATTCAATCAAGATTTTGATAGAAGCAAGACCTTTCTCATCTATCATGTGTTTCATGTATTATCTACAAATCTTGTCAATGTTTCAGAAGAAAGAAACACAACATCTAGTTCTGTGAATTTATCAGATCCCTGGAGGAGATCTGCATTTGAAAGGCAGATCTGTAACCAGATTTTCAGAAGCAAGGCGGGGATCGGAAGTCCAGCTCGTAAAGTCTCACTTCCTCTCCTTTTTCAACGGAATAACCAATAAGCTAATCTCTCTAATTAAACTGGTAGATAAAATTCAAATACATCTTTATAAATGTATTTAGGAGCTGTCATGAAAGAAAGAAATATGCTGTCTAAGTTTTAAGCATATTTAGTTTTTCTCCAGTTAGACGTCCAGATAGGTAAAACATGTGCTAAAATTGACTTTGAATTTAAAGTTTCAGAGTGTTGTGGGGATAAAAGAGAATGCCCCAATTCCTCTCAAACTGAGGAGTCTAATATGCTGGTTTCCACTATAAACCAGGAACAAAAAAAGAGCTTCACTCTTAATAAATTAGAAATGAAAGAGTTCTATATAGCAATTGTAAAAAAGCATACAAATCTTTCTCAAGTCTTTATCCCTGTATATGAAGACAGGGAGGTGAGAGGATGAAAAATTTTCCCAAAAATTAATAACCAGAACATATCATCTGAGTTTTCAGGCCTAATTCACCGTGATGGTTAATAAGAAAAATGTGAAGTCAAGAATTTAGTTTAAAATTTGAAGTGGTAAGACTCACAGGCGGTTGATATAAGCAAAAGAAAATCTTTTCTGGAATAACCTACCATTTTCATAAGCCAAAAAGAACTTACAAATATAAAGCCCTTTTAAAGAGTAATTAATAATCAAAAATTATAAAACGTATAAGAAAAACCAATATATAAGGAAGAATAAGCAGAAACAGATAACAAAAAGAGACCCGTAAAACCTTCAGAAATTGAATTGGCAGGAGAAGCATGTACTTCTGAAGCTTATTTTTAATATTTTCTAAGAAATAAAAGAGGCTTAAAACATAAGTGAAAACAACCAATTTTGCTAATAAGCTGTATGTTCAGAAATAAATATCTAGTAACTAAAATTAAAAGCTCAGTGGATGGATTTAGAAATAGCTAAAGAGAAAATTAATAGACTTGTAATGATCACAGACCAAGGATACAGGCTCAAATTTAACAATGAGTTTATAGAACACTTTCAACCACCTTCCTCAATGTACCACCACATCCATAGGGCACCAGTACAATTACAGTGGATTAGAGGATTGTACTGAAGGAGGTGCAAGGTAAAGATTCCAGGAGAAGACAAAAAAATAAGCACACTAGAATTTGGAGCCTCTGGCACTTACAAATAGAGCAAATATTAGACTTAGATTAACAATAAAATTCCACACTAAAGACCTTTTACTCAGTCACTATTGCCCAAATATATAATGTCTAATTTTCTACCAAAAAAAAAAAAAAATTAACAGTCAGGAAAACACACAGTATGAAGAAACAAAGTAAGCATCAAAATCAGACGCAGCTATGATACAAATGTTAGAATTCTAAGACAGATAATTTAAAGTAAGAATAATTAATAATTTAACAGTTCTAATGAAATCAAGAAGACAGCATGCATAAACAGATGGCCAATGTAAGCAGAGAGATGGCTTTTCTAATTTTAAAAACATCTAAACAAAAGTCTAGAAATCAAGAATGCTGTAATGGACATGCATAATGCTTTTGATATGTTCATCAGTAGGTTGAAGATGGCTAAGGAAATAATCAATAAGCTTGAAAATATGGCAATAGAAGCTGAAATGAAAACAGACAAAAGGCATGAACAAAACAAACAGAGCATCTAAGAACTGAGAGACAATTCTAAATTTGCATTGTACACATAATTGGAATACTGAAAGGGAAAAAAGGGAACTGAGCAGAAGAAATTTTGGAGAAATAATGCTGATAATTTTACAAAATTAGTGAAAAACACCAAACCACCAATTCAAAAAGCTAAGAGGATGCCAAGGAAGATAAATACAAAAATGTTAAAAGAAAATCTTAAGAGAGAATAAAAATCATGTAGGTCAGGAATTCAGAGAGAGAAGGAAAGAAGAATGTTAGAGGAGAAACAAATGAATCTTTTATATTCCCTATTTCTTATTGACCTAAACGATAACTACTTTGTTACTAGTAATAATAGTAATAATGGCAATATAATTAGCGATGATAGGAAGGAATTCAGAATAGTCTGTTATAAGATATCTGCACTACTGTGAAGTCATATAGTGTTTTTTTGAAGATAGACTTAAAATAATTGTAACTGTATACTGCAAACTCCAGAACAATCACTGAAAATATTAAAAACGAATATAATTCATATAATAATAGCAGAGACAAAATGGAATTGAATATAATACTCAATTAAAACCAGTGAGGTCAGAAATAATGAAGAGTTAAAAAAAGAAAAATGTGTAGGTGCAACAAATAGAAAATGCTTACAAATATAATAGAGTTGAAACCAATAATATCAATGATCACTTTAAATAAGAATGGTCCAAATACACCAGTTAAAAGACTGAAATTATTAGAGTGAAAAAAAATCAAGCCACAGTTGAGGAACAGTCCATTTTCATGTATAAAAAGATTCCACATTGTTAAGATGTCAGTTCTTCCCAACTTGTTTTATAGATTCAGTGCAATTCCAATTAAAATTGCAGCAAATTGTTTTGTGGATGTTGACAAACTGATTCTAAAGTTTATATGGAGAGGCAAAAGACCAGAATAGCCAACACAATAACGAAGGAAAAGAACAAAGTTGAAGGACTAATACTACCCAACATCAAAACACACTATAAAGACACAGTAGTCAATACATTGTAATATTAGTGAAAATAATGGACAAATATATCAATGTAAAAGACTAAAGAGCCAGGAAATAGAACAACATAAATATAGTCAACAGATCTTTGACAAAGGAGCAAAAAGCAATAAATGGAGAAAACATAGTCTCTTCAACAAATGGTACGAAAACAACTAAATCTCCATGTGGATAAACATGTATCTAGACACCAACTTCATAAAATTTACAAAAATAACTCAAAATGAATCACACACCTAAATGTAAGATGCAAAAGTATAAAATTCTTACAATTTAATGTAGAAAAAACCTGTATGACATGGAGTGTGGTGATTACCTTTTAGATTGATGTTATTACATCAATGGCATAATCCATTAAAGAAATAAGCTGAATTGTATTAAAATTAAAAATGTCTGCTCTGTGAAAAAACTGTCAAGAAAATAAGAGTACAAGCCACAGAATGGGAGCAAATATTTCCAAAATCATGTCTGGTCAAGGACTACTATCCAAAATATATCTTAGAAGTGGATAATAAAAATAATCTTGATTTAAAAATGGATAAAATCTGAACAGACACTTTATCAATGGAGATATACAGATGGCAAATAAGAATATGAAGAGATACTCCACATAATATTACTAGGGAACTGTAAATTAAAACAACAATGAGATACCACTACACTACTCCACTACAATGAGATATGTTAGAATGACCAAAATTCAGAACACTGACAACACCAAATGCTGGCAAGGATGTGGAGTAACAGAAATTTTCATCCATTGCTGATAGGTATGCCAAGCAGACACTTTGAAAGACAGTTTGGCAGTTTCTAACAAAACTAAACACATTTTTGTCGTATGATCTAGCAATCATGCTCCTTAGGGTTTACCTAAATGAGTTGAAAACTTAAGTCCACACAAAACATGGGTACCAATGTTTATGGCAGCTTTACTCAAAATTATCAAAACTTGGAAGCAACCAAAATGTCCTCTGGTATGTGAATGAATAAACTATGGTACATCCAGATAATAGGATTTATTCACTGGTAAAAAAGATATGAGCTATCAATTCATGAAGAGACACTGAAGAAACTAAAATACATATTACTAAATGAAAAAAGCCCATCTGAAAATACTACATACCATATGATTTTAATCACAGGACATTCTGGAAAAGGCCTCTGTGCAGCCTATTTGTGACCTCCTTACCCCTACACTGGTCACCAGCTGATCTTTCTACTGTCTTCATAGTTTCTGGCACATCAGCTTTCCAAAGCAGTGAAACTATTCTGTATGGTATCATAACAGTGGGTGCACACCCCTATATATTTCTCAAATGTGTAATGCCAAGTATGTGTAACACCAAGAGTGAACTCTAATGGAAATTATAAACATTGGATGATAATGATGTGTTTTCATTTGTAACAAATGTACCACTCTGATGTAGGACATTGATAGAGGGAGAGAGAATATATGAAAATTCTCTATACTTTCTGCTAATTTTGCTATGAATCTAAAACTGCTTTTAGAAACAGTGCACCATTCCTTCTAAAACTATTCCAAACAATACAAAAAGAGGGAATCCTCCCTAAATCATTTTATAAGACCAACATCACATCATCCCAAAACCAAAACCTGGCAGAGATGCAACTAAAAAAGAAAATTTCAGACTAATATCCATGATGAACATCACTGCAAAAGTCTTCCATAAAATACTGGCAAACAAAATTCAACAGCACATCAAAAAGCTTATCCATCATGGTCAAGTCAGCTTTATCCCAAGGATGCAAGGCTGGTTCAACATATGCAAATCTATAAACATAATCCATCACATAAACAGAACCAAAGACAAAAACCACAGGATTATCTCAAAAGACACAGAGAAGGCCTTCAACAAAATTATGCTAAAACCTCTTAAGAAACTAGGTATTGATGGATCGTATCTCAAAATAATAAGAGCTATTTATGACGAACCCACAGTCAAAAGCATACTTAATGGGCAAAAACTGGAAGCATTCCCTTTGAAAACTAACACAAGACAAGGACGCCCTCTCTCACCACTCCTGTTCAACATAGTATTGGATGTTCTAGCCAGGGCCATCAGGCAAGAGATATAAATAAAGGGTATTCAAATAGGAAGAGAGAATATCAAATTGTCTGTTTTCAGATTACATGATTATATATTTAGAAACTCTATTGTCTCAGCCCAAAATCTCCTTAAGCTTTTAAGCAATTTCAGCAAAGTCGCAGGATACAAAATTAATGTGCAAAAATCAGAAGCATTTCTGTACACCAATAATAGACAGAGAGCCAAATCATGAATGAACTCTTATTCAAATTGCTACAAAGAGAAAAAACTACCTAGGAATACAACTAACAAGGGATGTGAAGGACCTCTTCAAGGAGAACTACAAACCACTGCTCAATGAAATAAGAGAGAACACAAACAGATGGAAAAACATTCCATGATCGTGGATAGAAGAATCAATATCATGAAAATGGCCATAATGCTGAAAGTAATTTATAGATTCAATGCTATCCCCATCAATCTACCAATGACTTTCTTCACAGAATAAAACCACCTTAACCTTCATATGGAACCAAAAAAGAGCCCACATAGCCAAGACAATCCTAAGCAAAGAAAACAAAGCTGGAGGCATCACACTACCTGACTTGGAACTATATTTCATGGCTACTGTAATCAAAACAGCATGGTACTGGTGCCAAAACAGAGATATAGACCAGTGGAACAGAACAAAGACTTCAGAAGGAATGCCACACAACTGCAACCATCTGATCTTTGACAAAAACAAGCAATAGGGAAAGAATTTCCTGTTTAATAAACGGTGTTGGGAAAACTGGCTAGCCATGTACAGAAAGCTGAAACTGGATCCCTTCCTTATACCTTATACAAAAACTGACTCTAGATGGATTAAAGATTTAAACATGAGGCTAATACCATAAAAACTCTAGAAGAAAACCTAGGCAATACCATTCAAGACATAGGCATAGGCAAGGACTTCATGACTAAAACACCATAAGCAATGGCAACAAATGCCAAAATAGACAAATGGGATCTAATTAAACTTAAGAGCTTCTGCACAGCAAAAGGAAGTATCAATAGAGTGAACTGGCAACCAACACAAAGGGAAAAAAAAATTGCAATCTACCCATCTGACAAAGGGCTAATATCCAGAATCTATGGAGAACTTAAACAAATTTACAAGAAAAAAAACAAACAACCCCATCAAAAAGTGGACAAAGGACAGGAACAGATACTTTTCAACAGAATACATTTATGCAGCAAACGAACATGTGAAAAAAAGCTCATCATCGTGGGTCATTAGAGAAATGCAAATCAAAACCACATTGAGATACCACCTCTCACCAGTTAGAATGGTGATCATTAAAAAAATCAGGAGACAACAGATGCTAGGGAGGATGTGGAGAAATAGGGAGACTTTTACACTGTTGGCAGGAGTGTAAATTACTTCAACCATTGTGGAAGACAGTGTGGCGATTCCTCAAGGATCTAGAAATAGAAATACCATTTGACACAGCAATTCCATTACTGGGTATATACCCAAAGGATTATAAATCATTCTATTATAAAGACACATGCACATGTACGTTTATTGCTGCACTGTTCACAATAGCAAAGACTTGGAACCAACCAAAATGCCCATTAATGACAGGCTGGATAAAGAAAATGTGGCACATATACACCATGGAATACTATGCAACCATAAAAAAGGATGAGTTAATGTCCTTTGCAGGGACATGGATGAAACTGGAAACCATCATTCTCAGCAAACTGACACAAGAACAGAAAACCAAATACAGTATGTTCTCACTCATAAGTGGGTGTTGAACAATGAGAACACATGGACACAGGGAGGGGAACATCATATACCAGGGCCTGGGGGGTGGGGGGCTAGGGAAAGAATAGGGGAGGGATAGCAATTAGGAGAAATACCTAATGTAGATGATGGGGTGCTGGATGCAGCAATCCACAATCATGACACGTGTCCACCCATGTAACTAAACTGCATGATCTGCACATGTACCCAGAACTTAAAGTATAATAAAGAAATGTAAAAGATAAAAACAGTGTATTTAAATGGAAAAAAAATAAAAAGAGAAAGAAAGATCTATCATCCTAACACTCATTAAAAGAAAGAGTAGCTATATAAATCACAGACAAAGCTGACTTTAGAACAATAGATTTATCTGGGTAAATAGAGGCATAACAACACCAATAATGCGGTCAATTCTCTAGGAAGACATAACATTCCTTAATTGGTATACCTCTGACGACAGAGCATCAAAACATGTAAGACTAACGTCATTTTCACTCAGCAGTCAGAGGCACCCTTCTAAGTGGAACCAATGCACTGAAAGCAAAGCACACTCAAGATGTAAGAATGAAGCGGGCCGGGCGCGGTGGCACAGGGCCGGGCGCGGTGGCTCACACCTGTAATCCCAGCACTTTGGGAGGCTGAGGCGGGTGGATCATGAGGTCAAGAGATCGAGACCATCCGGGTCAACATGGTGAAACCCCCGTCTCTACTAAAAATACAAAAAATTAGCTGGGCACGGTGGCGCATGCCTGTAATCCCAGCTACTCAGGAGGCTGAGGCAGGAGAATTGCCTGAACCCAGGAGGCAGAGGTTGCGGTGAGCCGAGATTGTGCCATTGCACTCCAGCCTAGGTAACAAGAGCGAAACTCCATCTCCAAAAAAAAAGAATGAAGCAACTTGGATTTTTCCCTGTTTCACTTACAAATCTGCTCTGTGGAGCTTGATCTTCTACCCCCTGTCCTGTCACCTTAGATAGCCCCAGTGAGTTAGGAATTATTAATAACATGTCCATCCCAGACTCTTAAACCACTGCTATAAACCACTGCTCAAGGCAATAAGGGAGGACACAAACAGATGGAAAAAACATTCCCAGAAAAATAGGAAAGGCTGTGAAATTTAAACATATTTCCCCTCTGGCAGTGTTACATGTTACATGTGAGAAGCCTGCAGTGAGAAAAGGACTTTGCCTGCTTTTCTCCCTGATAGCTATGTGGTTTCCGGCATCTCTAGGATGGGACTGTGTAGACCAAAGGACAAGGAGACAGAAAAGCTCTCTTGACTGGCGCTCAGTGAATATTAGGTTTTACATGCACATTTACACTTCCATTTCTGTGGCTATGGAAGGGGTTTAACACCAACTGTGGGATTTGCCCATATAGGCCACCTTTGAGTTCACCACTTCCACCTCCTTGGCACAGATGATGCACTCTCTGCAGGCCACTTACATCTGCCACCTCTGTCTTGGCTTTCCAGTAGTCCCTGTGTGGGCATCACCCTAGATAAAAATCTCTTTAGGAAAAATAACTTCAAAGTTACTTGATCGCTCGATCTCTAACATGCCCATGCTTGCCTTCTCTCTCTCTGTTGCTGTCTTTCTCCAGCATCAAATTAATGGGAAATGTGTGTATCAAACTGTTATACCCAAACTACAGCTTGTATTTTGCTGTTACAGGCTACTGCAGTCACATTCTTTTCTTTTTCTCCAGTCCTTGTTCCCCAAACTCTAGGGGAAAAATATTCCGTTATCTAAAAATCCAACTCTCTCACAGAGAGAGAGTGGCACATTTCATGGCACACTGATTCCTTCCACATAAATTGTGGAATTCCTTCCACCGTCTTTGGTAGTCTGTGGGTAGATAGTTAGCTAAGACGTGCAAAATTCATAGTTGGAGATACCCTCTGCAAATCTTCCTGGAGCAATCTACCCCTCAGAGAATTTGGTACTTATTTTCTTGAGGCTTAGCAAAAACAGAAACAGAAAATTATCATTTTAATGTCCCCATTTACATAATGCAATTATGATCATGTCAGTCCCCTGCTTGGAATCTTTTTAGTAACTTCCTATCGGCATTTGTAGAAAGTCTCATTTCTTAGAGTGACATACCAGACTTTTCATCACTTGACTCTCCAGTCTTGATTTTACCTTTCCTGTTCTCACACCAGAGTTCCAGAGACTGATTTTTGTTTCCAGTTCCTGAATTAATCTTTGCTCTTTTTTTTCTCAGATCCCAATATTGCCATTGCCTCTGCCATGCTGTTTCCTCCATTACACTGTGTTACATCTATGTATCCTTTAGGTTTCAGTTTATATGTATTCCCAACAGTAATCTTGCCCTAAACCTTCTTTCGTCCTGTCCATGACTGAATACTAATTTAGTCCTTTTGCTAACTACTCAAGCACGATTCTCCAAGTGTGATAACTGTTTCTGCATATTCGTCTTCTCAGCTAGTATCCACACAGCATAAAGACAGGGGTCATATGTATTTAGCTCAAGATCACATACTCAGAGGCTAGCACAGCGACTAAAAATATTAGTACACAGATACCCAATAAATGCGTATTGAATTAATCAATTGAGCATTTGGTTTATGCTTGATGCCCATCATTGGGAAAAATATGAAATTGAGTAACATGAGAAATAATAAGAGCTATAGATAGGATTCTACTCGTTTTTCAATTTTGCGTTTGAGTGCATTTCAAAATTTTCAAGAGATCCCTACCAGTTCCGTTACAAAATAGAGTCGTAGGATTTAAAGTAAATGCAGACCCAAAAGAGGATTTTAAACATGTTTTGAGTTTCAAAGAGGAAGTAAAAAGAAACTTGCTTTGGGGAGCATTAAGACATAATCATTGGTATATGGTGAAGCTAGAGTATTAAAATAATTTGCAGCATGAGATCTTGAACCAAATGGGTCTAAGTTTAATCATTTTTTCACTTAGTATTCTCTGTCCTTTAAGGGTCTTACAATTTCAGTGATAGGTAGAAACTAGCCTTTTTGTCCTCCTTTAAAATGAACTGGAAATTAAACGAGGGTGCCTATTTCTAGCCTAGTCAAAGATGATAGAGGATATATGTCAACTCAATATTTTGTAATTTAAATAGTAGATTAGTCGATAGCTCACCGTAAAATGTTGGCTTAAAGAAAATCATAGTGTTTCTCCTTTAAACAAAAGTAAAATTCTTATTAATTGAAACACTTTCAACTACTTTTCCTCATTTATTCAATTTGTCATTCTTTAATAAAATCAAATTAGATTACCTAGGCTTTACTAAGTCTCAAAAAAAAAACCATATTGCTCTTTACCTTGGCTATTTGTAAGAATTTGATATGGCAGTTAATGATTTATTTCCATCTCTGTCTAAAGAGGAAAGTTAATCCATCACTCCTGTAGTTCTTAGGGTGGTAGTATTTGAAGGGTAGTTGCTGCTGTAACCCAATTGGAAATGTACTCAAGGTCACAAGTCATCCAGACCTACAGACCACAGATGAATTCATGCTTTTTTTCTCTCTATTCTCACCTTCCATGCTTAATCATCCATCCCATATTGTTACTTCCACTGCTTTTCAATAGCAACTGAATTTGCTTCTATCAACTGCTGAAAAAAAGGAAATCTAAATCACTTTAGTCTCTTTAATTTTACTTTTGTAGGTTCAATTTTCTATTATTAGCTAATGAATAGATTTTATCATACCAACGTTTTGCTCATATTTAAATATGTGCATTTTAATTTATTTTTTAAATTCTGAATAGATACATATGATTCTTAAGAGCGCCAAAGTAAGCTTATTCTTAAAACAGTGAAAACACAACTGTATATTAGAAAAAGGCAAAAGAGTACCAAGTTATAAAAAACACAGTCAGGAAAAATTTAATCAAACCCAAATCCCAAATTGTTCTTTATTGCCAAACATTGCAGCTGTAACTAAATAATTTAAATTTTATAAGAGAAAATGATTGCTTGATTTGATTTTTCTTTTGTCTCTGTAGTTAATAATACAAAGAATTAAAAAACGCAATGAAACTACCCAAAGCAAAAGTTAGTTATTTTCATCTTATAATTTGTGACAGCGCCACAGACCAAAAGAAAGACAGAAGCAAAGTTCTTTGGTTTGTAGGTTTAGCAACTCAAGTAACTGGTGCATTGCTTTTGGAAATATTTAAACTGTCTTTCTGTCTCTCTGCCTGTATTTAATCCCATAGGCATTTCAAGGTAAACTGAATCAGTATGGTTCAGATTTGTTGTAACTTAAGTCACTGATGTGAGAGTTTTTTCTAACAAGTTAGTTCATGACAAATGAGCTAACATTTGGAAACATATTTTAGAACTTTCAAGAGCTTGTCTTTATGAAGAGGCTACATTGTCTGGGGTAAATACCCGGGTTCATATCTTGCCCCCAGGAAAATATAGGACATAGACACACATGAGGAATGTAGGAGAGGAGGTTTAATAAACAAAAGAAAGAGAAAGGAAAACAGCTCTCTCGCTAGTGAGAGAGAACTTCTGAGAGATACCCTGGATTTTACAGTCAGGTTTGAGGAGGCGGTGTCTGATTTACATAGGGCTCACAGATTGGTTATATCAGGTATGACATTTACATAGTGCACAGGGAAGGCTGGAGGCTCCGCCCTAATCTTCTTATGCAAATGAACTTTCCCCTTGGTAACCTTGTCTGCTCCTTTTTTGCACCCATGGCTGACAAAGAGAAGGGAAGATGGAGCCGCCATGTTGAACATGATTGGCACAACTGCTGGCATCTATGCCTGTAGTTCGATTTTGCAGACTGCTCTTCCTTAGAAAGTAAAATGCTCTGGGGCTGCTTTTCATTAAAAGAAAAACTTACCAAGGACGTCCATACTCTCACTATCTGCCTAAGTAATTTCTTCTTAACTCCTCTGTCATTAAGAGACAAAAAAAGTCACGTTTGTCTAGACGTCACTGAACTGAAATCCCAGTGAAATATGTCTAACTTTAGAATATTATGAGTCTGAAAAGATTTTCAACTTGAAAAAGTACATTTTCTCCCATTATTTGCCAGTGTTGTTCAATCTTCTCTCTTTCTATGGATTTGGTATTTAAGAAACGGCACTTTGACTTCAGTTTGAAGGCCGTCCAAGTGCGTACCATTCACTTTATAAGACGACACCTTTGTTTCTTAAAAAAAAAAAGATGACACCTAATGGGAGTAACTCATTGACTCTTTGATTAGATTTATCTCTTTTATAATTTGCAATTGTGCTTATAGTAACAGAAATAAAAATATGTTAATTACTTGCAATTAAACACTTGCAACTGTTCTTATATTCACAGTAATAAAAGTATGATAATAACAAAAATAATCCATTAGTAAGACTTTAAAGTATGTGTCAAGGACATTATACATGATCCTAATTTAACATTCTCCACAGTCTTTTGGATTAGATATTATTGGTTCTATTTTAAATATAAGGAAACTAAAACTCTCAGATTTAAGACACTTCAATTTTTGATGGCTAAAAAATGTAAGGAGTCAAACTGTGAACGTGGATCTATCTAAATCCAAAACTGGTACCTTCACACACACACACACACACACACACACACACACATACACACACACACACACACACCAAAAGCAATTACCATAATTTATGTCTATGTTTAAATTGACTCATTTAAAATTGCTAGTTTTAAGTTTCTACATCTGAGGCAGATAAACTCTTGGCTTTTTTAATCTCTAGGAAAGTAAATTCAGTATTTGAGAGGTATCAAAACGAAGCAGACTCCGGAGGTCAAGAGGACAAGAGGTAGCAATAAGAGATAAAGAGTAAGAGAGAAGCTGAGGAAAATACACAATAAAGCCAAAATACACTACTAAAATCCAGAATCTCTCTCTCTCCTACCTCTTATTTGCTCTTAACACACACACACACACACACACACACACACACACACACACACACACACATTTTCCCACCCACACAATTTTAACCATTGTGCTTTTTACCTTTGCTTCTCTGAAATGTCTCTTTCTTGTTGTATAAACCTAATCATTGAAAATTTATCTCTTGTTATAATATTTAGTATAATTTCTAAAATATAATTTCTACCTGTGATTCATTTCTTGCATAATGTATTAAATATATATGTTCTGTTATGCTCTTGTTTTGAAATCGTCGTATTTAACCTTATTAAATTTCTTCTTTCAAAAAAAAATTTTTGAAAACTTGAAGTTGCTTTTTACTTAAGCATGTCTCTTTATGGCTCTTTCCCACAATGCAATGGGCTGTCATATCAATATTCTCGTGAATCTTTAATGGACATGGGCCTGTGAAGGTCACAGCACTGAATAGTAGAGTTAGCAGAGCACAACAGTGCCTCCAGGCACTCAATTTTTACTTCCAAAGGCTACCACAGCCCCAGGAATCCCCAACTCTAGAGTTCCCCACTTAGGCCTAGCTATTATTTCCAGAAGTCTTCAGTTGAAATATATACGGTAGCTAGGATTTAATTTATTACTTACCTGATCAGTTAAATTTAATTTGAAAATAAGGTGTCTGTTCTGGCATAATGACAAACCTGACATTTGAATTTTGAAGTGAAATTGGAGAAATAATTATTTTAACAGTAATAATAGTAACAATGGGCCTGGTACAGTGGCTCACACCTGTAATCCCAGCACTTTGGGAGGCAGAGGCAGGTGGATCATGAGTTCATGAGTTTGAGACCACCCTGACCTACCTGGCGAATTGCCGTCTCTACAAAAAATACAAAAAAAAAAAGTTGTCAGGTGTGGTGGCTCTCTCCTGTAGTCCCAGCTACTCTGAGGGCTGAAGTGGGAGGACTGCTTGAACCCAGAGGTGGAGGTTGCAGTGAGCCTAGAATAGTGCCACTGCACTCCAGCCTAGGTGACAGAGGAGACCCTCTCTCAAACTAATAGTAAAGTAACAATGCCTTAGGTTAAGCATCCTAGTAGGCAGAGCTGAAGGGAACCCTTGTGAGGAGCCTGAGAGCTGAGAGAAGAAGAGATCATTAATGGGAAAAAATAAGTACAAAAAAAACAATGAAAAGACACCGAAAGAAACATCAGTTTAAAGTATTATCAGCTTGTATGAAACAGGATCTAAACATATCAGTCCTTTAAGCACAGAAAGTATTTAGTATGGGATTGATGAGGTTTGTTCTGTAATTATGCTTACAGAACTCTAATGTCATAGACGGAATACTCTGTTATAAATATCACTAAGCTTAAAACATGTCAGAGAGAACAAACTGACTTGTTCCGGAAGCCTTTTGAGTAGAGAATGTAACATTGCTTTTAACAGTCACTGGTGTATAAAACGGAATATTTGTGTAACATATGGGGCAAAGTTATCACTTGCTCTTCACCACAGAGATATTTCTGATCACCTGCTGCATGCAAAATACTGGAAAAACAAGGCAGAGAAGCAGTAAGTGCTGTCATGGAACCAATACACATCAGTACGCAAGAACCGATTGTTAAATTTCCAAGCAATTTCAGAGCTTCTTGTTAAGTAGAAATATCGTTTAAAAATGATATTATATAAATTTACAATTAAATACGTTTTATTTTTTCAATGTAATAAATATTCAAGGCTCCTTATTTTCTACTTATTTTACATTTTACTATTATCTATGCTCTTGCTGTTATTTATGCCTACTGCATCTGTGCAATGGACATATGATATAAAGGTGTGTTGCTCTGAATTTTTCCGCAGCTCTGTTCTCAGTATTTTCATGTTAGTACCTTGGAATAGACCATGGCGAGAGTATTTACACCGTAAATATTAGCAAAGGCTGCAAATCAGGAGTTGGGTTTCTGCTGGGTTAACTGTCAAGGCATTAGAAAATAATGGATCCGGGCGCGGTGGCTCACATATGTAATCCCAGCACTTTGGGAGTCTGAGGCAGGCAGATCATGAGGTCAGGAATTCAAGACCAGCCTGGCCAACACAGTGAAACCCTGTCACTACTGAAAAGTACAAAAATTAGCTGGGCACAAGGTGGACACCTGTAATTCCAGCTACTTGGGAGGCTGAGGCAGGAGAATCGCTTGAACCTGGGAGGTGGAGGTTGCAGTGAGCCCAGATCGAGCCACTGCACTGCAACCTGGGTGACAGAGCAGGACTTCATCTCAAAATAATAATAATAATAATGGAGAACATGTTTATAAGGAAGATTTAACTTAAAAGTGTGCTGTCTGTAGCTGTTATACCATCATTAGGACAATAGTTAGAGTAAATATTATCCAGTACAAGAACAATTATGCAATTTAAGAGTCACTCATACAGTGACTAACAAATGAAGTCCCAAAAACATGTTTTGTGTTTGTCATTTCACTTTAATCTGACTCATTGACATAAATAAAAGTATCAACTAACATTCACATTATAACTATCCTCAGCCATTAGTTGCAGTGATAAGTTGACTGCAGATATAATATTTTAGAAAAAATATCAACAGAAACATTATGTATCAATTGACTACACTGGATTTAAAATAAGGAGTATTGCATATCTATGTCTTATTGCATATATTGTATGTAGCATATCATATTGTATGCTACACAAATTTTATATTAGTAAAATTCTTAAGAAACTTATGCAAACATATATGTGCATACATCTTTTATTGGGCAGGGGAGAACTGATTGCTAAATGTTTATGAACACATGCCTGGAGTTGCTGAAATAATGTACTTGTTTTAAAGATAATAAGTCCAGTATGAAGAATATGAATATTGTAGTAATAGAAATATGCCAAAGGTTTTTAAGAACACAGAGGAGGAAATCTAACCTACATTGTTCCCAAACAGGCCCCAGGACAGTTTTCCCTGAGTAGCTGAGTTATGTAGGCTTCAGTCTGTGTGTTAAAATAGGAGTCTTCCTATAGTTAACAATACTACCTTGTGCATTTAAACATTTAATAAAGTAGGTCTCATGTTAACTGTTCTTTCTGCAACAAAAAAGTATAACTTTTTATTATAATGATTGCTAAAACAATATATTTAAGATTATTTTTTAGGCAACAAATCAATAACTAAAGAAGTCTGGCATGCAGAACGTGGACAGTTTTGTGAATTTGTGCAAAATGGTGTTAATGTCGAAAGTTAGCAGAAAAGATCGTAGTTTAAAGGAGAATTTGAACTGCAGTATTTTTCCGAACATATTCCTGCACAGAGAAGGATGTATAAAATTATACTAAAACTAGATGCTGCTATAAGTAAGACATCCATTTGTAAGATGTACGTTGGCATAAAATATTAACTGACAAGATATCAAGATATTTCCCACTCAGCAGATGTGCTGAGACTGTAGAATGTCAATCTGGACAGCAAGCTTTCATAACTGCCAGACAGAAAATGTGTTAAGACAGTGCAGAGAAGTTCTCTACCTGTTATGGGAACTGAGGGGAGGGGTGAAAAAAATGAGCATCTTTCCCATTCCTAGAAACACTCCTTGATAATAGCCCCATAAAGAGAACTTCTGTGGGGCATTTCAGGGGAACCAGAGAGAAATTTTCTTTCTTCTCTTCCTTGCACACTTCCAGGGAAGATTACTTAGAATAGGTGTTCCTAGATATCTGGAAAATCAATCAAATAGGCAAATATGGGTTTACATATTTGATATATTTGCATATATGTGTGTGCATATGTGTGCACCTAGAAACGTATGTGTGCCATGTGTAGGTAAAAGAGAAGAGAAAAAACATTGATGAAGATGTCAGATAAAAACTTGGACAGGCTCCGTGGCTCACCCCTGTAATTCCAGCACTTTGGGAGGCCAAGGTGAGCGGATCTCTTGAGTTTAAGAGTTTGAGACTAGCTTGGGGAACATGGCAAAATTCCATCTTTACTAAAAATACAAAAATTAGCTGGGTGTGGTAGCACACACCTGTAATCACAGCTACTTGGATGGTTGAGACAGGAGAGTCACTTGAACCACGAAGTCCGAGGCTGCAGAGAGCAATGATCATGCCACTCCACTCTAGTCTGGGCAGCAGAGTGAGACTCTGTCTCAAAAAAAAAAAAAAAAAAAGAAAAGAAATTAGAATCCATGCCCGCCTAGTCATTATCCTTAATATTTACTCCCAGATTCTTACATTACAAAAGGTATCCGTTATTCTATTTGATTCTAGGTCTAAGTGCTATTTTTTTCAAATATATATGTTTGTCTCACATTCAGCTCCGAGTTTGTGTTATTTACAAAGAAATGCTTGAACATCAGAAAATAGTGCTTTTTGGTTTTTTTTTATTTTTTTCTTTCTTTGTTTCTAGCTCCTGCATCAAAGTACTCCCTTCTGGATTCCACACAGAAGTTCACATAAGCAACACATTCTGAAAATTCTTCTTCATCTTCAGCACTTCACAATAGCTCAGCTTCCAATCCCTTTTTATACGTGACATTTTGTACCTGAGTTCTTGAGTGAAATTGTACGTTGATGTCAATATTACAATTTCCCTGATGGTTTACCACTTTCATCTTCTTGAAGGAAGAATATATGGTTACCAAATAAACTTGTTAATAAAGCGACTGTGTTGGTTTGTCTCCTGCAAAGTATCTATGGGTTATATCTTTTCAGTTTATCTGGAGGCATAAAAATTTACGTTACCTTTCACAAACCAATAAAGAGCAAGAACAAAGCTGAGATTCTAAAATAACATTTTAACCACTTCCCTGAGGTGTAATTGACATACAAAAACTGTACATATTTGATGTGTACAACTTGATGAGTCTGGAGATACGTAATCATTCATAAAACTCTCACCACAATCTATGCCGTAAACCTATTCATCACTTCCAAAAGTTTCCTCATGCCCTCTTTATTTATTTTTTTGGGATAAGAACATTTAGCATAAGATCCACCATCTTAGGACATTCTTTATTATAAAATTCTGTATTGTCACTATAGGTGTTACAGTCGATCTCTAGGACTTATTTATTGTGTGTGATGAAAACTTTGTACCCTTTAATTAATACCTTTCCATTTCCCTCTCCCTCTAGTCCTTGGCAACCTTCATTCTACTCTTTGCTTCTATGAGTCTGATTATTTTAAATTAACCACATACGTAATGTTTAAAAGGGGAAAAATTTATGCAAACAATATAAATAGAGAGTTTATTTGGGTCAAGTTTGAGGACTGCAGCTGAGGGGCATAGATTCAAGTTGTCCTGAATATGTGCTCTGATTATGAATGGGTTTTTAAAGAAAAAGGAGAGACAATTCCTACATTCTTTTTTTCTTACCAAGGACTTACTTTAAAATAACAGAAGTTATTGACTGATTACACATTTTTCTATGTATCGCAAGGATACATTGTCATGAAACAAGACTCATTATCATGAAGATAATGAGTGAGGCAATTGCCTTTAAACAACTGTCCCTGGGGCGTGAGTATGGAGGACATGACTGAAGTTTCACACTCACGTCTCCCTGAACTGGACACATTTTAACATACCTCACAAAATGCAGACTGATCTGAGCCATTTTTCTTTTCTCAGTGGTATCCTGTAGTATTTATCCTTCTGTGGCTGGCTTATTTCACTTACTGCAATGTCTTCCAGGTTTATCCATGTTGTTGCAAAGAGCAGGATTCTTTTTCTCATTTTAATTCAATAATATTCATTGCATTGAATACTATTTCATTGTGGTATACATGGTGTACTGGAAATATCTGAGACAGGTCTCAATCAATTTAGGAAGTTTATTTTGCCAAAGTGAAGGGCACGCCCCATGACACAGCCTCAGGAGGTCCTGATGGCATGTGCCCATCAAGCTGTGTTAGGACACAGCTTGGTTTTACACATATTATGGAGACAATGAGACATCAATTAATACATGTAAGATGTACAATGGTCCCATCTGGAAATGTGGGGCAACTTGAAGCAGGAAGGGGCTTTCAGGTGATAGGTAGATAAGAGACAAATGGTTGTATGTACTATTTGGAGTTTCTGATTAGCCTTCCCGAAGGAGGCAGTCAGGTAGGCATTTATCTCAATGAGCAGAGGGGTGACTTTGAGTTCTGTCTGTCCTTTGTCCACAAGGAAATTCCTTGTGAAGGGGGTATGTAGCTTTTTTTATCTTAATATCTATCTTGTTAAGGAATAGAATGGGAGGCAGTTTTGCCCCAAGCAGTTCTCAGCTTGACTTTTCTCTTTGGCTTAGTGATTTGGGGGTCCCAAGATTTATTTTTCTTTCAGAGTATATACCACATTTTCTTTATCCCGTCCTTCATTAATGGACATTTAGGTTGCTTCCAAGTCTTTGCTATTGTGATTAACAATGCAATCAACATGGGAATGTAGATGTCTTTTTGAGAGTCTAATTTCAATTCCTCAGGACATATGCCTAGAAGCAGGGTTGCTGGATTCCAGAGTAGCTCTATTTTTAATTTTTTAGTAGCTTCCATTCTGTTTCTCATAGTGGCTGCATCAATTTATGTCCCCACCAACAGTGTATGATGGGTCCCTTCAAAAACAGAAACTTTCTCACATTTTAGATGAGGCCCTAGAAAATGCATAACTAATGATAATATCCAAAATTTATCTATACCCTGATTCAAAAGTAGGAAGAGGACAACTAACGAAATCCATAAAGGTTGGGTGAAAACCCACCAATTAAAATTTTAAGTATGTTTTCTTAATGTTAGTGCTGACCATTAAAATACAGATAAGGGTAGAATTTATCAGTCAAGATAGAACAGGTCATGCTGCTGTAGTAAACTACCTTAAACCTCAAATGACATAAAACAGTGTACTTTCTTAGTTTCCTGTTACTACTCTAACAAGTTACTACAACGTTAGTGGCTTAAAACAACACAAATTTATCTTAGAGTTCTGGATATCCAAAGTATGAAATGGATTTTGCTTGTTTAAAAAAAGCAGTTTGGTAGAAGACATAGAAGTTATGAAAAACAGAATGAAAGTTCCTCAAAAAATTAAAAGGAGAGCTATTATAAGTAATTCACCAATCCCGTTTCTGGATATATACCCAAGGGAATTGAAGTCAGGATTTTCAAGAGATATCGGCACTCCCATGTTGATTGCAGCATCAATCGCAATTGCCAAGATATTATAAAAACACACATGCCCATTGAGAGATGAATAAAGAAAAAGTGTGTGTGTGTGTGTGTGTGTGTGTGTGTGTGTGTGTGTATAAAATGAAAACTACTCATCCTTAAAAAAAGGAAATTCTGCTATTTGTAACAACACGGATGAACAGAGATATTGTGCTAAAGAGAATAAACCAGTTACAGAAAGACAAATACTACATGATTTTACTTAAACGCCATATATAAAATAGTCAAATTAATGGAAGAAAAGACTACAACAGTGTTGCTACAGGTTGCCGGGTGGGGGAAATGGGGAGTTGTTCAATTGGTATGAAGTTTCTGTTTTGTTAAGTAAATAAGTTCTAGAGATTTACTGTACAAAACAATGGCTACGATTAACAATATGGTATCATGCACCCCAAAACTGGAGTCAGATTTTGAAGTAAATCATGTTAAGTTTTCCTAACACACACACAAAAAAAGAGAAAAAAAAATAGAGAACACCTGGAAACTTTGGGAAGTTTGGATAAGCCTATTACCTTGATTATATGACAGTATCATGGGTATTTTATTTGTCCCGACTCATTAACGGTGCACATTAGATATTTTTTAATGTATCAATTATACCTAATAAGGTCGTTTTCAAAAAGAACTAAATAATACAAATGAAAACAACTACCTCAACAACTGATAATTGATAAACCAAGAAGATATAAAACAAAGAAGAATGGAAAATTTTAACATGATAAATTCTTGGCATAATTCTTATATTTAGGAAACAATTACCAAATGACTGTAGAATATATATCATTTTCAAACACAGAACATTTGCAAAGATTCATCATATATAACTGCAAAGAAACTGACAATTTTCAAAAGTTGCAATAAACATATTTTTTTAATATGTAATTAAATACAAAATCAGTTATAAAATGATAAACATTTTTAGTATTAGGAAATACCCTAAATGCTTGGAAATTCAAAATGTATGTATAAAAACTCGTGAATTAAAGAAAGAGTTACAATTGTGTTTCAAGACATAAAATATAAACGGGATGGTGGCAGAAAAACCTAGATAAAAACAATGCATAAATTCTGTACCAATCAGGATTCAACCAGGGAGATGAATCACTAAGTGGCATATATTAATATTAAGAGATTTATTACAAAGTATTGACCTTACAGAATTTTGGAAGCTGGTTAAGATGTCTACAGACATCTGATGTTAGAGAGTATTATCCACAGGGCAGAGATGAGAAGAAAGGTGGATGAAGAGTCGAGGAGAATAAAAACAAGCTAGAACTCACAAGCAAAGCCAGAACTCAGGAGAAAATACCGAAACTCGGATCACTTACTGCTGTCTCTGGCACTGGTTGTCTGAGCGTTCTGTAGAAGCCAAGGCTCTTTTCAATGGAACTAAATACATACACCTGACTCCAGAGCCACAGACACTAAAGGAGTAACAGAAGAAGGTGGAGCAATTGCAGGTCCCCACACTGCCTTACACCAGAGGTTTAAGTCAGCAGGTCAGTGGTCAAAAACTCAGGAGATCAGATACCAAATGAGCTGTTGCTTCATTCATGCACTCTAATTATTGTACACAAACCTCTCATAATCCACTTTAACTGGAAACATACAAGTAATTACGGGCGATTTAGCCAAGTTGACATATTATAAAGTCATCACACGATCAAATGTATATATCAATAAAAAATAAATGTTGTAAATGAGAACACATGGACCCAGGGAGGGGAACATCACACACTGGGACCTGTTGGGGGGTGGGGGGCAAGGGGAGGGAGAGCATTAGGACAAATACCTAATGCATGTGGGGCTTAAAACCTAGATGATGGGTTGATAGGTGTAGCAAACCACTATGGCACATGAATACCTGTGTAACAAACCTCCATGTTCTTCACATGTATCCTAGAACTTAAAGTAACATTTTAAAAAAATGTCGATTAATAGACCAGGCATCCATTTTAACATCAACAGCATAACAGCACCAAAACAAATAAAAACAAAAAATAAGAAAATAGAAAGAAATAAAAACAGGAAGGATCACGATCAAGCCAGAAACTTACCTTTAGAGAGTTTTTTAAAAAAATTAACAAACCACTGGAGCAATATATAGAAAGAGAAAAAAAAAACTCAAAAAAGAAAATTTAAAACCTAGTATCACAAATGAAAATAGGAGCGTTATCAAAATACTACAAAAGAGGATTTTAAGAGTAAATTTATGCTCATGCATTTTAAAATTTAAATAAAAAGGCAAATTCTAAGAAAAATATTAAGAGAACTCACAAACTTGCATAGTCCTATCTATAATTATTAAAGTAATTAAACTGGTATTCAAAATCTTTCCCAAAACTCTAGTCCCAAATCACTTCATGGGCTAGATCTCTTAAGATACATTTCCATTTTCTTTTTCTTTTTTTTTAATTCTGTAAGGTTTTCTTTTATTTAAAAGATCATTCACAAAATACCATATCCATAGATTCACTTTCTGTCATATAGCTGAATGTGTTAAGTGTTCGGAATTCCATTCTTACACTGCAAAGTCAACTGGATGCCCTGGAAGTTTATATGCATTTGTTTTGTTCTACATTTGCATTCTTACCCAGCAATTCCGTTCCTAAGACACAGATAACAAAAGAGTCCAAGAGTCCAACAATAATCTCAACAATGAATGGCATTGATAACAATGTTAATAATAGGACTTCTTTGATAGCTAAAAATTAAATAACATATGTGTGCATCAACAATAGAATGGATGAAAACTACTCTATCACTTGAGGACTCTGTAGTAAAAACAAATCAAGCAAACTACAGCATCATCCAACATCTTGAATAAAATTCCTAACATCGTGTTGAGATAAAAAGCAGAAAATGAAAAGCTACAATTTTCTGTAATGAATCTGTTTATGCAAGTTCAAAAATAAGGAAATTTATTTTTAGGAATCTAAACATAGAATGTAAAATGCTAGGAAAGGTAGGAATGTGTTTATTATAAAAATAGTCTAATGGGAAGAGATGAAGTTGTGATTAGAGAGGAGTACACAAGAGGGTTAGGCTTCTAGGTTGCTGGCAAAGTCTCATTTTTGGTTCTCAATTTCAGTTTCTTGAGTTTTCATTACATAGTTATTAAACTGTGTATCTTATACTATTTTGTCTGAATGTAATCGCTGACAGTAAATGAAGAGAAGATTTAAGCTGAAAGAAAGCCACTCTATTTATAATAAATGTTATTTCAGTTTGGGGGAACCAAATTATAATCTTTCCCAAATCAAGCCATCTTTGAGAAGGGCAATCTACACAGGCAAATGCAAAGAGACATTGGTAGGATTCTGACGAATTTCTACTGCTGACATACAAGTCAGGTCAGAAATTACTGATTTCATTTATTTTCAGTCTAACCAAGAAGCAGAGTTGCGCTCTAAAGAGGTCAATGACAGATAATCCAGCAGTAGTTATTACTGATCCTACTCAGCTCTTGAATTCTCTTCATGAAAAGAGATTTTTATCATCACTCTTCCCAAAGTGGGTGATGATCTGAGAGAGGAAAATTGCATGAGTTTGTCTCTGCCGTTTAGCAAATCTGCTAATTAAAGCTCCGAACTGAACTCCAAGCCTGCTCCACATGTGTACCATGCCGCAGCTGGAAAAGTAACAATACCTGAGATATCATCATCCAAAGTGTAAGAGAAAATTGTGTAGGGGGTAAAGTGTAAAAGAAAATCGCATAGAGGGTAAAGTAACTTTTTGATTTAGAAGATCAGTCTAATTACTAGATTTTTCATGTTTTAAAGTGAGACTCGAAATGGTTTGGTAGTTTGCCCGTGGTCAGCCATGAGAGGAATAGAAAAGACACAACTGAATTCCAGTCAACTCAACCCCTAGTTAGTACTTTTCCTTTCATGCAGCCTATATCCTGCGCACCAAAATTGGAGGTTCTATTGCTCTTTCTATATTTTTCCTTTTTTGCTTTAAAATTATATACTTTAGTTAATCCCTCATATCCCCATTTAAATTATTTACAGAATTAATCTTTTCGAATGTCAGATTCCTTAATGGGGGAAAAAAGATTTCATTTTATATCCATTTTCTCCTGAAAACGGCAACTATTATACTAAAGTAGCAACTAAAAACAAAATCAGCCTAATTACTTATAATTGAAATACCACTTTATTTTTTGAGATGGAGTCTCTCACTCTGTCTCCCAGGCTTGAGTGCAGTGGTATGATCTTGGTTCACTGTAACCTCCACCTCCTGGGTTCAGGCGATTCTCCTGCCATAGCCTTCTGAGTAGCTGGGATTACAGGCATGTGCCACCACACCCAACTAATTTTTTTATTTTTAGTAGAGACGGGGTTTCACCATTTTGGCCTGTGAATTGACATTGGGATCCGCCCACCTCTGCCTCCCAAATTGCTGGGATTACAGATGTGAGCCACCTCACCCGACCAGAATTTCAACTTTATCAATATCTCTTACAGTTAAATATACTGAAAATTAAAAGCAATGTGTTATTACAACTTCTGATCAGCTAATTTGAAAAAAATATATATATAAATGTGATTGGATCGTTTTAATGGTATTTGTGTTATGTATGCATACACATAACATTTCTATATTTAAATGCCAATTTCATAGAAAACAAAAATAATAATTTTATTGATTACTGTATTTCAAAACAGCAACCAGTACAGCGTGCACCTTATCTCTCTACCAAGTGGCAGATTATTCATTATGTATAGTTGCATAAACCACATAGGTCCCAAAATGCAGAAAACAGTACTCTTACCTCCCTGTGAATCAAGCACTGAGAGTGAGAACACCAACATTATACACAGTGTGCATCTAGAAAGGATGCCTGGGTATAATCAGTTAAATATTGAGTACAAATGCGAGTGCTAGAGATGCAAGTGAGATATGTAATTAAGTTAACTTTAAAAACCCACAATAAAAAGCTTCTTTATAGGAGTCACCCCATCCTTGGAATGTAGACCTCAAGGAGAACACTGAAGTTAAATTTTTAAGATATTTTCTTTTTTGCTCACTCTTTTTTTCATTCCATAAACCATTTTCTTTATAAAACCTTATACTAATTATCTACAAAACCTTACACTTTTGTTTAAATTCCCTTGTGGTGATTTAAAAGACCATTTGAGATTCTCTCTTTCTGTATAATTTTAGAGAACTGTTAAATGTACCTTGTGTTTATTATCTTAGTCAACCAGAGTTGGCACTGCATAACACAATGAAAGAGCTAAATCTACATTGCATGCTAAAATAAAATGGGTTTTAAATGCAGCATGTTTTCAATGTTGCTTTTTCTGATTATAAAGTACTATATGTACAATGCATGAAATTTACATAAAATGGAAAACTATTAAAAAAAAAACAGAATAAAGCACTTCTAATTCCACCCTCTGTAAGCAGCAACTTTTATATTTACACTTTTTTCATCTCAGTCATGGAATAGTAAAGAATATCTGTTTGTCTCTGTTTGTCTACTATTGGGATATAGGCATGCTTGTGATTTTCCTCATTGATTTTTGTATCCTGAGACTTTGCTGAAGTTGCTTATCAGTTTAAGGCTGAGTGAACAGGCAACCTACAGAATGGGAGAAAGTTTTTGAAATCCATCCATCTGACAACAGGCTAATATCCAGAATCTACAAGGAACTTAAACAAATTTATAAGAAAAAACAAACAATCTCATCAAAAAGTGGGCAAAGGATATGAACAAAGACTTTTCAAAAGAAGACGTTTATACATCCAACAAATGTATGAAAAAACTCATCATCATTGGTCATTAGAGAAATGCAAATCAAAACCACATTGAGATACCATCTCACAGTAGTTAGAATGGAAATCATTAAAAGTTAGGAAACAACAGATGCTGGAGAGGATGTGGAGAAATAGGAACGTTTTTACACTGTCGGTGGAAGGATAAATTAGTTCAACCATCGTGGAAGACAGTGTGGTGATTCCTCAAGGATCTAGAACCAGAAATACCATCTGACCCAGCAATCCTATTACTGGGTATATACCCAAAGGATTACAGATCATTCTACTCTAAAGACACATGCACATATATGTTTATTGCAGCACTATTCACAATAGCAAAGACTTGGAGCCAATCCAAATGCCCATCAATGATAGACTAGATAAAGAAAATGTGTCACATATATACCATGGAATACTATGCAACCATTAAAAAGATAAGTTCATGTCCTTTGCAGGAACATGGATGAAGCTGGAAACCATCATTCTCAGAAACTAACACAGAAACAGAAAACCAAACACCACATGTTCTCACTCATAAGTGGGAGTTGAACAATGGGAGCCCAAGGACACAGGGAGGGGAACATCACATTCCATGGCCTGTTGGGGGATGGGGGGCTAGGGGAGAGATATCAAGGGGTGGGGAGATAGGGGAGGGGTAGCATTAATACCTGATGTAGATGACAGATTGATGGGTGCAGCAAACCACCATGGCACATGTATACCTATATAACAAACCTGCATGTTCTGCACATGTATCCCAGTACTTAAAGTATAACAACAATAAAAAAAAAGAATTATTGCAACAACCTCAGTGAATGAACTTCTACTCCATCAAGCCTACTTTATCCATTTCAAATGCAGAGGAAAGAAAACAAAAGAGAGGAACACTGGTGAAGTTCCTGCCCTCACAAGATTTATGGTAATAAAGAAGAAAATCTGAAAAAAAAAGTATACAATATTATGTCAAGTAGTAATAAGTATATGAAAATAAATCATGGCTGGTCATGATGGCTCACACCTGTACTCCCAGCATTTTGGGAAGCCAAGTCACATCGCTTGAGCTCAGGAGTTTGAGATCAGTCAGGGCAACATGGCAAAACCCCATTTTTACCAAAAATACAAAAAGTTAGACAGGCATGGTGTTGTGTTCCTGTAGTCTGTTACTCAGGAGGCTAAAGTGGGAGAATTGCTTGAGCCTGTGAAGTGAAGGTTGGGATGAGCTGAGATTGTGCCATTGCAGTCCAGCCTGGGCAACAGAGTGAGACCCCATATCCAAAACACCACAAAACAAAAAAAAAAAGACAAATGAAGCAAAGTGTTAGAGTGACTAGGAATGCTTGTGGGTCAGGGTAAATTTTTCTAAAAGGTAGATATTAAAGGAGAGTCCTGAATGATCATTACCATAAGCTCCTTTATTTTCTTGTTAATACATGAAAACTCCTGAGCCTTTTCCTAAGGATTTATAATTCACAAGTTTGGGTGTGAGTTTCAGGAATTTACATTTAATAAATGTCTCAGTTGACCTCAAGTAATTTTGATGTAAGTAAACTAGTTTTCATATATTGCAGAAAATCATGTTTCATTGTCCAATATTGTAGCCACTAGTTACATGTGAGTTTTAAAATTACAGTTTTTATTAATTATGGTTTAAAATCAAATTTTAATTATGTAAATTTATTTTAATTAAATAAAAATTAAAATTCAGTTTCGTAGCCATACTAGCTACATTTCAATTGCTCAACCATCGTATGTGGCTCGTGGGTACTCCATTAGACAGTGCAGATACACGACATGTCCGTGATCACAGGAAGCTCTATTATACAGTGCTAGTCTTGTACAATTGTTCTCTGTTTGTTATATTCATTACCCATATAACAGGACTGGAGTCAATAATCTTAAGTAAAGGAAACTAGATATTTGTAACCCAGTCATTCTTTTTAATACTTCCAGTGGGGAAACTCATCATGAGAAGGTTTCCCTCGAGACTTTTCCAGAAAATGTCAGTACATCACATGTAATTGTCATTGACCTGGCAAAACTAAAATAACTTTCTAATTATTGTGTTCAAAACTAATTTCTCATCCATTTTTAACACCCTCAGAATAAAAATGAGAAAAACAATATGGACGGTTTATTTTTTCTTAAGTTTTTTATTTCTACCTAAAAGTAATAGGCTATAAAAATTTATTCTAATGAACATTTCTAAATTTAGAGTGCTTAAATCTTAATATTTCTATAACGAATTCATTTTCATATCTGAGGCTAATAATATTGTGCTAAATACAATCATTGATGAATTTGAACTTTAACAGTCAAATCAAATTAGCAAAGTCTAAGGTTAAATGTAGGGTCAGCATGACCCAGATTGGGTATTTATCCATTTAATCTCCACCACAGTCCAGAATTATGTTCGTGTTTAACCTGACCCAATATAGGTGCTTAATAGCTATGGAGGACAAGAACACTCAGCAATAAGGATAGTTGACTCATTTCTAGCCCCAACGGTAAGGCCATGTAGCGAAGCAAGTAACCAAGCATTAATTTAGCAGATACTGTTTAAAAACATGAAATCAGAAAAATTGGAGAAAAAATGCAAAATTTTACACAGTTTTGGCAATGTCGAATGATACTCAAAAGACCCTACTTTATTTTTTGTCATTTCATTCTCAATTTTTCATGTGTCTAGAAAAATCAATAATTTTAAAATCGTTTCATTTTAAAATCTTTTTCATGCATGCAGGGACTTGACATTTTTAATCAACTTCCCGATTTATGATGTACATAATGTGTTAAAGATAGTGATACGATTATGCAAGAAGATATATATCCAAGACTCAAATTCATTTATTTAAACTGCTATAATAGCAACTTAACTATTGGAAAACAATAAGTAATTGACCAGTTTATTACTAGAATAAAATTGGTTAAAAAAAATCTAATACAACTATTTAGAGGCAATGAACTTGAGTATAAAATAGGTATTGCATTAATACTTGTAAATGTCAGTAGAAACTATTATGAGAAAAAAGGCTAACTGCTGGTAAAATTGTATTGTTTAGAATAACTTTTTGTTTCATACCCCAAAAAATAGCCTTTTAGATAAATTCTTGTTTGGTTGATTGCTCAGTTTTTTTAATTTTGAAAGAAATTTTTATGTGAGCTGAACCAATTTTAATGCCAATTTTCATCCTCATATAAATTAATATTATGAGATATAAGCCACAGAAAAAAATGTTTTGTAATGAAAATTGTGATACCACTAACACTCTGACAGAAATGGCAAATTTTGTTATAATTGAGGTCATGATGTTTTGTTAATACAACTGTTGAAGTAGATTATGGGACCAAGATGAGAGTGGGAGATACCATCTTACATCATCTCACAAGAAAAACGGCTATAGCCAGCTATTTGCAAAGTAAAATAGCCCAGAGAGAGCTAGAGGGCCCATTAAAAAATCTATAGCAATGCAGTGAAAAAAAAAAAAAAAAAAAAAGAAAACCTCAAAGAACATTAACACAGAAAGAATTATTGGTAACATCAACATACCTGAGACCCAGGAAGTGGCTAGGAGCAAAATACAAAGGCAGAGACAGTCAGCATCAGCCAAGAAGTGGAAACCACTGTAGGCTTCAACAGCATGCTTCACAAAGGATGCTGGCATCTCTTTCTACCTAGGTAACCGAGAGTCACTCCTGGCAGGGAAACCAGGGGAGGGAGATGTAGCTGAACCTTATGCTTCCAGTACCTGGATGATGCTCATTAATTTGGGGAAAGGAAATTCTGCACATTTGCAACCACAGAGCTGTGGGTACTCCACAAATGCTCACACCAGCCCCTGGCTCTGTGGCTACACTGGGCTCACTCATGTTGCAGATACCAAAGCCAACACCAACTAAGCTGATCTGTACTAAAGCCCCTAAGCCAAGCCCTTGCTGCATGTACTCATGTTTCAGCCACTGGTTCAGCCACCATAGAGAGTTAGATCATGCCCTGACTACAGAGCTACTCTAACTTTGCTTATGCCTGTGTTCCCATTCTTAGCTACCTGGTTACTTCACAAATATCTCTACCATACATACTATCACCAACTCAGCATCAGGGTTGTCTGTGTCCAGGATACCAAAGTAAATACTGCCCCAATTCCAGAGACATACACCTTCTACATGTGCCCATGCTTCAGGCCTCAGCTCCATGGCTACTTCATGGGCATTACTCATCAAACACCAGTGCAACTGCCATTGTAAACAAGTCAACAAGCCAGATTCAGTGCCAAGAGAGATTCTGACAATCTTAGCAAGTATGGTCATCAAAGATGAACACCCCTCACTGCCACCGCTGAGATTCAAAACATCAGCCACTTTGCAATCTTTATCAACACCAACCTTATTTGACAGTGCTGCACAGAGACTAATAGTTGGCACCTTCATTGATGCTAAAACTACCTCATCTCACCAAGTAAGTGTTCTTGCTTACCCCCACAGAAAGACCTTTCCATAGCAAAACTACCTTGTAAAGTCTACAAGAGGTGATTGCTCTACCAAATGTGAAAACATCAACTTAAAGCAACAACAAAAGAAACAGTTTAAAAAAAGATATAATAACACCAAACCAACAAAAATCCCACAGTATCTGATCCCCCAAAAATGGATATGTACAAACTTACTGACGATGAATTCAAACTAGTTACTTTAAGGAAGCTTAGCAAACTTCAAAAAAATACAGAGAAATAATTCAATGAAATACGGAAAACAATTAATGACCAAAATTAGAAATTAAATTGACTGAAATTAAAAATAAACAAACAACAATAACAAACAAACAAAAAAAAACAGAATTCTGGTGCTAAAAAATACAATAAATAAAATAAAAATGCAATAGAGAGCATCAACAGCAGAATTGATCAAGCAGAAGAAATCTGTGAAATAAAAGACAGCTTATTTGAAAATATATAGTGAGAGGAAGAAAAGAGAAAACAATAAAAAGGAATGAAGAAAGCTTATGAGATTTACAGTAAAGCATCAAAGAGAACATATTCAAGTTATAGGGGTTCAAAGAAGAAAAAGAAAAAGGTAAAAAGGTGAAAAGCTTGTTTAAAGAAATAATAGCATAAAACTTTACAGATGTGGAGAAAGCTAAAAATATCCAGGTACAGGAAGGTCAGAACTTTCCAATCAGATTCAATTCAAGTATGACCACACCAAGACACAGACATAGTATATTTAAATCATCAAAAAACAAGAGAATGTTCTAAAACTAACAAGGAAAAAGGGACAAATTACATATATAGGATTGCTAATAAGCCTGACAGTAAACGTCTCAGCAAACACCTTTGAGACCAGGAGAGAATGGAATGATACATTCAAAGTGTTGATATAAAATAAGAAAAAAAATCTTCTAATCAAGAATACTATACTCTACAAAGTTATGCCTTAGAAATGGAGGAGATATAAAGATTTCTCTAGAGAAACAATAAATAAGGGATTTATTGCTACCAGACCTGTGTTGCAGGAAATGCTAAAGAGAGTTTTTCGATCTATAAGAAAAGGATACGAATTAGTAACACAAAAATATATGAAAGTATGAAACTTACTGGTCAAAGTAAGTGCACAAATACGGAATACTCTGATACTGTAATGGTGATGTGTGATTCACTTATATTGTTAGTATGAACGTTAAAAACAAAGCACTTAAAAGTAATAATAGCCATACTAATTTATTAAGGAATATACAACATAAAAGTGTGTGAAAAACATAAAATGTATGGGGGTAGAAGTGTAGTGTAATTTTATTCAATCAAAGTTAAGCTGTTACCAGCTAAAAATAGCTGTTACAACAATAAGATACTTTAGGTAAGCCTCATTGTAATCACAAAGCAAAAGCCTATGGTACACAGAAAAAGACAAAAAGAAAGAAATTAAAGTGAGCCTCTAGATAAAATTATCTAATCACAAAGAAACATAGCAAGTAAGAAAGAAAGGATAAACAATTTACGAAACAACCAAAAACATATATCAACCAAATGGCAATAGTCAATCCTTAAATGTCAATAATTATCTTGAATATGAATGTGTTAAATCCCCCAATTGAAAGATAGAGCATGGCTGAATGGATAAAGAAATAAGACCCAACTACATACTGCCTATAAGATACTCACATTACCTTTAAAGGCACACATAAAGGCATGAAAAATGATAAAATAAAAATATTCCAGCTTTGCGCAGTGGCAGTATCGTAGCCAATGAGGTTTATCCAAGGAGAGATTATTGCTAATTGAAAACTTTTCCCAATACCCCGCCGTGACGACTTGCAATACAGTCGGCACTGGCATATATATATATATATATATATATATATATATATATATATATATATATATTCCACGCAAACGACAACCAAGAGGAAACAGGATTAGCTATATTTTTACCTGATACAATAGACTTCAAGACAAAAACCACATAAAGAGACAAAGAGGATCATTATATAATGATAAAGTGATCAATTCATAAAGAGGATAAAACAATTGTAAATATATATCCATACAACATTGGCACACCTAAATATATAAGACAAATATAAATAGATTTGAAGAGAGAGTTAGATCACAAGACAATCATAGTATGAGATTTCAACAACTGACATTTAGCAATGGACAGATCACACAGGCAGGAAAATCAATGAGGCAACACTGAACTTGAGTTACACTGCAGACTAAACGAACCTAACAAACATGTACAGAGTATTCCACCCAACAACAGCAGAATAATATTTTTCTCAAGCACATATGAGACATTCTCCAGAATAGATCACAGGCTAGGTCACAAAACAACTCTTAACAAATTTAAGAAGATTGAAGTAATATCAAGTATTTTGATCATAATGATATGAAACTAGATGTCCAAGATAATAGAAATTTTGAAAAATTCACATACGTCTGCAAATTCAGTGCCATACTCCTTTAGGAAAATGGATCAAGTTTGATGCGGTGGCTCACACCTGTAATCCCAGCACTTTGGGAGGCTGAGGCTGGCAGATCACAAGGTCAGGAGTTTAAAGACCAGCCTGACCAACATGGTGAAACCCCATCTCTCCTAAAAATACAGTGTTTATCTGGGCGGGTTAGGACTTGCCTGTAATCCCAGATACTCAGGCGGCTGAGACAGGAGAATCACTTGAACCCAGGCAGCAGAGGTTGCATGAGCCAAGATTGTGCTATTGCACTTCAGCCTGGGTGACAGAGCAAAACTCCATCTAAAAGAAAAAAAAAAAAAATCAAAGAAGAAATTGAAAGAAAATTTTAAAAGTTGTCAATATAAATGAAAATGGGCACACAGCACATTAAAACTTAAGGAATCCAGGAAAAGCAATTATTAGAGAAAAGTTTATAAAAATAAACATATGTATCAAAAAAAGAAAGAGCTCAATTAAAAAATTTAACACTATAACTCAAAGAACTAGAAAAATAACAAACTAAGTTCAAAGTTAGTAAAGGGAAGGAAATACTAAGATAAATGAAATAGAAGTGTGAAAATGAAAGATCAATGAAACAAGAGTTGATTTTTTGAAAAGACTAACAAAATTGACAAGTCTTTAACCAGACTAACGAAGAAAAACAAAGACTCAAATAAAATCAGAAATGAAAAAGGAGACATTACAATGGACACCTCGGAAACACCTGGGATCATGAGACTTACTCTAACAATTGTAAGGTGGACAACCAGAAAATGAATCAATTCCTAGACAACTTATCAAGATTAAATAATTAAGGAATAGAAACTCTGTTTAGGCCAACTTCTCCTTAAGAAGTACGGAGACTGAATCAGTCATCTAAAACCTCCCAACAAAAAACACCTAAAAATCATGGCTTCACTACTAAATTCTAACACATATTTAAAGAAGAACTGGTACCAATTTTCTTCAAACACTTTCAAAAAGTTAAACAGGAAATACGTACAAATGTATTTTACGTAGCCAGCATTACCCTCATGCCAAAGCCACATAAAACACTATAAAAAAATACAGAAAATTGCAAGTCAATATCCCTGATGAACATAGATAGAAGGATTCTCAGCAAAACAGCAAATAAAAAGAGTCATATGCCATGATTAAGTAGGATTTATTTCTCAAAAGCAATGATGGGTCAACATATGCATCCCTAAATGTTAGGCAAACTCATTAACAGAATGAAAGAAAATCTGCATGATTATCTCAATAGATGCAGAAAAAGGATTTCACAATATTCAATACTGTTTCATAATAAGAATACTTAACAGACTAAGTATAGAAAGAAGGTAATGCAACATAATAAAAGCCATACATGACTAGCTCACAGTAACATTATACTTAATGGTGAAAAATGCAAAGCTTTTTTTCTAACATCAAAAACAAGGAAAGAATGTTGACTTTCATCACTTCTGTTCAACATAGTATGGTACATCCAACAAAAGAAATTAGGCTAGAGACAAAAATAAAAAGCATCAAAATCAGAAATAAATAAATAAAATACTATCTGTTTGAGGATGACATTACCCTATATATAGAAAAATCTAGACTCTACCAAAAAACTCTTAGAACTCATAAACCAATATAGTAAAGTTGCAGGAAAAAAAAACATTAAAAATTCAGCAGCATTTCTATACACTAACATTAAACTATCTGGAAAGAAATTGAGAAAACAATTCTACTTCCAAAGCCACAAAAAAATAGTAAAATATTTAGAAATAAGTTTAATCAAAAAGGTGAATGATCTGTACATTGAAAATTATGAATCATTGATGAAAGAAATTGAAGAAAATACAAATAAGTGGGTTCATGAATTGGAGGAATCAATATTGTTGAAAATGTCTAAATACCGCAAACTATCTCTAGATTCAATACAATTCCTGTCAAGATTCCAATGACATTTTTCACAGAAATGTATAAAACAGACCTAAAATTCATATGGGACCAAAAAAAGACCCTGAAAGCCAAAGTTGTTTTGAGCAAAATGAAGAAAGGCATTATAGTATTTGATAGAATCGATAACCCAGAAATACGCACAGCTATGGTAAATTGATTTTTGACAAAGACAACAAAAACATAGAGTGGAAAAAGGAAAATCTCTTCAATAAATGGTGCCAAGAAAACTGGATATCCAGTGGCAGAATGAAATTAGACCCTTGTATCACACTGTATACAAAACTCAACTCAGAATGGATTAATAACTTTAATGGAACACCTGAAACAATAAAACTCCTAGAAGAAAACACGTGGGGTAAACTCCACAACATTGGTCTGATCAATGATTTTTTTTGCATCTGACCCCAAAAGCACAAGCAACAAAAGCCAAGGTAAACAGAAGGGGTTACTTAAAATAAAAATCTTCTGCACAGCAAAGGAAACAACAGAGTTACGAGACAATTTACCAAAAGGGAGAGTATAATAGCAAACTATACATCTGGTAAGGGATTAATTTCCAAAATATGTGAGGCACTCAAACAACTCAATAGTAAGAAAACAAATAACTCATTTAAAAAATGGGGAAAGGACCCGAATAAACATTTTTCAAAAGAAGATACGTGAATTTCTAATAGGTATATAAAATGGTGCTCAACATTATTATTTACCAGAGGAAAAACATCACAATGAGATATCACCTATTACTTGTTAGAATGGCTATCATAAAATAAGATAAAGATAACAAGTATTCAGAAGGATGTGAAGAAAAGGGAATCCTTGTATACTGTTGCTGGGAATGTAAATTAGTACAATCACTATGGAAAACGATGTGGAGGTTCCTTAATAAGAACAAAACTGGCATATGGTCGAGTAAATCCAGTACTGGCTATACCCAAAGCAAGTGAAATCAATGTGTTAAAGAGATACCTGTACTCCCATGTTTATTGCAGTATTATTCACAATAGTTCACCTAAGTATCCATTAATAGATGTGTGGATAAAGAAACTGTGATATATATATACACACACGTACAACAGTGGAACACTATTCGGCCCTAAAACACAAGGAAATCCTGTCACTTACAATAACATGGATGAACTGGAGAACATTATGTTAAGTGAAATCAACCAGGCACAGAAAGACAAATACTGAATGAAATCACTTATATGTAGAGTATTAAAAAAGTCAGACTCGTACAAACAGAGAGTTATATGATGGTTACCAGAGGCTAGAGGGGAGAGATTGAGGAGGACATAAAGTTTCACTTAGAAGCAATAAATCTGAGACATCTACTGTACCTCATAGTGACTACAGTTAACAGCAGTATACTGGATATTCGAAAATTGCTAAGAAAGTAGATTTTAATACCCATTTTTAGAATAAAGCAATATTCCTGTTCTCTCTCCCTCTTTTTCTTCCTCTTTCTTCCTCTTCTTTACTCCTTTTTGTCTCTTTCTTTTCTTCTTTCCTTTCAAAAAAAAAAAAAAAAGAAAGTAGATTTATGTGTTTCCATTACAAAAAAAAGGTTAAGTATGTGAGGTAATGCATGTTACATTTTTCACAGAAATATAAAAAGCAATTTATGAAACCAGTGAAAACTGCTGAACTTAGCCATTTCACAATGTATACATATATCAATGCATCCTGTTATATAAGGAAATATATAATGTATACTTTTCAATCAAAATAAATTTAAAATATAATTTTCCAGTGAGCAGACAGCATGAAATGAACTGGATATAATCAAACCCAACAGTGAAAATAACTGTTCCATGAATTTTTCTCAATAATAATAACTTAACTACATCTCTTATTGATCTCCTATATTGTCCAGACATATAGTTTAAGATTTGGTATATTTTATTTTAAGATTCCCTCTGATGGTACATATAGTTAAGTTATGTCTTCCTAGTAAAACTAACATATTCCCTTAAGAACGAATCTTGGTAGGTTACTCTTAGCAGTGATGGCAGAGATGGCAGAGGTGAAAAGTCAGCATTGCATATCTGAAAACTGCCAGGGAAGGAGTGGAGATCTAGGTGCTGTATGGTGTGAACATGTTGAGGTCCAGATTTCTGTTTTCTCCAGGCTTCTTATGGATCTGAGATACATTCACAATTCTTACAATAATTGTGTGTCCTGTTTAGTTATTGAGATCTGGTTTCTATTATTGGCAGCAAAAAAAAAAAAAAAAAAGAAAAAGAAAAAAGAAAAAATGCTGTTTGGTAGATATTATAAAAGAGAAAAAGTTCAACCTTTCCCATTGTCAACCATTTAACACTGTGATTTAGGAGATAAATACAGAACAATTGTCCTAAAAGTTTGGGCCATGAACAGTTTAAATGATTATATGTTCATTTTACTTAGTGTTCCTTAATTCAACATTCATAAAACATCCCAAGGAAATCAGAAAATATCATGTTCTGATCTGAAAATATTTTTCATACTCTACCATTTTTCAGGAAAATATTCTCAATTGTTTAATAAAATGTCCAATTATTTAAGTTACTAAATAGGAAGTTACAATTATTCTATTTCTCAGTGAAGACAGAGAAAAGCTACAGTCACTTGGAAGTCTAATATACTAATTAATCCTTTCAAAGAACATCAGTCTCAAAAATGAAGAAAACATTTCAAAGAACTTTTTTTAAATTTTTTGACATGTAAATAGTCATGATGTGGTTATTTTCAACATAAAAGTTCTAAAAATTTATGAAACCAATGAAAACCTCCTGAGTAAACATAGAAAAAAGCATGTCTGAAATTTAGCATGCAGCTACAGAAGGCTCAGTGACAAGAAAGTGAATCAGATGGACATGGGCAAAGAGGATCAGAAGAGAAGAGGTAGATTGTAAAAGTCAGTGTCATTGATATTACAAAGTCCCCAGCGTTTGTAATTGCAGACAGAGTCACCAGATTCTTTTCATGACAGAATAAAATAACCAGATTAAATAGGATCCACACCGGCCAGGGGCAGATTGGTAGAGAATAGAATTGGCTTGAAGAGGGAGATAAATGCAGGATAGTTGCATTTACCTAATCAAAATTCCTAGTTATGACCTGCACAATAAACTTTTTAGAAGGGACTAGAATTGAAGGGCTGAAACTCCATTAAGGTCATACACATATGTTATGTATATTTATTTTGTTGTATTGGTATACAGTGTTTAAACTAACATCTTAGTTTCTATTTACTATTCATTCTGCACATGATTTCAGAGTCCAAATAACTTCTAATTAAGTAAATGTCTTTGGATATTAGTAGGTTGGTGCAAAAGTAATTGCAGTTTTGACTATTAAACATAATGGCAATAACCGCAGTTACTTTTGCACCTATCTAATAAAAGTCATCTGAAATGGAACTACTCAACAGATTTGCGTGTCCTTTCTACCCTGAGACTAATTTGGTTTCATTTCATTGCCCAGGCTGGTGTACAGTGGCACCATCTCGGCTCACTGCAACCTCCGCCTACCGGGATCAAGTGATTGTCATACCTCAGCCACCCTAATAGCTAGGATTACAGGCCTGCTTCACCACACCCAGCTAATTTTTGTATTTGTAGTAGAGACGGGTTTTTGCCTTGTTGGCCAGGCTGGTCACAAACTCCTTGCCTTAAGTGATCCACCTGCCTCAGTCTCCCAAAGTGCTGGGATTATAGGCATGAGCCATGGAGCCAGCAGCATTACATTCTCATAGGAGCCTAACTCTATTGTGAACTGTGCCTGTGAAGCATCTAGGTTGTGTGCTCCTTAGGAGAATCTAACTAAGGCCTGATGATCTGAGGTGGAGCAGTTTCATCCCAAAACCATCCTCTCTCCCCTCCCTGCCTGGTCCGTGGAAAAACTGTCTCCCAGGAAACCCATTCCCTGGTGCCAAAAAGGTTGAGGACTGTTACCCTAGAGATCTGGCTAAGGTTCTTTTTGTTTGGGCATGCCACTGTTACATTTTTTTAATCCCATTCTTATTGCACTCTTAGAATTTTCCTTATATGTATCACACATATCTTGTGGGTCAACTCTCTAGTTATCCATATAAAAATAATTACATCAGTTTTACTTAATGGAAAATCACATAACCTTCAAAAGAAGATACACAGTATCTGATTCAGAACTTCATTAAGAGTAGTTTTCTTTTTACTTTCTTTCACTTTTAATAGTGTTAATACCAATCAAGAATAACTTCAAGACTTGAGATTCAGTCACTTGGGATTACAGGACAAACTCTTAAAAGCCCATGCATTACCAATGTTAGGATATCTTAAGTGATAAAGTTATGTATAATATTCAAAATTAATCACTAAAGAAATTTCATTTCTCTCAACATATAAAACTTAATTTCTGGCTGGGCATGATGGCTAACGGCTGTAGTCCCAGCACTTTGGGAGGCCGAGGTGGGCAGATCACCTGAGGTCAGGAGTTCGAGACCATCCTAGCCAATATGGTAAAATCCCGTCTCTACTAAAAATACAAAAATTAGCTAGGCATGGTGGCAGATACCTGTAATCTCAACTACTTGGGAGGCTGAGGCAAGAAAGTCACTGGATCCTGGGAGGTGGAGGTTGAAGTGAGCCAAGACTGCACCACTGAGCTCCAGTCTGGTGACAGAGCAAGACTCCATCTCAAAAAATTAAAAATAAAAAAATCTTAATTTTTCCATAAAAATAAGAAAATGTAAAACATTATGATTGTATGACGAGGTAGCAATACAGTGAGGTATAGTCAGAACAGGGAATGAGTGAAGGCAGAGATCTAGAGAGGAAAATACCTGATACTACCCTTGAGCTTGTGGGGATTTTCCAAAACCCAGAAACTTAAGCATCAGTTTTCTGACCTCCCATGGTTCTGAGACAGAAAATTAATAAGTTAAGTAATGCCATATAACTGGTAAACCATTATTCCTGGGTGTCTGTGAGGGTGTTTCTATAAGAAACTAGCATTTGAGTAAGTGGACCCAGTAAAGAAGCCCGCCTCTCACCAAAGTGGGCTGGTGTCATCCGATCTGTTGATGGTGGACCTGCATACAACTAAAAGGCCCCAAACCGGAAATTCTCTCTCCCTCTCCTTCAGCTGAGAAATTCATCTCCTGCCCTCAGATATCAGAGCTCCTGGTTCTTCGGCCTTTGGCTTAACACCTGTGCCCATTTCCACCCCCTGAAACACACACCTTTGTGGTCCTCGGACCCTAGGGCTCTACTGAATTGCACCACTTTCCTGGCTTTCCAGCTGGCAGACAGCAGATAGATGATGGGACTTCTCAGCCTCCCTAATCACATGGGCAAATTCCTATAACAAATACCTCTCTATCTCTCTATCTATCTGATACATCTATTATTAAATCCCAGTCCCAAAAGGTCTACATAGTAAACTGTCAGTCTTGAAGCTCATGCTCATAGAGGAAAAAAAAAAATTACTCTAAAGTTTAAAACCTTAAGCTTTTCTATAGATGCAGTTGCAAACTAGTTCATGTTGTCTTAGTTTTAATTAAAAGGTTAATTTAAGAGTCATGTTCCTAGTATTTCTGGCTTGGTATGCATATCATTTTCGGATGAACTCATCTCTTCCCCAGTTTTCAAAGACTTTTTACAGATTAAGTTCCGAAGAAACTAAATTCCTCACTCCCCCAAACAGTCAAATACGGAAGGAAACTACAATGTCAGCCAAAGTCAGCAGAAGTGACAACAAGCAAATTTAGACTAACAAAAACATCAGCTATCAAAATCATCAGACACATAATATAAAATAAGATTATTTATTATGTTTCAACACATAAAAGAGAGTTTTTGAAAAGTAAGTAAATGGCAGGTAAATTTGAACAAATAAAATCTCTTCTAGAAATGAAAATGTGTAATTGAAATTAAACTACTTATCACTGTGTTAAAGAGCAACCTAGATGTAGATAAATAGAAAATTATTAATTGAAATATAGAACTGAAAAAACAATTATGAATATAGAGAACAGCAAGGTAACCATGAAAAAATGAAATGAAGAGTTATGAAAGGTGGAATAAAAGGGTTTACTATGGGCCCATTCAAAAATCTCGGAAAGTAAGAATAAAGGTTGCAGAGGCAATACATTTAAAAGGAGCACCTAGGAGCATTTTAGAATTGACGTAGGAATACAATCGACATATTTAAAATGCCCAAGAAATCTAAATGAGAATAGTGAAAGTATAAAAATGCCATGAACAGAATATCTCAAAAGCATTCAGAGAGAAAAATATTATATCAAAAGAGTGACAAGGAACTGACAGCTGACTTCTCTGAAAGACCAGCAACAACAGAAAAGCTATCAATCAATCAAGAATGCCATATTTAGCAGAAATATGTTTACAGAATATAGGTAAAGTACAGACATATTTCAAAATGGAATGAGGAAAAAGCTCATTAATTTCAAATAATGCAGAAAATAAGACACAAAACACTGGTAAAAGAAAAAAGTATAAACTAAGTAGACAAAAATAAATAAAAATATGTTAACCATTAAAAGTAAATGGACTAAATATTAAAAACAGATATTTTCAGGTAAGATTAAAAAATATAATGAAATATAAATAAAAGTGGGTTTTACTGTGTTTTACAGACATATAAAAGTTGAAAGTAAAGGTTTTATTTGTGAGTATACATATGGGGTAAATAGCAATCAAAGAAGACAAGTGTAGTTATAATAATGTCACACAATGATAATTAATTAAAATTGGTTTCCAAGAATAAACAAGTATACTACATAATGCAAAAACATGATTAGAAATATTTAAGGTCTCTGCATAATGCTGATAATTCACCATGAAGTAAAATGATAATGAGTCTGTGTGTACTAAAAAGTCTCTAAACAGGTAAAACAAAGATTGAAAGAATCATGGAAACATACAGATCCAAAGTCGCAATAAAATATTTCAACACATGTCCCTCTAAGAGCAAGCAGATAAAAATCATTACAACCATAAACGATTATGTATTTAACATGTTTTTAAAAGTGAACAAAATACATTAAAAGGAATTTCACAAAAGAAATAATATATATGAGAATATGTTTAAGTAGAATGGAAGTAAAAATGCAAATTAAAGCAACAATAAGCTATCATTTTACACTGGCTGTAAAATATTTCGAATAACATTATGTAGAGCAACTAGAACTTTCATATGCTGATGAGTGTGTACATAAACGACTTTGAAAATAATTTGCACTGTGTGGTGTCAGTGGGCACGAATACACTTCACTATTCGGCAGTTCTGGTCCTAGGAAGAAGTCCCCAGTGAAAATGTTGCGTGTGTACAGAAGACATTAGAGGCATTTCTGTAATAGCATCAGTCAGAATGGCGAAAACTGGAAACACAAAAGGCCATCAAAATTGTAGTAGATTGACAATGTATAGTACATGTATTCAGTGGAATACTATGCAACCATGAATAAATTTGAAGAGAAGCAGTAATTATTAACATGGGTGACCTAAAAGGATAATGGTCAAAAAAGCAAGTTATAGAAGAATAAATGTGCTATTATTCCTTCTATATTCCTTCTATATTTATTCCTTCTGTATATGCCTGAAATACACAGAATTAAATAATGTATTTATAAAAACTGGATAAGGATTCATAAAGATGGCAAAAAGTATAATAGAAAACAAAGAAATATCTACTGAAAATTTCAAGAAGTGATTACCTCTGGGAAGAGCAAGAGAGATACAAGAAGGCTGCTTGGATAAAATTTAAAAAGTAAAGTTTTGCTTCTTGGCCAAGGTGGTGGGTAGATGGTAGATAATTTTATTTTTTTTAATCTGTAATATAAATTTTCGTATACTCCAGTGCACATATACTGTCTTTGACATGTTGGAAAAACAGACCACTGAAGTAATTGTAGTTGAGGATATTTTACTGATTAGGCAGTAATATACTGAGTATATTTTTAGTCTTCAGAGAAAATATCAAAATAGTCTTTACAAGGAATTTATGAAGTACAGGAAAGTGTAGGATCAAGAAAAAAGTCAAAACTTCTTCATAGCTATTAAATCTAACTAGACTATTTCAACCATGATTCAACTGAGCAGACAGCCAGCTAGGGAAAAAAGAATATTTTCACCCTCAGCAAGGATTCCTCTCTGTTGGTTAAATGTTAAATTTTTTTCCCTGCAGGGTACAAGGAATGAGGTCAAACACTTTTTAAGAATAATCGAATAGTTTAACCTGTGCTATAGAGGCTCATTGAACAGAACTTGTCTGTGGTGAGAAAGTGACAGATTTTTGGAGACTGTTGCAAAGCTGTCAGGTAATGCACAATAATTGGCCACATAATGAGCTTCTCAGTTTCATCAAATCCTTGGGCACAGAAACTCTTTCTCTTCTCTTGAAAAACAAATAAACCTGTAGCAAAATAAGTACAGTTACAATAAATTATGAATGAAAAACAGTAAAATGCAATTTTTAAGTTAATGCTTTAACTCACTGTTAAATTCAAGATTCATCTTTCTCTCTGATCACCAGTGGGTATGAGGATTTGGAAGGATTAGCTTGTTTGATGCAGTAAACTATCATTAGAGAATAAGTTAATTATAGCTTGAAAGTAAGAAACATTTTCTTAAGAGGATAAAATGTGTAACATATTAAGCTACTCAGATCCATTGGGAAGGTGGTCTGCAAGGCAGCTTGCATATATATCCAAAGCTACCTGTAAACGATGGTCATATAATTAAAAATGGTCATGTTGGATGCAATTCAACTGCTTATTTTTTTAAATTATCTACCCATAATTTTGATTCAAAACTTAATTTTAAAAAAAATTTAGAAGTAATTTATTTTACATTGAAATTAGCATAGTAATATGTTTCAAGTTATATATACTGAGTTAAAAGTTATTCTATAATATTTGAGCTCAACTGTTGTCTTTAGATATTTAATATACTGGAATCATAAGCTTTTTTTTAACCTTTGCAAAACAACTTTGCACTTAAGATCAATAATGAAATCTACAGGTGTATTATTTATATTGAAAAATAAAAAATAAATGTATTTCAAACATACAAGACTCATACTTACATTTTAGTATTCATAACTCTAATTTATGATTTTTGACTTGCAATCAGACCACCATAAGAAACAGGATATGAAGTAAATCAGAAATCTGGATTCAGACAAAAAATATATAGCTGAATGAAATTCCTCTCACCAAAGCTAAATTAGTTGTTCTATCAGATTTCAAATAATTTATTTTTTCACACTCTTTCTCTCACAAAATTGTTATATGATAGCACTTCGCTAAATTAAAAATTACTGTGTTTATTCAGCAAACATGCATTGTGAATGCCAACTGTACTAGTCCATTCTCACACTGCTATGAAGATACTACCTGAGACTCGGTAATTTATAAAGAAAAAGAGGTTTAATTTAATCACAATTTGGCATGGCTGGAGAAGCCTCAGGAAACTGACAATTATGGCAAAAAGGAGAGACAAAGCAAGGCATGTCTTACACAGCAGCAGGAGAGAGAGAGAGAGAGGCAGGGGAAACCACCACTTGTAAACCATCAGATCTCATGAGAACTCCCTATCATAGGGGAAAGCACATCCATGATCCAATTACCTCCCATCAGGTCCCTCCATCAACATGTGGTGATACAATTCAAGATGAGATTTGGGTGGGGACACAGAGCCAAACCATATCAGCAACCATGTATCAGGCATTATCTTAGGTACTAGGATAATGTAAATAAACCTAATAAAATGTCTTGGCTTCACAAAGCTTGTGATTTAGACAGAAAAGATTGACCTATAGGAGGAAAGACATATACTCAACAAATTAAAAGGTTAAAAATATATAATAAATGCAATTATTTTTATTTATTTAAGTGTAATACATGAAATGCTTGTGCATTCATAAATACACAATTTTCATTTATTTCAGTGTATTAAATGAAACAAATTGAAATGTACAACTATGAAACAAGTTGAATAGGGGCTTTTGGAGTCAGGGTGGCGTGTTCTTGTATATACAGTGGTCAGGAAAGACCTCAGTCACTAGTGACATTAAAACAGAGATCTGAAGGATAGAAGAGAGTGAGCCTCACGGATGTAGAAGAGGAGTTTCCTGGGCAACACAAAAGTAATGTTTCAAGGAACTGCAAAAAGGGCAGAGCAATGGATAGGAGAGAGAGAGGAAACTGGAGGAATATGATCAGAGCAGTACTGGAAGGCCTCACAAAACTATGGCAAAGAACTGTGTTTGTGCCCTGAGTATAATGGGAAATGACGGAAATAGCTGAGGGTGACGAGTGGCATGATTTCAGTATCAAAGAGATCACTCCAGCTATTCTCTTAAGAAGAGCCAGGATTCACTGATAGACAACGTGAAAGTGAGGTAAAGGTAAAAAAAAAATCAAAGATAATTCCATGATTAATTTTAAGACACTAACTTTAGGACGTAGTACTTTGAAATACCTTTTAGACTACAAAGTGATGTTAAATGCAGTATTCGATATACAAGCTTCATGTTCAGGAGTGGGATCTGACCTGGAGACATAAATTTATCAGTGTAGAGATGAACTTTAAAGCCTTGAAACTATAAAAATCAACTAGAAAGGACATAAATGGAAAAGATAAGAGAGCCAAGTGCTGAAAACTTCAAATTTTCAAATTTCAATTTAGAGGTCAAGGTGTTCAGTAAGAACCAGCAAAGGGGAAAGGTACAAGCATCCTAGAGGAAGATCAAGAGAGTATGTGAGGCCGTGGTCCAGAATCCATATTTCTAAAGTGGTCTTTGAAGAAACACTGATGACATATGACAGCTGAACATTTTTCTGTTGGGAACACTTGCAAAATGAGAGTTTGGAAACATGGACTTTGGATTGGTTAGTTTGCATATGAAAGGTGTGCTTGCAGGAAAGTTATTTTCTATCTCTAGAAATTGCTTAGCCCTGGAAGGATCATTTTCTTCTTGAGTCTGCATGGTTCCAAGAAGTCAAAGTATTACAAAATAAAGACAATAAAAACATGATTGCTATGGTTTAAATGGGTCCCCCAAAAAGGCATGTGTTAGAAACTTAATCCCCAGTGCACCAGTCTTGACAGGTGTGGCCTAACAAGAGGCAATTAAGCCAACAGGACTGTCCTTATAAATGGATTAATGCCATTGTCACAGTGGGCTTCTAATAAACAGGGAAGTTGGGTTTCTTTCTCTCTCTCTCTCTCTCCCCCTCCCTCCCTCTCTCTCTCCCCCTCTCTCTCCCTCTCTCCCTGTCCCTCCCTCCCTCCCCATTTGCTCTTCTGCCTTTTATGACACACTGAGAAGGCCCTTGCTGGATACCAGCTTCCTTACCTTCCATAACGGGTGGGCCAATACATTTCTTTTTATTTTGAATTACCCAGTCTGTGGTATTATGTTATAGCAACGCAAAATGGACTATAATAAAAATTAGTACAGGAGGGCTTGCTGCCCAGGGCCAGTTGAAGTCTCTAGGCTTTGCGTCCTGGCACAGGACCCCTCAGCTGCCTACCCCAGTCATGTATCAAGCAGACCCAGGTGTAGCTCAGTCCACTGCACGAGAGGTCACAAGCAGTAAGATTTGGTGGCATACATACTGTGGTAATTCTACAGGTGCATAGAGTTCATGAGCTGTGAAGGCCTGGATACTTCTATCTGTATTTCAAAGGTTACATCTGATAGCCTGAGAGCCCAAGAAGAAACTTGCATAGGGAAGAGCTACCTAAGAGAGTTTCCATTAGGGTGCCACCTACTGGAGCCACAGAGGTGATGCTGCCCTTGAAAACCCAGAACCGTAGAGCTACCCGCCTGCCACACCACCCTGTGAGAGCTGCATGCATGAGACTCCAACCCATTAGAGCTGATGCATGAAATGAGCCCACCAAAGCCATGAGGGCAGGGCTGCCTGAGGTTTTGGGGTCCCAACCTCTGCCCTAGTGTGGCCAGAAGTCAGAGCATAGAGTAAAAGTTTATTCTGAAGCTTTAAGATTTAATGTCATTTGTCCTGCTGGCTTTTGGACTCACTTGGTTACTCCTGTGTTCTTGCCTATTTGTTTCATTTGGAATACGAATATCTATCCCATTGCTGTGTCACAATTATATTTTGGGAGTAGATTCTTGTTCAATTTCACAGGCTCATGGCTGAAGAAGAGTTTGCCTTAGGATGAATTGTGCCTTAAGTCTCTCCCATATCTAAACTAGATTAGACTCTGGACTTTATGATAAGTCTATTAAATTTCTTTTGTATTACCTGGTTCTAGGTGTAATGAACTATGAAACAACTATGAAGATAGATTCAAGTTTATTAACTTTAAAATAGTGAGATACATACATGAATAACAAAAATACAGAATGTGCAATCATTTACCTAATTTAAACATAAGTCAAGGATAAATATAAAGTGTAAATCTGTATAGCCTTTTATAAAACCAGTTTTGTTCCCCAGATCGAGTGGTTTCCATGTCCCTGAACCCAAAGCACCACCAATGTTAATTAAATATGTCTATTTACAATTGTGCTTAATGTCTTATTTTCTACTAGAATCTCTCAGACACCACCTTTATGAGAAAGAAATGAGGGTTTAGACTGTCTTAATCTACTTTGACAATCCAGCATCCAGGACTGTACCTACCATATCTTACACCAAATAAATACAGCATTGAGCATAAAGAGCTAGATTGAATGTGGGCGGAATTAACATCAATATACCTATATCAATATCAACATACAAACATTAGTTTGGGAGAGAAGGGTTTGCAATCCATTCTCTTCTTTCATCAGAGCACACCTGCTGGGAAAAGAAAGTGGGCATTACTGCACAAGTGTCCTTGGACACAAATATAATCGCACTACTGATAAATGTACAAATTTGCTAGTAAGAGAGGACTTACCTAAGGAATGATTTTATCACAATATATTCATTCTAGGATTGCTTAGGTCAAATAAATTGGAGTGGCATGTTTCTGTGATCATTAGTAAATTTTGATAGTTGTTAAGATATTTGACTCTTTTAAGCCTGATTTTACAATTTGATCTTTGTATTGTCTCAATTATTATTAATGGGACTAGATAAAATCAATGGAATAAGATTGTATATAATACATAAAATAAATCTGACAGTTGCCAAAATTCAAAATTAGAAAGAGAAGAAAAATAATACTGAAAATAAATAATGAGATAGGAAGAAAACTGAGAGAAGACCCAAAAGAGAAAAATAAATATTTCAAGAAGAAGGGAGCATTTATTTGTGTGAGACTCTGCTAACAGTTCAAATTTTAAATATGCAAAAATTTTGCAAATTTGGTATCATGAAGATTACTGACAAAAGGAATTTTAATGCAGTGGTGCTGTTAGAAATGTGTACATAATTTGAATATATGTTAATCAAAATCTTAAATTTGTTTAAATGATCAAAGAATTTAAATTTCTTTTGTTATGTTTTCAAAATATATTTGAAGTTATCTATTAAATTGTAAAAGCAAAATACAAATATAATTAAGGAATATCATATTTTAAAACCGAAGTTATTTAGATTCAGCTGAAAAGTTTGGGACAATTTTTAAAAATTTAATTAAATTATATTACATATACATACACAATTAAAACTACTGACAACTTTAGTGTTGTTGCCAGTATCAAAAATTGTTATGCTTCACGTATTACTGCTAGATCTGGATATTCAACTATAAATTTAGTGTGCATTCTCTAATACATAAAACTGCAGCTTTTGTAAATACTGAACTAATAAATAATTACTTCTGGAATCACAACGAGGGGAACAATAAGAAACAAGAGAGTGGAAAGGCAATAAAATTATCATGGAAGAATAGAGTTCATTTATGCCATATGAGAAGGATTCAACAATTTAACTAAAATTCTTTTTTTCTTATCTAAGCACTCCTGCTGTTCTAACTCCCTGGCATCACTGCAAAGTCCATCTCCAAATTCAGCAGCAGCATAAGCCACAATAATTCCGAGTATTTGGGTACAATTGGTTTTTATTTTGTTTACAGATGCTATGAGATGTGGACAAGGATGTCTCACTTCCTGAGGCCTGAAGAGTTATCAGTCATGAGAATAGGATGTGTCCATGCTCAATGACAGGTCCTGAGTGACACAGGCACTTGTGCTGTTTGATACATTGATTTTTTATCTCTTTGTGATGCATGGGGCTCTCTGAAATGTGGAACCCAAAGCAGAGGTCTCCATGATTGGATCTGAGAGCATTTTGACTAGGAATATTCCACACGGCTATCACCAGCTAAAGATACACAAGGAGAACAGTATTTTGAGAGAGCGTATTACTACCCCTTCACCCTCCACACCTCCAAAAAAAAAAAAAAAAATCACAGTTCTGTTAGTAAGGAGAAAAAGAAGGATGGACATTGGTTTAGAAACAAAATTGTAAACCACGAAGAGTGCAATCAAGGCAGAAGACTATCAGGGAATCTCTAGCTGCCCAATGCAATATCAACATGATAAAAAGACAAAATCTGAATCTATGTCTACCATAGAATATAGCAGAATTCCTCATCAAGGGAGAACCTCCTATATGTTTAGGAAAAAAACAACTTAATACGTTTGCTTAAAATCAAGAAGTCTATCTACAGGCTAAATAGGAGATGACTCACAGACTTTATTTAGATAATGAATAAGAAGAATAATTATTTATTTTGCATGTGTGGGAGACAGGTTTTGGGACAGAGAGAAAAGGAAAGGTTGGATGGAAGAAAAGGTTCTCAGGACAGAGAAGCTTAAGACAGATGGCATGCCTCTAAAGCAAAAGGTGCCAGTAATATGATCTCTCTGATGGGTATCGGTTGAGACCTACACCCACTGTAGCTCATCAGAACACATCACAGTGAGACGGTAATGCCTCATATTTAATAATGCCTGTGCTGGGCAAAACCTGGCAGTTGAGATAAGAATTTGGAGTCCTCAGGAATTCAAAGCAAAATGTAACCATAGAATCATAAACACCCAAAGAACACCTGGATTGTTTGAGAAGAATGTAGCCTCTTCATAATAGATGAGATAGGATTCAAGCCATTCTGTTTAATTATTAAAGCAAAATGTAGTCTGGGAATTCAGGTGAAGCTTGAAGACATCCAGGTGAATCATAACCGATATATGATGAAACCATCTTTCAGCTTGAACTATGTCATAGCAACATGAATCTAGCCATTTAACTGTTTTGTGCTTCATTTCTTACTATGTGAAATTACAATAATCAAATCTGCCTTTGAGTGTTGTTACAGGGAAAATGAGTCTCACTGGCTCAACTGAAAACTACCACATTAGATGGCCATTGAATGAAATGTAATTCACATACAAGTATGCCATCTACCCAAAGTAAACAAATCAAAAGTCTCAGTTAAAGCTCAACTTTGACATATAATTACTGATGTTCAATTAATGATCTCAAATACACATTATTTTTAGATATAAAAATTACAGCATTTTGACAAAATGTTACAAATTTAAAGTTAAATGTGTAAAAATGAAGTTGTTCTTCCAGCTACGAATCAACATTAAAGGATATTTTGGTTCTACTGACCCCACTAAAATTTAGATTTGAGAAGAAAATCAGAGAACTATGTTTTACATTCTTTGTGTATTTCACATATAAGGTTCTAGCTTAGTGGAAATACCACTGGATCATTGTCAGGAGTAGAAATCCCACATCCAACAGTATCCTGCAAGTCTCCTGGTTTTTATTTGTAAAATGAGAATATTAGTCCTTTACTGATAGAATTATTGTCAGGAGTAAATTTTTTAAATGCAATCATATAAGCAAAGCTCACGAAATGCATTTTTAATATGCTTTCTGCTGGAGTCATATTATTTTTGTTGAGAAGTTTTGTTTTTACTTTGACACACCTGGGCCGTGAGTATGCAATCATACTTTTGGTCTAAAAAATAAGTATTACTCAAGAAGAAAGTATTTCTGGAGTCTTTAGAAACTGCTCTGTTGTATCCAATAATAATGAGAACTTAAATGTGTTCAATATTGTCTGAGTAATTTCTTAGTAACAGTGTATTACCTCATGAAGCAAGTCATTTGAAACTAGAAAAGACAAATTTTTAAAGAGGTGTAGAAGTCTGTTTCCCTCTTTCCACTGTTGTCCTCAAGGGCCAGAAACCCAGCCAGCCACTAGTTTTCATCAGAGATTATCAAGAAGCTGCCTAGAATCCAAATGCTTTTTCTTTTTTTTTTTTTTTTTTTTTTTTCTTGAGACGGAGTTTCACTCCGGTTACCCAGGCTGGAGTGCAATGGCGCGATCTCGGCTCACCGCAACCTCCGCCTCCTGGGTTCAGGCAATTCTCCTGCCTCAGCCTCCTGAGTAGCTGGGATTACAGGCACGCGCCACCGTGCCCAGCTAATTTTTTGTATTTTTAGTAGAGGCGGGGTTTCACCATGTTGACCACGATGGTCTCGATCTCTTGACCTCGTGATCCACCCGCCTCGGCCTCCCAAAGTGCTGGGATTACTGACATGAGCCACCGCCCCAGGCCTCCAAATGCTTTTTCTATCCCATTACCCAAACAAAAGAATTCAAATGAGATTGTAGGCCCCTTAACTTTCCCCTAGAGCAAGTCCAAAGCAGTGGGTTCCCCACACTTTTTGCATCAGTAATAAAAGTGTTTCCAACACAAAGTTTCTTCACACCTATCCCAAAGTCAGGAAAGCCTCTGTCATACAAAACCCCAAAAGGTAACTTTTCTCCAAGACTAAAGCCATGATTCCTTAGCATCCTTGGTTTTAGAGTTTGTACATTTCTATTCTGAACAGTCTCATTCTCCAAACTTTGAAACCCTTTGGACTTGAGGAGAAGGAGAAAATGAACTACTTTCTCCAAAAATTTTCTGGACATTAATGGGTTTATTTCTTTCACCATCTTTCAATTTGTTTCCCTTTCTCAAGCCGGTATTACATGTCCCTTAATGGCATGTCTTTGGTGATTTACAGTTACTGTCCCAGACGTGGCTAGACTGTCAGGAATACACATAGGCAGTCATGATCTGAGAAATGAGACCAGAAATTGCAGAAGCCCAGACAATGCCCTCCTGAAGAGTTGGCTAATGAAGTGAACTGAAATATCTTACACCTCCAACTTTCAGGATGCGAACAGAAAAAAACAAAGTGGACAACACCCTATAAAGGCTTTATTTTATGTTCTATTATTCTTGGATAAAAAAAATCAAAAGCAGAGACTAAAAGCTATTTATGATTATTTTAAATTTGTATTATTTTTACAAGAAAGGATATGGTTCTTTTTTAATGGCAGGTTAATAACAAATTGCATACATAGAAAAATGTTGTGCAAGCATCTCATTTCATCATTTTTAAAAACTGATTCTGATTTTAATATCCTTACCTGCAGCAAAATTTCTAATCTGAGCTCAAATTTTTATTTTCTTCGTGTTACGCCATTACTCTTTATTATACCTGTAAGTCTTTTTCACACCAGGGAAACATAAATGTAATAGAGAACTTGGGGAGAAAACAGCAGGTCACCATATGGTAACAAAGGGCAGGGGATAGTTATGAGCCTTTTCTATACATTTTTCCTTTATCAAATAAGTACTAATGAACACTGTGTTCATCTCACTACCTTCCTACTCAAAATTTTCACTTGCTCTCTATTGCTCCTGTGATAAACTTCCTTTTACTCTGCTTGGGATTTACGTCTGACTTAAATCCCAAGCAGAGTTGAAATTTGCAAACTTATTCTTTCTTAATTAACGTCTCTAGCCTTGACTTTCATTATTTAATTATAGAGAAAATTTCCAAAAATAAACCAGTCTCATAACTTAAAAAAAATTGTGCTTTTTCTCTGAGTATAAAATATTCTCAATATACAACTTTTAAACATATAGTAAATGACAAAACTGAAAAAATTAACTTCCAAGGACATAAATAGTTAAATCAGAGAAGTACAAGCTGCCAATAAACACTGAGAGATAAATGCCAAATATCGCTTGTAGGAGAAATATAAATTATAACTCCAAAACATGCTGCTTTTTACCCTATCGCATTAGTTAAACTTCTAAAAATAATTTTGATTAGTTATTTTATATGTGCATATACAGGCATACCTTATGTTATTGCACTTTGCAGATACTGTGTTTTTCACAAATTGAAGTTTTGTGGCAATCCTGTACCAAGTAAGATTACTGGCACCACTTTCCAACAGTTTGTGTTTATTTTATGTTTCAGAGTTACATTTTGGTAATTCTCACAATATTTAAACTTTTTCATGGTATTTTGTCAATTACGGTCATCTATCATGTTACTATCATAACTTTTAGTGCACTATGAATGGCACTCATCAAAGACAGTGAACTAATTGATAAATGTTGTATGTGTTCTGACTGTTCCACCACTGCCCATTTCTCCGTCTCTTTCTTTCTCCTATCCCCTAAAATACAGTAATATCAAAATTAGGCCAATTAATAACCCTATAATGGTATCTAGGTTTTCAAGTAAAAGAAAGAGTTACAGTTCTCTCACTTGTAATCAAAAGCTAGAAATGATTAAGCTTAATGAGGAAGATATTTCAAAAGCAAAATAAGCTGAAAGCTAAGCTCTTGTACCAAATACTTAGCCAAGTTATGAATGTAAAGGAAAAGTTCTTGAAGGAAATTAAAAGTGCTACTTAAGTGATTACAGAAATAATAAGGAAGTAAAATGGCCTTTTTGTGAGTTGGAGAAAATTTTAGTGGTCTGGATAGAAGATCAAAACAACCACAACATTCCCTTAAGCCAAAGCCTAATCCAGAGTAAGGCTCTAACTTTCTCCCATTCTATGAAGGCTGAAAGAGGTGAAGAAGCTGAAAAAGAATAGTTGAGAGCTAGCAGAGATGAGTGCATGACACTTAAGAAAAGAAGCTGACTCTATAACAAAAAAGTGTAAGTTAAAGCCGCAAGTGTGGATGGCAAAGCTACAGCAAGTGATCCAGGAGATCTAAGATCATTGATGAAGGTGGGCACAATAAACAATAGATTTTCAGTATAGATGATAGCCTTATTGAAAGAATGTGGTACACCGTGGAATACTATGCAGCCATAAGAAGAATGAGATCATGTCTTTATAGGAATATGGAGGGAGCTAGAGGCCATTATCTTTAGCATACTGATGTTGAAACAGAAAATCAAATACTGCATGTTCTCACTTATAAATGGGAGCCAAATGATGAGAACACATGGACACACAGAGGGTAAAAGCAAACAATGGGACCTACCTGAGTGTGGAGGGTGGAAGGAGGGAGAGGATCCAGAAAAATAACTGATGGGTACTAGCTCAATACCTGGGTGATGAAATAATCTGTACCACAAACTCCCATGACACAAATTTACCTATATAACAAACCTGCACATGTACCTCTAACTTAAAAGTAAAAAAAAAAAAAAAATGAAGATAATTCCTAGGACTTTCATAGCTAGAAAGGAGGAGTCAATGCCTGGCTTCAAAGCTTCAAAGAATAGGATGACTCTTTTGGAGGCTGATGCAACTGGTAACTTTAAGGTGAAGCTAATGCCCCTTACCATTTCAAAGATTCTAGGGTTATTAAGAAGTACACTAAATTTTCTCTGCCTGTGCTCTGTACTTTGAACAATAAAGCCTGGATGATAGCACATGTATTTTCAGAATGGTTTACTGAGTATTTTATACCCATTGGTAAGAGCTACCACACAGAAGGAAAAAAAATGATTCCTTTCAAAATATTACTGTTCATTGATAATGCACCTGGTCACCTAAGAGCTCTGATGAAGATGTACAAGTAGGTGAATGTTGTTTTTATGCCTGCTAGCACAGCATCTATTCTTCAGCCCATGGTTTAAGGTATCATTTTGACTTTCAAGTCTTATTATATAATAAATATATTTTATAAGTCTGTAGCTCCCAAAGGTAGTGATTCCTCTGATGAATCTGGGTAAAGTAAATTGAAAATCTTCTGGAAAGGACTTACCATTCTATATGTCATGAAGAATATTTGAGTCATGGGAGAAGTAAAAATATAAATATTAACTGAAGAAATTGATTCTAACCCTCATTGATGATCTTGAGGGGTTCAAGACTTCAGTGGAAGAAGTAACTGCAGATGTGATGGAAATAGCAAGAGGACTAGAATTGGAAGGAGAGACTGAAGATGTGGCCGGATCATTGCAATCTCATGATTAAACCTGAATGAATGAGAAGTTGCTTTTCATGAATGACCAAGAAAATGGTTTAATGATGAACATGATTTAAATGACAGCAAAGGTTTACAATAATATATAAATACAGTTGATAAAGCAGCAGCAAGGTTTGAAAGAATTGACTCCAATTTTTTTTTTTTTTTTTTTTTTTTTTGAGACAGAGTTTCGCTCTTGTTACCCAGGCCGGAGTGCAATGGCGCGATCTCGGCTCACCGCAACCTCCGCCTCCTGGGTTCAGGCAATTCTCCTGCCTCAGCCTCCTGAGTAGCTGGGATTACAGGCACGTGCCACCATGCCCAGCTGATTTTTTTGTATCTTTAGTAGAGACGGGGTTTCACCATGTTGACCAGGATGGTCTCCATCTCTTGACCTCGTGATCCACCCACCTCGGCCTCCCAAAGTGCTGGGATTACAGGCGTGAGCCACTGCGCCCGGCAGGAATTGACTCCAATTTTGAAAGAGGTGTTGGAGTGTATAGAACGCTATTAAAGAGCACTGCATGCTACAGAAAATTCTTTTGCAAAAGGAGTCAATTAATGTGTCAAGCTTCATTGTTGTCTTACTTTAAGAAATTGCCACAGCCATCCCAATCTTCAGCAGTCACCAACCTGATTTGTAAGCAGCCATCAACATCAAGGCAAGACCCTCCACTAGCAAAAATATTATGACCCACTGAAGGCTCATATGATTGTTACCATTCTTTAGCAAGAGTATATATTTAATTAAGGTATGTACTTTCATTTTTTAGACATGATGCTATTATACACTTAATACACTACAATATAGTGTAACATAACTTTTATATGCACTGGAAAACAAACCAAAACTGTGTATGACTTGCTTCACTGCAGTGATCACTTTATTGTAGTGGTCTGGAATCCATCCTACAATATCTCTTAGGTATGCCAACATCCTATTCATACTAGCTGGCTAATTTAAAATGTTTTCTTTTCTTTTTTTCTTTTTTTTTTTTTTTTTTTTGTATTTATCCTGTTATCTTTCTGGCATACTGTTCTGTAAGTGAAAGTTTTAAGAGAAACCATAATATACATATGACATGCCAAGTTGCCTTCCAGACTGTCTGTGTGAATACTACACCCCTTTCAGGGCTCACATGTACAAGTTCCCTGGCTGAAAAGAGTCTTCGGGGGAGAGAAGAGTGTGGAGGCTGAAATTCAGGTCATGACTTTTGACAAGTGCAATGCCCTATTAGAAGTTTGGGACCTTGTTGATCTTTGTTATTTTTGTTAATAACAAACACGCTGAGGTGTTTCATCTTCTCCAAGGTCACTATATCAGAAATGGGCCTTAAAGTTCTCTGATCAGAAGTGGACACTTACATCTTATTGACATGACCGCTCCTTATTTTCTTAATACAGTGAATTATATCTCTATCAGAAAATAATGTGAAGTCATTTTTGCATTCTGTTTTCTTTTTTCTTATATACAACCAGTCATTCCAACAGCATATATTGAATAATCTATTTTTATTAGAAAACTATTTTTACCTTTAATGAATTTTACTCACATGTAGTTTGATTGAATATTGCCAGTATGAATTTTTCCCATGTACAGTTTGATTGAATATTGCCAGTATATTATCTATTTTTTTAATAAATATTTTTTATTTATTTTTTATTTTTTAATTTTTTTAATTTTTATTGCATTATAGGTTTTAGGGTACATGTGCAGAACGTGCAAGATAGTTGCATAGGTACACACATGGCAGTGTGTTTTGCTGCTTTCCTCCCCTTCACCCACACTTGGCATTCATCCCCTGGCTATCCCTCCCCAGCTTCCCCCGCTGTCCCTCCCCCATTTCCCCCAACAGTCCCCAGTGTATAGTAGACCGCCTCTCTGTGTCCATGTGTTCTCATTTTTCTCACCCGCCTATGAGTGAGTATATGCGGTATTTCTTTTTCTATTTTTGTGTCAGTTTGCTGAGAATGATGTTCTCCAGATTTATCCATGTCCTTACAAAGGACACAACTCATCATTTTTGATTGCTGCATAATATTCTATTAATGCAAATCTCATAACATGTTTCTTCTTCTGGGATTGCAGGTGTGCCCCACCATGTCAGGTTAATTTTTGTGTTTTTGGTAGAGACAAGGTTTCTCCTTGTTGTCCAGGTTGGTCTTGAGCTCCTGACCTCGTGGTCTGCCCATCTTGGCCTCCCAGGGTATTGGGATTGCAGGAGTAAGCCACCACGCCCACTGAAATTGGGTTGTTTTACTGTCACCTCTAACTGATATGGTGTTTTATCTTTTATAAAACCACTCTGCCATGATCACTCCTAATGAAAAAAAAAATAAATCTTTAATTTTCTGTTAAAAAAAAATGTTTTAGCCAAAAATTAGCTGGGCATGGTGGTGTACACCTGTAGTCTCAGCTACTTGGGAGGCTGAGGCATAGGAATCATTTGAACCTGAGAAACAGAGGTCGCAGTGAGCTGAGATCACGCCAGTGCACTACAGCCTGGGTGACAGAGTGAGACTCCATCTGAAAAAAAATAAAAAAAAGTCTTACCTATTTTTATCCATTATTCTTAGCAGTAGATTTTTGAAGTAGTTCAGCTGGAATTTTTATTGCAATTGTATTTATATTTATACTTGATTTTAGAAGAAATACATTTTTTATTATATCCAGTTTGCCTTCTAGGAAAAAAATACTACTTCTTTCTAAATTTCTTTCATGTATCTCAGGGATATCATATAGCTTTCCTCATATAAGTCCTATACATTTCTTGTTAAGGTTATTTATATGTTGTTTAGAATGTTTCCTGTGTTTATTACTAAGAATGTTTTTTATTACATTTTCTAAGAGGTTATTGCTGGCAGATAGGAAAGTTATTGATTTTTAAATAATTTTCAACTGAGCTACTCACATTTTTTGACTCTGTTAATTTTTTATGCATTTGCCTGGGATTTTCCAGGCATACAATTATATACCTCACAAATATTGCCCATAGAGTACAAATGCCTAAATATATTCAATTATGCATAATAAGCCTGTAGATTCAAACTCTAATTTCCCTAACATACATTTCAGTTTCACATTTTTCTTTGAAAAATTAAATAACATAGCAATTTTATTCCAACAACAAAACAAAACTCAGACATAAATGTGCAACTGAAATTTAGATGGATAATAAAAACAGGCTGGTTTCATATAATTGCTTATAAAAGTCATTGACAAATAACTCAAGCAGTAGAAAGCATTATTTTTCAGTCTTCTCATGGTCATTTTCACTCTTCAAGGCTCTCATATAAACAAAGGCATAAGTTTAAGAATGGTGGAATAATTGTTAAGTTAAGGAAGTTTTCAGTAATCATATTCTGAAAGTGCCTTCCAATATCAAGGTCTTTTTAAACACCTTTATAACATATAGAATTATAGCAATTATGATTACAGTTCTGTTAATAAGTAATATCACTTCATGTTCCCTATACTTTCAATCTGTGATAATCAGTACTGGGACAAACACAGGCAGATACTGTGATATCAAAAGAGGGAAGATGTGGCCTTGCTCACTGAGCTGCTTCTCCATACATCCCGTCATACCAAGAGCTTCGGGACTCACCTGGGAACATTGTTCAGTTCATTGGGAGTTATATTGATGAATTGCTCACCAAATTTTTTGTTGTTCCAAGTCCCCAGTTGATCTGCTGTGTGATTCTGTGCCTACCTTTTTCTTAATTTCATTATATATACATTGCAAACAGTATTAATAGGCTCCTGTATTTATAAGAAAACATTATTCTTCAAATTAAAAATTGCACCTTCGTATAGTATGAATCCTCACTCCAATTATATAAATTTCTATAAATCATTGCCTATATTTCTATTGTGAAACTATACTACATACTCACTTGTTTTATAAGTAGCTATTAGATCGAGCTCCTCGAAGGAAGAATGGGGTCTTCAGGTTTTGTGCATAGTATTAGATATATAATAGGTGATTTTTGAAGGAAACAACAAGGTAAGACGCTCAAAGCATAAGAGAGAAGGAAGCAACTAGCTAAAAACAGGCCAGGTATGTACATTCAACAGGGAAGAAGTGATTTTATTCCCTGTTTTCTATTTTACCTACATTTACTTTGGGATATAAGACATGAAAAAAGGCAGTTCTGTGTGATGATATTAAGCAGCAATGTAGCTGCGAGCTTTTGAATAATTTATCCCAAAGATCAGCTTGTATATTTTTAGTGAACAGCACAAGAAGCACATAAATATCTCAAAGGGGCCAATGACATGTTGAGGTCTTAAAATATGTTCTAATAAAAAGAATTTTGTAATGCTGTTGTAGTTGAGCATACACGCTTTCGAGCTTTTTAAGACAGCCAGTTTCTCTCAGACACATTACTCACTAAACCAGTAAAAACCTAGGCAATTTTAGGCTCTTGAGTTGTCTTACAACTTATACACAGATATCCAAATTTGATTATAGAACTAAGAAAATCCTGAGGAAACAATTTTGGAAGATATGGAAATCATATGACCTGAGTTATAAACAAGTTCACTGTCAGATTCATTTAATAGAAATTACCGCAAACATGTTGCACACAAGACCAGGTTTCTGCCCATGCTTACCTTCACTGTCACAACTAACAAAACAATATCTTGAAGAGGCAGATTATAATTAGGTTAAAGAAAGAAGTCACAGTTTGATTGCTAATCACAACATCCTGGTGAATTTTCAGAGGTAATATTTAAAACTCTCTCCTCCTGTAGTATAATTGCCACATTCTGATTCTAGTGCAACTGCCAGTGAGTTTTCCAGGCTCCTTTGCATTTATTTTAGTTGTCTGAACACAGTATGTTCAAAGGACAAAGCAGTCTTTAAAAAAAAAAAACACACAGAAATGCAGAGAAGATTTCATTTTAATCCAAATTCCTCCAGAGACTTATATTTGGTTTCTCTTTGCTGGAATCCACATGCCCTTCTCCAGAATTCGTCAGTTAGTTTAAATACCATCAGGTCAGCTGCAGATTGCTATGGCTTTATGTAATTTCAGTATCTGTCCATGCAAAAAAACAGTATTTTCACATTATCATTAAAAAAATGCCCTGGCTAGAAGGTTTGGAATCTTAAATTAGCTTCCTTTATTTCTCTGTCTACACTCTTGTGTGAATACATCCATTAAAACAAACAGCATATGTTACTTTACAGAGTCATTTTGCATAAATGTGTTATTTTCATCCAACAGTCAATAATTCACTTCCTTATAGCAGCATTCCTCTTCAGAATTATCCACTTTCTGCCAATACGAATATTTCTTATAATAAGTATATAAATGAACTCTCGAAGATTAAATTTACGTCTCAGGCAATAGCTGCATCACATTCAAAGACTTATGATAAATACATGAAGCAAAAGAATGTTCAACATCCACAGAGAGCAGTTTCAACAAGGCCAATAGGCTTTATTGGAAAGTAAATCTGTACTTGGTGGAGGCATAAGTCACAAGGTAAGCATTTTAAGAATGTTTCAAATCAGTGCTATGTCCCCACTAAGGTAAATTTTTTTGTTCTCTGTCATGGTTTAGAAGAAAACAAACTCATCCTAGACGTGCCTGCATGTGATAATTTTCTATAATGGCAGTCTAGGAAATTGGAACTAACTCTTTGAAAGCAAACTGAAATTGTTGGATAAAATATAAAAACATCACCTTAAAGACATTAAGAAGCTAACAGGATGATAATATATTACCAATCAGAAGGGAAGAACTGAATTACCAGAACTAAAGGGCAAGTTTGAACCCAGAGGAAAAGGTGGCACAAAAGCTTTTTTTTTTATTTAAAGTCATCACTCTTTGGAACTTTGAACTTCTGTTGGAGGGGGCATATGAAATGAGAGGAGGAGCAATCAAATTTCAGAGTCTGCTCAAGATACATGAGTCTGTTAGGAGATTCTCCCCCATGTTAATCTGAGGCCATAGTGGCTACACTCTCAAGACAAGTTTGCCACTTAAGGTTAGTCACCCATATTGACATCATCTGAGAAGCCCACAAAACTCAATGTGTAAATTTAACCACATCCCAGATACTCTAGACACTTAATGTAAACTTTGAAAATCTTCTTTAAAGCAATAGCTCTCAAACAGAACATAAATCAGACTCACATGAAGGGTTTATTAAAACAGATTGCTGAACTTGAACCCCAGACATTCTAATTGGTTAGTCTAAGGTAAGTCCTAAGAACTTACATTTCTAACAAATTCTCAGGTGGTGGTGATGTTGCTGGTCCAGGGACCACACTTTGAAAACTATGGCTGTTAATGAACATATCTTTAAGTTATTTCCCCAAGAAAAAATTGCAAGGATACTGAGGATCATATGATAAAGGAAAAATGAACACTCAAGAATACAGGTATCATGAGCAAAAATGTCAAACATGGATCTGCAAAAATTTCAGATAATGGAATCATCAGTCACAGATGATAAAACCATATGCTGATTTTAACCACTATGGGTTTTAAAAAATTAAAGTCAAGCTTTAAAATATCTTTAGAAAATAGAAAGTTTTAAAAAAAACAGATTTGAAAAAAATAGCAAATAGACATCTAGAGATGAAAAATACAGTAATTAAACCAATGGAATTAGCAGCAGATTAGATGAAGCTGAAGAGAGAATTAGTAAGCTGGTAGGTAGATCAGTAAAAGAATTTAGGTCAGACATCAGCAATCTAGAGTCTGCAGACAAAATCTGGCCCACTGCTTGGTTTTGCAAATAAAGCTTTATTGGAACACAATCATGCTCAATTGTTTATGTAGTTTATGGCTTTCATATCCTGAACTGGGGTCAAGAAGGTGAGATAGGTAGGAGGCAATATTTAAGGAGATACTGACTCTTACATTCATACAAATGCTTGCAAGTGCCAACTTTGCACATGCACGACACTGTAACTGTCTGCTTAAAATTAATGGCTTTTACACCTTTCTGCTCTACCCTAATCTTGACCTTGAAAGGGACATGGGAGACCTTCAAAGTGGTAAATTTATAAGACTGTTCATTTTTGCTATAATACTTACCATTTGTGCCCTTTTTTTGTATACACGTGTTACATTTCAAGTTTTTTAGAAAAAGCTTTTCAAAATCAGGACAAAGAACAAACAGTAATAAAAATTAGAAACACTTTGAACTCAAAAGCAATAAAAGTGCTGTTTACAGAATAAGTGGACTGAAGCTAAGACAATGTTTTAATGCATATGTTTAAAAAGTAGATAAGACAAATAGAAGTGAACTAAGCATCTATGTTAAAGAACAGCATATTGAATAAAGTAACTATTGTATGACAGGGTGTAAAACCTTCAAAATATTGAGCCTGTGTGTTCCAAGTCATATGCACAAGAATGTCTATGGAAACATAATGTGTAACTATAAAAATGACTGAATAGCAGATAAAACAAATATGTGAATGAATTCCAAAAACATAATGTGTACAAAAGAATCAAGATCAAGCCCTTGATCTTGAACTTCCCAGACTACATAAATGTGAATGTCTCTTCTGTATAAGTCACCCAATCTATGGAATTTTGTTACACTAGCCCAAACCTATTAAGACAATAATATATCAAAAGCTCATGTACCACTCACTCAGCTGCAACACCTATCAATATTTTTCATGTCTAGTCTTACCCACTCTCCTCTAATTCTTTTCCTGGAGATTTTAAAATGAAACCCATATATCTTGTCATTTTATCTGTGAATACATCTATATTCCGTTTTAAAAAATAAAAACAAAATTTTAGCATCACCATCATGCTACTATTTTCATACCAAATAAAAGTAGTACTAATTTTTCATTATCGTCATTATATGCCCAACTGTTCTTGATTATGTCAACAATCATTTTTATAGTTGTTTTCTTTGAACCAGGATCTAAGTAAGGTTCAAAGAAAACTAAGTATCTACACAATACATTTGATCATTAATCTTTTTAAGTCTTCTCTGTTCGTTTGCAGTTTTATTTATTTATTTCTTTAATGTCATCCTCTATTGAAGAAACAAGTTCATTTGCCCTGTAGAATGTCTCACATGACAGTTCTCACTGATTGCTTCCTTGGAGTATTGATAATATTTTTTAATTGCCTTTTATAGTTTTGGAAGCATTCAAATGTTAACTTCTAATCATCATGTAATAGTATACACATGCAGAAAGCACTGCTTTTGTTTGGCAGTATCAACCTTCTAGAGTACACATGAAATCTCAATTAATACTCAAAAAGATAAAGAAGTCTACTTTTAAAAACATTCATTCATTTGACAACAGTAAGGCTCAAACCATCTATTTGATGCAATAATAATTACTTTACCATAAATCTAAATCTAATTATAGAAAAGACTTAAAAATTAATGGACTCTTAACTCATTATTTTTAAGGAATAAACTCTTTTCCAATTAACTATCATTTCTAAACTTTAAGTCAATCTTCTATGTGCACTCAGAAAAATCTCATTTGCAGCAAAAATATTTTATAGAGCAGAGTTTCTCATTTGTGGACAGCTTAATGTGACTTCAATGCATAAATGGGATACCCATTTTAAATAAATTGAGAAACAGTATTACCACAAGTTTTTAAATAATAAAATTTTGTATCAGTTAAAGAGTGAAAATTTTCACTAACTTATAAGAGGATCACTAATAAATATCGTGAGTTATGGGCAGGTCCCATGTCCCCCCCACCCCGCCCCCCGACTACTTCATTTACTCTTTATTACTACCAAATGAGAAATTCTTAAGTAGCAAATAGGTCATTTAAATGAATTTTAATAATTTATGCCTCTGCCTTACAGTTCTTGATATTTGGATTAAGCATGGACCTAGAAGTTATTGGGAGGTTTCATGTTGAATACCATGACCTGTGAACTAAACATGCTCAACTCATTAGTGGCACACATTTAAAAGCAATGGAATGGTGATGTAGAAACATGATAGGGAATATATTTCTACTTGTCTTTTTTATGTGTATTTAGTTATGGAAAGTATTTCTTTATGTTTATTGCAGTATTTAAATATGGCTTTTATAATCTTTCAAAGAATATGTCATTCATTTATTTATCTGATAAGCAAAGAAGAAATTTGAAAGATGAAAAAAAATCACAGTCTTGGAAATCAAGCTGTTCATACTTCTTAAGAAATCTGGTTGTCATCAATATTAACATCACGTTGTCACTAAAATAATGTGTATAGTGTTGTCAGGGTTTTCTAGAAGAACAGAACTAATAGGATAGATATATGTATATAAAGGGGAGTAATACTATGTATTAACTCACATGATCACAAGGTATCACAATACGTTCTGCAAGCTGAGAAGCAAAGAAAGCCAGTCCGAGTCCCAGAAGAACTTAGAGTCTGATGTTAATGGACAGGAAGCATCCAGCATGGGTGAAAGACTTAAGCTGACAGCCTAGACAAGTCTAGTCTTTTTACATTTTTCTGCCTGCTTTATATTCTAGCCACACTGGCGGTTAATTATATGGTGCCCACCCAGACTGAGGGTGGGTCTGCCTTTCCCAGTCCACTGACTCAAATGTTAACCTCCTTTGGCAACACCCTCAAAGACGCACCCAGGATCAATATTTTGCATCCTTCAATCCAATCAAAGTGACAGTATTAACCACCACATCAACTTATTAAATGTATTTCTGACACGTCTTAAAGTAAAAGTGACTGAAAGCAGAGCAATTGACCTTAATCTTTCTGAAAGTATTTTTGAGATACATTACAGAACAAAAGTGCTTGAAATTAGACCAATAGACCTTAATCTTTTATTGGTGCTGTAAATGTTTAATTAAAAAGCAATCTTAGCCCTCATTTGAAAAGCTCCCAGAAGTAATTCCCCCTTGACAACTACCGTAGTTCAGAGGGAAATGTTGAGTCTTGTCTTCAATTGTAACTTATCTTTTCATAGCATCTGAAAAGTCAGATATTTAATGGTCTTGAATACCCACATTCACAATGTTTTCTCTTTATTGAACATTAAATCAAGATTGGGTGTATTGTCAACTATTGACTGTATGTAAACAGTATTTGTGTGATATTTACATACAACCTTTTTATTTGCACATCAAAATCCTACTTGTGACAAATAGAATGATTGCTGCTTGTTATTGATCCCAAACATCTTTATCCAATCTTACATATTTTTAATACAACAACTTATTCAGAAGAGGACTAGAACAATTTTTTTATTGTACTTTAGATTCTGGGGTACATGTGCAGATCATGCAGGATTGTTGCATAGGTACATACGTGGCAATGTGGTTTGCTGCCTCCATTCCCCCCGTCACTTGTATCTGGCATTTCTCCCCATGTTATCCCTCCCCAACCTCCCCACCCCCTGCTGTCCCTCCCTTAGCACCCCCAGCAGACTACAGTGTGTGATGCTCCCCTCCCTGTGTCCATGTGTTCTCATTGATCAACATCCGCCTATGAGTGGGAACATGCCATGTTTGATTTTCTGTTCTTGTGTCAGTTTGCTGAGAACGATGGTTTCCAGATTCATCCATGTACCTACAAAGGACACAATGCTTTTTAAAACATTGTTACATACTTCCCCTTATGCTAACTGCCGATACACTAAGAATGGTTCACATTAGAACATTCCTTCCTTCTGCTTCAGCAAAATATTCACCATAAGCACAGATGATTGTTCTTCCACAATGTATACATTTAATAGTTATCTGTTTTTGTCTCCTTCCACTGTCCCGTATACACTATCTTCCAGTCGGGTCTTCTTTCTCTTGTTCAAAAAGGCCCAGCTTTTGCTTTCCCAAGAGACTTTTCTTGAACTTGCCCCACTATCTTCAAATGAATAGAGGCAGCTGTCCTCTATTTTCCCACTACCACCTCCTTCTTCTTAGCCAGATGTCAATTAAAAGTGTCTCTTCAGAGCTATCTATATTCTCAATTGATATTACCACAACCCTGGTCAGTCACTGTCACATCCAGAAGCAGTATTAAAAAAAACTGGCCGGGTACGGTGGCTCACGTCTATAATCCCAGCACTTTGGGAGGCCGAGGCTGGTGGATCACAAGGTCAAGAGATCAAGACCATCCTGGTCAACATGGTGAAACACTGTCTCTACTAAAAATACAAAAAATTAGCTGGGCATGGTGGCGAGCACCTGTAGTCCCAGCTACTCGGGAGGCTGAGGCAGGAGAATTGCTTGAACCCAGGAGGCAGAAATTGTGGTGAGCTGAGATTGTGCCATTGCACTCCAGCCTGGGTAACAAGAGAGAAACTCCATCTTAAAAAAAAGTGATAATCTGTAAAGCATAAGCATCAATCAGAAGAGACACAGGCTATACAAACAGGTATGGCTGTGCTGGTACATAATTGCTGAGCATCTGCCTTGACAATATTAAGCTCTTCTGATCCCTTTAAAGAATTATCACTATCTGAAATTAATCTTGACTTGGCTGTTGTTTGCCTTCTCCTGATAAGAGGATACTGCCAGGCATGGTGGCTCACACCTGTAATCCCAGCAATTTGGGATGCTGTGGTAGGTGGATTGTTTCAGTCCAGAAGTTTTAGACCAGCCTGGGCAACATGGTGACATCATATCTGTACAAAAAATACAAAAATAGCCAGGTGTGTTAGTGTGTGCCTGTAGTCCCAGCAACTAGGGAGGTTGAGGTGGGAGGATTGCTTGAACCCTGGAGGTCAGGAATGCAGCAAGCCAAGATTGCCACTGCTCTCCAGCCTGGCAAAAGAGTGAGGCTCTTTCTCAAAAAGAAAGAAAGAAAGAAAGAAAGAAAGAAAGAAAGAAAGAAAGAAAGAAAGAAAGAAAGAAAGAAAGAAAGAAAGAAAGAAAGAAAGAAAGAAAGAAAGAAGGAAGGAAGGAAGGAAGGAAGGAAGGAAGGAAGGAAGGAAGGAAGGAAGGAAAGAAAGAAAGAAAGAAAGAAAGAAAGAAAGAAAGAAAGAAAGAAAGAAAGAAAGAAAAAAGAAATATGCTCTCTGAAAGCAGAACTTTCTTCATTACTGTATCCCTAGTATCTACATTAAAATTTGTCACATAATACATATTAAATACAGAATATGCTATGTGCTTGGTTTTGCTCTGAAGAGCACAACTTTGAGGGCAATCTCCATAGTTTTAGTCACCTATGAGCCATTATCAACAGCATTAGATAGACATACAGGAAAATGTTATTTTGTTCTTCTCCTAGGTGAAGTTCAAAGAGTTCAACAGATGGATAGATAACTGAAATTTGCCTGAAAATGGTTGGTACAAAAGCATCAGTGGCCCCTTGCCATTGTTTGAGAGAAGCTGAGAGACTTGGCAAATTCTGACCAGTTCAAGGCACTTTCCATTCCCACCCAGACCTACCAGTGGGTCATGGGTCACATGTTGACATTTGAACACTTTTGTAGAGCAATATATGACTTCAGGTCAATTAACGTCCAAATTTTCACTCATCAGCATTTACAGACTTTCAAAGTATATTAATTTGCATTATTTTTCATATGAAAGATAAGTAAACATTTTAAAATTAGTAAGATTATGTTAAAACAGTATGGAAAAGGCAATCAATAAAACCAGAATGTTGAGCAAGATTTGTAAGAATAAGATCAAATTACAGGTAAGGAGGGCAGTCACAGAATTTACTTGATGCTTAAAAAATACTAAACACTCTTCCAAAAATTCTTTATGAAACATGGGTAATAGTGCCTACTGTAGGCTTTGTTGTAAGGAATAATAAGATACTTGTGAAGAATTTACCACACACTGTCTGGCAAGGTAGTAAATAATAAATATTGCTATATTGTTATTAACCATTTCAGCAATTAAAAAACATATACAAAGTATAGCTCCAATAGTTCTAGGACTTTAAAATCTTATTATTCTGAGAATGTTCTAGAAGTCTTCATACTCAGAAAATGAGTAAGAAATGTTGATCCAGCACCCTGTGATCAAGCACCAGCTCTCTACGTTTTTAACCTTTCTTAAAGTAATAACTTCAGGAGGAGAAATCAGTTTAAAAGTTTATAATGTCTGTGAAAATTTTTCTTTCTAACTTGCACTCCAAAATTCCAAAAACGCCCTTAGAGTGATTAAACAGATAAAAGAGACTTCAGAGATTGACCTCCTGGTTTTACAGATGAGGAGAGGGCATCTCAGAGGTTAAGCCATTGACCAAGAGTCCTACAGCTACTTTACATCAATCCAATGTTTACTGAGCATTTCCTAAGTACAAAGTAACATGCCTGTTATTACAAGAAATAAAATGTAAGTAAAGCATAAGTTCTTCCTCTAAATAGTGTATAATAATAGGAGAGGAGGAAACACAAGTGTCAATAAATAACAGAAAACACGGCATAGATTGTCACGAAAAAAGGAGCAAACAAGATGTTCTGATGGATCAGAAAAGAGATCACTTCTGCTTAGATGCAAAATAGCAAAGGATTTTAAAAAAAAATCTTGTAGATGAACTTTGAATACTGGATTGGCTTTCAGCATGCTGGGCTGAAAGGAATGGTTATCCTTCCAGGTAGAAGGATTAAAAGAAGCAAAGATACAACGAGAACTTTTAGGGCAAATTTAGGGTCCATGGAGCTTTCCAATGAGATTAGTCTATTGAGGACAGAAAGGGCAAAAACTCAATAAGAATCTACAAAGAGGCTTGGGTTGCCCTGCAGCTGGCCTTGAACACCAGCTAGAGAAGTTTAAACTAATTCAGCAAGTTTAGGGGACTCTGTTGCCTCTTTATCAGAATTGCTTTCTAAAAACTGTGGTTTGGGAAGAAAGATCTGTAAAAGCTATGAGGAACGTTTTGTATCAAGGAGAAACTAGAAGTGGGTAGATGATTTTATTTTGTGTTAACATAGGGCATACTTGAGCATTTGACAATGACCATAGAAAGAAGAGGAGAGAAACAAAAGATACAGCAGCAGTGGAGTTGACTCCATTTAGCAACGTTCTGAATTTAGGATCACAAGAGTAGAAAGAGTCAGACAAAGGAAAAAGGTAGAGCCTGTAACAGAAGTCGGTAACACCAATAGCAGAGAAAAAAGGGGAGAGAAAAGATAACTGGTTTAGTCACTGGGCTTAAGCCTGATGTACTGACAGTGTAGTTTACTCATTCAAGTGGAGATACATTTATATAATGAGAGATTGGAAAAGCAGGTACAGGATATATAAAAGAGACAGAGGTTAGAAAGCTAGATTTTGGAATGATCCATATGGACTCAAAAACATCTTCAGAGCAGGTAATGTCACCAAAAAAGGGAGGTAAAGAGAAAGAACAGCTGAAGACACAGTGTTTGGGACCGTTTTTTAACAACAACTCTTTTTATAGTAAGATGAAAAGTAATCAGAAAAAGACAAAAATCCAGTGCGCTTGAAAAAATGGAGAAAGAATCTCAGGAAAACAGGAGACATTTGGAGGAGCGAGTGCTGGAAAATGCCTTTTTCCCCTCCTTCCCTCTTCCCGGACATGCCTCCGCTGGTCCAGCACTGGACATTTTTCAGGCGGCATTGAGAACCTACAGAGAAAGGCAGAAAGGGAGAGAAAAATCATGAGTGAGCCACCACACAACGGGGGCCAGAGGTTTCAGGTTTGGAAAGTGAGAAGCTTCCGAATGGCAGGATATGAGAATTTCTCAAACAAGAAAAAAAAAAGCCAGTGAAAAAGAGAAAATGCAAACAAAATAAAGGATAATCTATGAAAGCAATGTGTTTTTTTGTTTGGTTGGTTTTTTTTTTTTTTTTTGAGACAGAGTTTCGCTTTTGTTACCCAGGCTGGAGTGCAATGGTGCAATCACAGCTCATCACAACCTCCACCTCCTGGGTTCAAGCAATTCTCCTGCCTCAGCCTCCGAGTAGCTGGGACTACAGGTGTGCGCCACCATGCCCAGCTAATTTTTGTATTTTTAGTAGAGATGGGTTTTTACCATGTTGACCAGGATGGTCTTGATCTCTCGACCTTGTGATCCACACACCTCGGCCGGCAATGTGTTTTAAAATGTGGAAAGAAATGAAATCAAGAACATAATAAATAGGAGGATGATTATTATTAATATTATTTCAAATAAAACCACTATGTTTTAGTTTGTCCTTAGACAGAGGTGAAAAGTGTTTCAATTCTGGTCAAAATTTACTAAGTGCCTATTACCATGCCCGGTGTTCTGTGCACTGGAATTAGGGATACAAACTGTAGAAGATGTGCTTCTCTTAAAGAAGTCATCATGTAGCAGGAGGGGCACTCTAATCAATGAAGAAAATGAAAATAATCACTTTACAAAACTCTACTATGGTAGAGCTCTGAAGCTAGTGCTGTGGAAACAGAGGCGACTGAGTCATTGATTCCATCCATAGAAACAGATGAAAACATTTCCTAACCACTGACCTTTGTTTATGACTAAAGTAAAAACCAGGACTTTTGCCAAGTAACCAAATTGTGATAGGGAAAATTGGGCAGAGAAAATGTGAGCTAAATCACAGATAACTGGGGAAAAAAGGGAAAGCAGCGTGATGCAGATGCATTGAAGACGTTGATTCATAAAGAGGAAAACGGTAACAGTTGAAAGAGTTTGTGAACCAGGACTTGGTGTTCTCATTGAAGAGGAGAGTCTATATCGAAGAAAGCCCAGATAAAAGGAGGTTTGAAATGTGACAGTGTTAAGGAATGGGAAAGGGTTAACAAGAAATAAACATGAGCTGTGACCTGTAGTTAAGAGTTTAGGCCTCAAGAATTTTAAGTGAGCCAGGAAACATGGGTATGTGAATTTTTCTCAATTATCACGGGCTCACAAAGAATGTCAAAAACCATCTTTCCTGACTCCTAGTGAATGTTTTCTCCATTAAAATATAGTCTTTGCATCCCTTAATGATGAGGACATGTTCTGGGAAATGCTTTGTTAAGTGATTTTGCCATTGTGCAAACATCATAGAGTGTACTTATACAAGCCTAGATGGTACGTGATGCTGCACACCTAGGCTATATGGTACAGTCTATTGCTCCTAATGTAGGCAACTGTAATACAATAGCAAGTATTTGTGTATCTAAAAGAAAAGAAACAATAAGAATGTACTGTAACAGATTTTTTAAATGATATATCTGTGTAGTACACTTACCATGAATAAAGCCTGCAGGACTGGAAGCTGCTCTGGAGGAGCCTGTGAGTGAGTGAGAAATGAATGTGGAGGCCTAGGATATTACTGTAAATTACTATAGTCTTCACAAACACTGGATACTGAAACAACACTACATTTCCTTTTTAAAAAAGTAATTGAGCTACGACATTACTGTGGCTACACTGTCCCTAAGCGATAGGGATTTTTCAGTTTCATTATAATCTTATGGAACCATTGGCCTCTAAGTGACCCATTGGTGACCAAAATATCATGTGGAGCATGACTGCACAATCTTGTCTAGAGAAAGAGTAGCACTAAAGAGGCTTGGCTGATATTATGCCCTGGTGGAGGGCATAGTGCATGCAGATGGTGTTACTAGCCATATGACTTGTCTAGAAAAATTGTTGGTTGATAAGCTGCCCTCTTCACGTCCTTACTAGAATCAAAAAAGTAGTTACAGATAAAAACAAAATGAGACCAGGAGATTTAAAGCAACACGTTCTTCTGGAATAAAACTTAGTTTAGCAAAATGTAATTTCACTAACACCATCCAGAATCAATGAAGTACAGAGTTGTGGCAGTTCAAGGAAGCAGTCACTAACTCTGAATCCAAAACCTGAAGAACTAGCTACTCTCCTCCTCCCACGACCACCTCACACACGTACATGCATTCATGCTTGGCCTTTATCTAATAGGTTCCACTGACACCTTTTCAAACATTTTGTATATTTTATACATATACAAAAATAAAAGTAGTAAAATAAGCACGTACATACTTGTTACCTAGCTTTAATAATTACAATCTAATGGCCAGCCTAGGCTGATGAGCATTATGTTTCTTTTACATTTTAAAAGGGCTTTGTGGACACTTAATGGAGTTGTAAAAAAGGTGGCAAAAATATTCAAGAGAAGAGAAGCTATTTCATGAATATAAATAGGACATACAAGTTTACCTGGACTGTAAAATATAACACCATTTAAAGATTGCTAAAGCCTCTTTCAAATATACATAGAATCAACTGTAATCAGAACACAGAACTAATTGTATTTCATCCTTACCAAGGACCAATAAAATTATAGGAGTTTAAAATGCTCCGAGAGAGTTTATATAAGTTCAAAATAATTTTTGATTACACTATAATTTAACACTGAAATGATATTCTATGGGAAGCTGCTAATTTTCATCTGTGATGATCATTAAAAATATCATTGACGTCCATTTATCTTGGGGAATAGGGCTGTCATTTAAGTATCTTTCTATTTTATTCATTTATTTGTGTATTAAGTCAAACGACACTATGTGGGGTTCAAGTAGGCATACTAAATTCTGAGTTATTTACTCAATTTTTAGTAAAGAAATGTATTATTTTTTTAATTCAGTATTAGTGCAGTTTATGTGATAGGGATTTACATGGAACATGGTGTTATGTTTTTATGCAAAAAACACAGCTATTAATTTTGTCAAACATTGTTAATTTAATCAACTTATAAAACATGCAGATTTAGTATACACACACACACACACACACACACACACACACACATCTGATTATTAAAACAACTTTAATCCTAGTTGATTTCCCTTAGTTCTGTACAAATGAGGGGCAACCTATTCACTGCTTCTCATCCTAACTCGCAATTCAGCTCCTTCCAGCTCAGGGGAATATTGTGATGTTGTGTTTAACTGACTCACAAAATCACATGATGTTGTGTTACTTTTCCCACCTCCACCTCCATGCAACTTTCTTTGATCTCCAACCAATCTCAGATTAGCTAATATTGCTTTACCCAAATTCTTCTTTGGTACAAATATACATCCTGCTAAATCAATTCCTCCCGCTTCTGATTATTAATCAATTACTTGAAAATGTTTCTCACCTCCCTCTTTAGACATTTTTGAGAAAAATAATCATCTCAATTATGACTCACAAATGTGAGTTGGGTGGTGGTTATTTACTTATAGCAATAAAAAGGAAAGTCCTGAGTTTTTAAATTATATGTAACAAGAAGCAAATTATATTAACTTTAAAACCCTAACACTCTCCTGTTGTTCTTTTTAAAGTTATGTTCATTTTCCTTGCCATCCTTTAATAATTAATATGGCTTCCCTCAAATGCCAGCATGTAAAACAAATCTTTAATTTAAATGTTTATTTATCAAATAATAAGGGCACTGTGCTAGGCTAGGGGTACACAGTGGTCAACAAAACCAGACATGGCCCCTGACCTCGTGGAGCATACTGACAGCTGCAGAAGAGAGATATTAATCAAATATTCCAACTAATAAATGCACAAAAACAATCTGAGGCAAATGCTGTAAAGTAATGAAACAAGGTTCTAGAAAACAATATGAGCAAATAAATCTGACCTGGATTTGAGGCTCAGGTAAGCAAAGCTTAAATTGAGACCTGAGGGATAACTATTAACTAGGAAAAAGGGGGCTCTGATCTCTCCAGAAAGAGTGAAAAGAATGTGTAACATGAAGGAAGAAGGCCAATGTGTCTGGAGTTAGAAGATGCTGTTGAGAATATCATGGGATAAAGCTTGTGGCACACTATACAGGAGCCTTTAGAATATGGGGAAGATTTACATCCCAATCTTTAAGGCAAAGAGAATCCAATAATGAGTTTCCACTGTGAATATGTGTGAGAGTGTGTCCATGTGTGATGTGCATGTGTAGAGAAGTGACATGATCAAATATTCATAGTCAAAATATCACACTGATTGCACGTAGAGAAATCCTAAACACGTTTTTATTAATGTGTCCTTCTTTACCACTAGAATTACAAAATATGTTCTCTTGATTGCCAATGTAAAGTTTTCGTCTACATTATGTGCAGAATTGGTTTATTTGGCTAATCTAGAAATCAAACAAAGGTATTTAGCATTATTGTAAGATGAAGTACCATCCAAATACCAAATATCTTATAAAAAGACTAGGAAAATAACCAATCAGATAGGTGCCCCAGCTAATTTCTTAGGCTATTTCTTAGATATTTGCATATTCCTTATTATTTTTTTTTTTTTTACTTTTTTTCTTTAAGGAGATGTTTCTGATTCACACACACAATCATACAATTATGTATTAGTTTCTGAAAATTGGTATTTAATTGGTATCATGATATTTAATTGTTCCAAATAACTCTTGCTTTCAAAAGAATAAAGCTTATTTTGTCTATAACGTAGAGGACCAAAGTGTATAGTTTCACTATATTTCTAACAAAAAGAAAACCATCAGTTTTGTTAACTATAACTAATTATGAACATTACGAACACAGAAGTGAGTATACAATTAACTATGTACTCTGAATATTAACATTGCAAAGTTGTTTCCATAGACACTCAGAGCTGTAAGCGCCTGGAGAAAAAGGATTACATTTTTATTTACCTTACTATTTTAGAGCCTAACAAAGGGTTTAGAACACAGTGGAATCAATTAATGTTTGTTATTCGACTACATAAGTGTTTTCAGATCTTCAGATTTACTTGTTTAATATGCAAAGCAAAGTTTTTCATTAAAAAATTATTTTTATTTATATTTATTTATTTATTTATTTTACAGGGAGTCTCACTGTTACCAGGCTGGAGTGTGCAACAGTACAATTTCAGCATCTCAGCTCACTGCAACCTCTGCCTCCTGGGTTCAAGAGATTCTCCTGCCTCAGCCTCCTGAGTAGGTGGGACTACATGCACCATCACTCCCAGCTAATTTTTTTTTTTTTTTTTTTTTTTTTTTTTTGTATTTAGTAGAGATGGGATTTCATCACGTTGACCAGGGTGGTCTGGATCTCCTGACATCATGATCCGCCTGCCTTGGCCTCCCAACGTGCTGGGATTACAGGCATGAGCCACTGCGCCTGGCCCAAAATTACTTCTTAAAAGAGATGATTTGAAGTAAATTTGATGACTGTCTAGTCAAATATTTTTAAATTAATATGCATTTAATATTTTTACTTTTCTTAAAACATGATCATATTTTTTTCACATATAATAGACTAGATAGCTTTAATTAAATTTAATGATCTCATTACAGGAATACCAACCATTCCAATCTGCTTAGGTCTGAGGAGTTTCCAAGAATTGCAGCTGTCACTGCTAAAATTTGAAAAGTCTCAGGCAAACTGGGACATTAATTGCTAAAATATTGTCCTAAGTAACTAATAAGGGTCAATTGTCCTTTATGTTTAATTAAGACTCTTCTATTGTCTTTATTGTAATGAACTATTTATTTAATTGGGAACTTCCAGGGTAAACGTGAAAAATTAACACTACTTATTCTTTGAAACCATAATACTCATATTCCAGTTTGGAACAAAGTTTGGGCCAGATTACATGAATTATTTACAATTTCTTTTCTAATGTTTACTAATAGTCATTGAAATCGTTTGAGTACTTAAGAATCATTCATTTGCATCAAACAAGTTTTAAGAGAATGTGGTTAATACATCTTGTCAGACAAATTTTCAGTTTGGTCTGGATTTGTGGCTTAGCAGTTCATAACGGGAAGATATCATATCACAGAACAAGCTAAAGAGACATATTTTCATATCTTCTCAAACGGCTTACGAACAGTATGTTTGGAAATAGAAAATGAATTGATAAACATGATTCTCAGAATCTACAGTGACTGCTGAAATGAAGAAAGCAGTACTAATGGAAATGCACTGAAATAAGACAGGAGACAAAAGATAGTGAGCATATTTTCTCAACAATATAGTTAGAAAAAGAAACTGAAAATTTCCAGCTTGATTCCACACAACGTTGGACCTATGTATAGGCATGTAATTAAGGAGAAGGAGAAACTGGCTGTATTTTGGTGTTTTTAACAAAGTATTTTAATAGAGCAAATTAATGGCTTCATAATGGAATGGAGAGTCACAATACACTGAGACAATGTCCACTAAAATCTACTCTGACTTGAGGCATGAAAACTCTTCTTTATTTCTTTTGTTTTCAAAGCAGGATTTGGAGCAAATTTCAATCCCACACAGGGTTCATTGAATATAATCAAAACAAACAGTACATTGTTTTCTAGGAAGAACAACAACAAAAAAATCATTAAAAAGAGATCGTTTATCTCTTCCATGTTTTACACAAAAATTAATTGGGAAAAAATGTATTCTCAGTGTAATAGAGTGGGAAGTTCAGCCCTAGAGTCTCTGATCCATGGGAGTCAGAGGCCAAGCTGGCAGGGGACACAAGGTAGACGGTCTTCTTGTATGTCACTATGTGTGTGTTATTTGAAGAATGAGTGTCACATTTAAATGACAGATTGGTGCTGTCATACGTAACTGAACTTTTCAACAAGGCAGATGGGTACTTACTGAGGGATCTGGAAAGCTGAAAAGACATAACTAGGGAAGTTAACTATAAATAATACAATCCATGTATGCAAATACCAAAGAAACTTGTGTTAAATTAAATCACTGGCAGCTTTAAGAGTTTATTTGTGTTTCTTCAACATTCTTTCCCACTGGTGTACTTCATCAAAATATATTGAGTGAGTTAAATAAGGAAATAGTGTTATACAAAATGCCCATCAGAGCCTTTAAACTAATAAAATGCTGTGTGTTGCTCCAAACAGAGTCCCATCAGTACACAAAGGCTATGTTTTGCCAAAAACCATGTAGTTGGTAGACTGCAGGACATCACAGTTTAAATTTTGAAGCTTATCTTTCACATATTAAAACAGTTTGATCAGCTCAGTTAAAAACGGTAACTTAAAAATTGTAATTATTTTTTTATACACACGCCCCAGAATGGACACTATTTGCTCAGTACTCAAGAAGCTACAAGTACTTCTGAGGATGAATTTTTAAAAATACAAAAATTGTATATACAAACACAAATTAAAACCAACTGATGATCTACTCTTCAAGGTTATTCTCAATTAGAAAATTGTACTCTTAGTCAGAGGGTAATAAGAAGTATGACTATCATAGCAAAAAACCATTCGTATTAAACAGTATGTCAATAACATAAAGGTTTGAAAAAACCAAGGCTCTTAAAAATATTGGTTCATGACCATATGGACAAAGTAATTTAAGTGATTATCCATTACTAGGTAAAAACTCTTGTAACACATGTGTTATGCATGTCCTTTGGGAAATTCCATTGTGGAGTCACCTTACTCTCAAAAAAGATAAATTAGGAACGTATTCAGGAAGATATGTTACTTAAAATCACAGGTTCTATTATTTATATTGTGTTAATTTATATCATCAGCAAATTTTAGTAAAAATCATGTAATGAGAGTGTATTTAATATGATGCCGTTATAATAAAACCTCATAATTTGTGAGAATTTGAAGCAATTTTGATTAATATGAGAATTTTCTGTGCCCCTCCATTATTTCACACAGTAGAAAAAGCCAGAACCTTGGCTAATATAGCTTATTTACAACCACCTCCACCAATATATATTTAGTAATGCATTTAACATAGGTTTCAAAGCATTTTTCTTGCTTCAAAATAGACTACCTTCAGGAAGAATCCTTAGGGATCATCTAGTAACTTTCTTAACCCAAAGCTACTTATCCCAAGACAGATTATGTAAAATTGTTAATTCTTAAAACAATTGATATAAGAGAATTCTTCAATAAAGCCATCTGGGCCTGAATATTTCTTGGTGTTAAATTATAAACCTAGTTTCTTTAATATTAACATTTTAGGGTTATACAAAGTATTATTCTTTTTTTTTTTTTTTTTTTTTTTTTGAGACAGAGTCTCACCCTGTCACCAAGCGCCAGGCTGGAGTGCAGTGGCGCGATCTCAGCTCACTGCAACCTCCGCCTCCCGGGTTCAAGCAATTCTCCTAACTCAGCCTCCCAAGTAACTGGGACTACACGCACGTGCCACCATGCCCAGCTAATCTCTGTCTTCTCAATGTTGCATCTATTTATTCATTTTTTTCATTCATTTGAGATCTTTCCAATTCTTGAAATATTTAGTGATTTTTTAATTAATCCTGGACATTGCGGTACCATATTATCAATTCTGGATCTAATTTAAACCTCCTATTTTAGCTGGCTTTCTCTGATACCACTCCACAGGTGAAAAGGGGATCTTACTACGTTACTTAGGCCAGGGTAGAAGCTCAGGTTCTCATCTTGGCCTTCACTGATAAATAAGAGAGGGGGCTCCCCCTCATTGCCTCTAGCCAGAGGTGGAAATTTTAGTTACTCACCAAATCTCAACTGAGATCTCCCTGGCTGGAGGGTTAGGAGTGTCTTACTACCTCTCCAAATAGCCTTCATTGATACCACAAGGGATAAGGAAGTTGCTTCATTATTGCTGGTTGGTAGTGAAAGCCCTGACTTTCCACTATACCTCTTATGACACCACCAGAGGTGATGGCTACTTCATTAATTCTTACTGTTGAGGGAGGTCTAAGTTCCACAATTGGTCTCTCCTGATACTCCTGTGGGATGAGGTCTCTTACTGCCCTGTGCGGAAGAATGTGCCTATCACTGCTGTATGAAGAAGAAATTCTCCACTCCATACTCAACCTTCTCTGATGCCATAATAGCAGGTGAGTTAGGCACTTCACTACAGCCTGGGATGGATAGCTGTCTAGGCTATCCACTCAGCCTTTCCTGACATGGTCAGGGTAGGGTCACAGTTTTTTCTGTAATGTTTAACTGGAGTAGAATCATTATTGTCCAAAAGAGTTTAGTCTTGTAGGACTGCCCTTTCTGTGGTCCTTTGGCTAGAGAAAATAGGTTCATGATGTGCCTTTCCCAGGTTGCCAGCTAATATGGTTAGGCTTTGTGTCCCCACCCAAATCTCATATTGAATTGTAATCACCTGGTGTTGAGGGAGAGATCTGGTGGGAGGTGACTGGATCATGGGGCAGTTTCTTTCATGCTATTTTCTCACGATAGTGAGTGAGTTCTCATTAGATCTTATGGTTTATAAGGCAGTTTTCCATGCTCTTGCACACTCTCCCTCACCTGCCACCATGTAAGACATGCCTGCTTCTTCTTCCACCATGATTATAAGTTTCCTGAAGCCTCCTGAACCATGTGAAACTGTGAGTCAATTAAACCTTTTTATCTTTTTAAATTATCCAGTCTCAGGCAGTTCTTTATTGCAGTGTGAAAACAGACTAATAAACCAGCTATTTAACACACATGAGGCAAGAAGAAAACCATCTTCCTTGGGTTCTATGGTCCCTGAATGGTTTGATTCATTTGCTCTACCCCTCAATCTTCTTATGATTGTTTTATGTATACTATTGAAAATTTTTAGGTGTATTTAGCAGGTGGAATAAGGAAAAATATGCATCTACTTTGTCTTTCCAGAAGTGGAGGTCTTCTCTTCATTGTCTTTTAGTATTTATTTCACTAAGATTACTGTGTTAAAACAGATCAATACCACTTGCTTATAAGAATAGAGAATAGTCACATACTATTCTGGGATTTTAAATTTTGAATCCATATTACTACTTTTTTAAACTAACAAAGAGTGAGCACTTATAATACAGTATGTGAAACAGACATTATAATACATGTACCGTAGTTTAGGGGTCTGATGCCGTGTGTGCCCACCCCAAATCTCATCTTGAATTGTAGCTCCCATAATCCCGACTTGTTCTGGGAGGGACCTGGTGGAGGGTAATTGAATCTTGGGGATAGGTTTTTCCCTTGCTGTTCTCATGACAGTGAGTAAGTCTCATGAGATGTGATGGTTTTATGAAGGGCAGTTCCACTGCACACACTCCTTTGTGGGCTGCCATGTAAGATGTACCTTTGCTCCTCCCTCACCTTCCACCATGATTGTGAGGTCTCCCCAGCCATGCAGAACTGTGAGTCCACTAAACCTCTTTTTCTTTATAAATTAGACAGTCTCAGGTATTTCTTCATAGCAGTATGACAATGGACTAATACAGGGTCCAAAACAATTTTAGGATGTAAACGCTGCTTTCAGTGACACCTTCTGCATATTCTTTTCCTCTTCTGACATCCTTTGCAAAAGTGTTACATGAGGTTTCCTATATTTTCCGCAAGTGATTGTAAAACTATAGTATATGTTATATATAGGCTTTTGTTTCAAAAATGGATACCCTTTCTGCCTTTTTCTTCTACAGGAAAAATAAAAGACTGACAGATTTAAGATTGAAGTCATATATGCTATGAAAATTAATCTCAAAAAATGTATTCGGAGGTCACAAACCCCTTGTGGCATTAATGACAATATAAAGAGTGCAATTTAACAGATCTGAGGCATCGAGAAACCTTTCTTCAAAAAGAACTCAAACGCATTATAGGAGATAGCCCAGATTTAATTGGCAAGTGCTTAAGGGCTTGTCTTTGAGATACTCTTTCCTTCAGATCTGATAAGAAGTGGGAGCATTTGTAAGAAACGCCTTTGAAAAATAAGGTGTTCAGATTAGGTAGCAAAACTATTAAATGGTTTCCTTTTGTTAAGCCCTGCTAGCTCATAAAGGATTGAAAGAGTGAGACTGGAAAGCAGGTGACCTGACGGAATATTCCTAAGAGTGGGATCAGGACACAGCAAGAGAGTACACCCAAAGAAAAAAAGAAGAAGAAGAGAAAGCAGTGATTGAAGAGAATAAGAGCTTTACAGAACTGAAATAGTTCTTGGAGTGAGTTTTTGCTGACAAAAAAAAAGAAGCATTTTAAGGTGGATTTTGGGGTTATTTTTACTTTTAAAGATAAAAGAGGGCCATATATATAATAGTCAGTGACAGGATTCCAAAAGAGGGGAGCTCTTAGTTTGAAGATATTCTTGATCCCTTTTAAACAGAAATGGAGTACACCTGTATGAAAATGAATTAAAGCCAGGAGGCAATAAAACCTGGCCAATAGCTGCTTGAATAGCTGCCCTGGAAGTTGGCCAAAAACAGATTAGACTAACTTTGAGAAAAAGAAGCAATAACAATTGCAGATTATTTTCAGGCAGAGCTCAAACCTAGTTCATTGGAAATGAAAACTGAACAATAAAAGATACAATATGCAAACACATGAAAACTGTTTGAAGATGTTAAATTACTGTGACAAAACAGAAAATAAGCAGCAATAATTTCATCTTCATGAAAAAAATACATGTTCTGTTAACTAAAATAAACAAGAAATGGATCACTTTTGGAACTGTAAGAACAGAAGCACAAAAAAGATTCATATATCTTGAAATAATATTTAGATTCACAACTGCCCTGTATACTATAAGTCAGTTGAAAGTGAGGTGATATTTTGTTTTATTTTATTTTATATTCTAAGATATATGTGCAGGATGTACAGGTTTGTTACATAGGTAAATGTGTGCCATGGTGGTTTGCTACACCTATCAACCTATCACCTATGTATTAAGTCCAGCATGCGTTAGCTATTTTTACTTATGCGCTCCCTCCTTCTGCCACACCCAAGAGGCCCCAATGTGTGTTGTTCCCCGCTCCCTCCTTCTGCCACACCCAAGAGGCCCCAATGTGTGTTGTTCCCCTCTCCGTGTCCGTGTGTTCTCATTGGTCAGCTCCCATTTATAAATCAAAAAATGTGGTGTTTGATTTTCTGCTCTTGCATTTGTTTGCTGAGGATAGTAACTTCCAACTCCATCCATGTCCCTGCAAAAAAATGAGATCTCATTCCTTTTTATGGTTGCATAATATTCCATGGTGTATATGTACCATATTTTCTTTATCCAGTCTTTCCTTGATGGACATTTGGGTTGCTTCTATGTCTTTGCTCTTGTGAATAGTGTAGCAGTGAATAAACGCATGTATCTTTGCAATATAATAATTTATATTCCTTTGAGTATATACCAAGTAATGAAATTGCTGGATAAAATGATATTTCTGTCTTCAGTTCTTTGAAGAATCACCACACTGTCTTTCACAATTGTTGAACTAATTTGCATTCCCACAAACTGTAAAAGCATTCCTAATTCTTCACAGTCTTGCCAGCAGCTGTTGTTTCTTGACTTGTAATAATCACTGTTCTGACTGGCATGAGATGGTATCTCATTGTGGGTTTGATTTGCATTTCTCTAATGACCAGTCATGTTGAGTTTTTTTTCATGTGTTTGTTGGCTGCATAAGTGTCTTTTCTTTCTTTTTTTTTTTTTAAAGTGTCTGTTCATGTCTTTTGCCCACTTTTTAATGTTTTTTTTTCTTGGAAATTTGTTGAAGTTCCTTGTAGATTCTGAATATTAGGCCTTTGTCAGATCCATAGATTGCAAAAATTTTCTCCTATTCTGTAGGTTGTCTGTTTATGCTGATGGTAGTTTATTTTTTGCTGTGCAGAAATGGTTTGTTTAATTAGATGCCATTTGTCAATTTTTGATTGGGTTGCAATTGCTTTTCATGTGTTTGTCATGAAATCTTTGCCCATGCCTATGTCCTGAATGGTATTGCCTAGATTTTCTTCTAAGGTTTTTATAGTTTGAGGTTTTATGTTTAAAGATTTAATCCATCTTGAGTTAGTTTTTATATAAGATGTAAGAAAAGGGTTCAGTTTTGATTTTCTGCATATGGCTAGGCAGTTCTCCCAGTACCATTTATTAAATAGGAAAAACATTCCCCATTGCATGTTTTTGTCAGGTTTGTCAAAGATCGGATGGTTGTATATGTGTAATCTTATTTCTGAGTTGTCTATTCTGTTCCATCAGTCTATGTGTTAGGTTTTTGTACCAGTACCATTCTGTTTTGGTTAATGTAGCCTTGTAGTATAGTTTGAATCATGTAGGGTGACGTTTCTAGCTTTGTTCTTTTTGTCTAAGATTGTCTTGGGTATAAAGACAAGACAATCTTTATACCATCTTTTTTGGTTACATGTGAACTTTAAAGTAGTATTTTTTTTCTAATTCTATGAAGAATGTCAATGGTAGTTTGATGGTAATAGCATTGAATCTATCAATTGCATTATGCAGTATGGTTATTTTCATGATATTGATTCTTTCTATCCATGAGCATGGAATGTTCTTCTATGTGTTTGTGTTCTCTCTTATTTTCTTAAGCAGTGGTTTGTAGTTCTCCTTGAAGAGGTCCTTTACTTCCCTCATTATTACTTCCCTCGTTAGCTGTATTCCTAGGTATTTTCTTTTCTTTGTAGCAATTGTGAATGGGAGTTCATTCTTGATTTGGTTCTCTGCTTGTCTATTGTTGGTGTATAGGAATGTTTGTGATTTTTGCACACTGATTTTGTATCCTGAGACTTTGCTAAAGTTGCTTATTAGCTTGAGAAGCCTTTGGGCTGAAATGATGCTGTTTTCTAGATATAGGATCATGTCATCTGCAAACAAAGACAGTTTGACTTCCTTTCTATTTTACCCTTTATCATTTTTTCTTTCCTGATAGCCCTGGCCAGAACTTCCAATACTGTACTGAATAGGAGTGGTTACAGAGGGCATCATGTGTTGTGCTGGTTTTCAAAGGGAATGCTTCCAGCTTTTGCCCATTTGGTATGAAATTGGCTATGGGTTTGTCATAAATTGCTCTTATTATTTTGAGGTATGTTCCATCAATAACTACTTTATTGAGAGTTTTTAACATAAAGGGATGTTGAATTTCTCAAAAGCCTTTTCTGTGTCTATTGAGATAATCGTGTGTTTTTTTGTCTTTAGTTCTGTTTATGTATGGTGATCTTGATTAACTATTTTTTATAAAAACTTTTCATTAAAAGTCTCCCTCACAATTGTTCAGAGCAAGCAGTGGAATTATTTATGAATTTGAATATTGTAGATTCAATGAGAATCATATGGAATTTTTTAAGAATAATAAATAGTAACAATTCTTTTCTACTTCTGGGGGTACAAGTAAACTCCATGAATAAAACACAATAAATGATAACTTGATTTTTTTCCTTTCATCTTTGAACTGGAGTACATTTCCAGAGAATGCAGACCACATGAACTAAAAATGGAAGTAAGGGGTTTTGTGATATGAGTGCACAAATATATGTGACTTCTCAAAGACAACCTTCCGTGGGGAAATATTTTATAAGGTAATATGTCTTAGAGTAAATTCAGGACCAGCTCCAAGTTCTCACTCAATTGAGCAGGTATTGTGAAGTCAACTGTGCTGAAGTGGACACTGTAGGGATTTTGAAATCATGCAGACCAAGGTTGAAACTCCAGACCCACTACCTATTTGTTATGTGAATTTTGGATTATAACTTTTTTGAAGAAGCTTCCATTTTCTAGTCGGCAAAGTAATGACTACCATGCTGATAAGGTTTATCTCTGTGTCCGCACTGAAATCTCATCTTGAATTAAATTCCCTGATTACAGTTTGTGGATTTATTGAGGGGGAGACCTGGTGGTAGGTGATTGGGGTCTCTCCATGCAGTTCTAATGATAGTGAGTGAGTTTTCATGAGATCTGATGGTTTAAAAGTGTTTGGCAGTCCCCATCTATCTGTCTACTTCTGCCGCCATGTAAAACATGCCTTGCTTCTCTTTCACCTTCTGACATGATTGTAAATTTCCTGAGGCCTCACAGCCATGCACAACTAAGTGAATTAAATATCTTTTCCATATAAATTACGCATTCTTGTTTAGTTCTTTATGGCAGTATGAAAATGGGTTAATACACATGCCAAACATGCAAAAGCATTGCATTACTGTATTAATCAGAGTTCTCTACAGAAACAGAACACACACATATGCGGATAGATATGTATACTATATAAATACAAATATGTTATCTCTGTTGGCTCATGCAATTGTAGAGGCTCAGAAGTCCCAAGATCCGCAGTAAGCCAGCTAAAAACCCAGAAGAGCCAATGATATTGTTCTAGTTCGAGTCTGAGGGAGGAGAAGACTGATGTCCTAGCTCAACAATCAGTCAGGCCAAGTTCACTTAACCTTTTGGTTCTGTTGAGGTCTTCAATTGACTGGATAAGGCCCACCCACATCTGGGAGGGCAATCTGCTTTGCTAAGTCTACTGATTCAATCATTAATCTCATCCAGAAACACTCTCACAGAATCACCCAGAAAAATGGTTGAACAAATATCTGGGCACCCACAGTCCAGTCTGATTAACATATACAACTAAGCATCACAAATACAAAAAAAAAAAAAAACCAAACAACAACAAAAAAAAACCCTGCACACACAGTCATCAATCAGTATATGTGGGGAAATGATTCCAAGATCCTCTGCATATGTCCAAATTGTACATATTCAAATCCTCCAGTTGGCACTGTGGAATCTACCTATGTAAAAACCCTTTTCACATCCTGTGAGCACTGTTTTCAAAGTTTAGCTGAAATAAATTTGCATATAATTGGACCCACGCAGTACAAATCCCTGTTGTTCAAAGATCAACTGTAAAAAGAAACTGGTAATGTGCTTAAAACCATTTATGCCTAGTGTTTCATTATTGGAACGCTAAGCTTATGGGAGTTGTTTATATCCTACTGCTCAAGGTCATCGCCAAAGTCTGATTTTTCGCAAAAAAATTTGCAATCTTTGGCATAAATGGGTTAAATATGGAAAGTGTTCATCAGATTTTCAAATATTATGTGTGGTTTCCAAGCACCAAAATACTCAAAGTAGAGGCTCACTAATGTTACTATCTAATGGGTTTCTGTGTAATAAAGATCTCATAGAAGCTTAATTATGTGAGCAAAATGAACCAAAACTAAACAGAAGGAAAGGAAAAATATATTTAGAAAACTCAAAAGTGAACTAGACTGAAGTGAGATTGAATGTTAGGCATTAATATCACAAACAAAAAACAAACACAGCTATGAGTTTATTACATAAATAAGTACAATATTACATATATAAGGATACTTTCCCTGAATTTGGGGCCTGACTTAATCCAGTTTAATCTCATTTTGATCATAATTACATCTATTTCCAAGTAAGATCACATTCTGAGGTTCTAGCTAGGGATGAATTTTGGGGGACACTATCCAACCTACTACTGTGAGTTAAACAAATGCAATACACACCTTGAAAGTACATAAATAGTTCAGATGCCCTGTAAGCTCTTACTGAAATTCAGCTAAGCTTGTATTGACCTTTATTACTGAGAAACTCCGAGTCAGGAAGCACTGGTAGAACCCAGCCCATGTTATAGGTAAGAATTTGAAGAAGACTCTCAAAAGAGCTGAATAATGATTCTTAGGTGCCTATTGAGAGGAAGAGTAAGGGGAATGAGAAATAAGGCCAGACAATAAAAGGTTGGGCTAAAGATAGAGACAGGACTAAGGAAGCAAAGGGCTGAAAAGAAAAAATGTGATGTGAATGCATCTGGAAAAAGACAGAGATGGAAGTGAAGCCTGGGCTTAGAGTCATGGTCCTTCATTCCCAAGGTGTGACTTTGGGGCACCAGTATCTTAGAAATGGCTATAATGCAGCATCAGGCTGCACAGAGGCCCTCCCAAGGCAATCCATTCCATGGTATCAAAATGCCTCTGCAAAGGCAGATGCACCTTCTAGCCCAACCTCAAGGATATCTTTCTTTCTTTCTTTTTTCTCTCTTTCTTTCTTTCTTTCTTTCTTTCTTTCTTTCTTTCTTTCTTTCTTTCTTTCTTTCTTTCTTTCTTTCTTTCTTTCTTTCCTTTCTTTCTTTCTTTCTTTCTTTCTTCTTTCTTTCCTTCTTTCTTTTGTTCTTTCCTTTTTCTTTTTCTTTCTTTCTGTCTTTCTTTTTTTCTCTCTTTCTTTCTTCTTTCTTTCTCTCTCTCTCTCTTTTTTTTTTTTTTTTTATCTTGAAAATAGAGGGTAAAGCTTTTGGACAGGAAAATCAAATGATCCATTTCCTCAATCCAAAAGGGAGTATCTCAGGTGAAATCTGAGGCCTAATTACATCAGTAACATGGGAAGATTTTTTAAACCTAAAGAATGTCTAGCTATCAGGGTCTAAAATAACAAGTGTTAAAAAATGAATGAATGGTATTTTAGCTGATAAAGCAGGAAAGAAAATTCAGTGTCTATACAAAGAGAAGTGGCTGAGAAATGCTGAGTAGGTTGGCAAGGAAGTTTATTTTGTTTTGGAGGGTGGTCTAAACTAGAGTAGGTGAAATTACACATAAAACGATCCTATTGTTTCATGTATTCGTTTATCTAGACATTATTTTCCCTGTTATCCCCTTTCTCCGTACACATTCCCCTTCATTGACAGAGGCTACCATGCTGAAGTGCTTAACGTCTATGTTGTTTTTTTATGTGTTCTTGCAAAATGCATAATTTTATATGAGTATAGAGTAGATTCAATTTATTCAGATAGTGTTATCTACTTTACTCTTACTTTTTTCATTCAAAAACTTCTTTTTAGGATCCTTTCATGTTGCCGTGGGCTTATCTAGCTGGTTCCTTCTAGCTTCTGCAGAATAGTCTGTGGTGGGAGCCATATTTACCTTAACCAGGTTGCCTCGTGATGGATGCCTGCCTGACTTTAGTACTGCCATCATAAATCCTCTATGATGAGTATCCTCTTGTACATTTCTTTATGAACCTGTAAAATAATTTATCTGGGATATATGTCCAGGAGAAGACTTCTTGAATCTTACAGAGCATGCATAATTAATTAAGTTCTTTCAGATTGATCTCTAGAATGAATGGAGACTTCAATCAGATCTCATGAGAACTCACTATCACATGAACAGCAAAGGGGAAATCCACTGCCATGATTCAATTACTTCCCACCAGGCCCCTCCTCCAATTTGACATGAGATTTGAGGGGGGACACAAATCCATATAATTTCTCCATTTCCACTAGTAGAGGATAAAAACCCTGTATCAGCACATCCCTTCTACCACTTGACATCATCCAGGCTGTCTAAAAAGCAGTCACTTGGTAGTTCACAGTCATTTTAATCTGTATTTCTTTGATCACTAGTGAATTTTTAAGATTCTTTTTCTGAAAATTGCCTGTTCATATCATCAACACATTTTTTTCACTGAGGTTCGTGTTTGCTGTTTGGTAAAGTTTGGAAGAAAGACAAAGCAACTTGGGTGCAGAGAAATGAAAAGAGGGATAGGATAAAGCCAAGGTATTTCTAAGAATGCCATGCCTTACATGGTATACAGTTTTCAGAGTTAGTAGGACTTCATATACCAATACATTGCTTCTCTTCACAAAGAGAATACCATAAATAGCTTAAAGTCAAACTTCTGTGGATTTGCATAGAGATTCTGGAGAGATATATTAAGGAAGGGAAAGAAAGAAAGATGTAAAGATAAAGTTTCTGTCTTTTCTAAGCACATTTGGGATGAAATGAGGTTGAGAGAAAAACTATGAAGTATTTTAGCCCAGAACTAACTTCCCAGCAGAGTTCAGGAAGCCTCCATCACTTACATCAATTAAAAGGGGCAGCCTCTATTGGAAGAAGCACTGAGATATAAGGCATAGCTGACGGCCCTTCGTTACTGTGGGAATGAATTAGATACCTCAGATGATGCTTTCTGCTTTTTTGCCCTGATTTAATGTGGCACACATGATCAGTGCATAAAACTCTTCTTTCTTCCCCATTGCCATCTTGTAAATACTCGTGGATAGAAGTTAGTTTGGCTGCCATATCCAGTTATTTTGTAAACTCCTTTTTAAAGCCACCAATTACATGGGTAATTTAGAGAAGTTGCCCAAACTAGTGGCTATATAGTGTCCTCTAACTCAAAGGAGAGAGGATGGAAGAAAATAATTACCAAGGAAGTACAGCTCTGGTTATTATATTCACTGCAGTGACAACTGGGATATCTAGGGCCCAGGGGCTTTGAATCCCAGAGAGAAAACTTAAATTATTTATCCTCCGGCAATGGCTTCTTTTCAGCAAGATGCATTGCACATGGTGTGCTAAGTCATTTTTCTTAAGTTAAACAGAGATTACAAATGATAGAAAGAGCATCCTAGGTGCAGGTAGCTCTTTATCAGTTTACAATTTAATTTTATGAGCCCATTTGATGACCTTTAATTTCTTCTTTTCAGAGTCTTATCTAGAAACACTACTTGATTCATATAGGCCTTTGATAATTATATTAGGCTTTCTGTACCCACTATTAAATACGTATCCCACCATTTGACAATTTTACAGAAAGGGACAATGTTTATTTCTGAAGTTGAACATAAATATAGTAAAATTTTAGTTAAGAGCTGGTTTGTGTCTTGAAGTCCAAGAAATAAGAAATGCAAGTCTATTATCTTGTAAAGAAAAAATAGTAAGCAACTAGAAATTAAAACATCCTATCTTAATAGATTAATTTTCCTTAGATTCTCATATTGTACTCCCTTTTATGTATATAAAGGTCAAATTAATGAAAATAGAAAGTATTTTTTTATGCCTGAACCCACAGGATATTTTTAGCTTTATGTTTGAAGATACTGGAGTCACTGTGGCTGTCTTTAGCCATTTCATTAAATTACATGCTGTACAAGTTCAAGTCCCCATCCATTGAATAGTAGTTATATTCGCATGGCAGTTTACAGGTTTCAAAGGTGTAAAAAATCCCTTTATCTCAGTATAATTGATCCACTGAAGTAAAGAGGGTCAGTATTATTATTACCCTCAATTTACCTTTACTTTCAAACTCCTCTGCAAAATGAGGTTGATTATACTGTACCTACCTCATGTGGCTATCGCAAAGCTTAACAGAGTCCATCTAGAACACCCGGCACCATGTCAAGAATATGTTAAATGTTTCATAAATGTCAGTGTGGCTGTCAGAATTACTGAGAAAATTTCAAGAATCTTTTGGTTGTACCAGGCACACAGTAACTTGTTTCTCCCACCTTCTAACTGTCCTCATCTTCGTAATATGTCTTGCTTCCCTCTACATCCAATATAAATTTCCTGGTTAATCATTAGAATCACGTTATCAACATTTTGACCCTCTCTTATTTCTTTATACCCACAATTATTTTTAAATGCAGCTTCTTGCCTTCTCCACACACGTCTGCACCTATGTAACTGAATGTGGATGAACACACACAAACACACGCACACAGCACAAGTAGTCTGATTTGTCTCGTTTTAACTTAATGCCCACAAATTTAAAGCAGGCCCTAAGTAGGAATCCTACTACATTTCTTAATACATTTCCCAATTCACTTTACTTCCATTCAGCCAGACAACAATTTTGCAGCCTCCTCTATCTCTCTCCGAAAGTCTTCAATACATCCTCTCCATCTTCGCTCTTCTTCAGATCTTTGGTCAAATGTCAGTTTCCCTGTGATGGTTCTCTGATACTAATGGACATTATTGTCTCTACTCCAGGCCCCTATCTTTGCTCAATATTTCCCTGGCACTAATATCCTTCTGACTCATCATATTAATGGACTTATTCAGTAGGTATATTGTTTGTCTTCCCTAGTAGAATATGAACTCCTAAATGACAGGAATTTTGTTCGGTTTGTTTATGGGACGTATCTTCAGAGTCTAGAACACCATCAGGCTCTTATTCTGTACGGTCAGTGGAAAATATTTCAATGAATAAGCCAATGCAGAAATGACATTCTGCTTTTAAATGGACACAGAACTGGAAAATCAAGCAGAAACGACCTGTTTCCTCAGTAAGTAGGAGAGGTTGGGCCAAAGGCTAACAAAGAGCAGAATAAGAGACTCTCACTCAAGAGAAAGACTGTGAGTGGTAATGACCAGTCTGAAGGAGAATAAATTATGACAGATGTTAAAATTAATCAACATCATAGGTGGACATACCTTAAAATATTTTACAACTCTATTCAGCAAATTATTGTGGTTATCTTTCTCCTGATGGTGGAACTTGGAGAGACAAATGGAAATAAACTAATTCACAAGGCTGGATTTCAGGAGCTGTGATAGAGGCAGTAAGAGAAAGTATAGAAAGTCGGAAGCTGAACTCTCCCAAATTCGCCCTTAAAGGACACAGCAATAGTAATGCAGAGAAGACTATGGGTATTTTCATGAAGGGCCAAACATGGTGAAATGGAAAGAGCATGGAATAAAATTTCTAGAAGTTTTGGGATTCATCTCTAACAGTCCTTAACAATGTAACAAACAGTGTTCACTTTGGCCTTAGTTATTATTTTATCTATAAAATAAAAGCGTTCAAGAATTTAGGGACATTTGTTCTCAATTTTTTTCTTTCTAGGTTCTCATTTTGAAAATAATTTGCAAATGTCTAGACTTTGCTTTTTGCCCAAAGACTATCAAGAAAAACTACATGACCAATAGAGAAACTAAAACCCTCCCAAATCTCACCTATGAAACCTGAATAACTCCCAAATCTCACCTATGAAACCTGAATTGTGCTTGCTTTTTACGAAAGTGAAAACTTGTTTCACACGTATTCTATTTAAGTGATGTCATCTATGAGTTAATATTCAATATATACTTCTACAGAAAGGATGATATGGGGACAAAGAACCACAATAGCTTCCTCTATCTAACAAGAAGAGCAGGATGTAGGTGGATAAACTAGAAAAAAAAATGGCTATTGTATCATTCAGGATTCTTAGTTGTAAAAGACAGAATCTAGTCTCTTGAGTTGATACAGAAGAGAAATTTACTAAGTAGAGTCACCCGGCTCATAGAGCCAGTGATCCAGGTGCAAGTGCTCTGCAGCTGCGACAGTGCACAACCACTCCAAGGGAGCCACGTTGCTGAACCCTCCCCTGCCTCCGAGGTCTGGTGCCTGTCAGGTTCAGCCTCAACCACAAGAACGTCCCCCTCTGTCATTCTCAACAAAGGAGCTGCTGTGCCATTCCACTTGTCAGAAGATCAGTTCTCCCAAGCGTGGCTCCCTCTTCTCATCACCACAAATCCAGATGCCTAAGTTGATAGATAAAATCACACAGGTGAAGGATAAAATAATAATAATTTCTAAAGATCTAGCCAGTCTAAAAATAATTACACATCACTAAATTATCTCTTGCATAGATATAGACTACATATTTAAAGTAAGGGACCTGAAATTGACTACTTTTTATTGTACTTTTTTTTTTAGGACAGAATATCTTTCTCTCTTCCAGTCAATACCCTCTGAATGAAAGGAACATATTGTGTGTTTTTTGAATTAGCTTTTAATGAACATGTAATACATGAATACATTCTTCTGTGAAAAATATGTACAATATTGTTTTATTCTCTGCTCTTCATCCTCAATCTTGGTCTCTTTTTTTCATATCTATGAAAATAATCATTATTAATCTGATGTGTTCCCCTCTGTAGTTTTCATTCTCAATTTATCTTGGGAGCTGAGCAACTGAGTAAGTAATTAACTTTATGGCTAAATTAGAGAATAATTGATTTAAAAGAATAAGGATTTCATAGCAAAAGAGTATTGAAAAAGGTAGATTTTCTAAAAAGAAATTCTGACTGATGAGTATTGCATTTATTAAATCATGAAAGTTTTAAAGACACAATATCCAACAGGCCCATTTTGGCAAAAAAATAAAAAAAGTGTACTCAAGAGTATTCTGAAACTCAAACATAATCAATTTTTAGAATATTTTATTTGCCATCACATTTAAATATCAAGTCTGTACTTTCAGGTAAGCCATTTATATAATACATTTGCAGTGAAAACAATGCTACAAAACACAGTACAAATTTAGAATGCTTTTAGACGATTTTAAAGGCACATCTTACAAAGAATATGCAGTAAACTATGTCCACAGAAAGTACTGTCTTCATTGAACAGTGTGAGTGGAAAATGCTGCACTTTACTCTTCACACTATTGCATTCCGGGGTTATTACCAAGACCATCAATAATTGGAAATGCAAAGTATTACTCGTAGCACTGTGTTGAAAGTTACTCGATAATGGATGATTATGTGTTTTTATGTACAACTAAAAAATCTTGATGGATCTATAATCACACTGCTGGGCTGAAACTCTAGCCCCACCATGTAATAGTTGTATGAGGTTTGGCAGTTTATTTAATCTCTCTTCTTCAGTCCTTCAATTGCAAATTTTGAAATGATCATAATACACATAAATAAGAGCTGCTGCGAAAATTAAAATAACTGATTCATGTCAGGTGTCCACAAGAGTCTTTGGTATATACTAAGAGCCAATAAATGTCATATATTTTTACTGCCATTATTATTACCATGTTATTATTGTTAGTGCAATCAGGTTTCCATAAATGAAAAGGCTACTTTCACAAACTCATGTACCTAATGAGTCAAACTTTGGTTTGAGTTTCTATAATCTGATACAATACAGTTTGATGAATTCAGTGTCCAAAATTTCAGTTACAACTTCTTACAATTTTTCTGGATATGTAACTTTTAAATCAATGATAGCTGCAATTAAAATGCCCCTGTTATCTTCCAAGAATATTAGCATACTCCTCTTGGCTTAACCTTCTATTTAAAACTCCAGGGGAAACAAACACATCTCTTTTAAGCATGCAGAGCACAATCTATTAAAGTTAATATATTAAGAGAAAGAAACTCAATGATGTGTTCTGTAATTGACACTATGATAAAATTATTCACAACATTCTTAGTCTTTCATAATTTCTCAAGGACTATTCTAAAAGGTCAGCCATAATACTATAGAACGAGTCTTCCCCTTTAAAAGTCTCTGAATGACTCACTTTTATTGTACAGAGAATGTCTTCCTTGTTCAACACTTTATTCCCAAGTTCAATTCGAAATCTGCAAATTATCTGAGTTCAGTATCAGGGTGTTTGTTGGTTGGTTTGTTTGATTTTTGAGACAGGGTCTTACTCTATTGCCCAGGCTGGAGAGCAGTGGCACCATCTCGGCTCACTGCACCCTTCACCTCCTGGGTGAGGTGAAGCAACTCTCCCACCTCAGTCTAGCTAAAACTATAAGGGAGAACCACCCCACCGAGTTCATTTTTCATTTTTTAGGGAGACAGGGTCTCACTATGTTACCCAAGGATGGTCTTAAACTCCTGAGCTGGTTTTGTTTGTTTGTTGTTGTTGTTTTTCATTTTGTTTGAGACAGGGTCTCACCTGACATTCAGGCTGGGGTGCAAAAGCACAAACATGACTCACTGCAGGTTCATCCTCCCAGATTCAAGTGATCCCACCTCAGCCCTCCAAGTAGCTGGGACTACAAACACACGCCACCATACCCTGAAAATTTTTGTATTTTTGTGGGGACAGAGTTTGGCCCTGTTGCACAGGGTGGTATCAAACTCTTAAGTTCAAGCAATTCCCTCGCTTCAGCCTTCCAAAGTGTTGGGATTACAGGCAGCCACCGTGCTCGGCCTGAGCTATTTTTAATAACAATGAGCACTCACTACAGCATTGTTCATTTTGGGGGGGCTTCTAGATTTGTCCTTTGCCTTTTAACCAGGATTTGCTGACTGCAGTACCTGAAAAAGACAGTTTTGGCATCCAGCTTTACCTTCCAACTCTGGCAACTACTGATTGAAACCAGGAAAGAAACTGATCCAGGACCAGCCAATATGAGCCAAGAACTAAGTGGATTCTGTACCTTCAAAAATTTAATTAGGAGACATAGAAGGTATTAACAGAGTGCAGAACCCTACACCCAAAATGTAAGGATGCAGAAAGCAGGGCCAGAGAGGAGCCATCCACCTAGCCTATGATAAAATGAAACTAGGGAAGCTTATAAGAAGTGGGAGAGAAGGAAACAGATACATCAGAAACAAGTCAAGTAAAGTAGAAAAGAGGGAGACTGTGTCTTCAGAAGGATGTAGAAAAGAATCTGGATTACCGGGCGCGGTGGCTCAAGCCTGTAATCCCAGAACATTGGGAGGCCAAGGCGGGTGGATCACGAGGTCAAGAGATCGAGACCATCCTGGTAAACATGGTGAAATCCCGTCTCTACTAAAAATACAAAAAATTAGCTGGGCATGGTGGCGCGTGCCTGTAATCCCAGCTACTCAGGAGGCTGAGGCAGGAGAATTGCCTGAACCCAGGAGGCAGAGGTTGCGGTGAGCTGAGATCGCGCCATTGCACTCCAGCCTGGGTAACAAGAGCGAAACTCCGTCTCAAAAAAAAAAAAAAGGAATCTGGATCACTGGCTTTCCAGCTGAGGCTCCAAGAAACATGAAATAACTTCATTATCTGTCCTGGAGTAGCTACATATTTTGAAAAATAACCGAGAACACCAGGTTGGGATATGCTTCATGCTGGAAGCCCTAGATTTCCTTCTGGCCATTTAGAAAACTGTCCATCCCACATACTTCCCCAGCCATTTGTTCTACTTTGCAAATCCCATTGATGTCTTTAAGAGACCAAGAAGAGTTACTAAAAATGTCATTGCTGTATCACTTTATATATTCATTTAGTTCCACTGATTTAGTTCTACTTTATTTTATATTTTGTTCCAAGTAAAATCCCCTTTCCTTATTGACCCATTTTCTATTTATTTGTACTTGTAGGGGAGCCCTTTCAAGTTTTTCACACTTCCAGTAAATCCCCAAGCTAAATTGGAACACCTAGTAAAATGAATACATTCCACTCTTGCAAAATGTCTTCTTTGGGGTTTCTTCTTTTTCTAATTAGAGTCCTTTCTGATATATTATTTTAGAAGGCTTGCTGGTAGGAGAGGAGAAGTTTGATCCACGCTGAGAACTAAGAGTTTCTACATTTTTTAGACTGTGATTAATACTTTCACTTTATATTTGCTATTTGATCATTTTCTGCCCCACTTCTGGAAAGCTAGTTCTACTGATCTTATATTTGCCCCACTTATTTTTTCCTCAGATAGATTCTCCTATGCATGCATCTTCATTAAGTTTATAACTCTATTTCATTAAATTAGTCATCTTGTAGTCTTCTTATATTTAATGAACATCATATATACTCTCTCACAATGCCACCAAGGAACATACATGCTAAATTTAGTTATTTCCTTATTACTTAAATTATTTAGAAAAGTCTTTTGTATTTTGTTTTCCTGTCACTCACTTCTGCTTTAACCAAAGAGCTCTTTGAGCTAAATCATATTTCTGCAATGTTCAGATAAACATTCCATGCGATAAAACCTTTAGCCTCAATAAGGTGGAATCATATTACTTTTTATACTTTGTCCCTTATCTTCTAGAGCAATCACTCTCCTCTGAAAGAAAGTCAGTTGAAGTTGACAGAATTTGTCAGCTTGGATTTATTACTGTAATATGTTGCAAAGTTTCAAAGGCTACTTTTCCTTTTGTCCAGCCTCGTTTTTCCTCAAGCGGGTTCTCCATTTGCTCTTCTTAGCCTTTAGGAGTTACTCTTACTGTTAGGAAACTCTCCGGAGTAACGGAGAACACTCTTCAGGTGACTACATTTGCTGAATGTTGCTGAGACATCAGCACATGTGTGGTGGGATACATTTAATCTGTGAATGCATCCTTCAGACAGCTCTACCTATTTCATTATGGCCACTTGGTCTCCTATAGCAGGCATCACCCGCCTTACCTGTCAGATTACAGGGGACCTTCCAAGTGAAGCCAGGTGTTTATTGTCTTTGCTTACCTCCAATAAATCTGTTGCCATGGGCAAATATTACATGCTACCAAATATATGTTTTCACCCTGTGTGTTAGCCCACTCTTGCATTGTTATAAAGGAATACTTGAGACCAAAAAAAAAGAGGTTTAATTGGCTTATGTTTCTGCAGGCTGTACAAACATGGTGCCAGCATCTGCTTGGCTTCCGGGGAGGCCTCAGGAAGCTTCTACTCATGGGAGGAGAAGCAGGAGCAACAGAGAGAAGTGGGAAGACACCACTCACTTTTAAACAACCAGATCTCATAAGAAATCACTCCCTGTCATGAGGATGAGACTACAGAGATGGTGCTAAACCATTCAGGAGAAATTCTGTCCCCATGATCCAATCAGATCCCATCAGGCCTCCCATCCATCATTGGGAGTATTTCAACGTAAGATTGAGGGAACAAATATCTGAATTATATCACCATGAAAGTCACCATGTACATTAAAATTTTAGAACTAGAAATTTCTGAATTATTTATGATTTTTATGTCTCTCTGTCCAAAATTACATGGATTCAAATAATTAGATGTATGCAAGAAATTTGCCTCTTAAAAAGAGATTTAAAAGGAAGGGAAAACCACAATCTCTTTCGCCAAAGTAATATTTTCAACTATTATTTTTTAACTTAAGAAGCTCTACCTAATAATAACCAATTGCTATGAAAGCCCATTTCAATGCTTCAAAAATAGAACCAATAATGAGTATTTTTAAAAGAAATACAAAGTACAGAGTAGTGACAGAAGGGAATACATTGTTGAAGAATGATATTAAAGATGGCTCTTCTAATTTTAATATGTTTATAGTGACAAATAGCCTGTAACAAAACAAAGACATATAATTTATCTTGTAACTTTTTCCTTGCCCACTTGCTTGGCTAAACAAAGGTCAGATCAGGAATGAAAAATACATATTGATTTAATATATGTCCTAAAATATTTAGAGTCTAGTGAAAATTGTAAGCTACTGACAGCATGTTTAATATCAGATAATTATTGCTTAATTTCTATTTTTCTCTATAAATTATGCATCAATTTGTATTTAATCTATAACCGTGTATCTAATCCTAAATTCATTCAGCAATATTGAAAGTACACTATTTACGTAGGCAACAGATTAGTTATTAAAGTACTTACACAGGATATTTCTGTTTCATTGCTTCAAAAACTTGCATATTAAGTAAATGTCTACAAATAAAGATATTTTTCAAAGTATTTTAAATTTCATTTTTCTCACTTTCTTTTCTGGAAGCTTTAAATATTTAAGAATAAAATATTTCAGAATTCAGGACAAATTTAAGAATACTTTTTTTTTTTTTTTTTTTTTTTTTGAGACGGAGTTTCGCTCTTGTTACCCAGGCTGGAGTGCAATGGCGCGATCTCGGCTCACCGCAACCTCCGCCTCCTGGGTTCAGGCAATTCTCCTGCCTCAACCTCCTGAGTAGCTGGGATTACAGGCACGCCCATGCCCAGCTAATTTTTTCTATTTTTAGTATAGACGGGGTTTCACCATGTTGACCAGGTTGGTCTCGATCTCTCGACCTTATGATCCACCTGCCTCGGCCTCCCAAATACATATTAACTTTACCTTTAGTATGTGCAAGACAATGATTCTGGGTGGGTTTTCTTCTCTTTTTAGTCTCTAACACTCACTCAGCTGGGTTGTTCCAAATTCTGAACCGAGGTGGCACTAGGAAACATAACTACAGTCAAAAACTGTATTAGGCTATTCTTGCATTGGTATAAAAAAACCACCTGAGACTAGGTAATTTGTTTAAAGAGAAGTTTAATTAGCTCACAGTTCCACAGGCTGTATAGGAAGCATAGTGGCTTCCACTTTGGGGGAGGTCTCAGTGGGGTTCCAATCATGGTGGAAGGGAAAGGGGAGGCAGTTGTCTTACACCATGGGAGCCAGGAACAAGACCAAGAGCGGGGAGGGGCTACACGCTTGTAAACAATTAGATCTCCCCAGAACTCACTCAGTATCACAAGAACAGCACCAAAGGGACGGTGCCACGCTATTCATGAAGAATGGCCCCCACGATCCAATTATCTCCCACCAGGTCCTGCCTCCAACATTGGGGATTACATTTCAACATGAAATTTGGGCAGGGACCCAGATCTAAATCATACCACTAGCCTAATCTGAGTTATTATCAAACTCAGCTTTAACATCAGTAAAGTTGATATATTAATTACTAACTTTTGATCCTATCATGTCATTTTTTGTGTAAGCAAAATAGAAAAATTAGGTCAGACGAAGTGGCTCGTACCCGTAATCCCTACGAGGCTAGGGCAGGCAGATCACTTAAGTGCAGCAGTTTGAGACAAGCCTGGGCAATATGGAAAAACCCTGTCTCCACTAAAAATATAAAAATTAGTCATGCATGGTGTCACAAACCCATAGTACCAGCTACACAGGAGGCTGAGGTGGTAGGATCACCTGACCCTGGGAGGTCAAGGCTGTAATGAGTTGTAATTGTGCCAGTGCATACCAGCCTGGGTGACAGAGAAAGACTCTGGAGAGAGAGGGAGAGAGAGAGAGAGAGAGAGAGAGAGAGAGAGAGAGAGAGAGAGAAGAAAAAGAGAGAAGAAAAGAAGAAAGAAGGAAGGAAAGAAAGAGAAGAAAGAAGAAAGAAAGAAAGAGAAGAAAGAAGAAAGAAAGAAAAAGAAAAAGAAAGAAAGAAAGAAAGAAAGAAAGAAAGAAAGAAAGAAAGAAAGAAAAGAAAGAAAGAAAGAAAGAAAGAAAGAAAGAAAGAAAGAAAGAAAGAAAGAAAGAAAGAAAGAAAGAAAGAAAGAATAAAGAAAAATCAGAAAATTCGTGTATCTGCTCATTGGGACACAGAAGAGAACAAATGAGAAACTAATGATATTTGATATTGATTATCTTCCAGGGTAGATGGGAATAGGGTAGAGTATAGATGGAATCTGTGGGGAATAACATATCTTCAACAACAACTTTTTATACAGTTATAACTTTTAAAATCATGTAAATGTTCCAGATGCCTAAAAGACATTGAGTACAATTTAAAGGGGGAGATTCTAAAATAAAAATAGTGAAACTGGAACCGTATTTCAAATTCCTAATCTGACCCACACTAACAAGTAGCACACAGCGGAAGAGAGAAAGAAGTAACTCTAACAGCTTTTGAACATAGTATTTGAGCTATGTATCCCCAAGACAGGGAAGCAGTATAATTCTAAACAAATTTTGAACTCAAGTTAAGAGGCTAATGTTTCATAAAAAAATGAACTAGTAAATTTTAAAATTACTAATCTATTCTTCTATGAAAGTAATTTGAAAATTACTACTCCATTCTTCTATGACTTGTGTATTCCAGGTTTGGAAAATTAAGTAAATATATATTGCATAATGGGAGGTGGTTTCTCACTATTGGAGAAGTTACAGATATGGATATAGCGAAAGAAACTGTGGTATTGATGTGAAAGAAACAGTATCAGATAAATTCATGCTTTTTAAAGACAAATGGGTAGATCTAGAAATAAGTATAAACATGCATTGATGTACATAAATATATTCTATTTTTGAAGGCAAAGAAGGCCTGGAAGCAATGACACTCTAGTAGCCTATCCTGGTTTCTAAACAGCATTCTCCACCATATATCATTGGAGAAATGCCTTAATTCCAGGGCTGAATTAAGAAAAGCATAAGATAGACCTAAAACATCTTATTACAGCATAAAGTAAAAAAAAAAAAAAATCAAAAGAAGTCAGGAGTCATCTGGGCTTGAGGTTCCTACTAACCAAATATGGGCAATTTCATGAATAAAATAAGAATTTTTGAGCCTAAATATATTAATTAATTAATTGATTATTGGAGAAAGTGATCCTTTATAGTATACAGCCACCTAATAAACATACAAGAAATAAGAAAATTAAAAAAAAATTATACTAAAATTGATTCAGGAAAGAATCATCAAGGGATGCTAAAATTAATGAGAAAAAAAATCAGGGAGTAGTAGGATATTTTTATAGTTTCAAAGTATCTCTCCAGAAAATGTTATTAACTACAAAAGGAAAAACGTAAGATTATAAGGAGAAATCTGACAACCACCTTAGCCACATAGTAAAGTTACCACTAAAAATAGGGCAAGAAATCTTGTATTCCCTGATCATATGCTCTGAGAAGAACATAACATTTCCTGGATGGTATTTTTGTTCTAAATTTATAATCCAACTTTAACTGTAACATCATATCAGAAAAATAAAAATTGAGTAAATTCTACAAAATATCCTGCCTATTTTCTTGAAAAATACAAACATAATTAAATACAAAGAAAGTTTAAGCAATTTTTCCATACAAAACGAAGTTAAAAGGATGAAACCACTAAATGTAACACATGAACTGGGATTTTCCATTTCTATGAAAGGCACTATTGGAACAATTGGCAAAATCTAAGCTCTATAGATTAGAAAATACTCTGTTATCAATGTTAATTTCCTGATTTTGTAGTGTATTTAGGTTCTATGAAAGAATGTCCTTATTTTAGGAAATGCACATAGAGGAGTAAAAGAGTATTATTTCTGCATCCTGTTATCAAATGCTCATTAAAATATATGTGTGTGTGTGTGTGTGTGTGTGTGTGTGTGTGTGTGTGTGTAGTTTTCAGGGTTGGGGGACGTTATGTGGTAAAGCTAAGGTGGTAAACTGTTACCATTTGGGAATCTGGATGAAAGATATATCGAATGTATTTGTCTTATTCTTTCAACACTCTATAAAATTATGTCCAAATAAAAAAAGTTAGGAAAAAAAACCTCATATGTTTTATAGGAGGTAATAAAAAACAGCTTAATTATTTGGCCAGTGTTTACTTCAAATGTATTCATCAGGTAGAGAACTTTCCCTGTCACTAGATGAAAACACGGGCAGTTGTTCTAAGACATTTCGGATAACTCTTAGCTCAGTATTCTTTTCAAAATCACTAAACACAGACTCAGAAATTTGCCTGTCGTCTCAGGTAATAAAGCTTTCAACCTAAATCAAGTATAATTACTTCTCTCCTGAAAAAGCATGCTTTTGCCAGATTGCTTACTATGTTGAAAGGGGAATGTAGTTGACTCTTTTTTCCTCACTTTCTCACATTTGCTACTATTCTTTTTGACTCCTTCGGTGTTGGAGCAGAGAAATAGAAGATGGGAAGCAATAAAGTTTCTAGTCAAATGGAGTTGTTGATAGTGACAAGTAGCAGAGAAATTCTAGGCAGACAGGGGTGGGTCCCTGGCAAAACCCCACATTAGAACCAAAAGGCCTGAAACCTATGGCCTAAAGTGAGAATTTGCATCCCCATGTGCCCACTCTCTCCAGATAGGTTCTTTCTGAATAATGTCTTTTAACCAGCTGAATGTTGCCTTTTCCGAAGCTACCTATGGCCTACCTCATCCGCTATCCTGTGCTTACAAAGACCCCAGACTCAGCCAGAAGAGAGAAAAAGCAGCTGGATGTCAGGAAGTAGCATCTGAATGTTGGAGAGGGGTAACTTGACTTCAAAAACGTGGCTGGACAAGGCAGAAGGTGGCTTGACTTCAGGGGAAAGCAACCTGCCCTTCCCATCCCCTTTCCATCTCCCCTCTCTGCTGAGTCACTTTCATCACTCAGTAAAATTCTCCATATTCACCATCCTTCAATTAATCTGTGTGACCTCATTCTTCTTGGGCACCAGACAAGAATCTGGGCTGCACTGGGTGTGGGTACCCAAAAAGACCGTCAAACTGGCCTTTTTCCCTCACTGGCAGAGGGTGGCTGCCCCACACAATGAGACAAAGTGCTCGCTGAGCTGATAACACACTGCTGCCTGTGGATGGCAGAAATAACAGAGCATTATTGTAACATGGCCTCTGGGGCCTTGGAGGTGGCAGGCACCCCCATCTGGACACTGATGAGGGGCACACACAGAGTTCACTCCTGCCAGTGCCAAAGCAGCCAGCTCCTGCACTTACTTGCTAGCATGCTCACTGCCACAATGGTTGAGTGGGGCAGGCTGAGTAAAAGAGGCACCCTAGTCATGAGTCCCGTGAAGGGGTCAAGAAAATATCCTGCATCATTGTTGTGGCACAGCTTAATGCTTTTGAGGCTGGCAGGTCTCTTGTGAATATTTTCATAAATTATTTGAAGCTCTGTGTGATTACTGGGAGTTTTTTACTTGACGTTTCCCTAAGCAGGGCAAGAACATCCAGTAGGCTCACTTAAATCCTGTATGAGAACTAATGGTACTTTAGACCCAAGAGATCTAATTTTTATTTTTTTATCTGCTGTGGTTTGTGAGCTATCTTACTGGCTCTGTTAAAGATGCCTTATTATGAGCTCTATAATGTACCACATATGTGGCCCATATCTCCTGCATGGGAAACATCACTTCATCCTTTGTTCTGACCGATCTGGAAATACACAATGGCCCCAAAGCAGGAACTTTTATTTCCCACTCATTATAAGGGGAAGCTAACTGGCTTTTTTTCTTATGCTTCATGTATCTCAAGCAGGAATCAAACACAAGTTTGTTGTGTTTGCTACAGCTTCAGGTGATACACATCAAACTTTAAAAATGATGCTATTGAAACTTCTTTTGCTTTGCTTCTCTATTTCTTCTTTCCTGTATCAGAGATACAACATTGAACTCTCCAAATCCCTCCCAGAACTTCTTTCTAAGATACATTCAATCTATCTTTATGACATGGGTAAGGGACTTAAGCATTAAGTAACTAGCTTTTCATGATTACAGTGAAAGACCACAGCTCTCCTTCATCAATGATATCAATTAAAATCTCAAAATCTCTCATTTATGACTCTGCAGTACACATAAATACACATACTTACATGTAACATATGTGCAGTTTTAGTGTCTCTGGAACTCGGTTGAGATGTTAATGAAATGAGAATTAGATGCCCCACAAGCCCAACATTGAAGACACGTGTGATTATAGTGCCCTAACTTGGCATCTCCTTCTCTTTCCCAGATCATTTGGTTAAACTCAACCAGCCAAACATTTCATCTGCCCAGAAGGATCAAAGTTTTAAGCCACCATTGCTCTCCTTGTCTTAATATATCTACATAACATGTCAGGATAACTTCTTCTACAGAGAGTTCCACAGCCACAGCCAGCGACATGAACTTATTTCAGTACTGTATATAATCACTTAGACACCAGGTTCTCTGGGTCACTGTCAGAGATGCTTTGGGACATTTCAATCATAGGCAATCTGGAAAAAGAAATTGTATTTTTAAATTTAACATCAATGCAAGTTGACTCTTAGGTAAGGTGAGAAATGGTCTTTAAGTCTGAGACTTTGAGCTCTCATAATAGGGAGATGCCATTGACAATTTGTGGAGATTGGGATTTAGGTAAAACAGCCTGTCTGTATGTTGTACTAATGATCTTAGATAGGTAAATAAAATACTGTAGTAAGATACTATGCACCTTTTTATTGTTTCAATGGAGTCTACTCGTGAATAAAAACCCAAATATCTTCTGTACCAGACAATCCAATCTGTGACCAGATACACAGTAATATAGAATACATTATTCATAATACCAACAAAAATGCCAAACTTTCCCAGTCTATTATAGTTTTTATAGTATTTATTTATGTATTTATTTATTTTTGGGAACCAGGTCTTACCCTGTCACCCAGGCTGGAGTGTGGTGACATTACCAGGGTTCACTGCAGCCTTCACTTCCTGAGCTCAGGAGATCCTCCTGTCTCAGCCTCCTGAGTAGCTGAAACCACAGGCATGAGCCACCATGCCCAGCAAAGTTTTACATTTTTTGTAGAGATGGGAGTCTTACTATGTTGCTCGGGCTTGTCTCAAACTCCTGGCCTCAAGGTATCTTCCACCTCAGCCTACCAAAGCGTGTGAGCCACTATGCCCAGGCTCTAACTCTGAAAGAATTTGGGGACAAAGTGAAATCTTAAGAATGATAAGTGAAATATGTCAGTTGTATCCGTAAGGAACCATATCTCAATTTGTTGACTTGGAATTACTGGAATTCGTTTGCAAAAACAAAGCAAAAGGAGATAAATAAATAAGGAACTTCACAGTATTCTTTTTTCTCTAGTAAACCATCTCCATCATTTTGCCTGGAACTTAGGGCATTTTTCCCCTATTACTAATCTCTTTTTCTTTTTGCAGATGTTGTCACTTTAACCATGAGTAAAAAGAAAAAGAATCATTTAAAACACATTAGCTAAAGAGTTCTGGAAACACTAAGGAATATCTTGAGAGAGTTGTCCTGATAATTCACAAAATAAAAATAAACAAAATTCAAACACATTAAACAATAGTTGCTGTCACAGCAAATACCATCTAAACCTAATACAATCTAATTTCAAAATACATCTAACCAATATTATCATTTAATCTGAGGTATTTAGAATATTGATGATAGTTTTCATATGATATGCTTACCAAAATTGATTTTTTTGCTTTTTCTGTTTCTCCTACATAAATTTCTTTGCAAAACGGTTACATTTTAATGACCAAGAGATACGACACTTCCCTTGAGGAAGAAACATTCCCTGCAGGTTTCCTATAGATTAAGATTTCTGATCAGACATGCTTGCCTAGAGAAAACTATTTATGAAATATTAAAAAGTTTAAATTTTAGAAGTCTGTGAATGATTTCTTTCAGATTATTCAAAATTAATAAAATGATTCAGTCTTTCAGATATTAGTATATGTTAAGCAAGGACAGAAAACAATACATTGCTTTGCTGGAGTACTTGATACACTACATCTACATTTAAGATTTCTGATGAAAAATATAGTGTTAAAAAATTAAAAGAACACATTCCATGATAAATATTCAAGAGCAAATATTCGAAGACGGCCGATTAGGAGCAGCTAAGGATTGCAGCTCCCAGCAAAAGCAAAGGGTGAGTGGATGCCGCATTTCCAGATGGATTTTTATTGCCCACAGACCAGGAGATTTCCAGGTGGAGGAGCTCTACAGGTCACCAGTGCAGCTGTTTTGGCCAGTGTGTCTGTTTTGGCTGGCACCCAGGTGCGGCAAAATACACAGGTCCAGGCACCGTTTTACCTGGTGATTGGCACTCCTGGGATACAGAGTCACCTATTCATCTGATTAAAAAGGGGACAGAAATAGGGGACAAGGCCAGGAGATTCCTGGGCAAAAAAGCTCCATGAATCTCAGCACAGCTGTTTCAGCTGGTGCAGTGGGTCACCACACGGGAAATCACACAGAACCCAGGCCTTTTAATCAAGCTACTGGAACACCTGGGAGACAGTTGACTGTTCAACTAAAAAAAAAAAAAAGGCTCAGAGGCAGGGAGACAGGTGATCAGGCTAGGCTGGTCCCACCCCCACAAAAGAAGCAATCTGAAACGCTCTGGATTGAGAGTTTCACAGCAAGCACAGCTGAACCCAGGATGGTCCAGCTCTATTGGGGAGGGGTGTCCACCATTACCAAGGCACTCCACTGCTATGGAGGTAGTCTGCTGTTACAGAGAGAGTCTGCCATTACAGAAGTGGGTGGCCATTGCCGAGGCAGTTCTAACTACAACCGGATAAACAGGACTGAAGGGAAGTACACACAGCAGCTGGGCGGAGCCCAGAGCAGCTTAGCAAAGCCTCTGCAGGCAGACAGTGACTAGGCTGCCTCCTTGCTGGGCAGGGCAGCTCTGAAAAAAGGCAACAGCACTACAGAAACTCATAAATAATGCCCTAACTCCCCAGGACAGAGCACCTGGGGAAAAAAGGTAAGGGGAGTTTGAGTTCTTCTGCAGCAGACTTCAACGTACCTGCCCAGCAGCTCTGAATGAAGAATGGAGCTCATAGCTCAGCACTTGAGCTCCTATAAGAGACAGACTGTCTCCTCAAGCAGCTTGCTGACCCCCATATATCCATAGAGTCACCTCATAAAGGAGAGGTCAGATTGAAATCTAGTGGGTATCCTTCAGGGACAAAGATGGAGAAGAAACTGGCAGCAACCCTTACTGTTCTGCATCCACTGCAGGTGATCCCCAGGCAAGGAGGGCCTGGAGACAACCTCAGAAGTCCTACAGCAGAGGGCCCTGACTGGGAGAAGGAAAACTAAAAAACAGAAAGAAATAACTTTATCATCAACAAAATGGATGTCCACCCAAACACAATCTGAAAGTCAACAACTACAAAGACAACAGGTGGATAAAACCACAAAGATGGAAAGAAATGAGTGTGAAAAGGATGAAAACATGCAAAATCAGAACACCTCTCCTCCTACAAGGGATCACATCTCCTCACCAGCAAGGGAACAAGGGTGGATGGAGAATGAGTGTGATGGGTTGACAGAATCAGACTTCAGAAGGTGGGTAATAAGAAACTTCTGTGAGCTAAAAGAACATGTTCCAACCCAATGCAAAGAAGCTAAGAACGTTGAAAAAAGATTTGACAAAATGCTAACAAGAATAAACAACTTAGAGATGAACACAAGTTTCAACAGCCGAATTGACCAAGCAGAAGAAAGGATACCAGAGGTCGAAGATAAACTGAATAAAATAAAATAAGAAGGCAAGATTAGATAAAAAAGAGTAGAAAGGAATGAACAAAGTCTCCAAGAAATATGGGACTATGTGAAAAGACTTAATCTACATTTGATAGGTGTACCTGAATGTGACAGAGAGAATGAATCCAAGCTGGAAAATCCTCTTCAGGATATTGTCCAGGAAAACTTCCCCAACCTAGCAAGGCAGGTCAATATCCAAGCCCAGAAAATACAGAGAACACCACAAAGATATTCCGCAGAAAGAGCAACCCCAATGCACATAATGGTCAGATTCACCAGGGTTGAAATGAAGGAGAAAATGTTAAAGGCAGCCAGAGAGAAAAGTTGGGTTACCCAAAAAGGGAAGCACATCAGACTCACAGCAGATCTCTCAGCAGAGACTCTACAAGCCAGAAGAGAGTGGGGGCCAATATTCAACATCCTTAAAGAAAATAACTTTCAACCCAGAATTTCATATCCAGCCAAACTGAGCTTCATAAGTGAAGGAAAAATAAAATCCTTCATGAACAAGCAAGTACTCAGAGATTTTGTCACCACTAGGCCTGCTTTACAAGAGCTCCTGAAAGAGGCACTACACATTGAAAGAAACAACCAGTACCAGCCATTCTAAAAGCATACCAAATGCTAAAGAGCATCAACAAAATGAAGAATCTACATGAACCAATGGGCAAAACAGCCAGCTAGCATCAAAATGGCAGTATCGAATTCACGCATAACAATATTAACCCTAAATGTAAATGGCTAAATGCACCAATCAAAAGACACAGACTGGAAAATTGGATAAAAAACCAAAACCCATCGGTGTGCTGTATCCAGGAAACCCACCTCACATGCAAGGATACACAAAGGCTCAAAATAAAGGGATAAAGGCAGATTTACCAAGCAAATGGAGAGCAAAAAAAAAGCAGGAGTTGCAATTCTCGTCTCTGATAAAATAGTCTTTAAAGCAACAAAGATCAAAAGGGACAAAGAAGGTCATTACATAATGGTAAAAGGATCGATACAACAAGAAGAGCTAAAGATTCTAAATATATATGGACCCAATGCAGGAGCACCCAGATATATAAGGCAAGTTCCTAATGACTTACAAAGAGACTTAGACTCCCACACAATAATAGTGGGAGACTTTAACACTCCCCTGTCAATAGCAGACAGATCAACCAGACAGAAAATTAACAGGCATATCCAGGACTTGAACTCACACCTGGAACAAGCAAACCTGATACACATTTACAGAACTCTCCATCCCAAATCCACAGAATATACATTCTTCTCAGCACCACATCACACCTACTCCAAAATTGACCACATAATTGGAAGTAAAGCACTCCTCAGCAAATGCAAAACAACGGAAATCATAACAAACAGTCTCTCAGACCATAGTGCGATCAAGTTGGAACTCAGAATTCAGAAAATAACTCAGAACCGCACAGCTTCATGGAAACTGAACAACTGGCTCTTCAATGTTGATTGAATAAACAATGAAATGAAGGCAGAAATAAAGAAGTTCTTTGAAACCAATGAGAATGAAGACACAACGTATCAGAATCTCTGGGACACATTTAAAGCAGTCTGTAGAGGAAAATATATAGCAATAAGTGCCCACATGAGAAGAGTGGAGAGATCCAAAATTGACACCCTATCGTCAAAATTGAAAGAGCTAGAGGAGCAAGATCAAAAAAGCTCAAAACCTAGCCGAAAACAAGAAATAACTAAGATCAGAGCAGAACTGAAGGAGATAGAGACAAGAAAAACCCTTCAGAAAATCAATAAATCTAAGAGCTGGTTTTTTGAAAAGATCAACAAAATAGACAGACCACTAGCCAGACTGATAAAAAAGAAAAGAGAGAACAACCAAATAGATGCAATAAAAAACGATAAAGGGGAAATCACCACAGATTTCACAGAAATTCAAACCATCATCAGAGAATACTACAAACAACTCTATGCGCACAAACTAGTAAATCAGGAAGAAATGGATAAATTCCTGGACGCCTGTGTCCTCCCAAGCCTAAACCAGGAGGAAGCCGAAACTATGAATAGACTAATAACAAGGTCAGAAGTTGAGGCAGCAATTAAGAGCCTAACACACAAAAAAAGCCCAGGTCCAGATGGGTTCACAGCTGAATTCTACCAGACACACAAAGAGGATCTGATACCATTCCTCCTGAAACTATTCCAAATAATCCAAAAAGAGGGAACCCTTCCCAAATCATTTTATGAGACCAACATCATCCTGATACCAAAACCTGGCAGAGACTCAACAAGAAAAGAAAACTTCAGGCCAACATCCATGATGAACATAGATGCAAAAATCTTCAATAAAGTACTGGCAAACAGATTGCAACAGCACATTAAAAAACTTATCCATCATGATCAAGTAGGATTCATCGTGGGGATGCAAGGCTGGTTCAACATACGCAAGTCTATAAATGTAATTCACCACATAAACAGAAGCAAAAACAAAAACCACATGATTATCTCAATTGACGCAGAGAAGGCATTTGACAAAACTCAACAGGCCTTTATGCTAAAAACCCTCAATAAACTTGGTATTGATGGAAAGTATCCGAAAGTAATAAAAGCTATTTACGACAAACCAACAGCCAATATCATACTGAATGGGCAAAAACTGGAAGCATTCCCTTTGAAATCCGGCACTAGACAAGGATGCCCTCTCTCACCACTCCTATTCAACATAGTACTGGAAGTTCTAGCCAGAGCAATCAGGCAAGAAAAAGAAATAAAGGGTATTCAAATAGGAAAGGTGGAAGCCAAATTGTCTCTATTTGCAGACGACATGATAGTATACCTAGAAGACCCCATCACCTCAGCCCAAAAGCTCCTGTAACTGATAAGCAACTTCAGAAAAGTCTCAGGATATAAAATCAATGTGTAAAAATCACAAGCATTCCTATACACCAATAACAGACTTAAAGAGAACCAAATTAAGAACGAACTGCCATTCACAATTGCTACAAAGTAAATAAAATACCTAGGAATACAACTCACTAGGAATGTAAGGGACCTCTTTAAGGAAAACTAAAAACAACTGCTCAACGAAATAAGAGAGGACACAAACAGATGGAGAAACATTCCATGTTTGTGGTTAGGAAGAAACAATATTGTGAAAATGGCTATACTGACCAAAGTAATTTACACATTCAATGCTATCCCCATCAAACTACCATTGAATTTCTTCACAGAACTGGAAAAAACCACCATGAATTTCATATGGAACCAAAAAAGAGCCCACATAGCCAAGTCAATTCTAAGCAAAAAGAACACAGCGGGAGGCATCACGCTACCAGACTTCAAACTATACTACAAGGCTACAGTAATCAAAACAGCATGGTACTGGTACCAAAACAGACATATAGACCAATGGAACAGAACAGAAGCATCGGAGGCAATGCAACATATCTACAACCATATTATCTTTGATAAACCAGACAAAAACAGGCAATGGGGAAACGATTCCCTATTTAATAAATGGTGTTGGGAAAACTGGCTAGCCATGTGCAGAAAGCAGAAACTGGACCCCTTCCTGACACCTTACACTAAAATTTACTCCAGATGGATTAAAGACTTAAACATAAGACCTGACACCATAAAAACCCTAGAAGAAAATCTAGGCAAAACCGTTCAGGACATAGGAGTAGGCAAGGACTTCATGAACAAAACACCAAAAGCATTGGCAACAAAAGCCAAAATAGACGAATGGGACCTAATCAAACTCCACAGCTTCTGCACGACAAAAGAAACAGTCACTAGAGTGAATCGGCAACCAACAGAATGGGAAAAAATCTTTGCAGTTTCCCCATCTGACAAAGGGCTGATATCCAGAATTTACAAAGAACTCAAACAGATTTACAGGAAAAAAACAAACAAGCCCATTCAAAAATGGGCAAAGGATATGAACAGAAACTTTCAAAAGAAGACATACATGAGGCCAACAAACATATGAAAAAGTGCTCATCATCACTGGTCATTAGAGAGATACAAATCAAAACCACATTGAGATACCATCTCACACCAGTTAGAATGGCGATCATTAAAAAATCTGGAGACAGCAGATGCTGGAGAGGATGTGGAGAAATAGGAACACTCTTACACTGTTGGTGGGAGTGTAAATTAGTTCAACCATTGTGGAAGACAGTGTGTCGATTCCTCAGGGATCTAGAAATAGAAATTCCATTTGGCCCAGCAATCCCATTACTGGGTATCTATCCAAAAGACTATAAATCATTCTACTATAAGGACACATGCACACAAATGTTCATTGCAGCACTGTTTACAATAGCAAAGACCTGGAACCAACCCAAATGCCCATCAATGATAGACTGGACTGGGAAAACGTGGCATATATACACTATGGAATATTATGCAGCAATCAAAAATGATGAGTTTGTGTCTTTTGTAAGGACATGGATGAATCTGGAGAACATCATTCTCAGCAAACTGACACAAGAACTGAAAAAGAAATACTGCATATACTCACTCATAGGTGGGTGAGAAAAATGAGAACACATGGACACAGAGAGGGTGTCTACTACACACTGGGGTCTATTGGGGAAAATGGGGGAGGGGCAGCAGGCGGGGCTGGGGAAGGATAGCCTGGGAATGAATGCCAAGTGTGGGTGAAGGGGAGGGAGGCAGCAAAACACACTGCCATGTGTGTACCTATGCAACTATCTTGCACATTCTGCACATGTACCCCAAAACCTACAATGCAATAAAATTTAAAAAAAAAAAACTTATCCATCATGATCAAGTAGGATTCATCCTGGGAATGCCAGGCTGTTTCAACATATGCAATTCTATAAATGTAATTCACCACATAAACAGAACCAAAGCAAAAAACCACATGATTATCTCAATTGATGCATAGAAGGCCTTTGACAGAATTCAACAGCCCTTTATGCTGAGAAACCCTCAATAAACTACATATTGATGGAATGTATCTCAAAATAATAAAAGCTATTTATGACAAACCAACAGCCAATATCATACTGAATGGGCAAAAACTGGAAGCATTCCCTTTGAAATCCTGCACTAGACAAGGATGCCCTCTCTGACCACTCCTATCCAATATAGTATTGGAAGTTCTAGCCAGAGCAATCAGGCAAGAAAAAGAAATAAAGGGTATTCAAATAGGAAAGGAGGAAGCCAAATTGTCTCTATTTGCAGACGACATGATTGTATATCTAGATGATCCCATCGTCTCAGCCCCAAATCTCCTGAAACTGAAAAGCAACTTCAGCAAAGTCTCAGGATGCAAAATTGATGTGCAAAAATCACAAGCATTCCTATACACCAATAATGGATTTAAGGAGAGCCAAATGAAGAACAAACTGCCATTCCCATTTGTTACAAAGAGAAAAAAATACCTGGGAATACAGCTAACAAAGGATGTAAAGAACTTCTTCAAGGAGAACTACAAACCACTGCTCAGTGAAATAAGAGAGGACACAAACAGATGGAGAAACATTCCATGTTCATGGTTAGGAAGAACCAATATGGTGAAAATGGCCATACTACCCAAAGTAATTTGCAGATTCAATGCTATCACCATCAAGCTACCAATGACCTTTACCTTAAACTTCTTATGGAACCAAAAGAGAGCCCAAATAGCCAAGTCAATTCTAAGAAAAAAAAAAAATAGCGGGAGGCATAACACTACCAGACTTCAAACTATACTACAAGTCTACAGTAATCAAAACAGCATGGTACTGGTACCAAAGCAGAGATATAAACCAATGGAACAGAACAGAGGCCTTGGAGTTAACACCACATATCTACAATCATCCGATCTTTGACAAACCTGACAAAAACAAGCAATGGAAAATGGAGGCCCTGGTTAATAAATGGTGTTGGGAAAACTGGCTAGCCATGTGCAGAAAGCAGAAACTGGACCCCTTCCTGACACCTTACACTAAAATTAACTCCAGATGGATTAAAGACTTAAATATAAGACCTAACACCATAAAAACACTAGAAGAAAACCTAAGCAAAACCATTCAGGACATAGGAGTAGGCAAAGACTTCATGACCAAAACACCAAAAGCATTGACAACAAAAGCCAAAATAGACAAATGGGACTTAATCAAACTCCAGAGCTTCTGCACAGCAAAAGAAACAGTCATTAGAGTGAATCAGCAACCAACAGAATAGGAAAAAAATTTTGCAATATACCCATCTAACACAGGGCTGATATCCAGAATTCACAAAGAACCGAAACAGATTTACAAGAATAAAACAAACAAGCCCATTCAAAAGTGGGCAAAGGACATGAATAGACACTTTACAAAAGAAGACATACATGAGGCCAACAAACATATGAATAAATGCTCATCATCACTGGTCATTAGAGAGATGCAAATCAAAACCACATTGACATACCATCTCACACCAGTTAGAATGGCGATCATTAAGAAATCTGGAGACAACAGATGCTGGAGAGGATGTGGAGAAATAGGAACACTTTTACACTGTTGGTGGGAGTGTAAATTAGTTCAACCATTGTGGAAGACAGTGTGACGATTCCTCAAGGACCTAGAAATAGAAATTCCATTTGACTCAGCAATCCCATTACTTGGGTATATATCCAAAGTATTATAAATTGTTCTACTATAAGGACACATGTACACGAATGTTCATTGCAGCAATGTTTACAATAGCAAAGACCTGAAACCAACACAAATGTCCATTGATGATAGACTGGACTGGGAAAATGTGGCACATATACACCATGGAATATTATGCAGCCATCAAAAACAATGAGTTCGTGTCCTTTGTAGGGAGATGGATGAACCTGGAAACCATCATTCTCAGCAAATTGACACAAGAACAGGAAATCAAACACCGCATGTTCTCACTCATAGGTGGGTGTTGATCAATGAGAATACATGGACACAGTGAGGGGAGCATCACACACTGGGGTCTGTTGGGGGGAATAGAGGAGGGACAGTGGGGGGTGGGGAGTTGGGGAGAGATAGCATGGGGAGAAATGCAGATATAAGTAAAGGGGAGGAAGGCAGCAAATCACACTGCCACGTGTGTACCTATGCAACAATCTTCCATGTTCTTCACATGTACCCCAAAACCTAATATGCAATATAAAAAAGAGTAAATATTCACCATAGAGGTATGCTATGTTTGTTTTGTAAAGAGACAGCAAAAACGATTGAAAAAAATCACAAATTATTAGATAGACCCATGTCTACACAATAGTTTTCATTTGTCATATACAGATTTTTCCTTTTTGGTTGTTGAAATGTAACAAATGGAATGAGATAATTATAAATGGAATTTTTTTTCAATCAGAAACTACAAAGATAAATTATATAAAATTAAGACTGCCCTCTCAGGTGACTCAATTCAATTTCATAATCTTTTCATACAAATTACGGAACACAATTCTGAATTGTATGCACACCAATCTGGATGCTTTTGGTTCCGTCTTCCTACAGAAAAACTTCTACATAAAGAAAATTTTGGGGCAAGTTGTAGGTTGTGCTAATTCTAACAATGCAACTTCACTCTAATAAAGGCATTTTGGAGATATGGGAGCTATTTTAGAGATTTGTAATTAATACTTAGAGGTTAAACATAGCTCAATATTAGTTAGGGCAGGGTAGCTCCCACCTGTAATCCCAGTACTTTGGGAGGCCAAGGAGGGTGGACTGCAAGATCAGGAGTTTGAGACCAGCCTGGCCAAGATGGTGAAACCTGTCTCTACTAAGAAAACACAAAAATTAGCAGGGCATGGTGGCAGGTGCTCATAATCCCAGCTACTCAGGAGGCAGGGGTAAGATAATCACTTGTACCTGGGAGGCAGAGGTTGCAGTGAGGCGAGATCGCATCATTGCCCTCCAGCCTAGGCAACAGAGCAAGACTCCATCTCAAAAAAACAAAAAAACCTCAATATTGTACCTAAAAAGTAACACCATATTTCACAAGATAATTCTTCTAAGGTATTGTTCTAAAGTATAAAGCTTATGTACAATATTCCTTTTCTTTGATGTTGAAGCTTCTTAAAAACTGTTCTAGCATCATGTTTTTATTTATGTAAAGACCAAAACCTTTCTAAATTGAAGTTAGACTAAGATTACACCCCTTAAATGATACCAAAACATCCCAGATGTGTCTTTCTCAATATATAACATGTTGTATGCACATTTTACATTTCTTCATCAAGACTAATAATGTAGCTTTCAATGAATTTTTTAACCATGGCCAATAAAATTAGTTGTCCCAAAAGTTAGACATCAAAGCTCAAATTTCAGAGTTCAAAAGCTAGTAAAAGTAAGAAAATTCAAACCTAGAGAGTGTGAAAAAAATGCATGATTTACTTCCTCTCTGTTGTGCTGTATGTTTTTTAGAAAGCAAGGCAAGTAAAGTCCTTTGTCTTGACTCACAATCTTATAGATTTTGGTTTCTAGATTGTTCATTCAGTTTTTTATACATATTCACTGTGGACTCTATGACATAATAATCAACAACAACCTTTAGAAAACATTTTTTAAGAGTTTAAGACCTAAAGGTTTTCTCATTACACACTTAGGGTGAACAATATGTTTCTGGCAGAATTTTTTAGAATGTGCGTGTTTTTAAACCATTTTAATCAATCTTTAGCTCATACTAACAATCAGTCCTCAAGTATGAAAAAAAATGTTCAGCACCATCAGCCAACATTCAAGATCTTCATCTATATTTCTTCCACATTTCTCTCTTTTTCCCCCTGTGCTAGCAATTTTCTTAAAAACTATTTCACACTTTTATTTTAAATTAAATTCTACTCAAAAGAATGTACCATCTATCTTTTAAATTAATTAGTTTTTCTTTCCCTTTCATCTTTTTTCTTTAAATACTAAGAAATGATTAAAGTTAACGATGTGACAGACAGTCTACAGATGCAACATTGCTGTGACTCCTGCAGGCTGGCAGATTAATGGTTATTCACTGGTGATGCCTTCATTAAACAAGAAGGCCAAAAATTCATTTAAAAACATAAGTCGGATTTCCACAAACTGAGCAGAATTTATTCCCCTAGGCTCAAGCTAAGTTTACTCCACATTCTAAGTTAAAGAAATAGATTTTAATTCCCCTGATAGCAAGTTTTGAAAGAGGTTTAGGAAAAAGATGTCCTTATGATTGTAGACAGGTTGATCTAATTCCTCCTTTTTCTGCCACTTGCTCTCTTTTTGGGGCCGCTATTTCTTCTTTTGGCATTTTGCCGCAAGCTGGGAGAAGAGGTGTAAAAGTGGTCTCCGCAACCATTCTGAAGAAGTTTGCAAAAATTGAAATATGGCCACAATGTGTGCAGTGGGTTGAATGGTGTCTCTGAAAAGACATGTTTACATCTTCATCCTAGGCTCCTGTTCATCAGAACTTATTTGGAAAGACTGTCTTGTCAGACATATAAATTAAGAATCTGAAAATAAAATCAACCTGGATTGTTTGAGTGAGCCTTCAGTCTAATGATGAATGCCCTTACATGAGACAGCAGACAAGGAGACACAGGCAGAAAAGGAGCAGGAGAAGGGGATTGAAGGTGGGAGAGAGATTAGCATCATGTAGCCATAAACCATGTCATCCCTGGAGCCACCAGAAACTAGAAGAGACAAGGACCAAGGCTCTCCTGAAGTTTTCAGAGTGCAGCCTTGTGAGCACCACGATTGAACTTCTGGCCTCCAGAGCCCTGAGATAGTCAATTTCTGTATTTTAAGTCATCCAGTTTGTGGTCATTTTTCATGGCAGCCCTAAGAAAGTAATACAGTATGTCACTTGGAAGGCATAAAATCTAGGCACAAAATAAAGGCTTTGACCCTCATACTACTCTTCTTGACAGAAAGTAGGTGAGTATTTTAGGTTTTGTGTGTATATGGCGTGTGTGTGTATTTATGTGTGTGCACATGCATGCACATGTGCATTTTAAATGATCCTTCCACAAGCATAGATGGGCAACAATTCTTCCAAAATATGCTAAATTTTGTCATGTAGTTACTATCACACATCAAAATTTCATCCCCTTAAGCATGATTCGAGTGATATAAATCTAGAGGAATCTCCGTTTAAATTAAGTCACCATTAAGTGTAATACAGATTTCTTTACAAATATGTAGGACATAAAATTAAGACATTCTAACCAGATGACTATATATTAGATACCTTTTCTAATTTTGTTAAAGAAAAATCTCCAATTATACATATTCCTGTTTGAAATGTCCTAGCAAGTGAAATAATTCAACATAATCTAATCCTGCATCATTTCTCAAAATTGATTAGCAGAAGAAAACTTGAGTGTAATTGTTAACATGTAGACACCTAGACCCAACCAAAGAAGTTATTATTTAATAAATCTAGATTAGCCCTGCATCTTTTTTTTTTTTTGAACTGGAGTTTCACTTTTGTCAGCCAGGCTAGAGTGTAATGGCGTCATCTTTGCTCACAACAACCTCCACCTCCCAAGTTCAAGCAATTATCCTTTTTCAGCCTCCAGAGTAGCTGGGACTACAGGCACCTGCCACCACACCCAGTTAATTTTTGTAGTTTTTAGTAGAGACAGGGTTTCACCATGTTGACCAGGCTGGTCCTGAACTCCTAACCCCAGGTAATCCACCTGCCTCAGCCTCTCAAAGTGTTGGGATTATAAGCATGAGCCACCGCAAACAGCCTGAATCTTAATTTTTAATAACTATCCCAAATGATTTTTATTGCAGATGGCTATTGACAACACTGGGAAAAAAAATCCCAAAGATATGAAATAATGCTCAGCCACTCATTGCCTTATCTAATACAAATTTACAAAAATGTGTAGATCAGAAGAGCTGTGTGCTGAGAAATATAGAGCAAGAAGTAGAGTTTTTGCTCAAAATGAACTTAAGATAATTCCAGTGAGATGAAACTCTTTTTATCTTTGGGATTTTCCTATATTTGGGTGCCATGTATGATACTGGTCTTGTTCTAAAGGGAGAAGCTATTCTGCGGCCTGAGAACAAAAGCATCAAATTCTGGAATTTTAAGAAATGAATAGACAGAATTTCCTGCCCTGCCCCAACTTTCCTGTGCTTCAGACTGGATAAAAATCATTTGAAATCACCACATATCCTGTCCTTCGCTGCTCCAGACTAATCAATCCTAGGGTTGGTGGTAAGAAAAGGCCCCTAGTTACATTTGAAAAACAAAAGTAAAACCGGTGTGGTGGCTCAAGCCTATAATCCCAGCACTTTGAGAGGCTGAGGCTGGTGGATCACATGGTCAGAAGATTGAGACCATCCCAGTCAACATGGTAAAACCTCGTCTCTACTAAAATACAAAAACTTAGCTGGGTGCAGTGGCACATGCCTGTAATCCCAGCAACTTGGGAGGCTGAGGCATTACTTGAACCCAGGAGGCGGAGGTTGCAGTGAGCCAAGATCACACCACTGCACTCCATCCTGACAACAGAGCAAGACTCCAGCTCCAAAAACAAAAAGAAAGGAAAAGGAAAGTAGAAGATAGTTGGTGCTGATTTCACTGGAATGCTTGAAAACTCCCAATATCATCAGAGCTTGGAGAGGACAGTAAGAAATAGATGGTAACTGATCAAGAGAGAACCTGTGGTTACCCCACCAAGTGTTCTCACAGCTGGGAGAGGCTTGTCATAGCACCAAAACCTTCCCTGTCCATCAAGAAAGATTAGGGAAAGAGAAAGAGAAAGGATCGAGACTGCAGGATGTGTCTAATGGCCCTGGCTTTGGGAAAAGTAGCGTAGTCCAAGAGGCCCAAATACAGAGGGAAGACAGAAGCCCCTGTGAAAGCCCATGGAAGATGTTCATGCCCAAGCACCAGATGGGACAGAATACCTGCTAGAGCCTGAGAGAAGATTAATAGAGATCCCTACTTCGCTAAGTTTTCTGGCATCTGACTAAATGAGAGCTTGTGATAAAATAAAAAACAAAGAAATTAGGCTCTGTTTGTATATTGAAGATTTATGGAGAAATATGAACCTACTACAAAATAAAATGTTTATGCTATCACAGTCTTTCTACATTGAGACATTTTCTACATAGAGACATGTCTACATCTAGTAAACCACTGAAAGGGATTCTTCTTTTCCACATTTTTAATTAATTTATAAAGAAAGAAATTGTCCTCTTATCAGTGGGCTGAAACAATATTAATGTGTGGAATGTGTGCATCAGCATTGCTGGTGTCTAACTGCAGGAGCTCACTGCATTGCTTGCGAAGTTCCATTGCCACTAGGAAAAGGAAGCGGGAGGTCTCCAAAATGCAGAATTCAATTCTAGTCTTACAAAGTTCATATCATGTGATTTTAGGAAAGTCCTCTAAATTCTCTGTCAATTTTCTCATCTTTAAAAAAATGACTATATCTACCTTGGAGATTTTGTTGTCTTTTAGAAGACAGGGGAGTCAAGAGTCTCCCTCTGCTGAATATTACAGGTCAAAACTCTACTGAAAAATATGTTACTTTGGTAAAAGACGTTATAATTACATACAAACTCTATTAACCTAGTTACATTTGCTCTTATCAATGTTCTGTGTTTTTAGTTCCTTCTGTTCCTTTCATGAACTCCATTCATAATCCCTTAGCTTTCTCCTTAGAGACAATTCTCATTCTTTGGGTTAGTTCCAGATACAAAGTCCTGTTTCTAGATCACAGCAATGCATGTGCCTTTAATCCCCTGGTAGTACTCTTTTACTGCACCTCTCCTCGGGGACTCTCTTAAACGTATCTCATTCTGACACACATCTTCACACACATTCTCCCTGGGACATGAAGCTAAGCATATTCTTTTTGTGTGTCTTCTGAAACTTGAAGATTTTCCATCTTTTAAAATCTCTTTCTGTCTTCCTGTCAAATTCTCACCAGCACCTTCTAAGAAACACACTCTAATTTCCAACTGCCCTGCATATGCTGGTCCCTCAATCAAATTCTGCTGCTTTCTGAATACTTACCTTTTATTTCTGTATCCTGCTTCTACTTTTTATTGAGTCCATATATTTATATCTCTGGTTGTTTTATTAATGAACCTTAACTTACACCAAAAAATAAAAATAGATTGTATTTATAAACCTCTCTTTTTCATATGATATTTTTGGTCTAGAGCATGGATTAAGGAATTAGAATATTATTTACATGTGGAAAAAAGTGGTTAATTATTCATACTAATTAACTTGATTTTTAAATTTCTCAAACCCACTTTTTTTTTACAGTTCTTTTTTTTTTAACTTGTATTTTAAGTTCGGGGATATATGTATGGGTTTGTTACTTAGGTAAAGTTGTGTTATGAAGCTTTGTTGTACAGATTATTTCATCACCCAGGTATTAAGTCTGGCACCCATTAGTTATTTTTCCTGCTCCTCTCCCTCCTCCAACCCTCTACCCCCAGCAGACCCCAGTGTGTGTTCATGTGTTTTCATCATTTAGCTCCCACTTATACGTGAGGACATGTGGCATTTGGTTTACTGCTCCGGTGTTAGTTTGCTAAGGATAATGCCCTCCAGCTCTGTCCATGTCCCTGAAAAGGACAAGATCTTGTTATTATTTTATGGCTACATAGTAGGCCTTGGTATACATGTACCACATTCTCTTTATCCAATCTATCATTGATGGGAATTTTGGTTGATTCCATGTCCTTGCTATTGTGAGTAGTGCTGCAATGAACATATGCATTTATGTGTCTTTATAATAGACACATATATATTCCTTTGGGTATATACCCAGTAATGGGACTGCTGGTCAAATGGCATTTCTGTCTTTAGGTCTTTGAGGAACTGCCACAGTGTCTTTTAAAATGATTGAACTAATTTACACTCCGAACAACAGTGTATAAGCATTCCTTTTTCTCTGCAACATTGCCACAATCTATTATTTTTTGACATTTTAGTAATAGCCATTCTGACCGATGTGAGATAGTATCTCATTGTGGTTTTGATCTGCATTTCTCTAATAAGCAGTAATGAGCTTTTGTTCAAATGATTATTGGCCACATGTATGTCTTCTTTTGAAAAGTGTCTGTTTATGTCCTTTGCCCACTTTTTAATGGAGTTGTTTGTTTTTTTCTTGTATATTTAAGTTCCTTTTAGATGCTGGATAGTAGACCTTTGTAGAATGCATAGTTTGTAGAAATTTCCCCCATTCCGTAGGTGGTCTGTTCCTCTCCTAATTTTATCCCAGAGATTAAGTATTATTTAATCTACTGTATTTTAAATCTTAAACCCACCCTCACTATGTCTTTGAAAAACATAAAATACAATGAAGACAAGAAAAGCTAGATGCAAGACATGTTCATGTAGGTAACACATCCTTCAAAACACAGAATCAGGTAAAATAAAAGAAAATGTATTTTCCTAGAGTCAAGGTATGTACAGTCTAATCAGCCATATCAGTAAAGCTTAATGGTACACAATTTTTCCCTTATACAACCCCTTTCATCTCAATGCCAATGTATCAACAACCCTACTTCAGAGAACAGAAAGCTGGCATGCAATGTGGCTAAAGAAAATTACCAGGAATCATCATATATGGCAAAACCACCTGGGACTGCTATAAACAGAATGGTATTCCCCTAACAAAAATAACAAGTAGAAACCTTAAATCCCAATATAATTGTATTTGGAAATAGGGTCTAAAACATGGTAATGAAAGTTAATGAATTCATAAGGGTGGGGCCACACTCAAGTAGGATTAGCTTCTTTATATGAAGAGACACCAGAGTGCTGACTTCCACTCTCCTTCTCATTCTACACACACACACACACACACACACACACACACACACAGGAAAATTCATGTGAGGATGCAGGGAGACAGCAGCCAGATGCAAGCCAGTAACAGAGCTCTCACTAAAAATAGTTCAGTTAGAACCTTGATCTTGGATTCTCATCTTCCCAAACTGTTAAAAAATAAATTTCTGTATTTTATACTACCTGGTCTATGGTATTTGTTACAGCAGCCCAAGAAAAATTAATACAGAGACCAAATTCATACTTTGAAGTTTTTTTAAGCACGCTTTACTTTACAATAATTATCCTTCATGTATTTTTACACCAGTCTGCTGTCAGGCATATGTAAGATATTCTTTCCCTCTGTTACATACAAAGAATCTTAAAGAGAAAAATCGACGAGTGACTCTATTATCTGTATAACACAAACTGCCTACCTCTAACCTTGCAAACAGAAACAAAATCTGGAGACCCCATTCTCCTTGCTAGTAATTGGTTTACAGGTAGATACACCTAATTTGGGATTTCATCAGGAAAACATAGTCACTGCAAGTGTTTGAAGCAAGGAGAATTCAGTGCAGGGAATATTTTTACACAAGCAATAAAACAGTTGAGGAAGGATACCAAGCCACAACCATTCATAAGCTGGAAAGACAAAGAGAACAGAAAGTTGAGCCAAAGCCCAGGGGCCTGGTGTCTCGATCCACTAGTGCTGCTATAACATCATACCATAGACTGGGGAGCTTATAGACAATAGAAATGTATTGTTTATGGTTCTGGAAGCTGAGAATTCAAAGATCGAGACCCTGATAGATTGGCTGTCTGGTGAGGGCCCATTGCCTTGATGGCCATCTTTTAATTCTGTCCTCACATGACAGAAAGGGTGAGGGGGTCTCTCCAGGCCTCCTTTGTAAATACACTAATCTCATTCATGAGGGCTTCCAACCAGCATGACCTGATCACTTCCCCAAGGCTCCACCTTCTAAACCAACACCTTGGAAGTTAGGATTTTAACACATACATTTGTGAGAGGCACAAACATTTAGGCCATAACCCTGGATTATCTGCAGAATCTAGACTTGCTGCCCTCTAGCTTGAGAGATGTTAGAAAACAGAAAAGACAAAGCTGCTGGAGATATAGCAGCCAAGGGAGAGGAAGGAGGAGAAATACCCTGGCTTCTTTCTCCTACCTAGCCTTTAATCACAGCAGTACCTCCCTCTGATTAAATTCACCCAGAATCCAGTTGTTCTGGGAGTCAGAGAAACAGCCTTCAGAGATCGAGGCCTCATGGAATGTAGTCATGGAGAACTGAGGAAGAATTGAGGAATCAAATCTGAGAGCAAATAATTCCGGAGTTGACATGTGTGACCCTCTTCTGGCCAATGAAAGTCTGAAAGAAAGTGTACCAGGTAGCTTCTACCACGTATTTTCTTTGTCTTAAAAAGAGGCACACAGAAAGAGATGACTTCTTCTTTTGTAGAGCGCTGCTATTCTACATACGATGCCTAGAAAGTCTACAGACAACTTGGCACCATTTGAAGCTAGGAGATAGCACAGAAGGAGAATGGGGAACCTGTGAATGAATGACTCCTTAATCTATTCTACTTTAAAACTTTCTGTTTGAAAAAGAAATACCGCATATACTCACTCATAGGTGGGTGAGAAAAATGAGAACACATGGACACAGAGAGGCGGTCTACTATACACTGGGGTCTATTGTGGGGAATGGGGGAGGGACAGCGGGGGGGGCTGGGGAGGGATAGCCTGGGGATGAATGCCAAGTGTGGGTGAAGGGGAGGAAGGCAGCAAAACACACTGCCATGTGTGTACCCATGCAACTATCTTGCACATTCTGCACATGTACCCCAAAACCTATAATGCAATAAAATTTTTTTATAAATAAATAAATAAAAATAAAACTTTCTGTTTGTAGAGCGCTGCTATTCTACATACGATGCCTAGAAAGTCTACAGACAACTTGGCACCATTTGAAGCTAGTGAAGACACAGGAGATAGCACAGAAGGAGAATGGGGAACCCATGAATGAATGACTCCTTAATCTATTCTACTTTAAAACTTTCTGTTTGTAGATTGTATTACTTGTTATTTAAGCCATTTGGAGTTGATTTTTTTTTGCTTGCTTGTTTCCTAGAGATGAAAGCATCCTAAATGATAGGCTGCCTTCAAGTACAGAAATTCTTGCCAAATCCCTCAAGTAGAACTTTCACAGTACACTAATAGTTAAAGCAATAAAAAGGAGTGAAACCTGAAGCAAGATAACAAAATCAAAGTAAATAAATTGTGTAAGTCAGAATAGATAGTCCAACATACTGCAAGAATGTGTGAAGTCTGAACACAGCATAAGATGCCAGATTGAATATTTCCAAAAGACTCATTTGAATGGTAGTTGCCTAGTCAGTAAAGCTAGTTGGTATTACTGGTAATATGTGATTACCAGTAAATGGCTTTATTCTTTCTTATCACATTAATCTTCAATGTTGTTGTTGACTAAAATGTCAGATGCTTTGATGGTGGGTGGATATCATTGCAGGAATTAATTTGGGACAATCAGAATGTCCCCACTGTCCATGTATAAAGTGGGACAGACTCAGAACTTTAATTTTCAGTTTAAAGTACTTTTTAATCTATGCATATTGAGACATGTTACGATAAAGAGTAAATTGGGAGAGGCAATATCAAAGATTGCCTCTGTGTCAAAGATTCACATTGTGCCTTTTTAAATATTAAATTAAATATTAAATTCACATTATGAACATGAGCCTCAGAGTTTTGCAGATAAGAGAATATTTATATCAACATATCCACCAGAAATTCCGTGAAGGAAAAAAATCAACTGTATTCTTTAAGACTAATCAGCACACTGCCTCCAATGTGTGAGAAGATTTTTTAAAAAAAAGTAGCTTTGACCACTTCAATGAAGTCAGCTTAAATTCAAACCTAGTTTTGCCATGAATGGGCTCTGTGATAGGGTAAGTCACTGAATTTCTACAGAGCTCAATTTTCTCACTGAAAGAAGATTGAGGAGATAATTGTGCTGCTTCCCACCCTAGATTTTGATATAATTAAATTATACTACTATATCTATAAAGTACTTAGCACAACGTTAGTCATTTACTAAGAACTCAAAAGGTGTCTGCTTTATCTGCAGATCCTCTCATCCTAAATGTAATTCACCTCAGAAAGCAGCCATGACCCACCTTCCTACTCAGGCAAAAACTCACTGCGATACAACCATGTGAACCTACAATGGCATAGAAAAAAATTTACATAATATCTATCCTCCCAATGTCTATAAACTGAGTCCATGGGCCAGAGCTGAGCATTTTTTTAAAAAATCCTGAATGTAATAAAGTAAGCCTATATTAGAATGTTTGCCATCACATGGTAAGTATATGATGGAATATTTGCCATCACATAGTAAGTATATAATAGAATATTTGCTGTCACATAGTAAGTATAAAATAGAATATTTGCCATCACATACTAAGTATATAATAGAATATTTGTTGTCACATGGTAAGTATATGATGGAATATTTGCCGTCACATGGTAAGTATATAATGGAATGTTTGCCGTCACATGGTAAGTATATAATGGAATATTTGCCATCTCATCGTAAGTATATAATGGAATGTTTGCCATCTCATGGTAAGTATATGATGGAATGTTTGCCGTCACATGGTAAGTATATAATGGAATATTTGCCGTCTCATCGTAAGTATATAATGGAATGTTTGTCATCTCATGGTAAGTATATGATGGAATATTTGCCGTCACATGGTAAGCATATAATAGAATATCTGCTGAATAAATGAGCACGGCTGTTCTTGTCTTTGTTTTGTTTGTTCATTGGTTTGCGTTTCCTGTTCTCAATCAAGTTTATCTGTGGGGACTCCAAGCTGCCTACTACTGGGCCAGAACAAGGCCTTTCAGTTTGAGAAGTCACAGAATTTGGGGAAATGTGTTATTTTAACTTCTTAATATCAAACGTTGTTAAAACTTCTCCTGATGAAAGATAGAAAATGTCATTCTCTGCAAATTTTCACACTTAACACAATTGTATGGGAAATAATTTGCATTCCCCTTCACAATATTTTCTGCCTAGAGGAAAAGCGCCTGGGAATTTAATTGACAATACCAATCATTACTTAAGAGAAAACAGTGGAAGAGAAGAAAATGAATGGCTACAAAGAAAAGATGAGAAGTTTGGTTAGAGGAAGAAAGGGCACTGATGGGAGTTAGTTTGACCCATGTAAGCACACTGCTGGCTGAATTATAATAACCAAGACCAAAAGACTCAAAAAACCCTTTAAATGTTTATTTCACTTTTTTTTTTTTTGAGATGGAGTCTCGTTCTGTCACCCAGGCTGGAGTGCAGTGGCGCTATCTTGGCTCACTGCAACCTCCGCCTCCCAGGTTCAAGCAACTCTCCTGCCTTAGCCTCCTGAGTGGCTAAGACTTCAGGCCTATGCCACCATGCCCAGCTAATTTTTATATTTTTAGTAGAGACTGATTTTCACCATCTTGGCCAGGCTGGTCTTGAACTCCTGACCTCATGATCCACCTGACTTGGCCTCCCAAAGTGCTAGTATTACAGGTGTGAGCCACTGTGCCTAGTCACCATTTGATTCTTATACTTAATACTGCATAGGGTCATCAGAAAAGCTAACCCTGGGCTCTAAAGTGCCCTTCATAAAAGAACTAAAGTACACACATGCGTGAACACATACAAGTAAAATGTAGCAAGAAATTGGGGCACATTTATGTTGAGAAATATCTAAAAAAATACTATCATCTCCTAAAAGTGTTATCTAGTCTCCCTCACTTGTTCATCTTGTATCAGATAAAGGTGAATGCCTGTGACTTGAATAGTTTTGCCTTCATTATGTATGGATATTTTAAGTCTTTACCATTAGCAATTTTCTTATTTTCATTAATATCTGAAGACATGAGTCTCATGATCAGCTCTATCATCCACAGAACATAAGCAGATTATGTCCACCACTGAGGGGATCTCCAACTGTGCTGTGCCTGGAGATCAGCGTCATCCCTTGCCCATGTGGCTGCTGGGCATAACAGAGGAAGCAGGAGTCTTAGAAAAACCCTGGCATATTGCACTAAGACAAACACTTCTACAACAGAGTTGACCCTGTCCCCTAGTTCTGCTCTGTGGGCTTCTAGTAACCAACTTACTGGATTATTCATTTATCCTACTCTCTAGTTTGCTCTTTTGAGGACCTGCTTAGGTGTTCTTGTAGATGTTCAGTAATCTATTGATTTATCAGCTTCACACACACACACGATAAGCAGCATCAAGTTCCCTGTATTTCCTTCTGACAAACTTAGTTATTTTCTCTTCTCTGAAAATCTAAATATTAACCCATTTCCACATTTCTGGCCCATTCTACATTTTCCATTGCTTCTAAAAAGAAATGTCCCCTAGAGGTTCTATAAGTGTATGTTCTAAATATTATCTTGAAAATTACACTATCAATTAATTTGATGAATTAATTGCCCATCGGAACTATCTAACTTTTATTTTTCAAGGATTGCAATGATATTTTTATATAAATGGCTAAAGTTAAAAAGATTGTTGTTTTTGAGTTTACTTCTCAGAGAAAAATATGATTTTTGCTGTGTCTTTAGGTTTGGTGCAACAGTGAAAGCTGTCATAAAACACCATAAGAGCCTGGGCGCCGTGGCTCAAGCCTGTAATCCCAGCACTTTGGGAGGCTGAGGCGGGTGGATCACGAGGTCAAGAGAACAAGACCAACCTGGTCAACATGGTGAAACCCTGACTCTACTAAAAATACAAAAATTAACTGGGCGCGGTGGCACGTGCCTGTAATCCCAGCTACTCAGGAGGCTGAGGCAGAAGAATTACCTGAACCCAGGAGGCGGAGGTTGCGGTGAGCAGAGATCACGCCATTGCACTCCAGCCTGGGTAACAAGAGCGAAACTCCGTCTCAAAAAAAAAAAAAAAAAAAAAAAAAAAAAAAATCATAAGAAAAGAACTGCCAGGAACACATTATAGTCAAATCAAGCCATGTTTATGGTTTACCAACTTGCTGCAGCAAGGGAGAGTGGGTTTAAAACGAACCCTGGAATGTTTCCAACATAGGGAGTTTGCAGGCTGAGGGGGATGGATGTCACTGAAGACTAAGAAGGGACTAGGGGAAATAATGAACCAGCTCAGGGTGTGGCCACAATTTAAAATTTAGGTACATCGGCTGGGCGTGGTGGCTCAATCCTGTAATCCCAGCACTTTGGGAAGCTGAGGCGAGCACATTATGATGTCAGGAGATCGAGACCAGCCCAGCTAATACAGTAAAACCACGTATCTACAAAAAAATTAGCCGGTCATGGTGGCCTGCACCTATAATCTCAGTTACACAAGAGGCCGAGGCTTAAACCAGGGAGGAAGAGGTTGCAGTGAGCCAGCATCATGCCATTGCACTCCAGTCAGGGCAATAGAGCAAGACTCCATCTCAAAAAATAAAAAAAAATAAAAATGGGTACATCAGCAATTTTGTTCAGGAGACAGAAAGAATAAAGTGGAGCTTCAGAAATCATTGATAAGGCAATGTTAATCCTTCGAAATGATAGGAATTTTTAAGTAATTTGACAGTGTGGAAAACATGGTTTATATGATTTGGGCCATGGGCTATAAGGACTTTTCTTTCTAGACTGTTAAGAACATCATAATCTGACTATCACCCAGGCTAGAAGGGAACACAGTGTCTTCTTACCTTTGGAAAATGCGAAGTTAAGATTTATTTGGAATGTTATGTCCTAAAACCCTTATCTGAAGCTTACCTGGATTAAACCAGATGCTGCTTTTTTGTCTTAAAGTGACCCATATGGCTCAGATCCTTCAGACAAGGATGATATGATGCATTCTCCCAAATCTGATTTCAAACACCAAAGATTTTTCTCACCTATGATTTTAAAACAAGTTTTCTCAGCACGGTGTACTTGATATTAATTAACAAAAGCAATTTTTACAAGTTTCTTTACTTTAGATTTATTTTATAAAGAAATAAACCACTTTTATTATCTCAATTGACACAGAGAAGACCTTTGACAAAATTCAACAGCCCTTTATGCTAAAAACCCTCAATAAACTCGGTATTGATGGAACGTATCTCAAAATAATAAAAGCTATTTACGACAAACCAGCAGCCAATATCATACTAAAAGGGCAAAAACTGGAAGCATTCCCTTTGAAATCTGGCACTAGACAAGGATGCCCTCTCTCACCACTCCTATTCAATATAGTACTGGAAGTTCTAGCCAGAGCAATCAGGCAAGAAAAAAGAAATAAACAGTATCCAAACAGGAAAGGAGGAAGCCAAATTGTCTCTGTTTGCAGACAACATGATAGTACATCTAGAAGATCCCATCGCCTCAGCCCAAAAACTCCTGAAACTAATAAGCACCTTCAGCAAAGTCTCAGGATATAAAACCAATGTGCAAAAATCACAAGCATTCCTATACACCAATAACAGACTTAAAGAGAGCCAAATCAAGAATGAACGGCCATTCACAATTGCTACAAAGAGAATAAAATACCTAGGAATACAACTCACAAGGAACGTAAGGGACCTCTTCAAGGAAAACTACAAACCACTGCTCAACGAAATAAGAGAGGACACAAACAGATGGAGAAACATTCCATGTTCATGGTTAGAAAGAATCAATATCGTGAAAATGGCTATACTGCCCAAAGTAATTTACAGAATCAACACTAACAGAATAAACATCAAGCTATCATTGACTTTCTTCACAGAACTGAAAAAAAAACACTTTGAACTTCATATGGAACTAAAAGAGAGCCTGCATAGCCAAGTCTCTTCTAAGCAAAAGCTTGAGGCATCACACTACCAGACTTCAAACTATACTACAAGGCTACAATAATCAAAACAGCATGGTACTGGTACCAAAACAGAGATATACACCAATGGAACAAAACAGAGGCATCGGAGGCAACACAGAATATCTACAACCACACAATCTTTGATAAACCTGACAAAAACAAGCAATGGGGAAAGGACTCCCTGTTTAATAAATGGTGTTGGGAAAACTGGCTAGCCATGTGCAGAAAGCAGAAACTGGACCCCTTCCTGACACCTTACACTAAAATTAACTCCAGATGGATTCAAGACTTAAACATAAGACCTAGCACCATAAAAACCCTAGAAGAAAACCTAGGCAAAACCATTCAGGACATAGGAGTAGGCAAGGACTTCATGACCAAAACACCAAAAGCATTGGCAACAAAAGCCAAAACAGACAAACTGGACCTAATCAAACTCCACAGCTTCTGTACAGCAAAAGAAACAGTCACTAGAGTGAATTGGCAACCAACAGAATGGGAAAAAAATTTTGCAGTTTACCCATCTGACAAAGGGCTGATATCCAGAATTTATGAAGAGCTAAAACAGATTTACAAGAGAAAAACAAACAAGCCCATTCAAAATTGGGCAAAGGATATGAACAGACACTTTACAAAAGAAGACATACATGAGGCCAACAAACACATGAAAAAAATGCTCATCATCACTGGTCATTAGAGAGATGCAAATCAAAACCACATTGAGATACCATCCCACGCCAGTTAGAATGGTGATCATTAAAAAATCTGGAGACAACAGATGCTGGAGAGGATGTGGAGAAATAGGAACACTTTTACATTGCTTTTGGGAGTGTAAATTAGTTCAACCATTGTGGAAGACAGTGTGGCGATTCCTCAAGGACATAGAAATAGAAATTTCATTTGACCCAGCAATCCCATTACTGGGTATATATCCAAAGGACTATAAATCGTTCTACTATAAGGATACATGCACACGAATGTTCATTGCAGCACTGTTTACAATAGCAAAGACCTGGAACCAACCCAAATGCCCATCGATGATAGACTGGTCTGAGAAAATGTGGCACACATACACCATGAAATGTTATGCAGCAATCAAAAATGATGAGTTCGTGTCCCTTATAGGGACATGGATGAATCTGGAGAACATCATTCTCAGCAAACTGACACAAGAACAGAAAATGAAACACCGCATATTCTCACTCATAGGCGGGTGATGAACAATGAGAACACATGGACACAGGGAGGGGGTCTACTACACACTGGGGTCTATTGGGGGGAATAGGGGTGGGACAGTGGGGGGGGAGCTGGAGAGGGATAGCATGGGGAGAAATGACAAATGTGGGTGAAGGGGCGGAAGGCAGCAAAACACACTGCCATGTGTGTACCTATGCAACTATCTTGCATGTTCTGCACATGTACCCCAAAACCTAAAACACAATTAAAAAAAAAAGAAATAAACTACTTTTAAGTCAAATTGTCTGTATTTGCAGATGACATGATCGTATATCTAGAAGACCCCAACGTCTCAGGAGACAAAATCTCCTGAAATTGATAAGCAACTTCAGCAAAGTCTCAGGATACAAAATCAATGTGCAAAAATCACAAGCATTCCTATACACCAATAACAGACTTAAAGAGAGCCAAATCAAGAACGAACTGCCATTCACAATTGCTACAAAGAGAATAAAATACCTAGGAATACAACTTACAAGGAATGTAAAGCACCTCTTCAAGGAAAACTACAAACCACTGCTCAACAAAGTAAGAGAGGACACAAACAGATGGAGAAACATTCCATGTTCATGGTTAGGAAGAAACAATATGGTGAAAATGGCCATACTTCCCAAAGTAATTTACAGATTCAACGCTATTCCCATCAAGCTACCAATGACCTTCTTCACAAAACTGGAAATAAACACCCTAAACTTCATATGGAACCAAAAGAGAGCCCAAATAGCCAAGTCAATTCTAAGCAAAAAGAACAAAGCGGGAGGCATCACACTACCAGACTTCTAATTATACTACAAGTCTACAGTAATAAAAACAGCATGGGATTGGTACCAAAACAGAAATATAGACCAAGGGAACAGAACAGAGGCCTCAGAGGCAACACAACATATCTACAACCGTCCGATCTTTGACAAACCTGACAAAAACAAGCAATGGGGAAAGGATTCCCTGTTTAATAAATGGTGTTGGAAAAACTGGCTAGCCATGTGCAGAAAGCAGAAACTGGACCCCTTCCTGACGCCTTACACTAAAATTAACTCCAGATGGATTAAAGACTTAAACATAAGACCTAACACCATAAAAACTCTAGAAGAAAATCTAGGCAAAACCATTTAGGACATAGGAGTAGGCAAGGACTTCATGACCAAAACACCAAAAGCATGGGCAACAAAAACCAAAATAGACAAATGGGACCTAATCAAACTCCACAACTTCTGCATGGCAAAAGAAACAGTCATTAGAGTGAATCAGCAACCAACAGAATGGGAAAAAATTTTTGGAGTTTACCCATCTGACAAAGGGCTGATATCCAGAATTTACGAAGAGCTAAAACAGATTTACAAGAAAAAAAGAAACCAGCCTATTCAAAAGTGGGCAAAGGATATAAACAGACACTTTACAAAAGAAGACATACATGAGGCCAACAAACATATGAAAAAATGCTCATCATCACTGGTCATTAGAGAAATGCAAATCAAAACTACATTTAGATACCATCTCACACTAGTTAGAATGGCGATCATTAAAAAATCTGAAGAGAGCAGATGCTAGAGAGGATGAGGAGAAATAGGAACACTTTTACACTGTTGGTGGGAGTGTAAATTTTTCAACCATTGTGGAAGACAGTGTGGTGATTCCTCAAGGACCTAGAAATAGAAATTCCATTTGACCGAGCAATCTCATTACTGGGTATATATCCAAAGGACTATAAATCGTTCTACTATAAGGGCACATGCACACAATGTTCATTGCAGCACTGTTTACAATAACAAAGACCTGGAACCAACCCAAATGCCCATCGATGATAGACTGGACTGGGAAAATGTGGCACATATACACCATGGAATATTATGCAGCCATCAAAAACGATGAGTTCGTGTTCTTTGTAGGGACATGGATGAACCTGGAAACCAACATTCTCAGCAAACTGACACAAGAGCAGAAAGTCAAACACAGCATGTTCTCACTTATAGGCAGGTGTTGAACAATGAGAACACATGGACACAGGGAGGGGAGCACTACCCACTGGGGTCTGTTGGGGGGAAATAGGGGAGGGACAGCAGGGGGTAGGGAGTTGGGGAGAGACAGCATGGGGAGAAATGCCAGATATAGGTGAGGGGGAGGAAGGCAGCAAATCACACTGCCACGTGTGTACCTATGCAACTATCTTGCATGTTCTTCACATGTACCCCAAAACCTAAAATGCAATAAAAAAATTCATTTAAAAAAAGGAATAAACTACTTTTAAACTATTTTTTTAAATCATAATTGTTAGGAAGGAGTTAGGCCATTAAAAATTCTCTCATTTTTAGAACAGCCTTTGCTTCATTAAATATCAGAATCTTACACCCAAAGAGAGTTTTACTTTTTTCTCTCAAAATTGTCATTTAATAAATTACCTATTATGTTTACTTAACAAAGAAAATTTATTTTAAAAATGTTTTTATGTAAAGTTTTGCTCTCTATGAATTTCTTTTTAAACTCAGTAACACGGGAAATTTTGCAATTATTGCTCCAATCTGAGAAGTTTTATAAAATATCCATCTTCTTTGTTACAGTGGAAAGGACCAGGAGCTTTCTAGTGCTTTTGTTTCTAACCTCATATTTCAAAATATTCCCTAAACAAATGCAAGAAAAAAGAAAAAGCTTTTTGCATTTTAACAAGCTGAAAAGCACTCTGTATTTTGAATTCAAAGAAGAGATATTGAGCATCAACTAATAAGCCTGTCAATGTACAAGCCTCATGGATATCAAGATGAACAAGACCCACTAGCCTTGTCATTCCTTCATGGTTTTTGCTAAGATTCTTAAAATAAAATATGATTCTAAAATTTGCAAAAGTCAATATTTTATAATTGAGTATTAATTTTTTATAAAGCAAATGACTTAGGGTACCCTGAGATTATATAATCATCTATTAATGAAAAAGCATAATCCCAGTCCTTTGCCAGTGCAGAAGCATACCCTACCCCTACAGTAGATATTTGCATTATTTGACAAGATGCTGAGAGCAATTCAATCAATAAGACTTTAAAATACATCTTGTCTCAGAAATCACAGGACCATTAATCTTTGTAGTGTCACTGAATCCTCCTCATCATTCACTAACTGATGCCCACAAGAATAGGACACTCCCCTTTACAAGGAAAAAATAAGTATGAATTATTGCTTTACAAAAAATAGAAAGCCAGTTATGTATTATATAAAGAATTACCTTTTGTTCCAGTTGTACCTAAGGAAAAAAATAGCAATTTAGTGTTTTTAAGTGTCCTTTTCCAATTTATCATTAATGATAGTGATTATACAATATAAAAATTTTTAAATATGTTTAAATAGTCACTTAATATGCTGCTAAGATGTATGACAGAGAAGGAGGAAACTAATATTTATTTTCAAATCTATTAGTTTGGGAAAAGAGAACATTATTTTTCCTATTTTTTAGGATTTATTTCACTCATAATGTGTTCACCCCTGAAATGTTAGCTTTCTGCAGTAGGACTCTCATATCAAAGCCTAGCTTCTTAGGGAAGGATGCTCAACATGTGCAATAGAAGGGTAACCATTACTCATTTATGGACATTTACTTCCTGTCTTACTGGTTTATCCCAGACGCTCTGAACTTCACCTTCCACACCTGATCTTTTTATGTCCACTAATGCAACTATTCAGTCAGCTATGAGCTAAATTTTACTTCTTAAATGTTCTATCTTTGTCTCTATTTTAAGGTCTCCTAAATCAGTTTGCTTATTCATAAACGTTTCCTATCGGTGGTTAATGGCAGGTAGTTGCACCTCTCTGTCTCCAGTTTACTGGGGATTCAACTATATCCAAAATCCAATCACTTCTCAACACCTTCATTGCTATGATCCTGGTTCAAGCCACCCTTAACTCTTACTGGGTTGTGGCAACAATTTCCAATAACATCTTCTTGCTCCCACTGCTTACCACAGCAGTTAGAATAATTCTTATAAATTTTAAGTTGGATTGTATTACTTGCCTACTCAAAATCCCACCATCATCCTCCAATTTACTTAGAGAAAACATCCAAAATTCTGCAGTAGCCAATCAGGCTCTTTCTGATCTGACTCTTCTTCCTGTTCTGATTCCCTCTGCAACCAGTCTTTGACTCTTTCACTCTGCTCCCCTTCTCCACTGACTTCATTCCTGTTCCTTATCCATTCCACACATAGTCTGGGTCATGGCTCCAGTTCCTCCTTCTGCCCAAGCACTCTTCCTCCTGAAATCCACTTGTTCGACCCAATCAGTATTTGCTCAGATATAATTTCTCAAGGAGGCTTACCCTGACCATCCCATTAATATTTAAATCATGCCTCTCTTAAGCACCATGAAATTGGATTTTGGTGGTGTGTTCACTCTGGCAATTGTGGACTTTTACATGGAGATTTTATAGCATTTGCATTTTACGGAACCCCTGATACATTTGTGGTAACATACACTATATTGCTATTTGTTTTCAATTTGATACACCTATTTTAAATTCCTTTTATTTTCTTTCTAAACTTATGTTGGGTTTATCATGTATTTATTGTTAATCCAGTTAGAACTCCAAAATTATTTGTTATTCATTTGTTTACTATTACTTTTTACAAGATATAATAACAAACGTTCTTGATTTATTATAGTAGACAGCAAATTATTATTATTTCTTTTTTGAGACTGGGTCTCACTTTGTTTCTCATGCTGGAGAGCAGTAGCACAGTGACAGCTCACTGCAATGTTGAAATCCCAGGCTTAAGTGATCCTCCCACCTCAGCACCCACCAAGTAGCTGGAACTACAAGCATGCACCACCATGCCTAGCTAATTGTTTGTAGAGGGAGGGTCTCACTCAGTTGCTCAGGATGGTCTAATGCTCCTGGCCTCAAGCAATCCTATGGCCTTGGTTTCCCAACATGCTGGGATTATAGGCATTAACCACCATAACCAACCAACAGCAAATTATTATCTTTAACAAACTCCTAATATTTCTTCAGCTCTAGTTAACTTTATTAGTCCCACTCCCATCTTTTGTGACACATTGTAATGCATTTAAATCTCACAAATATTATTGTTGTTGTTTTGAACAATCACTGCTAATTGATATTTACATATATATGTGTATATATATATATATATATATATATACACACACACACATAATATACACACACACATATATACATATATATGTATATATATATCATTTCTATTGTTCTTTATTGTTTCTGCATTTTCTAATTTTTTGTTACCTGAAGTCATTATGTTATACCATTTAATTTTTATGTCAATTCAGGTCACTTGGTGACATATCCTTTAATTTCTTTTTTCTGAAAATGCCTCCATTTAATCTTCTATTTTTGAAGGAAATTCTCATTAGGAATAAGATTCAGCTTTGGCAACTCTATGCTTTCTAACATTTTAAAGATATCATTCCATTGTCACCTAGTTTTTATTATGTTTATTGAAAGTTCCATTGCCAGTCTTTCTTCTTTACTGTCACTCCTTTGAAAATATGATGTCTCCCCTACCTCTCCCTGAGCCAGTCTTTGCTTCTTTTCAGAGTTTTCTGTCCCGAATTTCCAGTACTTTTATTACGATGTGTCCAGGTATTATTCTCTTTCTGCTTACCTTGATTGGGGTTCACATAGCTTCTTGAATCTGTGAGCTGTTGTATTTTATCAGTTTTAGAAAATTATCAGCCATTATTATCTAAATGTTGCTTCTTTCATATTCTCTCTTCCCTTTCTGACTCCAGTTGCACACGTGTTGAACATTTCGAGGGTGCCTCACAAATCTCCATTGCATTTTCTCTGTTTTCACAGCTATTCTCTCTGAAATTCTGTTTGGAGCTTTTCTATTAATCTGGTTTCTAATCTGGAGCTTTTCTATTAATCTGGTTTCTAACTCACCGATCTCCTTATCTGCTGCGTCTATACAGCTTTCAAGTGGTTATTTCAGTCATTATATTTTTCATCTTCAGACTTTCAATTTGTTACTTTTTATAGTTTCCGATTTTCTTGTGAAAACTTTCTCACCTATTTTCTATATCTCTATGTTTTTCCTCTATTTTTGAATATACTTAGCATATACATTTCATTGTTTTAAGTTTTAATGTTTATGGGTACATGGTAGGTATATATATTTATTAGGTATATGAAATATTTTGATACAGGTATAGAATGTGTAATCATTATATCAGGATAAGTGGGATATCTATCACCTCAAGCCTTTATGCTTTGTCTTATAAACAATCCAATTTACCATATAAATTTTAAAGTATTTGTCAATTTTAGTATCTGGTTAATCTTTAGGATCTCTCTGTTATTTTTAGTCATAGATTTTAGTCCAATAATTCAATCTCTTGATATAACTAAAATGTTTTTATTGAATGCTAGGCATTATGTGTAAAAAATGTGTGTGTGTGTGTATATATATATGTTTCACATGCTATTATATTACTATCACTATCAAAGTTGCCCTAAAGTTAAAAATTGTTTTTTCTTCCTTTAAGGTCATTTTGCTGTAATGTAGTAGAAAGTTTAATGGCTTAACATAGTTTCACAACTATAATGAAACTTTGTATTTAAGAGGCAATTAAAGCCAAATCCATTGTGGTTAAGAAAAGAAGGTATTGCAGATATGTGCCAGGAAAAATAATTGTCTCAATTAGCAGATAGCTCAAAAACATACACTTCATACAATGTGATGGTAAATCTTGGAACTTGATAAAGAACTACATTATTATTATCCAATATTATTCAGCAATGATACAGACAGCACCAGTGAGAAAACATGGAGAAAAATTGGGATACTTTCTTTTTTCTGTGCTGAGCGGGAGTTGTGTAAGAGGTGGTTCAAAGTGATGGGAAAAGAACATGCTTGAGAAGTAGACAGAACTAACTGCTACAGCTTTGACACATAGCCCTAAATTTCTGGTTTTTTATCTTCATCCACAAAATAGGGATCATATCTTCCCCACAGCACCATTGTAAGGATCAAAGAGTATTGTATCTGGCACAGAGCGGGTGATAAATTTGTGGCTATATTTAGGAGCATTGTGTTTTGTCTTGTTTTATTTTTTAACTAACCGGTTTGCACAGAGAATCCTAAAGATGCACTATTCTACAGCTCCATACAGGAATACAGGAAACCTCTCTATATAGTACCTAATCCTTCTTTTATATCTATGTTCCTGTGTAACACAAAAAAAGATAAAATATAGAGCAATCACTTTTATGGCTGAATTTCTAAGAATATCTTTAAAATATCTACCAGAATACCCAAGCTTTTAAACATCTTCCCTGTAAAATAACTAGCACTATCTTGTACCATTCCTATGGAAGGAAAAGTTGAAAGAGGAAATATAAGAAGAAAAGAACCTCAGAGTAAATTATTATTTTTTGAGAATCAATGAAGTCTTACTCTAGGTGCACATATTCTACTCTCAGTTCTAGAACAGAAAACCATTTCTTAACTCGTATCTTTTGTATTTCTTTCAAGGACTTCAAACCTTTCCACTTTCTTCCTTTGCTTTCAGAACTATTCTAAAATCCAAGATTCTCTCATTCCAGGGTTACCACAGAATAAATTCCTCCTTTATACCATTTTTCCTAGCATCTCATATGGTCCTTTTTTCCTACACACTTTTTTTTCCTCTTTTACAACTGGTATGCAGAAAAGAATTTACTATAGAAGCAGGTAGGGTGTTAACACAGGGGATGATGGAAAACATCACAATATTATTTAGCAAGAGTACAAAATACAATCTGAATTTACCTGACTTTTAAGAAATTATTTTGCAGATTTGATAGGTACCTCTCAATGTGTAATTTAAATGAAACCATTTATGACAAACTACCATATGTTCGGCACTGTGATAAGTACTGGGAATACAAAGAATGTGCAAAATGAAGTTCCTACTATCATGTATTAAAAAGAAGAACAATGAACAACGATGTGGTAGACATTACTGTTGCCCAACCCAGATCCTCTTTACAGCCTGAGCCATTCGTTCTACAGCTGCTCAAGTGCCTGAGCTAACAGCTTATGGCTGTGACTCTCCAGAGGCTTGACTTTGGCTGAATGGACCCACCTCACTGGAGACTCCTAGATACTATACCCCTCTCCTCTCCAAGGGTGACCAAGCACCAACTTGTTTTGGCTCTCCCACACTCTTCCCTCCCACCCCAGACTTTTCCTGGAACCATATCCTTGCTCAGTTCTTTTCTATCTTGCTCTTCCCCTTCCTTGCAGATTTTCTTCTAAAGAGCGTTTCCTCAAAGTACAAACACTAGAACCCCTTCCTCAGGCTCTGTTTCTACAAAATCCAAGATGTGATGCTGTTAGTCACAGAGAAGTCTCCGATACATATTGTGTAGGGAAGGATCTGTAACAGGTCTGTAAAAGTTTCAATATACTCTAACATTTCCAATTGAGACAGGATATTTCCTTGATCTCCTTGACCCCCTTTGTGGACAGGAACTGGAGTGGCTTGTTTCACTCAGCCTGCAGTCCATGAACATCTAAGTGTTAACAGCTCAGTGAAGGGTCAGGGTGACAGTCTCCTGCACCTGTCCTTTTTGACACCTGAGTTCTTGTTCGGTGTCCAGGAAGAATCAGGTCACATGAAATGTTTGAAGGATGGAAGACTTCACCAAGCAGTGGAAGTGGCTCTCAGTGGGAGAGAAGCTGGAATAGGGATGGTGCCTGAAGGTTATCTTTTGCTGAAGCCCAGCTGTCTCTGGCTGGGTTCTTCTCTGAAATCGCACCATCTGACGCTAGTTGCATTTATCTATAGTCTCTAACACTCAGTTGCTGCTTCTCTGCTCACCTCGCAGCAGCTTGTATCCCTGCTGGTGAGCCGCTTGTGTTGTTCTTTTCTTCCTTTATTTCTACCAGCTGGTCTGGTATTATGGGCACAGGGTAAGGGATGGGGTGGACCAAAAAGGCGATCATTTGGGTAGAGAAATGGGATTAGCTGCTTTCACTTAGTGTTTCCTACACACTTTTATTGCTAGTAACTATGGCGTAATGCCAATACTATCAAAATATCAGACAATGCTAAGAAAACTTAAAATTCATTATTAATAGCCATATAGCCCTGATCCTTCTGAAATATAAACAAAGTTAAATCTAATAATAGTTGGCCTTTTCAACTGGGAGATAGTCCTGAAAAATTCATCAGTCTGATGTGCTATGAAATTAAGCAGTTCAAGTAACATTCAGTTACAACAAAAGACATTCATTTCTAAAATAGGAAAACCAAATCACATCATTCCCTTCATTAACAACCTTGGAAATTTAGTGCACTTTATTTAAATAATGTATCCTTGCCATATTTCAAGATGAAATTTGGAATTTCCAAAAAGGGAAATTATCTCGGATTCTGGAGTCTACACAGTGTTTCATCCTTACAGTTACTCAGGTATCCATTGCTGGGTGAGTAATTCTACTCAGCCTTTCATCCCCCTGTAACTTTCACTGGTGGTAATCGGATGCAAATTGGCTAGTGTTAATCATTAGATGTCTCTAATTAAAAACAGAAACTGTAAATGATGTTATGAATATTGGAAGAAATGAATAAAGCAGATCAGGATTCTGGAGGCTATTCAGGCACGCAAGGAAAAAAACTGGAATTGTTATTAGTATCTCCGATAATTATCAAGACCACAAAATTATTTTGTTAAAAATTCCTTCATCAATAACATGGAAATTATTTGATTTGTATGCTCGACAAATAGAAAAAATTAATCAAGTCTGAATTAACTTGTCTTCTTCATGATCCCTTGTACAAGAGAAACAACTATTATTCCGTAATGACCTGTGTACTCTCCTGCTGCTATTGTTACAGGTGGATCACAAATCTGCAGTGAGCTGCTCTAACTGCTCCCTAACATTAACGAATATACAAATATCATCATTTCATTGCATTCAGTAAGTACCCGTCTGGCCTAGAATTTGAAGCATTAAGTTAATATACAAATGTGATGAAGTACCAATTTTCTAAGATAGAAGTGAAAACAAATCTAAGCAGACTCCCTGCTGCTTAGGCATTTTTAAGAGTTGTTTATGAGGAAGTGGATGACTATCTGTTGTCTTGTATTACATTTCCTTGTTAATAGAATGATTCAACTGTTAATACTAGACACATTCCAGGGTCAATGCTTCATTAGAATAAAACTCAGCTCTGATGTCATCTCACAGATAGTCTGCAAATTAAGATGTTAGTTCCCATTTCACTTTCACTTTATTAGCATTCCTATCGTCAATAAAAGATTCTGTTGTACATCTTCTCTGATATGCTTATTAGTAGCTTATTTTCTTGGAAGATACTAGTGATTTTGGCTCCTAACATAATTTCTAGTATGTTTTAACATAGGTCCTTAGACAGCTGTATCATATCTACTTTCTTTCTACTGCCTTGAGTAATATTTGCTGTCAAATGTGCAGACGATTCACCAAGACAAGAAGGGAAGCTGTTTTGTATAGGATAGATAAAATATTTTAATAATAATAGCTAGATTTTAAGACATTAGTATTAGTTACATTAAATATTATAGAAAAAATACCACATGTGCTGACATTTGTTGACAGTACTTTGAATGTCCTCACAGATTATCCAAACTTTCCCAAATACAACTTTTTAGCACCCAAAATTATTTTCCTAGAATGATTTTAACTCAGAAGTGGCAAAAACAAAAACATTCTTAGATGTTTAACCAAATATTGAGTTTAGAAATATGCTTACCATATTAATTAATATCTAACAGGAAATTCCATTAAATTTTAGCACATTAAAATAATTCATAAGGCTGCAAAAACACTCAGCCAATTTATGGAGACATTAAAGGAGTCATATCTATTTAAGTCAGCTTTGTTTAAAAGTCAGCCTCATTTTCTCACACAAGTGCTTTCACTCATTTCAAGCTGCAAAATAAGTAGCATGGACTAACAATAAGCAAGTAGGGAAATCTCAAAATCACAGGGGCTTATGTCATAGTTGCTTGTACTTTCCTAAGTATGTTGCCTTCCTATGGAAGCCCATTGTTTCAGTTTCTGATAACCAGAGAACTGACCAATAATCAAGAGACCAGAAAATCAAACACCGCATGTTCTCACTCATAGGTGGGTGTTGAACAATGAGAACACATGGACACAGGGAGGGGAGCACTACACACTGGGGTGTGTTGGGGGAAATAGGGGAGGGACAGCAGGGGTTGGGGAGTTGGGGAGAGATAGCATGGGGAGAAATGACAGATATAGGTGAAGGGGAGGAAGGCAGCAAATCACACTGTCACGTGTGTACCTATGCAACAATCTTGCATGTTCTTCACATGTACCCCAAAACCTAAAATGCAATTTTAAAAAAGGCAAAAAAAAAATAATAATCAAGAGACCAGTTTCAGGCTTAAACATCGTTTTCCCATGTTATCATATATGGAAGTGCCCAAAATAAATAGACCAGAAAGGCACTACATTTTTTTAGGAAATTGTACAGACAAAATAATTCCGAGTGTGATTTTGAAAATCCTGTGTTTATTTAAACTTCAAAACAATTTCTCAGAACCTAAACATTTTCAGGGAGAAAATAGGCTGCAAAAGCCCTCTCATGTTCATTCCAGATATTTCCATAGTGAGAAACTTCCAGAGAGGATAATCAGAAGCCATGAGAAGGTAATGGAGAGGGATGTTTTTCTAGGAAACAGAACCAGGGTACCCAGAGAAGATAACTCAGGAACTTATCCCCCTGCTTCCCAAGATATACTGAACAACTCTTCACAGAAGTGGGAAATGAGTCTGGGTTCCACAGTGCTAGAAAGATAGAAGTTAGTTCACCAGGAAGTTAGGTAGAAGAGAATAGGGCACAAAGAGATACAACAGGGGGAAGATAGACACAGCAGACAAGAGGAAAGCAACCAAGAAGACCCTAGCTTTGCTTTGAACTCCCCATTCTCAATTAACTATTACCCAAGACAAATCTTGGACCAAAGGGCATAGTAGGAAACAAATATTGCTCCTACGTAGTAGCTAAATCACAAGGAAGAAGGAAGATGCTGCTGCAGGAGGCTCTCTGGAAAGGCTCTCACGCAGCTGTTGCTCCTTATGGGACAGTTCATATATAAACCAGCCACTATCGTTAAACCTTTAAAAATATTAATCCTTACACAAAATATTCCATATAGAAACACTAAATGCAGACAGCATACAAGGAAAAATTAAGTACTTATGTCAAATTTCAAATATGGGAGACTATAATCTTAATTAGAAGTGATTACCTGATAACCAATAAATAAATGTATCATCAATCAATCACCGTTAATAATATAGCTGTTTATTTGTATTAGTAACAAAAGAACTGCTTTCCTTTCTTTTAAATACGATTTATAAAAAGTCTTTATAAAGAAGCCCAAATCAATGGTAGTAATCACAGAGTAACCTAAAAAGTTAAATTTTTTTTATTATTTTTATTTTTTATTGTATTTTAGGTTCTGGGGTACATATGCTGATTATGCAAGATTGGTGCATAGGTACATACATAGCAAGGTGGTTTGCTGCCTTCCTCCCCCAATCACCTGTATCTGGTATTTCTCCTCACATTATCCCTCCCTACCCTCCCCATCCTCCCCACCCCCCACTGTCCCTTCCCTAGTCCCTCCCAACTGACTTCAGTGTGTGAAGCTCCCCTCCCTGTGTCCATATGTTTTAATTGTTCAATGGCCACCTATGAGTGATACCATGCACTGTTTGATTTTCTGTTCTTCTGTCAGTTTGCTGAGAATGATGGTTTCCAGATTCACCCATGTCCCTATGAAGGACACGAACTCATCATTTTTTATGGCTGCATAGTATTCCACAGTGTACATGTGCCACATTTTCTTTATCTAATCTATTGCTGATGGATATTTGGGTTGATTCCAGGTCTTTGCTATTGTAAACAGTGCCACAATTAACATATGTATGTATGTATCTTTATAATAGAACAATTTATAATTCTTTGGGTATATGCCCAGTAATGGGATTGCTGGGTCAAATGGTATTTCTGTTTCTAGGTCCTTGAGGAATTGCCACACTGTCTTCCACAACGGTTGAACTAATTTACACTCCCACCAACAGTGTAAAGGTGTTACTCTTTCTCCACATCTTCTCCAGCACCTGTTGCTTCCAGATTTTTTAATGATCACCATTCTAACTGGTGTGAGATGATATCTCAATGTAGTTTTGATTTGCATTTCTCTAATGATCAGTGATGATGAGCATTTTTTCATATGTTTGTTGACCTCATCGATGTCTTCTTTGGTAAAGTATCTGTTCACGTCCTTCGCCCACTTTTGAACAGGCTTGTTTTTCTCTTTTAAATCTGTTTTAGTTCTTTGTAGATTCTGGATATTAGCTCTTTGTCAGATTGGTAGACTGCAAAAATTTCTTCCCATTTTGTTGGTTGTCGGTTCACTCTAATGACTGTTTCTTTTGCTGTACAAAACCTCTGGAGTTTAATTGGATCCCATTTGTCTATTTTGCCTTTTGTTGCCATTGCTTTTGGTGTTTTAGCCATTAAGTCCTTGCCTATGCCTATGTCCTGAATGGTTTTGCCTAGATTTTCTTCCAGGGTTTTTATGGTGTTAGGTCTTATGTTTAGATGTTTAATCCATGTGGAGTTAATTTTAGTGCAGGGTGTCAGGGAGGGGTCCAGTTTCTCCTTTCTGCACAATGCTAGCCAGATTTCCCAACACCATTTATTAAACAGGGAATCCTTTCCCCATGGCTTGTTTTTGGCAGGTTTGTCAAAGATCAGGTAGTTGTAGATGTGTGGTGTTGCTTCTGAGGCCTCTGTTCTGTTCCACTGTTCTATGTGTCTGTTTTGGTACCAGTACCATGTGTTTTGATTACTGTGGCCTTGATTAAATCAGAAATATACTTACGATTAATTATCCTCCTAGAGCATGAAATCATATTCAATCTACCAAGTACTTTCTATTATATCCCAAAAGCCATGAAATTTGAGACTTTGGTTCCAGAAAAATATCCATTAAATTTTTAATCCATCATGTGTTCATTTTACTTTAGAAATCAAGTTTTTTAAAAGGCTTTAACTGTTCTTTTGAGCTGCATTTCATTATACCAATCCAATTTTGAACTAATTAAATTTCTTTTTCAAAGTTCCTAATTCATTAAATTGAAAAAAGTGCTTGAGCTATAGGAACACTTTCCCAGGTTTTAGAAAACACTGACTTCATATGTGACATCTAGGTTATGTCTATCTCTTTTCTACCATCAGTACAAGCAGGGAAGCTTCACCTGCTACAGTTTAATGACACTCAGGAGTAAGTCATGAGGCCCTATAGAGAAGTATTTCCTGATCTGTTTTATTCATTTCTTCCAATATTCATAACATCATTTACAGTTTCTGTTTTTAATTAGAGACATCTAATGATTAACACAAGCAAATTTGCATCTAATTATGACCAGCAAAAATTACAGGTGGATGAAAGGCTGAGTAGAATTATTCACCCAGCAATGGAGAGTTGAGTACCTATAAGGGTGAAACACTGAGGAGTTTCAATGCCAGGCAATGGAAATACATCTTGGCGAGCCTCAAGTTAATGTGTTATATCAAGCCAGATTCCAAGTAAGAATATTTAAATTCAAAACAAGCATGTAATATTTTTATTTGAGAGCTAAGATCTCAGATTTCTGTATTCTTTCTCTTTCTCTTTTAGAAACACTGAAATGAGCTTAATCAGTATACAATATACCAAACATATTTAAAGTATACAATTTGATAAGTTTTGTCATATGTGAATGCCCATAAAACTATCACCATTATCGAGATAATGAACATATTAATCACCCCAAACGTTTGCTCTTTCTGCTTTGTGATCCTCCCTCCTGTTCCTCCACCCTTGTCTCCAGAAAACTACTGAATCTCTTCCATCGCTTTAGAAAATAAACAACTGGATATTGACCACAGGCAAAGGAACAGATATTTAGGTAGTTACTGATATTTATCTATTACAATTAGAGCTCTTATGAACATTTGCACAAACAACTTTGTATGACTGTATGCCTTAATTTCTCCTGGGTACTAGTTGAATGGTTGGATCATATGACAGGTTCATATTATACTACTTCAAAGTGTACAATTCAGCGGGCTTTGTTATATTCAGAATATTGTATAACTATCACCACTACCAAATTCCAGAATATTTTTTATCCCCAAATAAACTCTTTATCTATTATTAGTCATGCCCTTCCCCCTCCTCCCAGCTCATGACAATCCCTAACCTACATTCTAACTGGTTATTTTTGGCTGGATATCTCATATAAATGAAATTTTATTTAGCATAATGTTTTCAAGGTTCATCAATATGATAGCATGTTACAGTACTTTAGTATTTTTATGACTGGATAATACCTCGTTGTATAGATATACCACATTTGTTTACTCATCCATCACTTGATAGACATTTAGGTCGTTTCCACTTTTTGACCATTATGAATAATTCAGCTATGAACATTCATGTACAAATGCTTACGTGGACTTATGTTTTTTTTCCTTGGGGATATAATTGGGTGGAATTACTAGGTCATGTGGCAATCCTATATTCAATCATTAGAGGAGCTTCCAAACTGTTTTTGAAAGTAGCTGCACCAATTTATATTCTCACAAGCAATGCATGAGGCCTCCGATTTCTCAATATTTTTGCCAACAACTATTATTATCTGTATTTTATTTAATAGCAATTTTAACAGGTATGAAGTACATCTCATTGTAGTTTAAATTTGCATTTCCCTAATGTAGTTATTTGTATATCTTTGAAAAAATATCTATCCAAACCTTCACCCATCTTTAAATTGGGTTATTCATCTGTATTCTGTGGAGTTGTAAGAGTTTTTTACATACTCTGAATATGTCATTTATTAAATATAAGTCTTACAAATATTCTACTCTTCTGTGGTTTGTCTTTCAACTGTTGATGGTTTCCTTTGAAACACAAAAGTCTTAATTTTGAATGAGTCCAATTTTCTATTTCTTCTTTCATTTTTTGTGCTTTTGATATAACTAACAAATCCCTGTGTAAGCCAAGGTAGTGAAGATTTATTCCTTTATTTATTTCTAAGAATTTTATAGTTTTAACTCTTACACTCGGGTCTTTGTTGATTTTGAGTGTGTGTGTGTGTGTGTGTGTCTGTGTGTGTGTGTGTGTTATGAGACAAGGGTCTGACTTCCTTCTTCTTCATGTAAATATTGATTGGTTCCAGTGCTGTTTATTGAAGAGACTCTTCTCATGCAGTAGAATAGTCTTGGCACCCTTGTTGAAAATCAATTGGCCATAAATGTAAGTGATTATTTCTTGACTCTGAAGTCTATTTAATTGATATAAATGCCTGTCCTATTCCAGTACCATGCTGTTTTGATTACTTTAGCTTTTCTTTGAAGTCAGGAAGTGTGGAGTTTCCAACATTGTTCTTCTTTTTTTGGCTTTGATTCCTTGCACTTCCATATGAGTTATAGAATTATAGAATCAGCTTGTCAATATTCACAAAAAAAAAATTTTTAAACTGGGTGTAATTTGGAAGGGATTGTGCTCAATCTGTAGGTCATTTTGAGGAGTACTGCCACATTAACATACTTAAGTCTTTCATTCCAAGAACATGCAATGTCTCTCAATTTGTTTGGGTCTTTAATTTTTTTCCACAATGTTTCTGTTTCACAGTTTTCAGTGCACAAGTCTTATATTTTCTTTTTTGAATTTATTCCAAAGCATTTTATTCTCTTTGTTTTTCTGGAGTCTCACTCTGTTGCCCAGGCTGGAGTGCAATGGCATGATCTTGGCTTACTGCACCCTCTGCTTCCTGTGTTCAAGTGATTCTCCTGCCTCACAGCCTCTCGAATAGCTGAGATTATAGGTGCTCACCACTGCACTCAGCTAATTTTTTGCATTTTTAGTACAGACAGGGTTTCACCATGTTAGCCAGGATCGTCTCAATCTCATTACCCTGTGATCTGTCTGCCTCCGCCTCCCAAAGTGCTAGAATTATTGGCGTGAACATCTGTGCCCAACCCGTTTTATTCTTTTTTAATGCTATTACACATGGAATATTTTAATTCAAATTTCAGTTTTTCCCTAATGTATTGAAATAAGAATTTGTGTATTAATATGCAACCAACTTTCGTGTCTTGATCTTGTATCCTGCAAACTTACTGACTTATTAGCTCTATAGCAATTCTACATATTCCTTAAAATATTCTATACACAAGATCATGTTATGAAATATTCCTGATACTGTGGAGAAAGTTTTCACTATTAAGTATGATGTTAACTGTGGGTTCTTCCTAAATGCCCTTCATTAAGTTGAGGAAGGCCCTTCTATTTCTAGCTTGTTTAGTGTTGATTTTGTTTTGTTTTGATTTGATTTGGTTTTTGTTTTGTTCTACATTTTATAAGAGACTAATAATTTTTTCAAATATTTTTTCTAAACCTACTGAGTTTTGGGGTTTCATTGTTAGTTTTATTAATGTGACATATCACCCAGATTGAATTTCATATGCTGAACTGACTTTGAATTTCAGGAATAAATACCACTTGATTTAGGTGTATAATTATTTTCATATACTACTGAATTCAGTATGCTGATGTTTTTTTAAGGATATATATACACCTGAATTTATAAAGGTTATTAGTCAGTAGTTTCTGCATCATTGTTTTGGGAACTCTGTTGTTAGGTACATATAATTTCATAGGTTTTGTATGTTCTTGATGAATTTACCTTTTTAGCATTCTCAAATGTCCTCCTTTGTCTCCAGTATCTATTTTTGTCTTAAAGTCTGCTATGAGTATAACCACTCTAGTTCATTTTGTAGTATTTGTATGGTATATATTTTTATCATTTTTTTACTTTAAACTATTTGTGTGTTTGAATCTAATGATTGTATATTAGCTTTCTATGGTTGCCATACAAAGCATTACAAACTAATAACCTAAAACAATAGAAATGTATTATCTCACAGTTCTAGAGGCTGGAAGTCCAAAATCAAGATGTTGGCAGGGCCATGTTCTCTCAGAAAGCTTTAGGAGAGAATTCTTTTCTACCTCTTTCCTGGTGTCTAGTGGTTCTCAGCAAATCCTTGGCATTTTTTGGATGTAAATAGAATCATTCCAATCTCTGTTTCTGTTACCACAGAGTTGTCTTCCTTTATATCGTCACATTGCCTTCTTTCTGTATATGTCTGTGTCCAAATTTGTTTTCTTCTAATAAGAACACCAGTTATATTATAGTAAAAATTACCCCAACTTCAACATGGCTTAACTAGTTAATCTGCAACATTGGCTTAACTAGTAAATCTGCAATAACACTATTTCGAAGTGAGGTCATATTCTGAAATACTGTTTTTTAGAAATTCAACATCTCTTTTTTAGGGGGCATAATTCAAGAGTAATAACAGTCTGCTTTCAGCCACCAAAATTGTATATCCTTTCCAATGCAAAATAAAAGTCTTAACATTTTCCAGCATTAGCAGTAAACCCAAAGACTGATCTAAATTTAATCAAATCAAAAAGTCCAAATCTTATCAAAATTCTTGAAATCAGGTAGGAGGGATACTCTGAGCATATCTATCCCTACTGTTCTTATGGTAGTGAATAAGTCTCATGAGGTGTAATGGTTTTATAAGGGGAAAGCCTTTTTGCTTGATTCACATTCTTTTCTTTTGTCTGCTGCCAAGGAGAGAAATGCCTTTCACCTTCCACCATGATTGTGAGGCCACCCCATCCACATGGAACTGTGAGTTCATTAAACTCTCTCTTTTCTAAATTGCCCAGTCTCCAGGATGTCTTTATTAGCAGCATGTAAATGGTCTAATACACCAATTCTGGAGATTGAGTTGGTTTCTGAAAATAAATTGTGTTTTCTATGCTGAAAGTACAAAGGATGTCATTCTTAAAAATGTCAAAATATCCAGTCAAGTCAATAAGAAAATAATCAGTTTGTTCAAAATATATATATACTGGACTTGGTGTCTCATGCCTGTAATCCCAGCACTTTGGGAGGCTGAAGCAGGAGGACTGCTTGAGCCCAGGAATTCATAGGGGCTCAAGCCTGGAAAACATAGAGCCCAGCCTGGAAAACATAGGGGTACTCCAATCTCTACAGCAATACATTTTTTAAAAATATGTATTTTGATATCAACCAAAGCATATGAGTTGATTTTCATCTTGAGGTTCTATTGTCATTTGCAAAACTGGCCTTATGTAGACACTCTATTCCAAACCATCAATTGAAATATTGTTGATGTTTTAACATATTCATTATTCTCAGTCTTCTGATTAAAAGTCTAAAAAATATAAAATATGGGAAAGCTTTAGATAAGTAAACCATGCAGATTCTTTGTTAGGAGCCAAATGAAACAGATTTAATAACAACACACTTACTCATTTCCCTTTATCAGATAAACTAACACTAGATGAGAGCTGTTTACTTACAAAGATGATTAAGTTTTTTATGATCAGTAAGTCAAACAATTTGCTTTTAGTAATATTTATTGTAAGCAAAGATACAGTTTTAAAAGATTGTACTGTCAGGAAATATTAAATATTAGTATAATCTAAAAATATTTCTTTATGATACCTGAGTAGATAAGGTTGAAAATGAAAAATACAGTGACACAGTATACCAATAAAATTTTTATAGCAACATAAAAATTATACTTAGGAAAATGTAAAATAAAACATTAAGTAGGAGATAATTACACTTATTAGAGAAGACTGAAATGTTATTTAAATGAATGGTCACAAGGACACTTAATATCTAGAGTACACAATTAAAATGAAGTAAAAAAGTTTAAAATTACCTGAAAAGGGTCTTCGGTTAATCCAGAAAATATAGACTCAAAATCCTTTCCTTCCCTCATTTAGCTACATAAATCAAGAAAATGAAAGTATTAGGAGCTGAGGTCTTCTGAAAATGTAAATGTTCAGTGAAGTTTTCAATGATTAAGGAAAAGAAAAAACTTGTCTTCTCATTTCTATCTATAACAAATATAAAATAATATTTGCTAATCAAGAAAATTTCAACATGAAAAGGTACTTGGTTTCAGCAAGAGTCATTTACTGAAGCCTCAGAAATTAAATACATTTACATGAAGATATGAGAGGCATTATTTTATTTAAGTCTTATAATTACCTCTGAAGTAGGACTATCCTGCTTTATGTAACCTATATTCTCACTTGGGAAGACATTGTGGAGGTGAGGAAACTGAGCCAGGAAGGGGTTAAATAGACTCAACTATTGAGAGGAAGAGCTGAGGTTTGAAGTGACAATATCTGACTCCAGCATCTTCACTCACAAGCACTACACTGAGTATGGGTCATAAGCCTACACACCAATCTTTAGCTTGATGAGTTAAAAACTTGTAAACCAATTTTTGCAGGCTGAATGTTTCTGTGAATGAAGCATAATAGGAAGATGGGCACCAGTTAAGAGGTACAGAATCAGGGAGACATTTTAGCTGCAGCATGAAGGAAGAATTTGACACCAACATATTCACTCAACTGACATGCTCAAGAGGTGGTTGTTTCTTGAAATTCCTTTAAGTGTTAAAGTTTTAGTATTTTTGTAACAAACAAAACACTCTAATCACAGAAGTTTTAAAACAAAATATCATAGTGAAAAAAAACCATGAGTGAATTGATTTTCTTGGTTTTTCCTGCCCTTCAGCACACATCCAACAGTAATGCAATATGGCATTTGCACCCTCGATCCTAACTCTCTTGGTGTTTTCATCCAAGTTAAGAGTAATATTATGTTAATGCTGATACTGTTAACACTAGCACTGTGTTAACATTAACACTATTAACTAACATAATTAATTTTATAGCAAAATTTGTGTGGTGTCTTCTTAAATAAATATCCTCCAAAGATTTAAAAAAATTAGTTTATCAGTGATGAATTGCCATGTTCAAATTATATTGTTTCCTTTACTGGATTTTTAAAGAACACTTATCTCTGCTAAGGAATTAAATGGTATAGGATAAATAAAATTCATAAAAATAGTAAAGATAGTAAATAAGCTAGAAGTTTATTAAATATAAGTAAAGCTCATGTATGTCAAATATAAAGAATGAGCAACAAAGTAGCTGGTAACCCACAGGCAGAATTCATCAGATATGTTAAATGGGCGTGGTAAGTTAGTAACCTGTAAGACACATCAAAGGTAGGCTGAATAAGTAGAACATAGAATGTAACAAAGAAGAATGTTAGCATATAGGAAGAAATGGTAAGACCAGCTTATGATCACGTGACCTCTGGGCTGAGGCCAATTTCCTCTAAAACAGGCACCACGTTAGTTCTTCTGAACAGGGACACATTCCAGTTCTATGTGTGCCCTACTCTAGACCCATGAATAAAACTCACGGCTGTTCAGCAGGCTCACTGGCAGGCCAAACTGTGCCAAGCATTCATGCCTCTGTTTTTCTCTGATAAGCAAATGTAGGTCTTTGGTCCAAGGCACTTTTTATATATGTACTCACTGGCTCCAACTTCTACACTAGTTCTTATTACCACACCATCAGCAAGGAAGGCTGGTGGAGCAGACGTGTGAACATTGCATACTCCAGGATTCAGCTTCTGCCAGCTTGCACTCTAGTCTATATATATTATATCATCCATTCTTTTTCCTTGTTTTTATTTTTTTCAGCCTTTTGTATGATTTTCATTCTTTTCTTGCTACAAAAGTACTAACATAGCGTAAAAGTTTATGTTTTGTCAAAGTTCTCCAGGAAAATGAAACCAATAGATAATATTACAGATAGATAGAAGGATATGAGAAATTGGTTGACATGATTATAGAAACTGAGAAGTCCCATAAATTGCTGTCTGTGCACTCGAGACCCCGGAAAGCCAGTGATATAATTTAGTCCAAGTTCAAAGGCCTGAGAACGAAGGATGCTGATGATGTAAATCCTAGACCATGGGCAGAGGAAGATGAGATAAAATGTCTCAACTCAGTACTGAGGCAGAAGAAAAAGGGAAGTGGGGCTGAAATTCTCCTTTCTCCACCTTTTATTCCCTTAAGATCTTCAACCGATTGGAGAATGCCAACCACATTGGAGTGGGCAATCTGCTTCACTTAGTCCACTGATTCATTACCAATATCATTCAGAAACACCCACACAGACATACCCGGAAACAACACTTGATCTGGGAGCCTATGGCCCACTCAAGTTGACACAAAAAATTAATCACCACAGTTGAAGAAATTTTAATATTTAATAAACTATGTAATTCAAGCAATGTTACATATAAACTTGCTGTTTTCTGATCTCACAGGTTATATATGAACCTCCTGTTTTGCGCTCTCACAGGTAGCTTGCCTGGTGATGTACCTTGAGGCTACCATTTTATGAAGGAAGTTTCCTACATCATTCAAGTTTGCTTTAATAAAGTTATAAATGGCTTATTGTAGATCAGTAAAAAGTCACCACATGAGAACACAGAATTCCTTGGCTAACTGTCAAAGTGTTGAAATGGTATCGAGCTATTATTACAAATTGAAGAAGATAATATTAATAACATAAACTATCCCTATTGTATAAGTTTTGGTGTAAAAAAGAAAATGAGAGGAAACTAAAGGCACAAAGAAATATAACATTACAGGCCGGGCACAGTGGCTGACACCTGTAATCCCAGCACTTTAGGAGGCCAAGGCAGGCGGATCAAGAGGTCAAGAGATAGAGACCATCCTGGCCAACATGGTGAAATCCCTTCTCTACTAAAAAAAAAAAAAATTAGCTGGGCATGGTGGCGTGCACCTGTAGTCCCAGCTACTTGGGAGGCTGAGGCAGGAGAATTGCTTGAACCAGGAGGCGGAACCAGGAGGCGGAGATTGCAGTGAGCCGAGATTGTGCCACTGCACTCCATCCTGGTGCCTGGCAACAGAGCAAGACTCTGTCTCAAAAAAAAAAAAAAAAAAAAAAAAAAAATATATATATATATATATATGTATATATATATGACATTATAGGATGGAAGCACCATTATGTTTTAGAGTTTTCTTTCTTTCTCATAAGTTTCAAAACTTCCTAATTTGTATATTGATTTTAAAACTTTGCATTAGAAAAATTTGTCTAGATGTTGATAAGTGAGCAGTCATTTAGAGGTAAGTTCTGTTAAACGAATGCTACTCTTCAACATTTGGACTGAGGAATTAAGTTAAAAACACAGTTTATTTAGTATATTCACATTACATCATCCAACCAGATGTCCATCACCTGGGATCATTTTGAATTCTATGAGAAATCTTATTTCCTCTCATCCCTGACTCTATGTTCAAATTTCTTATATTAACTCACTGGCTTCATTGAGAATATTTGACTTTGGATTATTAAGAACTTATCTAAATTAAAACGTGAACATTTCTGGCAATTATTTGCTTCAGTTAAGCCTTTGCAGCTCCCAGCATGGAATTATGAATAGGTACATCAGACACTTTCTAACCTTGAAGCTAGCTTGGGCAACACTCAAATAAGGAAATAAATCGTGTGGAAAGGAAGGAATTGGAGGACAGATACGTGATGAGGACATTTCAATAAGTGATCTGAGTATGGAAAGACTAAACTAGTTAAAAGGTAAAAAATCAGCTTGCAACACATTTTTGTGCATCTCTAATCCCTGCTTGTAAGCAATTTCCCCTCCATACAAGCAGGATAGTAACTAACGCAAAGACAGTCCCTGCTGACTTCCCTCCCGTGTTATACTGACCACTCCAATCCTAGCTCTACCTCAAATTTCACCTACCATTTTGGAAGTGGGGGTCTGAGAAAGACAAGAGAGGAGAGAAAAGGGCTAATTAAACTATTACTTAGAAAAATGGGGGTACTTAGTTACAATTCCCCACTGTCAAGTTTTATGTCATATACTTCCTAGTTAATTTGGGAAATGTGTTGATGCCCCATGAGATATACACCAACAAATCAAAGCTTTGTCTTCACCCCACATTGTCACTAGATCAATGATTAGAATCCCGGTTTGGGTCAGGACCATCCTGATAGTGGAAGCTACTTAGAATTTTGGCTCTGATTGCAAAAACAGGCATATTTCTCTGCTGTAGATTTTTCTGCTATTGCACCCTCTGTATGGGAATGCAAAACAGGCTTTCCAAGAAACCTTTCAGATCTCATACCATAATGGTCCAACAAATATCATTTTTAAGTCCTGGTACTTATGAATATTTCCAACTCCAAATAGATCAGTTTCAGACAGATATCCAATAACTATGCCCCCTTTCATCAGGAAGTAACCAGAATGAATATGGTACCCAAATCTCATAGAAATGGCATACAACTTGACAGTGGGATTTATAACAAAGTACCCCCATTTCTCTAAGTAATGGTTTAATTAGCCTTTTCCTCTTTTCTCTTATCTTTCTAGGAGACCCACTTCCTACTTAGCTCTTTAGACATGCAATTATAAACTTTTACCTTTCCTTCACGACACACTCCCTACAGGGCAAGCTTATCTAACTGTATGGTAACTTAAAAGCTTCAGAGCAGAATGCTCTCCCACCAGGAGATTGCCCTGAGAGATGATAATCAGTTTACAACCAAAAGTACAACCTCCTTCTGCCCACAATGGTACCACCTTTACCACCTGGCAGATAAAGCACTAAAGTGAGTCACACAGACTCCCACCTGCATTTCTCTCCCTGTGTGCCATTCATGCCAAGTTTCCTTTTTAAAGTGTCTACTTCCTGCTCCAAGAGTAAAGCAGTACCCTTAAGGCAGGAGCCTGTATTTCTTTCCCGAAGCTAACTTTGGTGTAAAAGTCACTTTCTTTATACCAAACTTTGCTCTTGTTAATTGGACTCTGTAAGTGGTGAATGACTGAACCTACGTTTTGGTTTCAGAGACATATTTTAGGATGGCATATTCTAGCCTCCTGCAGTCATAAATTAGGGTAGCACTTCCTTAACCCAATACTACATTAATTTACACACTAGAGAATTATTTCAAAGGGGACATGTAAGAGGGAAAAAAAAGTTAAAGCACACAATGAAAATTAATTTTTAGCAGGAGGGTAGTAGACAGAAAGAAATCCTAGAATTCTGGTGGTGCCATTAACTTAGGAGAAAACCTCTAGAAGAAAAAAAATAGGTTAGTTTAAAAAAAATTATCAGCGAATCGATAGCAAATTTGGGACAGTGTGAAATACCCAAAGATGCAATTTTCACATTGACAGCTCCTTAAGCAATTTATATATGGGACTGAGGAAAGAAAACAATTTTTATCTGAGGAATATGAGCTCTTTCAAATTATCAGGCCCAGAAAGGCAATAATATAAGACAGTAATCACTCCCTACCTCCCCCTTTTTGAACTGTTTTCATCTTTTGAAACCACTGGCTACCGCCCTAAGAAGCTATTTTATATATATATAATTGCAACTTAGGATCTGGGGTACATGTACAAAACACACAGGATTGTTGCATAGGTACCTACATGGCAATGTGGTTTGCTGTCTCCATACCCCTGTTACCTATATATGGCATTACTCCCCATGTTATTCCTCCCCAACCTCCCTATCTCCCACTGTCCCTCCCACTATTCCCCCGCAACAGTTCCCAGTGTGTGATGCTCCCCTCCCTGTGTCCATGTGTTCTCATTGTTCAACGCCCACCTATGAATGAGAACATGCGGTGTTTGGTTTTCTGTTCTTGTGTCAGTTTGCTGAGAATGATGGTTTCCAGACTCATCCATGTCCCTACAAAGGACACGAACTCATTGTTTTTATAGCTGCATAAAATTCCATGGTGTATATGTGCCACATTTTCTTTTTCCAGTCTATCATTGATGGGCATTTGGGTTGGTTACAGGTCTTTCCTATTGTAAACAGTGCCACAATGAACATATATGTGCATGTGTCTCTATAATAGAATGACTTATAATCCTTTGGGTATATACCCAGTAATGAGATTGCTCGGTCAAATGAAATTTCTATTTCTAGGTCCTTAAGGAATCTCCACACTGTCTTTCACAGTGGTTGAACTAATTTACACTCCCACCAGCAGTATAAAAGTGTTCCTATTTCTCCACATCCTCTCCAGCATCTGTTGTCTCCAGATTTTTTAATGATTGCCATTCTAACTGGCATGAGATGGTATCTCAATGTGATTTTGATTTGCATTTCTCTAATGACCAGTGATGATGAGTGTTTTCCATATGTTTGTGTGCCTGCTTTTGAAAAGTGTCTGATCATATCCTTTGCCCACTTTTGAATGGGTTTGTTTGTTTGTTTTCTTGTAAATCTGTTTCAGTTCTTTGTAGATTCTGGATATTAGTCCTTTGTCAGATGGTTACTAGTTCACTCTAATGATTGCTTCGTTTGCTGTACAGAAGCTCTGGAGTTTAATTAGATCCCATTGGTCTATTTTGGCTTTTGTTGCCAATGCTTTTGGTGTTTTAGTCATGAAGTCCTTGCCTATGCCTATGTCCTGAATGGTTTTGCCTAGGTCTTCTTCTAGGGTTTCTGTGGTGTTAGGTCTTATGTTTAAGTCTTTAATCCATCTGGAGTTAATTTTAGTGTAGGGTGTCAGGGAGGGGTCCAGTTTCTGCTTTCTGCACACTGCTAGCCAGTTTTCCCAACACCATTTATTTAACAGGGAATCCTTCCCGTGTTGCTTGTTTTTGGCAGTTTTGTCAAAGATCATGTACTTGTAGATGTGTGGTGTTGCTTCTGAGGCCTCTGTTCTGTTCCATTGGTCTATATCTCTGTTTTGGTACCAGTAACATGTTTTGATTACTGTGGCCTTGATTAAATCAGAAATATTCTTATGATTAATTATCCTCCTAGAACATAAAATCATATTCATTCTACCAAGTACTTTCTATTATATCACAAAAGCCATGAAATTTGAGACTTTGGTTCCAGGAAATATCCATTAAATTTTTAATCCATCATGTTTTTATTTTACTTTAGAAATCAAGTTTTTTAAAAGGCTTTAGAAAAATGAAGCCCCACCTTCCCAGGACAGAGCACCTGGGAAGAAAGACGGTTATGAGTTCCACTGCAGCAGACTTAAATGTACCTGCCCAGCAGCTCTGAACCAAACAACAGAGCTCACAGCTCAACACTTGAGCTCCTATAAGGGACAGACTGTCTCCTCAAGCAGCTCTCTCACCCCTGTATATCCAAAGAGACACCTCATAAAGGAGAGATCAGGCTGACATCTGACAGGTTTCCTTCTGGGACAAAGATAGCAGAAGAAGAAACTAGCAGCAACCCTTACTGTTCTGTAACTGCTGCAGGTGATCCCCAGGCAAGCAGGGTCTGGAGTGGACCTCCAGCAGTCTACAGCAGAGGGGCCTGACTGTTAGAAGGAAAACTAAAAAATGGAAAGAAATAACTTTATCATCAACAAAAAGTATGTCCAATCAGAAACCCCATCTGAAAGTCACCAACTACAAAGACACTATGGCACATGCCTATAATCCCAGCTGCTTGGGATGCATAGGCAGGAGAATCACTTGAACCTGGAGGTGGAGAGTGCAGTGAGCTGAGACTGCGCCACTGCACTCCAGCCTGGGGACAGAGTGGGACTCTGTCTCAAAAAAAAAAGAGACAATTTTTTTTCAGCCAGCATGTGTTCAATTACCAGGTAACAATGAGGGTTGGGCAGTTCATGACACTCACATAGACCTCAGATTTGTTAATCAGAACTGCATCACCTTAGTTGTCTCCTTCCTGTATCGTGACAATTGTGCGAGACTTTCCACAGTGCTCTGTGGTGATTTCTAGAAGTTTCTCCTTCCCTACTGGGTATGTCTTAGGCTGCATAATCACATCCTTCTACTGTCAGATATGCCACTTGAGGAGGCATTTTTAAGACTCAGAGAACATAGTCATCTGAAGCATCCTACTATTCCATATCACATACATCCTTGGAATATCATGTAGAGGAAAATATTTGTAACAAAACTCATACAAGCTTTGTCAATTCCTAACTATATGACATCAATGCTATGCCTGTCTTCTCAGCCTTCAGTGTGCATAGATAGAAATCATCTTGAAATCATTGTTGGATCCATATTCTATTTCAACGGCCTAGAAATGAGACCAGGATTTTATATCTTAGCAAACTCTCAAGTAATAGGAGGTACCAGCACTGCTGATCTGAAGCCACACTCTGAGTAATAAGGTACAAAAGACTCATGAACAACTTACATTCTTTAAAAAGCTGTGAAATCTCATGAAATGGAATCTAGAAGGTAAATTTCAGATGTTACTGTAAGTTACCTTTGGAGGTGTGTCAACAGAAGAAGTGATGTTGAGTAATTTAACAGCCAAAGGATCTTGGACCATAAATGGTTGTGAGTAACCTTTGAGATTTGATATAATCAATAAGAGATCATGGTGGTGAAATACTGAAAAAATTTGACTGGGTTTTTGTTACAGAATAATAAGTAATCTTCAAAGTCACTGCCAAAAGAAAAGCTGCCACTGCTAGTGAGAATATCCCCTGTTAGGGGAAGCTTTGGGGAATCCTATGTGGGAAGCCACCAAAAAGATCAGTTACTAGGAAGAGCACATAGGGCATCGTTTGGGGAGGCCGAATTTCTCAGAAATATTTACTTCTTCTTATCATCTGTTGACTTACCTTCAAGCACAAAGAGTTTATTATTTCTGTGTATCTCAAAGTAGACTGGAGAATGCTGGTCTTTTATTAGAGGGCTTAATAAGAGGAGACCAGAGTTTTCTAGCAAATGCCTGATGGTGTTGGAAGTTCAAAAATTTTTCATGGGATGAGGAGTACTCAAACCAATTAGAGGATCTGAAATAGTCCCCAGCCTTCAGGAGTTCAGTTGCAGAGCACAACCCATTAAGTAACAGAGACATAGACACTAATCAAACAGTGTGAAAGTCCACCTGCCTCTGCATCAGTTCTGTCATTATCGCTGAGCTGCTCCTTTAGCCTGAAACTCCGAATTCAGACTGTGATTTTGTTTTGAGGACCTACTTGCGTACTCATGCCTGTTGCCCTATCTTCCTCTGAATCTCAAACTACGATCTACAAGTCATCAGCAGATTGCATTGCTGGCGAACTGTGAGACTGTTGCTATATTAGTGATATAAATTTTATTTAAAGTATTCCCGAATTCTGAGCCCCTGGGAACCCTCCGTGTCAACACTGCCTTAAAGAATTATTGTCCATGTATTATTACCTTCACTAGTTTGCCAGTTACTCATTTATTTTAGCAATCCTATGCTAATGCCAATAGGTTGGGACTTATTCACAAGCTTTTTGAGAGATGCTTTATCAAAAGTGATGCGAAAATCAAGATAAATTATGCCTTTTCATAAATTAACTTAGTTACTTCATCAGAAAATGTAGATTAGCCTGACATGATTTATTTTTAGAGAATACAGGCTAAACACCTGCTCAACAACCCAGATAATTGATTCCATTATTTTAGGAGAGATTTAACAGAGTAGCTGAGTTTTGAAGAAAAGTGCAAACAGTTGGCCAATCACATTCTCCATTAAAAGTCCAGAAAAATCACAGAAAATACTAGTCTATTAACTACATGAGAGAATAAGGATTTCTTCTTATTTTCTAATTACCATCTGATATGATTTGGCTGTGTCCCCACCCAAATCTCATCTTGAATTGTAGCTCCCACAATTTCCACCTGTTGTGAAAGAAACTTGGTAAGAGGTAATTGGATCGAGGGTGCTGTTCTCACGATAGTGAATACATCTCACAAGATCTGATAGGTTTATAAAGAGGAGTCCCCTGCACAAGTCTTTTCTTCCTGCCACACGTAAGAAGTTCCTTTGCTCTTTCTTCATCTTCCACCATGATTGTGAGGCCTCCTCAGCCATGTGGAACTGTGAGTCCATGAAACCTTTTTTTCTTTATATATTACTCAGTCTCAGGTATGTCTTTATTAGCATGAGAACAGATTACTACACCATCTTTAATAACTACATCCCAACTACTCTGAATAACTGGAAGATTGTTACCATCTTAATAGAAAGATAATTTAAGGGAAGAGCCAGCTGGGAGTAGTGTCTCATGCCTGTAATCCCAGCAATTTGGGAGGCCGAGGTGGACGGATCCCCTGAGGTCAGAGTTCAAGACCAGGCTGGCCAACATAGCGAAACACTGCTGTTACTAAAAATACAAAAATTAGCCAGGTATGGTGGCACATGCCTGTAATCTCAGCTACTCAGGAGGCTGAGGCAAGAGAATTGCTTGAATGCGGGAGGCAGATGTTGTAGTGAGCAGAGATAGCACCACTGCACTTCAGCCTGGATGACAAAATGCGACTCTGTCTCCAAAAAAAAAAGAGAGAGAGAGAGAACCACCATTATATCCACATGCCTGTGTGTCACTCATAAGACTATAACCACTCTGTGATTTTGTGAAATTTCCTCTATACCTGGGACTTGTAGCTTGCTAAAACTGAGAGAGCAATTTGTTACTGTTTCCAGGTTTTTAAAAATGATGATCTTTATTGGGTTTAATTAAAAATGATGATCTTTATTGTGTTCAGTTTAAACCAGGATTCAATTTGGTCTGGTATGAATAACCTCTGGGAAAATAATTCTAACAGCTCGGTAAGAGAGAGGGATATACAGAAAACTTGGTAAACCAAGAGGTTCAAGCAAGTTTTCCCCATCACAGAAGCTTAGCCACAGTGAAATTTGCCATCAAAATACTTCTCCTGCCTCCCACCTTCCACATGCACAAGTTGTCAGTAAAACAAGCTATAAATAATAATTCCCACTGTCCATATCAGAAATAGACATGTCTAGACTTACCCACAATAAAATGAGAATTAAAACACACACACACACACACACACACACATACACACACACAAACACACACTTAAAATGATTGCACTTCCAAGCTTTCAATAACATTTAGAGCAAATTAATGGTCAGTTCAAGATGGCAGAATGAGCACGTATTTTCCCCCTTCTGCCCCTTCCCAAATGTCACTGAAATGATGGAATAAATATAAATTTGGAATAAGAATGAAAGAGGAAAGAGAGGCAAGGCAACACCATCAGTGTTAAGGCTGTTTCAAAAATTGCTGAGAGCTAGGAATGTGGTGGGATAGTTCTGACAAAGAAATAGACCCTAGGAAGTCACAGTCCACCACATATGTTGAGAGAGCAGCAGGCCAGGCAGGAGCAGCTCACCCCTTGATTACAGAGAGGCTCTGGGCTGAGACTCAGTGAGCATGCCCCAGGCTGGGAGGGAACGGGAGGGCTTGAAACAGGAGGCATAACTGAAGACTTGTATGTGAACATTTCATTGCTCTTTCTTATCCCTAGTTCAAAGACAAGCAGCAGGGTTTATCTACAAGCAAGACAGTGAGGGAACTGAATAAGCTGCAAAGACCTAGGATGTTTTGTGAGAAAGTTGGAATAACAGGAAAATATCCTACTGATCCTCACATTTCAGAAGCCAGTAACCTAATAATTCTGACAGCCAAATCACCTAGCTAATGAAGAATTATGCTCAAGGAGATATGTAAGCAAATGTATGTGGTTTACACAAGCCTCTATTCTTAAAAATCCAAGGACGACCACAAATCGGACAAAAATCGTGAAGAAGAAATAACTAGATAAGTAATCCTTTTTAAAAATGTCTGAGAAAGTAGAGATAATTCAATAAAGTCTAAATCGAATTAGTGTACACAGGAGTTGTAAGAAGATATTTAATTCATAAAATAGGAGTCAAGTGGTATCAAAAGGAATAGGCAGAGAACACGGAACAAACACTAAAAGGTTAAAGATATGCTTGTGAAATGAACTAGAAAAAAGCTTTATGAAAACCTCCTATCATTATAAAACAAAACCAAAGATATTGAAAATATGAACTACATTATCTGTGTAGTCAAAAATTATTCATTGTCAACTCATAAACCTAATATAAAAAATTAACGCTCAGATTTATAGAAAGTGTTAATATCCCTGACAATGTAAAAAGTATGAATAGGAAATAGGGAAGAAAGTATACCTAAAATCATCATCTCCTATCAAATGGCATCGTTTGTTGATTAAAATGATGGGAACCCAAGAAATACAGCTATTTATAGTTACATAAGTAAACCAGAAAAGAAAGTAACAGTAAAAGTAGCACAAACATGGAGAAGAATGTGGGCCAAGAAAGGATGAACTAAATTCTCATCTTTCAAAGTAGGAAAGCATTAAGGCATGGGGTTGTGTTTAAAGAGATTAACTTCAGAAACAGTTGCGTAAACGTATTACCTAGAGTTATGGAGGCAGCCACAAAGAAGCTGAAAACATAAATGGTAAAAAGTTGTTGCCTCTGGGGACTGGGAATGCGATTAGCAGGTATAAAGCAGGAGAGTGGTCCTTTGATCAAAAGCTATTCATGCTATAGTAGTGGATATTTTGCCAAGTGCTCACATTATTCTGATTTAAAGTAATTACAGGTAAATATTGCCCATGTAGATTAAAGTCAATTAATGTTATGAAAGTTCGACCTTAAAAGCATTTAAGTGTTCAGTTCTATATCCAATTCATTTAGGGTGTGGAGTAAGAAAGTGATACTTAGGCAATCTCCATAACAACAGTGGATTTTTGACAGAGAAGTGTCAAAAATCCAAGGGGAAAGACATATATGATAATTTCCAAAAACAGGGTAAGATTCATGAAGTCCGCCTACCTAGAAGTGAACAGAAACTTTACGAAAGCAGACATACATGAGGCCAACAAACATATGAAAAAGTGCTCATCGTCATTGGTCATTAGAGAGATGCAAATCAAAACCACATTGAGATACCATCTCACACCAGTTAGAATGGCGATCATTAAAAAATCTGGAGACAGCAGATGCTGGAGAGGATGTGCAGAAATAGGAACACTCTTACACTGTTGGTGGGAGTGTAAATTAGTTCAACCATTGTGGAACACAGTGTGGCGATTCCTCAGGGACCTAGAAATAGAAATTCCATTTGACCCAGCAATCCCATTACTGGGTATCTATCCAAAGGACTATAAATCGTTCTACTATAAGGACACATGCACACGAATGTTCATTGCAGCACTGTTTACAATAGCAAAGACCTGGAACCAACCCAAATGCCCAACGATGATAGACTGGACTGGGAAAATGTGGCACATATACACCATGGAATATTATGCAGCAATCAAAAATGATGAGTTTGTGTCCTTTGTAAGGACATGGATGAATCTGGAGAACATCATTCTCAGCAAACTGACACAAGAACAGAAAAAGAAATACTGCATATACTCACTCATAGGTGGGTGAGAAAAATGAGAGCAGGTGGACACAGAGAGGCGGTCTACTATACACTGGGGACTGTTGGGGGCAATGGGGGAGGGACAGCAGGGTGGGGCTGGGGGGGATAGCCTGGGGATGAATGCCAAGTGTGGGTGAAGGGGAGGAAGGCAGCAAAGCACACTGCCATGTGTGTACCTATGCAACTATCTTGCTCGTTCTGCACATGTACCCCCAAACCTATAATGCAATAAAAATTAAAAAAAAAAAAAAAAAAAGAAGTGCTCAGGAATATATTACTGTACACAACCTTGGGGTATTTTAAAAGAAATAGATCCATTATACTCAAGATTGACTAACTACATGGCTGGCAATACCTAAGAAAGACAGGCCCAGATAAGAACATAGCTGGGCAGATATGGGGACCTCAACATAAGACTACGGCTAGTAGAATATTACTCTGGAGACATATGTGAGTGATGCAATCCTAAATAGAGGCCCTCATATTTGTCAGTGCACTGCCTCTCCTCCCCTTAGGTGACAAAATGCCTCCTTTTCTGGGCTAACTCCACTTCCCCTCCCCACCACCAGTGCCAGGTCTGAGCTCCTATTCCAGATCAGTCTGTCAGGGATTGATCATGGCATTATGTCTCTCTGCAGAAAGACTCCATCAGATTTCTACTCCCTCTCTTTTCTATTTATGGCAGTTCTGAAAAGGAAAGGAAGTGAATTACCTGATGGGTGGAATTGAAGGAAGAATGAGGCATCTGTAGCCCTGACCTTTCTTCTCCTGTTGCTCTTCAGGATTTCTGTGCCTGTAGAGAACATGTATACAGCTCTGCTCTCTGCAGGGAGTGATGTGGGGCCACTCCCACCAGAAAGTCCTATGATTTTTCACATTACCTGATTTGGGGTAAAACTATGCCTAATTTTGTAGGAAGCTATTAGAAGGGTTATTGTTTTCAAATACTCAAGCCATATGGTCCAGTCACCTCATTAGTATCAAAACTTCCGTTTATGATCAAAATATTAATTATCCAAACATCAACTGAGGAAGAACTGATTTGGCAGGACAGTATATAAAAAGGCTTTAGGATTTTAGTTGTCTAAGTCTAAGCTAACTGAAATATATTCATGAACTTGGGATATAGCACTCTTTGCCATAGAAACAAGTGCTTACTGAATCCTAAAGGAAAGCAAATCTGTCCCAAATAATCCTAGGGGGAAAATAAATTTATCCAGTGAGTTTTAATGGAATCTCACAGAGCTCTGTGATTTCTTGGTTCTGCCTCAGGGAGCTAGGAAGAAGAATGCAGTAAGTCATGGTTCCAGGACCTCCAACACAGGCCCTCAGCCTCCACCAGATGAGCCTCATTTTGGACTGTTTACTGTCAGATTTTATTTGGCAAAGAAAAGGATTGCTTTGCCTTTTTTAAACTAGGTTTACACGACCTGGCCCCTAACTCTGGCTGAATTCACTTTCTGTTCTGCTGTGGCCACTAACATTGACCTTTGAGTTTGAATTATTTTCTTATCTCTCTTTCCCTCCCTCCCTCCCTCCCTCTTTCCCTCCCTCCCTCCCTCCCTCCCTCTCTCCCTTCCTTCCTTCCTCCCTTCCTTCCTTCTTTCCTTTCTTCCTCCCCTCCTTCTTTCCTTTCTTCCTTCCTTTTTCTGCCTTTCCCCTGTCTTTTCCTCAACAACCATTCATTGAATGCCTGAGACTAATCAATGTTTTTATTCTTCTTTCTTGGTCTTTTTCTGACCTCCAACAACTTCCAGGTTCCTCTCCTGGGTAACTTACCAAATTTTGGGAGTGGTGTCAAATTCACCCCCGTTATTGGTAACATACAGCCATCCCATTACTGGATATATATGCAAAGGATTATAAATCATTCTATTATAAAGACAAATGCACATGTATATTCACTGTGGCACTGTTCACAATAGCAAAGACCTGGAACCAACCCAAATGCCCATCGATGATAGACTGGACAAGGAAAATGTGGCACATATACACCATGGAATACTATGCAGCCATAAAAAAATGATGAGTTTGTGTCCTTTGTAGTGACATGGATGAATCTGGAAACCATCATTCTCAGCAAACTGACAGAAGAACAGAAATCCAAACACTGCTTGTTCTCACTCATAGGCAGGTGTTGAACAATGAGAACACATGGACACAGGGAGGGGAGCAGCACACACTGGGGTCTGTTGGGGTGCACTAGGGGAGGGACTGTGGGGGGTAGGGATTTGGGGAGGGATAACCTGGGGAGAAACGCCAGATATAGGTGATGGGGATGGAGGCAGCAAACCACATTGCCATGCATGTACCTATGCAACAATCCTGCATGTTCTGCACATGTACCCCAGAACCTAAAGTGCAATAAAATATATCTATATATATACAAATCTCAGACAAAATTGGCCATAAAGATACTCTTTAAATGTACATTAAAATAACTACATTGAATAACAGCCTGGTGGAATATGTAGAGGTAGCAGTGCTTCCTCTCCAACTCATTTTGAGTTTTCTCTTCTCAAGAACATTCAAGGTCATCAGCTTCCTTGTTACCAGGCCACCCCTTTTCTAGAGTCTCTTCAAGACTAACACTTTCTGATTCCACATTTGGTCCAATATCATAAAATTTATCATTTGTATTTTGTCTTTTTCCCTCAAGGTTGGTTATTTCCATCAGCACATTTAAGCCAAATGACCGACTGATTATACGTACTTTAAATGCACCCAAATAATATAGGTAAGATTATTTGGAGTAAGAGTTGACTTCACTGTCTCGATCATGCAAATCAAGAAAGGAGAGAATTTAGAGTCCTAGGGAAAGAGAGATGTATAGACAAAGAAGTTTGAAGTATGTTTCATATTATACCAATATAGGCAGTTGCCTTATTTTCATGCATTTCCCTATTTCCTATCTCGAAACAGCAGCATTAAAAAGCTGATATGGCACTGAGCCAGTGAGTGAACAGCACTATAATATGCTTATTTCACACATTTTAAATCCCATTTTCTCCAAGTAGGAAGTCTTTTATTAATGGAATATGAAGCAGCTTCCAGTATCTAATTAGGTCTAATTTAATTCCTTTTCATAGCACTATAGGGTGGCAAGTCAGAGGTAAATAGCAAGCAGGCTTAATGAAGCTGCTGTGGGAGAAAATGTCATGTAAAGTTTCAAAAACAATAATGCTTTCAGTTGATTCTTATCCACTGCAGACACCTCAAGGAACTTGGAATTGACGTCCTTTAGAAAAAAAAAATGCAGAACTCTGACCTTGTAAATCTACTACCTTGCCTTTGAAAAAGACAGAAAAAAATATTTTACTACCATTCTCTCACCTATCAATTATGCTTTTTTTCTGTTACCATAGGTGAGCAGGGAAGAAACAGAGGAAATAGATTTAAAAAGCCCTCCGTGGATTGAAGTGAAAGTGAGGCTTCGATCAGTTCACGGAAATCCAGGAAGCCATCAGGAGGACAGTTGGTGGCACTCTGTGACCAGAAGAGAGAAAAAAGCACTGACAAGAAGTGAGGGTGGGGAGGATGGGCAGACACACAGGGCTCTGGTCCCTTTGTCTCCTGATGCCGTGACCTTGTGAGTAATGGAGACCCCCACGCATGCAGACAGCCTGCAAATGTGGGAGCTGGAATGGCACTTGTCCTCTTCAGCCTAAAATAGAAAAAAATGCTTCAGCTGTGATAAATGTGTGTCTGATTTTAGCTTACCTTGCACACACATCAATTAAGGTTTGGTGACTCCAGGGACATTGTAGATTTCCGCTGCATAATCAGAAAATATAAACGATACTTTGGAAAACACTATTAGGTAATAAATGTACTCATGGGGGCAACATTTTTAACTGGTGTGAGTGAATAAAATGATAGACTTAAGGGAATATTTTTGAAAGAGATAATGATCTTTCTGATTATTATAATAAAGTGTTTATTTATTAGATAATACTGGATATTACTAAAGACAGTCTTTTTAAAACTGTTTGGAAAACATTTTTACATGGCTGAGAATGAAGAAAGAATAAGAAAAGTGATATTCAAGAGTTGTAAATGGCAGTATAAAGTAACTCTTCTAAAATTATGGTTAAACTAAAATGTGGACTTATCATTTACTTTAAGGCCTGATATTAGAGTATATCAACAAATCTTTGTTTTAAAAACAAGAATATCTACACATTTAAAAATATATATTCATGTAAAGAATATGGCTATTACCACGCAGTTTTTGTGTGGTGATAGCCGTATTCTTTACAATGAAACAATCAATTTGAAACAATAAATCTGCCCTTTAAAATCAACTCTTTTCTCCTAAAAGAAAATGCAAAGGGACTGTTCACAATTGCAAAAAGACGGAATGTTCCCAAGTGCCCATCAATGGTGGATAGAACTTTTAAAAATGAATGCAGTACACAGGCAGCATGGAATACAATGCAGCCATATAAAGGAATGAAATCATGTCCTTTGCAGCAACATGGACTCAGCTAGAGGCCATTATTTGTTTTACTTATGTCCACACATAGACATAATGATGGAACCACAGATACTGAAGAATACAAGAGGAGAAAGGGAGTGAGAGGGACAAGTGTTGAAAAGCTACCTATTGGGTGCCGTGACCACTTTCTAGGTGATAAGTTCAATCATACCTCAAACCTGAGCATCATGCTATATACTCATGTAACAAACCTGCAAATGTACTTCCTGAATCTAAAATAAAAGTTTAAAGAGAAAAATGAGAACACATGGACACAGGGAGGGGGGTATTACACAGTGGGGTCTATTGAGGGGGAATAGGGGAGGGACAGTGGGGGGGGAGCTGGGGAGGGATAGCCTGGGGAGAAATGCCAAATGTGGGTTAAGGGGAGGAAGGCAGCAAAACACACTGCCATGTGTGTACCTATGCAACTATCTTGCACGTTCTGCACATGTACCCCAAATCCTAAAATGCAATAAAAATCTTAAAAAAGGGGGGAACCCTGTTGTTTGTGACAACATGGATGAACCTGGAGGGCATTATGCTAAATGAAATAAACAGGCACAGAAATACTATATATATATATATATATATATATATATCCCAAGTTAAAAAACAAAAACAAACAAAAAAAAATGATAATGAAGGCAACACTTAAAACTATTTTCAATAATCAGAACTATTCTACATTATTAAGACACATTTTCTTAAATATTAGGATAATGCAGATGGATTTGTTACATAGGTAACGTGCCACAGCACTTTGCTGTACTGACCAACCCACCACCTAGGTATTAAGCCCAGCATCCATTAGCTATTCTTCCTGATGCTCTCCCTCCCCCAACTTCATCCTCTGACAGGCCCCAGTGTGTGTTGTTCCACTCTCTGTGCCTGTGTGTGTGTTCTCATTGTTCAGCTCCCACTTACAAGTGAGAACATGCAAAGTTTGGTTTTCTGTTCCTGTATTAGTTTGCTGAGGATAATAGCTTCCAGCTCCACCCATGTCCCTGCAAAGGACATGATCTCATTCCATTTTATGGTGGCATAGTATTCCTTGGTGTATATGTACCACATTTTTCTTTATCCAGTCTATCATTGATGGCATTTGGGTTGATTTCATGTCTTCCCTATTGTGAATAGTGTTGCAATGAACATACACACACATGTATCTTTATAAAAGAATGATTTAGATTCCTCACGGTATACAACCAGTAATGGGATTGCTGTTATTTCTGGTTCTAGGTCTTCGAGGAATTGCCACACTCTCTTCCACAATGGTTGAACTAATTTATACTCTCACCCACAGTGTAAAAGCATTCCTATTTCTCCACATCCTCTTCAGCATCTGTTGTTTCTTGGCTTTTTAATAATCATCATTCTGACTGGCAATAGATGGTATCTCATTTTGGCATTGATTTGCATTTCTCTAATGATCAGTGATGTTGAGCTTTTTTTCATATATTTCTTGGCCACATAAGTGTCTTCTTTTGAGAAGTGTCTGTTCATTTCCTTTGCCCACTTTCTAATAGGGTTGCTTGTTTTTTTTCTTATACATTTTTTTTTGAAGTTCCTTGTAGATTCTAGATATTAGACCTTTGTCCGATGCATATATTGCAAAAAAAAAATCTCAGTCTGTAGTTTGTTCACTCTGATGATAGTTTATTTTGCTGTGCAGAAGCTCTTTAGTTTAATTAGATACCATTTGTCAATTTTTTCTTTTGTTGCAATTGCTTTTAATGTTTTTACTATGAAATCTTTGCCTATGCCTATGTCCTGAATGGTATTGTCTAGATTTTCTTCTAGACTTTTTTATAGTTTTTGATTTTACATTTAAATCTTTAATCCATCTTGAGTTAATTTTTGGATAAGGTAAAAAGAAATGTCCAGTTTCAATTTTCCGAATATGGCTATCCAGTTCTCCCAGCACCATTTATTAAACAGAGAATCCTTTCCACATTGCTTGTTTTTGTCAGGTTTGTCATAGATGAGATGATTGTAGATGTGTGGTCTTATTTCTGAGGTCTCTGTTCTGCTCCTCTGTCTATGTGTCTGTTTTTGTACCATTGCCGTGCTGTTTTGCTTACTGTAGCCTTGCAGTGTAGTCTGAAGTCAGGTGACATGATACATCCAGCTTTGTTCTTTTTTCTTAGGATTGTCTTGGCTTTACAAACTCTTTTCTGCTTTCATATGAATTTTAAAGTAGTTTTTTTCTAATTCTGTGAAGGATGTCAATGGTAGTTTAATGAAAATAGCATTGAATCCTTTAATTACTTTGGGAAGTATGGCCATTTTCAAACTGTTGATTTTTCCTATCCATGAACATGGAATGTTTTTCCATTTGTGTCCTATCTGATTTCATTGAAATGTAGTTTGAAGTTCTCCTTAAAAATATCCTTCACATCTCTTTTTAGCTGTATTCCTAGTATTTTATTTTCTTGTAGCAATTGGGAATGGGTGTTCATTCATGATTTGGCTCTCTCTGCTCATCTATTTTTGGTGAATAGGAATGCTTGCAATTTTTGCACATTGGTTTTGTATCCTGAGAATTTGCTGAAGTTTCTTATCAGCTTAAGAAGCTTTCTGGCTGAGACAGTGGGGTTTTCTAGATATAGAATTATGTCACCTAAAAACAGACAATTTGATTTCCTCTCTTCCTATTTGAATTCCCTTTATTTCTTTCTCTTGCCTGTTTGCCCAGGCCAGAACTTCCAATATTATGTTGAATAGGAGTGGTGAGAGATGACATCCTCTTCTTGTGCTGATTTTCAAAGGGAATGCTTCCAGCTTTTGCCTATTCAGTATGATATTGGCTGTGGGTTTGTCATAAATTGTTCTTATTATATATAGGTATGTTCCATCATAACCTGTTTTATCTAGAGTTTTTAACATGAAAGTTGTTAAATTTTATTGAATGTCTTTTCTGTGTCAGTCAAGATAATGATGTAGTTTTTCTATTTTTGGTTTTTATAAGCTCAGGGAAATGGCGAGAAAGATGAAATTTCCCCAAATTTAGTCACATTAGTTAAAGAAGAAAAAAGCATCACTAGCCATCAGTGATGCAGAATCATAAATTTTGAATGAGTGAGGGTGACAGCTTTGGACATCCCAGATTTAGGAATTCTAGCAGGGTTTGCAGTGTTTAAGTACTGGAGAACTGGAGTAAGCCATCTAGTACATAGTCTAGGTGTAGGCAAAAACACAATCTCGTGTCAGCTTAGAACATCTCATCCATTTCTGAATCAAATAAGCTCTAGAATAATGTAAATAAGGACAAAATCGTGACTAGTACAAAACAAGACTATCCTGAAACACAATATTCCAAAAGAAAAGAAAATATGGAGGGAGTCAAGTACAGGAGCAAAGGATGCAGGTGCTGTTAAGTGGTTTGCTCCCAGGTGGTTGTTAAAAGATGCTTTCAGTGTGCCATAAGAGAGGTCTCTGCCAAAATGGTTTTTATAAGTGTAAATTATGTATTTTATGTATAAAGTGGATATATAAGAAATCTAATTTTGGCTGGACATAGTCTCGGTTTATACTTGTAATCCCAGCACTTTAGGAGGCAAAGGCAGGAGTATCACTTGAGGCCAGGAGTTCAAGACAGGCCTACAACATAGAATATATGCAACCAGAAATATTGCAAGACACTGTTTATACCCTCAGAAAAGAGAAAATCTAATTTTAAGAAAACTTTCCAAACTAGGTAAAAATTGCAAGACAGGAAGAATTTTAAAAAATCAGCAAAGTGACCAATATGTTCCTATATTATAGTAATTCCCACCTTGAATGGCTCACATCATTTTGAACCATAATTTATTGACTCGATGGAAAGTATTTACTGCCTACTTCATACAGGCACAGTTGTCAACATTCGAGTTGCAATAATGAATAAAACATAAAATTCCCTGCCTTCAAGAGAGCTTGTTTTCTAGCAAGAGAACATATATTATAAATATAATTATAATAAATGAGTGAGTTACATAGTGTGTTAGAAGGTGACAAATACTATGAAAATAAATAGATCAAATAAGATCAGTTGCTAGCATGGCAAGGCAATTTAGAATTTTAAAGAGCACCATTGCTGTAGGTATTATTTCAAAGGTATATTTGAACAACAGAAGTGAGTAAAGAAAGAAACACTGCCACCATAGAAAAAGTCCGTGTTAGATGGCAACAGGAAGCATTCATTTCAATCCCAGGTGTGGAAGCAGAGAGTCTGATTGCAGAGCTGGGAAATAATAGATGTGATGGTGGCAGTCTGTGAAAGTTCTTTTCTCATTCCTTTAAATTTCTCAGCGAAAGCTTGAAGAAAGTAATCAGCTGAGAGAAAACAGAAGGAAGAACTCAAGAGTCTGAAGTCAGGGCAGAAGGTAGAAAATATCAATCTAGGACAGGAGATAAACAACCTAGGGAAATGGCTTATGACTGCCAGGCAGCATTCATGGCCCATTTGGGTCTCACAGTGGGAATACCCAACATATATGCATGTTTTTCTTCAGCCACTGTCAGCAACATGAGTAATGCCACAGAGTAGACAAGTACAGTTTTGCCAATTCAGGATGATAAGACAATGGGCTGATGGGAGAATGCAAGGGATTGATTAGATTGATTACCCATGGGATGTATGATCAGTAAGAAGAGAGAACACGAAGGGGCTGAAGAACAATAGAAAGCTTGTGGAACCAATGAATTAGAGGTCGTGGTGCAGTCAACATATTATTACCAGGATCAGAATAATAGAGGGAATAAATTGAAAACTTAGGAGGGGGAGGTTAGAGTGGGAGAGATAAAATTTAGACAGCAAACAGACTGCAGTTATTAGTAATGACATAGTTCTGCTACAAGATCATAGGAATGTGTGACTGAAGAAGACAAGATAAGAACAAGTGGAGAAGAGACATTGAAGATACTGACCGCCAAGGTTATTGGAAAAATCTTCTACATGTATGCTAAATCACCCAGAATTAAGCCTGAAGTTTTATTGGAAAGAATGACAATGATCCAGGAATTAAAAGTGGAAAGTAACTCTAGGATCAGTAGATGGCAGTCATAATTAGGACAGTAGATGACATAATCTAATGACAAGATACTCAGTGCTGGGAGTTTGGGAGAGGAGGGCAAGAGTGGCCTGGAAGTTGCAAGGAAAAGCAATATGGCATCTGTCCTACCTTGAGGATCAGTTGGGGGAAGATTATGAGTAGGAAAGCAGACACCCCTTGAGAATGCTATAGAGAAAGGAATCCCCAAATGATCCCTTTAACCTGCCTAAGGGGCTAGGCATGGTAGACAGAAGTTTAGATTCCTGGAGAAAACAATCTCAACTCAATAATCCTCACTCCCCATTTTGCAAAGAGTTAAGAGCTTCTTCCAAAGGTGTCTTCGGAAACCACCCGGTATTAAATGCTGACTGCCAGAGAAAGACTGTCGTCATTGGGAGGATACACCAGTGTCCTAATCTAAAGCAGCCATCTCCAGTGTACAGGATAAACCTTATCATGCTGTACCGCATATGTACGTATACAGAAAATTCTCACAGAGTACCAATGCAATGCATCTTCACTACCGAAACTCAGTCATCAAATTTTAAAACGGTGGCACTGAGCTTATCAGAAATAGGCAAAAGTAAAATTCCTCCAGATTCATATAGGCCTTGCACGAGATAAATCTGCTCTAGTAGAAATTATAGTTGTATCTTTGACTCAACAGAGCACAATCAAGACCTCTCTGCCATTTTTAAGGCAATAAAACATATTTATTCTAAATCCCATGATTTTATATAATATTTGTGCTAGTTTCAGCTCTCTCCATGTGTGAAGAAAGGTTTAAATGTGTCTCTTCAGTTTCTCACACTGATTAGTTAAATGAATGGAAAAGTAATGAGTGACTACTGAGACACAAGAACGATATTCCTGATGAAAAGATTAAATAAAATGTTGATATTTTACTTTGAAAACTTAACATTTTTTTCATAGCTTCTTTTTTTCCCCTGCAAGTCTATCTCCATAACAAAGACAGAATGTATTTGCAACAGTTCATAGTAAAATGATAAGATACCTCTGAGTATTTCATAGTCTTAAAAGATTACCTTCTAATACCTCTATGATAAATAATCCAACCAACTTACTTTTCAGTGTCCCTGTTATTCAGTGAATAATACATAAGCTAATCCTAACTAGCTTCTACAGTAATGAGATGTCTTCTACATTTCTGAAACTCTGAACAACTCTCTTGATAAGAAGATGATAATAAGGACTTGTTTTATGAATTCAAAAGAGAATGCCCTTTTTGGTATTTGAGTTTTTAAAAAAAATCTTCCTCTATATCCACATTTAGCCATCATTTAAAGCAACTTTATTGTCAGCTTTTAAAAAATAAAATAAATTTTAAAAAGCCTTAATTCCTAAATTCACATTTAAAATCCATTACAGTTATTTTTATCTTGCTATAAAAATATGCTCTACATAATTAAACTCATTTTTTTAACTATATCACTTAGAAAAGTTCTATTTCCCTAATCTCAAAACTCTGAGTTTACATTTTGTGAAGAAAAGTTTCTTCTGTCTACAGTTATCTCCCAATTCACAACCTAAATTTTGTCTTCATTGTGACATGGAATTCCTAAATTGGAAGACCAGAGACACTATTGCTTTCTTATAATGCCTTCATACACATTTGCTGTTTAATGTATGTTTCTATCATATTAAAAATATTAATTTTGTTTGGCAGTCAGTGAGACACTATGATCAAATAAAAGATGAAAACTCAGAGATAAACAACCAATTGGTAAGATGCCCCCACATATTAGCTTTTTAAAAATTATGTCTGTTTCCTAGACATAAATTTATAGAAGTAGAAAGAGCATCTTAAAGGAAAATTAACGTCAACAACTCCTTAATTTCTATTTATTCAATCTATCTGAGTCAGTTTAAAATCTCTAAACTGCTTGTGTCTTAATTATTAAAGCATTAATAATTCTAAGTAGCTAGTATTTTACAGAAGAGATATTTACATGATCGCAATACCGTATTAACATAATTGAAATATGTTATTCAAACAGTTGAATAGATATATTACCAAGATATCTGTTATTCAAACAGTTGAATAGATATATTGCCAGTAGTAGAAAAAACACCATGTTTACGGTCTTTCCAGATGAAAACTGCTCATAATAAATGAGCTGAGCCCCAGTCTGCTCATCTGTAAGTAAAATGATGCATATATTTTTCTCGTAGAGGTAGTGTAAGGATCAAATGAGGAAATGCTCATGAAATGCTTAACAAATTATATAATACATAGTATCACTCAGCTATGTCAGCTATTATTGCTATTTATATTATTAGTAATGCAAACCCACAATCTTAGCTTGCAAGATTCTGTTAGATCTGTGTTTGCTTTCCTCAGTATCCCATGGCATCCTCTCTCATTTTGGCCTGATGATTATTCCACTTCCTTGCCTTTCTTCCTACTGTTCCATAATCTAAAATGTTCTTCTTCATCCTGCCCATTCCTATTATCTCATTTGTCTACATCCCAGCTCTTTTCACCTGTATTAGCGATCCATTTTCGCATGGTGAATTAATACCCCAAGACCTGTGACTTGAAAAATGGTCACTTACTATGTCCATTTCTGTAGGTCCAGAATTTGGGCCTCGTTTGACCTCAGAGTCTCTCACAGGGCTTCAGTCAAGATATTTCCAGGGTTGCAGTCTTTGCTTAAGGCTCAAATGAAGAAGGTTCCACTTCCAGCCTCACTCACATGATTGTTCATAGGATTCAGTCCCTCATGAGCTGTTGATGTGAGAGCATTAATTGTTCACTGGCTGTTAGCCAGATGCCACCATCAGTTCCTTGGTACCATGAGCATCTCCAATATGGCAGCTGCTTCATTTTTTTAAATCAAAGTGTGCAAACTGAGAAGAAACAGAGAATGCCAACAAGATCAAATCAGTTCTTTGTCAAATAATTATGGTAGAGACGTTTTATCATTTTTGTCTATTCTACTTCTTAAAAGCAAACCAGTAGGTCCACCTCATGCTCAAGAATAGGGGTTAAGAATACCAGAAATGACCACTGGAAATCAGTTTTGGAACCCCCTACCACACCACGTCACTTTCAAACCAGTCTGACTACTCAGTTGCTATAAACCTTTATGATAATCGTTAGAAAATTAAAGGTTAATTTCTAGGCTGCGCATGGTGACTCAAGCCTGTAATCCCGGCACTTTGGGAGGCCGAGGCAGGTGGATCACGAGGTCAAGAGATCAAGACCATCCTGGCCATCATGGTGAAACCACCTCTCTACTAAAACTACAAAAATTAGCTGGCCGTGGTGATGTGCGCCTGTAGTCCCAGCTACTCGGGAGGCTGAGGCAGGAGAATTGCTTGAACCCGGGAGGCAGAGGTTGCAGTGAGCCAATATTGTGCCACTACACTCCAGCCTGGCGCCTGGTGACAAAGTGAGACTCTGTGTCAAAAAAAGAAAAGAAAAGAAAATCAAAGGTTAATTTCTAATTTGTAATTTTAAATACTCTTTTCCTCTTAGAATTCTGAAAGCATTAATACTTTATTTAAAGATTTTAATACATTATAAAATTGTGTGTGTGCACGTGTGTTTTATTTTCAACTATATTATACCTTGTCATGTGTTTCTATCTCTCTGGGAAAGCTTAGTACCAATGCACATTATATAAATACTAGTTGAAAGAGTAAATATTATTTCTCACTCATAAACAATTTAGATGAGAGAATTTTAATATACTCCCATGAGAGATATTCAAATCTCTGGAAAGAGAAAAACACATTTCTTTGTGTATAAAAATGCTACATTTAATTTTATTAATGCAAAAACAAACTGCCCTATATTCTCTTTCTTTGTGACACAATAAAATGTTTTCTGTTGAAAGATTGTGTGACTTTAGCTAAAAGTCACTGTATTTTAATTATTTACAAGAACAAGTCAGCAAGAAAGAGAAATTACTTCTGAAAATTTTTAAATTATTTTATGATTACAAAAATTTAGTCTTTCACATATTTTCTTCCCTCCCCTGTGAGTATTTACAGAAAATAATATGTAAACCAATCACCTTTAAACAGCATAAAAAATCACATATAGTGCATGCCACTTATTATATCTCCCAAATGCTGGAAAAGATTAAAATGAATTATCACAGAGATTTTCCCTCTAAAATATTAATCTCCTATAAACATAACTTTACATGGGCCTATAACTTGAGAGAATTAGTCTTAAACTGGAACTAAATTCTTTTTATTCTGAATAGCCTAATGACATTTTTTCTTTTAATAGCCAGATCTGGCAAGTAACACCAGCATTAGACAGATTGCTTTCTATGTCTTCAGACTGAGCTGTGTAATTGGAATTTGACTGATTTGAGAGGGAAAATCAATAAAATCCCTCGAGCCATATAGTTGTATTCACTTTTCAAACTTTATTTTTTTCTGACTACATTTATACTGGGGTTCAATATTCTAATTTAAATTCCTTTGCTGCTGAAAAGTGGAGTAGTGATGTTAATATCTTCATTAATACTGATAATTTTATGTAATTCTAAAATTATTAGAGAATTATTACAATTTAAAAATATTTAGCAATAAAAGAGATTCTGATTAAAAGAAGCAAAGTAAAAGCATTGTTTGTCCCTTTCTGAAAATTCAATGAAAGCAACAAATATATACATGGAGAAGATGCTCCATTCTCCATTAAACACAAAATAACTAAACCCTCTGACACATTTCTTCTCAAATTTTAAGTATATAGTTGACCCTTGAACAGCATGGGTTTCAGCTGCATGGATCCACTTATATGCCCATTTTCTTCCACCTCTACCACCCCCAAAACAGCAAAACCAACCCCTTCTTTCCTCCCTCCTCCTCAGCAAACTCAACATGAAGACAATGAAGATGAAAACCTTTGTGATGATCCACCCTTAATAAGTAGCAAATATATTTCTTACTTCCTTATGATTTTAATTACATTTTCTTTTCTCTAGTTTACTTTACTGTAAGAATACAGCACATAATACATGTAACATAAGTTATGTGTTCATGTTATTGAGATGGCTTCTGGTCAACAGTAAACTATTAGCAGTTAAGTTTTTGGGGAGTCAAAAAAATTACACCAAGTTTTATTGCATGGGGTGTTAGATCCCCTAACCCCCACATTGTTCAAGCGTCATCTGCAATTCAGATTTGATTAAAGTCATTGTTAGTAAACAAACTCTTAAGAAAAAGAGAGAGACATTCATATTTTTCTGTACTAGAAACAAAGATTTATCAAACAAAACTCAAAACACTAATAATAGTTATTTAAAAAGAATAAAGAACATTTTAAAATCAAGGATCTTTTTTCATGAAAAAAAAAATCCTATACTGAGACTTTCATGGAATCCACTTAAAACACAGAAAGCCACAGGAGAAACTTGTCCCTAGCTTAATATTAAGAACAGGCTTGATAACTATAAAATTATCTATATATGCATGTGTATACATGTATATATAGATACAGACACACACACATACATATATACACACACAAACATATATATTTATATACATGTGTATACACACACACACACACATATATATATATATATTTTTTTTTTTCTTTTTTTTTTTTTGAGAGTCTCTCTGTCACCCAGGATAAAGTGCAATGGTGTGATCTCAGCTCATTGCAATCAACCTACCTCCCTAGTTGAAGCAATTATCCCACCTCAGCCTCCTGAGTACATGGGATTGCAGGCACTTGCCAACATACCTGGCTATGGGGTTTCACCATGTTGGCTGGGCTGGTCTTGAACTCCTTACCCCGTGATCCACCCACCTTGGCTTCCCAGAGTGCTGGAATAAAGATGTGAGTCACCATGCCTGACCTATAAGATCATATTTTAAACCCATTGAATTGCTTAAAATACAAACACATTTACAAAATTTACTTAAATTTACTAAAGATGGAGGACAGAGAAAATATGAGAGAAAAGCTTAAAAGCAACTCCATTGAATAATAGGGAGAGGATACATGTGTCTGGGAGGAGGCAGGAGAGCTAGGAAAGACCTCATCTAAAACATAGATACTTCATCTATAGAAGTTTGAGGAAAGGGAAGTAAGACTGGGATAGAAGCTCCAAGCATTCTCATGTCAAATTCTGCTGAAGAGGTCTTCAGCATGCCTTCATACTATTTAAAGCCAATGGTGTACAAATCTACCTAAAACACCAAGAAAACAAAATGCATCTTGCTACAAATTAGATAGATTCCACTCTCCACACAAGCACTCCAACAGAAAGGGCTCATTTATGTTCATTTCTGAGTATAATTATTTACTTAAGTCTCTTCTGATTTTTGATTTGTAATCCATTATACAATTAAAAATAAGTCATGAAAAGAAGCAAAATAATACAGCCAATCAGTAAGAGATGAAATAAATTCTAGAACCAGACTTATGATGATAAATATGTTAAAGAATCTATTGTGAATGTGGACAATATGCATGAATACATGGAGAATTTCAGCAGAGAAATGAAAACTGTACAATAGAATCCATTGGAAATGACAGAAATAAAAACTGGGATTTTAGAGATGAGAAATTCTTTCAACTGACTTATCAGTAGTCTGGCACATTATGGGAAAAAAAATCAGTTAATTTGTATTGGGTCAATAGAAATTATCTAAAGTGAAATATGAAAAGAAAGATGTAGAAAGAAAATAAACATGCTATATCTGTGGAACAATATCAGATAAACTACTATATGTATAACTGTACTCAGAAAGACAAGAGATAGAAAATGAAATATCTATCTCTTGTCAAAGAAAATACACAAGGAGTTATTGGACAATAATTTTTCAAGAATGATAAAATATATCAAACCACATACTAAAATTCAGTAAAGCACTAAGCAGAATAAACAAATCACGGTCGGAAACATTGTAGTCAGCTTTATCATGTCCCTGCAAAGGACATAAACTCATCCTTTTAGTGACTGCATAGTATTCCATGGTGTATATGTGCCACATTTTTTTAATCCAGTCTATCATTGATGGGCATTTGGGTTGGTTCCAAGTCTTTGCTATTGAGAACAGTGATGCAATAAACATATGTGTCCATGTGTTTTTGCTATTGAGAACAATGTTGCAATAAACATATGTGTGCATGTGTCTTTAAAATAGAATGATTTATAATCCTTTTGGTATTTACCCAGTAATGGGACTGCTGAGTCAATAAAAGAAATAAATAAATAAAATTTAACAAATAATAAAATGCATTTAATGGTTTAAAAAAAAAAGAAAAAAAAAAACATTGTAGTCAAACTGCTGACATCCAAGAATAAAGATCAAATCTGAAAATCAGTCAAAGAACAAAGAATCTTACATGTCATAAAACAGATACAAATGATCATTAAAGTCAATAGAAGTAAAAGAAAATGAACAATTTCTTTATAGTACTAAAAAGGGTAAAACGGTCAACCTAGAATTGTTTAACCAACAAAAATCTTCTTTCAAAATAAAGAAAAATAGAAACTATTAATGATTTTAAAGCATGGTTTCATTAATGTTCATGAGGGAGTTACTCTAAAATGATATAATGATCACCCTATCTTCCCTGGAAAATCTTTTCACTTTTATATAAACTTATTTCTGCAACATTTTCCACTGATAAAGTGAGACTACAGAGAATGAATAGTTTTTTCAATGTCCCAATAAAAGGTTAAACATGAAAAAACAAAATAAAAGATCACATAAGGGCATTTAAGTGACTCAAGTTTTGTTTATTTGACTTTGAACAATTCTGCTATCCTTGTTTGCTTTGAATCCTCTGTTTAAGTCCAGAAAAATTTAACCTCACAGGCTTTGTAAACACCAATTATCACTGAAGTGAATTTGAACAATCTTGAATGTTAAAGCTCGTTACTGAAAAGAATCTGTGTAGCCGAGTCTAGTTCGTTAGGGACGTACTCTATAACTAGGAGTTTACTAAATTAACTAACAGTTTTCTATACTGTCTATTAAGGGTAATAAAAGTGTGCTAATTTAACCACAGAAATTCTTGAGAAATTAAGCCAGCAAAATATTCAATTCTAAAAAAAGAATTTTATCACAGGCTGTATATGTTTGCAAGAGCTGCCTTTACAAACTACCACAGACTAGGTAACTTAAACAACAGGAATTTATTTTCTTCACAGCTCTGGAAGCTAAAGTTCAAGATCAATGTGTAGGCAGGTTTGATTTCTTCTGAGGCCTCATTCCTCGGCTTGTGTCCACAATGGCCTTTCCTAGGTGCATGTGCACCCCTGATATTTCTCTGTGTGTCCAAATTTCCTATTCTTTTTTTTTCTTATTTTTTTATTATTAGAAAGAAAGAAAAAGAAAGAGAAAGGGGGAGAGAGAACAGGAGTCTTGCTCTATAGCCCAGGCTGGAATGCAATCTAAAAAATAGGTATTAAAAACCTCTTTTATGCTGATAATTGTGCTTAACAGCAGAGACAGGAAGGAATAAGGGAAGAAAATAACTAACAAACAGCCAAACAATATTTCATTTAAGTCTGTGAAATGCTATGCAAATGCTGAAGAGTAATTTACTTCCACTTATGTGGTCACTTTCAAAATAGGTATAATGTGATACTGAGAAAAATGTATGTTCTCTGGACCTGGGGTGAAGAATTCTATGAATATTCACTGTGTTTACTTGTTCCACGTCTGAGTTCAGATCATAGATGTCCCTGTTAATTTTCTATCGCTTTGATCCATTGAATATTAACAATGTGGTGTCAAAGTCTCCCCCTATTATTGTGCGGGAGTCCAAGTCTCTTTATAAGTCATTAAGAACTTGTCTTATGTATCTGGGTGTTCCTATATTGGGTAAATATGTATTTATGATCATTGACTCCTGTTGCTGCATTGATCCTTTTACCATTATGTAATGTCCTTCTTTGTTTCTTTTAGTCTTTGTTACAATTAAAGTCTATTTTTTCAGAGACGAAAGTTACAACTCCTCTTTTGTGTTTTTTTTATTTTGCTCTCCATTTGATTGATAAGTCTTCCACCAACCCTTTGTTTTGAGTCTTTGTGTGTCCTTGCTTATGAGATGGATCTGGATACAGCGTACCGATGGGTTTTGACTTTTTATTCAATTTGCCTGTCTGTGTCTTTGATTGAGGCATTTAACCCTCCATTTAAATTTAGGATTAATATTGATATTTGTGAGTTTAATATTATTGTTTAATGCTAGCTGGCTATTTTGCCCATTAGTTGATATAGATTCTTCATTATGGAGATACTCTTTACCTTTTGGAAAGTTTTCGGGATGACTGACACTGGTTGTTCCTTTCTGTGTATGGTACTTCTTTCAGAAGCTCTTGTAAAGCAGGCCTGGTTGTGATAAAATCTGAGTGCGTGCTTGTTCATGAAAAATTTTATTTTTTCTTCATTTATGAAGCTTAGTTTGGCTGGATATGAGATTCTGGGTTGAAAATTCTTTTCTTTAAGGATATTGAATATTGACCCCCACTCTCTTCTAGTTTGTAGGGTTCCTGCTGAGGGATCTGCTGTGCGTCTGATAGGCTTCCCTTTATGGGTAACCTGACCTTTCTCTCTAGCTGCCCTTAGAATTTTCTCCTTTATTTCAACCCTGGTGAATCTAATGATTATGTGTCTTGGAGTTGCTCTACTTGAGGAATATCTTTGTGGTGTTCTCTGTATTACCTGGAGATGAGTATTGTCCCACCTTATGGGTTATGAAAGATTTCCTGAACAATATCCTGAAGAGTATTTTCCAGCTTGGATTCATTCTCTTCATGACATTCAGGCACACCTATCAAACGTAAATTAGGTCTTTTCACATAGTCCCATATTTCTTGGAGACTTTGTTCATTCCTTTTTACTCTTCCTTCTCTAATCTTGTCTTCTCGTTTCATTTCATTAAGTTGGTCTTCGACCTCTGATATCCTTTCCTCTGCTTGATCAATTCGACTGTTAAAATCTGTGCATACTTCGTGGAGTTCTCGTATTGTATTCTTCAGTTCCGTCAATTCACTTATATTCCTCTCTAAATTGTCTCTTCTCTTTAGGATTTTGTCAAACCTTTTTTCAAGGTTCTTAGTTTCTTTACATTGGACTAGAACATGTTCTTTTAACTCACAGAAGTTTCTCATTATCCACCTTCTGAAGCCTAATTCTGTTAATGGAACACACTAGTTCTCCATGAGGCCTTGTTCCCTTGTTGATGAGGAACTGTGATCCCCTGTAGAGGGAGAGTAATTCTGATTTTGGGTATTCTCAGACTTTTTATGCTGGTTTCTTCCCATCATTGTAAATGTATCCACCTGTCATCTTTGTAATTACCGACTTTCAAATTAGGTCTCTGAGTGGATGTCCAACTTGTTGATTCCCAGAATCTGAGCAACCCACTGCACCAGTTAAAACAGTGACATTAAGTTTCATAGTGCTTTTCTGCCCAGGAATCTCTGGTCTATTTTTCTTGTTGAGTCCTCCTTCTTGAGTTTCTTTTTCAATCAGCTGAATAGGTGACTCTGCCTTCCCAGAGCTCCAAACATTGACCAAAAGGGGACCCAGTCCTGTTTACACCAAGAACTGCCACACCGGGGCACTGGCAAAACCACCACACCAGCCACAAGAGTCATGCTGGTGACCCATGGGGCTCCTCCACTGGGAATTTCCTGGTCCATGAGCAACAAAAATTCATCTGAAAGTGTGGCATCCTCTCGTTCTCTGTGCTTTCACTGGGAGCTACAATCCTGAGCTGCTAGTAATAAGCCATCTTGGATCCCAAATTTCCTATTCTTATGGGGACACTAGGCACATTGGATTACAGTCCACTCTAATGGCATTGTTTTAACTTAATCATTTTTTTAAAGGCCCGATACCCAAATATGGGCATATTCCTTGGAAGTTGAAGTTAGAGATTCAACATATTTTTTTCAGAGGCATACAGTTCAGCCCATGAATTTACTCACTTGTATCCTGCAGGCTGATTAACAAATCCCAATGGCCCACAGTACCTAACAATATACCTAATGATGAAATAATAAACACTTTCCTACTACAATCATGAGCAAGGCAAGGATTTCAGTCATCGCCATTTCTATTCATCTCTGCATTAGAAAATCTAGCCCATGTTATTGAACAAGAAAAATAAATACAGACATAAAGATTAAACAAAGAAATAAAACTATATTTATTTGCAGATGACACAATTTTGTATGTGCAAAACCCTTAAGGAAACTACAAAAAAATCTAGAAATCATGTCAATAATGCCAATGTTAGATACAAAGTTAATAATAAAATTAATGGTATTCCTATGTACTATCAATTCACAATAAAATCAATTTTAGAAGTATGAAATTGGACACAAATAATAATTTTTAGTAATAAATGTGTATGATCTTTACATTGAAAATTACAAACATTGTTGAAATAATGAAAATGAAATTTATAAAATGGGAATGGCATGGGCAAGGATTGGAAGAGTCAAAATATTAAAGTATAAATTCTCTCCAAATTTTAGATTGAATGTAATCCCAATCACAACTTGAACAAGCCACTTTTTACAAATTAACAAGATGAGTCTAAATGGTATGAAAATGAAAAAGCCTAAAATAGATAAAACAATCTTGAAAAATAACAAAGTCATAGGACTTACCTGATTTACAGACTTACTGTAATGTGGCCAGATGCAGTGGCTCATGTCTGTAATTTCAGCATTTTGGGAGACCATGGTGGGTGGATCACTTGAGGTGAGAAGTTCAAGACCAGCCTGGCCAAGATGATGAAACCCCATCTCTACTAAAAACACAAAAATTAGCCAGGTATGGTGGCCATGCCTATAATCCCAGCTACTAGAGAGGCTGAGGCAGAAGACTTGCTAGAACCAGGGAGGGGGAGATTGCACTGTGAGCTGAGATTGCACCACTGCACTCCAGCCTGGGATAGACTAAAACATAAAAGCTAAACCTGGCAGAGACACAACTAAAAAAGAAAACTTCAGGCCAATATCCATGATGAACATAGATGCAAAAATCTTCAATAAAATACTAGCAAACCAAATTCAATAGCACATCAAAAAGCCTACCCATCATGATCAAGTAGGCTTCATCCCTGGGATGCAAGGCTGGTTCAACATATGCAAATTCATAAATGTAATCCATCACATAAACAGAACCAATGACAGAAACCAGATGATCATCTCAATAGATTCAGAGAAGGCATCAGAAAGGCTTCAACAAAATTGAACAGCCCTTTATGCTAAAAACTCTCAATAAACTAGGTATCAATGGAATGTATCTCAAAATAATAAAAGCTATTTATGACAAACCCACAGCCAATATCATACTGAATGGGCAAAATCTAGAAGCACTCCCTTTGAACACTGGCAGTATACAAGGATGCCCTCTCTCACCACTCCTATTCACTATAGTACTGGAAGTTCTAGCCAGAGCAATCAGGCAAGAAAAAGAAATAAAGGGTATTCAATTAGGAAAAGAGGAAGTTAAATCGTCTCTATTTGCAGATAGATGATAAAAAAACTGCACAAAATTCAAAACACCCTTATAATAAATTATCTCCATAAATGAGAAAATGAAGGAAACTTACTCAAACTTGAAAACAGGTAGCTATCAAAGATCTACATTAAATATCACACTTAATGATAATGACAGGATTCTTTTTCTTTTTTCTTCTTTTTTTTTTTTTTTGAGATTGAGACTTGCTCTGTCACCAGGCTACAGTGCAGTTGTGCAATCTCAGCTCACTGCAACCTCCAACTTCTGGGTTCAAGCAGTTCTCCTGCCTCAGGTTCCTGAGTAGCTGGGAGTACAGGTGCACACCACCATGGCTGGCTAATGTTTAGCATTTTTAGTAGAGACCAGGTTTCACTGTGTTAGCCAAGAAGGTCTCAATAGCCTGACCTCATGATCCACCCACCTAGGCCTCCCAAAGTGCTGGGATTACAGGCATGAGCCACCGCACCTGGCCAAAGACAGGATTCTTTACTCCTAATATTGCAAATAAGGGAAAGCAGGTTATTGCCACTTTAATTAAACACCTTACTGGAAGTTGTAACCAGTGGAATAAGGTAAGAAAAAGAACCATGAGGGGGATTTCCAAGATGGCACGGTAGGAACAACTCGGGATTGCAGCTCACAGTGAAGGCGCAGAGGGTGAGTCCTAGCCACATTTTCAGAGGGACCTTTGTTGCCCACAGTACGGGGAAATTCCCAGGTGTAGGAGAGACGCGGGACACCAGCGCAGCCCCTTCGGCTTGTGCAGCCATTTCGGCTGGCGCCACGGTGCAGCAGCAGCCTGCACAAAGCTCACTGGTCTGGGTGCCCTGTTAAACTGGCAGTCTGAGATTTGGGAGGGCAGATTAACATATCCATCTGATTGAGCGGGACTTGGACAGTGAGCCAGACCAGGAGATTCCTGGGAAGTGTGATTTGAGCCAGTGCAGTGGGCTGCGGCACGGGAAATCACTCAGATCCTGGTGCTCTGTCAGCAGGTGACTGAGGCACCTGTGAGAGAGTCAACCGTTCAACTTAAAAAGGAAAAGAGGGAGAGAGAGAGAGAGAGAGAGAGAGAGAAAGAACTCTGAGGCAGGGAGCTGGGTGATCAGGCTCGGCGGATCCGACCCTCACAGGGACAAACAAAACGGTGATTCAAAATGCTCGAGGTTGAGAGTTTTACAGCAGGCTCAGCTGAATCCAGGATGGAGGAGCTCAGTAAGGGAGAAGCATCCACCACTATGGACACATACAGCCCCTACTGAGGTACATGCCCATTGCTGAAGCCGCCTGCCATTACTGAGGCAACCCGCCATAACAGAGAAACTCTGCCAACAGTGCGGAGCCGAACACACCAGCAGCAGTAGGGCAGAACCCCGCAGCAGCAAAGCTGAGCCTTGGCAGGCAAAAAGTGACTACACTGCCTCCTAGCTGAGCAGGACAGTGCAAGGGTTACTCATAAAGAAAGCCTCAACTCCCTGAGACAGAGCATCTGAGGGAAAAAAAAAGGGAGGGTTTTATAAGGTCTGCTGCAGTGACATAAACACACCCGCCCAACAACCCTGAATGAACCACAAAGCTCACAGCTCAGCAATGAAGCTTTTACAAAGTACAGATGGTCTTCTCAAGCAGCTGCCTGACCCCAGTATATCCAAAGAGTCACCTCAAAAAAGGACTAATCAGACTGACATTTGGCAGGCATCATTCTGGGACAAAGATAGCAGAAGAAGAAACTGGTAGCATCCCTCACTGTTCTGCAGCTGCTACAGGTGTACCCCAGACAAGCAGGGCCTGGAGCGGACATCAGCAGTCATACAGCAGAGGGGCTAGACTGTTAGAAGGAAAACTAAGTAACAGAAATACTTCATCATCAAAGTCTGGGCATCCACTCAGAGACCCAATCGAAAAGTCAGCAACTACTAAGATGACAGGTGGATAAATCCACAAAGATGGGAAGAAACCAGTGCACAAAGAAGGAAAACACCCGAAACCAAAACACCTCACCTCTTACAAAGGACCAAAACTCCTCACCAGCAAGGGAACAAAGCTGGACGGAGAATGAGTGTGATGAAATGATGGAATCAGACTTCAGAAGGTAGATAATGAGAAACTTCAATGAGCTAAAAGAACATGTTCTAAATCAATGCAAAGAAACTAAGAATCTTGAAAAAAGATGTGAAAAAAAGATCGGAGGAAATGATAACAAGAATGGACAACTTAGAGAGGAATATGAATGAATTGAAGAAGCTGAAAAACACAACATGAGAACTTCGCGAAGCACGCACAAGTTTCAACAGCCGAATTGACCAAGCAGAAGAAAGAATATCAGAAGTTGAAGATCAACTCAATGAAATAAAATGAGAAACCAAGATTAGAGAAAAAAGAGCAAAAAGGAATGAATAAAATCTCCAAGAAATGTGGGACTATGTGAAGAGATCTAACCTACGTTTGAATGTGACCAGAATGTGAATAGGTGTACCAGAATGTTACGAAGAGAATGAATCCAAGCTGGAAAACACTCTTCAGAATATTATCCAGAAAAATTTCCCCAACCTAGCAAGGCAGGTCAATACTCAACTCCAGTAAATACAGAGAACACCACAAAGATATTAAGCAAGAAGAGCAACCTCAAAGCACATAATCGTCAGATTCACCAGGGTTGAAATGAAGGAGAAAATACTAAGGGCAGCCAGACAGAAAGGTCGGGTCACGCACAAAGGAAAGCCCATCAGACTCACAGCAGAACTCTTGGCAGAAACTCTAAAAGCCAGAAGAGTGTGGGGGCCAATATTCAACATCCTTAAAGAAAAGAACTTTCAACCCAGAATTTTATATCCAGCCAAACTGAGATTCCTAAGTGAAGGAAGACTAAAATCTTTTGCCAGCAAGCAAGTACTCAGAGATTTTGTCACCACCAGGCCTGCTTTACAAGAGCTCCTGAAAGAGGCACTACACATAGAAAGGAAAAACCAGTACCAGCCATTCTAAAAACATACCAAGTGTTAAAGAGCATCAACAAAATGAAGAATCTGCCTCAACCAATGGGCAAAACAGCCAGCTAGCCTCAAAATGGCAGTATCAAATTCACACATAACAATATTAACCCTAAATGTAAATGGGCTAAATGCACCAATCAAAAGACACAGACTGGCAAATTGGATAAAAAACCAAAATCCATCGGTGTGCTGTATCCAGGAAACCCATCTCACATGCAAGGATAAACAAGGGCTCAAAATAAAGGGATGGAGGAAGATTTACCAAGCAAATGGAGCGCAAAAAAGAAGCAGGAGTTGGAATTCTCATCTCTGATGAAATAGACTTTAAAGCAACAAAGATCAAAAGAGACAAAGAAGGTCATCACATAATGGTAAAAGGATTAATACAACAAGAAGAGCTAACGATCCTAAATATATATGGACCCAATACAGGAGCACCCAGATATATAAGGCAAGTTCTTAATGACTTACAAAGAGACTTAGACTCCCACACAATAATAGTGGGAGACTTTAACACTCCACTGTCAATATCAGACAGATCAAGCAGACAGATAATTAACAAGGATATCCAGGGCTTTAACTCACACCTGGAACAAGCAAACCTGATAGATATTTACAGAACTCTCCATCCCAAATCCACAGAATATACATTCTTCTCGGCACCACATCACACCTACTCCAAAATTTACCACATAATTGGAAGTAAAGCACTCTTCAGCAAATGCAAAACAACTGAAATCATAACAGTCTCTCAGACCACAGTGCAATCAAGTTAGAATTCAGAATTCAGAAAATAACTCAGAACCGCACAGCTTCATGGAAACTGAACAAATGGCTCTTCAATGTTGATTGGATAAACAATGAAATGAAGGCAGGTATAAAGAAGTTTTTTGAAACCAATCAGAACAAAGACACAACGTACCAGAATCTCTGGGACACATTTAAATCAGTCTGTAGAGGAAAATATATAGCATTAAGTGCCCACATGAGAAGAGTGGAGAGATCCAAATTTTACAACCTATCGTCAAAATTGAAAGAGCTATAGGAGCAAGATCAAAAGAACTCAAAACCTAGCAGAAGACAAGAAATAACTAAGATCAGAGCAGAACTGAAGGAGATAGAGACATAAAAAACCCTTCAAAAAATCAATAAATCCAAGAGCTGGTTTTTCAAAAAGATCAACAAAATAGGCAGACCACCAGCTAGACTGATAAAAAAGAAAAGAGAGAACAACCAAATAGATGCAATAAAAAATGATAAAGGGGAAATCGCCACAGATTTCACAGAAATTCAAACCATCATCAGAGAATACTACAAACAACTCTATGCACATAAACTAGTAAACCAGGAAGAAATGGATAAATTCCTGGACGCCTGTGTCCTCCCAAGCCTAAACCAGGAGGAAGCCGAAACTATGAATAGACCAATAACAAGGTCTGAAGTCGAGGCAGCAATTAAGAGCCTACCACACCAAAAAAAGCCCAGATCCAGATAGGTTCACAGCTGAATTCTACCAGACACGCAAAAAGGAGCTGGTACCATTCCTTCTGAAGCTATTCCAAATAACTCAAAAAGACAGAACCCTTCCCAAATCATTTTATAAGACCAACATTATCCTGATACAAAAACCCAGCAGAGATTCAACAAGAAAAGAAAACTTCAGGCCAATATCCATGATGAACATAGATGCAAAAATCTTCAATGAAATACTGGCAAACCGATTGCAACAGCACATTAAAAAACTTATCCATCATTATCAAGTAGGATTCATCCCAGGGATGCAAGGCTGGTTCAAAATATGCAAGTCTATAAATCTAATTCACCACATAAACAGAACCAAAAACAAAAACCACATGATTATCTCAATTGATGCAGAGAAGGCATTTGACAAAATTCAACAGCCCTTTATGCTAAAAACCCTCAATAAACTTGGTATTGATGGAACATATCTCAAAGTAATAAAAGCTATTTATGACAAACCAACAGCCAATATCACACTTAATGGGCAAAAACTGGAAGCATTCCCTTTGAAATCCGGCACTAGACAAGGATGCCCTCTCTCACCACTCCTATTCAACATAGTACTGGAAGTTCTAGCCAGAACAATCAGGCAAGAAAAAAAAATAAAGTGTATTCGAATAGGAAAGGTGGAAGCCAAATTGTCTCTATTTGCAGATGACATGATAGCATACCTAGAAGACCCCATCACCTCAGCCCAAAAACTCCTGAAACTGATAAGCAACTTCAGCAAAGTCTCAGGATATAAAATCAATGTGCAAAAATCACGAGCATTCCTATATACCAATAACAGACTTAAAGAGAACCAAATCAAGAACGAACTGCCATTCACGATTGCTACAAAGAGAATAAAATACCTAGGAATACAACTTAAAAGGAACGTAAGGGACCGCTTCAAGGAAAACTACAAACCACTGCTCAACGACATAAGAGTGGACACAAACAGATAAAGAAACATTCCATGTTCATGGTTAGGAAGAATCAATATCATGAAAAGGGCTATACTTCCCAAAGTAATTTACAGAATCAATGCTATCACCATCAAGCTACCATTGAATTTCTTCACATAACTGGAAAAAACCATCATGAACTTCATATGGAACCAAAAGAGAGCCCGCATAGCCAAGTCAATTCTAAGCAAAAAGAACACAGCGGGAGGCATCACACTACCAGACTTCAAACTATACTACAAGGCTACAGTAATCAAAACAGCATGGTACTGGTATGAAAACAGAGACATAGACCAATGGAACAGAACAGAGGCATCATAGGCAACACAACATGTCTACAACCATATAATCTTTGATAAACCAGACAAACACAAGCAATGGGGAAAGAATTCCCTGTTTAATAAAGGTGTTGTGAAAACTGGCTAGCCATGTGCAGAAAGCAGAAACTGGGCCCCTTTCTGACACCTTACACTAAAATTAACTCCGGATGGATTAAAAACTTAAACATAAGACCTGGCACCATAAAAACCCTAGAAGAAAATCTAGGCAAAACCATTCAGGACATAGGAGTAGGCAAGGACTTCATGAAGAAAACACCAAAAGCATTGGCAACAAAAGCCAAAATAGACAAATGGGAACTAATCAAACTCCACAGCTTCTGCACAGCAAAACAAACAGTCACTAGAGTGAATCGGCAACCATCAGAATGGGAAAAAATCTTTGCAGTTTACACATCTGACAAAGGGCTGATATCCAGAATTTACAAAGAACTTAAACAGATTTACAGGAAAAAAAACAAACAAGCCCATTCAAAAATGGGCAAAGGATATGAACAGACACTTTACAAAAGAAGACATACATGAGGCCAACAAACACATGAAAAAATGCTCATCATCATTGGTAATTAGAGAGATGCAAATCAAAACCACATGGAGATACCATCTCACTCCAGTTAGAATGGCGATCATTAAAAAATCTGGAGACAGCAGATGCTGGAGAGGATGTGGAGAAATAGGAACACTCTTACACTGTTGGTGGGAGTGTAAATTAGTTCAACCATTGTGGAAGACGGTGTGGCGATTCCTCAAGGACCTAGAAATAGAAATTCCATTTGACCCAGCAATCCCATTACTGGGTATATATACAAAGGATTATAAAGCGTTCTACTATAAGGACACATGCACACGAATGTTCATTGCAGCACTGTTTACAATAGCAAAGACCTAGAACCAACCAAAATGCCCATCGATGATAGACTGGACTGGGAAAATGTGGCACATATACACCATGGAATATCATGCAGCAATCAAAAATGATGAGTTTGTGTTTTTTGTAAGGACATGGATGAATCTGGAGAACATCATGCTCAGCAAACTGACACAAGAACAGAAAAGGAAATACCACATATTCTCACTCATAGGCGGGTGAGAAAAATGAGAACACATGGACACAGGGAGGGGGGTACTACACACTGGGGTCTATTGGGGGGAATAGGGGAGGGGCAGCGGGGGGGGAGCTGGGGAGAAACGCCAAATGTGGGTGAAGGGGAGGAAGACAGCAAAACACACTGCCATGTGTGTACCTATGCAACTATCTTGCACGTTCTGCACATGTACCCCAAAACCTAAAATGCAATAAAAGTTAAAAAAAAGAAAAAAGAAAAAGAACCATGAGTCATCTCAAAAATATTATGCTAAGTGAAAGAAGCCAGATATAAGAGTATGTATTACATTATTTCATTTATATGAAACTCTAGAAAATAAGAATTTAATATATAGTAGAGATAATAGATCAGTGGTTACCTGGTCTGGAAGATGAGGTAATAGAAGAAAGATTGATTGAAATGGGGTACAATAGAACTTAATTTTTTATGTTGTGCATATATTCTGTATTTTAATTGTGGTAATTGTCTACATAAACCTATATAAGTTTGTTAAAACACATAAAAAATACATTCAAAATGATTGCATATATTGGATGTAACTATATCTCAATAAACTTTATTTTTAAAAATACTTTTGAAACAATAAAACTATTTCTTTTAAGAAGAAAGGGTTGTACTTTTGCTTCTTTTAGAGAAAAAAAAAACAGGGAAACATAGGAACCAGCTATGTTTCCTAGTTCGAACTAGTTCCACTAGTTCGATGAACACCCTAGTGTCTTTCTGCTTTCTTTTAGAATTCTTGAACCATTAGTTCTGTGATGATATTACCTTTCTTTAATTCAGGGTCTTTCCACATCCTATTCTGGGAAAATACATGGTATTAGATAGACATCCATACACACACATGTATATATACACACACCAACATACACACCCCTATTTTACATACAGGCAAGCTAAGGTTCAAAAGCATTTGAACTTGCAAGGACAGTAAATGCCAGAGAGAAGATTTCATCATTTGATTCCAGGTCAAATGTAAATTATATTTGTTATGCCACACTGCCTCTATAGTGTTAACCTATGTCATGAACTAGTACGTTAACAATTAAAACTCTTTGTAATTATTCACGTTTATATCACTGTGAAAAAAAATTTTAGTTTTTTAGATATCACACAACTCGTAAATAATTTTTTTTCTTTTTTTTTAATTTTTTTTTTAATAGAGACAGGGTTTCACCATGTTGGTCAGGCCGCTCTCGAACTCCCGACCTCAGGTGATCCACCTGCCTCAGCCTCCCAAAGGGCTGGAATTATAGGCGTCAGCCACCGCGGCTGGCATCAATAATTTTAAGTTTGCTTTTCCCTATCATCTTTTCAATGCAACATGATTAGAATCATTGAACTACATCTATAAAGGTAGGATATATATATATATAGACTGTGCTCTAAGCAGACTCTTAATTTTGAAGCTGAATGATCAGCCTATTAGGACTAATAACAAAGAAATGGTTTAATAAAGTGAATTTACAAATGTCCCCTGTATATGGAACCCACTTCGTTGGTTAATTCTCCCCCATCACTTTAAACATTATGAGAAAAAACTTTTAGCAAACCTTACTCTCAAACTCATTATAGATTTTATAATCACTGCTAATTATTTTATGCAAAAACAGAGTGGAACTTATTGCCATTGATTCAAGCAGTCAACTGTTAATGAGTTGTCATTTCGCATAACTCAGTGCCAAATGTTTGTTGCTTTGGTGACACTGGAAAGGAATTGAAATGTTTTGTAGTCTGCTTTTAAGGACCAGTTCCAGATCTTTGCTTTAGCCTCGTACTGTGGATGCAATTTAACTTGCTTTCTCAGTACGGGGAAAGGTGTACACTGTTGATTTGTGCACTGTTCGTTTCCAGTTAATCCTCAACTGGGCAGCCCCCTTGAGGTGCTCCTTCTTTTCCCCTCCTTTTTGTCCTTAACTGTAGTAAGTTACATTCTTGAGCTTAAGCGTCTACATTTTCTACATGGTGCTGCCCCATGTCTATTTATCTCTTAATTAGCATTGAAGAGTTTCTTTTTTTGGCCTAAATTTGTAAGAAGATTTGACATGAAGACAATGAAGAATACTTTGTATGAGAATGAAATGGAATACGTTACCAGAAATGATGTCAAAACAAAGCCAAATTGGTTGGTAATTCCAGATGATGTCAATGCCAGCAAGACTTAGAACTTCACATATCTAAGGCTGCTGACAACGAATCACTATCCCAGTGGAGCTATTAAAGTATAACAGATATCAGGGACATGGAAGTGGGATAGATACACAAGTCTTTCTGACTCTTTTCTTTCCAGGCACTAGATCTAAGATAACCCCTAATGATTTACCAGCAAGAAAGATGACAAGGTGATGTATCTCAATAATTACTTCAGTATGTATTTATTACATTTCTACTACAATCCAGACATTTATTTTAAATAAAGTATTAAATGAAACTGTATTAATTAATAAACATTATTGAATAAAATGTGAAAAGTTCTTGCACTCAGGAACTGGCATTTTAGTGAGGAGAGGATTAATAAACAGGCATATAAATGAATAGATAATATATCAAATGTATATAAGTGTACACTTGATAAATTTTTCCATTTTTCTATTAACATCTCTGTATTAATGTGTAATAATAACAAATAGAATTGTTTTAAATAACCATAAAAAATATATAATATGTATAAAGAAAATAAAGCATGGGAAGACTGATGATAAATGCAAGGGAAGGTTGCTATTCTGTAGGATGCTTCTGGAAGGCATTCTGAGGGGGCAACTTCGAGTAAAACGGGGCTGAAGTGAAGAAATGAGTGATGCACACAGCTGGGTAAGGAATATTCTAGGCAGGGGCAGCAGCACATGCAAATACCTGTCATAACAAAGTGTCCAGCATATTGGAAAAATAGCCGGAGCCCAGCATGACCAGAACACAGCAAAACGAGAGTGGAGGAAGGGGAAGGTGGACCCATAGCCAGGGCCACAACATGTTTGCCTCAAAAGGCATTGCAACAACTTTGGATTTTATTCTAAGTAGGAGCAGGGATCATTGACAGAAAGGAACTGGGTAAAATATTTCTTTTGACTATGTTTTTCTTTGCATACAGTTCTGTTTACACCAAAGGCCATGTCTGGAAGAAAGTAATTTATAGACATAGAGCAAGCTCACTTGCATTTTGGTTCCAAAACTTGGTGACTAGTAGCTTTTGCATCTCAAGCAACTATCTGGCTAAATCTATTATATTCTTTGTGATATTAAATTATAATTAAATTGGTGTGTCTGTCATTCTGCTAGATTATAAGCTAGCTGAGCATAAACCTTTAGGTAATGTATTCTAGAGCTAAGCAGGGGTCCTGTACAATTTTTTTTTAATTTAAACTACTAAATACAGTTGTTGTTAGTTTTCTTTTTGAGACAGAGTCTTGCTCTGTCACCCAGGATGGAGTGCACTGGTGCGATCTTTGCTCACTGCAACCTCCACCTCCTGGGTTCAAGTGATTCTCCAAACTCAGCCTCCCAAGTAACTGGGATTACAGGCCCATGCCACTGCGTCTGGCTGATTTTTGTAAATATAGTGTTTTAACACAATCTTTTATACACAGTCAGTGGAGTAATATGCACAGTTCTCCTTGGGCTCTCATTTTAAGAAGGCCACTGTAAAACAGAATTAATCTAGCCTTTTGTGTATTTTCCACTAAAATTGAGCATAACATGTCAGTGGGACTTAACAGAATAAAAGTGGGACTTAGCAGGCTCATGGATACTATCCGCTTCTGATTTTCTTCATTCAAAGAGAATTAAAACAATCATACTGTTTTCTATAAAGATGGTATTTTTTACAATAGGTTCGTCATTTACCACTCAATGAACTAACTGACTTTAAAGACCTATTGTTGAAAGCAAAAGATGTCATTTATAGAAATTAAATTAATTGACCTTTTCCAAAATGCTAAAAGATGGTTGTTTTTCTCATATTCAGATTTCTTAAATGTCAGATCAAAGTAAATGCCAAATGTAAAAAATTAAAAATAGTAGGAAAACATATGCTATTTATAATTCTTGAAGGACAAGTGCTGTCTTTATGTCAATTTGTTATATGATTAAAATCCAGAAAGTAATTTGTCATAAACACATGACATTGTTATTTTAAGTATTATTTATTAAATTAGCTTCTTTATATTTTAGATATGTCTATATATCTCTATTCATTTAATTTTATATTTAATTATTTCATTCTAATTAAGCTGAATGAGAAATACAAATTATGTATACTTCATAATGTTTTATAGTTCACAATTTTAAAAATGTTTTCAATATGCACATTTACCATAAAGAGACAAAAGATAACATGCAGCTTTTATAAATATGCAAAAATTTTTCTTATTATCTGTTAACATATTTTTAAAATGTACTTCTCTGTGTATTATTCACTTAAATAACATATATTCTATTTTTTTAATTATTTGCCCCAATAAGTTCTTTCAGTTTTTTTAAGTTATTAATTCAATCATGCAACAAATTGATTGAATGCTATAACTTATGTTACATGTTGGGGAAAAATGAATTTTAACAGGTAAGTGGAATTTTGTATCCCAGCTTTCCAAATTATGCAGATACTAGACATATTGCTATTTTTCTCAAATATGGTAATGCTCACAAAATAATTTTCTACAAAGAATACTTCCTCTATTATAAATAATTTAGCCTTTAAACACCAAATAAGGGAAAATTTACAGGATTGATTCACTTTTTTCTTCTTGGAACTGGGTGACAGAAATTCATAGAACAACCCTCAAGCTTTTCAGGTATAAAAATAATGTATTATAGAATTATCATCCTTTTTTTCTTAAATATATTTATCATTTTAAAATCTTATATTTTTTAAGTCCTACTTAAAAGGTTTTACCCATTGCAAGTTCATCAAAATTTTCTCCTATGGTTTCTTCTAGAAATTTCATAATTTTAACTGTCACAATTAAGACTTTGATTCATTTTCAGTTAACTTGAATATATGATGTAGAGTAACAGCATGATTTATACTGTTGCAAAAAAGATATTTAATTGTTCCAGCATCTTATGTAGAAACAAATTGATTTTGTTTCCTCATTGACTTCCCTGGACACCTTTGCTGAAAGCAATTGGCTCTCTCGCTTTCTCAATTTTTGGAATTTCTGTTTTGTTCCACTGACATGTATGTCTATGTTGAGAGGGTACAGAAATCACTATTTTAAAATATGGCATCTTGGAAATTCAGAAATCAGCAGAAGCAAAAAAGTTACTCTCTGACTTTCTCCCACCTTTCTGAATGAGAACTGGTCCTAAAAACATCCTCTGATCGGCCGGGCGCGGTGGCTCACGCCTGTAATCCCAGCACTTTGAAAGGCCGAGGCGGACAGATCACGAGGTCAAGAGATTTAGACCATCCTGGCCAACATGGTGAAACCCCGTCTCTACTAAAAATACAAAAAAAAAAAAATTAGCTGGGCAAGGTGGCGCGTGCCTGTAGTCCCAGCTATTCGGGAAGCAGAGGCAGGAGAATTGCTTGAACCCGGGAGGCAGAGGTTGCAGAGGGCCGAGGTCAGCCACTGCACTCCAGCCTGGTGCCTGGTGACGGTGGGAGACTGTCTCAAAAAAAAAAAAAAATTCTCTGATCTACCTCTCTTGAAAGCAGGTCATAAACTCTTATGTTACAGATCTTACCATATACTGGGGAAAAGAAATGAAGACAGAAAACACCACGAAAAATCTGAACAGACATGTCTTGCTAAATTCTCTACAGATAATTGCCATTAGACCATACACCCTTTTGTTCAATCACACTTTTACGTGACTATGTACTCTTTATCAAACCTAAACCTATATTACCACTTAATAAACTAGCTGACTTTAAAGACCCTTTATTGAAAGCAAAATGTCATTTATCAATGTTAAATTAGATGAACTGACCTTTTCCAAAATACTAAGACTTGTTTTTCTCATATTGAGATACATAGACATGCGTTGTTGATACATATTCAAAATACATAGTGTTCCCCATATCTTTGAGTCTTCATTTCTGAAGACTTTCATGTCCTGTAAAACCTTATCTAAATAAATTTGTTATGCTTTTTCTTGTTAATCTGCCATTTGCTATAGAGGTATTAGCCATGGACCTTGTGACAGGTAAGGAAAAGTTATTACTTTTTCTTCCTTACGCTGCTTTCAGAAAACTCATTCTATATAAATTAATGTAGCATTAACAACAGCAAAACTCTTGGAATCTGACAGTTGACTCCTATAAGTTTGCTTCCTTTTTTGAAACTTACTTTGGTTATTCTGTGACCTTGAAAGAGCTGGTCAAATTCTTCAGGAAAAAAAAAGACTGCTGGGATTTTTACTTGAATTGAATTTGGCTATAGATCAATTTTGAAATAATTGACATCTCAACAATATTGAGTCTCTCAGTTTATTACTATGGTATATCCCTCTGTCTTTAATATATCATAGCAATGATTTATAGCTGTCAGTATATAATTTTTGCACACATTTTGATACACTTATCCCTAGGAATGTCATCTTTTAATATGATTTTAAGTAGTATAGTTGTCAATTAATGTCTAAAGGAAGCCTAAAAAAAAAAAAAAAAAAAAAGGTTTCCCTATATCCACATAGTTCCCATTCTGCTGAGCAGTAGCAACCTCATACCTTCTACGGAGAACCTTTCTGTGGATCCACAGAGACAATAAGCTATGGATACAAGATCTTATAGAGCTCACCCCAACTTCCTTCCTCGTGTTCCTCCTTAGGTGACTGGACATGCTTGGCATCTGGAATTTCTTGATAGGTCCATCCAGCTCTCCAGCCATGCCTCTTCTTCAGGAGCACTGACAAACACTCTCTGTCTGAACCTCTGACTCCTTCTTTTGAGACTTCACTTCCTCAGCTCCTTATTCCCATTCTGCAGTTGTACATCCCTGTCACTTCTCTCTACTCATTACCCTTTGCATAAAATCCCTTATGCATTTTCAGAGACCTAGACACCATCTTAACTGTGTGATCAAAGTCAGCACCAGTAAGGAGACAAATGACACCAAGTGAATTTTAATATGTTGCCCTGAGGCAACTATGACAGAATTTCTGATGCATCCCTGCCAAAAATGCCTAACCTGAATCTAATAATGAGAAAAGGCAAACTTATTTTACAAATAATGGATCTCTTATATTAACAATATATCAAGGTTATGAAAAAAAATCCCAGGAGCATTTCAAAGTAAACCAGAGACATGACAACTAAATGCAATATACAATCATAAATTAGGCCTTGGACAAGAAAATAGGTTTTCCACTAGGGTAGAATGGCATGGTTGGACAATTGATCATTTTAGCTACCTATAGTTGAAAGAACTGTATCAAAGTTAATTTCCTGATTTTAATAATTGTTCTGTGTTAATTTTAAAAAATGTCTTTACTTTCACGCAATGTAGACTGAAGTCTTTAGAGAAAAATGAATATCTTGTCTACAACTTTCAAACATTTCAGAAAAAAAGTAATGTAAATTCAGTAGAAATGTTGATGTTAAATTGGAGAATCTGGATAGAGGATATTTGAGAATTCTTTGTATTATTTTCACATCTTTTCTGTAAGTCTGATTATTTAAAAAACCCTTAAAGACACCTCCAGATCAAGACTGCAAGTGAGTGTATGCTTTTATCTCCTCTTCCTGAGCTACATTTAAAATACAGAGAAGGAAGGAAAGAAGATTGGGAAAGAGGGATGAACAGAGGAACAGAGGGAGGGAGGGAGGGAAGGAGAGGGAGGGAGGAAGGAAAGGAAGGAGGAAGGAAGGAAGAGAGGGAAGGAGAAAAAGGAAGAAGAATGGGAGGCAGGAAGGGAGGGAGGTAGGGAGAAAGAGAGGAAATTCCTAATGATGAGTGACAGATACACCTTGTGGGACACAAAGAATACCAAATAACTAAGTTGAATTTTAATGGACACCTGGTAAATGTCAAAAACCCTTTTGTAAAAAATGTAACTAAACTTGACGTTTCATAAAAACAAAAGTTTATGTAAGAAAATAATTGTCCAAAGAGAAATAGACAGTCAATGGAATTTAAGCAGCAAAATTAAATAATTCCAGTAAAAGAATACAACTGAAGGATATTAGGGTTGAATTATGGCAAAAAGATACATATTTCTTTACAGACTAAAGATTTTAAAGAAGAGACATGAACAAAAACTCCAGAGGTAGGGGGAACCCAGGAAAACATGCCAGAAATGCATACAACAGAGAAAGACTTCAATATGAAGTTTTGATACGAACTATTCATGCATTTATCTCTAAAAATAGTACAAAGACATTTTTGGGAATGATGAATATAAAATAGAAGTCACTTCTGTGGAGGAGGAAGATAGATGAGATAAGTGAGCATTACAAAATCTCTTTAAAATTTTGATACTATTTTAGACCTTCAGCTGGGTGGAGGGCACATGGGAATTCTTTGTTCTGTTAGTATGGTGTAGGGCAAAAAAGATTTACCTCTACATAAATCTCTATGTTCATGACTAAGACCCCCTATAACAAAAGAAAAGCACCATGCAATTTTTAATGCAAGTTTTACATGATAAACATGTCTTCACAAGATAATGAAGACAGTACAAAAAAATAGAAAGAATGAATGAGATTTAGTATTTGATAGCACAGTAGACAATCATAATTTAATTATGCATTTAAAAATAACTAAAAGTATAATTGGATTTTTGTGACACGAAAGATAAATGCTTGAGGTTATGGCTACCTCCTTTACTCTATTACACATTGCATGCCTTACAGGGCACAAAGAATACCAAGTAACTAAGTTGAATTTTAATGGACACCTGGCAATGTCAAGAAGCTTTTTGTAAAAGTGTAACTAATCTAGAGGGTTTCATAAAAACAAAAATTGCATGCCTTAGCAAAATATATCTTGTACCTTATAAATGCATATATATGCATACATATAATACATTCACAAAAATTAAATATTAAAATTAACATAAAGAAAATGAAGACTAAGGGAAACTTGTAAACTCGTGCTTTGTTCTTAGTTTAATGAAGAGTACATAGTCATGGAGAAATACAATTGGAGGAAAAAAAGAATATTATCTAATGATAATAAACTCCAGGAAAATTCAGCAAGGCCTATTTCTTCAGTTTCTCCTTGGCATCTCTGTGTCTTTCACTCCTTTCCTTTAGGTATATGGATAGCACCTTTTGGTTGAGGGATCTTATGACCCACTTTGGGGTAAAAGAGAAGTAGATGGGCAAACGGTGACCTTCCTAGATGTTATGACCTGCTTTCTGGAGAAGATGAGAAAGTCAGTGTTACCTTCCTCCTTCTGCTGTTTGCTCAAATTCCATGGTGCCATAGTTTAGGGTAGCAGATCCTGAACCTCATTAATGCTACTATGACTTTTTTGGTATGTCAAATATTTTATAATATTCTTGTAAAGTATAAAAATCCTAAAAACATAAAAACATGTATTTGCATAACTATATAGGTCTCCAGTTTTTCAACAAAGACAACTATTTTCCAAATAGGAAACAATCTCTGTAGACCAAAAGGTACTTTATTTGTACAATTTGTATGCTGGAAAGACTTGCTTTCCTTGATAAGGACACTGACATGAAATTAAAACTTGACTTGTGGATTTATCAGGCTAAAACAAGGTCCCAAGAAGACTGAATTGAACCGTACCCTGCTCTATATTTCATGAAGCAGACTTTTATCATTTGTGATATCTTTCCAAGGACATTGTGTCAAATTTTACTACAACAGCTATATCTTCAATGTAGCCTCTAACCTCCATTATTAAGAGAATTTCTTGGGGACAGAACAATTCTTATTCTAGGAAATAGTGTTAGTTAATCAAATACGTGACCATAATTTTCACTGTGGGAATGATGTTATGTATGTAAGTTTTCCCTTTATATTCCTTGTTCCCCAAAACATCAGAGAAAGCCACAAGAAACATTTTGTGTTGCCTGTCTTCCATCATGTATCTCAATTTTGCAAAAGACTAAGAAAATTATAATGAAATTAAAGAGCTTCTGACACTTTCTGGCAACAGTTATAATGCAAAATTTTATTTGTGCTCCCCACAAACTTGTGCTGTGATTTCGATTTCAATGGTGAACTGGCAGGATCAATCTCTCCATGGCCAAATCCCTCAGACCCCAGATAAGTTTCTAAATCTCTAATGGAAATTTTCATAAGATTAACTAGAAAGTATGACATTTTTATTTTTGTAAGAATTTCGATATTTGTTTAAAAAAGATTAAATGAAAGAATGTTTTCTAAATTTCTTATATTTGCTTTGTTGTCAGTAACTGAATGATACTTAAAGGCATGTAATATAACCTAAATATAGATCCACAACTAAACTAAATAATCGTCACAATAATTAGTAGGTTGTGCAAAGTAGTTTCCTCAAAATCTCAGATATTTGTGGCACTTTTATTTACTTTTGAACACATTGAATTAAAAAAAAGTTTCTATATTTCTCTACACCTTTAAATATTTAAAAGATTAAAGCCAAAGACTAATATATACATATATATTATGGAAATTACATCTGTAGTTCTGGTTGGTACAAGGTGTTAAAAAATGGAGAAACCTCAAAATCTATTTATATCCATAACTTCTCTATTTAATAATCACATAGTGTGCTATCTAAACACAATATGAAAATGAAAGTTTCTGGAAATGTAAGGATTTTCTTTAAAATCAGACTAACTAGGTTTATCTAAATTTATGCACCATGAACCTTATTATAAGTTCTTGGATGAAAATAAAAATAAGAAAACATAATTTCACATATACAATTTACATTTGTGCTTTGTTTGCTTGTCTTACCTCCTTGTAAAATGATCATTTAAGAGCTCATAAAAAGAACAGTAAGTGGCAAAACAATTTATTGAGGTCATTATCTTACTCAAATGTGTATATGTGTTGAAAATTAAATGTGTTTAAATTTAAACTTCAAAAATTAACATTAATAAATTTATTTTAAAATTAAAAATTAAATATTTGTTATATATAAATAGAAATAAATATTTACATATGTAAAGAAAGATAGCCAAAAGCCACAAAATTTCAAAAGACAGTTGGAAACAAGGAAACACAAAATAAGAGAATAAATACAACAAAAAATAAATTATAAAATAGATAAATGCAACCATATTAACAATAATTATATTGAGGGAGGGTACAGGATGGTCAACTAGGAAGAGCTTCTTCCACCAACCGAGACCAAAATATTGAGTAAAGGAGCACATTTTAACCAGGTCTTTCAAGGAAAACACTGAGAGTTGATAGAGAAGTGAAAAGGACACATGGAGGCGAAAGCGGAAGGAAGCTAGGGCCCTGCATGGGATTGTTGATTGCAAGGACTTGTTTCTGGGCCTGAATGGCTCCTAAGGAAGTAGTGAGTAAAGTGACTGTGAGGCAACCCACTCTCACCATGGACTCCTAGGATCCTAGCTGCAAGAGATCCCACTCCCTGTTCAGACAGGGGAACTGGCAAGGAAACTGCCCTGGGGGTAAACAGAGACAGAGGTTGACTGTGTGTGAAGCCCAGGGCGGTTGGACAACTGAAGAAAACATGGATGGCCATAAGCACCCATCCCCCATGGCTCCCCATATTCCTCTGAGTGGCTCTAGCCTTTGCTGACTGCCAGACTGGGAGAGAATATGCCTGTCATTCACAGAGACCAGGGCACATCAGATCTGCAGCCCCCAGTTTGACCAGCCCCTCCAGGGATCCCTGCCTGGCCCTCTCAGAGGAGAGGGGAGGCAGCACAGCCTCCACTGCCTCACTGGAGTGCTTTGTCAGTGAACCTTGCTGGAATGTTCTGCTGGCAGCCTGGGAGCAGCTCAGCATGCCTAGCACAATGGGTGCTCTACTTCAAGGGGCCAGAGGACAAAGCTGGAGGTCCAGTACCAACCTCTAGAGTTACAGCACACAGCTCAGGGGTGCAGAGCTGAAATCTGTGGTTGGAGCTTCAGCATGGGAAGAAGCCTCACTCACAGAAAACTGGGAAGAGTGGGTGCAGTTTCTTAGGCTGGAGTGGGACCTGGGTGTGTCTCCCCACTCAGAGCTGCAAAGGACATGGCCTGACTACAGGCAACAGACTCAGCCTGAGAGACCCTCGCCCCCATGGCCTGAGGCATCTAATAACCCAGTGATCTGGGCGCAGAAGGCTTGGGACAAAAGTAGCAAATAAGTCCAGATACTGGAATAGACACCAGAAAGAGACCCAGTTGAAGAAGAGTGAGCTGGATGGTACCCGTAGCTGTGTGTTGGGGGAAAAAAAAAACCCAAGGCACAGGTGTCACACTAGCTCCACAAATACAGCAACAACACCTTGCCTCAAGATACCCTGTCCTTCACCTACTGCATTAACAGACCACCCATGGATGTTTCCCACAACCCATTCTGACTCTGCCAAACATAGAGAACCAGTGGGCCACTGGGGAGCTGCAGGTCTCCTGGCAACCTAACCATCCATTCAGGCCACCCCACACTTGGGGCTAAGGAAATGCAGGTGCAGTGCCAGTGATTGGGCTCCCTTAAGGCCCAGGAATGTATCTAGCAGGGAATGGATCTGGCAAAGGGGTCATCTCTACTCCCTTCATGTCTCCCCCGCCACAATGCACTGCTGTGAACACACTGAAATATGAAAGAGGCATGTAGGTGGGTAGCCTAGCTGCCTGCCTTCACTCTTTACTCGTAAGTGCAATCTACTGGATTGTAAACTGAATTATGCCACCAAAGAAAAAAAAATTCAAGCATATACGACCTGTGAAACCCAATGCAGGAATCTAGCCACAAATAAGGATCCTCCTGTATAAAGCCTTGATCCTCAGTAAACATCCAGAATCAAAGCCTATTGACTGTATTCAACTTACACTATAGTAAAACCATCAAGGGAAATAAAGACTATAAAAACGTAGTGCCCCATCAAAATGACAGCAAATTCTAAGAGATAAAGGATCACCAGCTCTATCTTATGAGAAATAATCATTCAAAGAACTGTAGCAACTCAAAAAGTCAGAGTGTCTCCTTACCTATAGATGCTCACACTGGCTCCCCAGCTGTGGTTTTTAACCAGATTGAAATGGTTGAAATGATAGACATAGAATTCAGAGTATGGATGACAAGGAAACACAACAAGATGCAGGAGGAAGCTGAAACCCAATACAAGGAATCCAAGGAAACCAGTAAAATGATCCAAGAGTTGAAAGATGAAATAACCATTTTTAAAAAGAACCAAACTCATAAACGGCAGTCTTGCATATACAGCAAATATCAATACATTTTTTAAAAAATGAACTCATACCAAGCACATTCTCAGAATACAGTGCAATAAAAACAGAGATCAATAGCAAGAAGATTTCTCAATACAGGATGACATGGAAATTCAATAATTTGCTCCTGAGCGACTTTAAGGTGAACAACAAAATTAAGGTAGACATCAAAAAATTCTTTGAAATTAATGAAAACAGAGAGAGCACACCAAAAATCTCTGGAATGCAGCTAAAGCAGCACGAAGAGGAAAGTTTATAATGCTAAACACCTACATCTAGAAGTTAGAAAGATCTCAAATTTACAATATTGCAACTAGAGGAACCAGACAAAAAACAACGAAACAATCTCAGAGCTAGAAGAAGAAAACCATAATCAGAGCAGAACTGAATGGCACTGAAATGCCAAAGTCTATGCCATAAAAAAAATTCATGAAACCAAAGTTGGTTTTTAAAAGGATGAACAAAGTTAGTAGACTGCTAGCTAGATTAACAAAGAAAAAAGACAGAAGATCCAAATCAGCACATTCTGAGATAACAAAGATGACATTAAAACTGATCCCACATAAATATAAAAGATCCTCAGAGACTATTATGAACACCTCTATGCACACGTATTAGGAAACCTAGAGGAAATGGATAAATTCCTGGAGACAATAATGCCGAGATTGAATCAGGGAGAAATTGAAAACCTGAAAAAGACCTGTAATGAGTTCCAAAACTGAATTAGTAATAAAAAATCTACCAACCAAAAGAAGCCCCAGACCATATGAATTCACAACCAAATTCTACAAAGAGGAGCAGGTACCAATTCTACTGAAAGTGTTCAAAAAAAAAAATTGAGCAGGAGGGATTCCTCCCTAATTCATTCTACAAAGCCAGCATCATCCTGATACCAAAGCTGGTGGAGACATAATGAAACAACAAAAACCTCAGGCCAGTATCACTGATGAACATAGACACAAAAAATCCTTAACAAATATTAGCAAAGTGAATCCAACAGCACTTAAAACAGATAATCCTCCATGATCACATAGGTTTTACTCCTGGGATGCAAGGTTAATTCAACACATGCAAATCAATAAATGTGATCACCACATATACAGAATTAGAAAGAAAAATCATACGATCATCTCAATAAACACAGAAAAAGCTTTCGATAATATGCAACATCCCTTCATGATACAAACTTTCAACAGACTAGATGTTGAAGGGACATACCTCAAAATAGTAACAGCCATCAATGACAAACCCACTGCCAATATCATATTGAATGGAACAAATATTGAACTATTCCCCTTGAGAAGTGGAACAAAAAGGCCCACTCCTATTAAACACAGTACTGGAACTTCTAGCCAGAGAAATCAGTCAAGAGAAAGAAATAAAAGACATCCAAATAGAAAGGGAAGTCCAGCTATCTCTCTTTGTTGATTATATGATTCTAAACCTAGAAAACCCTAAAGACTCTGCCAAGTGGCTCCTAGAGTTGATAAGCAACTTCAGTAAAGTTTCAGGATACAAAATCGTACAAAATTTAGTACCATTTCTGTACACCAATAATGATCAAACTGAGAGCCAAATCAAGAATGTGATCTCATGTACAATAGCCACAAAAAGAATAAAATACATAGGAATGCAGCTAACCAAGGAGGTGAAAGATCTCTACAAGGGGAACTACAAAACACTACTGAAAGAAATCAGAGCTGACACAAACAGATGGAAAAACATTTCATTCTCATGGATTGGAAGCCTCAACATCATTAAAATGGACATACTATCCAAAGTAATGTTCAGATTCAGTGATATTCCTATCAAAATGCCAGTGTCATTTTTCACAGATTTAGAAAAATTAATTCTAATATTCATATGGAGCCAAAATAAAAGCCTGAATAGCTAAAGCAGAAAGAGCAAAACAGGAGGTATCACCTTACTCAATTTCAAACTATGCTACAAGGCAACGGTATCCAAAACAGCATGGTACTGGTACAAAAACAGATGCACAGATCAACAGAACAAACTAGAGAATCAGAAATAAAGCCACATACCTACAGCCATCTGATCTTCAACAAAATCAACAATAAGCATCAGGGAAAACATTCCTTATTCAATAAATGCTGCTGGGATTGCTGACTAGCCATATGCAAGAGTATGAAGTTGGACCCCTACTCTCATTATATACAAAAATTAAGACAGAGACTTAAATGTAGGACTTCAAACTATAAAATTGTAGAAGAAAAGCTAGGAAATACCCTTCTCAACATTGGCCTTGACAAATAATTTATGGCTAAGTCCTCAAAGACATTGCAACAAAAACTAAAACTCTTAGTTTAAGTAAGAGTATTATTACTCTATATTAACTTTAACATTATTTTATTAACTTGTACATTAATTATTTCAGGCTTATTAGATATTTTCAATAAAAATGTAATTGTACAGAGAACTAAATTATCAGAGAAAAAGCTATTTAATTGTAGTTTGTTAGAGTCAACACATTTTTAGTAGTCGAAATAATGTTAGTGTTAAAATTAAAATGTCGATATTGTAATTTTTAAAAATATATGATTTTTTTTTAATTTGTATTGCATTATAGGTTTTGGGGTACATGTGCAGAACGTGCAAGATAGTTGCATAGGTACACACATGGCAGTGTGTTTTGCTGCCTTCCTCCCCTTCACCCACACTTGGTATTCATCCCCAGGCTATCCCCCCCAGCCCCCCCCACGCTGTCCCTCCCCCATTTCCCCCAACAGTCCCCAGTGTATAGTAGACTGCCTCTCTGTGTCCATGTGTTCTCATTTTTCTCACCCACCTATGAGTGAGTATATGCAGTATTTCTTTTTCTGTTCTTGTGTCAGTTTGCTGAGAATGATGTTCTCCAGATTCATTCATGTCCTTACAAAGGACACAAACTCATCATTTTTGATTGCTGCACAATATTCCATGGTGTATATGTGCCACATTTTCTCAGTCCAGTCTATCATCGATGGGCATTTGGGTTGGTTCCAGGTCTTTGCTATTGTAAACAGTGCTGCAATGAACATTCGTGTGCATGTGTCCTTATAGTAGAATGCTTTATAATCCTTTGTATATATACCCAGTAATGGGATTGCTGGGTCAAATGGAATTTCTATTTCTAGGTCCTTGAGGAATCACCACACTGTCTTCCACAATGGTTGAACTAATTTACACTCCCACCAACAGTGTAAGAGTGTTCCTATTTCTCCACATCCTCTCCAGCATCTGCTGTCTCCAGATTTTTTAATGATCGCCATTCTAACTGGTGTGAGATGGTATCTCAATGTGGTTTTGATTTGCATCTCTCTAATGACCAATGATGATGAGCACTTTTTCATATGTTTGTTGGCCTCATGTATGTCTTCTTTTGTAAAGTTTCTGTTCATATCCTTTGCCCATTTTTGAATGGGCTTGTTTGTTTTTTTCCTGTAAATCTGTTTGAGTTCTTTGTAAATTCTGGATATCAGCCCTTTGTCAGATGTGTAAAGTGCAAAGATTTTTTCCCATTCTGATGGTTGCCGATTCACTCTAGTGACTGTTTCTTTTGCCGTGCAGAAGCTGTGGAGTTTGATTAGGTCCCATTTGTCTATTTTGGCTTTTGTTGCCAATGTTTTTGGTGTTTTGTTCATGAAGTCCTTGCCTACTCCTATGTCCTGAACGGTTTTGCCTAGATTTTCTTCTAGGGTTTTTATGGTGTCAGGTCTTACGTTTAAGTCTTTAATCCATCTGGAGTTAATTTTAGTGTAAGATGTCAGCCGAAACTATGAATAGACCAATAACAAGGTCAGAAGTTGAGGCAGCAATTAAGAGCCTACCACACAAAAAAAAACCCAGGTCCAGATGGGTTCACAGCTGAATTCTACCAGACACACAAAGAGGATCTGGTACCATTCCTTCTGAAACTATTCCAAATAATTACAAAAGAGGGAACCCTTCCCAAATCATTTTATGAGACCAACATCATCCTGATACCAAAACCTGGCAGAGACGCAACAAGAAAAGAAAACTTCAGGCCAATATCCATGATGAACATAGATACAAAAATCTTCAATAAAATACTGGCAAATCAATTGCAACAGCACATTAAAAAACTTATCCATCATGATCAAGTAGGATTCATCCCGGGGGTGCAAGGCTGGTTCAACATACGCAAGTCTATAAATGTAATTCACCACATAAACAGAAGCAAAAACAAAAACCACATGATTATCTCAATTGATGCAGAGAAGGCATTTGACAAAATTCAACAGCCCTTTATACTAAAAACCCTCAATAAACTTGGTATTGATGGAAAATATGATTTTTTTATGTTCTGCACATGTACCCCAAAACCTAAAACGCAATAAAATATTTAAAAAAAAAAAGAATAGAAAGCCAACTTCCCCCACCACCATCTCAACGAAATGGATTTCAGGACTAGCCAGAAGAAGCCAGGACCAACAGCTCCCACCTGTAATCCCAGCACTTTGGGAGGCCAAGGTGAGTGGACCACCTGAGGTCAGAGTTCAAAACCAGACTGGACAACACACAGTGAAACTCTGTCTCTACTAAATATATAAAAAATGGCATGGTGGCAGGCACCTATAATCCTAGCTACTCGGGAGGCAGAGGCAGGAGAATCGCTTGAACCCGGGAGGCAGAGGTTGCAGTGAGCTGAGACTGTGTTACTGCCTCCAACCTGGGCAATAGAGCGAGACTCCATCTCAAAAAAGAAAAAATAAAAAACACTAGAAGGCATCAGGCAATAATAATGAAAGCATATATTTCTTTCCCCAAAGAAAAAACTAAATGATAGCATCATTTTGACCAACTTGTAGAATGAAGAAAGGAGAATTCATTCAGATATCCTGCAAGACACTTACAAAGGGATCTCGACTATGCCCCGACGGAAAAGAAACTAGCCACTGCAGACTTGCCTCTACTGTAAAATCTATGTACCTATTTACACTGCATTATTATTGTTCAGAATTTACAATAAATAGTACAAAATACAACAGACTTAACTTTACAAAATGGGATGTAAAGATTATCAATCTCAATTTTTTTAAAGTGCATCTAGATAGAAGCCAAGGGAATGGACAAAGGAAAAAAAGAGGCACTAGTCATCTTACCTTATCAAACAGAGACTCAAGAAATACTGTAAGTTATTAAAAAAAAAGAAAGAAATATAATTTTAAGTATATTAAAGTCACAAAGGGACCAGCATGGTAGTTAACACCTGTAATCTCAACATTTTGGGAGGCTGAGACAGGAGGATTGCTTCAGTCTATAAGTAAGTTTGAGACCAGGCTGGGCAAAGATCCCAGCTCTACAAAAAAAAAAAAAAAAAAAATTTGTTAATACCTGGGCGTGGTGGTGCATGCCTGTAGTCCTGGCTCCTCAGAAAGCTAAGCCAAGTGGATAGATAGCTTGAGCCCAGAAGTTGGAAGTTACAGTGAGCTATGATCATGCCACTGCACTCCAGCCTGGGCAATGGGGCAAGACCCTATCACTTTAAAAAAAAAAAGAAAGAAAGAAAAATTATAAAATCAGAAAGGTAAACAGTGGAACAATTTAAAATACTGATACAGGCATATGAGAAGTAGGATGGGGACAATAGTGGGTGTGGTAAACTGAACTCTCACCTAGCATCTACAAAGCTGAACCAAATCCCCAATTCAATAACTAAATTTAAAACAAGAAACGCATATTTTAAAATATTGAGGTATCCATCAGAAGAACACACACGTCCCTCCAAAAAAAGTCAATGCCTCAACAGGAATAGAAAAGGGCAGGGTAAGAAACTAAGACTGTTGCCTGTCATTTATAAATCTGTCTGTACTCTAATTTTCAAAACCATGCACATGAGTACATATTTTTAATAGTAAAAAGCTGACTTAAAAGAAAAAGCTGATGTATGATAATTAAACATCTAATGCTGTTAAATATATATATATATATACGATTTTTAGCTTCGCTTACTGGTAGAACATAAGAACAATGTTGCCTCAGCTCTGTGTTTCTGACATGGGCCTTGGTATACAGAATTTTATCTTGCACATTCTTTTTCTCTACTAAAAGAAATCAGAATTTCTTAGACGGTTGGAACAGGATTTGGGGACAAGTCTAATAGATATTGATACACTTGTTTCAGGAGTTCTGTGTTGATTCTGAATAACACCAACTTAGAAGAGTATCTTATAGCCAAATTGCCACAATTTAAAAATCCATGAAAAATAACAGTTGTAGTTAATTATACTTTCTGGAGAGCTTTGAATACATACTGATATTCTTTAAATATTTTCCCTTAAGAATTGTTTATATAGACCAGATATGGTGGCTCATGCCTGTAATCCCAGCACTTTGGGACGCTGAGGCAGGCAGATCACTTGAGATCAGGAGTTTGAGACCAGCCTGCCCAACATGGTGAAACCCCCATCTCTACTAACAAAAAATTGAAAAAAAAAAAATGTTAATATATTCAGGTTGTTTTAGTTAGCTGAAAAATCTTCTGGTCACGTTTAGTTATAGGTTTATTTTCAGAATTGATTAAATCTATTTTTATATAAAGCCTAACATAATGACTGTGAGGAAAATACTTAGGATACCATTAGCTGTCTATAGCAATGAAAACAATTGTTTTGTCCATGAAATTGTAGCAAATGTCTACCAACACTCAACAAAGAAATTTTGGAAAATAAATTATGCCAATTTTGTGGGGAAACATTACTTAAATTTCCAAATATTCTACTCATACTACTTTTAAATGCGTGTTATATAAAAATAAATAAAATTAAATTAAAATTAAAAACACTAATGTGTAAACCATAAGGCTTTTTGTTACAACCGACAGGCAACCTACCTATAAAGTATAAAGGGATACTTTATACTTAAAATATTTAAAGTGTAAAGGGATATTTTAAAGTATAAGGGGGTATTTTAGTACTAGGTAGAGAAGGACTATAATAGCTCATAGTATGATTCTAAGTTATTGAGATACTATTGTCACAGAGGTGAAATGCCTTACCAGTTGACCCAATGAATGATTGAGTTATCCATTGCCTAGAGATTATATCCATCTGAAAATTCATCAGAAAAGTTATCATAACTACACAAGAGCTTCTGCTCACTGCTACCACAATGACAAGGTGTCAGGGTCCCCAGCCTTGAATACGTGCTTTCCACTGTGAAGAGACATCAGCCCTAGACATGGCAGAACTCTTAATATTTGCTTCAAACAATTCCATTCTAGAAAACAGGTTTGTGGGTCTGTTCTGTAAATCGAAAATTTACCTCATAAAGAGTCATGGTAATATTAGACCTCATAAAAGAAGCTGGAACTGTCTGCCTTGCAAACAAATTTAAAACTTATAAACTATAGGCCAGGTGTAGTGGCTAACACCTGTAATCCCAGCACTTTGGAAGGCCGAGGTGGGCGGACCACAAGGTCAGGAGATCAAGACCATCCTGGCCAACATGGTGAAACCCCATCTCTACTAAAATACAAAAAAAAAAATAGCCAGGCTTGGTGGTGCACACCTACAATCCCAGCTACTTGGGAGTCTGAGGCAAGGGAATCACTTGAACCTGAGAGGGGAGTTTGTGGTGAGCTGAGATCGTGCCACTACATTCCAGCCTGGGCCACAGAGCAAGACTCCGTCTCAAAACAAACAAACAAACTTATAAACTATAACGTTTTAAAAACTTATGAAATATTTTATAAGTAACTTTCCTCAGATTAAATTTGATGTCTATCAATACAAAATACAGCAGATTGTTATCATACCAATTACCTCATTACTATAATTTTCCTTTTGAGTGCCCTAGCATAAATAAAAATAAATATCTTGCACTATCAGAGGGCAGTAGCCTAAAAAATGGGGAAAAAGGGCATCACCTGCAAATAATGTGCTTTTGTGTAATTATTATTAAATTAATGTAATGATTTCTGTCACAAAGGGTCTGCCTCCATTTTGCTGTTTGACTGCTGACAGCTTTCAAGCTCCACACCACCCCTTTGCCTTTCTGTCCCATATCTGGGGAACTGACAGGGTAGACTGGCTGTTCTCTCCTTTGGCACTGGTAAAAACTTCAAACCACACAAGGTCTCAGCCTCTGCACAATAACCTTCACTCCAGTGCCACCTGTTAAACATCCTAAAATCCCATTCCATTCTAGAAAACAGGTTGGTGTTTAGAAAACAAGCCAGCTTTCTCATTGTTTCTGACACTTGCTCTTTCTAACCAACTTAGACCTGTTTGGACATATTCCCTATTCTCCCCAGAAAACCTTGTTATGTGAGTAATAAGTCTTTTCATAACTTTTTGGAGGGTGTGTGTGTATGTGTTATGTCACTAATCTCAGTATCCAAACCAAATTTTCAGTGGGGTGGCCCATTCTGCCTCTGGAGTTAACCACATTAACTCCAGATGTGGTTGTTTCTAATGAAAAATGGTGTCTTCAATGAGAAAATCACTGCTGAGATAGCCCCAATTCTTTATTTATAATTGGACTATTAAAAAAATTAACAAATTTATACAAGTTAAATGGAAAAGAGAAAGTTCAGAAAAGCAATAAAGGGAGAAAGAATTAAACAGAACTATGTGTACCGAGAGGTAAACTGAGAGGTTATATATTTGAAAGTGTCTTTATATTCACTCTCACATTTCATTGAATATTTTACTGCAGAATTCTAAGTTGGATATATTGTTCTTTCAGGATTTTGAAGTAATTAATCTATTGCTTGTTACACTAGTCTTTCTAAAGCAAGTGCTGGCAAACTTTTTCAGTAAAGAAATAGACAGTAAATACTTTGGACTTTGAAGACCATATGTTCTCTGTCAAAACCCCTCAACTCTTCCATTTTAGCACAAAAGTTGCCATTGACACTTATACTACTTGGTTTCCCAATCTTTGTCCTAAGTGGAAACTTAATGCCATTCTTATGTTCAATCACTTAGATAAAAACTATTGTTCTTTATGAAAACTTAAAGGTTTTATCTTTTCTAGTTTTCTAAAATATTATTATTAAATGCCCTGGTATGGATCTATTTTCATCTGTCATCTTAGACTTTTGATGAGCTCTTAACCTGGAAACTCATATGCACTTCTGCAAATTTTTCTAGAACTATTTATTTGATGACTTACTTTATTCTGTTTCTCTCTCCTCTTCCTGGCACTCTTGTTCTTCCTATGTTACAATTTCTTTTATTTTATACTTCTTTGTAATTTTTTATTACTATGCAATTTAGAATTTATTGAAGATTTCCTCAACTTTATCTTTCAACCCTATCATTGGATTTTTACATTTAAATATCTGCTTATTTTTATTTTTATAATTCTAATTTTTATGTCTTTGACAAATTACTGAATAATATCTGGAGGCAAATAACAAAAGAATTAGCTATAAAACTAATGTGAAGTTATTGCTTGTGAAGAGAAGGTTAGGAGTGAGAGGTTTTATGCAGAGTACACCAGTTTTATCACAATTCTTGTAAAACTATTAGGCCTTTTTAAAACAAGAACAAGTAAAATTTTGATAAAATAATAACTAACTTACAAAGTCATTATTAAAATAAAAATTATTCCTTTTGTAAAAAAGAAAATATGGTAGAAAAAAGAGTTCTACATATATATTGTCAAGTGAATTTTAACAAAGGTACCAAGATAATTCAAAAAGGAAGTAAAATGTTTTCAAAAAATAGTGTTTGAAGAACTATATGTGTGTATGAAAAAAAGTAAATGTGAACTTTACCTAACACTGCACATAAAATTTAACATGAGAAGAATTATAGTACTAATTGTAAAGGCTAAAATATCCCCAAAAAAATGCATAGAAGAAAATATTTGTAATTTTGGGGTAAGCAAAGATTTCTTATACAGGACTCAAAAAGCACAAACTTACTTTGAGCTAATAGAAAAACTAAAATTAAAGAAGCATTGTAATCTAAATAATAAAATTAAAGCAAGCTTCCAAGAAGACTGAACTTTTTTTTCAACGTTTCAGATTCAGGGAGTACATATGCAGGATTCTTACCTGGGTATATTGCATGATACTGAGATCTGGGGTACAAATGATGCCATCACCCAGGTCCTGTGCATAGCATCCAACAGTTTTTCAACCCCTAGCCCTCCCATCTTCCCCCAGCTAGTAGTCCCTAGTGTCTGTCATCTTTTTGTCCATGAGTCCCCAATGTTTAGCTGCCACTTAAACTGAGAGTATACAACCTTTGGTTTTCTGTTCCTGTGTTAATTCCCTTAGGATATTGGCCCCCAGTTGCAACCATGTTGCTGCAAAAGATATGATTTCATTCTTGGTTATGGCTATGTGGTATTCCATGGTCTATATCTACCATATTTTCTCTATCCAATTCACCATTGATGAGCACCTAGGCTGATCCCATGTCTTTGCTATTGTGAATACTACTGCAATTGAGTGAGTGGATGTACCTTTTTTTATTTTTGTAGAACAATTTGTTTTCTTTTGGATATATGCCCAGTAATGGTATTTCTAGGTCAAATCGTAGTTTTAAGACCTTTTTTTTTTTTTTTGAGATGGAGTTTCGCTCTTGTTACCCAGGCTGGAGTGCAATGGCACAATCTCGGCTCACCACAACCTCCGCCTCCTGTGTTCAAGCAATTCTCCTGCCTCAGCCTCCCAAGTAGCTGGGATTACAGGCATGCGCCACCGTGCCCAGCTAATTTTTGTATTTTTAGTAGAGACGGGCTTTCACCTTGTTGACCAGGATGGTCTCGATTTCTTGACCTCGTGATCCACCCGCGTCGGCCTCCCAAAGTGCTGGGATTATAGGCGTGAGCCACTGCGCCCAGCCCCAAGATCTTAGAGATATCTCCAGACTGCTTTCCAAAGTGGCTGAACTAATTTACATTCCAACCAATAGTGTATAAATGTGTCCTATTCTCTTCAGCCTCACCAACATCTGCTACTTTTTAGTAATAGCCATTCTGACGACTGTGAGATAGCATCTCACAGTGGTTTAAATTTGCATTCCTCTGATGATAGGTGATGTGGAGCATTTTTTCACAGGTTTGTTGGCTGCTGGCATGGTTTCCTTTGAAAAGTGACTGTTCATGTCTTTTGCCTATTTTTTAATGGGGTTATTTGGTTTTCTGTAGATTCTGGGTATTAGACCTCTGGCAAATGCATCATTTGTAAATATTTTCTCCCATTCTGTAGGTTTTTTGTTTACTATGTTGATGGTTTCTTTTGCTATGCAAAAGCTCTTTAGTTTAATTATGTCTCACTTGTCTATTTTTGTTTTGTTGCAATTGCTTTTGAGGACTTAGAGAAAACTAAATTTAACTAAATCCTATGTCTCAAACAAAATTCATTAATTCTTTCTATTCAAAGTAAGGAAATAAATTGCTCTCTCTTTTGTCTAAATTTACTAAAACAGTTATACCTGCAAAATAATCTTTAAGTTATGTGTTTGAAATTATTTCAAGTAGGTATAAAACAATATATATATTTTTTTAATTTTTATTGCATTATAGGTTTTGGGGTACATATGCAGAACGTGCAAGACAGTTGCATAGGTACACACATAACTAAATTAGTTTGTGGAATATGTGTGTAATGGGTAAGTAGCATCATTAATTTTTTTCTTTTTTTTTTCTTTTCTTTATTTCTAAAATGCTCCAGAATAACAGAATAAAGTTTTTGGCGGGAAAAAATAACTCTATCAGATAATTTGTAAAGAAATTATTTAAAATATTTTTTCCCGATTGTTTTCAAACATAAGGATTTATGTCTTCACACAGCTACATTTAAAGTCATGAGAGTAAATGAGATCCCCGAAGGGAAACCAATCCTAGAACTCACTTACTATAAGTCATAGAAAGAAGAAGAGGACAGGGAAAGGAGCCTTAGGAAGGACATATAGAGGAGGATCAAACAGAAAGGTGTGGACTATAAAAGACCAAATGAAGAAAATGTCTTCCAAAGGATAAAGTGGACAGTATATTTAATGCTCTTGAAGATTTGAGTATATTAACAACTGAGATATGCCAAGATGTTGGTTGGTGTAAGAGTAATTTCAATAAAATTACAGAAACTGAATCTCAGTTGAACACCATTAACAGAAAACAGAGAGAGTGGAGAAGGAGAAGATAGTAATTTCAGATATAGAAAGTAATGAGAGGCTGTCTTGAGAAGAAGAGAGAAATGGAAAAACAGCTGAGAAAGACATGGGATTGGAAATTATTTTTAAGATGAGTGGTGCTGGAGTGTATTATACACCAATAAAATTGATCCAGTAAAGAGTAAGAAGTTGATGATGCAAGAAAGAGAGGAAAACTTTCTGGGATCAGAATAGTTTGCCAGTCTGAAAGGAATATAAATCACAAGTAAGGAGTCAGTGTTTTATAGGGTTAAAAAAAAAAGCAGAATCCCAGTACACACACAGGTACACAGATACGCTAGCATTAGTGAAGAAATGGAAGAGAGCTTGTCTGATTGTTTCTGTTTTCTCAGTAAAGCATGAGGAAAGATTATCAGCTGACATCAAAGGAGTGTGTTAGAAATTTAAGATGTAAGGAGATGCCACATGGTCACCATTAGAGTGTGAGATAACAAATTTACTAAGGAGATAGAGTAATATTGCCAGGCAGTGGCAGGTGCCTATTCCAGATCCGAGCTCATTGAAGTTGAGACAAGCCACTTTGGTAGTTCAAGCTTCTCCAGTTGCTCCAACTGCTTAGGTAGGAAGCATTGTTGTCAGTAATTAGGGGTATCCAGGATTTTGGTTTTGCAACAAATTTGGGCAGAAGGAAAGAGAGTAAAGCTTGGAAAGTGTTTCTTAAGGACAGGTACATGCAGTAGACTTGATATCTAAGCTGAAAAAAAGAAGAGGCGATATTATTGAACTATTGAAGAAGAAAAAGATGGAAGCATTCATGGAATGAGAGGCCTCAATGAGTCAAATAATGTTGAAGTAAATACTTTATTTATAATTTAGTCAGACGCATAAAATGAGGGAGAGAAATTGTTCTATCATAAAGACTCATGCATGTGTATATTCATTGCCACACTACTCGCAATAGCAAAGACATAGAATCAACTCAAATGCTCATCAATGGTAGACTGGATAAAGAAAATGTAGTACATACACACCATGGAATACTATGCAGCCATAAAAAAGAACAAGATCATGTCTTTTGCAGGAACATGGATGAAGCTGGAGGCCATTATCCTTAGCAAACTAAAGCAGGAAGAGAAAACCAAATACCACATGTTCTCTCTTATAAGTAGGAGCAAAATGATGAGAACACATAGACACATACAGGGAAACAATACACACTGGGGCCTGTTGGAGGGTGGAGGATGCAAGGAGAGAGAGAATTAACAAAGTAACTATGGGTACTAGGCTTAATGTCTGGGTGACAAAATAATCTGTACAACAAACCCCCATGACACAAGTTTACCTATGTAACAAACCTCCACATGTACCCTTGAACCCTAAATACAAGTTTAAAAAAATAAAATGTGGGAGAGAATAGGATGCTCAAATTTGAGATTTCAGTATATGATATAGTTATAGGATACAATTGTAAGAGGCAGTTGTTGAGGTGGAAGATTGTGATGGATAAAGGGCTCAAGAAGATAAATGACTAAAGTATTTAATGAATTAAAATATGAATTTCGAAATTACCAAAATGCTGGTGGAAAAGAAGTCAGTATGAAAGTCTTCAGTGAGTATAAGTGGGAGGGGAGAGTGACTGACAAGTTAGCGATATGTACTGACAGCATGAGCTTAGAAGTAGTTGCGATTTTCAAAAAGAGAATAGTGGTAAAGTGACATGGAAGCAGCACTGGGGAGCTAAGCAGAGAATTACCTTCAAAAGTAGGTCTTGCAGTGCATGAAATATAGGTGTAAAATCACCCTCCATTTGAGACGGTGGTTGGGGAAGTGATTGGTGAAGCAATATCCTAAGTGTCACAGTCAAACTTCAGCTACATCAAAAAAGTTTAGAAGTTGAGGTTCTGAGGAAGTTTACTGATGTTCTAAAACTCAAATCCAGACGGCATTATGGAGGGAAGTGAAGAGCTGGAGATTAGAAATATCAAGAGCATTTTGGGGCTAAGTGTCTGGCTTATCATGGAAAAACCGGAAAGTGGAGATTTCTGGTGGTGATTGAGGTGAATGGTGTCTTAGGAAGGGCTGAACAAACGGTTCAAGACGGTCTCTACAGCTGCACCGTCCACTGCAGTAGCCACAAACCACACACTGCTATTTAAATTACACTCACTGAAAATTAAATAAAATTACAAATTCGCTTTCTCAAACTAGCTACACCTCAAGTGCTAGTTATTACATTGAATAGTGCAGATATAGAACATTTCTATCATTGCAGAAAATCCTCCTTAGATTTCCCTACTTAGTTGGAAACCGTAAGTCACTGGGATACTTCTGTAGCTTCTACAGATGGAATAACCATCTAGGGAGAGGCTGTCTGATGGGAATCTTAAAACACAGTGCATGTCTTGGTGTGGCTTATCTCCCGGTAACTCCTAGTGGGCTCCTGGACAGCTTGCTTATTACATTCCATCTTGACTTAAGGTGACTCAGTAAGGGAATGACAGGAGCAGACTGGAAGCTTTTAGCAGCTGGTGCAGTGTGAAAGCACAACAAATGAAAACAAGATCATATTGTTAAGTTATGTATCTCAATACCCATAAGTATTTCCCCAGGAAGTGTTCCTCAGGTGCATTCAAATTAAGAATCCTCTACGTTTATACTTCTGTTCCCTCCATTTATCTTCATTTTTAATTTACTGGTTGTGAACCTGCAGGTAAAACACATCTAGTTTTTCTTCACAAGAAAATATTTTCAAAAATGTTCTTTTCCATGTAAAAGTATGTGAGCACAATTCTCTCTGTAATTTATATATTCAGCAATGAAGAGGAGAGATAAATTGTTATCATAGCCCAGAAAGTACTTTAATATAAACGAAGAATAGAGCAAAGGTTAGCAAAGTTGCACCCAGCTAGCGTGGGACTGGGTAATAGATTCACTGTTCCCAACAACAAATAAGTGGAATCTTGTGTCCTCAAATCATGCAAACTCTGTCTAGGCCAAAATGGCAGGTGCAAACAAGAAATGCAATGGCTCATCCATAGTAATTATTAGCCTTACATACACCTTTTTGAGTTATGTTGCCAACAAAAAGTTGTAGGAGGGAACAATGTATTAGGGTTCTCTAGAGGGACAGAACAAATAGGATATATATATATATATATATCTATTTGTGTGTGTATATATATATATATATATCCTATTTGTGTGTGTGTGTATATATATATATATATATATATATATATATATCTCCTATTTGTGTGTGTGTGTGTATATATATCCTGTTTGTGTGTGTATATATATATATCCCATTTGTGTAAATATATATATATCCTATTTGTGTGTGTGTGTATATATATATATATATCTCCTATTTGTGTGCGTGTATATATATATCCTATTTGTGTGTGTGTGTATATATATATATCCTATTTGTGTAAATATATATATATATCCTATTTGTGTGTATATATATATATATATGCTCTTTGTGTGTGTGTGTGTGTGTATATATATATATATATATATATATATCCTATTTGTGTGTATGTGTGTATATATATATATATATATATATCCTATTTTTGTAAATATATATATATCCTATTTTTGTAAATATATATATATATATTCTATTTGTGTGTGTGTGTGTATATATATATATATATATCTCCAATTTGTTTATATACATTTTATATATATATATATATAAAGAGGAGTTTATTAAGTAGTATTAACTCAGAAGATCACGAGGTCCCACATCAGGCCGTCTGCAAGCTGAGGAGCAAGGGGACCAGTCCAAGTCCCAAAGCTGAAAAACCTGGGAGTCCGATGTTTGAGGGCAGGAAGCATCCGGCATGGGAGAAAGATGTAAGCTTCGAGGCTTGGCCAGTCTAGCCTTTTCACGGTTTTCTGCCTGCTTTATATTTTGTCCACACTGGCAGCTGATTATATGGTACCTACCCAGATTAAGGGTGGGTCTGCCTTTCCCAGCCCACTGATTCAAATGTTAATCTCCTTTGGCAACAGCCTTGCAGACACATCCAGGATCAATATTTGAATCCTTCATTACAATCGAGTTGACAGTATTAACAATCACAAGCAGGAAGAAGGCAATTAAGGAAATAAAGGGAGCAAGTGAAATGATGGAGTGAGACTCAAATATCCAGGGAGACGATAAAAAGTCTAGGTTCCTAATATCTCTTATTTTGACAGAGAGCTTTACCTTTGGTTTTTTAGTAGAACACAAATTAACTTTGTATATTCTAATGATAGTTGTTTTGATGATCATAAATATTCTTACAGAGCAGTAGATTCATATTCTTCAGAGTCCCATAGGGTTCTCCCAGATGCCAGCCAGGAAGGATGATTAATTGAAACTATAATTTCTTTCAGATAAGAAAATTGTTTCCCAAGAGTCCATAGAAGTATTCTTTCTCAACAGATTTTTATTTAAAATATGGATTTCTCAATGCCTGCCTTCCCAATGCTAGTTGAGAAAGAAGGGAAGGGAGGAGAAGAGAGATAAATACTGTTAGGCTAAGGAATTCACTATTACACCTTAAGATTTGTTCCCAAACCTGTACATAGTCTCACTAACCCTCAATCCTGGACTTCTGGGAGTGGCTTCACTTCCTAGGCTCAAGGCAGATTTAAAAAGTATATAACCCCAGCTGGCTAAGAGGCCTCCTTTTACCTAAGTCCACTACCTCCCAAACCTAATTATCCAACAGCAAGATGAGATGAACCCATGGAAATCCACCAAGAAGATTGATGATCTGAACATAGTCTTTGATATTTCAGGGTAGAAATAATAGGCCCCTGTAAGCACTGACTCAATCTTGTTCAGCCAATCTGGGCCTATTCCCAGAAATGATTCTCCAGTAGCTTTTGTCTTTTCTCCAAGACTAGTGGGTCCACAGGTGAAGATGTCAGCATCAAATGAGAATTTCAAATGTCTGTAGAATTCTAACAGGTTTTCTCCATTAAGAATCAATGAGGGTTGTTTTTTACTGTGCATCAAATAATGCTATAGAGTATGTACTATGTCTTGTGCCAACTCTATTGGTATTCATATCCAAGAGTAATGGGAGGCAAGGTGGCAGCGGGGTGGGAATGAGCATATTTGCATATCCTTGATGTTCAGTGGAGAATAGTAGGGAGAAAGGCCAGTCTTGAGGCAGAAAGATCTTTAAGAAGCTATTTCACAGTCCTATTAAGACAGGTAGAAATTTGGATTAAGGTAGATGTGAAGATCAGAGAAAAGTGGCTGGATTGAGAAACACTTAAGACCCAAACTAGGCCGGGCGCGGTGGCTCATGCCTATAATCCCAGCACTTTGGGAGGCCGAGGCGGGTGGATCACGAGGTCAAGAGATCAAGACCATCCTGGTCAACAAGGTGAAACCCCGTCTCTACTAAAAATACAAAAATTAGCTGGGCATGGTGGCGCACGCCTGTAGTCCCAGCTACTCAGGAGGCTGAGGCAGGAGAATTGCTTGAACCCAGGAGGCGGAGGTTGTGGTAAGCCATGATCACGCCATTGCACTCCAGCCTGGGTAACAAGAGCAAAACTCCGTGTCAGAAAAATAAAAATAAAAAAAGAACCAAACTCGACTGTACTTATGAAAAGTTGAGGCTGGGTGCGGTGGTTCATGCCTGTAATCCCAGCACTTTGGGAAGCCAAGGTGGGTGGATCACAAGGTCAGAAGTTCAAGACCAGCCTGGCCAGATGATGAAACCCCTTCTCTACTAAAAATACAAAAAAAATTAGTCAGGCATGGTGACGGGTACCTGTAATCCCAACTACTTGGGAGGCTGAGGCAGCAGAATGGCTTGAACCTGGGAGGTGGAGGTTTCAGTGAGCCAAGATCACACCATTGCCCTCCAGCCTGGGCAATAGGGTGAAAATTGTCTCAAAAAAAAAAAGAAAGAAAGAAGAGTTGAAAACAAGGACCATAGTAAATAATGGCATCATATCCTAGTTTGTCATACATCATAAAATTTTTAAATATTTACTACATGTTAAACATTATTCTAGGAGCTGAGTCCACACCAGTAATACCAAAAAAACCTTCCCCTGACATCATGAAACATCCAAAAGCATATTTTCTTAAACATGGTAGTATTCTAGGAATTATTTGAGAATAATTTCAGTAAACCAAGGAGTATAATTGGCTTTGCTCTAATTTCATGTTGTCTAGACTGTGGGAGACAAATTTAGATGCCTATAAATTGCAAATTCAGAAGCTTAATGGAGATAAGAAGTCATTTTTATTTTAACTGCATTGTATGTAAAACAGCAGGACTAGCATAAAGATAAATGGTAGTTACGGTCAGACTCAATGCCAGGGACCAATGGACCGGGGTAGAAACCAATGAAAATTATTCACATTTAGCCAATTTATATGTATAAGCATGTAGGCCTATATCTTTTAAGCCAAAAACCCATATACTTATGTGTAATCTATTAATTAAATTTCTTAACATTGGCAACCAACTGATTGTTAATATTTTGGAAACAAGGTATGGTCCAACATTGTGAAAGCTGAAAAAATTATTGACTAGTCAATATTAGTCATATGGATATCCTAGTTTCCAAGGTCTGTCTAGAGATTCTGGTAGAGAGTCAGCTTTTTCCAGTGTTACATCATATATGATGGTGAAGAAAAATAAAAGAAAAAATAGCATGTTATTATCCAGCAAAATATGTTCATGTTGAGAAAATGCCTTAGGGTATCACTGAGACTTAGTCCCCATTCAGTGGCTCAGGAACTAATGTTTGGAGACAGGAGAAAATGCTGATTAATTTAGTTGTTATATGTACAGAGAGTCCTTGACTTAAGATGGTTTGACTTAATAATTCTTCAAATGTGCTGTGGTGCAAAGTGATACGTATTCAGTAGAAACCCTATTTCAAGTATCCACACAACCATTCTATTTTCCCTTTAGGTATAGTGCCCAATAAATTACAGGAGATATTCAACAATTTATTTTAAAATAGGTTTTGTGTTCCATGATTTTGCACAATGGTAGGTTAATGTAAGTGTTTAAGTGTTCCGAGCATGTTTAAGATGGGCTAGACTAAGCTATGATGTTAGGTACCTTAGTTGTATTAAATGCATATTCAACTTACGACATTTTCAACTTACAATAGGTTTATCAGTACTTCCATCGTAAGTCCAGAAGCATCTCTATTTGGGAAACCTTCGAATGTGATTTTTGTGTCTTTGAAGTATAAGATTTCTTTGTATATTCTAGTGGCACCTTTACTGTTCAAGGTGTTTTTTTTCCCTCTGTCATTATAGGCATCTCAAAGACAGACTAGAAGAGGTTATATTCAGTTTTTCTGACAAAACACCAATTTAAAATGGGCAAAGTGTTTGAATATACATTTTACCAAAGAAGATATACTAATAGTTAATAAACATATGAAAAGATTCTCAACATCATTAGTCATTAGGGAAATGCAACTTAAAACCTCTAGACAAAATTTTACACCCACTAAATGGCTATATATTTTTTTAAAGACAAGAACGACTATTGCCAAGAGTGTGGAGAAATTTACTAGAAACACTTTTCTAGTAAAATTAAAAATCTTACAGCCACTGATATGATTAAATTGTGTACCTCTCAAAACTGATAAGCTGAAGCCCTAACCCTTGGTACTTCAGAATGTGACTATATTTGTAGATAGTTCCTTCAAAGAGGGGAATCAGTTAAAATGAGCCTGTTAGGGTGGACTCTAATGCAGTGTCCTATCTTTATAAGAAGTAGAAATCTGAACACGCTGAGAGATATGAGGAATGCGCACACACACAGAAATGGCTATGTGAGGACACAGAGAGAAAGTGGCCATCTGCAAGCCTAGGAGGAATGCTTTAGAAGAAACCAAACTAACCAACATATTGATCTTGAACTTCCAGCCACCAGAACCACAAGAAAACACAATTCTGTTGTTTCAGCCACCCGGTTTATAGTATTGTGTTAACGCAGCCAAGCAAACTAATACAGACACTTTGAAAATCAGTTTAGAAGCTCCTCTATTTTGAGGATGGCTGTGGAACTTGGTCAGTTTACTTAAAATATCACTGATTTATGCATTTGAAGTGCATGATGCCTTTTTTTACCACCAATAAAGTTAGAAAACAGAGCTCATTAAAGTTATTTCAAAGTTATGAAATTATACCTCAGTTAAGTTTTTTAGGTTGTGTCACCAGAATGAAAAGGGAGTCAGACAGGTTGCAGGGAACAAAAATAAATACCATTCTCTTTGTGTGAGAATTTGTGGTAAGAAAGCATGGAATATTAGTAGTCTGCTGGGAAATGAACTGAGGAAAAATTACATTTGATTGCTTTAAGGCTGAAAGGAATAATAGCCTAAAACGTATCATTAAAAATGAAGGAAAATCACAAAATAAGTCAAAAGTTATACTTTGTCACACTACACAGCCTCTTTCCTCTGTGTAACTCTTAAAGAGTTAAAACCTCAAAGATAGATTTTGAGGAGGGTTTGGCCAGCAGAACTGGACATACCTCTCCTAATCCCTTTGTGAAATGCCTGTAGTAACAATTACATGAAAATCACAGTGTTATAAGCTAGCACCTGTAGTCCTGCTATGGTCAAATGTGGTAAACTCTAAAAGACTAATGACCAGGCTGCATCTCGGTCATCACTTCCCTCTATAGTGTCTTAAATATATAACCTGATGACAGAGTTCCTCATTTTCTCCCAAAATCTCTGCTTTCTTTTTTCTGAAATAGAACCTTTGGCTAGTCATAGTGACTGATAGGGTTTGGCTGTGTCCCCACCCAAATCTCACCTCTAATTATAATAATCCCCACCTGTCAAGGGTTGGGGGAGGTGGAGGTAATTGAATTATAGACTGGTTTCTCCCATACTGTTCTCGTGGTAGTGAACAAGTCTCAAGAGATCTGATGGTTTTATAAATGGGAGTTCCCCTGCACAAGCCCTCTTTTGCCAGGGGAACTGCCACCAGGTAAGACGTGACTTTACTCCTCATTCACCTTCTGCCATAATTGTGAGGCCTCCCCTGTCATGTGGAACTGTGAGTCAATTAAAGACCTTTCCTTTATAAATTACTCAGTCTCAGGCATGTCTTTATCATCAGCATGAGAACAGGCTGATACAGTGACCCCCAAATTTCTACATTACCCAGTATTTTTGGAAGCTAGATGTGGCCATGAAGCTAATACCTGGCTAGTGGAACTTAAGTGGATTAGATTTGACAACTTATAAGAGCCTTCCTTCAAGGAAATCTGGTGCATTCCCTTTCTGTTCTTCCCCTTCCCCGCAATCTTTTTTTTTTTTTTTTTACTTTCTTTTTGAAATATAAATATCACTATCTTGGACAATAAGGAAAATTGAGACATCCTAGAAATGGAAGAACAAGAGATCTAGAAGGAGCATGATATTTATGGCCTTCTTCAAATATTTCTGGACTTTTACAGGAGAGAGAAAGTCTTCTTTCTTGGTTAACTAAAACAAAACAGACTTAATCCTCTGTCAGCTCATTCTGCTACATAGCGGAGGTTCTGGCAGGGAGACTCAGAGAGCCATTGGGTCTTCCCAGTCAGTAGGAAAAAGGTCTGTCTGCTTTAGAGTAACTCAGTCTCTCTAGGGAAGATGGTCAGTCTTTCATGACTCCTTCCCTACTCCCTCACTTTCCCAAGATGGCATCTTATCACCCAAAAGCAATCAGTTTTCTTGAGAGCGGTGGTGAGAGGGTCTTCCTTTCTATGTGCTGCTCTCTGGGTCTTTGCTGTCCACTGGTTAAGGTTTCTCATCACACTGATCTCCAGACATCAGCTTCTGTGTTCAGAGTCCACACTGCCGGTCTTCCCCAGGCTTGAGGTGTCCATCTGCCACCTCTGCTAGTTGGGTGTGGACACTGTAATTGCAGCTATGTGTTATCCTGGTCCTGGCCCCAGGCCTCTATCATTCCACCCAGACTGTGACTGCTTCTGCCCCTTGGGAGGCTTCCTGGATTTCCTGGACACTCTCCTTAGGCTGTGGGAAATCAGAATTGACATGTATCAACATTCATTTATTGATATACATCTTTTCCCCTCTGATACTGCTCTGGTTGGTGACACATTGTCAAATGTAAATGAGTAAGGGGAGAACCATCCCAGACAATCTCAGCTTCTCCCCCTGTGCACTGGGGTTTTCTACTGACTGTACCTTCATCACACTCTTCCAAATCGCACTTTCCACCCACCTAGGCATCAGCAAATTCCTCTGAGCTCCTATTTGTCTGTCTTTCCCTCATTCTCTCTCTCTCAGAAGTGCTTCTGTGGTTTCCTAGTCTTCACCTTCTCATGCCCAGAGTGTAAAGTAAAGCTCTGGAGTCTGACACCAGCACTATGGCTATTGCTGTATTCAGGGAGAAATTGTAATTGAAATACAACCTTTTCCTGGCTTGACAGTCATGCTCTCAAGACTGCTGTCTCCCTATGTCAGCGCTGAGACTGAGTCGATGGATAACCTCTTGTCCTAAGTGATGTCTGTCCTCACCTTCCCTGGGACTTAATATGCCTTCTTGGTGGCTTAGTAATATCACACTGTTAGATCATTTATAATTGAATCATACTTCTCCAGAAGCACATCTACTAGGAAATAAAGGGAAAAGAACAAGATCGTGAAAAGTTCCAAACTGAGTCGTTTGAGACATGGTAGACAACTCTTCTCAGAAGCTACCTGAGTTGTGTTCAGAATCGTGGGCACATCTTTAGTTCATTTGCTCTTTTTCTTGGTACTTACAATCATGGATGTTTTATCAGAGCTTTAAGCTTGGTACTAAATAAAGAAAAAAGGCCTCTGACAGCTGCACAAGGAGCTTAATTAGGAACCTCTTTAAGTTTACTTTAAAATGCATCATTGATGTAGAAACGTGAAGTAGATAGCACCCCTTTAACATTCTCAAAATATTTTCAGTTGCTGATTGTCACATTTGTTTTATATCATTTAGAAGCTGTCATTTTCTAGCTTCTTTTTATTCTAATCCAGGGCCACATCTGAGATTAATAATTCATTAGCAGTTCTTTGGAACTTATTGCCTGCTGAGTTTACTGAAGGCTGATTAGTAATTTTATCGTTTCTAAATTTTCTGTATATATTTTTGTAAGTGTCATCTGCTGATTCTAATACTTTCTTATTTGAAAGAACTTTTTTCTTATTTTTTTCTGCTTTGACACTGTGTATCTGTCAATCATTTTTATCCCTCAGATGATATATCATTGAAATATAATAGCTTGCTGGTCATTCCACATCATATAGTACCTATATTAATAGGACATTCAGATTTCAGATGGGCTTTATTCTTTTATCAATAAACACCAGTCCAAATGAGGTGTGAATTCCCAAACAAGTCACAATTGGGTAGAATATGGGCTCACCTGAAGTAAGACTCACTTGGAATTTGAAGTTTGCTTTTATTACTTTCTACCTAATTGAATTTAAACCAATTTTTTACAAACTTAACTTCCCTAAATTTCAGTTTCTTCATTTATAAAGTTGCAATAAGTACTTTCTAGCATTGCTGTGGGGAATGGATGAGAATACATTTGTAAAATGTGCAATAGTGTATTTGAAAGACAGAACATATTTTATTAAAATTTTCCTTCATTTGTTTTCTTCTTTTTGCCTCCCTCTCATTTCATTTTCATCAAATTACCATTAACACGCTTTTCAGTGTTTTATTATAACACATATGGCATTATCTGAGGTACTAAAATAGTTTTCATCCTTATTTTAAGCCTAAGATATTCTCGATTTCACTGTGCCATGTCCATTTTATGTTTCATTGTATTTCAAAAACTCCACTTTAAGAAAAACTATTTAATAAGGCTAATTTTGATCACTCCAAACGCTCCCTAAGTTGTCATTTGCTCACTCACTACCCCACTAATATGAAAAAGGCAAAGAATGGGCAGTATTGACACATGTAAATCATAATTCTTTGCAAAGGCACAGGTGAATCAGGTGTTTTAACTGGAAGACCATTTATAGAAAAAACTTTCTGCAAACCTAGACTAACTCCACCATGATTTAACATTTGCATTTGACTGCTCTAATCTAATGGGTTTTACACTGTAGTTGGCCAGCAATCTGAGGATTTCAACCAGAAAATGTCAATAATATTAGTTTCTAGATAATGATATATAACAGATTTTTTTTTCAAATACTGGTGTGCCACTTTCAAATTTTTCAAATCACTCTCTGTGATTTCCTGATTCTTCATAATAGATATATGTTCATTTTTGAAAAATTAGAAAATTCAGAGATTCAATAAGCAAAAACAGGCTACATGTCTTTTGTACTCATATATATATCTATGTTAGGAGTAGACCCTTGCCTTAGAAACTTGGTATTTCTGTTTAAGTAGTAGCGTTTTGAGTTTAGCTATATAGTCATGCATCACTTAACAACTGGGTTACATTCTGAGAAATGTATTGTTAAGTGGTTAGTCTTTGCAAATACCACAGTGTACCTACACAAACCTAGATGGTAGAGCTGGCTACACACCTAGCCTACCATCCTGTACAGCATGTCTCTGTGCTCCATATTGTAGGCAATTGTAACGCAATAGTGTTTGTGCATCTAAACATATCTAAAGCTGGAAAAGATAGAGTAAAAGCATGGTGGTATAATCTTACGGAAATACTGTCACATATGAAGTACGCATGTGATGTCTATTGTTGACTGAAATGTCATACAGTGCATGGCTGTATTCAGGAGCAGGATGGGAATGACAGCAGTTTTCATTTAGTAACCCCACCTCTTCCATTTCTCAACTATTATGAAAGAGTATATTGCTTCTGGGGGAGGATTCTACGAGAGTAAAGGCAAGAGAACAACGATAAGATAGACTAATGTCAGGGAACACATTTAAAATGTGGTCAAGCAAAAGCATTTTGATCCAACTTTTTTCAACAAAATGTATTTCAATATATTTAAATTTAAATTAACACTTAATTTTCCCAAATCTTTTCTAAATTCAGCAGGTTGAACCTGGTTCCTTTAAATAAAGTAAGAAAATATATTATTTTTGCTCATTTGCTGCATCTTGGTAAATTTCTGTTGTCATCTCCAGAGACTGAGAAACTAATTGGCAACAATAAACTGAATAACACATCTTTTTACAAGTCAAGTGGTTTCTAATCATTTGCCTTCAAGAGTAATGAAGAGAAGCTTAAACAAGTTGCCAACTAATAGATTACAAACAAGAATTTTTGATTACCATGTATTGGTTGCAAATAAATAAAGTAGCAAAAAATTTTAAACAGAATAATGTACATACATACTCTGGGTATATGTTTGTGTTGTGGGTGAAGGGGAGGAAGGCAGCAAAACACACTGCCATGTGTGTACCTATGCAACTATCTTGCACGTTCTGCACATGTACCCCAAAACCTATAATGCAATAAAAATTAAAAAAATAAAGCATTTATGATAAAATGTTATTTTATATTTAATAATTATTAAACTTGTTAATATATGTTACTTTGATCAATTGTGTAAATAATTATGATATAAGAAGTCTTATCTAAAATCTAATAAACATAGACATTAAAAAATTAAAATGTGTGTACATACACATCTATAGTATATATAAATAATATATATGTGCAATATATATAAGTAGAATATATATGCTTACATACCTATGTGAATTAAATTATTTTGTATATATACAGAATTCAGTATTTACACATGTAATACATTATTATGCTTAAATGTTTTTAATTAATTATTCTATTTCTTTGCAACCAATAGTGTAATCAATAACACATTTAATCCTAGTAAGGCATATATAATTTGCATCATTATATATCATGTATTATATATGCATTATTAAATGCATATATAATAATGAAAGATAAATTCAAGGAGAAAAAGAAGCAAGGTAAAACATTTTTAAATGAGCTTATTCATGTATTTTTAAAATAAATGATGGGTCATCAAATCACCATGAAATTTATATTTCACAAATATACTATTCATGTATTTTTAAAATAAATGATGGGTCATCAAATCACTATGAAATTTATATTTCACAAATATGTTTTAATAATGATATAATGGTTTTATTTTAAAATAATATTCACAGGTACTTAATTATATTTCTTAAAAACTATCTGGATGTATAATTAGAATCTTTAGCTATCACCTTTAAAATGTATAAGAACATAAAAAACTTTTTAAAACTCTCTTATGAGCTAAATGAACACAAATCTTAAAGTACATTGTTCTAGTTATGGACAACATTATAAATCACCAACATTTATAATAAATAGGGCAACCTGGTGGTTTCCTCAGTACCATATTTATTTCTAAACAAATACTTTTGACACCTACTGTGCTCCAGTCACAGCATTAGACCCCAGCCATGCAATGATGAAGGCTGGCTTTCTTTCCTCAAAGGACTGGCATTCTAGCAGTGGAGATATGAGTGAAACAGAAGTAATAGCAGCAAGAACAAATGCTACAGAGTCAGCATACTGCAGAAATATTCCGTGGAGGACAGGGGAAACTTCTTAGAAGAATTTAACTCTAACCTGATTCCTGAAGATTGAGTCAGGTTCATCCAGGTGAAAAGAGCAGAAAGAAGAAAATAAAATTCCAAAAAGGAGACACAGCATGTGCAAAAACCAAACAGCAAAAGAAAAGAGTGAATAGAGGAGGGACGGAAGGAGGGAATAGAGGGAGGGAATTTGAGGAAAGAAAGAAAAGAAGAAAGAAAAACATATTAAAAAGAACTTCACAATAACTTTTTTTTTTTGAGAGGGAGTCTCGCTCTGTCATCCAGGCTGGAGTGTGGTAGCGTGATCTCTGCCCTCTGCAACCTCCACTTCCCAGGTTCAAGTAATTCTCCTGCCTCTCCTCCCGAGTAACTGGGATTACAGACATGCGCCACCACATCCAGCTAATTTTTGTATTTTAGTAGAGATGGGGTTTCACCATGTTGGCCAGGATGGTCTCAAACTCTTGACCTCAAGTGATCTGCCCTCCTCGGCCTCCCAAAGTGCTGGGATTACAGGCATGAGCCACCATGCCCAGCCTTACAAAGACTTAAAAATGTTTATCACTAAAATTTTATACATGGAAAGAAGGAAGTGTAAGTGGATGAGGCCACAACAGCCTGAGAACAGCAATTTATGGCAGTGATTTCTACATTTTAGAGGAAGGACCCAAACAGACTGAAGAACTTTTAGAGGAGGCAGTCAAAACAATTTTGCAACCCCTTGCCCAATATCTACCTGAAAAGTGTAAAAAGACTGGGGCAAAAGAGGTTCACTGTATTAGCCTTCCTACTACAAAAGATGAAGCCTAAATTGTTGTGACTTCATACAAAGAAATCCAGCACGTGTTGGTGGAGGTTCCCTTCCATGCGAAGACGCCTAGACTCGGGTTTCTCCCATCTTGGGCAATTAGCATCTTAGCACAAAGTCACTCCCATGAGGAAAGAGAGAGAAAAGAATAATGAGCTTCTAAGAGCAGGCTTGGAAGTGTTCAAAATTATTTCAGCTGACCTTCCAAGGTTAGAACCCAGCCACATGGTTTCAATCTAGTTGCAAGGAAGTCTGAGCAATCTACTCTTCCTGTGTCTGCAGAAGCAGACGAATAATCGTTAGGTTTGCTCAGGAGAGGGTTTTCAGAGAGATACATCGGCAATGACCAAGACGAGTTTCCTCATTGCCAGAAAGGATTCAGGTAGATGTAGCTTGAGACCAGTCTCCCCATGAACGGTGATGCAAAAACAGTCAATTTGTGGTTCAATTGTGTTTCTCCCTAGTGTGGCAAAAATGCACACGCTTCTGGTGGTAAACAGACACAGGGGACGACAGATCATCTTAAAGGTTATAGGCTTGACAATTCATGAGGAACCTTAGACGCTATTTAAGCAAAAAGAAAATTTTGATGTACAGTGTAGGTTTGAAGACACCATAAAGAAACATAGTTAAATTGCCTTAGAATTGCACTCTGTTGATTTTTGCTCTTCAATGTAAGCATTACATGGAGATCACCTACTGTTTTCGTCTCCATCTTTTGGAGAATTTAAGCAAACCTGACACAGAGAGAGTTTCTGTAATATTTTGTGATATCTACCACCCTCAGGAAGTATCCAGTTTGCTGAAAATCCAGTTCTTAAAAAGAGATGTTCTTTTTTAACACATCTTAAATCCATGTTTAAATGACAGATTTTTAAATACAAATATTCATAACTATCTCACAGCATGACTAATCGAATTTTTATACTGTTAAGCCTTAATATTTTCTTGCAAAGTTGAAGTAATCTTATTCAATACTGCAAACAGTGTACCCAAGCACAAGGGAATAAAATGCCACAGGAGAGCTGAAGGGCTAAGGGCTGAGTTTCTCCCTTTGTTTATATCTTTTCCTGGAGTAACAACAACCTGATTATTTAGGAAGCGAGAAGGGAAAAGTTCCTTGGAGTCGGTCTTTCCTTCCTATGGTCCCAATGTTTTTGTGTTATCAGTGGCTGAGCCAGGACTAAAAGCAGACCAAGAAGGAAGAGGACTGTGGCACTACTGGATGCTGAGGCCGGATTGACAGAGTCACAGCTAGGAAGTTAGTTACAAACAGAGAGAGTCAAGATCATGAAAACTTGAAGTCCAAGTGAGGCAAAGTAGGACAGACACTTCGGTGGAGTAGGACAAGTCACAGCGAATGGGGAAAAGGGCCGGATAAGAATTTAGGGTTTGTTCAGTGATAAGTAAGCATGGGCTGGTACTTTAGACAAGGAGGCTGGCAAGCTGAGACAGACAGAGACATAAGCAAAGAGAGAATACATATGAACAGCTCAAGGACCAAGAAATAATGAGAAAGTAGAATTGGAAATTTATAGTCAAAGGAGCTGAAATCTAAAGCCAAAGAGAGCTGAGGTATGGGGTATTGTTACTGGAATTGTACAGAACTGTGTTAACAATTATCTGTATCCCATTCCTCCCTGAACTTCTGCCCGAGTCCCGCTGAGACACAGGCTCCCAGGTGAGGCTGTTTTTGATGTCATCCAACCTAAATGTGGTGGAGAAATTCAAGGAAGAGTGAAGCTCATGACAGCCAGGAAAGATTTAAAATGAAATGAAATAAATAAATAAATTCTGAGTTCTTATTTATTAGAACAATATTGGTCACAATATTATAGTGAGGTGTGGCCTCTTCCTCCTTTAGAGGAACAGATATTATTTTCTATTCAGGTGTCAGGACATCTCTACATGTTCATAATAAAAATTGGAGATAATCTTCACAAATGTGAAATTCCATACCATTATCTGGAATCCTGTGCCACTGGCTTCAGACACTTGAAGCCCTGATCAACAGTGTGATTTAAGAATTAATAATTGTCACCCAATGTGGAAGGATGTGTCACTGATTCTGATTCAGGTGTCTGAAAGCAAACTCTCTGCCTTCAACTGATTCCATACTGGCAGCTCACCCTTGCCACTAGAAAAGATAGTATTTAAGGAGCTTAGATGGCAGCAACCTCAGATATGGTGAAATTTATTTTTGTCTTATAGACAGATGAAACAAAAGACAGGCAGGAGGGTTACACAATAAGAATCTTAAACTTCTGGTTGGGCGGGTGGCTCACGCCTATAATCCCAGAACTTTGGGAGGCTGAGGCGGGCAGATCACGAGGTCAAGAGATCAAAACCATCCTGGCCAACATGGTGAAACCCCGTCTCTACTAAAAATACAAAAATTAGCTGGGCATGGTGGCGTGTACCTGTAGTCCCAGCTGCTTGGGAGGCTGAGGCAAGAGAATTGCTTGAACCCGGGAGGCAGAGGTTGCAGTGAGCTGAGATCATACCACTGCACTCCAGCCTGGCAACAGAGCAAGACTCTGTCTCAAAATAAGTAAATAAATAAATAAATAATTTTAAAAAAAGAGAACCTTTACATGTTCTTCTCTATCCCACCATGTTTCTGAACTCGATATTTTGTCACTGTGAAATGTGATGAAGGTCATACTCAGACCCAGAGACTGTGCATTTGTTTTATTTTTGGAATGAGGAAGTAGAATTGGAATCCCATGGGATTCTGTGTTTCCCATGTCACAGTGTCACTCTCACTACTGGTGTGAAAAAATAGGGTCAGCTGCTCTTGGTTAAGCCATCGCATAAAGGGTGAATGCATTGTAGATGGGATGAGGGGTGAATGAGCTTTGTATTCTGTTTTCCCCTTTGCAAGGGAAGGAGATTTTCAAGGAGATTTTTAAGACCAGGATGATTATAGTCTAAGGCTGAGATTATATGAAAGGAAGACTGGAGATGGGATTCATCAGGTGACAAGACATGTGAGGGATAATTATCCCAAGGAGGAGGATGATTAATGTTAACAGGTGACAAGTGTACCGACAGGTCATACTCCATAGAAGAAACAGAATTCTCAGCCGCAGAGTGTTCAGACAACCGAACAAAGGGGCAGATGAACTGGGAATGCTGAATGACAGCAAAATTGTTCTAGAAGGGTCTGTGTGAGGAGAATCCATGTTAAATTTTGTGCTCAAAGGATTTTTGATAGTGCTGCCTCTGTAAAAGGCCATGAAGAGAATCAGATGAGTAGTGCTTAAGAAGAATGTTAATATAATCTTGACCTGTTTTTTAAAGGAGGATATATCTGTGCACATGTGTAACTGATATAATAAAAATAAAAAATAATGTTTAAAGACCTAGTTAAAGGATGCTGCAAAATATTCTGAAGTAGTTCAAGGCTATATAAAATAGCCCTTTTATCCTTAGCAGCTTTACAAAATAATTCACTGATATTGTTTCAAGAAATTTCTAATATTTTCAGTAAGCTCTGCGGTTTTCCCTAAGGGTCTTTAAGCTTTCAATCCTACTCACTTGGTTGTCAGTGTAGATTTTGTTGTCTTTGTTGTTGTTTAATTTTTTTATTATATTTTAAATTTTAGGATACTTGTGCAGAACATGTAGGTTTGTTACATAGGTATACATGTGCCATGACCGTTTGCTGCACCCATCAACCCATCATCTACATTAGGTATTTCTCCTAATACTATCCCTCCCCTAACCCCCCTTCTTCCAATAGGCCCCAGTGTGTGATGTTCCTCTCCCTGTGTCCATGTGTTCTCACTGTTCAACTCCCACTTATGAGTGAGAACATGTAGTGTGTGGTTTTCTGCTTTTGTGTTAGTTTGCTGAGAATGCTGGTTTCCAGTTTCATCCATGTCCCTGCAAAGGACATGAATTCATCCTTTTTTATGGTTGCATAGTATTTCATGGCATATATATATGCCACATTTTCTTTATGTAATCTATCATTGATGGGCATTTGGGTTTGTTCCAAGTCTTTGCTATTGTAAATAGTGCTGCAACATACAAGTGCATGTGTCTTCACAGTAAAATGACTGATAAGCCTTTGGGCATATACCCAGTAATGGGATTGCTGGGTCAGATGGTATTTCTGGTTCTAGATCCTTGAGGAATTGGCACACTGTCTTCCACAAGGGTTGAACTGATTTATACTCCCACCAACAGCATAAAAGTGTTCCTATTTCTCCACATCCTCTCCAGCATCTGTTGTTTCCCAACTTTTTAATGATCGCCATTCTAACTGGCATGAGATGGTATCTCATTGTGGTTTTGATTTGCATTTCTCTGATGCAGTGATGATGAGCATTTTTCCATATGTTTGTTGGCCACATAAATGTCTTCTTTTAAGAAGTGTCTATTCATATCCTTCACCACTTTCTGATGGGATTGTTTGATTTTTCTTGTACATTTGTTTAAGTTCGTTTTAGGTCAGTGTAGATTTTGGGGAGCGGGGACAGAAGAGATGACTGAAGAGACCTCTGAGAAAAATCCTAACACCAGACAGCTTTACCCTCGCTTTTATATCCAAAAGAAATTGATAAAAGTGTAAGAATAAAAGGAACTTAATAGAACCCTACCACAGGGAAGCTGGATCAATTGCTTTTTATCTATTTAAGAGGCAAGCAACTGTTTAAAAAACTGTACTATTTTACTAAAGATGTGTAATATATCATACCACTAGCCTTCTGGCAGCTCAGATAGACTAATAGAGAATTCCATTACTATCTTTTCTCCGAAAGTGGCAAAGTGTTATTATTGCACTGTAAATTCATCCGTGAACATGCCTCCCAGGCAGGCTGAGAGGCTCAGGTGATCTTAAGATATTACATGGCTTCAGACATCTCTATAGGAGTCGAGGTCTCTGAAACAGAGATACATGTTTATGAACTCTCAAGACCTGTACACTTCACCTTGCCAGTATATTAGTCAGAAAGGCTAAAGTATGCAATAGTAACAACTCCAGACTCTCAAGGGAAATTACTTTGTCCTGAAAATGTCAAATACTACCTAAATCACAACTTATTGGCACTCAACACAGAGGGCACGAAATTCCATTTGCCCAGGGCCTGAAAGACGAGAGGAGTCACGTGAGCGAAACTATTGATCATGGTGCCTGATGTATGATCCTAGTTAAGTCTAAAGAGCTCACCTTGGATTAGGAAGATAATTTTCAGGGTGCTAAGAAGCCTCTGAGGAGAAAATCAGAGCCTCTTGATTCTTCCACTAGAGGGTCACCAGTTTGTTATTGCTTGAAAATAAGTGACATATAGTAACGAGGTGCATGGAAAAATAGAACTACTTAAAGCAATGTAAATTTTTTTGATAGTCAAGATTTTAAAAGCTCTAGATTTTAATAAGAAGTTCTATACTCAAAGGCAGTTTGACCTAGGACTTCTTAAGAAAGGAGGAAGTATTCCTTAACTTAGGAATAAAAATGTCACAGTAGGATTTTAAGCAAAGCAATATCAGTCCTAGTATTTCATCTAACAAATCAGAGTCAAGAATATCCAGGTTATGTCTTTGGAGTGCTGCCACAATTAGAGAAGAAGCATATAAATTGTCATTTGTCACATAAATTGTACACTCGTGCTATTATTCCCAAGTTTTCCTATGTAATTAGTTTATTGAAGAGTATTAACTCAGCAAAGTACAAACACGTAATGATTTTCCCTTTTTACAACCATTGACTAACACCATGCTCTGTTGAATCACCATATCTTTCCTCCTTAATGGCAGCCTGAATAGGTCCTAAAGCTTCCCATTCACTTTTAGTTAATAAAAATTCCAATCCAATTCGATACAATTTAACACCTCAATAGTATATCAAACACCATACTCAATTTAATGCTCACTTCTCCCCCTCCCCAGCATTACCCCAGTTTAGACCAAAGGATTTGGAGGAGAGCGAGGGCTGGGTCACCTTTTGCACTGCTTTTCCATCGGCACAGCAACTCAGTAAGATTCCGATTAGGGAATGAGATCCCAAGGGCCCTCTGCTAAATCCCTCTATGCAGTGATTCTCAGGGGTGCCCCCCATCCTGGAGTTCTGGATAGTCTGTGCTTGCCTCTCCAGATCCGTTTCCAGCTCCTCCCTCTGATCTGGCTACCCAGACTGCTGACCACTATATGCTACTCCAAGAAACTCTTTTGCTCCCTGACTTCTGGCTGGATTGGGCCAAAAGGAGGCACTGGTGGGAGACCGGAGTTTGTAGCAAGATGTCATGGTATGCGTTTCCTTGAGCCATACTGGGCCATGGACTGCCCAGGACTGCATTCTTATTCAGGAAAAGGGCCTGCCAGGCTGCCCTCCTCTGCAGCTACAACTCTCGTTGGGTCTTGTAACCATTTCCTCTCCTGGCTAGTGGCGATTGCAGCTTCCCACTGCTGCTATGGCTGGATGCTTCTCTGTGCCTGGTTGGCTTTAGTTAACTCTGTTCACACCTTTGTAAATAATCCCTTCACAAATCTCTCCTCAGTTCATCTACATGAGTGTGTCCTGTGTTCATTGCAGGATCCTGACGGAAAATAGGCTGAGCACCTCTTTCCCTGCCCCATAGGAAAGGAGGAAAAATCGTCCTATGCTGAGGATTTATAATATACACAACGTCCTTCTTTTGACTTCTCTGCTCCCCTAGATTGTACATTTATTAAGAAGAGGATGAGGTTTGTGATCAAGGCAGCAGGGTCAGATCTGATGCCTCCTAATGAGGCTGCGAGAGAGTGTCAACTATCAAAGGCAAGATGCTTTCCCGAGAAGGTGCATCATTTTCTCTTTCTTTGTACTGAATTCAGCAATTTTCAACTCTGGAAAGTCCATTCAACATGCTGAAAGACCTACATGTATCAGTTTATATGGTAAAAATCAGAGATAAATGCAAAATGTCATAAAGTGATCCAATTTTCCAGAACTGAATATATCCATAGGTTTGGATCCTCACTATCGTGAATACTCCACAGTAAATAGATACCCAAGGATTTATTTTTATCTGTCTCATTACCTTTCTAAGAAAAGAGCAGGTTACACATACAAAATTCTAGCATTTGTTCTCTGAAGACTTTTATGTTTTTAACACACATCCAATGTCAAAACAGCACTCCCAGGACACTAATACAGATTCATCTAATGACATATTTAACAAAATAGTTGCTTTGAGAAAGAACAAGAGCATGAACCTTTGGAGGCATTATGCTGTGTGTTTCATTTAGTTGTAATAAAACACTACCTGAGAGCCATCTCCAGCTAACCTTATGCTTTATTTGCATTTTTTAGCTTATTAAATGTGAAGGCATTCAGAGGTTCAGTGAAATTGCCAGCAAACTGTATTTCATGTTGAAGATCAGCAGGGGCCTTTTGGAGGGCTTCAATTTTTCTCTGAGTGTCAGGAAATCAGATTATTGCATCCAGCTGCAAGCTGTTTTGATTGAACTGAAAGTCTGATTTAATTTGGTACAAATGGCAAATTACTCCTCTATTTATCCTTGAACTACTTGTACCCACAAAGCACTATATTTTAGGATGCTCTTAAAGTTTAGAGCAGAAACATGATTTCTAAAGGTTCCTACTGTATACCTGGACCACTTGGAAAATTCCAATATATCTTAAAGATCCCAGCAAAGATGATACACATACATTCTTACACTCCCTGCCCTCATACTATTTACAGAATATATGTATTGATTCAGAAGTTAGATACGTGTTGTTAAAGAACCATGAAAATTCTTGATAAAATGAAACAAAGTTTAGAGTGCCTATTTGTTGGTACCATTTAAAGGGCAACCAGTTTTAAGATTATGCTATACTGTAAACAACTGTACTATAGAAAATGTTAAACAATGAGAAAAAAAATCAGCCCCATTAAAGGAGAACATTGAAAATACAAGACAACTATTTTATTTTGTGAAATTTTCTTATATAGCACAGCTTTCTAGAACCACTCTGCAGAGAAACATATTAAGGGGACACAAAAGAACCTGCAAATCATAGTGTTATTTGTACCATACTTTAGAAGCCAGTCATCATTTCTGATATTTCCAGCTCAGAAAATAGACAACTTCAAAACACACAGCTTAGGACATTTCAAGCTGGGTCAAAGCAAATGATTACATGGGAACAATGACATTCATTATGAAGTAAGAATGCTGTAAAATGAATGGTAGGATGGTCTCCTTTCAAGGAAGTTTAAAGTCAGAAAAATAGGAGTAGGTTACATTAGTTCAATTTAAGCACAACAGTGATAATTTTTCTCTGTTTAACACAATTCTACATTCAGAGATATAAAACCAGAAAATATGGGTACATAGCAAGTAACAATATAATTTTCAGAGAACAGAACATCATACGTCTTTTCATTTCTGATGCCAAGTTTGCTTATGTAGTTTGTCCTCTGCAGCCTTCCTTCTGTTCAAATCTTCCACTCAGCTACCACTTTTATTCAGGTGTCTTCCTCAAACAAAATGATGTTTAAATCCCCTCAACACACGTAGAATTTTAGAGTAGATTAGATTACTAATTTTAGATTAAATGACTAAATTTCTCCCATGCCAATACTTTGCCATCAAACTGCATTGTAAGAGCTGTGGTTCAAATATTTTTTTTCTTTTCCCTCCCTTTTAAAATCTGTTATAGTGCCGTGTTTCGTAAATGCTCACCACATGATCATGAGCATGAGTTCTGTGAAGTTTTCATAAGCTTTTGTTCAATGTCTAATGCACCAAATATAACCTTTTTTAAAATAAAAATTGTTTTGTGTTTGTTCTATGGTATTCATGTCCATTTTTGGAAACTCTCCTATAATATTTCTTGTTTTATGATTTAAAAAAAAATACATAAAATAGGAAATGTGGTTTAAAATAAGATTATTGCCTGGAAAGTGAAGTTATCCTCTTTACATAATACAGAACATATTATATAATATAGAAATATGATGTCATAATGTTTACATTTGCTTGAGTGAAATTATAGTCTTTTACTCATTTTTAAATCTTATAATTTTTACAATACTCCTGAGAAAATAATGGAAATTGTAGAGTTTCAAAATTCCTAGTGAGTATAGTGTTTGAGAATAATATGGTTACTACTCTGATATCTGTGAAAAAAATCAAATATGATTTTCTGTGAAGGGAATTTCAGGCTAATACATGCTAATAAATGCTGAACTGAACTTATTAAGATAAAATGTTCTTGTAAATCAAATGATAGTCATTTTCTTAAAAAATGATGATAGCAGGTGTTCCAATCTGAACCATTCATTTGCAGCATGATTTAAAATTAGCAAATGTCAACATGATGGAGGGTTAGTTTCTGAAAATACAGATTACACAGACCATGTTCAATGCATGCATCGAAGCATAAATAATAATCCTTTTTGGTGCTTTTCAGTTTATAGTCTGCTTTCCCGTACATAAAATTGTTTGCTTCTTATTACAACCATGTAACAGAGAAAACAAGAATATTTTTATTATTCTCATTTTTTAGATAAGGCAGTCAGGATTCAGAAACATTTAATGATTCATCATGATCACATAGCTTACATGTTGTAGACTATAGAACACAAAAAATAAAAAGCAAGCCTTTATATAATTAGTTCTGTACTTACTCCAGCTGTAAACAATCTTCAGCATTTTGAATGTTCTACACAGAACTATGGACCCTAAATGCAGGTCATAGCATCGTGTTTTTGTCTACTTTATTAGATGCTGTCCAGCACAAGAAGGCAAGGCAGTGGAGAGAAAAGAAAACTCATGCCACTTTCCATTCCCATCTTCCTCATCATTTTCTTAATGATTGATAGTTCCTTAATTTTAAAAAAAATGCATTTGTCCTGACTATGCATTTCAATTTTATTCTCAATGTATTCTCCTGATTGATATTTTCATATACCTATTTTTGTCAAAAGTGAATTTAAATATGGCAGAATTTGAATCAGCCTTATATGAGATGGAAAAAGGAAAAAAAAAACCTCCATTAAAGCATAAGTGAAAAGGATTGCAGGTGCATAGTGGCTTTTTACTGTGGTTCAATGTATAATGCCCATTTTGACAGATAAATGGCCAATATTTCACAAAATTATCTATTTTCTCAGTGAAGCAAGATATCTCTTCTTTGTACATGGTTCACAAAGTACAAATCTGTTCAGATTGCAAGTAATGTTATGAACTGGATGATTAAAAGAACACATGAGTGGCAATGCTTTCCTCAAGTGCAACCCAAGAAAGAGATCCGAAAGTAGGAAAGAAATATACCCATTATGCAAATTCTAAATTTTGTGTCAGGACAAAGAAGAAACATGATACCAATGATTTTGATACAAGAAGCAGGAGGTAAAACACACACACACACACACACACACACACACACACACACACACACGATTTAATGATCTCCTGTTACCAAAATAAGAGGTCAGTCTTAAATATCTGGGCCACTGGCTCCATACAGCCCACTGTTCAGTGAAGGCACTCACACAGGCGGCAAAGCTTGCAGTGCCAGCAATCTGAGAAACCTACATCATTCTTCTGGTAATAATTTGAAATTTAGCATTTTAGAAATAAGGTAGTACAAATCAAAACCACATGGGATATCACCTCACACCTGTTTGGATGGCTATGATCAGAAAAGAAAATGAGAGAGACAGAGAGAGAGAGACAGAGAGAGAGATAACAAGTGTTGGCCAGAATGTAGAGGAAAGAAAATTCTTCTACACTGTTGGTGGTAATACAAGTTGCCATAGCCATTATGGAAAGCAGTATGAAAGTTACTCAGAAGATTACAAATAGAACTACCATATGATTCAAAACTCTAAATCTATATCCAAAGGAAATGACATCCGCATGTTGAAGACATATCTGCACTCTCATGTCTACTGCAGCACTATTCACAATAGCCAGGATATAAAATCAACCTAAATGTCCATCAATAAATGATGGATAAATAAAATGTAGCATACATAAACAATGGAATTCTATTCAGGCTTTTAAAGAAAAAGGAGATCCTGCCATTTGTCTCAACATTGGTGAAGGCTGGGGACATTATGCTAAGTGAAATAAGCCAGACACAGAAAGAGAATTATGGTATGACCTCAATTATTGTGAAATCTAAAATAAATAAATAAATAAAAATAAACAGAAACCAATTGAATGTACCAGAGGCAGGAAATGGAGAACAGTGGGTCAAAGAGTATACATTTGCCGTTAGGTTACGTACAATGAGTAAGTCTAAAAGATCTAATGCACAGCCTGAGGACTACAGTTAATAATATTGTATTGCACATGGAAAATGTGCTAAAGTAACTGTTATCACCAAATAAAAGCAACTGTTGAAGGTGGGGTATATGTTATTTTGTTCAACTGTGGTAATCATTTTACTGTGTATATGCTGTGAAATTAAATAATTCAGACTTAAAGCTGTTGGAAATTTAAATTTCTCTGAACCCTGGGAGGAATGTGGCTATGTAGTTTGAGACATGTAGCATGCAACTGAAACTTCTGCTTTTTCCTGTAAATAATTAGGAACCACCAAGTGGTCCCAGAAATAAGACTTCCTCAGAACATTACTTCTCACCAAGAAATGTTAAAACAATCTTCCTTGGAATGAGCAAGCTGTACTGATCAAATTGCTGTAATGTGTACCGGCCTTGTATGAAAAAAGTTCCAACCCTGTTAAAACTGTTTCTGTCCATGTCAGTGAAATCTTAGCTTTACCTTTTGAGAGCACTGACTCTGTTTCTTTGGCATCTGTTTTCCTTCCTTTGGAAGCTGTTTACCAGATGACTATACTTAAGCTTTGAGCTTGAATCACCTCTATGATTAATCATATTTTCTGAATCTTATTATTTACAGTTGACATTGTATATCAAAGCATCACGTTGTATACGTTAAATATACACACCAAAATATATTTTAAAAAATAGAAATAACTAAATAAAAAGAAATAGCATTGAAACAGAAATCACATGAACAATCAGAACATTGTTGAGATTTGTTATAATTTTTATTGATTAATTTTGATTTTGTTTTGAATTATGTGTTAGAGGCAAAATCAGATATTTAGTGCTTATTGAGAACTCTGGAGATCATATCCAGCCCTGCTATTTTTATCCTTCCACATTCCTTGTCTTGAAGTCAAAATACTCTCTAACAAAAAAAGAGCATCCATAAATTAGAGTCAGAACCTTAGCAAATAAAAGACTGGGATTCCCAACTAGGACTTCAGTTCCTAATAAGTTACATTTCTGGATCAAGAGGAGCAAATGATGAAAGTGATCAAGACAACTTTAACACTCTCCTCAGCTTGATTACATTTTAGACAGGCTTCTTCCTGACACTAGACACGAACCTCCCTTTATTTACAGCATTTACTTTAGAAAATTTGTAATTATTCATTTTTTCCTAACATTTCATGATACAAATCTTTTTACAAGCCTCTTGCCAGTTTTATAACCCAGGATGGTCATTCTCAAACATCTGAGAGCCATCTTTTTGAAATCTAATGATCAAGAAAGAGAGTATCCCTCCCTATCTTCGAGTCTCTGGGAGAAGGTATCTAATTTCCATGGGAGCCAGTCAGCAAACACAGAAAAAACATTTGCAAACTCAAGAATAACAATGTGCTAATCATATCCCGTTGACCAACCTTGCCCTAACTTCCTCCAGCAGTACTTTTCCACTAGTTCACCCCACCCTGAAAAACTCTCCCACCTTTTATTGAGTGAAGGTGCATTTATAAAAGGATATAGAAAATGGTGAAACTTGTTGAAGCTGAATAAGGGATGCTAAAGTTACTTCTTTCTTAATAGACTACTTTTAGAGCAATTTTAAGTTTGCAGAAAACTTGTGTAGAAAGTACAGATAGATCCCATATACTCTCTCTATCCTTCCTTCTCATCCCACAGTTTCTACTATGGTTAATCTCTTGCATTAAGGTGGTACATTTGTTACCATTGAAAGGCTAATATTGATACATTATTGTTAAATCCTTAATTTATATTAGGGCTCACTCTGTTTTGTGCAACCTCAACAAATGCATATTTGTCATGTAGCTGCCAGTACAGTATAATAGAGAATGGCCTTGCCACCCTAAAAATTCCCCTGTGATTCACCTGGTCATGCCTCTCTCCTGACTCTGAATCCCTGGTGACAGCTGATTTTTTTTTTTATTGTCTCTATAATTTTTCCTTTTCCAGAATGTAATATAATTGAAGTTACACAGTATATAACCTTTTTAATAGTCTTTATTTTTAGAGCAATTTTATGTTCACAGAAATATTGAGAAGGTACAGAGATTTCTCCTATACACCCTGACCCTACACACTCATAGCCTCCCCCATTATCAATATCCACCACTAGAGTGTTAAATTTATTACGTTGTTGAACCTGCATTGACACATCGTTACCACCTGGAGTCCATAGTTTCTATTGAAGATCCTCTGTGCTTTGCCGGTTCATCCCTCCCTCCCAACTAACACTTGGCAATCACAGATCTTTTCACTGTCTTCATAATTTTGCTTTTTCTAAAACGTCTATGGCTAGAATCATACAGTATGCGGCCCTTTCAGATTGACTTTTTCACTTAATACTATACATTTAAGATTCCTCCATGCCTTTGCACGGTTTGCTACATCATTTATTTGATAGATCAATGCTGAATAATATTTCATTGCATGGATGTACCACAGTTTCTTTATCATTTCATCTGTTAAGATAAATATTGGGAGACAATAGGTATCTCTGGGTTTAGGCAATTATGAATAAAGCTTCTGATGCAGGATTTTTTGCTCCTTAGCTCAGCTAGGTCTTGGTTCTGTTCTCAAACCAGGAAGAAGCAGGCACACAGACCCCCAAAGTGACCTAGATTTTTCCCTTTTTTTTTTTTTTTTTTTTTTTTGCAGAGCTTTATAGTTTTCCGTTTAGAAATAATTATGCAGAAACACAAATGTTTCAACATAATTTTTTTTTTTTTCTGAGACAGAGTTTTGCTCTTGTTGCCCAGGCTGGAGTGCAATGGCACGATCTTGGCTCACCGCAAGCTCCATCTCCCAGGTTCAAGCAATTCTCCTGCATCAGCCTTCCACGTAGCTGGAATTGTAGGCATGTGCCACCATGCCTGGCTAATTTTGTATTTTTAGTAGAGATAGAGTTTCTCCACGTTTGTCAGGCTGATCTCGAACTCCTGACCTCGGGTGATCCTCCCATCTCAGCCTCCCAAAGTGCTGGGATTACAGGCATGAGCCACCGCACCCAGCCTCAACATCATTTCTTGAAAAGACTATTCTTTGTCCATTGAATCCTTTGCTCCTGTATCAAGAACTATTGATTATATTTGTATGGATCTATTTCTGAACTCTCTCTTTTGTTTTACTGATCTGTTTTCATTCTTTCACAGATATCAGTCTGTCTTCATTATTGTGGCTTTATAAAAAGTCTTCAAGTCAGATAGTGTTACTCCAACTTTACTCTTCTTCTTATGTATTGTATTGACAATTTGGGGTCTTTTGTCTCCCCATATAAACCCGACAATTTTCAGCCTTCCAGTCTATTAATGGATATCCCTTCATGTTTCAGATTTTTTAATGTATTTTTTTTACATACAGATCCTGTACATATGTTGTTAGAAATATACATAAGTATTTATTTATATTTGTAAATAGTATGCTGTTTTTGTGTCAAACCCCAATTGTTCATTGATAATATATAAGAAAGCAAGTGATTTTGTATATTAACTTGCATCCTGTTAAAATAATCACTTATTATTTAATTAGTAAATTAGTCACTTATTACAGTTATTAACATTAGTTAATCATTTACTAGTTCAAGGAATTTTTTTGTTGATTCTTTGGGATTTGCTCTATAAACTATAATGTGATCTGAAAACAAAGACAGTTTTATTTCTTGATTTCAACTGAAAACAAAGATTTCATTTCAAATTTGTATACATTTTATTTTTTTTTTATTGTTTTATTTTATTGCTAGGACTTAGAGTACAATGTTGAGTAGGTGTGAAAACAGGAGGAATCTTTGTCTTACTCCTGATCTTAGCAGAAAAGGTCCAATCTCTCCCCCTTATGTAGGACATTACCTGTAAGTTTTTTGTAGATGTTCTTTGTTCAGGTTGAGGAAGTTCCCCAATGTCAAGCTTTTCAGTAAACATCATTCTGAAGGTACATTTTCAATTCTGTCTTTTGTTCCCAATAATGTTTATTTAGACACTATAGCACATATTGTATATGCTTTACACAGTAAGCAAAATACTTCCAAAATATGTTTAAATTGCTTCCTCTGGACAACTTTCCTGTAAGGAAAAATAAGCCTGCTACTATTTCTGTTTTATTGCTAAAATAACTATTTTTACTTAAATATTTCTTAAAGAAGTCACTTAAAAACTAAACCTTACAGCCAAAGTAATCACTTACCACATAAAACATAGCTGCCCTTTCTTGGTTTAGAGCCTGCCCTTGTAATAGTTTGAGAAGCAATAAAATCCTGGACTATCAACAAAAATATGAGTAACAAATTAATTTTTAGGTAAAAATGTAATTTTAGAAACCAGAAATCTGTTGCTTATATAAAGCACGAGACTAGATTCTGCAAACAGTAGTCATCTTCTCTTCAGAAATCCCTTCCTTGAGAAATTAACACTCCAGATTTTCTACAGTGTCCCACATATTCAAGTTGTGTAAGTAATAGCTACCTACATAAGCAAGACTGGCAGGAATTTGTATTAAGCTAGAAGCAACTTAATTTTACCAGTAGGAAGATTCTTTCCTTTCAAGTCTGTTTAAAAGGAATAAGCACATCTTTTAACTAAAGAATAGGGAAAAAAAATTAAATGTGTAGAGAAAAGTAAAATGGTCTGGATTCAGGGTTGACTTTCAGACTCAAAAGTACCATAGTGCATTTTCAAAATCTATAAATGTTTCAAATGTGTCAAGCAAATAACTAAAATCTCCTTTCCTGACACACAAACACAATTGGCATATGACATCATAAATTTGATCACAGACCTAAAACTCATGTTAGTTTTCATGTAGGCCAAAGAAGTCAGTAAAGAGTTAACAAATTCCTGGCAATTCAAAAACCTCTACATTAAATGAAACAATGATGCAAATTATAGTTAGGTAGTCTTGGAAATAATTGAGACACCACTTGTCAAAAATCTAAAATGTACGATACATTACCATTTGTGCAGCTAAATGGAGAAGAGCGGAAAAGATGGAGATATGGCCAGGAGTTCCAGGACAAGGCTGAGGTTAATGGGAACGAACTGGACATTCCTATTAGCTGTTCAGGGAAGACACAGTTGCCCACATGTGAGCCAACTGACACCCGAACAGACTTAAACAGCTACTCTGTTCTTTGCTCTTCTTTCTGAGGGAACTGCCATGAAAACAGTTCAGGAAATCGGCATCCACCCTTTTCTTTAAGATCACCAGAGTATGACTTCATATAAGCTCTCTCGGCAGCTAGCGCACATTCCAAAACCTTCACATCTACTATATTATGTGAGGCTGCCTATCAGTCATGTGGTCTTTAATTTTAAAAGGTTACACATGACATTTTCAAAAGGTGAAATGGAGCAAAATGTGACTTACTAAAAAGAGAATTATATGTATCCTTCGAAGTGAGCATAGATATAAATTAGAATACTATGTCTTCTAGCATTTCATGACACTCAGAGCAAATAAAACTTTAAAGGAGTCACAAGTCTCTGCCTATTACACATTCATCAAATAAGAAACTGAAAGACAGTTCTTATGTTTAAATAGCAGACACCTGGAATGTTTTAATAGACTTTAATCAATTTCAAAATGGCACTTATATGTGAAAAAGATAATGAGTCTGCTTTTGAAGCAAAATACAATCAACAGAACAAAAAGATTTATTTATGCTGCTGTTTCATTGATAGCTTTTACACAGCTCACAAACTTTTCACAATGAGCTCTCAATAAAGCTCAGTTTGTAGGTGGCCCCAGCATGACAATGGACGCTGAGCTATGGGTCCCCAAAAAATTTATCAGATCTTGAGAGTCAAGGCAAACTGTGTAGCAATTCTAGATCTTAGGTTGCTAGTTAGACAGAAATAGAATTTGGTTGCAGGTTTCTGATCTCTTACTGGCTATAAACAATGTCAGTGAGTCTAGGACCTGCGGTGCTCCATAAGAGGTATAGCTGAGAAGTAGTTACCAATGGATTCTGCCTTATTATTTTCCTGTATCGAGGAATCCTGCCTGTTTCTGTTGACATCCTGAGTTGAATTTTCCTTGTTTCTAAACACCATGTCATCACCACCCTGTTAGTCGTATTCTAGGTCTATTATGCTTAATTATTAGTCATTTATGAGTTTGATTGGAGCAAATTTCCTAAGTTCAACAAGGCAGAATGGCCAGGACAGCAAAAACTGCCATGTGAGCTTGAATCTTATACAGTTACTTGCCTTATGCCAAATTTTAATCACCACTTTGAGTTTATTCTTGGAAGGTGATAATTTCTAATTTTTCTATGAATTGCAAATGCCAAGACTACCGGTTCTTATTGTCACTCTATGAAAAAAAATCATTATCAGGGCTTGAAAAGCATGCAGATCCCAGACTCCCTAGTTCAAGACTTAACTCCATAGATTGAGTCAGAGTCCAGGAAACTGCAAGCTGAACTCTCATAGGATACTTGTAGACCACTTTGAGAAATGTTAGACACTCCTCAAGGACAGATATCTTACTTAATGGATGCTTTGTGAACATTTACTAATGAGAAAGTATTAAAATATTCACTTTACTTACTGCTATTGGAAATTATAAAACTAGTAGGAAAGGTCAGTTTGCCACAAGTGTTTTTAAAAACAACTGTGTGTTTAGCTAAACATTAAATTTTTTGTAAATCTGCAATTCAAACATATTCTTTATTTTATAAAAGTAAGTGCAGGTAATGTCCTTGAGCCTAACCAATGCCTCTACGATCAAATGTAGTCAGATCAACGTGTGTAGAACAACAATCAACAATAGGTTAAAAATAATGAAGATGGAGGGAAGAAGTTCATATAATATTTTTAGATTCCTTCAAAGAACATGAACTGTTTTACAAGCACAAATAAAATCTGAATTCTAATCTAAGTGGAACCATTTTTATGGGCATATATAATTACTCTATGAAATAACTGAGAAAATAATAGAATGGAAATTCTGGATGAGAAAATATATTTTCTTTTTTCTAGAGAAGCAACTTAAACATTGGAACATCCTCTTCTCTTGAACTTTTAATAGTTCACACAATATCGCTTTCCAAAGGGCGGTTCTGTATCCTCGCATGAAGCAAAATTGCACTAAAGTATTTTATTACTCCTAGTAGAGAAATGATTTCTCCTCAAGACAGCCTGTTTTGGAAGCAGATATCCTGTGCATAGCATCAGAATTGGCACCCTCCCCACCCCAAAATTTACCAAAAGCATATCAAAGGTTTATGTTTTCTAACTCTGGAGCATCTCCCTGGGGATCATTGAAAGTAACCTATACTGTACTATCCTAGAAGTTTCATAATACTAGGCCAATACTATAGATGGATAAAACTATGAAACAGATTGCTATACCATGTTACTTACTTAACCGACTTTCACTTAATCAAGGTCTAGATAAACTCAGGCTCGCAAGTCTTTCCTTGAAACTTACTGATTGCCACCCACAGCATGCTGGGTCTTGTGGCTTGAAGCCTGATCTTTATGTTCCTGTGCACTTGTGCTCCCATCTGTTGGGTTGAATGCTTGCCAGAAGTCAGTTTTATTTATCCCCAAATTTGCTGGTTTTATTTTACACTGTAATTATCTAGATTAATCAACTGTTATGTAAACAGATGAAATAGGAGTATGAAAAGAGAATTGATTCTAATAATATTAATTTAAATACTTTGGTGAAATGCTTTTACTAAAGGTGAATCACTAAAAATATCACAAGCTCATTTGGGGACAAGGTAACATAAAAGTTCTAAGAAAGTCATAGAAATTTAGAAGGATTCTATACTGAGCGCACCTGGTAAGTGTTCTTCCCCCACTTCAAGGAAATAAAAACCTGGAATGAAGGACAGTGAGTGTCCTCTACACAAGAAAGACAATTCAGCGGTCCAGCCTGTGACCTCATCCTCAGAGAAAAGGACTTACTCTGACATAAAGAGATCAGTGATCTTTGAACAAGTGCCCTAGAAAATAAATACATACTTTTTTGGCTCACTGCAGCCTCTGCCTCTCAGGTCTAACAATTCTGCTGCCTCAGCCTCCGAGTAGCTGGGATTACAAGCACATGCCACCATAGCCAGCTAATTTTTGTATTTTTAGTAGAGACAGAGCTTCACCATGTTGGTCAGAGTGGGCTCAATCTCTTTACCTCATGATCTGACCACCTTGGCCTCCCAAACTGCTGGGATTACAGGTGTGAACCACCATGCTTGGCTAATTTTTGTATTTTTAGTAAAGATGGGGTTTCACCAGTTTCTCCAGGCTTGTCTAGAACTCCTGACCTCAGGTGATCCACCCACTTCAGCCTCCCAAAGTGCTGAGATTATAGGCATGAGCCACTGTGCCTGGCCACATACGTATTTTAAAAATAAAATAAATTTTAAAAATTTTAGAAATTATAAGACAGGGCATGTCTGTAATTGCATCACTTTGGGAGATCAAGACAGGAGAATGACTAGAGCCCAGGAATTTGAGTCCAGTCTGGGAACTATAGCGAGACCCTGTCTCAACGTGAAAAACACATATTTTTTAATTTAAAAATTATAAAAAAAGATATATGTTTTAAGTTAACATAAAATGCTTGGGATAGGCATTTTCACATATTATTCTAAAAGTTTCATAATACAGGCCAATCATTTCTTTATGACTTGACACTTTAACTATGTTCTGAACTAAACTAACTGACCAGCTACCAATGCTAATTAAGTCAGATGAGAGAGCCGTAGTTGTCCTATAATTAGAACATCAAAAACAACGAAAACCTCTCTAGGAATGAGGTTGCCGGCTAGCAGTCTGCGGGACAAATTCAGCCAAGAGAGGGATAGAACTGGATCTATCAAATTCTAAAACAAAAAACAGTTGTCTATTTCTCATAAAAATTTAAGTCTCCATGTTCTCTTGAGGAATTAGATCAGGCAACCCTGGACTTGAAATCTCCTGTGCAGGCACTGGTGATATTGGAGCCGCAGCTGCCCCATTAGGAAAAGGCAACAGCTCTCCCAGGAGATCCATTCTTCACCCCTGCAATCAGCCCAGCTCACTCATTCCCCTTACCTGCCTGCTTTCTGTAGGCATTTGCACTTGCTAATCATGCCCATGGCCTCGCTTGCCAGAAGTAAAGATTTCTAACTCACCTATGCTTTTGCTAAGAAAACACAACCTCCTTCTCAACTCTGCAGATTCATTGAATAAACTTTTTCTTGGCGGGGTGTGGTGGCTCACGCCTATAATCCAAGCACTTTGGAGGCCAAGGCAGGCGGATCACCTGAGGTTGGGAGTTCAAGACCAGCCTGACCAACATGGTAAAACCCTGTCTTTAAAAAAAAAAGTTTTTCTCAATCTTCCATTTAACCCTGTAAAGAAGATGCAAACATGCATATTGACACAAATAGAAGACAATGCCTATTTTTCAAAAGCTAAAAATAATAATAACAATTATAAAAAGAGAAAACACATGTAATACCTAAGCAAGTACTAGATACTTATGCTTTCAAGTAATGCAAAATTTACAGACTGAACCAAACAATGTAGCACTTAATTCCACATTTCCTTGCTATCCCAACTATACCAAAAGCCCCTTGAAGAAAGAATATAATAAATTGGGATGATTTCCAAGATAGTGTGGTAGGAACAACTCAGGATTGCAGCTCTCAGTGAAGGCGCAGAGGGTGAGTCCCAGCCACATTTTCAGATGGAACTTTGTTGCCCACAGAACGGGGAAACTCCCAGGTGTAGGAGAGACATGGGACACCAGCGCAGCCCTTTCGACTTGCATGGCCGTTTTCGCCGGCGCCACAGTGCAGCAGCACCCCGCACAAAACTCACTGGTCTGGGTGCCCTGTTAAACTGGCAATCTGAGATTTGGAAGGGCAGATTAACATATCCATCCGATTAAACAGGACTTGGACAGTGAGCCAGACCAGGAGATTCCTGGGAAGTGTGATTTGAGCTGGTGCAATGGGTCGTGGCACGGGAAATCACACAGATCCCGGTGCCTTATCAGCAGGTAACTGAAACACCTGTGAGAGAGTCAACCGTTCAACTTAAAAAGAGAGAGAGAGAGAAAGGACTCTGAGGCAGGGAGCCGGGTGATCAGGCTTGGCGGGTCCCATCCCCACAGGGACAAACAAAACAGCAATTTGAAACACTGGGGGTTAAGAGTTTCACTGCGGGCTCAGCTGAATCCAGGATGGTGCAGCTCGGTGGGGAAGGGGCATCCACCACTACGGACGCATTCCGCCACTACTGAGGTACAATCCCATTACTGAAGAAGCCTGCCATTGCTGAGGCAACCTGACATAACAGAGAGACTCTGCCAACAGGGCAGAGCCCACGACAGTAGAGCGGAGCCCCGTGGCAGCAGGGCGGACCCCGCGGTAGCAGGGCAGAGCCTCGGCAGGCAAATAGTGACTAGACTGCCTCCTAGCTGGGCAGGACAGTGCAACGGATACTCATAAAGAAAGTGCTAACTCCCTAAGACAGAGCATCTAAGGGGGAAAAAAGGCGTTTTTTTTTTTTTTTTAATTTTTATTGCATTATAGGTTTTGGGGTACATGTGCAGAACGTGCAAGATAGTTGCATAGGTACACACATGGCAGTGTGTTTTGCTGAAAAAAGGCGTTTTATAAGTTCTGCTGCAGCAGAACTAAACACACCCGCCCAACAGACCTGAATGAACAATGGAACTCAGAGCTCAGCACTTGACCTCCTGTAAAGTACAGACCGTCTCCTCAAGCAGCTCCCTGACCCCTGTATATCCAAAGAGTCACCTCAAAAAAGGACTAATCAGACTGACATTTGGCGGGCATCATTCTGGGACAAAGATAGCAGAAGAAGGAACTGGTAGCATCCCTCACTGTTCTGCAGCTGCTACAGGTGTACCACAGACAAGTAGGGCCTGGAGTGGATGTCGGCAGTTGTATAGGAGAGGGGCTAGACTGTTAGAAGGAAAACTAAGTAACAGAAATACTTCATCATCAACAATCTGGGCCTCCACTCAGAGACCCAATCAAAAAGTCAGCAACTACTAAGACGACAGGTGGATAAATCCACAAAGATGGGAAGAAACCAGTGCAAAAAGGAGGAAAACACCCAAAACCAAAACAACTCACCTCCTACAAAGGACCAAAACTCCTCACCAGCAAGGGAACAAAGCTGGACAAAGAATGAGTGTGATGAAATAATGGAATCAGACTTCAGAAGGTGGATAATGAGAAACTTTCAAGAGCTAAAAGAACATGTTCTAAATCAATGCAAAGAAACTAAGAACCTTGAAAAAAAGATTCGAGGAAATGATAACAAGAATGGACAACATAGAGAGGAATATGAATGAAATGAAGAAGCTGAAAAACACAACAAGAGAACTTCGTGAAGCATGCACAAGTTTCAACAGCTGAATTGACCAAGCAGAAGAAAGAATATCAGAAGTCGAAGATCAACTCAATGAAATAAAACAAGAAACCAAGATTAGAGAAAAAAGCGCAAAAATGAATGAACAAAATCTCCAAGAAATGTGGGACTATGTGAAGAGACCTAATCTACGTTTGATATGTGTACCTGTATGTGATGAAGAGAATGAATCCAAGCTGGAAAACACTCTTCAGGATATTATCCAGGAAAATTTCCCCAACCTAGCAAGGCAGGCCAATACTCAAGTCCAGGAAATACAGAGAGCACCACAAAGATATTATGCAAGACGAGCAACCCCAAGGCACATAATCGTCAGATTCACCAGGTTTGAAATGAACGAGAAAATGCTAAGGGCAGCCAGAGAGAAAGGTCGGGTCACCCACAAAGGGAAGCCCATCAGACTCACAGCAGATCTCTCAGTAGAGACTCTACAAGCCAGAAGAGTGTGGGGGCCAATATTTAACATCCTTAAAGGAAAAAACTTTGAACCCAGAATTTCATATCCAGCCAAACTGAGCTTCATAAATGAAGGAAAAATAAAATTTTTTTACAACAAGCAAGTACTCAGAGATTTTGTCACCACCAGGCCTGCTTTACAAGAGCTCCTGAAAGAGGCACTACACATAGAAAGGAACAACCAGTACCAGCCATTCTAAAAACATACCAAATGCTAAAGAGCATCAACAAAATGAAGAATCTGCATCAACTAATGGGCAAAACAGCCAGCTAGCATCAAAATGGCAGTATCAAATTCACACATAACAATATTAACCCTAAATGTAAATGGGCTAAATGTACCAATCAAAAGACACAGACTGGCAAATTGGATAAAAAACCAAAACCCATCAGAGTGCTGTATCAAGGAAACCCATATCACATGCAAGGATACACAAAGGCTCAAAATAAAGGGATGAAGGAAGATTTACTAAGCAAATGGAGAGCAAAAAAAAAGCAGGAATTGCAATTCTTGTCTCTGATAAAATAGACTTTAAAGCAACAAAGATTAAAAAAGACAAAGAGGGTCATTACAAAACGGTAAAAGGATTAATACAACAAGAAGAGCTAACGATCCTAAATATATATGGACCAAATACAGGAGCACCCAGATATATAAGGCAAATTCTTAATGACTTACAAAGAGACTTGGACTCCCACACAATAATAGTGGGAGACTTTAACACTCCACTGTCAATATTAGACACATCAATCAGACAGAAAATTAACAAGGATATTCAGGGCTTGAACTCAGATCTGGAACAAGCAAACCTGATAGACATTTACAGAACTCTCCACCTGAAATCTACAGAATATACATTCTTCTCAGCACCACATCACACCTACTCCAAAATTGACCACATAATCGGAAGCAAAGCACTACTCAGCAAATGCAAAACAACTGAAATCATAACAAACAGTCTCTCAGACCACAGTGCAATCAAATTAGAACTCAGAATTCAGAAACTAACTCAGAACCGCACAGCTTCATGGAAACTGAACAACTGGCTCTTGAATGTTGATTGGATAAACAATGAAATGAAGGCAGAAATAAAGAAGTTCTTCAAAACCAATGAGAACAAAGACACAACATACCAGAATCTCTGGGACACATTTAAAGCAGTCTCCAGAGGAAAATATATAGCAATAAGTGCCCACATGAGAAGAGTGGAGAGATCCAAAATTGACACCCTATCATCAAAATTGAAAGAGTTAGAGGAGCAAGAACAAAAAAAACTCAAAACCTAGCAGAAGACAAGAAATAACTAAGATCAGAGCAGAACTGAAGGAGATAGAGACACAAAAAAAAACCCTTCAAAAAATCAATAAATCCAAGAGCTGGTTTTTTGAAAAGATCAACAAAATAGACAGACCACTAGCCAGACTGATAAAAACAAAAAGAGAGAACAACCAAATAGATGCAATAAAAAACGATAAAGGGGAAATCACAACAGATTACACAGAAATTCAAACCATCATCAGAGAATATTACAAACAACTCTATGCACATAAACTAGTAAACCAGGAAGAAATGGATAAATTCCTGGACACCTGTGCCCTCCCAAGCCTAACCCAGGAGGAAGCCAAAACTATGAATAGACCAATAACAAGGTCTGAAGTTGAGGCAGCTATTAAGAGCCTACCACACACACAAAAAAGCCCAGGTCCAGATGGGTTCACGGCCAAATTCTACCAGACACACAAAGAGAAGCCAGTACCATTCCTTCTGAAACTATTCCAAATAATGCAAAAAGAGGGAACCCTTCCCAAATCATTTTATGAGACCAACATCATCCTGATACCAAAACCCGGCAGAGATTCAACAAGAAAAAAAAAATTTAGGCCAATATCCATGATGAACATAGATGCAAAGATCTTCAATAAATTACTGGCAAGCCGATTGCAACAGCACATCAAAAAACTTATCCATCATGATCAAGTAGGATTCATCCCGGGGATGCAAGGTTGGTTCAACATACACAAGTCTATAAATGTAATTCACCACATAAACAGAAGCAAAAACAAAAACCACATGATTATCTCAATTGACGCAGAGAAGGCATTTGACAAAATTCAACAGCCCTTTATGCTAAAAACCCTCAATAAACTCGGTATTGATGGAACATATCCCAAAGTAATGACAAACCAACAGCCAATATCATACTTAATGGGCAAAAACTGGAAGCATTTCCTTTGAAATCCGGCACTACACAAGGATGCCCTCTCTCACCACTCCTATTCAACATAGTACTGGAAGTTCTAGCCAGAGCAATCAGGCAAGAAAAAGAAATAAAGGGTATTCAAATAGGAGAGGTGGAAGCCAAATTGTCTGTATTTGCAGACGACATGATAGTATACCTAGAAGACCCCATGACCTCAGCCCAAAAGCTCCTAAAACTGATAAGCAACTTCAGCAAAGTCTCAGGATATAAAATCAATGTGCAAAAATCACAAGCATTCCTATACACCAATAACAGATTTAAAGAGAACCAAATCAAGAACGAACTGCCATTCACAATTGCTACTAAGAGAATAAAATACCTAGGAATACAACTTACAAGGAATGTAAGGGACCTCTTCAAGGAAAACTACAAACCACTGCTCAATGAAATAATAGAGGACACAAACAGATGGAGAAACATTCCATGTTCATGATTAGGAAGAATCAATATCATGAAAATGGCTATACTGCCAAAAGTAATTTACACAATCAACACTATCCCCATCAAGCTACCATTGAAACCACCATGAACTTCATATGGAACCAAAAGGGAGCCCACATAGCCAAGTCAATTCCAAGCAAAAAGAACACAGCGGGAGGCATCACACTACCAGACTTCAAACTATACTATGAGGCTACAGTAATCAAAACAGCATGGCACTGGTACCAAAACAGAGATATAGACCAATGGAACAGAACAGAGGCATTGGAGGCAACACAACATATCTACAACCATATAATCTTTGATAAACCAGACAAAAACAAGCAATGGGGAAAGGACTCCCTGTTTAATAAATGGTGTTGGGAAAACTGGCTAGCCATGTGCAGAAAGCAGAAACTGGACCCCTTCCTGACACCTTACACTAAAATTAACTCCAGATGGATTCAAGACTTAAACATAAGACCTGGCACCATAAAAACCCTAGAAGAAAATCTAGGCAAAACCATTCAGGACATAGGAGTAGGCAAGGACTTCATGACCAAAACACCAAAAGCATTGGCAACAAAGCCAAAATAGACAAATGGGACCTAATCAAACTCCACAGCTTCTGCACGGCAAAAGAAACAGTCACTAGAGTGAATCGGCAACCATCAGAATGGGAAAAAAATCTTTGCAGTTTACCCAACCGACAAAGGGCTGATATCCAGAATTTACAAAGAACTCAAACAGATTTACAGGAGAAAAACAAACAAGCCCATTCAAAAATGGGCAAAGAATATGAACAGACACTTTACAAAAGAAGACATACATGAGGCCAACAAACACATGAAAAAATGCTCATCATCACTGGTCATTAGAGAGATGCAAATCAAAACCACATTGAAATACAATGTCACGCCAGTTAGAGTGGAGATCATTAAAAAATCTGGCGACAACAGATGCTGGAGAGGATGTGAAGAAATAGGAACACTCTTACACTGTTGGTGGGAGTTTAAATTAGTTCAACCATTGTGGAAGACAGTGTGGTGATTCCTCAAGGACATAGAAATAGAAATTCCATTTGACCCAGCAATCCCATTACTGGGTATATATTCAAAGGACTATAAATCGTTCTACTATAAGGACACATGCACACAAATGTTCATTGCAGCACTGTTTACAATAGCAAAGACCTGGAACCAACCCAAATGCCCATCAATGATAGACTGGACTGGGAAATTGTGGCACATATACACCATGGAATATTATGCAGCAATCAAAAATGATGAGTTTGTGTCCTTTGTAAGGACATGGATGAATCTGGAGAACATCATTCTCAGCAAACTGACACAAGAACAGAAAATGAAATACCACATACTCTCACTCATAGGCGGGTTAGGAAAAATGAGAACACATAGACCCAGGGAAGTGGGTACTACACACTGGTGTCTATTGGGGGGAATAAGGGAGGGACAGCGGAGGGGGAGATGGGGAGTGATAGCCTGAGGAGAAATGCCAAATGTGGGTGAGGGGGAGGAAGGCAGGAAAACACACTGCCATGTGTGTACCTATGCAACTATCCTGCACGTTCTGCACATGTACCCCAAAATGTAAAACGCAATAAAAATAAAAATTTTAAAAAAAACTTCAAAAAAAAAGAATATAATAAATTATTTTGAAATCCCCACAGCCCCACCACATAATATATTTGTAGGTAATGTATTGACATAGTTAAGGGATTGAACGGTGATATTCATTAATTTTTCAAAAGAATAAAACAAGCAAGGTTTCAGATGTAAGATGGGAGGTCAATTTGTATGAAAAGTAGATGGCACCGTGTATTCTACAGACAGTAAAAGTCTCCACCTACTGGGAATGGAATCGTTAGTTTCCTTTAGTGCTTTGAGAACTATGTATGAAATGGTAGCAAATGACAGATTAAGCTAGTCTTTGAATGTTAGACATCAGGGTTTGGATTTTATCTTGTATGCAGTAGAGAATGACTAGAGGTTTCAGAAGCATAATGAAAACATGAAAGCAGATTTTTCAAGAGATAGACCAGGCAACAGTATGGAACACCAGTCTAATTGGGGAAAGGATGTAAGAAGGTAGCTTGATTGATTGGCTGTGGCAGTAGAAAGGTGCCTGTATTCAAACAAGGCCTGCAGGAGGAATAGTATGTGTTGTTATTTTAATTATTTGAGAAGCAGTTGAATGTAAATATTGACAGGATCAGTGACATTGAGTGTGGGTAATGAAGGAAGAAAAGCCTCAAAGATAATTAAAAGATCCAAGTTTTCAGAGGTTTCAAACTAGTGTCATTGTAGACAAAACATACTAGAAAAGGAGTTACTTTGAAGAGAGCACATTGATGCATTTAATTTTGAAGAATAAAGTCCTATTTAAAAGATGTCAAGAGAGACTACTAAAAATAAGGTAGCTTCAGGGAATAACGGGATTCTGACTTCATTAACTGTTTCAAATATCAGTAAGTGAAGTCCCTAAAATCCTAGGAATAATAGATTCAAAAATAGAAAAAGTTAATTATGAGCACTTAAAGGTATGGGTACTTAAATTTCAGTGACAATAAAATTGAATTGGAAATCTGAGATCTACCACATTTTTCAAAAGTATATCATAGGCTGAATAGAATTTTCCGAGGTCTTGTGGGAAGATTTGAGTTATCTTTAAAGACTGAAACAGAGTCAATAACCCATCCAGTAACTACAGTAAGTCTTCACTTAACATCGTGGATAGCTCCTTGGAAATTGTGATTTTGGGTGAAACAACATGTAACATAACCAATTTTACCATAGGCTAATTGATATAAACAAGAGTTAAGTTCTCGGCATAATTCTGGTTACAAAACATCACCAAGCTTCTACTAACAAAATGACCATGAAATCTGCAGAGGAGGGTCTCTCTTACATGCCCATCCCTCAGGCTTGGGCAATGTTCTATGAATATTCCTGGAGAAAGTCTAGTGCACAGTGAGTTCACATATGTGTGGCACATTCCATTCATTTTGGAACAGGGTTTTGACCTTAAAAATGACGTGGAATATGGCTCTTTACATCAAATGGTGAACTGAGCACAGAGACATTTAGACATTTTGTGCGCAGTCTCTCTAAGCGAGCTGGAGCTGCTGACACCTCTAAATAAAGACAAAACATTCTAATACTGAATATTAAGTGTAGGCTACATATGCACTTAAGAGTTATTAACCCAAACACTAATATAGTTATGTATCTTCTTATTCCAGTTCAGGATTCTGGGTGGCCACAAGGTAGACACCAGCTGTGAACAGCATGCCATCGCTTTACGGGGCTCAGTCACAACACCCACACTCACTCGGGAACGTCAGACACACCAATTCAGCTAACGTGTACAGCTTTGGGATGTGGGGGGAATCAGGAATACCCAAAGAAAGTCCACACAGACGTGGAGAGACGGAGCGAACTCCACAAGACAGTGGCCCCAGGTAAACATCAATGTTTTTTCTTACTGATGTCATAGGGAAATGGTGTCATTGTTATTTTTATGCCATGAAAATACATCATACAAAATAGGATTGATCAAATCTATCAGTTGAAATACTGTAAAAAATAAATTAGCTCCCAGACACAATCTCTGGTAAGAATTTTGGAATTTGAGGAAGTTCACCTTTTCCCTATAGTTGAATTTAAAATTATATTGAAAAGGATAACCAAGAATCCAGGTTATCTACTATACAAATTTAAGAGTTTGAAAGAGTAGATTGAACTGCATAGATTGGGTCCTTAGGAACAAATATGGATTATTATTAATGATTTCATTGAACAAGTCTTTATTAACCAAGTTAGTTAATTACCAGACACAGGTCTTTTGAGATTACAATGATAATAAACCAGGCTGAGATACATATGTTATTAAAGGCAGTGTCCATACCATCTGAAATAAAAGAACTAACATATGTGTTTTCACATGAATTTTCTGAGAGTAAAGGAATTACGTTACGAATGACCAATGTTGTTTCTTTTATGTATATACTGTGAAAAGACTTTCTAGTCTTTCTAGACTTTCCAGTTGTTCAACACTAAAGAATTTTGTGGAGTCTTGGACAGGTGGGAAAGTTAGCTTCTCTGCCTCTACCTCTCCTCTCCAAAGCCAGATGAAAATGAAATGCCTTCTCAAGAGGCAAATTAGTGAATAAAACATTTGAAATATACATCATTAACTACAGCTTAGTGGGATCTGAAATGGCTATCACATTAAAAACCCAAAATGGACTAATATAAAATTCTAATAATACTGAAGCTTCCAAAATTGATACATAAACCTGTTAATACCAAGGAAAAATAGATTTTCGATTGAGGTTTTTAAGTATTTTATAAGAGTACAATTTGGGGGCATCTTGTCCTCTGCTGTGACTTACATATTGTTTTAAATACAATGATATCAAATTAATTAGGTTTTAGTGTATTGACATGTAATTTAAGATAGGACTTGTACTGTAGCCCTCATGGATAAATCTGTATAACTCAAAGAAAATCTTGCTTCAATTCTATGATTTAGTAGTAAATTTATGACAAAATAGCCAATTCATCTTCTTCCTGTGTGACATTGCACTTACTTATGTTGTGTCTCTTCTATTTCATCAAAAGAAAAATATCTTACAGATAATGCACAGTCTTCTCACTTGTGTAACTCATTTGCTTCAGCACTTTGCTTCGGGGAATTCAGTGTAAGTTTCAGAAACAGAAGTCACAGGGAATGTGTTTGCAATGGATTTGTTACCTCTGCAACAAGAATACCAATTGGAGTAAGTAAGTCAGCATATCTCAATATCTGGGGACATTTGTTGTTGTCCCACCTGGCTGGGGGTCAGGAGGAAGGGCTATCTAGTTGGTAGAAGCCAGGGATGCTGATAAGTATCCTACAATGCACAGAATGGCTCCAGACAGCAAAGCATTATCCAACCTAAACTGTCAATAATGTCGAGGTTCAGGAACTCTCGTGTAAGATATTGCTGCTTCAACCAATAAAAATTATCTTTATGGGAGTCTTAAAGCAGAGCTTCTCATTTTGCTAGTTGCTTTACTACTTACTGAAGGGAAATCCACATAACACTCTAGCTCATGAAAAGCCAATAGCTTTCTGTCTCAGTCTACTTCTGTGGCTGGAACAAAATACCACAGATGGAGTAATTTATAGTAGCAGAAATGTATTTCTGTACAGTATTTTTCAATGTATTTCTCACAGTTCTGGAGGTTAGGAAGTCCGAGATCAAGGAACTGGTGAATCCCGTATCTGGTGAGGGTCCTGTGTGCTTCCAAGATGGTGACCTGTTGCTCTTCACATGGTGGAAGAGTAAACAGGCAAAAGGGATGGAGGGGCAAACTCGTCCCCTGAAGCCCTTTCATAATGTACTAACCCCACCCATGAGCACTCGTGGCCTAATCACTTTCTAAAGACTTCGCCTCTTCATATTGTTTGGGAATTAAGTTTCAACATGGATTTTGAGGGGATTCATCTTCAAACCACAGCAGTTTCATTGCTACCTTGCCAGCAGACTAAATGATGCTCTGTTCTCAGGATCTGTCGTGTTTCCTGGTTATGGTGAGCACTTCGAACTCCTCCATGTAGTTTCACTAGAAGATCTGTCTTTCTCAAGGAAAATTTCTTCCTTAATCTACTTCACTTTATCTTTTTCCTAATGTTTCAGACTTTTATGTCTTTTAATCTGTTCCTTGTACCCTTTCATTCTTCCCCGCAAATCCCCAAAGTCCATTGTATCATTCTTCTGGTTTTGCACCTTCATAGCTCAGCTCCCACATATCGGTGAGAAGAGATGATGTTTGGTTTTCCATTCCTGAGTTCTTCACTTAGAATAATCATCTCCAGTCGCATCCAGGTCACTACAAATGCTGTTACTCTTTCCTTTTTATGGCCACATAGTATTCCATCAAAAATATGTCACAGTTTCTTTATCTACTCATTAACTGAGCATCTGGGTTGGTTCCATGATTTTGCAATTGTGAATTGTGCTGCTATAAACATGCACGTGCAAGTATGTTTTTCAAATACTGACTTCTTTTCCTCTGGGTAGATGCCCAGTAGTGGGATTGCTGGGTTAAATGGTAGTTCTACTTTTAGTACTTTAAGGAATCCCCACACTGTTTTCCATAACAGCTGTACTAGTTTACATTCCCACCAGCAGTGTAGAAGTGTTCCCTGTTCACTGCGTCCATGCCAACATCTACTGTTTTTTGATTTTTTGATCATGGCCATTCTTGCAGGGGTAAGGTAGTATCACACTATGGTGTTGATTTGCATTTCCCTGATCACTAGTGACATTGAGCATCTATTCATATGTTTGTTAGCCATTTGTGTATCTTCTTTTGAGAATCCAGCCTCCCTTTATGATTAAAACTCTCAGCAAAATCAGCATACAAGGGACATATATTAACATATTAAAAACCATCTATGACAAACCCACAGCCAACATAACACTAAATGGAGAAAAGTTGACATTATTCCTCTGAGAACTGGAACAAGACAAGGATATCCACTCTCACCACTCCTCTTCAACATAGTATTGAAAATCCCTTGCCAGAGCAATCAGACAAGAGAAAGAAATAAAGGGCATCCAAATGGGTAAAGAGGAAGTCAGACTTTCACTGTTTGCTGACGATAGGATCATTTACCTTGAAAACCCTAAGGACTACTTTAGAAGGCTCCAGAACTGATAAAGGAATTCAGCAGAGTTTCTGACACAAGATTAAAGTACACAAATCAGTAGCTCTTCTATACACCAACAGTGACCAAGCAGAGAATCAAATCAAGAACTCAACCCCTTTTATAATAGCTGCAATAAAACCTAAAATACTTAGGAATATAAATAACCAAGGAGGTGAAAGACCTCTACAAGAAAAACTACAAAACACTACTAAAAGAAATCATAGATCTATACACAGAAAGGAAAAACCAGTATCAGTCATCCCAAAAACTAACCAAAAGGTAAAAAGTATCTCCACAATGAAGAATCTATATCAACTAATGGGCAAAATAGCCAGCTAGCATTCAACGACAATATTAAACTCACAAATAATGATATTAATCCTAAATTTAAATGGATTAAATGCCTCAATCAAAGACACACACAGGCAAATTGAATAAAAAGTCAAAACCCATTGGTACGCTGTATCCAGATCCATCTCATAAGCAAGGACACACAAAGACTCAAAACAAAGGGTTGGTGGAAGACTTACCAATCAAACAGAGAGAAAAAAAAAAACAGGAGTTGTAACTTTCATCTCTGACAAAATAGACTTTAATAGTAACAAAGACTAAAAGAAACAAAGAAGGGCATTACATAATGGTAAAAGGATCAATGCAGCAACAGGAGTCAATGATCATAAATATATATGCACCCAATATAGAAGCACCCAGATACTTAAGGCAATTTCTTAATGACTTATAAAGAGACTTGGACTCCTGCACAATAATAGCTGGAGACTTTGACACCACATTGTTAATATTCGATGGATTAATGAGATAGAAAATTAACAGGAACATCTATGATTTGAACTCAGACCTGGAACAAGTAAACTCAGTGAATATTCATAGAATTCTTCACCCCAGGTCTACAGAACATACATTTTTCTCAGTATCACATTACACCTATTTTAAAAGTGACCACATAAGTGGAAGTAAATCACTCTTCAGTATTTGCACAGCATTTCACAGACTTAAATGAAATATTGGTTGGCCGTTTGTTTGTTATTTTCTTCCCTTATTCCTTCCTGTCTCCACTGTTAAGCACAATTATCGGCATAAAAGAGGTTTTTAATACCTATTTTTAGATTGCATTCTAGCCTGGGCAATAGAGCAAGACTCCTGTTCTCTCTCCCCCTTTCTCTTTCTCTTTCTTTCTTTCAAAAAACAAACAAACAAAAAAGAAATCATAGATGACACAAACAAATGGAAACATATCCCATGTTCATGCGTGGGTAGAATAATTATAGTGAAAACGACCGTACTGCGAAAAGCAATCTACAAATTCAACACAATCCTCATCAAAATACCATCATCATTCTTCACAGAATTAGAAAAAACAATTCTAAAATTCATATGGAACCAAAAAAAAAGAGACCACATGGCCAAAACAAGACTAAGCAAAAAGAACAAATCTGGAGGCATCACGCCACCTGATTTCAAACTATACTGTAAGGCTATAGTCACCAAAAAAGCGTAGTACTGGTATAAAAATAAACACATAGACCAATGGAACAGAATAGAGAACTCAGAAAAAAAACACCCAAATACCTACAGCCAACTGGTCTTCAACAAAGCAAGCAAGAACGTAAATTGGATGAAGGACACCCTTTTCAACAAATGGTGCTGGGATAATTGGCTAGCCACATGTAGGAGAACGAAACGAATTCTCATCTCTTACCTAATACAAAAATTAACTCAAGGTGAATTAAGGACTTAAATCTAAAACCCGAAGTTATAAAAATTCTAGAAGATAACATTGGAAAAACCCTTCTAGACATTGGTGTAGACAAGGATTTCATGACCAGGAACCCAAAAGCAAATGCAATAAAAACAAAAATAAATAGCTAGGACCTAATTAAACTAAAGTGCTTTTGCACGGTGAAAGAAACAGACAACCCACAGAGTGGGAAAAAATCTTCACAATCTATATATCTGACAAAAGACTAATATCCAGCATCAACAATAAACTCAAACGAATTGGTAAGAAAAAAACAAACAACTCCATCAAAAAGTGGGCAAAGGACATGAATAGACAATTGCCAAGTCAGTTCTAAAACTGTTTTCTCATTTGTAAAATGGGCATAAAAATAATAGAACCAGGCCAGGTGTGGCAGCTCATGCCTATAATCCCAGCACTTTGGGAGGCCGAGGCAAATGGATCACAAGGTCAAGAGATCAAGACCATCCTGGTCAACATGGTGAAACCCCATCTCTACTAAAAATACAAAAAAATCAGCTGGGCATGGTGATGTGTGCCTGTAATCCCAGCTACTCGGGAGGCTGAGGCAGGAGAATTGCTCAAACCCAGGAAGTGGAGGATGTGGTGAGCTGAGATTGCACCATTGCACTCCAGCTTGGGTAACAAGAGCAAAACTCCATGTCAATAGTAATAATAATAATAATAATAGTACCTACATCATGGGTGACTATGAGTGTGCAGTTGATGATTTATATAAAGATATTAACATAATGCCAGTGACAAAAGCTATAAATAAATGTTAACTCAAACTGTTACGATTACTATTATTTTATCATTATTGTTGCTCTGTTGTGATAAGAATCAAAGTTTAGTATTAAATATACATCTGAGAACTTGCTATTTGTAAATATGCCCACATTAGACATACAGATCCTTACAGTTCAAGATTATTTATTTTATCTCACCCTTTAGTTCAACACCTGGCACACAGCCAGGTCTCTACAAATTCAAATGATTATTGAAATGACTGAATGAATAAACACCTGTAAGATATGAGCAGATAAACTCTTTTTTTTTTTTTTTTTTTTTTTTTTGAGATGGAGTCTGGCTCTGTCGCCCATACTGGAATGCAGTGGCCTGATCTCAACTCACTGTAACTTCCGCCTCCCAGGTTCAAGTGATTCTCCTGCCTCAGCCTCCTGAGTAGTTGGGATTGCAGGCGCATGCCCAGGGTTTCACCTTGTTGACCAGGCTGGTCTCAACCTCCTGACTTCAGGTGATTCGCCCACCTTGGCCTCCCAAAGTGCTGGGATTATAGGCATGAGCCACCGTGCCCAGCTAATCAAAGAAACTTAAAAAAGAGTCATCATGTACTACAAGAAACATCTTAGGATTTCTGCTCATTAGCATAACAAGATATTTTAATAAAATCTCATTTCTAGACAGTGTCTGGGAAATAAAAATATCTATAAAATTGAATATTTCACTAATAGTGTTCCCCAAGATGTCTGTCACATGCATATTGTATATATTCATAATGTAATGTAATATGATAATGTCTGATGTTTAAAATCACCCAACGCCTTTATTCTAAATGCATTGAAAAGTCTTTTTATTGTTTCATGCAGAGGAACAGTATAGTAAGAACTAGCTTTACAGAGATCCCTTTAGCTGCACTTTGGAAGATGTGCTATAAGCCACAAGAATAAGAGCAGTAAAACAAATCAGGAAGCCTTTTTTGGCAGTCCAAGAAAACATGATGGCAGTTAGGACAAGAGTATTCCATTAAGATAAATAGGATATAGCTTGAAAGTTGATGGATGCAAAATAACTAGCAGTAGAGGTGGGAATGGAGTGGGAAGATAGGAGGTAAATGAGTGAAGGAAAGTGAGTAACCAAGGAAGCTGTTGAGGTTTTGGGTCAAGTCACAGTGTGGATGGTCATATAGTTTACTGAAAAGTAATGGGGTTGTGGAAGGAGACTCAAGATTCCCCATTACACTGGTTTACTGCTAAGAATCCCCTCAGCCCCCAAATTCTAATTTTTTTTCCTTCCAAGGAGAGAAACAGTGTTTTTCCATGGATACTGTTTCTTTCTTTCACTTGGTAAAAGCATTCTCTCTCTCTCTCTCTCTTTCTCTCTCTTCTCCTTTGCCTGCTCTCACTCTCTCCCTCTTTTTTTTTTTTTTTTCATTTTATTCTCCCTTGTCTCCTCTGCTTCTAGTTAGTGAACTAAAGGTTTGGAAGAATATAAAAGAGAGATGTAGATTTCCCATAAATACCTCTCTCTCAGGAATAGGTCATTGAGCCCAAGAAGAAGAAGGAACAAACTACCTTATAAAACTCATCATTAAACTCAGTTTACTTAGTCCCACTGCACTATTTATACCAAGTCACTAAAATGTCAGCCTATTCCTCAGTGAAATGAGTCATTCTGTTTTACAGTTAAGCTTTCCTTTAAAATGTTTTTGGTGGGTAATGTTTATAGGATACATAACAACTTTATTTTCTCAGTACCCAAAGCATTTATTAAAACCCTGGATTATGCAAATAGTGTGTAAACAATGACACTTTTTAAGCAGTCTTTCATGGACTGATTTTGAAACATTTCTCCATAAAGGCACCAGGCAGGAAGCACTGCGTGCATTTCTTCAACAGTTACTCTAGGGTGCCTGTTATTGGATGATGAGAATGCTGAGTTAATGAGCCTTAGAATCACCTCTTGAACCAGCCTAGCTAACTTAACCAGATGTGTTCTCAGCATCGGCTTTAAAAAATACCTTCACAGCAAACATCAATAATAATGTCAAGGAAAAATAATAGACATGTCTTATAATGTATTGTTGGAGGTACATCTGGAAGGCAACTGATCTTAGCTAAGTCATGATAAAAATAAAAGAAAGAAAAGAAAATGAAAGAAAAAGACCCTCAGTGCTGCATCTCCAGAATAATTAAGCATTCAGAAGTGATGAGTATTCCTGCCCCAGACCTCTTTGTTTGACCAGTTGAGCTGAAGTTTTAGACACTGGATATTTAGATAAGTCATGATATATGAAACGCGAAACAGGTAAAATCCCAAGCCTAGAAAACCAATCTACGATAAGGCAGACAACAGCACATGGTGGATAATAAAAAGGCCAAAATCAAGTTCTTGTTTTGCAGCTGAGAAGAGCAGCAGTATACGTCCATCCTCATTTTAGCAGGCACTGCTGGCATTTGATCAGTTACCCTGATGTAACCAAGGATTGAATCCTGTTCTTACGTTAGCTCTCTGGTGATGGAAGACATACCAATTTTCAACTTACCTGAAAAATGGGCTTTTCATGTCACTGGGGAACTCATTATAAGGCAAACATTTTGCAGTTAAAGTTGCTGAATTAATTCCAAGCACAAATCCTCACAGAGGAAAAAGATAAGTTAGGGACTCAGATAACGTGCTGATGACACTGAGTTTTTCAAATCCAAACCCCTATGAATCATCCAAATTATTAAAATGCTGGAGGCTTTGTGAGTGTGACAATATAAAATAGTGCCCCAGTAAACTGCAAATAAGTCTTGGACCTGAGGAATCAAGTTTCAGGGCACAGAGGAAGTATGTCTATCATGAATCTCAGTTTTCCTGAGTATGAAAGATTTATATGATTCTTTCACTCTGAAACCTAAATAAAAGTCTGCTTAAGAGTAAAATCAGGATAGTAAATAAGTGTGACAGCAGAGTGATTGTTTTCTGGCTTATTGTCTACTTACTCAGATTAATTTTATTCTCTTTTGTATATTATTTATTTACTCCATCACAAAACATTTAAGGCACAATGTTACACTACTAGATCTTATTAAAATTCAAGATGAAATGCAAGGAGTTTCCTCAATTGATTTTTTATCCTTCTTCCTTCTAAGTCCCTTACTTCACTGTAGCACTTATTAGTAAAATTTTCTGGTATCTTACTCCAGTTCAGGAATTCCTCTGATCTCCTCTTTCACCTCTTCTTTTCTTTATCAGCATCTCCAGACTTTACCCAGACATGCAAACTTTGGAGACGGTCCAAAGGTGAGCAATAAATGTGATTAAGTGCTTGGGAAATAGGATGTACAAAGAAAGATGAAAGGCAATATTTTAGGTAAAAGAGAAAGCTGCTCTCAGAATATATTCAATAGCAGTTTTCCAGAGCAAGGTCTTGAATTTCAATGACACTTACTTAGGTCTGATTCAAAAAATAAAAATGTAAGTCAAAATGCTACGAGCCAGTCCTCCAGAATTCACTTTGCCTGGCACTTTTCCATTTTCCTCACAGGCTTTATCACATCTCTTGTATCTTACCTTCCTCAGGCTGCCTATCATATCTGCAGAATGCTGATGCTTTCGTTTTCTGTATTACAGTCAGGGAGACATTTATGTAGTAAAGAATTTATATTCTAGAACAGTGGGTCAATCAGAGGTGAATTTTGTCCCTCAGGGCACAATTGATCAATGTCTGGAGACAGTTTCCGTTGTCACAACTGTAAATGAGGACACTACCAGCATTTAGTGGGTAGAGACCACAGATGATACTAAACTTTCTAAAATATGCAGAATAGTCCCCAAAAAAAAAAAAAAATATTCAGTCCAAAATGTCAATAGTGCTATGCCCTACAAGCATTGGCAGGAAACATAGGGACTGGCTCTGCTCTGTGTCACCAAAGCAGCTACAACTTTCGAGCTAGGAGCCTTCCTATGCCTCCTGACGAAGGGGATAAGACTTGATTGTCCACCCACGCTTTCCACGTAGGCTGCTTTTATGCCCTTCTCTACGCAACAGCTCCTCTCTTGCAGGGTAGAACCCACTGCATCAGCGACCACATCCCTGGCTGATAGTCTACAATACCGTGTGCGTTGGATGGGGGCGTGGGGTTGTTCCCAATCCGCAAATATTGGATATATGAATCTATGACTTGCTTGTTTTCTACTTAAATGTAATGTCAATCTAACGTCGCCATTACAGGCAGTTGCAAAAAGCTTTATCTTAAGTGAGGGAAAATTCAATCGATTCTACATAAATATATACATCGTTCATCTGCTTACCTCTTCTTTCTGAGGGCTCTTTCTCTAGCTTCCCAGCATCAGAGAGGCATTTGCCCTCGTTCAGCCTCTACACTTAATTGGCATCCCCTGGTGAATGCTTCCTCCTGGAGAATCAGATCCTATTGTCCACCCCTCATGGACCACTGTCCCTATCCACTCCAGTGTCCAGATCCTCTCTAGTCTACTTGTACTCTATCTCTCCCTCACACACACTCTCTCGCTCTCTTACCCTCTCACTCTCTCACTCTCTTTCTCAACTTCCGTGCCTTTCTGGAGGGTATGGAGAGGCTCAGCTACTCAGCTGTAGGAACCCTAGTAAAGGTGTCTCAAGACCATTCTCTTCTTGCATCCGCCTTGGCCGTCTTGAGTTGGCTGCTGACATACAACCGAAGCAGAGCCCCACCCAAGATACCAGACTGCAAAAAGACATAGTCCTCCTGTGCCCACAGACTTTCTAACACATCTGGAGCCTCAACGGTGCCCAGATTTTCAGATGCCGAGATTTTCAGATATCCAGGGGCAGGGCTCCTCTTACAGACTCTCATTGGCAGTAAACATTTTGGTATACTTCCCAACATTCTTCTTACCCCTCAATGGTATTTTTTCCAAGCATAGTGTTTAGGCCAGAACCTTGACCTGTGAAAGCAAGAAGGCCTTTGCTTCTCCTTGCATTACTGTCATGCTCTATGTAGCTCCTGCAGCAGTAGAAGCCAATTTTGGGTCTTTGGGTGTGTGTATGTGTGTGTGATTGTGTGTGCAAGAGGGAAGGCAATCAGGTAAACAGAAAGATGTTAAGGAGCTGAATCACCTCAAGTCTACTTGTTCTTCTTTCTTACTACTTTATAATATCATCTTGTCACTGATAGCTAAAAACAGCGACAAAATATCATTGTTATTGTTCCTGTTTTGGTTCTTTTCCTTTGTAAGTTGAAGAGTCCCTCAAAGTTTCACACATTTCATATGGCCTATTTTATCATAAATGTAGATAAAAATTTAAAGTAGAATTTCTTTCATGTACTTAAAACCCTTGATTATTCCACCCTTTAAAAGAAAAGGCATTTTCAATTGAAATGATGTAAATATGGGCGGGTATTCCAGCCTTTGGTGTAACTCAACCCACCCACATGTATTTTATGCCTTAGGAAGATGGGATCTTAGATAATATGCACTGGAATTGGGTTTATCACATGCCAGGCCCTATTCCAAGTGTTTAATTCTGTTAGCTCATATAATCATTGGAGGGCCTGGTGAGTAAGCGCCATTGTTATCTTCGTTTGACGGATGAGAAAATGGAGAAACCAGAAATTAAGTGGCTTGCCTAAGATCACACAGCTAGCAAGCAGGGGAGCAGGAATTGGAATCGACCTCATCTCATTCCAGAAGCCAATGTCTGAAACCATGCATTACAGTGTCAGCCTTTATTATGTGGGTTGAGGTTAAAAATGCATCATAAAAAGGTCACAGAACACAGCATTATGTTTACTGAAAGACCTACACAAGTGAAGTTTAAATGGGAATAGATCGTGATTAAAAAAAATATGTCACCTCTGAGAATGAGAGTAATAAACCTTAGAGGTTACAGATCAGGACATGAGTCTTACAGGGCAGAAAATTCAATCTTTCTTGGATTAAGCAAGAAGCCTGATCAAGGCTTATATACAGTTTACCAAATTCACTACAGTAAGAAAATATATATTGATTTTAAATACCTATCGATATTGCTATTGAACTAGTAATAACCTGGACATTTGCTTGACCATCTACTGTATTAGGTTAATATCTCATGAGTCTAGACAGGTAGTCAGCTGCTAGTCAAGATTCAGGGATTTGATATAATGTCCCAGTATCTTTCTTTCAGGAGACGTAACTAAGAGTTATTGACTTTTATGAAAAAAAAATGCACCTCGAATGATCTTTGATAGAATCCTAAAAATCAGTTGGGTACTTCCATTGCTAATTCTTATTTTCCTTGGACTAACTGTGAGTGATATCCTGAGATGCACACTTTCATCCAGATTGATGTTGATCCAATGTGTGTAAATGTCACTGGAGCAAAGGTGTGGACTGTAAACTCACCACTTGACTAAAAGCCCTCTGATGACAAGGTATCTTGTTTCCTGACACCTGCAGGCATTTCCCAAGCACTCACTCAACTTTTGCTGACTACAGAAATCTTGAAGACCCAGTTGTGGAGACAAATCAGCCCTGTGCCAGAGTCCACCCACGCCCAGAGGGGGCCTCTGATTTTTTTCTCCTTCCAAGTCAGGACATAAGTAGCTGTATTAGGTGTTTTTGAACTAAGCCTACTGATAAATTTTTATCTCTCCTTAAATAGAACTTTTCAGCAGAAAATTGAATCTAAAATTTAAGTTTATCTACTGAACAAAATGAACCCCATAGATTTTGTTTTATTATTTTGGAAACAAAACCTACTTTCCTAGAACAATAAACACTGTAGACTTCTTTTCCACCAGCTTTAAATTGAAAAAGACATAAAAATTTCCCCTATGAGATATCCATTGCCTTCCTTGGGCATAGGGGCTAAATTTACTACACATTATTTCACTATCCATATTCTAGTTATTTCCCTTATCTCCTTCCTAGGTCCTGTAAGCTTAGGATGTAGCAATTTTGTCTTCGCTAGTTCAAATAGGTGACTTACATTTATATTCTTTATATTTCTGTAAGAATCCCCACTGGTTTCTAAATATGTGGGCTCCCCTCTGATGCCTTTCCTATGGAACAAGCACTTATATCAGCAAGAAGGCAAACAAAGTAGCGGCTGCTTGGGCACTGCAGCAGCAGACAGCAGGTGGAATAATATGGCTTGATTTGAATCGAACAGCACAGCAAAACTTTTGTGCCAAAAGTGGAGACTGCAGTGGCTGAAATGGATTTTTTTATTGAAATTTATATAAAACTTTAAATAAAAAGTGCTCCAAAGATTTTATATGAAAACGACATCATGTTATGGCTAGAAAACCTGGGAATATAAAGACTTGAATTGATGTGCTTCATTAACATAAGAAGAAACTTATTTCCTCCACGGGATTCCTCTACTGTCATTATTGGTTTTGTACACCCTACAGAGACCCAAATCTTAGTTAGGAGAAAAGGACACTGGCATTTCATCCATAAGAGAGAAAGCAGAGCTTACAATGAACCCTACCAGGAGGTGAAACACTCTGCACACTTCACATTGCAGTTTCTTAAAAAGTTCAGCTCTGTTTGACCGGGTAATTCCCAAAAGTCACTTATCCATGTTAGTGTTATATTCATAATTTCCATACTTACCCTACCCCCAAAAACCATCTTCTGAAAGGGAGGCATCAGAAGAAGGTTGGCACCGCTAGACTTCAACCTGCTGACAATGTGACCTCAGCAGGGAAACCCACACTTCTTCCTTTGCATCAGGAAACCCATGCAGATTTTTGTTTGTTTGAGACAGAGTCTCCTCTGTTGCCCAGGCTGGAGTGCAGTGGTGTGGTCTCGGCTCACTGCACCCTCGACCTCCTGGGCTCAAGTGACCCTCTCACCTCACCCTCCCTAGTAGCAGGGAGCACAGGTGTGTGTCACCACATGAGTCTAATTCTTTTTATTATTAGTATAGATAGGGGTCTCCCTATGTTGCTCAGGTTGGTCTCAAACTCCTGAGCTCAAGCAATCCTCCTGCCTTGGCCTCCCAAAATGCTGGGACTATAGGTATGAGCCATTACATTGAACCCAAACTATTAATAATTGTTTAAGGCCGGATGTGGTGGCTGACCCCTGTAATCCCAGCACTTTCCTTTGCTTCATCCTTTGCATCAGGAGACCCATGCAGATTTCCAAGGATCACAGGAGCTCCACTACGTGGTTAAGATGAATACTGTTAAGCGGTCTTGTGGCGATGCATCATTAGTATCATGTCCTTTTTCTTCAACTGGGAACCTTTTAACCCAGTTGCTGGCTTCTTAATAATTGACTTTGTCACTTTGGAAAATCTATTCAGTCTCACTTTTGTTCTCTGTAAAATAAGACACAACAGTGTGTGTCCTCAACAGTCTAGGAATGGGAATCAAAAAAAGTGGGAAAAAGAATGCAGAAGAGTTGAGTCCCTGTGAAATACAAAAATGAGAGAATAAGGGACAATTCAGACATACTTGGCTACAAAAACGTCAACACTCACAGTAATCAAGCTGAATATAAGCCCCTTATACCTGTCCATGTGGAAAAAGTCTCTAGTATTGCAAGGACCACAATTCAATCCTTTGACACAGCCTCTGTCTATGGACAACATAGTTGTCTTCAAATATCAGTATCTGTGACATAAGTGTCACACCACTTTGGAACCATTTTAAATGTCTTAAATCCTTCGATAAATTCTATCAAATTTTCTTGATATCTTTTCAGGCTCCATCACCTCACTACATCAGTCTCTCTCCAGGGACATGATGTTCAGTTTGATAACATGTACCCTGGAATAAGTGTCATTTTTATCAGCTTTCCAAAGAAAATATCGGCTTAACAAAGATAACATCTATATATATATATATATCTTCATCCCTTGTTCTACCCAAGCTATCTGCAAAACCATTCAAAAATATGAAGCCATTAAAATTTTACCAAATGCAACAAAATGCACACTAGAGTTAGTGAGAACCAGATGCCCATTTCTACCTAAAAATCCTGATTTTTCTTCAAAATTCAATGAAAGACTCATTTTTCCCACCTAAGAAAACGTATACTTAAATTAAGTTTTGAAAAATTTGCAATATTTTAGGTGGCTGGCTGCTTTCAAACATATATTGTCACCGAGTCTAACAAAGATTTGGTTTTGTATTTGATTTTAAAATATCAGGATATTTTAAAAATTGATTTAATAATACATGAAAAAAATAATGTGTTCAGATAAATCCCCTGAAGAATAATATAAAAATCCATGACAACTACTGTTATGGACAGTATGGGAAAGACAGGAGCAATAGAAAGACTGATGTGTCATTTCTTGCCACAAATTCCAAGACTCTTCTCAGCCCAACAGCTCCCTGCCTTTCTTCAGAGCTCTGTGAAGACATTCGGTTCCTATTAGGTTTTATCTCACTAGCATCACAAGACAAGGATAACTTCTTTTCTTCAAAGCACGCTCCAGAGTTTTTGAATAATACTTAGATCCTTATAATTGTATTAGTTATTTTATTATACATTTTTAAAATTTTACGTCTTTTTTGTTTCTTTAAAAATTTAACTTTTACTTCCAGCTACATACACCTATACAGTCTTCTGCATCTAGAGAATACCTCAACATTCTCTGAGACACGAGTTTCAATTTGCATTCGAAAAAAGTCAAAGGCAAACACAAATACACGTTGAGCATTGCTAATCCAAACACTGAAATGCTCTGGAATCTGAAACTTTGTGAGTGTTGACATGATGTGACAAGTAGAAAATTCCACACCTGACCTCACGTGACAGGTTGAGTCAAAAAGCAGTCAAAACTTATTTTGTGAACAAAACTATTTAAAATATTGTATAATGTTACTTTAAAGCCTTGTGTATAAGATATATATAAAACATAATCTATTTTATCTATATCGGTCATATCCCCAATATATCTCATTATGTATATGCAAATATTTTAATATCCCCTCAAAAAATGCAGTCTGAGGCACTCTGGTGCCAAAGCACTTCCAATATGGGATACTCAACCTATGCAAAGAAACACATTCTGATTGTATTGTATTTCTTCCCTGTCTGCCACTTTCGGTAGGAAGAATTGGATTGTGAAACGTTTGTGGTTGGTTTAAGATCATATAATAAGAATGTAGACCACAGTAGTGGAATACAATGTGCAAGCGGCAATAATCAGCGGATGCATGTTATTGAACCTGCCATCAGCAAAGATAAAATTCTTTTATTTTCTTTTTTTTTTAATTTTTATTGCATTTTAGGTTTTGGGGTACATATGCAGAGCGTGCAAGATAGTTGCATAGGTACACACATGGCAGTGTGTTTTGCTGCCTTCCTCCCCTTAACCCACATTTGGCATTTCTCCCCAGGCTATCACTCCCCAGCTCCCCGCCACTGTCCCTCCCCTATTCCCCCCAATAGACCCCAGTCTGTAGTACTCCCTTCCCTGTGTCCATGTGTTCTCATTTTTCTCACTCGCCTATGAGAAAAAACTCGTCATTTTTTATTGCTGCATAATATTCCATGGTGTATATGTGCCACATTTTCCCAGTCCAGTCTATCATCGACGGGCATTTGGGTTGGTTCCAGGTCTTTGCTATTGTAAACAGTGCTGCAATGAACATTCGTGTGCATGTGTCCTTGTAGTAGAACGCTTTATAGTCCTTTGGATATATACCCAGTAATGGGATTGCTGGGTCAAATGGAATTTCTATTTCTAGGTCCTTAAGGATTCGCCACACTGTCTTCCACAATGGTTGAACTAATTTACACTCCCACCAACAGGGTAAGAGTGTTCCTATTTCTCCACATCCTCTCCAGCATCTGCTGTCTCCAGATTTTTTAATGATTGCCATTCTAACTGGCGTGAGATGGTATCTCAATGTGGTTTTGATTTGCATCTCTCTAATGACCAGTGATGATGAGCATTTTTTCATGTTTGTTGGCCTCATGTATGTCTTCTTTTGTAAAGTGTCTGTTCATATCCTTTGCCCATTTTTGAATGGGCTTGTTTGTTTTTTTCCTGTAAATCTGTTTGAGTTCTTTGAAAATTCTGGATATCAGCCCTTTGTCAGTTGGGTAAACTGCAAAGATTTTTTCCCATTCTGTTGGTTGCCAATTCACTCTAGTGACTGTTTCTTTTGCCATGCAAAAGCTGTGGAGTTTGATTAGGTCCCATTTGTCTATTTTGGCTTTTGTTGCCAATGCTTTTGGTGTTTTGGTCATGAATTCCTTGCCTACTCCTATGTCCTGAATGGTTTTGCCTAGATTTTCTTCTAGGGTTTTTATGGTGCCAGGTCTTATGTTTAAGTCTTTAATCCATCTGGAGTTAATTTTAAGGTGTCAGGAAGGGGTCCAGTTTCTGCTTTCTGCACATGGCTAACCAGTTTTCCCAACACCATTTATTAAACAGGGAATGTTTTCCCCATTGCTTGTTTTTGTCTGGTTTATCAAAGATTATATGGTTGTAGATATGTTGATTTGCTTCCCATGCCTCTGTTCTGTTCCATTGGTCTATATGTCTGTTTTGGTACCAGTACCATGCTGTTTTGATTACTGTAGCCTTGTAGTATAGTTTGAAGTCTGGTAGTGTGATGCCTCCCGCTGTATTCTTTTTGCTTAGCATTAACTTGGCTATGCGGGCTCTCTTTTGGTTCCATATGAAGTTCATGGTGGTTTTTTTCAGTTCTGTGAAGAAATTCGATGGTAGTTTGATGGGGATAGCGTTGATTCTGTAGATTACTTTGGGCAGTATAGCCATTTTCACAATATTGATTCTTCCTACCCATGAACATGGAATGTTTCTCCATCTGTTTGTGTCCTCTCTTGTTTTGTTGAGCAGTGGTTTGTAGTTTTCCTTGAAGAGGTCCCTTACGTTCCTTGTAAGTTGTATTACTAGGTATTTTATTCTCTTTGTAGCAATTGTGAATGGCAGTTCGTTCTTGATTTGGTTCTCTTTAAGTCTGTATTTTTGTTTAGGAATGCTTGTGATTTTTGCACATTGATTTTATATTCTGAGACTTTGCTGAAGTTGCTTATCAGTTTCAGGAGTTTTTGGGCTGAGGTGATGGGGTCTTCTAGGTATACTATCATGTCGTCTGCAAATAGAGACAATTTGGCTTCCACCTTTCCTATTCGAATACCCTTTATTTATTTTTCTTGCCTGATTGCTCTGGCTAGAACTTCCAGTACTATGTTGAATAGAAGTGGTGAGAGAGGGCATCCTTGTCTAGTGCTGGTTTTCAAAGGGAATGCTTCCAGTTTTTGCCCATTAAGTATGATATTGGCTGTTGGTTTGTTGTAAATAGCTTTTATTACTTTGAGATACATTCCATCAATACCGAGTTTATTGAGTGTTTTTAGCATAAAGGGCTGTTGAATTTTGTCAAATGCCTTCTCTGCGTCAATTGAGATAATCATGTGGTTTTTGTTTTTGGTTCTGTGTGTGTCTTAGTCAAAGTTCTCACTGTGACCCTGGAAGGGAGTGAAGATGTAATGAATTGCTTGAATTGTGGACTTTGGATTTAGCCAATATGAGTCAGTTAATAACAGACCTAGAAGGTTTGTTCATTGCAACAAAGTTTGTCCCAAGTAGATACAGTGGATTTGGACCATCAGTCTCGAGCAGAGGACGACGGTCAGACAAGATGTTGTCAAGATGACATGCATCTCACAGAGGGCTTAAGAACAAGTGATATACCTGTCAGGATTGACACAGATGAGCTCATAAGTAGGACTCAGAATAAGACCAACAGACAAAGTAGAAAGAAAGTTAATCAGCTGGAAAAAAGAGACTAAAGAGCATTTAAGGAAGGCTCTGGAATGAACCTAACCCTAAGACAAATGACGTAGATTTCTCCCATTGCAGGAAGCCGCATCAGTGAGAATTAAAGCAACTGGTTCCTTTTATCTTGGTTTGCTCAGAAATTCCTAGTCAGACTCAGTCTGAAGACATATATCATGTAATGATTTACATAGACTTATGAGGGCATGTTGAGTTGCTAGATATGTGTGTATCCTCATCTACTCAGCAGGCTTTTGTTATCTAGTTAAAAGCACTGCAGTTTTCAGAAATACTTGGGTTGGGGGTTGGTCCAATGGGATAAACTTTTGAGGTTTGGGGTCACTGAAAACTAACTCATAATTTATACTATCTCTCATTTCTTCTGCTGTCAAATCTGCTACTTATTTTTTATTCTCTAATTGGGCACATTTTGTCTTCCCAATTATGATTTTAAAAAATTGTGTGTTGGCTAATGCCTGTAATTCCAGCACTTTGGGAGACTGAGGTGGGAGGATCACCTGATGTAGAAAGTTCAGACCAGCCTGACCAATATGGTGAAACCCCATCTCTACTAAAAATACAAAATTAGCCAGGCATGGTGGAGCATGCCTGTAATCCCAGCTACTCGGGAGGCTGACGCAAGGTAATTGCTTGAACCTGGGAAGCAGAGGTTGTGGTGAGCCGGGATCTCACCATTGCTCTCCAGCCTGGGCAACAGAGCAAAACTCCATCTTAAAATAAAAAAGAAGAAGAAATTGTGTGTTATTCACTGGCTCTGACTGTCTGTTCCAGTAATCCATCCTTGAAACATACCAGTTATTGTCCTCTTCTGTCCCTCCCCTCACTTGTTCCCCCATACCAGGCACATGATGTGGCTCCCAAGCTCCCAGGTCTCTGGGTGTTGCTATTGCTGCCTGCCTAGGAAGGCTGAGTCAGGAGTGGAGCTTAGACAGATACAGATATTAACACTGAACCACAGAAGACAATGGCTGGGAGCACAGGAAAAGGCTGTAGAAACTTCCTAACATCGATGTTAAAGAAGCCTCGAATGGTCAAGTGCCAGAATAAGCAGCCTGAAAATGTAAATATCTCATGTCAACATCATCATACTATATGTGAGTGTGTTCTGTGTTAAAAGTGATATCTCTAAGGCATTTTATGAGCTTCCCAAGGGAAATAAATGAGTCCAGAGTGAGCTTTATGCCCCATTCTCCACAATCTCTAACACATGTGGAAACTCAATAATGAATTTCTGTTGGAGAACAATAAACTAATTAATTAATTAATGCCTGATAAGCTAGGTGTTAAACAAAATAAATAATTCTTGCTCCAAGTGTCTACATAGCAACCTCAGTATTCTCACTAAAAACATTATCTATTTAAATGTTTCTACATATTATTTTCCGCAAAGAAGTCTAATCAATTTAATAGAAGGCTATCTTTATCTGGTGCTGAATAACCTTGTCTGTGCTGTTTGAAAAGGAGGCTTTTTAAATAAATGGAAGAAGATAATTTCAAGCATATTAATAGACAGCTACAAAAGTCCTTTGCATGTTTTTAAGTAGGTCAGTATATCGTACTGCACTGGATTTTAACCCTTTGTTTGCTGGACCATGACAAGAAAGAATAAAAAGGCAGAGAGTAAAAAACTAGGAAGAGCACTTACTCTTAAATGTAGTAAGTAGTCATGACTTCCTTATTAAGTGGTGACTAATATAAATGAAATTTTGCAATGAAAGAAAAGTATAATGCAAGGATGAATTAAAGAGGAGAATGACTTCTATCAAGTGGAGATTTGTGTCTTAAATGATCAAGTAAGAAATAGCAGCCCAGCGGTGGTGGCTCACACCTATAATCCCAACACTTTGGGAGGCCAAGGCCAGCAGATCACCAGAGGTCGGGAGTTCAAGACCAGCCTGATCGACATTGAGAAACCCTGTCTCAAGTAAAAATACAAAAATTAGCCAGTCATGGTGTCACATGCCTGTAATTCCAGTTATTCGGGAGGCTGAGGCAGGAGAATTGTTTGAACCCAGGAGGCTGAGGTTGCAGTGAGCTGAGATCGGGCCATTGCACTCCAGCCTGGACAACCAGAATGAAGCTCCGTCAAGTGAAAGAAAGCAAGAAAGACAGGAAAGAATGAAGGAAAGGAGGAAGGGAGGAAGAAAAGAAGAAAGGAGGGAAGGAAGAAAGGAAGGGAGGGAGGGAAGGAAAGAAGGGAGGGAGGGAGGAAAGGAAAGAAAAATAAAGGAAAGGAAAGAAAAAAAGGAGGAAGGGAAGGAAGGGAGAGAAAGAAGGAAAAGAAAGGAATGGAAAGCAAAGGAAAGGAAGAGAAGGGAAGGGAGAAAGAAAGAGAGGAATAAAGGAAAAGAAAAGAAGAAAGAGAAAGAAAGAAGAAAGCAGGAGGGAAGGAAGGAAAGATGAAAGGAAGGAATGAAGGAAAGAGGGAAGGAAGGAAAGAAAGAGCAGGCTTAAAACACAGAGAAATGGAAACTCTGAGGTCCAGAAAACCTAACATGCAAATAACAAGAGTTCTAGACTGCTTTTGATCACATACCCTAAATCTACTATGCCCAAACATTTCCCATCTCAATTGATAGCAATTCTCACTTTCCTGTTGCTCAGACCAAAACATCAGATCCTTGCTTAATTCCACTTTCTGTCATATCCCACGTGGAATTTATCAGTAAATTCTATCCCATCTACCTTCAAAATACTAATTTCTGAACCTGACCATTTGGCAGCAGTTCTGGCCATTACCACTGTTATCTACCCACTTTTGTCTTTTGCCAGGAGATTCTTGAAAGCTTGCTAGCTGTCTCTTCACTTTTACCCATGCCAGCCTGCAGATGAGTCTCAATCTGCCAGCCAGTGCTATCTTTCTAAACACCAGTTCATGTCATTCTGCTGTTCAAAACCCTGTATCATTCAGAGTAAAAACCTGAGACATTACCACCCACAAGGCCCTAAGAAATTTAGAAGCTTTATTTGCACAACCTCAACCCTACCAATGTATGTACTCCAGCCCATTCATGGTGTTCCAAGAACCGCTGGCCTCCTAGATATTACTTTGTGAACTGAATTGTGTCCCTCCAAAATTCATATGTTGATGTCCTAACGTGCACTACCACAGAAAGTGACCTTATTTGGAAACAGTGTCATTGCTGATGTAATTAGTTAAGATGAAGTCACCATGGGGATAGGGATGGTCTTTAATCCAGTGTGACTGGTGTCATAAAGAGGGGAAATTTGGACACAGACACACCATCATGGAGAATGCCCTGCGACCATAAATACGGAGATGGGGATGATACCTCTACGAGCCAAGGAAGGCCAAAGATTGCCACAAACCACCAGAAGTTAGCAGAGTGGCAGGAACAGATTCTTCCTCACAGCCTCAGACCCAGCCAGCCCTAAGGACACCTTGATGTTGGATTTGTAGCCTCCAGAACTGGGAGACGACACATTTCTGCTGTTGACGCTACTCACTTTGTGGCGCTTTGTTACAGCAGCCCTAGCAGGCTCAAACATTTCTTAAACTCTGGACACACTCCTAGTGTCAGGGCTACAGCGCAGGTGGTTTTGACCAGATTCTCCTAAGAAGCCTGGAATGTATGAAGAACTCATGTGAATCAGAGGTCTGATCTTCTTGCATCCACTGGAAACTTTAATTCACGCAGGCATGCTCCTAGCTGGCTGAGGTTTCCAGCAGCTATGTGGAGCCAGGGAATCCTCCAGGTGGAGGCACACCATGTGACCACCTGAAAATCTAAATGTCTTGGTCAGAGTCAGTATATTCTTTGTCATCTTAATGTAACCAGGGGACAGGAGGGGCTCAGGAGGTGCTCACTGTTCCCTGATCAGATGTGTTTTTTTCCAGGTCTTTGGGTTCTTGCTCACCCAAGAATGGGTAGGAGACTCTGGTGGCACGGTGATATTGTTTAAGTAAATATCAGACCCAAAGAGCTTTGCAGAAAAGCGATTTATTAGGTAGGTAGAGAGAGAGAGGTAGCTCCCACACTGTCATGGGAGGGGATCCAGAGATAGAGTACACGCAGGTAAGGGGCAGGGGGATTTTTAATCTGAGAGCTACTCCCACCCCATTCAAGTCCTTGTCCCATGAGGAGTTCCTTGCTACTTCCGCTGACGTGATTGATCTTTGACTTTGACATTGGATTGGTTGTCTGGCCCAGTCCTCCCATAGCTTTTCACGGGCTTTCTAAACAAGGAAGCTCACATAGGCAGTCTATCTTCCTGCATGTAGGAAAGTTAGACAAAGAACTCTAGGCTCCCAGATGGGGAAGGGCAGATAGAGGCATGGAGCTGGGAAGTTCTTGCCTTTGAAACCACACCCCTTATGAACTCGGGAAGAGAAGTTAACATAGTCCCTCAAAAGGAACCTGCATCCATGAACTGTGACGGCAAATCTCTATCAAACACATCGCTATCCTATTAGGACATGTGACATTAGTTAAGTTAAAGAGGTTCTTCATCCCCTGATAGTTAACATAAAATTGTCATACATTAGACATGATCTAAGCCTGGGAGAAATATTTAAAGTTATAATTTCCAAAGAAAAGGAGAGAAAACAGGAAGGTTAGAAGGAAAATAAGAAATGAGTCAAATGTGAAAATAAAAAATTATACATAGTTGAGCTTTGAAATAATGGTATAATTTATAACTGTTTTCTTAATGTTTTAATCATTAAAATTCTTAAATGCATAGTAACATTTCAGAGTATGTGTTTTGGAAAATTGAGTTAGCCTACTTGCCTATTTCTAGGGGGTGGGTATGTCTTCTAAGACTTTCTTTTAATGCCAGTGTATCTGAAATCTAAACTTTTCGAAACGTTCTAATTTTGTTTTTCAAAAGGTTATAGTTGAATTGCATGTCACAATTTACAGGGAACTTTCTTACACATTAAACCAGTTGAGACTGTTGCCTGGCCACCAGAGGACCATTTCTTATGAATTAAAATTGCTTTAATAATATATTATTTTAGAAATAAATGTATAATATTTAGTATAATATAAATGACTGTCACACAGATAGCTAGTTTCAAAATAATACTATTTTAAAGAATAACATTCTGTAATAATCACTCTTATTATTTAAATAATTCATTGGCTGTTTTAATTGTGTATACTCCTAATTTAATTTTAGCATGCTTTGTAGAAAACTGGTAGCTAAGCATATATTTAATTGCTTAAAAGATAATGCTCATCTGATTTAGACCTGAAAAATAGTTTTATGTATTATAAATTACTGTATTCTTTTACATTTCTTTCAACTATGACCAGTCATTTTTATTCTGCCATAAACAACAGTACTGAAATAATAGATTAGAAAAGCACAGGTTGATATTTTTTAATCTTCATTATTAAATATCCCAGGTACAGTACACATATCACAGGCCAAGGACCATTTCTCTTATGTCTCCTCCAGCCTGTTGATATATCGTCTTCAGCACTTGACAGTTTCACAACCTGCATTTGGACTGGTATTTTCTGGGGGATGCCTGCAAGCTGCCTCATCATCACAAATGCCTCATCCAATAATGCTGACCTAAGGACGGATGTGAAAATTCAGAATGTTGACATTTATAGTTCCTCTGTCTCTCTCCTTTAAGCAGTTCTTTCTCAATGTCTTGCCTTGAAATCCTAAACCAGAGAAACAGAAGTTAAAACAGTCTCCTGATGATGTACATATGTGTAATGAGAATGTCTAAGTAATGTATTGAATTTTATTTCTGGAGCTGGTGCAGTTCAAGGTCATCTGTGTCACTGCAGTATGCTGCTTTACCTAACACTGCCTGGAGCTATCTGTCTTGAGGTTCTTTTCTCCTGGAGGTGTGACTAGTTTTGCAATTACAGATTTTTGTCTATTTGGCTTAATTCATAGATGGTATGACCTAGGAAGGAAGGTGATAGGACAGTAGCAGCCCTCATTTGTATCCATACATGAGTCATAAACATCTATGAATCACCAAAACATCAGAACCACCAAGCTGATGAATATAGCCTTAAAGCAGCAATCTCTCCACAGCGACTGTGGATGATTAACTACTAAGAATATGACATCTACAAAAGAGAAGAAAAATAGAGACCATGTGAAGACTTACTAGCATGTAAGAAGCAAAATAAAGTACAACAGAGAAAGAGACAAAATCTGAAAGTTCTGTTTTTGTGATAATTTATAAAATACTATAATGGCAAAATATCTTCAGAATACATTATTTTGAAATCTTTTAATCTTAATAAGAAAATGGTATTAAAAATTGCACCCAGCAGCTTCCAAAGGGCTTTTCATATGTTACATCACTTAGTAATATGTTCCTGTACGTTAGGCTATTTTATAATGTGAAAAAAATATTATAATAAATCTAAGAAAATTTAAAGTAAAGTAAAAATTATTTTACTAAAATGTTAATGAGATGATAATGTATATATAATTACTTCTTAAAAGATACTTATTATATAGAGCAACTAGAATTTTTTTCAAATTATTTAATATTTAAACAGGCAGATAGAAAGATAAAGATGCATAAAATGTCTTTAGGACAAGGAAAATATGAAGTGAGAAAATGTGTAAACACACTCAAATTTTAAAGTGCCTACAATCTACCATAATTTGAGAAGGATAATAGAAGTATAAGGTAATCTATTCCTATGTTCCTGCGTCTTGTAGTCTTACCACAGAGAAATGGCTTACAGACAAATAATAAATAAAAGACCCTTTTTAAGCACGTTATCTTTTCAATACTACAAAATTTTAGAGGAGGATGACACTTTAACCAAAGTTTTGATGGAAAGTTTCACAGATCAGGGTTTTTGGACCACTTTTCTGCACCTAAATTCAGAACACTAAAGAGACAATAAAAACAAGAAGATTAAGGAAAAATTATACTTTTCTTAAAGCAAAAGTTTAGACTACAGTATAATTCATGTATATGCCATCAAACAACCACCAAGTACCACACGTAAAAATTAGTTGAATTGGAGGGGTGAAGCAAGATGGTAGAATAGAGGATTCCACAGATCATCCCTCCCAGTAGGATGACTAAGTTTGACAACTATCTACACAAAGGAAGCACATTCATAGGAACCAAAAATCAAGTACCAACTTGACCACTGTGGGGTAGGGCACCAAGTGGTATTTTGGGGTTCTTGATTCCAGGCTCTGGCTCTTGGACAGCATTTCTTGACCTACACTGGGCTGGAGAGGAGCCCATTGTGATGATGGGTGAGTCTCAGGCCTGGCAACATTTACCACAAGCTGGCCGAAGTGTCCTTGGGTGGTAACTGAGGATCAGCAGTAGCCTAGTAGTACTCCTCTTCAGCCTGTGATGATGGTGGCCATAAGATGAGGTTCCTCTGCCTGTGGAAGCAGAGGGAAGAGTGAGAAAGGTCTGTGTAATGTGGTTTGAGTGACAGCTCATCCACCATGGAATAGAGTACAAGGTGGGTTTCTAAGGTTTTGACTTCAGTCCCTGGCTACGAATGGCATCTCTGGACCTGCCCAGGGTCTGAGGGAAGTCACTATCCTGATGAGAAGAACACAAGACTGGCTGACTCCACCACCTTTGATTGTAGAGCACTAAGGACTTGAGTGAGTGTAGGCAGTAGCCAGGTAGTGGTTAAAGCAGGCTTTCAGGAAGACCCAGCTGTGCTGGCTTTAGCTATGATTAAGCATAGTCCCAATGGAGGTGGCCACAGGGATACCTGCATCACCCAAACCCCAGCTCCAGGTGGCTCAGCACAGACAAAGGGACTCTGTGAGAGAAAGTAAGGGAAGAGAATGGGGTTTCTGCATGGTGATCCAGAAAATTCTTCCAGATCTTATTGAAAACCATACACATGGTACCTATACAGGTCATCAGGAATCACAGCATAACTAGGCTTGGGGTTCTTTATAATGCAGATAAGGCTTAGATCACAGCACTCAAACTCTTTTGAGTAACTGAAAAGCCTTCCAAAGGATAACAGGCACCTACAAGCCCAGATGGCAAACATTACAATAAATACCTAACCCTTCAAAGTTCAGACCCTGCTTAACATCCACAAGCATCAAGACCATCCAGGAAAACATGACCTCACTAAACTAAATAAGGCACCAAGGAACAATCCTGGAGAAACTGAGATGTGTGATTTTTCAGGTGGAGAATTCAAAATAGCTGTTTAGAGGAAACTCAAAGAAATTCAAAATAACACAGAGAAGGAATTAAAAATTCTATCAAAAAGATTGAACAAAGAGATTGAAATAATTATAAAGGATCAAGCAGAAATTCTGGAGTTGAAAAATGCAATAAATGTAATGAAAAATACATCAGAGTCTCTTAATAGAAGAATTCATCAAGCAGAAGAGAGAATTAGTGAGATTGAAGACAGGCTATTTGAAAATACACAGTCAAAGGAGATAAAAGGAAAATGAAGCTTGTATACAAGACTTAAAAAAATAGCCTCAAAGAGCAAATATAAGAGTTACTAGTCTTAAAGAGGAGGGAGGAAGGAGACACAAAGAAAGAGAGAGAGTTTATTCAAAGGAATAATAAGAGGGAACTGCCCAAGCCTATAGAAAAACCTCAATATTCAAGATTTAACCCAAAGAAGACCACTTCAAGGCATGTAATTATCAAACTCCCCAAGGCCAAGGATAAAGAAAGTATCCTAAAAGAATCAAGAGAAAAGAAAGAACTAACATACAGTGGAGGTCCGATATATCTGGCAGTGGACTTGTCAGTGGAAATCCTAGATGGCAGGAGAGACTGGCATGACATATTTAAAGTGCTGAAGGGAGGGAGGCTTCCAAGATGGCGTCGTAGAGGCGACTCAGGATTGCAGCTCTCAGTGAAGGTGCAGAGGGTGAGTCCTAGCCGCATTCTCGGATGGACCTTTTTTGCCCACAGAATGTTGAAAGTCCCAGGTGTGGGAGAGACACGTGACACTAGCGCAGCTGGCTCATGTGGCTGGTTCGACCGGTGCCGCAGCACAGCAGCACCAGGCACAAAACTCACTGGTCTGAGTGCCCTGTTAAACCAGCAATCTGAGATTTGGAAGGGCAGATTGGCATGTCCATCTGATTGAACGGGACTTGGACAATGAGCCAGACCAGGAGATTCCTGGGAAACGTGATCTGAGCCAGTGCAGTGGGCAGTGGCATGGGAGATCGCACGGATCCCAGTGCCCTATCAGCAGGCTACTGGGGCGCCAGTGAGAGAGTCAACCATTCAGCGTGGGGAGAGGAAGAGAGAGAGAGAGAGAGAGGATGGACTCTGAAGCAGGGAGCTGGGTGATCGGGCTCGGTGGGTCCCATCCTCATGGGGACAAGCAGGGCGGTGATTGGAGGCGCTTGGGGCTGAGAGTTTTGCTGCCAGCATCTAGGACGATGCAGCCTGGTGGGGGAGGGGCGTCCGCCACTACAGACGCAATTGGCCCCTACTGAAGTACTGCCCAGGGCTGACGCAGCCTGCTGTTGCCGAGGCAACCTGCCATAACAGAGAGACTCCGCCAGCAGGGCAAAGCATGCCACAGCAGAACAGAGCCCTGCGGCAACAAGGCAGACCCACGCTAGCAGGGCGGAGCCCTGGCAGGCAAATAGTGAATAGACTGCCTCCTAGCTGGGCAGGACAGTGCAACAGATGCTCATAAAGAAAGATGCAACTCCCTGAGACAGAGCATCTGGGGGGGGGGAAGGGAGGGTTTTATGAGTTCTGTTGCAGCAGACATAAACACATCCTCCCAACAAATCTGAATGAACAACGGAGCTCACAGCTCAGAAATGGAGCTCCTATAAAGCACAGACCGTCTCCTCAAGCAGCTCCCTGACCCCTGTATATCCAAAGAGTCACCCCAAAAAAGGACTAATCAGACTGACATTTGGCAGGCATCATCCTGGAACAAAGATAGCAGAAGAAGAAACTGGTAGTATCCCTCACTGTTCTGCAGCTGCTACAGGTGTACCCCAGACAAGCAGGGCCTGGAGTGGACCTCAGCACTTGTACAGTAGACGGGCTAGAGCATTAGAAGGAAAACTAAGTAACAGAAATACCTCATCATCAACAATCTGGGCATCCACACAAAGACCCAATTGAAAAATCAGCAACTAATAAGACGACAGGTGGATAAATCCATAAAGATGGGAAGAAACCAGTGCAAAAAGGAGGAAAACACCCAAAACCAAAACACTTCACCTCCTACAAAGGACCAAAACTCCTCACCAGCAAGGGAACAAAGCTGGACGGAGAATGAGTGTGACAAAATGATGGAATCGGACTTCAGATAGTGGATAATGAGAAACTTCAGTGAGCTAAAAGAACATGTACTAAATCAATGCAAAGAAACTAAGAACCTTGAAAAAAGATTTGAAAAAAGATTCGAGGAAATGATAACAAGAATGGACAACTTAGAGAGGAATATGAATGAATTGAAGGAGCTGAAAAACACAACACGAGAACTTCGCAAAGCACGCACAAGTTTCACCAGCCAAATTGACCAAGCAGAAGAAAGAATATCAGAAGTCGAAGATCAACTCAATGAAATAAAACGAGAAACCAAGATTTTAAAAAAGCTCAAAAAGGAATGAACAAAATCTCCAAGAAATGTGGGACTATGTGAAGAGACCCAACCAACGTTTGATAGGTGTACCAGAATGTGATGAAGAGAATGAATCCAAGCTGGAAAACACTCTTCAGGATATTATCCAGGAAAATTTCCCCAACCTAGCAAGACAGGTCAATACTCAACTCCAGGAAATACAGTGAACACCAAAAAGATACTCTGCAAGAAGAGCAGCCCCAAGGCACATAATCGTCAGATTCACCAGGGTTGAAATGAAGGAGAAAATACTAAGGGCAGCCAGAGAGAAGGGTCGGGTCACCCACAAAGGGAAGCCCATCAGACTCACAGCAGATCTCTCGGCAGAGACTCTGCAAGCCAGAAGAGAGTGGGGGCCAATATTTAACATCCTTAAAGAAAGAACTTTCAACCCAGAATTTCATATCCAGCCAAACTGAGATTCATAAGTGAAGAAAAAATAAAATCCTTCACGAACAAGCAAGTACTCAGAGATTTTGTCACCACTAGGCCTGCTTTACAAGAGCTCCTGAAAGAGGCACTACACATAGATAGAAACAACCAGTACCAGCCATCCTAAAAGCATACCAAATGCTAAAGAGCATCAACAAAATGAAGAATCTACATGAACCAATGGGCAAAACAGCCGGCTAGCATCAAAATGGCAGTAGCAAATTCACACATAACAATATTAACCCTAAATGTAAACGGGCTAAATGCACCAATCAAAAGACACAGACTGGCAAATTGGATAAAAAACCAAAACCCATCAGTGTGCTGTATCCAGGAAATACATCTCACAAGCAAGGATACAAAAAGGCTCAAAATAAAGGGATGGAGGAAGTTTTACCAAGCAAATGGAGAGCAAAAAAAAAGCAGGAGTTGCAATTCTCATCTCTGATAAAATAGACTTTAAAGCAACAAAGATCAACAGGGACAAAGAAGGTCATTACATAATGGTAAAAGGATCAATACAACAAGAAGAGCTAACGATTCTAAATATATATGGACCCAATGTAGGAGCACCCAGATATATAAGGCAAGTTCTTAATGACTTACAAAGAGATTTAGACTCCCACACAATAATAGTGGGAGACTTTAACACTCCACTGTCAATATCAGACAGATCAACCAGACAGAAAATTAACAAGAATATCCAGGACTTGAACTCAGACCTGGAACAAGCAAACCTGTTAGACATTTACAGAACTCTCCACCCCAAATCCACAGAATATACATTCTTCTCAGCACCACATCACACCTACTCCAAAATTGACCACATAATTGGAAGTAAAGCACTCCTCAGCAAATGCAAAACAACTGAAATCATAACAAACAGTCTCTCAGACCATAGGCAAGGACTTCATGACCAAAACACCAAAAGCATTGGCAACAAAAGCCAAAATAGACAAATGGGACCTAATCAAACTCCACAGCTTCTGCACGGCAAAAGAAACAGTCACTAGAGTGTATCGGCAACCATCAGAATGGGAAAAAAATCTTTGCAGTTTACACATCTGACAAAGGGCTGATATCCAGAATTTACAAAGAACTCAAACAGATTTACAGGAAAAAAGCAAACAAGCCCATTCAAAAATGGGCAAAGGATATGAACAGACACTTTACAAAAGAAGACATACATGAGGACAACAAACACATGAAAAAATGTTCATCATCACTGGTCATTAGAGAGATGCAAATCAAAACCACATTGAGATACCATCTCACACCAGTTAGAATGGCAATCATTAAAAAATCTGGAGACAGCAGGTGCTGGAGAGGATGTGGAGAAATAGGAACACTCTTACACTGTTGGTGGGAGTGTAAATTAGTTCAACCATTGTGGAAGACAGTGTGGCGATTCCTCAAGGACCTAGAAATAGAAATTCCATTTGACCCAGCAGTCCCATTACTGGGTATCTATCCAAAGGACTATAAATCATTCTACTGTAAGGACACATGCACACGAATGTTCATTGCAGCACTGTTTACAATAGCAAAGACCTGGAACCAACCCAAATGCCCATCGATGATAGACTGGACTGGGAAAATGTGGCACATATACACCATGGAATATTATGCAGCAATAAAAAATGATGAGTTTTTGTCCTTTGTAAGGACATGGATGAATCTGGAGAACATCATTCTCAGCAAACTGACACAAGAACAGAAAAACAAATACCGCATATTCTCACTCACAGGCGGGTGAGAAAAATAAGAACACATGGACACAGAGAGGCGGTCTACTACACACTGGGGTCTATTGGGGGGAATGGGGGAGGGACAGCGGCGGGGGGCTGGGGAGGGATAGCCTGGGGATAAATGCCAAGTGTGGGTGAAGGGGAGGAAGACTGCAAAACACACTGCGATGTGTGTACCTATGCAACTGTCTTGCACGTTCTGCACATGTTCCCCAAAACCTATAATGCAATAAAAATTTTAAAAATTAAAAAAAAATAAATAAATAAAAAATAAAGTGCTGAAGGAAAAAAATATCACCCTAGATTACCAAACCTGGCAAAAATACTTTCAACATGAAGGAGAAATAAACACTTTCCCAGACAAACAAAAGCTGATGCATTCCGTCAACACCAGACCTGTCCCACAGGAAATGCTAAAAAAGAGTTATTCATTCAGAAAGAAAAGGATACTAGGGAGCAATGAGAAATCATCTGATGGTACAAAACTCACTGGCAAGAGTAAGTACACAGAAAATTACAGACTATTATAACACTGTTATTGTGGTATGTAAACTACTCCAGTAGAAAGATTAAAAGATAAAGCAATCAAAAATAACTAGAGCAACTCTTCAAGACATAGATAGTAAAATAGTTTTGCTATCTAGCCACACCCTTCCTGGTCCATCTTGCAGAGGCAGAGGCACCCAGCTCCCACACAACCACATGAATCTCCCATACCACCAAAGAATTCTCTGTGTTCTGACAGTGGGAGCTTCTCCTGAGTTTGAGATCAGATCACATATTTCATCCCCAAGCCCCTGGTTGGCGTGCTCAAGTCCTGGGGAAATGGGACTAGGCCAGCTGACTTGCCCTCTGGCCCCTCTGGCTCAAGCACTGGCTGCAATAGGGAGGGGTGAACTGTTCACAGACCAGCAACAAAACACAGTGTTCAGGAAGGGGGAGCAATGGCAGCTACACTGTGTGCCACCCACTATGAGAACAACCAGGCAGGCAGTCTTAGGAGAGACCAGCAAACATGGGGCACGTGACTTGAATGCACCTCAGTCCCATGGCAATGGAAGTAGTACTTGTCTTTAGGGCACATGAGTATGCCCAGGCCCCATTCACGCCCCAGTATGGCAGAGAGCAGCAGTTGCAGCTGCTTGCAGTAGGTCACAGAGGAGGAGTTGTTGCTCAGAGTCACATTTTGCTGCAGCCGCCAAGAACACTGAAGACTTTTGTACTTCATGCAAGTTCAAGCAGTGTCTCTGTGGTTTCCAGGGAGCTCCCCCTGCTAGTCTAAAGATCTTTAGGGTTCTTGGGACTCTCTTGCAGCTAGGTTCTCAGAGGGCAGGAATGTATTGCTCCAGGGTTCCTTCACTCACCCCTTCCTTGTATCCAGGGGCCTGTTTTTGCATAGCTTTGGTTTTTTGAGTACCAAGTTAAAAACACATGGCCCTTACCTTCCAGGTGCTCATAACTCAATGTGAAAAATAGATAAAAGATAAATAATACTATATTTATTTTATACCTTACCATACCATACCACATAAGAAACATCATCTTAGTTTTATGTGTATAAACTATAATAATTTATATGTGTATGAACCTTACCACTGTATCAAAAGGATACATAGTGGTAAGATACTGGTAAGATACTGGATATTGAGACAGGCATCAAATCTGCCTGGGGAGATAAGGGGCATCATTCAGAGGAGGAGTTGCCTAAAGATTGAATACGATATCATTAACTGAACAAAGCAGGCAGACATATTTCATGATGAAGGAATAATGTCACTATAGACACAAACTGTGTGTAACAGTTTGACGTAGATAGTGGACTGGAGGAGAACGACGTGGATTCAGGCAGAACACCAACAAGGGGGCTGTTATGAGAGTTCAAGCATGGAGGTTATAGGAGTTTGCTGTAAAATGTAGGAGCTACATTGTAGCCACAAATGAGAAAAGCACTGTGAAGAAAGGATTAACAGATTATATTTGGAGGAAGGAGAGACTTGAAGCAACAAGAAGAGTGACAATAACAGATATCAATCCTGGATGTTGAGGGGAAACATCTGTGGTCTAGAGTCTAGAAAGTAGCTAAGCGTTCTTGATAAAGTTTGTTTTAAAACGGGTTTAATGTACATGGCTGAAGGGAAGTGGTTTGAAAATAAAAGGTGATAAGTTGTTCTTTTGCATACAAACTGGCAAAAGTTAGGTGGGTAGAATCTGTGGTTCAGAGGACCTAAATAGTTTGTCAGCCACTAGAATATAAAATCAGGTTCAGCTGGATATGGTGTCAGGAGCCTGTCATCCCAGCTACTCAAGAGGCTGAGGCAGGAGGATCACCTGAGGCCAGGAGTTCCAGGTCATGCCTGTGAATGGCCACTGCATTTTAGTCTGGGCAATGTAACAAGACCCACAAGACCCCATCATATCTAAAAAGAAATCAAGTTTAGCTCATGTTTTCACTTATAGAATCTCAATAGTAAGTCATTCTCATGAATCCACATAGGTTCTCTCCTATGCTATCAAGAGTCCTCTAGTTTGCCAAGCTAAGGCTGGCAGGGTGGGGGGGTGGGCGGTGGTCACATCATTTCCATCTTTAGTGAGTCTCAGGATTACTCTTCTCTGCTATCAGCTATAAACATAGAGGAGAAAGATTTTTTAACTTTTTTCTGTTTCTGTCACCTTCCCTGTTCTGGTAACTGCTGTCTAACCATAGTCACTTCAATGTCAGTATAATCCACAGAAGTTTCAGAATATTCATTTTATACTCTTAAGGTAAATCCCAAATACATTTTCATACTCCTCAGCCAGCTTGGCAGATGTACAAAGTTGTTAATTTTTCTCTTCACACTCAAGCACATTATTATCTTTTTTTTTTTTTTTTTTTTTTTTTTGAGATGAAACTTTACTTTTGTTGCCCAGGCTGGAGTACAATGGCACAATCTCGGCTCATTGCAACCTCTGCTTCCTGGATTCAAGCAATTCTCCTGCCTCAGCTTCCCAAGTAGCTGGGATTACAGGTGTGTGCCATCATGCCTGGCTAATTTTTTGTTTTTAGTAGAGACAGGGTTTCACCATGTTGGTCAGGCTGGTCTTGAACTCCTGACCTCAGAAGATCTACCCGCCTCGACCTTCAAAAGTGCTAGGATTACAGACATGAGCCACTGCACTCAGCCTATTATTTCATTTTAATGTAAACCCAAGCCCCGAGAGTAACCTTTTCTTTTTGTTCTATTATGCTCCATCTTCAGTTTAGCTGTTGTTATATTATATTCTTTTTTGAACCAAGGACAATTTTTTGACATCTGGATGTAATTTTGGTCTCTAAAGTTTTCCCTTCCCTCTTCCAGCAGCTAAGCAGATAACCTGACGCTGTCTTCCGGAAATGCTCTTTCCTCCATTCTATTTTGTCTTTATCCTGGTTCCTGTTAAGGACTGTCAGTTCTCCCTGAGATCCAGACCTGGTCTTTCTCTGACCCGATTTCCTTGCCCTTGGTCCACAGGGCCTCCTAAAGACTGTACACTTTCCTCAATTTGGGGCCAGAATATCAAGGATTCCTCTCATGTAAGAATATATAAGAAGCTGGAAACAGAAATTGCCTCCAGAAAAAGAATCGAGAGACAAATGGGAAGAGTAGGAGGTAGACTTGCTCTTTACTGAATGGCATTTGTTTATTTTGTGTGAGCCATGTGCACAAATAAGCTAGTAAAGTTATTTAAATCTAAAAACTCATACAGAATCTTAATAGCTGGTTCTACTATCCTTTGTCATTTTCTTTCCATAATTAAAGAAATACTTATTAAAAATAACTTTTATATCTACAACTCTAATTCTCAAACTTAATCATGAGAAAAAAATGAAATTCATTGATCCTTTATAATGTTTTAGACACTTTATCAATTCATTAATTTTAATAAAAATAGAAAATTTGGTCTGGGTGCAGTGGCTCACACCTATCATCCCAGAACTTTGGGAGGTTGAGGCGAGAGTATCACCTGAGGTAAAGAGTTCAAGACCAACCTGGCTAACATGGCAAAACTCCATCTGTACTAAAAGTACAAAAATTAGCTGAGTGTGGTGGTGGTGACTGTCTTCCCAGCTACTCAGGAGGCTGAGGTGGGAGAATCGCTTGAACCCGGGAGCCAGAGGCTGCAGTGAGCCAAGATCACACCATGGCACTCCAGCCTGCGCAGCAGAGTGAGGTGCCATCTCAAAAGAAAAAAAAAGAAATAGAAAATTCACAATCTTTGAAGGCAGGTATGATTATTTATACTTTGAAAGGAAGGGACCAAGGCTCAGACAGGTGTAGTCACTCCTCCGAGGTCGCACAGGTAACACTGGGGATGGAACTGAAGTGCAGCCCTGCATGGCTTCTAAACTGCTATTTCACTTTGCACTCCTCCACTCATAACGACACCAATAGGGTCGTCAAGCTTCATGTCACATAGCTCATTTTCATAACAAATCTTTCCAGAAGTTCTTATACTCTTGCATGTTAGCAACCCTCACCTTCCTCAGGTGCTTTAAATCCTTAAAACCCAATATTTTCATGTTGCAATTCTCATTTGATCCTCCCCATAATCTCTTAAGAAGAGGGATATTTGCCACATGGATACTTTTTCCTTTACAAACAATTTCTCATAGTGGGAGCACCATTTTTTTTCTTCCTCTAAACCAGGTTTAGGCCAGATAAGTCTTTGTTGAGGGTGGGGAGGGAGCTATCTGGTACATCGTAGGATGTTCAGCTGCATCCCTGGCCTCTACCGCACTGGTTTTCATAACACAGCATCACCCACACTCTAAGATGTGACAAACAAAAATGCCTCCAGGATTTGCCAATTGTACCTTCAGAAGTGAAGCCATCCCAAACTGAGGACCACTGCTCTAATCAAATTTAAAATCATTTTTAAAATGAGGGCTTCCTAGCTGATGATTCTAGATGAGAAACAAACAAAACTCTTGGCCACCAGAATAACATGCTCCATCAGATGAAATGTTCCCGAGATAGGTGTTATCCAAATTTATAAACGGAGGAAAGTGTGAGTTAAAGAAGATTAGCCTCTTGTTCAAGCTCCAAAATTAATCTATGCTGGAATGAAATTCTAACTCAGACCTGACGAACTCCAAATCCCATGATCTCCCTGCTAATGATAAGATGAGGCAGTAATGCTCCATAACAGAAAGCTATTTTTCCTCATTATAAAGAGAGACCATTTTTGGCAGAAACATGGCTAGACAAAGTGTTACAAGAAGCTGCCATGTAATAAACACATCAATCACTGTAGAACAAAAACACTTGCCAACGTAAGATATTTCTCTCCAGTCCTTGTCTTTGCAACTGTTAATTTATAATTTCTAAAATGATTTAAATACATTTTGGAGTTTTGATATAGAAACTATATTTTTATATAATATTTTCCTTCTGAACTGCATTTATCACCAGACATTTGAGAGAGAGTTAACAACAGCAGGTCCCTCCAGGAGGACCAGAATCCATGCATATTTCTTGGAAAGAAATTATAAACCCTTTATTCTTAAAACACAGAAAAGATAGGAAATAAAATAACAGGCAAGTGTGAAGTTGGCAATTATGAGACGTAGTTGGCCACTTTTTTTCTTCAAACTACTCATCTTCAATTGGCAGAGGCTGGGAGACACGATTGAAAAATGAATTCTTTCCAAAGTGATACTTAACATGCTTCTCACAGGAGAAGATACTGAGGACAATGACTCTAGAGGCAATTTTAGAGAACATTCTCCCTAGACTCTAGTTGTTCCCATCAGCAGCTCCTCATATTAGTAGTAGCCCCATGTAGCTTTTATCTGCTGTTGAAGACAGCTGTCACCAGGTCTCTAATGCCTCACGTTGTTCAGAGGACTGCATGACAGGGAGTTTTTCACACAGGACCTGCAGAGGTCTTTAGGTATCAAAGACTTTAGAGGTCTTTGTGGTGTATCAAGAAAAATTATTTCCAAGGTTTCAGAGCTCTCTATATTGCTTAAGGTAGCTAGTCTATATATCACCTCAGTGCATAACACACATCACTGTTCATTCCTTCAGCCTCCCTCATCACTGCACAGATTGCATTCAGTCCAGAAAAAGTTCTCTGCATGCTCTCCATTGCTCAGGGTGTGGTGATTTAAAGGACTTGGACCTCTTAGCTTTAGCTCTAGTTTCGGGTATTTGACACACTTATGAATAACCCCCAATTTTTATACGTCTATTCATATGACACCATAGTACACAGACAAATCAAGCCATAGAATATCCCAAGATACCCATGCTTTGTCAAGGAATCATCCTCAACTCGTAATTTCACAGGGAAGAATCAAGGCATGTGTGGCCTTATGTAAACCAACTTCATTGTTTCAGCCTGAAACCCTTGCTTGGATAGAGCTAACTCTCACTGCTTGAGGGCAGCTGAAGACACTAAGGAAATAAGGTCTGGCAAGACCTCAAGTAACTAAAGCACCACCTTGTAATCAAAGTCACAGAGAGCCCAATTCTAGCACATAAGACAACACAAGCCCTCCAATTATTCTAATCATTTGTCATATGCAGAACACACAAGAGTGAGCTCGAGAAATGTGATTGTCTCAGAGAGGGAACACAATGTCACACTCAAGTGTCTGTATCAAGTTGAATGAAATTCTTATTCAAAGTAGATGTAAGATAAGGTTAAAATAAATCAAATCCGACCACTTTGGAAAACAGTTTGGCAGTTTCTCAAAGTACTCAACGGGGACTTACCATATGACCCAAAAGTTCTATTCCTAAGTATATAATCGAGAGAAACAAAACATATATCCGTGCAAAAATTCATACACAAATGTTCATAGTAGCATGATTTGCAATACCCAAAAAGTGAAAACAATCCACTTTGCCAGTCTCTGTTAACGGACAGAGAAATCAACAAAAAGTAGCATAGCCTTATGATGGGATATTATTCAGCCACAAAGAGGAATGAAGTGCTGATATGCACCACAACGTAAATGAAACTTGAAAACATTATGCTAAGTGAAAGAAACGAGAAGACTATATATTGTATGATTGCCTTTATATGAAATGGATGGATTCAAATCTATAGATACAGAAAATAGGTTAGCTGTTGCTTAGGGATGAGGAAGTGGGGAAGAATAGCAGTGAATGAGGAGTGACTGGTAATGAATATAACGTTTCTTTTTAGGGTGACAAAAATGTTCTAAAATTTATCCTGGTAATGATTGTACAACTCTATGAATATATTTTAAAACATCAAATTATAGAATTCAAGTTGGCAAATTGAATATTATGAGGATTATCTCTCAATAAAGCAATTAAAAATAAATAAGAGCAAAGCAAATAAACATTACAACACTCTGACTGAGTCCAGAGGCAAAAAGATAGTAACCTCTGAAATTTCAAATGACATTAGTTCTATTGGCCACTTCGGAGTAAATATCAACAGCAACCTTGGCAAACAAAGGAACAAAACTATGAACTCCTTTACCCTTTTCTGATTTACAGCTTTTAAAAGTACAAAAAGCAGTTTGATTATGATCACTGTTTTATTTTCACCATATTGAAAAGAACATATATTTGATCTAAATAAGATAAAATTAGCTTTCTCATAAAGTTTTTAAATAAATGAAATGTTTATTTTTACCCGAATTACTTTCCATTTACTACACTAGCATCTAGCATATATGCTCAGAACATCTACAGTAGTTATAATATAAAAGTTCATGTCTTATATGACTTATATTTTTCAGAAAGATATGCAATGCCTAGGATAAAAAAAAAAAAGTCTTTTTCATGTTCACTCTGAAATACCAGAAATATTGTAAAATTAGTAGTCTATCCACTATTCCTGCAGTCTGAAAATATATAAACTTAAATATATAATCTCAGATTCTCTCATTCTGAAACACATTGTTAAAAATAAAACATCAGCCAGGCACAGTGGCTCATGCCTGTAATCCCAGCACTTTGGGAGGCCAAGGAGGGAGGATCACGAGGTCAGGAGTTTGAGACCAGCCTGACCAACATGGTAAAACTCCATCTCTATTAAAATTCAAAAAATTAGCCAGGCGTGGTGGCAGGTACCTGTAATCCCAGCTACTCAGGAGGCTGAGGCAGGAGAATCTCTTGAACCCAGAAGGTGGAGGTTATAGTGAGCCGAGATTGCACCACTGCACTCCAACCTGGGCAACAGAGTGAGACTCCATCTCAAAAAATAAATAAATAAATAAATAAATAAAATATATTTAAAAACAAAATTTTCACTTAAGCCTTCAAGGAAATTTGGCACATAATGGACATGCAAAATTAATATGAAGCCTTGTTCACTGCCTGTAAAATAAATTCCAAACTTACTACAATATATCACAGTAAAGCTGTCCTTTCCAGCAACACCTTTCCACAACCCATCCAAATGCTTCAGTTACAAATTAAGGTCTTTCAATCCTCTATACCTCTATAAAAGTCACTTTATCTGCCTGGGAGATCATTTCCTTGTCCACCTGAAACATTCTTCAACATCCTTCATCAAAAACCTGTCTTAAGTTATCCTTCACCATCCAGTTCATCCCTGTCCACAACGCCAAGCACTGTTTAATACACTGTCCTCTGCAAACCTATAGCACTATGTGCAATATTGCACCATAGCACACATCGCTCACTCTATGATAGTTTTCATATGTCTTTTCTCTATTGGTCAGAGAGCTTTGCATTCAGAGAACACATGCCACTCATCTTTGCATTTGGGGAAACTGACAAGGGGCTTGCAATATGATAGATGCTTAATAACTATCTGATGACTGCTCAATGACATAATAGTATTGTGAGATAGCCAGCATTCGAGTAGGTGTTGAAAACTCTTCAAAACTTTTTTTAACATTTGAAGCAAAAGGTACAATTCTTGCTTTCCAATGTATGGAACTAGTGAAACTAGGTTCCTTGGAGAAGCTCTTTAATCTACTATTTGGCAACTACTTACTGAATGACCACCGTGTGCCACATCTTGTGGTAAGGAGGGAAAAATATCATGGGAGATCTCCCCCGAGCTTCCAAATCATTGTATGGTTTGGAGCATACAAACCTCATCAAAATCAACAAAAATTATACAAGAGGGGTGGCAATAGTTTCTATAGGCAATCCTAATAGATTTTGCACTTGGGAACAGAGAATTGCAGACAGTGCAAAGGTCAGCATATATGAAGAAATATTTGAATTCTGACTGTCTCCTTTTACACAGATGTTATAGTTTGCATTTATATGAGAATTTGATACTGTAAATTCTGTAACACATGATGATGTAATCTCATTAGCTGAGGCATTTTCTTGGACTATCATGGGTGCCAATGATGTTCAATTGAAAGTTGTTAGCAAACTGACACAAGAACAGAAAATGAAACACCGCATCTTCTCACTCATAGGCGGGTGATGAACAATGAGAACACATGGACACAGGGAAGGGAGCACTACACACTGGGGTCTATTGGGGGGAATAGGGGAGGGACTGTGGGGGCGGGAGAGCTGGGAAGGAATAGCATGGGGAGAAATGCCAAATGTGGGAGAAGGGGCAGAAGGCAGCAAAACACACTGCCCTGTGTGTACCTATGCAACTATCTTGCATATTCTGCACATGTACCCCAAAACCTAAAACGCAATAAAAAAAATAAAAATTAAAAATAAAAAAAAGAAAGTTGCAGCTGGTGAGCTGCTTCAGATGAAATCTAAACAGAGGCTTGCCTCAAGCACAAACAGCAGCATGACTGTTGATTCATTTGATTTGCATTATTTTGAATCCTTGATCCATGAATAAGGACACTGGAGACAAAAGCATCTTCAAATGTTCTACAAATGCACCCAATAGCTTCATATTAGATGGATTAGTAAATCTTATAAAATAATTTCAAGTGCCTAGAAGCAGTCAAGAACATACCTTGGGAGCTTTAAAATGTATTAGAACTTCCTCTCACTGTGAATGCTAGGCATCAACCTAATTGTCATGAAAAGTCCCATTGAACCATCCTTAGAGCAGTCCTCAAAAAGAGGCCACATGCTGTTGCTTATGAAATGTTCTTAAGAGAGTTAAAAAATTTACTTTATCAGGAAAAAGAAAAAAAAAATGTTCTTAAGAGAGGGTTTATAGTCTAAAGTCATCCGGTTCCTTTTTAACAAAATCTAGTCCTCATTTTGAAGATGATTTGCCTGACAGCAGTAAAAGTGTTCCAGATGGCCAGGTGGTCTTCAATAGAAGGATTCTTACTTTTCCATTAAAGTAAGATTGTGCTAAATCTGAATGCAAATTAATCACATTATCTATGAAAACTCAAACAACTGAGTCTCCAAAGTTTTTAAAATATTCACAGTGGTTTCCTTAAAAAAAATGGTTGATTCTCATTCAATTGTTCAAGTGGAAACTACAAAATATTTTGAAATGATAGGTTTCATTTTTTTAAAGATGCTTGTTTTATGTATTTCAGATCATGATATTTCATTCTCTTTCAGACAGTCAATAAACTCAAGATAAACAGTAACTAAGGAGGATGTGCCAACTAAATGTGGTTCTCTCAGGTTCTGAAGGCATTAATTCAACAAGTATGAATAAAATTTGTTTCTATACTTAAATTGTTGTATTGGACCAAGCACAGAAAGTCAACACCAAGACAAAAGTATGCCAAATTGCAGGGTTTATTGCTGGCGACCACGGAGGACTCACTTCTCTCCAACCCATGGCAGAGAAAGAAGAATGACAAGACCTTTTTATACCCGTAAAACCACCTTGGGAGTGGGGGTGAAGAGTGGAGATGGGATGAAAGTCTTAGACATTTCGTGGGGCTGTAAACTACCTCCTGGGTAGAGAGGAGGGTGATTGGTTCCGGATATTCCAAGGACTAGGGGATATGCTTGACACTTTAAGAGATTTATAGAGTTTAAGATAACTGTTTGCTTACACATCATCTGGGTAGGGTTTACTTGGCTCCAGAATGGAATTATCCGGGGGTGCCCACTCTGGCTGGTGATCAAAGGCCAGCAATTCTGGCAGTCACAGACAAGAGAAAGTATGCAGCTGTTACAGATAAGAAAAAGTATGCAGCTTTACCTCTCTGCATTTTGCCAAGTAAAGTAGCAGTTTACAGAAGCCAAGGTTAGCAGTCATTGTGAGGAGAATGGAAACAGTTTGTCTCTTTTTATAAGATGGCATTGTACAGGTTCTAACTCTAGGCCAGCTATATCACAAAATGATATTAATTCTTCATTAAATAATGTTTTCCAGATTCAATACCTTTATTCCAAATATACGCTCTGAAGACTATGACGACCTTTTATTTTAAAACAGAAAAACCTCTGTGTGTGTGTGTGTGTGTGTGTGTGTGTGTGTGTGTGTGTGTTTCAATAAAAACAAGACCTCAAGTATTTTAGGTGCTACATATGGTAAGTTTAAGATAGTAGAAGGTGGCCTCTTTAGTGATTGAGGTTTATCAGCATAATAACTGTGTTTAAGTAGAGTTGTTCTAATATGAAGATAAGCCCATTGCAACTATTTTTGTTTCATCTTATGCTTGTTTGATGCTTGTTAAGAGGATAGTCTTTCATTACTAGTTTAAACTTTAATTCAATGAGCTCCCCCATTCCCCTGCAAGGGGTGTGAATTAAAATTTAAACAGCAGCCTATTTCAACATTCATTGCAATGTAGCCACTCAAGAGATCAAACACACACAACTTCATACTTTTTTTTTTGAGACAGGCTTGTACTCTGTCACCCAGGCTGGAGTACAGTGGCACAATCTCAGCTCACTGCAACCTTCTGGTTTCAAGTGATTCTCCAGCTTTAGCCTCCGCCACCACACCCAGCTGATTTTTGTATTTTTAGTAGAGACGGAGTTTCACCATGTTGGTCAGCCTGATCTTGAACTCTTGACCTCAGGTGATCTGCCCACTTTGGCCTCCCAAAGTGCTGGGATTACAGGCATGAGCCACTGCACCCAGCCAACATCATACTCTTTCAAGTGAAGGAAATAGACTAGGCTATCCCCTCAGTAAAATGTATGAGATTGAAGATTTAAATAAAAACAAACAAAAAACATGTTGAGAGAAAAGAATAAAATACGGCAAAAATAAAAATTAAGAAAGTGTGGACATCTGTCATTTAAGTCTTTCTGTTAAATGGAAGATGGATCCATGAATTTTCTTCATTCAGCTTTGTTCTGTTTATTTGAATATCATCCAGAGAACATAGGAAACAATAAAATCCTGGGCTGCTTCCACCACAGTGGTTCTCATGGCATTTCACTGGAGGCATCCGAAAAAAAATGACTTTGGCACACTGGGTGGATTTTTTCCAGGTATTTCTTAGCCTGGAAGCTGTCCTTTTCCTGCCAAAAATCCAACCCTATCTGTAACAACCTCTTACTGCCAGTGTAAAGAAAAGGGCAGACAAATCTACGAGAGATTTTAGAGAGCACAGCCATAGCTGGTAACTGGCAGTGGGGATGGCATTTTCAGAGCCCTCACTGAGGAACAAACCTTTAGTAAACAATTAGGAACCTGGGGATTTAAAGCCATAAAGTGTGATTGATAAAGACTTATGTAATAATTAACAGCAGGGCATTGCATAGAGAGAGAATAAAAACACTCTTGTGTTAGGATAAATGTCCTAAGAGAAAAAATGTGGGACCCAGAAAAGTAATATCGAATCCTGGGGCTGGACCCTGCACACCAGGGCCCCAGTCTCAGCAGAGCCCATGTGCCCTGCCTGGCACAGCAGCAGTGAAATTGTTCCCCTCAAGAATCTACAGAGGGCAATTAGGAAAGTATGACAGTTACAGGCCTTCCTTTTTTTTTCCCCAGTACACTCACAACCTCCTCAGAGGCATACGTGGATTCATACATAACCATCCTAAGAGAGAGAATGTGCACTGACTCATGTTGAATTTTCCACTAATTTGAAGACAGCAAGAAAGGTGAACAGGAATATTTACTTTCATTTAGAGAAAAATAGATATATATGCCTGTGCTTTTTAGACTCAACTAATTTGTAAAGTACAACTCATAGCAAACATGTATGTCGCTAATTGTTTAGTCAACTAGAGTGTGTGTAATGCTTTTCTGTTAATACAAGTTTAATTCTTCTGAATCTATATTTTTTTGTCAACTTTAAAAATATCAGGTTTTTAATCCTAGTATTTTGGAAGGCCAAGGTAAGAGGATTGCTTGAACATGGGAGTTTGAGAACAGAATGGGCGCATGGCAAAACCCTATCTCTACAAAAAATACAAAAATTAGTTGGGCATGGTGGTATGCACCTGTGGTTCCAGCTACTTGGGAGGCTGAGGTTGGAGGATCACTTGACCATAGGATGTGAAGGTTGCAATGAGCAGGGATCATGTCACTGCACTGCAGCCTGGGCAACAGAGCAAGAACTTGTCTCAAAAACAACAACAACAAAAATTCAGAAGCCCCTTTGAAATTGTTTTAGAGGATTAACTGAACAAAGGCCCACCAGCAGGCACTCCTATCACAGACAAGCAGTGTACCTTAAGAAAAGTGCCCAGGAAGATTCCTCAAGGATCTAGAAATAGAAATACCATTTGACCCAGCAGTCCCATTACTGGGTTTATACCCAAAAGATTATAAATCATTCTATTATAAAGACACATGCACACATACGTTCATTATGGCACTGTTTACAATAGCAAAGACCTGGAACCAACCCAAATGTCCATCAATGATAGACTGGAAAAAGAAGATGTGGCACATATACACCATGGAATACTACACAGCCATAAAAAACGATGAGTTCATGTCCTTCACAGAGACATGGATGAATATGGAAACCATTATTCTCAGCAAACTAACACAAGAACAGAAAGCCAAACACCACATGTTCTCAATCATAGGTTGGTGTTGAGCAATGAGAACACATGGACTCAGGGAGGGAAACATCACACACTGGGTCTGTTGCAGGGGCCTAGGGGGAGGGAGGCTGGGGGGTGGGAGGTTGGGGAGGAATAACATTGGGAGAAATGCCTGGTGTAGGCGACGGGGGGATGGAGACAGCAAACGACCATGGCATATGTGTATCTATGTAACGATCCTGCAAGATCTGCGCATGTACCCCAGAACTTAAAGTATAATAAAAAATATATATACACACACACACACACACACACACATATATGTGTGTGTGTGTATATATATATATATATATATATATACACACACACACATATATGTAAAGCAAGGTGCCTAGGTAAGCTCCCCACTGTGTGACATATGCCACAGGAATGTCCTGGCAGAGGTCTTGATGCCTTCGTTTTCCACCTGAACTTGACTCAATACACATCACCTTCTTTTCATTCATGCCCTTAAGGCCTAAAGGCCTAAAATATTTTAGACATTTTATATTTCCTTCATATTTTAAAATCATATACTACCATCAGGACCTTAAAGTGGAAGTTACTTACTGTTGCTATAAAAAATAGTCATCCACACAATATTAACTGCAGATCCAACTTCACTCGGGCTTTTTATAACTTCTTTTAGAAAAGGAATGGAACTCAGCGTGAATTCCTGCTTACAACAGGAATCCAGGCCTAGTTGCCGGTTCTATGAATTCCACGTATCTATACTTACAATAGCAGAAAAACAATAAAAACTTGCTGTCTACCTATTTTTTAAGGCTAAACTACAAAAGTATTATATTGCTGCCATTAAATGGTGCTTTGTCTTATAGCTGAATTTCTCTATGTGTTTCTCACCCTGAATAAAAAGACATCAGCGAACTCATGATTCCAATGACAGTTAAGTCTTTGTATGTGTTCTTTCCTTGATCTTCATGCAGAATGGCCCCATCTAGCTTTCAGATATGTGTGCTGTGCTTCTTCGGTTTGGATGTCCTGGCCAGATACTTAGAACAATAGGTTGGTGTGAAAGTAATTGAGGTTTTTGCTATTATATATTACTCAACTAATTTTCTAAAGTACAACTCATGGCAAACATGTATGTAGCTGATTGTTTAGTCAACTAGAGTGTGTGTAATACTTTTCTGTTTGTACGTGTTTGATTCTCCTGAACCCATAGTATTTTGTTGTCTTTAAAAATAGATAACTAACCTTTGCACCAACCTAATAAATGCAAGGGGCTGAGGTAGTAGGTGGGATTTGACTCCAGAGGTAAGGCTTGACCATGGAACAGATTGAGGACTAGCTACAAGGACTGGGCAAAGCAGCTTTCAGTCAGACACGTCCAACACTGTGTCATGTCAATTTACTGTTGCCACAGCAACACCCCATGGTTACCACCCCTTTCTGGGGCAATGACCCAGTGACCCAAAGGTACTACTACTTCCCTAGAAATCTCTGCATAAACTGCCCCTTAATCTGCATGCAATTAAAAGTGGATATAAATATGGCCTCAAAACTGCCCTGAGCTGCTACTCTCTGCCTAGGGAAGGGGTAACCCTGCTCTGCAAGGGCAGCCATAGAACCAGCTCACTGCTAGAGCTGGAGCACCGCCTCTTCCGTAAAGCTGTTTTCTTCTACCTGTCTTGTTCTTGAATTCTTTCCTCGACAAAGCCAAGCACACTCATGGGCTAAACTCCACTTTGGGGTTCACCTGCCTGCATCAGGGCCTAATAAGTATTTGTCATCTCTGGACTAAGACCCAGATACCATACAGGTTTGGTGTTTGCAGCAAGTGAAGGCAAATTTTCCATCAAATCCTTCTCTAATGTTTAAGGATAGGACTAACTTGTATTTATGGCCAACTATTTTATAGCAGGAAACTGTAAGTAATCACTTTTTTGTGTTTTAAGAATCGCGGATTCACTTAAGGCACATCAAACTTCATTTGTGATGCACCTTTGTTATAATGGTAACATTGAATCAGTCATTGTCAAAAACCTTCTTAACTTGGAATGGGTTGATTATGTTAATGAATTACAGACTACAACTTCCTAATCAACTTAAGTATCCTTTTCCTTCTGGAAAAAACACCACCTTTTTATCTCCATTAATACTTATCTACTACCATTTCTATGCTCTAAGTATTACCCTAAGCATTTTATACATATTCTCCCATTTAGTCCTCACAGTAACTCCTTAAACTGAATCTGTCATTATCCCTGTGTTATCAGTAGAGGCAAGGGAAAGGTAAGTGCTTTGCCAAGATCAGCCAGCTAACATGGGGAGCTGGCTTTTAAACCAGGCAGTCTGGCTCCAGAACCCACATCCTTAGCTCCTGTCCTTCACATATCCTCTCATATCCTCTCTATGCTGTCTCTTTGATTCACCATTAAATGAGGAGCAACTCTCAAAACTTTGCTGCTTCACTTTTTGTTGTGAAAAAAATCTGCTTCCCTTCATAGGAAACAGAAAACTACAGGAGAAAACAAGAAATTTTTTAGCATGAAAGATAGAACAAGATGAAGCTAACACTTTAAGAAGTCACTGATCTCAGCCTGGCCCACTGAAGTCACGTGGACTGTTATTCTTGATGCCTCTCTGAGCCGCTCTTCCCAAGCTTGCATAACACCAGGTGGTGACAGTGATGTAAACCCACCCCTGGGAATATCTGGCAGTATCCAGAAGCTTTTTGAGTGTCACAGTTGGAGAAATCTATTGGTTAGAGGCCAGGAATGCTGCTAAACATCCTGCAGTGGACACGATAGCTTCCCAAAATGAAGAAGTATCCAGTCCGAAATGTCAGTAGTACCACTGTGGATAAACCCTGACTCAGAGTATTCCTTTGTCACAAATACTCATGTCGCAGCAGTATCTATCTTTGGCCTTGTGGCTTCATTAGATTGGATAGACAGCAGAGTACTAATGAGCTGTAGCTCATCTATCCTTCATTCTCCCAGCCACTGTATGTGTCTTTATGTGGCTATGGCGAATGACACGACTTTGAGGTCTAAAGAACTTTGGAAACACCCAAAGAATTTTTTTTTAAAAACCTGTAATTGTCACCTGTGAGGGTCATTGCCGAGTTTAAAATGAGGAAACTGAGGCCAGTATAAGAAAATTAAATGCCAATTTATTCAGCTCCCGGGCAAGGTTCTCTGGTCAGGGGAAAGGAGCCAGAGAAGTCACTCTGACTTCCTGGGGTGTGGGGGTTGTGGGGGTGGGTTTATGGCTATGAGGAACGAGCAACAGCAGGGTGCTCTGATTGGCTCCAGGAGAGTGGGATTGGGACAGGGCAGTTTTTTGGTTGGTGGGTTGGTGGGCGGATTTTCTGGTGCAAGATCCTGCCAGGATTGCATTAGCTGGAGCCTTCCAGGGGAGCCATGAGGCAGAGCTAGGTGCTGAGTGCAGAGCCTGGTGCCGGGTGCAGAGTCAGGTGCTGAGTGCAGAGGTGGGTATGTCCAGCTCCCGGCAAGGCAACCAGCCTTACATCACCTGATTATCAAATTATCTAAGAAGGAACCCTTTGACAAGGAATTGCTGGCAAATTAAGGGGAAAACAAATTCCATTTACACCTTGTCATTTAAAAAGAGAAAGAGATTTAGCAGCCATCAGAAATTCACAATTTTCACATTCACTCAAAAATGCCTAAGGAAAAAAAGTTACAGGGAATGAGTTTAACTCGGACTGTTATGCTGGAGCAGTTACTGACAGGGAAGGTATGAAAACAGATCATATCCGGCAACTCAGAGAAGATTACAAAGATGTTTGCCTCTACAGAAACAGACTTGTGTAGAAAGTTATTTCTGCAAAATATATTTAGAAATGTCCTCAATGACAAAAACAAATTCTTAGAGATTTCCCATTTTTTGTACTATTTCCAAGTACAAAAGGAGTCAGAAATGAAAATAAATCCAAATGATTTCTCTGAAACGTTATAGTTCACTTGCAAAATACTGCTACAAATACAGCAGCATTATAATAGGTGCATATCATTGTTCTATACGGAATCTACCTAACAGCCAGCATGTTACCAATTCACATTTTTGTACAAAGGCATGAGTGCTCTAGGGCTGGAGTTTCAAATGAAGAAAATTGACACCCATGGGAAGAAGCCTCCTTTATTTATTTATTTTGCAGCTTAAAACAACTTATGTTTACTGTCCTATAGCTTATTTTTTTATTGCATTTTAGGTTTTGGGGTACACATGAAGAACATGCAGGATTGTTGCATAGGTACACATATGGCAGTGTGATTTGTTGCCTTCCTCCCCATCACCTATATCTGGCATATCTCTCCAGGCTATCTCTCCCCAACTCCCCACCCTCTGCTGTCCCTCCCCCATTTCCCCCGACAGACTCCAGTGTGTAGTGCTCCCCTCCCTGTGTTCATGTGTTCTCATTGTTCAACACTCGCCTATGAGTGAGAACACACAGGCAACTGGAACACCTGGGAGACAGAGTTGACCATTCAACTAAAAACAGAAAAAAAGGGGGGGGCTCTGAGGCAGGGAGCCAGGTGATCAGCCTCCTTTATTTTTATATTATAACCAGTGGTGCTACCAGCACCATCCTCAAAGCGCAGTTATGAATATCACCTCCCATGCAATGTGGGCACATTTCTAGGTTAGTGGTCAATGTATAACACAGGTAGAGTATAATCTATATTTATGCTTAGTCAACGATATTTCCTTTACAGAAGAAACAATGCTTCCCTGAATCCCAACTAACATGTCACAAGGCCATTCTTTACACTTCAGAGGGAGATAAAAATACAGAAAAATCATACTAAAGATATGACCTTAAAATATATAAAATATTTTTTTCCACAGAAGAATAAGAAATAAAGTCTTCTACAAAGAGGGATTGTGTTACTGTTACTAACATATGTGAAATGTATAGAAAAGTTGTCTTTAAAAGCCAAAAATCCTCAGATCTTGTACATCTTATAAATTTACAAATGTACAGAATGGGAAACATAACCATCTCACTTTGTCCCCACAAGGGAAAAGTGAAAAACATCAATCTATGTAAATTAGGAAATTCACATCATTTATGGATTATCTACTTGACTCATTTTCAAACTGTTAGGTCTTTATATATATATATATATATATATATATATATATATAATTTCCTATTCTCAGACTTGCCTATCATTTCTTTAAACATACTTATCAAAAATTTCTTCCTCTTTTAGTCTGTCAATTTCTAATAATGTAATGAATTTAAAGAATGTGTTCTTCCTTGCTGTTTTCTTCTGCTGGATACCACACTTAATATGCTTAATTTCTTGCATAGTCAGTAATTGTTTATGGGGAGCTACTCATTTTCCTGAAAAATTATTTGTGGGAATTCTCTGAGATGAAGATGAAGTTGTGTTACTCCAGAGAAGGTATGTTTTAGCTTCCACCAGGAAATTTTACACTCCAATATTTCATTGAATCTAAGATGTTGTTGATCATTGTGTACATTTTGATGTTAAAATATGGGGCAGGGAGGATTAAGTGCATGATACAATCAATGAAATACAATAAATTTATGGTTTGGGATTTTATGGACAATCCAAACTATATTTCTTTGGACTCCAAATCCATGCTGGCTTAGAGTTACAACTCTTCAGTTGAATTTCCTATCATGCTCCCACTCTTTAAAGCATCAAGAATAAATTCCTATAATCTTTTTAAGGTAGGGAAGGTAGAAAGGGAGATTCTCCTCTTGCTCCTCACAGAATGAGGCAAATGCTATTTGAGTTCAGCTTTCTGGGGTTCTCCTATGAGACTCCTCAACTTAGGAGAACTCTGGTCTTTGTCTTCTGAGGGAATTCTATCCTTTTGATCCCATGCTCTACTAGAATAGAAAAATTAAGTTTTTGGCAGGTCCCCTGATGGCAAAAACAACTCCATTGCTATACTCATCTCCCTGGGTTTCTGCCTTCAGTTAGACTTTGGCCCTGAAATGTTGTATTACCGTGTCATCTCTTCTGTGCTTCTAAGAGGATGTGTTTGTATTTTATTCATTCTTTTCAGCCAACTGTCTAGCCACTATATTACTAGGCAGAGCTAGATCTATTGAAATAACTACAATCCAACTTTGGTATTATTTCTTAGAAGAAAACTGAGCTGCAATTCAAGATGGCAGTTGACAGAGCAGGAACACTGTCTTCTCAGGCAAACACTGCTATTTTAAATTCCAGCTCCCTTTCCAACCTCATGCATTTCAAGGAAATCACTTCTAACTACAAGCAGCCAGAAGGAGCAGACAGTAAGACACAGATAAGACAGCCTGGGCACAGAGGGAGGTAGAGGGAAAGTCTCTTGGGTAACTGCCAAACTTCACCCTCATACAATGGGCCCCAGTAAAACAGTGGACCTTAATAAGCACATTCCTTTCCCTTCAGGTTCACTAAGACAGGGAAGCTAAAAGCAGACTCAGCGGTATGCCTACAGGTGCAGAAAAGTGTATGGGAACACAGACACAAAACTCTCCCTCTTAAATAAGCACAACACAAAGACACAGAAGCAGTCCAAGCCTCTGATAAACTCTCACACCCTAAATCCTGAAAAGCTCTTAGTCTGTAAAAGAGTGGGCCTCTGACTTAACTCAGCCAGATACTCCTCTCATGTTTGTTTTCTCTAAAATAAAACTGTCTTGACTGGCAAGCCACCTTTCATGTTTCTTTCCTCTTTCTTTAATTCTTACAGTAGTAACATGTGCAATTGCCTCCTGACTTTCTTGAGAAAATTCTAAAGTTTTAGTAAACAAATTATGACGATAGAGAAAACAAGGGGCAGCATCAGCAGGCTAGAGATTTATATACGTTTCTGAAAGACGGGATAAAAGGAAGAGGATTGATTGATTTTTTAAAAAATCTTTAAAGGTGCCAAAATATTAGATTTTAGGTGTTCTCACCAAGCACACACCCAAAAAAATGGAAGTATGTGAGGTAATGCATATGTGTTTTAGCTCAGTTTAACCATGTCACAATGTATTCTTACATTGTATACATGTATTTAAAATGTGTACATATTTCAAAGTAATACGTTGTCCAAGAAAAATAGATACGGCTGGGCGTGGTGGCTCAAGCCTGTAATCCCAGCACTTTGGGAGGCTGAGGCGGGTGGATCACGAGGTCAACAGATCGAGACCATCCTGGTCAACATGGTGAAACTCCGTCTCTACTAAAGATACAAAAAATTAGCTGGGCATGGTGGCGCATGCCTGTAATCCCAGCTACTCAGGAGGCTGAGGCAGGAGAATTGCCTGAACCCAGGAGGCGGAGGTTATGGTGATCCGAGATCGCGCCATTGCACTCCAGCCTGGGTAACAAGAGCAAAACTCCGTCTCAAAAAAAGAAAAAAGAAAAATAGATACAATTTTTGTTGCTCAATTAACATCAATAAAAGAAAACAAAAACAAACAAATGGATATGGGAAAAGATCTGAAGGTCTCAGATGAAATTTATGTGAGAGGGAGCTGCATAGAGGTAGTAGCTGATTTTTCTAGTGCAACAATAGATTATTTGTGAGCATGAAGTTAAGCTGAAAACAAGTGAAATAATTGAAATTATGTCCTCAGAACAGTTGTACCTGTTCTTACCCATGCTTCTCTCTCTCTAGCACACACACACACACACACACACACACACACACTTCCTTCTATATCCCAGGTAAAACAACAATTGGTATTAAAAATGAACATTTTCATGTGAAAAACTAGATGCTGCTAGTACAAAGTGTCGATGACCAAAAGAAAGCATTTAGAGTCCTAAAACTTTATAGCTGGCTTCCTACCTGCTCAACCTGAAGAAAACCCCGCCAGGTGACAAGCCCTACCTGCTTACAGAGAACTGTCAATCAGACTTCCCAGTCAGGGGAGAGTTCTTTAGGGGAAGCAAGAAAAATGAAATCCACACCAGGTACCTGGAGTATTACCTCTTCTACATTTAAGTAGAAAATAACAACCAACAATTCTCAGACATACAAAGAAAATCAAAAGCATAAAAATGATAGACTATCATAGATTGAAAATTGGAAAAAGGGACCTGTTTGGGGATGAGAAAAATGTTCTGAAACTGAATTGTGGTGCAGGCTGCCTGCACAAAGCTGTGAAATTATTAAAAAGCATTAAAGATGACACCGAAGGTGTCTATGGTATATATGGTATCTATGGTATATAAGTGACACCTCAATTAAAGCTGGTTTTAAAAGGCAATATACTAATTAAAAAACAGTGTCAATGTGAAAATAGCACCAGATCATGTTAAACAAGTAAGGAAGACTTTATTCAAGGATACTGCTACAGGGGAGAGAGATCAGCTGAGTCTAAATGCAACATTATTCAAACAAAAGGTGCAGGAGAGCTGGGGTGGAGAGACCTGTGTTTGCTAATTGGCCTTACCCAGAGAAAAGGTAAACATTCTCTTCCATCTGCCTGACAAGGGGTGGTTTTATAACTCAGAGCCCACTATCTTTCTTGATGATTACATTTCAAAGGGATGGCTTCCAGGTCCTTAAGAGGAAGAGTCCTGTTGTAAAACTGTTAAGAAGTTTTCTAAAGATTTTCATCTCAAAGGGACAGAGAAAGAATTTATAATTGCCAATTTTCTAATGTAAATGCAGTAAGAAAAGTGAGTTTGGGGGCCTAAAGGCGAGAAGCATGTCCAGAGTTTAGTCAAGCTGAGGAGAACTTTAAGGCCCTCTTGAGGCCAACAACCCAACATAAGAAAATGATTGGCCCCCAAAACAAAAACAAAAACACAAGGCAAAAAGCGTTAACTGCTTTTAAATTTTTTTAACTAATTTTTGCAGATGCATAAAAAACTGTATCTCTAAAACAAGAACCAAAAAATCAGCATACAATAACTATATCTTCTCCAAAATAATAATAATTATAGTAATTTTAAAATTTATGAAGTCATAGAAATTTCTCAGAAAAGCGGGGAAAATTAGAAACAATATGTTGGAAAATATAAGTGTATTATTTCCTTCAAATCCCCAAAAGTTGTAAACACAAAATGTACTGAAAAGCAATACGCAGAAACCAAATTCTATTATTAAGAAAAACTTGAGTAGCAAAAATTTTCAGTTTATTTTTTATTACCTGGCTTTTCACAGCATCTTCTACCAAAAAAATGTGCAACTCATTTTTCTATGTTGGGTCAAGGAATAAGGCGGAAAAAATAGAGTTTACAGACATTTGGGATAAATTTATTTTTTAAGAGGTGGGAGCCACAGAGAAAAGCTTGAGCTTTATGTGAGACATTTATATACTTCCAAATGAATTATTAAATAAGCATTTGGTATTTTTTTGTTACACTTCACCTGTGAGTTGGCCTCTAACATAATTATCACAATGTGGTCTGGTGAAATGAAAAAGTGAAAATTAGGCTTTAAAAAGTTATTTTTAATTAAATTACTTTGATTACACTTTAATGTATCTTTTGTGTCATGTTATTTCACTTTTAATATTTTTTCTTTTACTTTTGATCTCTTGATTTTGAACAAAGAAACGTAATGAAAAACTAAATTACACTGTGCAACAAGGTAATTACAAAATAATCAGGAATTTCTAATAAAAAAATTTATAATAACTTTGCTGCTGTTAGAAACCTATTTTTTTATGTTATGTAGGTAGAAGCCAGGGATTGTAACTACTTTACCATGGAAACGTATGTCACCTCAGCATTGAAAACTTTATCAACAAAAAATGCCACTGGAGTTGACAGTTATCCGAAAACTTGTCTCCCTAATAGATCGACCTTGGGTTTCCCTAACGTATGAATCCAGTTCGTAAGGTGGGTGTTTTGGGGGAGAAAAGTCCTTGCAGGTATTAAGAGTCTGGATAAGATGGTCAGTAATACAGAGAAAAACATGAATGATGTGCATTCATTTGGGTAGTGGAATCCAGAAGACATCAGGATCATGAATCTAGTTAAGAAGGTTGGGAATGGGGTGGTAGGGTGGGGAATTCTTACAGATATCCAAAGCCTGTGAGAACAACCCAAGGGAAGGAAAGAATGATGATGGGTTTCCAAATACTCTCAGGGTTCTGGGACCCACATGAATCATGGCATGGTATTCTCCCATTAGATAGCAAGTAGCAGCACCCAGGACATCTGAAAAAAGGAACTGAGGCATAAACAGAGCACTTTCTTCCCTAAAGCAAGGGCTCTTTATCCCCTGCCCAGTGCAAAATGAGGTTGAAACCTGGTTGGACTAATTCATACATAGAAACAAATAAGGCTACCAGCCAAAAGTCAAAAGTATGCAGTAGCAGAAGCGAGAAATTCTGACAGGTATATTTCTCATGTGGTAGATGAAGCATTCATTCCACATGAAAATCAGGATAAAATGTCATCTTCTACAAATTCACCTATCTTTTAGTGGAGGTTAAAACAGCATGAGCATTTTAACACATCAGGAAAACAAATAACTTGAGATAACAGAATATTGAGGACAGAAAGGCAAAATCAAACATTCCTTATTCAGGTGCTGTCATAGATTAGACATGCTGAGCTCTAAAATCACTGGAATAGTGCATCTTAATACTCTTACCAAGAAATGTAGCTTTGCTTCCTTCAGCCAATCTTGAACAACTCCAGGAAGAAGGGTCCCATTAATTTTCTAGCAGATGTTTTAAGCAAGATTTAGCTTAAGTTAAAGCAATGACCAATTGACTGAATATATTTTTAAAATTAATCCTCACCTAGAAAATTGATAGAAGTTTATACCAGCCTCTGACTTGCTAAAATTTTTACTTACTGAATCTACTTAGGCTAATTAGGATTAAGTTCAAATAATTTGAGTTTTGTTATCTTATGTTCAATGGATTTCTTTGCTACTGCTCTACTTGTACAGTTTGCTAACAAGCTCCTTCTAAGGCATAGACTACACGTGTGAATCAGAAAGATGCAGCCACTGCAGCTCTCTTCATAACTGCTGAAATGATGACAAAGAGGAGGAAAGGGTGGACAGTATTTCCTATCTGTCATTAATTTGAGGGAATCAAAGGCATTGATGAATCTGTTTCACCCTGACTGCATTTTGGAATCATGTGCCTCACCTAAAATCAATTCATAACTTCAGGGTCTGTTACCCAGATCTGGAAATCTTCCTAAAGGGCCTCGGTTAATTCTCCTGTACATCCAGGATTGAAACCACTAGTTTAAAAGCCCATTCTTGAGATTCAGTCTTGGATTCAAATCCATGTGACTTCTCGAGTGCAGTAGTCCCCCACCTTTTTGGCACCAGGAACTGGTTTCGTGGAAGTCATTTTTTCCATGGACTGTGGCAGGAAGGGATGGTTGGGAATTATTCAAATACATCATATCTATTGTGCATTTTACTATTAATACATCATAATATATATAATAAAATAATTATAAAACTCACCCTAATGTAGAATCAGTGGGAGTTCTGAGCTTGTTTTCCTGCAACTAGATGGTCCCATCTGTGGGGGATGGGAGACAGTGACAGATCATCAGGCATTAGATTCTCATAAGCAGTGTGCAACCTAGATCCTTTGCATGCATAGTTCACAGTAGAGTTCACACTCCTATGAGAATCTAATGTCACCACTTATCTGCCAGGAGGCAGAGCCCAGGCAGTAATGAGAGCAATGGAGAGCAGCTGTAAATACAGATGAAGCTTCACTTGCTTGCTGGCCACTCACCTCCTGCTGTGCAGTCTGATTCCTAACAGATCATGGCCTGGGGCTTGGAGACCTCCTCCTATAGTGGACAAATGACACAATCAGAAATGTTTCAAGAGAAGACATACAAGCAGCAACAAACATACAAAAAAATGCTCAACATCACTCATCACTCATCATCAGAGAAGCTCAAATTAAAACCAGTGAGACACCAACTTACACCACTCAGAATGGCTACTATTTAAAAAGCCAAAAAACAACAGGTATTGGTGAGGTTGAAGAGAAAAGGGAATGCTTATTACACTGTCAGCGAGTATGTAAATTAGTTCAACCCCTCTGGAAAACAGTATGGCAATTTCTCAAAGAACTAAAAATAGAATTACTGTGAGATCCAACAATCCCACTATGGGTGCTACCCAAGTAAACTAAATCATATTAAAAAGACCCTTGCACATATATGTTTATTGCAGCAGTATTTATAATAGCAAATATGATCAATTTAAGTGTCTATTGATGGATGTTGGATAAAGAAAATGTGGTACATATACCCAATGGAATACTACTCAGCCAATAAAAAGAATGAACTTGCATCCTTTGCAGCAACATGGATGGAATTGGAGGCCATTATTTTAAGTGAAATTAATCACAAACAGAAAGTCAAACACTGCACGTTCTCACTTATAAGTGGGAACTAAACAATGTGTATACACCTGAACATGCAAGTGGAATAATACACACTGGAGACTACAAAGGTGAGGGGGTAGGGGGGTGAGGGATGAGAATTTACCTCTTGGGTGTGATGTAAACTATTCAGGTGATGGGTTCACCAAAAGCTCAGAAGTCACCATTATACAATATATCCATGTAGCAAAAATACACTCGCCCCCTTAAATCTATTTTAGAATTTGTAATAACAAATTTTTTTTAATGTATTTGACCTAAAATGAGTCACTTCACCTGTATAATTGTTTCTTTACCTGTTAATAATACTACCTTTCAGGGTTGATATATGGATTAAATGAGATTATCTATTTAGGTTCTAGAGCCTGGCACACTGTAAACTCTCAATAAATGACAGGTGTTTTTTTTAGGTGGAATCTAAAACTCCATATTACCTGTGGTATTGTTAATTCACTTTCTGATGATACTAAGCAATGGTATATAGTAGCGCCTATTATGAGAGCAACATTGACATACATCCCCTTAAATAAATTAACGATCTCATCCCAATTTGGCCTTTTCAGTGAAAACAGTTTTAGATGCTAAGGAAGTGGGCAAGAAGTTCCTGGAGAGAAGAAAGGCATATTACAATATATACTTTATGTATAGCAAAAATTCACTATCTAACGAAGATGAAAGCAAAAGAAAAAAAACAACAGAAAGACCTAAGAAGAATTAAATGCTAATGTTTGCCTTCAAGAAAAGAGTATTTACCACACCAGATAACATATTTTCAATTGTCTTTCTTAATGAGGGTTTATCACCCATCTAGTTATAATGGATACAACTGCATATCTTAGAATCTACTCTTTTGTGTAGTTTTGACAAAATCATTAATAAATAAGATGAGGAGACCTCTTAGACATCAATTGGCAAATCAGAAGGCAAAGTAAAAATTTACATAGAGATAAGAGGCAGCAGATTCTCTGAACAGTAATGACAATTTAGAGCATTCTTCCTTTTAGCTAGATAGAGTAGTACTGTGGCTCAATGGGTTGGAAGAAAAAAGTGGGCTATCAAATAATTAATGTTCAGAGCCCTTAAAAGGAATCTGCAGTTTGTCTCATATGTTTACAGGACACAACAAAGAAACAACCGTTCTGAAGTCAGTGTGAGGACAAACGTTGTCAAATGTCTACTGGACCCCAGTTCCAACAGATAAAACACATCATTGTACATAGGACTTCCTATCTTGCACATTAATCTCCATTGCATTGACCCAATCGCTAAACAAGACTGTCATGTAAGAATAGAAGGTGTTACCCATTGTACTCAGCTGACAGTGGTGACATTGAGTGAGTCAAGCTAATAACGCTTAAATTTGGAATTCTCATGACTCTCACTCAGCACGTTTGCCATCTGCAGAGAGAAACACAAAAACATCTGTCACTGTAGTAATAATCTAGTTAATAATCTAGGAACAATCCCAGATCTACGTTTAGAACAAATCACACACCACCAACATGACTCCATTTTAAAATTAAAGGGGCATACATTCCGGTGAAACACATAGCTGTTTTCCTGTGAACTGTTGAAGGAGTCCCTCTGTATTTCACATGATATCATTATTATGAAAAGGTTTTGAAAACTATCAACCAAAACCTTCACAGCAACTCCTTAAACCTATTTTTAATTGACGAGTCATATTTTATATATTATATAAAGTACATGTGATGTTTTGACATATGTTTACATGAGAATAATTAAATCAAGTTAATGAACATATTTATCACCTCACATACTTAACTGTTTTTGGCAGTAAGAATGTTTAAAATCTACTTTCTAAAACAATTTTGAAATACACAATGCCTTATTGTTAACTACAGTCACCATGCTGTACAATAAGCCTCTAAAGCATACCCCTCCTGTCTAATTGGAACTTTGTACCTTCACACATCTCCCCATTCCTCCAGCCTCCCTCCAGTGTCTGGTAACCACCATTGTACAATCTACTTCTATGAATTCAACCTTGTTGGATGCCACATATGGGTGAGATCATGCAGTATTTGTCTTTCTATGCCTGGCTTATTTCACTTAACCTAATGTCCTTCAGGTTCATCCAGGTTGTCACAAATGCCAGAATTGTCTTCTTTTGTATGACTGGACAGTATTGCATTGTGTATATACACCATATTTTCTTTATCCACTCATCTACTGATGTATGCTTCTCAGTTTGACTCCAATTGAAAGGCATACATTCTATTTTGAAGAGATTTTTTCATGCTATTCCATGGCTCTGGAAATGTCTGAACCAAAATACATATCCTCAATGTATTCTTCTTACTTGTCATTGTAGAAGTCCGGTTAGCATAACTGGGCAAAGCTAATAGTAAGTTAATTTTTAAAGTCTGTTAAAAAGAAAACTCAAAAGCATACACATTTCAATTTTTTTATTTTATCTAAAAATGTATACATTTGCCAATGTACTTATACATACATACTAAAGGATTTTTATTTAAAGAATGAATCCACTGGTTGAAGTCCTAAAACATTTTGCTTACAGCAATCCATAAGCTCTAGTATGAATTTTATTTAAGTGCAGTGGAAATCTAAGGATTCTTACAATAATCAGAGTATCTAACCTTTTGAAAATTTGAGATTTTCTTCAATCTTTTGTAGTCATCTTGCCCCCACATAATTGAATATGATTACTTTTATTACCTTTATTATAACCTTTTGAAAGACTTCAATTTAGTCTTCATAGATATGATACTCTTCTTATTCACAATGTCTTTAGTGTCCATAATATTTGCTTGTAATATTAATATATTACAGAAATATATACAACTGTCATAAATAGGTTTGGGAACCAAAAACTAATTCTTGGCAAGCAGATGCCTCACTGGTGTAGAAAAAAGCATGCAGACATAGTAAAAAGTAATTTACTTGCTGTGAGCATTCAGCATGTCCTGGCCATAAATTAGAATATGTTCCCTAGGGAATGGCGAGGTTTGATTTCGGTGATTTAGTCTAACAGAGGTGAATTTAAAGAACGTCACTTATATTTGATGAATATTTTAATGGCAGTGAAATGATCACCTGACTCTTACTTGATTATAAACTCCATGAAGATGAAGCTCCCTAAGGAACTGACACTCAGTTATACACCTCACAAACAGAACTAAAACATCCCGACTAATTTTGGTAAAATGTGGTCATTCAGGTAGTGTATCTACATGATTACAAAGCTTGTTTCTTATTTTCAAAGTTATTTTACATCTCTGTTTTCAACGACAAATGATGCTATGTTTAAATATGCTTTAAAATGTATGTAATAAGCTTGAACTGCAACAAAACTCAGATTGAATCAGATGTAGTTTTGTAAATGATCTGGAAACTTTTTAGGACCATTGCTGGGGGAACCAGCAGAGCTGTGTTTAATTAGTAAGTCATATCTTTATTTTTAAATTAACAATAACCCACTAATAAGGTAAAAGAACAGTGAAATGAAACTGCAGGGAAGCTGGTGATTGTGGTGATGAAAATCATAAGAGGATTCACACAGAACAATCTATGTAACTGTTTCTTCCTCTTTCTATTAGCAAAGGAAAAGAGGGATAAAAGGAATTCTCAGAAACATAGCAGAGACCTTCCAACAACAAATGCTAAAATACCTGAGAAGGCTCTGCCCCTGATAGCTAACACCTCAAAGAGTGAGTGAGTCACTTGGACCTATAAGTGGAAAGCACCCCCTGGTTATGGGTCCTGAAAGACAGGACCTAACATCAAGACAGTTTCAGAATGAGTTTGCTGTACTCCAGCCTAGACAGAAGTAGCATGAGATAAATGAGAAACAGATGACTGGCAGAATTAGATATTCTCGCACTAATTTTCAACCAGTGTTCCCATTTATTTTAATCTTGTATGTTATTGCATCTCAAATTTTTTAAAGTTTATATCAGTATGAATTAACTTTTAACAGCTTTATTGAAGTATAATTGATATACAGAAAAACTATACCGTAATTTTGATCAGTTTAGATCAATTCATGCACCGGAGATACCATCACTAAAATCAGATTATTAAATACATCCATCACCTCCCAACATTTCTCTGTATTCTTTTATGTTGTTTTTGTTTTGTGATAAGAACAGTCAACCTGAGATTTATCATCTTAACAAATTATTAAGTGTCTAATACCATCCTGTTACCTATAGTCACCATGTTGTACAGATTTCTAGAACTTATTCAACTTGCATAACTGAAATTGTATACCTGTTGAGCAACAATTCCCCATTTTTCCCCTCCTGCCAACCCCCAGAAACCACCATCTTATTTTCAGCTTCTATGCATTTAAGTATCTTAGATACATCATATCAGTGAAATAGATGAATCTAAATTAAGTTAAGCTAAATGAAATAAGCCAGTCACAGAAGGACAGATATTGTCTGATTCAACTTACATGAGGTATCAATTAATTCTTTATTGTTTTAGATAAGAATTCTATTTTTATAGCAAACGTCTGAGTAGAAATGTGGGCTCTTCTGTGTATCACAGTTGAGATTGTGGACCTGACTCTTCAAAGCCAAATTGAGTGCTGACCATTATCCAGGCAAAAGATCATAAATCATGAAACTGGGTACCTTCTGGAGCTGCAAGTCAAGACAAAAACATGAAAAAACCATCAAACAGATCTTTTAGTGACTCATTAAAACTTTTACTTTCTACTCACGTATTTGGAATTATCTTACAAGTCATGTGACAGCAATAACAACTGTCGTGACAGGTTAAATGAGGCTATCAAGAAAAGACAAATGGAACTTGTAATTAAATACTACCAATAAAAACCATGTGATCATTTAAGCAATCTTAACATAAGACATGTAGTCAGCACCTCCAGTAATAGAAGAAAAATTCTTAAAACAAGCTGTTGCTGTGAGCTTTCTTACAGAGGTACAAAGAAACATCTAAGAAAAGAGGTTAAGCATAAAAAAAAAAAGTTGAAAGTTTACTAAAAGAGCATCAACTCTAGCTGGAAATGTAAACAGGTATCATTTAGAGATGTGTGCTCACATCTCCAGCATAAGGAACTGTGTTCTACCCTAAATCAGCTAGGAAACTTCTTAAACTTTCGTGGGGCTTTGTGTTTGTTTTGGATTTTTGTTTGTTTGTTTTGTTTTGATTTGTTTTGGGTTTTTTTTTTTAATAAAAACAAAGTCTTGCTCTGCCACCCAGGCTGGAGTGCAGTGGCGCAATCTCGGCTCACTGCAACCTCCACTTCCCATGTTCAGGCAATGCTCCTATCTCAGCCTCCCGAGTAACTGGGACTGCAGGTGCAATTAATTTCTGTATTTTTAGTGGAGATGGGGTTTCACCATATTGGTTAGTCTGGTCTCGAATTCCTGACCTCATGTGATCCACTCACCTCAGCCTCCCAAAGTGCTGGGATTACAGGTGTGAGCCACTCACTGCACCTGACCTTAAAATTTTATTAGATAAAAAAATTTCCACATTTAGAGTACATTCTTTGATTCTGTACTTTTGTCATTGTTGTTAAGACAGGGTCTCACTCTGCTGCCCAGGCTGGAGTACAGTGGCATGATCACAGCTCACTACAGCCTCAACCTACTGAGCACAAATAATCCTATTTCAGCCTCCTGAGTCACTGGAACAATAGTCATGTACCACCATGTCTGACTCATTTTCTTTTTCATTAGAGATGGGGGCCTCACTATATTGCCCAGGCTAGTCTCTAAGTGATCCTCCCGCCTCCATGTTCCAGAGTGCTGGGATTATAGCCATGAGCCACTGCACCCAGCCCTATGCACTCATTAATTCTATTTGTTGGATCTAAATGGAATGCTGGTAAGCACTTTTTGATACGTAGCTCTTCCAATATACCCATTTATTTCATCAAATTAAATAGCTTTAGTGCTTCCTAAAATTCTACAGCAAGGCATCTTTTTCCTCAGACCCTTCCCATTAACCTGTCCTCAATTTGTGCATTTTTCCCTTAAACCGTAGCACTTACATCTAAAAGCAATCAGCAAAGTGTTACCTGACAAACAGAAAAGAGGATAATGCCCCCCCTCATTCTCTAAACTACATTTCTATTCATTTAGCCAAAGTTGCACTAGCTTCTATAGCGATCACATCTGATTGATGATTCATGTTAAATGTACTTTCAGTTAAAATCTCGGTTTTGTTTTGCACGTTTCGTGCCATGTCTGTCCCCACTCTCCTGGGATTTGAGTTCACCAGTGTAGGATTTTACTTTCATCCTTAATAAAAGCAATATTATTAGGCATAACACAATTTTCCAGTCTGATAACGTTTTCAGTGGCTCCTGATGCCACTGTGCACAATAGGCTCACTTTCCTTCTAGGGTGCAAATCACACATAAAAATATTAGTGTATTTTTCATATGTTAATTTTCTTTTTTTCCTTTTTTTTGAGACATGGTTTCACTCTGATGCCCAGGCTGAAGTGCAGTAGTTTGATCTCTGCTCGTTGCAGTTTTTACCTCCCAGGCTCAGGTGATTCTCTGACCTCAGCCTCCCAAGTGGCTGGGACTACAGGCACACACCACCATGCTCAGCTAATTTTTTGTATTTTTTTTTGTAGTGATGGGGTTTTGCCATGTTGCCCAGGCTGGTCTCAAACTCCTTAGCTTAAGTGATCTCCCCACTTCAGCCTCCCAAAGTGCTGGGATTTCAGACATGTGCCACCATGTCCTGCCCATAGTGTTCATTTAAGAACGTAGTAAAGAGACAAGGAACACAGCTACCCCTTACACCGACAGTGTTGGGGGAAGCAGCAAAGGAGAAAGGACTTACAGAGTGCCTACATAAATTGGTTATGAGTAACATATAAACTGGGAACAACAAACCGTGGCAAACTGCAGGAGGCCTCTGGGGAGGCAAACTTCTCCACGCCTCATGTTCCCATGCAGGGTGACCTAGGCTCTGTTACCACAAGCATTGTACTCAAGGATGGAAAACCCCTTCGTAGCACTATGACGTAACCAGACTTGTAGGGTCCTTGTAAGGCCTGAGTTCCACCAGCTGCACATATGTAACAGGCTAAAGATAACCTCATGTTCTTCTTTTGTGAAACTCCCAAGCCATCACTGTTGTCAAACTTCAGAATGACACACCACTTCTGGCCACTGATTCAGTTCCAGCTCACTGATTCAACCCACCATCATGTTACCCTCTCCCCACCATCACTCCACCCCTACCCTATAGATCAAAGTGATTGTAACTGATAAATACTGTGGTGAACCTAAACTCAGGGCCTTTACTGCCTCCATTACAAGTGATGGTCCCCTGGTCCCACTTTTATTTTTAATCTGTCTTTTTCTCATTCCTTTGTTGCCATCAAACTCAGGGTACCCACAGGTGATATGGGGGCTGGTTCTCCACACAATAGAACTTTTCCTTCTCATTGACAGCAATTCATTAATAGTCATTCTATGAATGCAGACATTTGGTTATTAATCGATCTATAGGTATCAGCATCTAGCTTATATTTCTATAGCTAACCCACAGATATGTTGGAGATAACTTGCAAAGTATCTTAATGAACTCAAGATGCTACATGTACATATTTTGTTCTGATCTATTAGTGTAGCTGTCATGTCAAAGAAAATAATGAGATAAATGCTTCAATTGCTATTCATGAACCTGAAAGTAATTACCATTTTCTCTCCAGGGGAGTTCGGATTACAATTAGCAGGATACCGAATACCTGAAATGAAAGAGAGAGATGTTGCTTAGGAGTTAATGAAAAATAAACAGGAGCGATGGAAAGTAACCTCACCTACTTTGCCATTCCACCACAGTTTGCCCCATTTATCTGCCCACATCCATGTAGATGGACAGAATTCTACACGGGAAGAATGTTCTGTGCTGAAATGCTAAACACATCCAAAATTTACTTTAAAAAATTAAAATTTCTCATAAATCACCAAGTTGTATGAATTGTGAAGATAAATTTTAGCAAGAATAATGTCTACATAAAAGTTTCAACTTGACTGTTACACAAACACACACGCATACACACACACACTCAAGTGTTTTTCTTATCTCCAAATAGAAATAATAAAAAAGTTGAGATTACTCTTTTGAGAACTTTAATCAAGTAACAAAATATCTTTTTACTGATAGAGCAACATTTATATAGTAAAACTAATAAAAACCTTCAGTTGGGGAGTTTATCTTTCCCTTTTTAAAACCAAAGCCAATAAAAATGAAATAATAAAGAAACAAACTTTTAGTGGCTATAGATAATGACACCCCTGCTAAGATGCCAGTTTAATACCCTGCAGTTTAAACAGCTGCCATTTGTCAGATAATTGCTTATGTTATTTCCCATCTTTGCATTAAAGCAGAATGCTCTATTTGCAATTTGACCCACTTTGTTTTTGCAAGCAAAGTTGTCATACAAGAATCATTGAATAACCTATCCAATTATCTTCACTAGTTGGAAGGCAGAAAAGAAGTTCAAAGGAAACTTACCATCATAAAAAGAGATTTGTTGCATATATGACTTAACTTTCCATCTTACCTCTAGGAAAAAAAAGACCTATCTCCTTGAATATGCAGCAGGATAATTATCTCCATCCTTCAGTCCCATCCCAGTATTCTATATTTACTTTCAGTTCACACGGCTAATCATTCTGCCCCAATAGTTCCCATTTTTACCCCTTTTAAAAGAGCTTTTGGCCTAGACTTCAGCCCAACAGAACATCCCTCAAAGATTCTCTGTGTGTACTTAGAACTCACAGAGATACTCTACATTCATTGCCTAAGTTTTTAAAATCTCCAGTCACCTAGCATGAACACATGCTAATATGGCCAATTTCACCTTATGCTGAATCCTCTTTTGGCTATAGATTTCTATGGCTTTCTTTTGGTGTGATTCTAGGCGTACCCTATGTCAAAGAATAGTTGCAATGGACACATTAAACAGCTCAGAAAGACTTATTCCATGCATATTGCATTAGAGGCCAAGATGACTGCAATAAGGGAAAGACATTGAACTCAATTCTGCAGAAACCAAAGATGGAAGGCTTTTAAATACTGGAGTGAGCTAGTAGAAAGGTACAGGAGGTATTTGTGGGTTTGGTCAATGCAATTAGGCCATCTGTGTTTGCTAATTTTTGCTTATCTAAGTTAGACTCCTATTCTCTGACAGAGCCAGAAAGATGAGGGTTCCATCTTTCTGGATAATTGCATTTCAAAAGGAGGATCATTCGCTCCTTGAGAAAAACAATTCTGAACTACAAAACTGTTAAGAGGCTTCTTTTAAAGATTAAATTTCAAAGGAGAACAGAAAGAGTTACAGCTGCAAGTTTTCTAAAATGAATGAATGCTCTAAGAAAAGAAAGATCTGGGGTCTGCCATCAGAATAAAGGCCATATATATATATATATATATATATATATATATATGAAACTTTACATTCTGGGATACATGCGCAGAATGTGCAAGTTTGTTACATAGGTATACATGTGCCATGGTGGTTTGCTGCACCCATCAATCCATCACCTACATTAGATATTTCTTCTAATGCTCTCCCTCCTCTAGCCCCCCCACCCGCCGACAGGCCCTGATGTGTGATATTCCCGTCCCTGTGTCCATGTGTTCTCATGGTTCAACTCCCACTTATGAGTGAGAACATGTGGTGTTTGGTTTTCTGCTCCTGTTCCTGTGTTAGTTTGCTGAAAAAATGATAGTTTCCAGCTTCATCCATGTCCCTGCAAAAGACATGAACTCATCGTTTTTTATGGCTGCTAAAGACCTTCTGCACAGCAAAAGAAACTATCATCAGAGTGAACCAGCAACCTACATAATAGAACATTTTTACAATCTATCCATCTGACAAAGGGCTAATATCCAGAATCTGCAAAGAACTTAAACAAATTTACAAGAAAACAAAGAAACAACCCCATCAAAAAGTGGTGAAGGATATGAACAGACATTTCTCAAAAGAAGACATTTCTGCAGCCAACAAATGTATGAAAGAAAGCTCATCATCACTGGTCATTAGAGAAATGCAAATCAAAACCACAGTGAGATACCATCTCACTCCAGTTAGAATGGCGATCATTAAAAAGTCAGGAGACAACAGATGCTGGAGAGCATGTGGAGAAATAGAAACGCTTTTACACTGTTGGTCGGAGTGCAAGTTAGTTCAACCATTGTGGAAGACAGTGTGGTGATTCCTCAAGGATCTAGAACTGGAAATACCATTGCACCCAGCAATCCCATTACTCAGTATATACCCAAAACATTATAAATCATTCTACTATAAAGACACATGCCCACATGTTTATTGCAACACTGTTCACAATAACAAAGACTTGGAACCAACCCAAATGCCCAACAATGATAGGTTAGATAAAGCAAATGTGATACATAGACAGAAAGAAGGCTTTCTAAAGTTTAGACAGGCTAAGGTGAACTTGAAAGCCATCCAAGTCACCTGTCTCAATTAGATGTGCACAGGTGATGTGCTCTGGAGTAAATCTTAAAAGGATATTCCAATTGCCTTGACTTAATTAATACACATTGTGTACATGTATAAATTATTACACTTACCCCCAAAATATGTACAACCACGATATATCAATTATAAATTAAAGAAATAAACAAAATTAAAATCAAGGCAGTAGTGATCAACCAGGCAATAGGACAACCAAGAGCAGAAGGCTACCATTCATCTCAACCATCCTCCCTAAAAACACCCGGCCACCTTTACCAAATCACAGCTAAGATCCCTCTTCATGGAAATAGAGAATTGATTCCTTATGACTTTTTAATTTATTATTGTATATAATTAATATATCCTGAAAAATAACAACATATAATCAAGTATATCATATCTTCCATCTCTCCTAAAATCACATTCTCCCCGTGGAAAAATACCATGAATACTAGTTCCATTTCCCCAGAATTTTCTGCAATTTTATAAAATTCATGACAAAAGACAAGTCAGCATCTGGCTTTTCCAGGAGGACACTGGCAGTGCTATTTGAGGCTGACACCTGGATGTCTGATGCTGGTCTAAAGACACTCCACAACCCACAACACCATGCCACACACTAGAGAAAGCTTCATATATAAAAGTAGTATTCAGAAGATTAGTTCTCAGTCTGCCCTTTAACCCACTGATATATCAGGCATACCTCCAACCTTCCTATTTCAACCCTAGCTTTATGCCCTCCCCTTCAAGCTAGCCACTCATTTTAATGAGCTCCCAGCTGTCCATTTACCTACTTCACTCTGCATTTCATGACTGGTCCAGCACTTTCGTGGGGCATCAGTTACCTGACAGTGTCAGACTGTTTGATACCTCTGAGTCATTCTACTGCTGGAATCCTTTCATTCCTCTTCATGTAGCTCACATGAATTCACTCTTCCAAATTTGGAGCTCGAATCTCACATTTTCCAGGAAGCCTTCCTGATTTTCCTTTGTGAATACATGCCCCTCCTCTCGGATCTGCAGCAATTTGATGTGCTTCTATTATTGTGCCTGTCTTACCGTACTGTAACTCTAGGTTCACCTATCTGTTTCTTCCACTGACTGTGACTCTTAGCAGAAAAATAACATAGTGTGTTTATCTTTCTATCCTTGGTACCTTAAAGGCACACAAACATCTGTTAAAATACTTGAAAATGTATTTCAAACACCTCTATATGCATGACTTAGTGAACCACCCTAAAAAGATACCTGTCAACACCATGGGGCCTATCTCCTTCTGTCTCTGGACAGTTAAGGCCTGTTTTTAGATCTTATTATTTTTTCTTTCCAATATGATATACAATTAGTACTTAATAAGCATAAAAGATAAAATAGTGCAATGATTAATATGTTCTACAGAACTAATAAGTACCGCCTCACTTAAACTCCTCTTTTCTTTTAGAACATATATATATATGGACTTATTAAAACTTGTAACTGTAAGAATCATTAAAGCTAACAAAAAGTAGAAAATTAGCAAGATATCAAGTATAAGAGTTTAAATTTTATAAAAGATTGACCTGAATATTTTTCTTTCTCCATCTGATTTAGAGATTTGAACCTAGCATTTGTTCTGTTTGAAGCACTATAGATTTTAGCTAATTAGGAAATGTGTCAAAATACTCTGTTATTTATTGCAAGATACCATTTTATCAATTCTATTTGGTCTGTTATGGGAAAATGAAAGAAACAGAAAGGTGTTTTCCCATGTCGTTTGTAGGATAGCACATTCTATAGAATCTAGAAGTTAGAAATAATTTTATTGAATGAGTTCTCAAAGTCTTGGCCATCCAACACTGAGAGTTGGTCACCAAGGCCCTATTTGAACGTTTCCAGTATTGAATGTGCCTTCCTTCAGGAGGTCCTGCTGCCTAGTACTGCGCAGCTCTGATGCTTTGAAAGTTATCACTCTTGAAATGAAGCCTGCCTGTGTTGACTCCAATTTGTGCCTACTTTGTGAAGTTATCAATCATATTCCACTTCAGTCCTCTTTCCAGCCCAATTTTATATGCAACATAAATTCTGGATGCCTTCCCATTTTTGTCAGTCTCTTTCTCTATGACTTTCTGTGCATCCTCTTTTTATTCGCTTGGATTGTTGGTTTAAATTTGTTTTTCATATGGTTCGAAGAACCACAACTTTTCTTACACAATTGCAAATTAAATCAAAAGCTTGTAAAACTGGCTTATAAAATTACAGGCAGATTTTTAAAATAAAATTAATAGACAGTGAATTCTAGTTCAATTCAGGGATTAAACCTAAAAAATGGATAAACTCAAGACACATGTGATTCATATTTTAGGGTATCATTCTCTGCCTTTTCACTTCTAGCAGCCTATTCTTGCTATAACTTCTTGCAACCTATTCTTAATTTTAAAAAGTTTAAATAGTTCTCATTTTTACACCTTTTAAAAGATCTTTTGGACTAGACTTCACCCAGTGGAATGTCCCTCAAAGATTCATTTTGCGCATGTAGAACTCAAATAGAGAAAATATGCTCATCGTCTACGTTTCATTGCTTATGTCTTAATTTAAGAATGAAATTACCATTGGTCAGTAGTAAGCTACTTATTTTTCTGTGTCAGGCACACAAGAATGTGTATCATAACCTTCTTTTAGAGACTCGTCAACACTGCTCAACTAAATTGTCTTTCTTTTCCTTTCCTTTCCCTTTCCCTTTCTCTTTTACTCTTCTTTCTTAGTGCTCTTAAATAATTTAAATGATTAATAGGCATTGAGAATGTCTACTACCACTAGACAGTTTGTGATTATTAGCAAGCAGGTTTAATAGGTTCCCCTCTGAATATTAATAGCCCAAACTGACAACTTTTCACTCACAAAACTCCTATTGAAGATGTGCTAAGGACAAGCAAACCAACCTTTGGGATATTTTTGCTGATAAACTGTACTGCCAGGGGTTTGAACACTAGAAGTGTAGAGCTGGGTTAGGCAGGCAATCCAAAGAACTTTCCGGAGAAGGTGAATACCGATAAACACATTCAAGAAAGAATTGAGACAGATAAGAACTTAGGAAAGGAGCGGTCCAGGCTGAGCAAAGCTCTGTTAAGGTCCCTTGATCTTCCTGAAAAAGGAATTTGATTTTTAATATAATTCAAGTCCCATTCTGTGTGGTTCTTAGATTTCCAAAGAAATCTTTACTACTGTCTATCAGAAAATTAAAGGAAATCAGCCCTTCTTTTCTATAGCAGAAGATTTTTTTACTTTAATCAGAGAAATTCACCTCAATATCAACAACATTAGAAAATAAATACCTTCTAAGATAACTGACATTTTAAAAATAGATAATAATTAATATGTTATTTATTGTCCTGGATATCACAGTATCTATGCCTTATACCATTAAATCAACAGAAATATACCCAGACTTTAATACCTTATCTTCCTGTGGCATGATGTCAAATGAGCTGAGGTTTAACAGTATATTCTCACTTTTATAGAGGATCAAACAAAGACAATGTAAATTCCAGCAATTTGTCTTTAAAACATGACCATTGAAGACTCACCTACTATACAATTTATTGGCTCACACAGAACACGTAGTCCAAAAGGTAAATTCCCACACACAAGTTTAGTTATTTATATCTCCAGCTAAAAAGACGTATTGTGTTTTTCCCCCACAGCTATCATAAGCTAACTGCAGTAACCAACTACAAAACAGCCCAGGATAAAATTTAATTATTTGCTCTTTTTAATACATTTGGAGCTCTCTTTAATTTTTTATTTGTATATGAACTTTTAATTAAAATATATTAGATATAAAGAAAAGTATGCAAATTATTCATGAAGTGCTTGATGAATTATACATAATGATTACAAAGTAAGCGAAATAAGGACCTCATAAATCAAGAGATGAAATCTGACCAGCAACTCAGCAGCCCTCCATAAGTTTCCTCCCAGTTACAACCACTAACATCTACCATGGTAATGTTAACTACAATAAAATGAGTTAAATATAGTATCTTCTTTCTCCTTTCTCTTCCCCAACTTCACAATAATTATTCACTGTAATAAAAATCTGGGATATTTTAATGCATATGATGACTTCAATAAAATCTCAGTGCTTTAAGGAAGGGAGTTAAGATCTCTCTTGAATTCAATTCCTTTGTACAATTTACTCTTTAACCTTAAATGTTGTGTCTGAGTTTCTTGTCTTCATTTATTTTTTGTATTTATTTTGCTTTTCCTGGGAGGATACGCAGAGAATTTGAAGAACCAAAGCAACATAAAAGGAAGTGTGAGGTTAAAGAAACGAAGACAAATACGCTTTTAAGTGTAAAATATACTCCTCAGGTCCTTTAACAATGGGAATTTATCTCAAAACAGGTTAATTGGATGTCCTGTGGTGTTGGGTGTTACTTTCCCCAAGAACAGCTTTGTCCTTAAAAGGATATAACTTGTTTCCTCGATGTTTTCCTTCTGCCTTCATCATGTATTGCTGTGTAGCTTGCCAACAACAAATATTGTCTTTGTTGTAACAAAAATAATGTCTACACATGTATGTCGGTGGAGAAACCAGCATAGTTATTATATTTAGCTCTTTCTTTACATGGCAAATATTATAGATCTAAATCTTAAAGAATAAAGTGATACATATATCATCTAAATACAGTTTAGTATGAGAACAAAATAGTAGGCATATTTTTCAATAACGTGCTGTTTGATTAAGTAACTCGTTTGTACACTATTTTGTTTTGCTTTCCTTTTTTCCTTTTGTTTAACAAATACTGAACACCTGAGCTAGGTATCCTGCACTGATCTGAGTACTTTATAAGCATTATTATATTTCTTACAACAACCTTAGGAGACACAAACTATTATCATTATGTCTAAAACATGACCACTACCACATAATCCAACAATCCCACTACTGGTATATATCCAAAGGAAATGAAATCAGCATATTGAAGAAATACTGGCACTCCCATGTTTACTGAAGCACTGTTCGCAACAGCCCAGATATGGAATCAAGCTAAGTGCCCATCAACCAGATGAACAAATAAAGAAAATGTGGTAAAAATACACAGTGGGATACTATTCAGCCTTTTAAAAGAAGAAAATCCTGTCATTTCCAATATCATGCTACATGAAATAAGTCAGACACAGAAAAACAGAGAAAGTTTTTCTGTAAGTGAGATGTAAGCACAATCTCACTTACCTGTATATCCTAAAAAATCAAAGTCACAGTAGCAGAGACTAGAATCATGGTTGCCAGGGACTGGGGTGGGCTGATTGTATCCTTTGATGTTGATCAAAGTATTTAAAATTTCACTTAGATGAGAGGAATAAGTTCGAGATATATCATACAATATTGTAACGGTAGGTAATAGCAATGTATTAGATACTTGGAAATTGCTAACAGAATAGATTTTAAGTGTTCCTGCCCCCAAAAAAAATTTCAAGTGTTCTTGCCTCAAGAGGAGGAGGAGTGGACATGGGTGTCAGACAGAGGTAGCAGAGTGAAGACACTGAAGACAGATATTTCACAACCTAATGTGTTACAGAAGAAGCAAGAAAGTAGGTACCCAGCTGGAAAATGTGAGTGGGATCAGATCAGGTAGAAATAGAGGTCAAGATCTTGATCATATACAGCCTTGCAGAGCATGATCGGAATATTAGTTTTTACCCTCAGTGAAGCAGGGAGCCCCTACAGAGTTTTGGGTCATGTGAAAAAACATTTTGAAAAGATCTTCCTGACATCTATGTTGAAGGCAGTAACAGATGGAAAAAAAAGTTGAATCAGGGGATCTGGCTGGGATGTTTACTGCCTAATCCAGGCAAAAAATAAAATAAAATAAATTTACAAGATGGTAGTCGTTAGAATTAATAATAATCAGATTTGAAATATATTTTTAAGTTTGAGACAAAAAGATTTCCTGATAATTGGAAGTGTGGTGGAAGAGAAAGAAATGTCAAAGAGGTACACCAAGGTTTATGGACACAGTGATC